>OU744336.1:139550460-141981710 GCA_916610165.2 Gymnosoma rotundatum | reverse complement strand
ATGCATACTCTGCCCAATTCATCATAAGTTGCACATTATATTTTATCCTACTCTGATTGCAAGGTGCCAAAACAGTTACGTTTGCAGTAGTTGTACTGTCACCATGTATGTTTATAAGATTATTTGACTCACATAACGGGTTTTAATTCATGATGTAAATAGTTATAGACCATTTGTGAATAAATCGATCATGTACATGTTGCACTTCGTACAATATAATTATTAGAGCTCATGTGTGATTCGGATCATCGTAAGAGGCCATAATCTCTCCCTAACTTTGGTCACAGTGTAAAGAAGCCATTAGGCGCATTATAAATAAAATACCATGCAAAAATTAAAATAGTATTGATGAAGTAGGAAAAAAAGAACTTCATAGTCTTAAATAGAAACGAAACGTTTAACAAGTTTGCAATAACGTGGAAAAATTCTACACAAGTGTGAATTTAGGACAATAATCTCATCTCAAATGAGTTCAGTAAATTCACTCTAATGTTGAACTCAAGTAATAACACAACTAGTGAATCTTATTATAGATTCTACAATAATGCCAGATTTTTTAAAGTATCTGGCTCCAGTTTATAAAAATAGCATAAAATCGGACTGTAACAACGATCGACCTAAATCTATACTACAAGTAAAAAAAGATATTAGAAAGAATTATATACATTAGGCTGATGGATCAGATGAATAAATATAAGAATCAACAAGCTGCTCGAACATTTTGCTGATTATATCAATGGACACATAACTAAAACTTTTTACTGCCTTACACTTTTCATCGATTTCAGAAAATTTGTTGACATATCTCATCAGAAATAATTAATTACGATAAAGCGAATAGGCACTACAGATCACTGTTTACTTCAAAATTATTTCATATATAGAAAACTTATTTTAAAACTCACGCAGAATCTCAGCAATAAAATGGAATTAAAATATGGAGTTCCACGTAGCACTAAATTCGGTCCTATTTATTCGATATCTAATGCTTTCACATAACATATGAAGACGACAGTAATATTCATGTGTCATGCAACAGTAATAATGGAAAATTAATTTTAAACTGCCGTTCGCTGGTGTAATAATCATTGCCCAATAATAAATGCCTTACTAAGGTAATACAAATACAACTTAAAAAATGTAACTGCCTGAGCATATTCGACCTTTTGTTATAAACAGCAACAAACATAAAATTAAATACTAAATACTAAAACTATAATAATATTGATGTTAATCCATATCTTAGAGCGTTACAGTATGTACAATACATCAATTACATACATCATAAGTCAAGTTGACGACAACTAAAGCCAGCAGGAATAATATTAAATCTTGAAAAAGGATTTTGAAAAATCATTTGCTCCAACAGTAATGAATTTCTCTAATGATGTATATATATTTAAAATTTCTTCGTACATTTGTGTGTTTCTTTGTCTGTTTGCTGGTGCGTCATTCACGATGAAATGGCTAAACTGATCTTCATAAAATTTTAAGCACGGGTAGATATTTGTCCTCGTGGCAAAATTGGATACTTATATATATTTTTCAATAGTGGACCAGGAGGGAAGTAAAGCTCGCGGTTTAAATTTGCTCCAATGCGCAATGTTTTGTGTCCAAAATTAGGATCCAGAGGAGAGAAAAAGGGGAGAAATAGGCATTTTCGGCTGCACCGAGTTAAATCAAATTTAAAACAAAAATAGATATTTTTTAGAAGTTTCGAAACGTATGTTTATTTAAAAAATAAATAACAGAAAGGGCAAAATGGGGAACGAACAAAATGAAGAACGATTTTATAGACATTTTATTTTAGATAAATTCTAAACCATAAGATCTAATAGGCCGAAGGAAATCTGTTGTAACTTCCATATATATGTGGAACAGTGGTCGTCGTAGTGCGATTATTCTTATTGAGGTAGCGAAGCACACCGGGAATAGCAAGTTCTTAATAATATCTATAATTAATGAATGAATTTCGCTTGTTTTAATGTTATTAAACTTCATTTCCATGTGTTCTATTTAAAATTAAAATATTACTTCACCAGCTGAATGACTTAAAAAATAGAAGGAAGTTATTAATTGGTCTGAATGTTGCTATTTTAAATATTTTTGCCTCCATAAATCAGTCATTTCTAGATCGAATTAAGTTTTTTTTTTATTTGGAAGTTTATGCTACCAGATTGGCTTTGTTTTCAAAACAGATCATAATTTAAAAAAATTCTTATCAATACAACTGTTGTTTGCATGTTATTCGCTATTTCACCTAATAAAAAATATTTTGTGATAGCTATGCTTTGATATAGTTTTAGTCAAATTAGATGTCAGTTTAGAAAATTCCACGAATAGCCGAATGAAGTTAGCAATTTGCCACTCATAAATACAAAAGCTATTTTCGAAAAATATATCTATAGAAATTCAATTGAAAGTCCAAACTGCTATACAAAAACTACGGCTTAAATTTTGCGTAGTGCAATTTTTCAAATCATTTTATGCTTAAGAAAATAGAATTCATTCCTTTAAATTTTAAGTTTTAACTTTTGGTCTTCAAAGCAAGAAAAAAATATATAATGACGACGATGAAGGAGTAAAACAACAATAACAGCTACAACTACTATAACAATAGTTAAACACATTGTAAGTTAAGGTTACTAAAGTATTTTTGTTTGACTGTTTGTGCAGCTGTTTGTTTGTTGTCTTGTAGTATTATGGACTGAACACATATTAAACAACAATTGCAATTTTCTTTCTAATGCTTATTGCTGAATTTATATAGTTATGGGATCTTAAAGTTTAACCTCTTGCTGTGCCACACTACAACGGATTCACTGCCTAGCTGGTTGGTTGAATAGTTGGTTGGTTGAATGACAGTCCAAAACGATGAAATAAAAGTTGATGAAGAGAAAAACGAATGAGACGACTAAGAAGATGGTACTTTATTGATGAAGTTTGTTATAGAGTGGAGTAATTCAACAATGCAATGAACAAAGTGCATGATAATAGTGTGAAGGTGAGTCCAGTCGCTAAAACTAGTAAGTTTTTTTGTTTTTTTTTTGATGAAAACTGTAAATTTACGAACCTTACGTTAATCACCAACAATGAATCGAGCACAGCATGAGGAAGAAAATTTACTAACAGATTCGACAAAAACTGCAATAACAACAACAATATGATAAATATTTCAAGAATCTAAGCAACAACAAAAACAACAATATTACAAAAAGAGTTATGTTTTTGGGGTTTTTGTTTCTAGGAGTGGAGTTAATAAATGAAATTAAAAATTTAAACATTAATATGAAAAAAGTCCTAATACATTAGCAAAGTTTTCTTAATAATCGCTTTTAATCTTCAGTAAAAAAAAAGAAACATGATCTTAAATGAATTTTTATGTACAGAACGGCATAGAAGGTGCAAAGGAGTAAAAACGAAAATATTTTGTTGATTTAAATTCCTCTATAGATAATGGGTCATCGTTTTGTCTTTGCATTAATGGCTTGTGACATTTTTTTAGAAAATAAATATTTTTCATGGCTTAGAAATATCTTAGTTATTTATATGTTCCTAATAGGAATTTTTGTGAAGAAAATGAATTCCTTACAAATAAAGCAGAACAAATTTAAGTATGGAAAATAACTTACGAAAAGAACGTATTGTTTCAACTATAAATCTTTTTTCAACTGCGTCCTAGTCGGAAGTTCTCCAGCATCAGACTAATATTTAACGGTGTGATTTCATGACTGACCTACCTGAAAAAAGGTAACCGTTAGACTAAAAAGCGTAATGTTCAATAATGACTACTGTTTAACGCCTGCCAGGTATAGAGTTTATTGCCTTCTTAAATATGTTAATTAGATTTCGTATGTACCTCTCTCTATTAATTAATTAAAAATTATGTGTTAGAGCTTGAGGTCACAATTTACATTTTTACTTTTTATTTTCAAACTTTCGTTATTTCATTGCTTAGCATGACCCAGATATAATAGAAGAAAAAAAAAAACACCTAACATTTAGTTAAAAGAAATAAAATTATTTATTATATTAAAAATTTAGTAAGTAATTATAAAAAAAAAAAATTCGCAGCGAGTGGTCTATAATGAGGAAAATTTAAAATGAAGATGAAAATTTAAATTTAACAAAGGATAAAATTCCGGACTTTTTCTTGATTGCTTAATTTAACTCCCCAGGATCTTTCATGCAAATATTTAGATAAGATAAATATCTATATATATATATATATATATATATATATATATAAAGCGAATAACGAGCAAATGAGAGTTCAGAAAAAACAATTAATATACCAACATTAAAAAATAAATAAAAACACCAATAAGTTTAATAACGAACGAAAATATGTGACAAACTTCACAAAACACCGTTAAACTTAAAAACTTGCTCAGTTATAATTATTGGAAAAATATTGATGAAGGCTGCTGCCTTTTTGCATTCTTTTAAGGCGATGTCGATGAATAACTTCTTCTTATGGACCGCATCCCTTTACTTTTTCTGCGACTTCAGTCAACAGTATTCGACCTGATTCGAACGAGTTTTAAAAAGAAAAAATGTTAATCAGAGCAGGGCGCCGACCAAATAGTCTATCAGGCATGTCACAAATTCCGATCGGAATGGTTTTGATTCCGTATTTATAATTCCGATCGATTTTGTTTTACCTTCTTAAGATTTCGAGCGATTTTGCTCATTTAAAAAAAATGCTTAAGCTCCACCTCTTTATTTAAATGTTGCAGTATTGCGCACACCTAAGCATACAGCAAAGCTAATCTAATTTGAAATTCGAAACTCGCAAATAACAAAATTTCAAAGAAACTAAATTTCTCTTTAAAATTTAAAGGTAGTTTAATTCCTAAGGAATTTTTCGTTTTCTAAAAAACCAATATACGGATTTAAGTCCACTTTCGATCGGAATTGAGTTCTGTGATATGCCTGTATATTTATGTTTAAGTTATTAGGCTTCTCGCCACGAACTGCCTTCTAAATGGTCGTCGTAAAAGTCGTAAGCTTTTTTTAATAAAAAAGAAAAGTTTATATTTTTAACCGACTTTAAAAAAAGAAGGAAGTTATCAATTCGGCTGGAAGTTCCATTTTTTATATTTTTGCCTCCATAGCTCAGTCATTTCTGGATCGATTTTGAAAATTTATTTTTTATTTAAAAGATGATGCCTACAGATTGGTCCCGTTTTAAAAACAGTTTATAATGGTAAAAAGCACATACAACTTACATGTTTTCTAAGTGTATTACGAACCATTAGGGGCACTACTCTAAAATTAAAAAAAAAAAAACTGAGTATCACTATAGCTTCCAATGGGTGTACCCATAGGTGACGCAAATTGACCTATATGGGCCTATCTTTTAAACCGTTGTGGACAAACGCTTACTAAGACCGTTATATTAAAAAGTATAAATTTTTCAAATTTTAAATTAAAGATTGCCCAATACTAAATGAACTTATTTTGATGTATACTGCCATACTTTTAAACAGTTGTAGATAGACGGTTACTAAGAACGTGCTTTGACAACAAGTATTAAGCTTGGATTTGGAATTTAAAGTGTGTGGCAAAGGATGTTGATATAATTGGATGTATGTGACCAAACCTTTAAACCGTTATAGACAGACAGTTGAAATTAACAAGGAACCTGTATTGCTGTATCCGCTATAACAACAAGTATACAATTTAAATTTAAAAATTAAAAGGTATGCGATAATTGATGTATGTTTTTTTTTTTTTGTAAAGAACCTGTATTACTAAGTGCGCTATAAGCAAACGCTTAGAATTTCGATAGAATGTCGACTGCATTACCGCTATAGTAAAAAGTATTAATAATCAAAATTATAAGTTAAAGAGTGTCCCAATATTCATTTAATTTGACGTATTTGATCATCCTTTCCAACAGTTGTAGACAGACGGTTAAAATTTCCAAAGAACCTGATACTATAACAGAAAGTGTAAAATTTGATTTTGAAAATGAAAATTAATTTTATTTAAACAGCTGGAGACAGATTGTTGAAATTGACAGCTCCTTTTAGTTCTAAGTCTGCTTTAACTTCCTGATGGATTATATGGGGTTCCTACGATTTTTATAAATATTTGACTATATTTAAAACTTTATTGTAATCAAATAGACGTAAATATCCGTTTTTCTTTCATCCAGGTCCTAATTTTGGAAGCAGCCATAATAAGGAACTATCTATTTTTCACATTTCATTAAAATCGATTATCCGAGACTTTGTTAAAATTAACTCAGACAGAAAAAAGTTCTCGCACGCACAAACAAATAAAACTTGCAAAGAGATTTATTATATGTTAGATATATTAACAATTCTTATATTATGTCTTGAAGTGATGCAATCCAATCTAAAACAAGGTACAGTAGAAAACTAACTACCCAAAATCTTCAAAAAGCCTTAAATGTAATCTCTAGCACCTATATTTTTTTCTTTGGCGTATGTTTATCCTCAGGTTCACAAGAAAAAAACCCGTAATGTCCTAATCATACAATACCGCTACGATACAACAACTTAAAAAGCAACAAAGAGAGCAAAACAAAATTTGAAACATTAGCGTGTACACTGTAAATATATAAGAAAAGCATAAAACTCACCTTTCGTGCTGTGATTACTGTAAAATCATAAAAACGCATTCAGCGACTTATTTATAAACTCTGTCACTTAAAACTCAATGTTTTTGTGTTTGTATTGTCTTGCATAGTATGACAAATTATCCTTTTAGATTATTGTGATTATAACGCAAAAGTTTTCTTCAGTGTTTAATCACTAATATGTTCTTATTTAAAGAGATTTTGTGGTCGGTGACCAAGGTATTCATTATTTGCAGAAAGAGCAATATTGATGAAATGATAATCTAATTATTTAGAAACATTTCTAAAAATATTTTATTACAGGATATAAAATTTACTTCCGTATTATTTACTATCCACTTTCTCATAATATATACTACAATATTTAACAATTCCCAATACTCAGTGTATCTATTTGAATTAATTAAACTTTACTTCTGTGATTGAAATTATTATTAGAAAAAGGATATATCTAAGTTTGTGTGTAATTTCTACAAAATCCATTTCCAACCCTATGAAGTTTGTACTTATATATTATGGGCCTCTGAACTTTTCATAGAAAAGTACTGATTTTGACCAGTGTTGGAAAAGTTGTTACGATCGTACTTTTTTTGATACTTTATGTTCTGAAAAAATACCATGTTACTCCTCTGTTACATTTGATACTCTCAGTGATACGTCTACAATTTAAAACCATTGATTTTATTAAATTCATCTGTTTTAGCATTTCCCCTTTATCCCTTATAGTTTACGAAAATGGCAACTCGTTTCGAACGCTACCGAATGCCGCAATCCGGTTATCCGATACGTCACGAAATTTTAATTGCTACCAAGGCAAATTGATAACAGGTATACTCACGGCGAAAATTTTTTTCCTTCTTCGAGTGTCAAAAGTTAAAATCTCCTTTGATTTTGACAGCCGAAAACTATTTGTACAAAAACAAAATGTACATGTTTCTATCGCAGTGTTGTATTTATTTTCGCCGTGAGTATACCTGTTATCAATTTGCCTTGATTGCTACGAAACCTCTCTCGATCACGAATGCGACAATTTGGCCCCAGCCAAGGCGAATTAATACAGGTGACCGCACGGCTACAACAATCCAACAACACAAAAAACCACAGGCAATTTGTTGCTACAAAATCTAGGTGTGTTGTCAAAAAATATTGTTTAGAAAAACAAATTAAAAAAAAATATATTTGATAAACAAAAGTGGTTGTAACTTTCAAAATAAAAAAAATATATAAAAATTGAGTTATATAAAAATGAAAATCCAGGCAAAGAGTGACCAAAATTATATTGTACCACTAGTTTGCCGAAATCACATGCTTCGTTTCATTCTCGTTCGTTGGCCATTTGAATACTAACAGAAAAATCTCCATCGTTCATCGTTTACCACAACAAGTTCATCACCGGCAGTTTCTCAAGTAGTTATTACCACAACTATTAGGAAATCTGCCGAAACTCAGTATCAAAACAATGTTCTGGAACTGATTATTAATTATAGCGAAATTGTAAACTCTCTAAACGACGTTTTTTTTGTTTACGTTAGGTTCAACAATTCAGTGCGACCTTGAAGCTATCACACATTTACCTCCCAATAAAAAGCTACTTTGTCACATCACCGCCACCAACAGTACATGCAGAGACACATAATCTTCCACAAGAAAACAAGCAAGACATTTTAAGTGTCTTAACAATAATGCATATTTAATTTATACACATCAGGAATTGCAAATACGGTGCCATATTGTACTAACAAGTTTTCTCTAGAAATTTCAATAGTTATTTTGTTTTCTATTAGAAGTCAAAACAAATTAAATTTTGAAAAATTATTTTGCATATAATCTAATTTAAAAAATTTTTTTGGTACTGCATTTCAGTGATGGGAACTGATACTTTCATTTGGTATAGATTTGGGCTTATTTGAAGGACAATACCCAATGACTTTGACTTTAATGTGATAAAGGAAGTTTTAAGAGAAAATTATTTTTTAAATAAGCCCAAATCCGTTCTATTGGCGCTATTTATCTAGGAGCTATTTCAGTTTAAAGTGATATAAAAAGTACAAAGTAAATTTAAAAACTTTTTTGTTTATAGGTGAAATAAACTTTTTGTATATTGATTCATGGTTTTTGTTAATTTTTCTTTTTCATTAAGATTTTTTTGTTGTTTAATAAAAATTAAAAAAAATTAACGGTTTGTTACTCTTGAGATTAAAAAAGTACTCTCAGAAAAATTTTTTGATACCGAAATGAAAATATCATTTCCCTTCACTGGTTCTGACCCATATTTTTTAAGATATGAACATGTGTATCATTTAAAAGGTTTTAGGAGATCTTTTAGAAAATACTAAAATTAAAAAAAAAAAAAGTTCTTAATCCATTAAGAGCTAATGTCATTTTATATAAAATTATACATAGTACTTAATTTCTTATTTTTAATTCTCAGTCACCCCAATATTTGTTTTATTTTTATTGTAGTTACTTCATATTTTAAAAAATCATATGTTAAAAAACAATATACGATCTTTCAAATCTTATTTCCAGCTGGGTGTTCTTAACTTCCAATATATTTTCTATGCATATTTTTTAGATAAGTCTTTAGAAATTCGAAATCTTAGATCTTTGGTAACTTATGGTCAACCAAAAGGTGTTAAAATTTTTTTCTTGTTTTGTTATTGATTTTAATACATTCAATATTGTCTATACGAGTAGAGTATTAAGTAGAAAAAACACCAATATATATAAAATTTTCACAAGTATGAATGCGTAATCTGCAGTTCTCTATTCACTCCTTAAGCTATGCATTTTGTTGACATTTTTTTCTCTAAATATTGTCAACATTATCTTTCATGTCTTGTGCAGCTTCTTTGCATTTTTAAACAGTAGCTGTTTA
This sequence comes from Gymnosoma rotundatum, assembly GCA_916610165.2. Lineage (NCBI taxonomy): Eukaryota > Metazoa > Arthropoda > Insecta > Diptera > Tachinidae > Gymnosoma > Gymnosoma rotundatum. The sequence goes on along the minus strand of OU744336.1, from coordinate 141,972,222 downwards.
ACCACATGTTGAAAATTGCTGACAGTGACAATAAAGATATGGATATGTGTTTGTTATTGATGTTTATGTTAGATATGTGATAAGATAAGTGAATAAATAATTTAAAGATTTTATTTGATAATATTTAAAATATTTTGTAATATTTGTTTTTTATTTTTCAATTTTTTATGAGAGGTCTTTATCTTATTTTTTTTAAAGATAAAATTACAAACAAACGTTAAAATGTTTGGGAGTAGCATATTTTTTGCTTATTGATTGTGCACTCTGTGAGTGGCGCTGCGGAGCAAAGTTATTTAGTTGTACTGGGCAAATGTAACTGGTTTGCCGAAAATTTTTTGTTCCAATATGCAAAAGCATTATGAAATTATGTTAAATAATTTTTTAAGACGATGTAAAGAATTGAAGTTCCAGCAGCAGTATACAGGATGGTATTTTCAGAGCATCTAGTGTCTTAAATGTAAACGTATATATTCAATTATAAAGGATATAATTTTGTGTTTAGTTTTCCTACATATTTATTAAACTCTAGCCCATTCTGTTGCAAAAAGTTTTTCTTTTTAAGGGCTATTATTACAACTTGCTGTTAGTTAAATGTAGGATTTTGTCTGCCTGACCGACCCCATAAAGTATATGTATATTGACTTCTTATGCATAGCAAAGTCGATTGTGCGATGCCCGTCTGTCCGTCCGTGTTGGTGTTTTCTTCGGCAAACTTGATTTCACAAAAAATTCTTGCAAAAAAACCGACTTAAAAACAGACTTCATCTGTCTGCCTTAACGGTTCAAAAGTATGACCAAATATATTAGATTATATTAACTTATATTCCACCTCCAAACATTATACTTGTTCAGGGTCACCCTTTAATTTCCAAATTATATACTTTCTGTTGTAGTAAATTTAGCAATCACGTTCTGTGAAAATTTCAACCATCTGTCTATAACGGTTCAGCAGTTTGCCCATATATTTTGGATTATATTAACTATTGTAAAACCCTTTAACTTATAATTTCAAATCTTTATATTTCTTATTATACCAAACAAAGTAGTGGATATTCTGTCTAAAATTCAGGTGTTTGAATCTAACGGTTTAAATATTCGGCCATGCGGAACAAATTACAATAATTTTGGGAACACCCTTTAGTTTCTAAATTCAAATTATAAGCTTCTTATGTTATGGTGGACTTAGCAAAACAGGTTCCTAAAAAATTTCAGCTGTCTATAATGGTTAAAAAGTTCAGCCATAAAAACCAAATTACATTAACTATTGGGACACCCGTTTATTTCAAAATTAAATTTAATACTTGTTTTTAAAGCGAAGTTAGTAATACAGATTCTTTGTAAATTTCAATGGTATGTCTTCAACTGTTTAGAAGTATTGCCAAATACATCAAATTAAATGAAATATTGGGGCACTCTTTTATTTATAAATTTAAATATTAATGCTTGTTACTATAACAGCCATATCAATCGACATTCTGTCCAATTTGCAAGCGTTTATCTATAACGTTCAAAAGATAGGACCATATAAGTAAATCAATATCGATTATGGGACACCCTTTAGTTTTTAAATTAAAATTGTAAGCTCACTGACATAGCGGGCTTAGAAATACACGTCCCTTTTAAATTTCAGCATTCTGTCTATAACGGTTCAAAAGTTCGGTGAAACTACATCACCTATTGGGACTCCCTTTAACTTTCAAATCGAAATTTTATACTTGTTATTATACCGGACTCTGCAATACAAGTTTGTTGCAAATATTAGTCGTCTGTCTACAACTGTTTAGAAGTATGGCCAAATACATCACCCTTTAAATTATAATTTCTAATATTAATACTTGTTACTATAACGGCCATAGCAATCGACATACTGTCCAATTTGCAAGCGTTTGTCTATAACGGTTCAAAAGATAAGCCCATATAAGTAAATTTACATCAATTACGGAGACACCCTTCAATTCTTAGATCTATTTTTGTATGAATTTTTGTTATTGAAAGCTATAGCAGTCATTTTAAATTTTGCAGCGGTGCCCTTTATAGTTCATAATACACTTAAAAAATATGTATGCAGTATGGGGACACCCTTTAATTTTTAAGATTACGAACTGTTTTTAAAACGGTACCAATGTGTAATGATAGTCATGTTACCAAAAAATTTTAAAATCGGATCAGAAATGACTGAGGCTCAAACATAAAAAAGCAACATTCAGCCGAATTGGTAACCTCTTTCCTTTAATGAAGTCGGTTAAAAACAAATATGTCAATCGATCACATTTATTGTCGAAAGAGGTGCTATTCGAAATCAGCATGATCGGTCCATATCCTTCGAAGCAGCAGGCAAATCACCACACCAACCTCTAAATTTTTCATGTTATTTGGAACAATAAAATAACTCCAATCAAAAAAATAAATATATGTGGCGATAGAAAATTAAAAAATTATAAAAAAAAAACATCGAGGCTCTGAAATTTTCACATTTTTCAAAATATCAATATGGATATCATTTTAAAGCTCATCATTTCTAATGCTTAACCCATTAAGAGCCGATGTCATTTTTATGTAAAATTATATATATGCAATACAGAATTTTTTTTATTTTTTAACTTTCTGTCACCCCAATACTTCCTTTTTTGAGTTACTTTATTAAACTAGATTTAAATAGATGGTGAAGGGTATATAAGATTCGGGATAGCCGAATATAGCACTCTTACTTGTGATTGCTATTGTTATTGTTATTAATAACAATAACATTTAATGGATAAAGAATCCAGCCCTTAACTAACCGCGTGTTGTAATTATGGCCCTTAAATTTTTTTCAAATGTGTTAAAATTATCAAATAGAACTGGAACTACCTGATGCACACTTTTCTTTTCAAGTTGTCAAATTAGTTTTTGATAAATTTTGACTCTTTATGGTTATAGTATGTATAGTAATCTGTAGTTATCCTGATTATTTAATATTGTTTGTAATCATACAAAACATACTTATGCGTTATGTTTTCAATTACCTGACCTTTAAAAAATTTAAAATATTCGAATTGCTAATCATTGCGATGTCTAATTATTTGTAATTGTTTTTTTAAATGTATGAAAACAAACTCAAACACGATTTTTTTGTTAGCTATGATATTAAAGTTCTTTGCGACTTAATTGCTATGGTAATCGATTATTCGAGATTTTTTAAATTTCGGCTTTCGAGTAGTTCAGTCATTAAAATTTACTAAAAACTTGTTACTGTTTTAAAAACATATCGGTTAATCTAAAACGAATTGAAATAACACATAAAATAATTTCTCAGTTTTTTATGACATTTGCCTTTATTGTTTCGTACAATTCGTTTTCTAATATGGAAGCCCTGAAAATTTTGAACACTTTCATTAAAATTTACTTTTATAAAAATTTCAGCCTTTATTCGCTCGAAGGAAATTCTGCTCCTTTCTGGTGTGCGTAGATTATTTAAAACACTAATAGTCCTTTCACAAAAAGCATTGCTTATTGGTATAAAAAGAACAAATGAGATCAATTTATATAGAATTTCCAATTTACTTTTATTGCATTAAAAAAAAAAGAAGATGGACCATATCTTATCAATTTAAATAAATATTGTCATATTATCAAAGGATTCTTGCAACCAACAGAAGCAGTTGTAAATCTTTAAATATGCAAACTTAACTCTGTTATTTTTTAATTTTGGAGCTTCCTGTAAAAAAGTTACATAAATAAATGGGCTCAGTAGACGTATTAATATACGCAGTCAAAAACAGCAAATAACTTTAATAACAAATTTTCGTGAGTAAAATAACTAAGTTAATAAATAGTTATTAAATAAATAATCAGAAAATTTGTTCCCTTTCATTACCATGGGGATTTTGACAAACATTGGGTTGTAGCTATTTTATAAAATGATCTTAGAAATATGAATTAATATCCAATATTTGCATAACATAAACGTTAAATATAATTTACTATAAAAGGAAATGCTATAAATCTTTTGTAGATTCTCTTTCCATTCAAGTTTTTTTTGTTTGTTTGTTTGTTCATAACACTCAAAAAGCAATAACACTTTTTCAGCGCCATTGTGTGCTAAATAGATTTTTAAAATGCGATACAAATTTTTCTCAATAAACAAGCAACAAACAAACAATAGATACATGCAATAATATGCGAGTGGGCATTTATTTTAAAGTAGAAACGCAAAACGTTAGTTTTTTTTTAACGTAATATGGCAAGAGCATATCTAAAATATAAGTATGTCATTATCAATAAAATATACACGCTAATAGAAGATGTAGAAACGATATTAATAAGAGTGTTGCCAATATAGTTTGTTCAATTATAAACAAGCGACTATATAATAGCCAAAAAATTATATGTATTTTCTATTAGCTGTAAACTTTGTGGCCTGAGATGTTGTGAATATTTTTGATTTGGTTACGCAGAGCACTTTTTCCTAATTTTAATTGTCCCCTAAGAACAATTTTCATTATTTGTTGTTGCGTCAAGGCATTGTCTTCAGTGTAAGCAGTGACATTCGGAAGGAAGAAGGCAGATTTTTACTGCTTGACGACTTGATTAATTATTATTAAATATTGAAATTCAATTTTTAAATGTTTCAGAGATCTGAAATAATTAAAAAAAAAGAGTTGCTAACCCAATCATAAAAACTGAATTATTATTATTTTATTGTCTTAAAAAAAGTATTCTGAATATAAAATTTACTATGATCATAAAAAAAGTAGGAGTCTGGCAAAAATATCGTTGGATATCTCGCGACTGCCGTAGATTGGATTTAATACACTCTTCTAACTAACATATACCCAAAATGCAAAGAATCATTGGGCAAATGATGTACAGAATTTGTTGATAAAAATTTATTTTAGTGAATTAACTCCATTAAAGAAATAAAATAAGGAACAAAAAAATTATATTCGTCTATACCGAATCTTATATTATACGAGGGCTGCTATATATATTTCTGGCCTGGCAACACTGAGTGCTGCCAAGTGCAATCTGAAATTTCCATTGGAAAGTTTGACATTTTTAAGTATAATCGTACTCAAAATGTTTTGACGTACGACCATTATTTGTGTTGTTTACAGTGACTTGAAAAAATTAATACAGAAAAAAAATGGAATTAACTCGTGAACACTTTCGTGCCATCATTTTTCACAATTTTCGACGTGGATTATCACGACAAGAGTGCATTGATAAACTTAAATCTTTGTATGGCGATGAAGCACCATCCTATAGCACTGTGAAAAGTTGGTATAATGAATTTAATCGTGGCCGAAGCTCGATCAAAGACGAATTACGTGAAGGTCGTCCAAAAACAGCTGTTGTGCCAGAACTCATAATGCAAGATCGACATGCGACATATCGAGAGATAGAGACATCCTTGGTCATTTCTTCCATCAGCATACATTCGATACTGCATGAACACCTGGCCGTAAAAAAGGTTTGTTCTCGTTGGATCCCGCACAATTTGAAAGTCGCCCAAAAAAAGGCTCGTGTCGCTTGGTGCAAAGAAATGTTGCAAAAATAGGATTGCGGTGCTTTAAAAGAGGTATATAAGATCGTCACAGGTGACGAATCATGGCTCTATGCGTATGAGCCCGAAACGAAACAACAATCGACCGTGTGGGTCTTCAAAGTCGAGCAAAATCCAACGAAAGTTGTTCGTGGAAGAAGCACTTCGAAGCAAATGGTCGCCTGTTTCTTCGGCAAAACTGGTCATGTGGCGACTGTTCCGCTTGAGCAACGTAGGACGGTCACTTCTGAGTGGTACACTACAATTTGTTTGCCTGAAGTCATCGGAGAAATTCGAAAAACCAACAAGAGAAGACGAATCATTGTTCACCATGACAATGATTCGTCTTCGAGCTCTCACACATCGGCTCAAACCAGAGCGTTTTTGACCGGCCAAAACGTCGAATTAATGGGCCATTCGCCGTACAGCCCTGACCTGGCATCTAATGGTTTCTTCTTGTTTCCGTACATCAAGAAAAAAATGCGTGATCAACGATTTTCGTCGCCAGAAGAACCTGTTGAAGTGTTCAAAAACCATGTTTTAGAGGTGTCTTAATCGGAGTGGAAAAAGTGCTTCGACAACTGGTTTGAGCACATGCAAAAGTGTATAAATCACGCTGGAGAATACTTTGAAAAACAATAAAACCATTTTTGATTATAAATATTCGCATTTTCACTATTGGTGATTGGTGATATTGGGCCAGAAATATATAGAGCAGCCCTCGTATTATTAAAAATAAATATTGGGCTACAGAAAATGGAAAAAAAAAAGAAAAAAATTAGTACTACATATAAAAAAATCCATAAAAAATCGATAAAAATCCCATTCGGGCGCAAGGATTTTCTTCTCTTTGGTATAACGAATACCGGCTTCGATTTCGAATTTTTCACACTTTAATAATGAGTGTTTAGATTTGTCAACTACCTAAGTATTATGAAAAATATAATGAATATGGCAAATAATGCGAAAGGAAATTTGACCTCCCATAAAACAAATTCATTTTTAGAAATTTTTCTAAACACTCTGCTTTTTCTAGCATGCTTTAAAATAGCTCACAACGTAACTACTATATGATGCTAAAATATGTGTACCTTCGGAGTTTAAAATACTCGTATATGCGCTATTTTAGAGACAAAAAATTTATCAAAGAGGAGTATTTTCTGAAATAAATTAAGAGCTGTTTAAGATGTACCAGTTCAATAACCAGAGCACTCATTTCTGAAAGTATCCTGCTAATGATTGCTTTTTTAGTCTTTATGAGCGTGAAAAATCCGAGAAATTGGATAGTAAAGTTTCTTGTCTGATTCATAAGGTTTGGTGAGAATTCTGTTTAAAGTGTGATAGTGTAGAAACAAAATGTAATGTTACGTTAGATTTTTTTGGCAATAACAACAATTCACAATCTATTTTAGTGTGAAAGGGGCTTTATTAATGACTTCTTACGTATTAAATATAATATTAAATTAAAAAAATGTCATCATTTCTTAATGGTTTAAACATTAAAAAGGACGTAATCCTCCTGAAAAAGTTTTTAAATGACATACAAATTGACCTAATGTTTTCTAAAATCTAGTCCACAATCGTGCTTTTCTGTCAAAAAATCAGAAGCCCACTTTACACTGTGTTATTTCATTATTGTTTAATTTTCTAGCATCCCATTTACTCCATTTTTAATGGAGTTACCTTACTAAACTAGACTTAAGCCATTGTGTTACATTTGCTTTTTCTCTACCAAAAAGCTCGCACAAATATAAAAAGAGTTTTTGAGGCATTATATTAATTCGCTTTAAAGGAAAGGAAAAGCCCTAATGAATGCTCAACCTAAATGATAAACATTGCTTTAAACTTTTATTTTTGTATTTAGCTAAAAATATTGTCTGTGACTCTGTATAGTCTGAAAAGCATACGCTAAAAGTTATACTGTTTTTAGATCACTTTAAAATTTTGTAAGCAAAGGATTTTCTAAAAACATCATACATGACACACTGCATTATATTTACAGTTAAAGTAAGCAGTAAATTTTTACTGCTTATAAAACTAAGTATGCATTACTAGTAATTTGATACTGAGTACTGGATAAAATTTAGAGATGTGAAAATTTTTAATGATACTGTTGCTTGTTTTTAATCACCATTAAATTTTACCAAAATTTATTTTACATTACCAGTAAGAATCATGATAAATGTAATAAACATGTCACTTATAACACACATAATTTTCCTGTTAAATAAATTAGGTGATTTTAAGAGAACTTTTTACACGTAATCCACAAGTACATATTTTCCAAGAATGCCGCAATCTCCTAATTATTTACTGATACCGAAATTGAAATTTCATTACCATTTACTGCATTTTTTAATAATCAAGAAAAGTTTGCTGGTAATGAATATAAAATGGTAGTATCAATTAAAATTTATGTTTACTAATTTTACATAGTGTCAGTTTGGAATCGAAATAAAAATTTTTCTCTGAAGAAATTTCAACGTTTTTAAAAAACGAAAATACGTTGACATCATTGTTTTAAAAATACAAGAAAGCTGAACATGCAACTGCTGTTGTTACGCAATATGTTTACAGCTATTTTAAATGCTGGCAATACAGCTACTGTTGCGAAAATGTTGTACCAATGCACATGGCTAAACAGCACATCACGCAATGCATCGTTTAACACACTGTGTACCAAATTCTAAACAGCCGGCTTTTTGTTCTGCTAAAAACAACAATTTTTAGAAAATGACAATTTAAAAAAACACACACACTAACTCATTTTCATAATAATGCCAAACTATTATAAACAATGCGGTCAATTGTTATTGAAACTTTAAACAAATCTTTCTTTTTACCTTTTTATCAGTTTATTTCCTTAGTACAAATATGAGTATTTGGTAAAAGAATTTTATTTCTACGTATATAATTCGTTTACTTATAGTTTTCTTATTGTTACTTTTGTTTTATAATCTTCCTAATAAAATCTCATTTTCATTGTCAAAACAAAACTGGAAATAATTGTTAAAATTCGATACTGACCAGTTAGTTTGCTAAATGGAAAAAAAAATTCAAATATACAATTTGTTAAAAGACTAAAACATTTGCCACAGTCTTCATCGTTTAACAATAGAAAAATAAACATCTGAAGAGGCGTGTGACATTAAGTCATTCAGTTATTAAGTACATAGTTACTTATGTCTTAAATTTTTTTGTCATCTCTTTCTCTGTCTTTTAATCATCTAGGTTTATTTCAGTTGTCTGTTTTCTTATATTTCTTATATTGGCCTTATTTTAGGGTGGTTTATGTTTTAGCTCTGCCACTGTGTTTTGGTCTATTGGCATGACATCCCACCAAGCAGGTAATCGGATTTTTCAAGTGGTCAATATGTTTTTAATTTGTGGGCATTTTACGGGATTACTTAAAAGATTATATAAGGTTTTGCAAATCTAAGCAGCTGAATGTATGGCTTTAGATATTTTAATTAAAATTGATTGAAACTTACATTTTTCATTTTACATAAGAACAAAGTGAAATAAATTAGTGGAAAAAAAATGTTTAATTTATATGTATAAGTTTGAAATTTTAACACTTTATATAAGTAATTTTTGGTTGACAGATCGTAACATTGTAGATGAAAAATGTAATAAAATAAAAATCGGTTTACCAATGTCCACTGTTTCATTAACATTTTGGGCTGCACTCGTTCTATAATGAAAGTGTACAACCAGAAGTTCTTGACTCCTTACTGTGATGATATTGATTGGGACCGCATGTGGTAAAACAAAATTAATAATAATATCACAAAAGGTGAATCCACTCCCTTCGGTAATTTTAATTCTAATTCTAGTTCGTGTAAACTACCATTATTGGATCTTTTTTAGGTTATTTTGCTTAGTTAAAAAATGCTTACGAAGCCCTACGCCACTTATAGGAATGATTAAGCAGTAAAAACTCTAAAATTTTAAATATCCATGTTGAGCATGTACTAATTTCCTGCATGGTAAACCACTGTCTTAGCGTGTAAATTACACAGATAGAAATGTATTAATGACCACCAATGTTAAAAATATTACAATTTTTTAAGCTTTATATCACCTCGAGATTTTTGTGGAAAATCTTTATTTCTGTCTTGAAGAAAAGCTAAACAGAAAACATACACTAAATTGAAAAATAAATAAGCATTTTTTAGGATTTGTTTAAAAGACTAGGATGGATGGCGCGCTTGAAAAAAAAATTTAAATGAAATTTATTACTCGGAATCTTTCTGACGTTATTTTCTTACAGTATTTTTCGATTTTTGGAGAACCACTTCTGGTCATTTTTGTTGTCTGCTTTACTAAACATATTAATTTTTTTTTAAATTTACTTTAATCGTGCTTGATTTCTTCAAAAATATAAATATTTCATAATGTTCTCATGAAATATTTATTATCTTACGGTCTAATTCATAAAAAGTTCCTATTTTAGGTTTAAAGTTTACAATTGAACACTTTTCGTTTAATAAACAATTTATAAAAATTTGTGTTCAAAAACACACAATAACAGATTGTTAACTAATCTACACTTTAAGCAATCTAACGTTTTTACCTGGCAACTCCTATTAATATTTTATACTTAGTGCTTTTAAAAACCAATTCTCAAATAACTCGAAAACCGAATATGGTTTTCTCTTTATATTTTTATTGCACCAAAAAGGAACCTTTTTAAGATAAATATATGTTCTGGTTACTGCAAAATATACGAACAAGAAACGTAATAATTAAATTTATAAATAAATATGTTTTTGTTTATTTTAGTCGCAGGTAAAATGAAAGGTACTCGAATAAAGAGATCTATATCGAATTGTTTACATATTATATACTTCACTATTCAAATAAATTTGTTTTAATTTATTTTTATTTTATGCAACAAATCTATTTAAGCCCACTAGCTGCAAATAAAATGAAAAGTTGTCCGGGGTATAGAAAAATAGTTTTAGGAGAAAAAGTAATGTGGAAACCTCATACTTTCAGAGTTACGTTATATAAAATTTCCTATTTCAAATATTTTAAGAGGGAGAATGTGCCAATGTATGTATGTAGGTATCATTGGATAGCATTTTAAATAACGTATCAGGATCCTTACAAAAATATGTTAGCCCAGATAAATTTTGTTTAAGATTTTATTATTAACTTTGCGACTATTTTCACCTTGTTTAATTAAATTTGCGCTTTTTGTAATAAAAATATTTTGTTATATGTATATAACTATATATATACGTACATATGTATGTATGTCTTTTGGGGCACTTGGTAAAACTAGGTCTAAGGGCTAGTTTTTCATTTGAGAGTCTTATTGGACTAAATATTTGTTTGCAATATGTATGGTGCCTGAAAGGAATTTTGATAAGATTTTATATGATATCCAAAGTGTCCCATTTCGCAACAAAGTGTTTAAGATATCACAAAAAAAAAAAAATGAGCAGAAGTGGTTCTCCAAAAATCGAAAAATACTGCGTGGAAAATCCCACCCACATATAAAGAAAAATGACACCACTTTGTACAAAATATCGTTTACAAACGACGAGATCGAAATCTTATATTCTAACATGAAACAAGAAACAAGTTTGCGCTCTCAGTCATGCAAAAAAATTTTTTACTTCGCATCTACGCCCTTTTAGAACGAAAATTAGTGTTTGTTGAAAAAGGTATAAAAGATTTTTGACAGATTACTAGAAATATCTGGTGCATCAATTTGAACTTTTAAATGGGAAGAAAAGAGATTTAGTCGAGTAAGACATTTGAGTTTAGACTATAAGCTTTCTAGAGAAGAGCTATTTCAAGCTAATTAATTACTAATTTTTGGCTTATAAAAAACCTCTTATAAAAAATTATATATTTCAGAAGTTATATGATTAGTTGTTGTAGATTATAATATATGTAAATAATAATTATTACCGACCTTAATGCGAAATAACTAAAAGTAACATAACCTTTCCATGCCGCAAATTTGTTTTTCAAAACAGTATTAAAACCACCATCCTAAACATGAATTTAATTTTTTATTTAATTAAATTTTATTTTTCTGAATATGCTGTAGTTGTCTTTAATTTTTTCTCTAAAAAAATATATTTTGTTTTACTTTTTCATTATATTTAATATGATTTTCACGGCTTTTCCTTTAATTTGTTGCACTTTCGATACAAAAATATACTCTTTTTAACAAAAAATATTATATGTCTACGTCACACAAACAAGAGATCGATATACAACAAACTAACGGACCTGCGCAATGTGCAATCTTGCTTTCTTGATTAATGATATACTAAGGTATTTTTAATCCTATTGAAGTACTCAGGTAAAAAAATAGATAAATAAACTCAGTAAACAAATGTTAAAGTATCTAATCAGAAGCAAGGTTCACTTAATATTTTCTGATAGGGTGCTGTAGCTTGGATGGTTAACACGTTGATTACTAAGCCTGATTTGGTGACCTTTAACTTTAATTTTTGTGATATATATTAGGACTTTTCATTCTCTAAAAAATTGTTTACTAAAATTTAAAAAGATATTTGTGTGTGACTTTTAACATAATATCATAAAAGTTGCAGTGTTAGAAATGATTTGAATTTCAAGTCGCGAAGTTCGAAGAAAGTGGTGGCTTCACTTCTTTTAGGAATGTTTTTATATATAATATGTCTTTTCACTGGTTTTAGAACCCTGGCCTAATGTTGAGCCAGCCCTTGTAAATTGTTGAAATTGCTGTTTCATATTCACTATTAATGCTACGTGCAGTGATGAAAAATGTGTGCATCGATAACCAGAATTTTCATGTTTGACGTAAAGGTAATCCAAAGGAAAATATTGAAAAATCAGTATATCCATTAAAACCACAGGGAACAGCTTTATTAGACGGAAATATGTTTTCAAAAATTGTCAAAACGCAACAGCTATAGCTTGGCTGAAATTAATTCTGTTAACTTGTGGTTCCAATAGAAATACCTGCATGCTACATTGCGAGTGGTACAATTATTTTACTTTAGATATAATAAATTTACTGTAGGATTAGCAGAGCGATTAACATGCGTAATAATTCTATTAACTGGGCATCAAATAAATTTTCTATGTCGATGAAGCTGCGACTATGGAATGCATGGAACATGTTGCTGATTTCGGGTTAATACAGGCGCAATTAATGTAACGGGAGTGTGAAAATTATACATACAAATTGCTATAGTTGAGGCAATCACACAGCCAAAATCATATTAAAGCACTACAATTACTTTTCAATAAAACCAGTCTCATTAATATTGAGAAGATTTTCTTATCGCATATTTTAAGGTATTTTTAAAACCTCTTAATAACAGTCCATCTTTATATGTAATAAGAAATTGATTATCGGAAAGAAATTGAATTCATATTTTTCTTACTGCACATATTTTTATAACTGCTCTTACTGTTCTCTTGTAGTGTTTCTCTAACACAATTCCATTATTATAAAATACTATACTATACTATTAGAACTAAATGCATATTAAACATTCAAGTGTTTGCTCTATAAACTATTATTCACTCTCTGTTTTTTTTTTGCTGCCACCATCCACCCACAAAACATAAACTTCGCAAAAAATATAAGGAAATCTATCGGTAGATCAAAATAATTTTATATAAAAACGAAGACATTTTCATTGAGGGTTATTGCTGTTGTTATTGTTGTGTAAAGCAGTTATATTGGGTTAACAAAATCGCATAATACTAGTGTGTATAAAGTGCATGAGGGTACGGTAACGATTTCCTAAATAAACAAACTGATTACATGTTAAAAGAGGAAGTCTTTATGTTTGGTCTTCTTAAGAAATGATTATTTCTTAAAGCTCTGTTAAGCTCATCTTGTCTTCTGTTTCATCGTCTTTTATTCACTGAATTTGAGCATAACGTATTCGCAGGCATATTTGCATATATTTAGCATAACGCAATTGATTGTATCGACATGGAAAATATGTTTTTCAGCAAGTTTTAAGATAACTGCGAGGATTTCTTGCTTTTTGTCTATTTGTTTTTATAAATTTACGTTATTGCTTTGGAATTTTGTTTTTAGCAAGTTAAAAATATGGTAAACATTTATAAGATTGTTTAATCGAGATTTTAGTAACTGCAAAAAAATAAAAAAAACACACAAACAAAAATTCAAATTTCTTAATAAAGTGTTTCGTGGTCAAATGTTTTTGTTTTTTTTTCACTGCTTGAGGCTTCAAAGATTTCTTTTTAGAAATTTTTGTTAAAACTATGTATTTACATAGTTGTGATAATAAAATCACTTGAGATCTATTGTCATTGTTCACTTAGCAGATAGTTGTTATTATGTTTTTTTTCAGGTTTTGGAATAAATATTAAATTTATTTACAATTTGCGTTTTAGAAATGAATGCACTCAAACAAAAATGTTTTGTACTTTTGTCCAGCGGGAAAAAGTTTTATAAGGCCAATTTTAGCATTATAAGCTTGCAAATTTACTTTGGCCTGTTATTATAACTTGGCTTTAAAGTACGAATCAGATTAAAGTAACTTTTAATAAAGTGAGAGATATAATAATATTAAATTTTTTGAGAATATGGCAGCGTAAATACTAAAAACGACTGACAAATTTAATTGATTCTTGAAAAAGGAGTGCCAAAACTGTATTTTAAATTTATTTGTTTACTTTTTAGCATTGAGAGACATCAAAAATTTGTATAACAATTTTGTAAGTAAATTTAAAATAAAAGAAATATTGTGGAAAAGAGTACACGCAACAATGTTCACCACTTTAGTTTCATTATATAATCGCAACCTTTTGAAAATACTGGAAAACACCTTTTCCTAACTCCAAAACATCTCTCGAGTACGAGTACGAATTTGAGATTCATTACAAATGTGCTCAGGTCTCGTTCGTGGACTTTGCAAAGGGGTCATCATATTATTGCATTATTTATATCCAGAATCACATGCAATATAAAAGTTTTAAAATTTACCATCTTCCATACGGAATCTTAAAATACTGTTTTTTAATATATATTGCTGCTATGTGCTGATCCAGGCCACCTCGCATCCAAATATAAGCTTCGACAATGGTTGCAATATATTGCCCTGATAACTTTTGGAAATTTTTGTAATTTTAAAGAAATATAATGCTGTTCGCTGGATTTCTTGTTCATCGGAAGGGAATTTAATATATTCCTTTGACAAAGCAGCTAAAAAAACTATTCGACCTGCGGTAGAGACACTTACGTCACAAAAGTTGCCCACGATAATAAAATAAATTATACTAATATTTGAAATCTTTGTGCAAATTTATTTTTACTGAAGTATTTAACATATGGACAATGTTCACGAAATTTTGACACGCTCAACATTTCTGATGAGTATAATCAAAAAAATCCATTAATATGCAAAAAACGTTGTCTGCGTACCATTTTTATCATTTGTTAAATTAAAATATAGCAAGTTTAAACTCTCAAACCCAACTTTAAAATTTAAAGGCAACATGATCTTTCCATTAGCAAATCAGTAACTTTTACTTATCCGTCCGACAAAATCCTAACTTTAGCTACAGTTATAATTGTTATAATAACGACCCTCAGACTTATAAATTATTTAAAACTATTTACTAATTATAACTACAACACTAATTAATAAATTTGTAATGAGTTGGTAATTTCTACCAGGCTTAAATTTGTAACTACATTCCTCTCATCTAGTTTCTACAAATGACCATTGTATAGTAATATTAGGAAGACGGTCGATACGGATTTCTACTAGGTCGAATGGATGTAGACTTACCTGTGTAATAAAGATCTTTGGAGGTGGAGAGTTGGCAGAAAAGTTCGTTCCAATACCAGTCAGTTAGGAGTGGCAGCCTCTCACAACGAAGCTCACTTGAGCACAATCGAATGGCCCGTTGTGATAGCCAGAAATGGGCAGTGGCGCAAGAGGTGCAGAACGGTCTCTTCCTCATCCTCCGAGCCACAGCTGCGACAGAAATCAGTAAAGGGCAGACCCAGACTTTCAGCATGCCCGCCGATCAAACCCGTAATGCAGAGCAGTTGTAGAAGAGATGTAGTCCACCATTGATGGTGTGGGCACATCCCGAACGATAATCCTGGAGTGACCTATGTCCGGCTTAAGCCAGCGTCAGAGGGCATTAAGCCTGGCTGCACAGCATTTGGCCTGTCGCAACACCAGGAGTTTGGTGGGTAACCAGTCTAGAAGGGCTTTGTCGAAGTAGTTCATAAAAAAAAATATTTACTCAATGGATAATGTGTTTTTGTATTAAAATTGTTTTTTGAGTTTTTTATGGCTTTTTGGCTTATTGATTCAATGGAGTTCTCATTTAATCAATTTGGCTTTAAGTATAAGACTCTGAGGTTTTGCTTACAAAATTTGAGTAGAATCCACTGATGAGCTATATATGAGCAGTAGCGAAATGGCCAGATGGATATGCTTTCCCCGCAGTAATACATTTCATTTTTTAGTTTAGTTTAAAAAAATAAATATTTCATGAGAATATCATGAAATATTTATATTTGAAGTAATCAAGCACAATTAAAGTAAATTATTATATATATATAGTAGTTTTCCTTTTTAACGAACTTTCGATTCTACCTACATCGCATTTAACGAACACACAAGATTGCCCCATTAAACAACTTTTATTATAATTTGAACCTATTTTCATAAAAATTTTATCAGGTTTTATGCTACCAGTGTAACTACCTAGCAAAAAATTTTAGAAAAGGTAAAGTTTGGAATTAATTATTTTTGGCGAAAGTACTTCCCAACTAGATTGCCAATGTAATGATTTTAACAAGGCATGAGGCTTTTATAATCAATTAATGAGAATCAATTACATTAATTATTGTAAGAATTAATGAGAACCATTAGCACGTAGTTTTAGATATTATCTTTTAACATAAAGAACTTGTTCAATTACTGCTTCCTTTTTTGTGAACTAATGTAATGTGTTATTTAAGCTAGTTACTAAGAATGGGTTATTATACTTTTTCAAATATATATTTAATATATTATACAGGTCTCAACACATATTTGCAAATAAACGACAAATAATACAGTTCTAGTTATTTATTTATTTATATCATGGGTACTAGATATAACATAAGGCCTGACAAAGTACCGGTTTGTTAAACCAGAAAACTATTGTATATATATAGATATAGTTATAAATTAATGTTAACATATAAATTTATTAAAGGCGAACAGGTAGCTTAATAGCATGAAGTGGATTATAAGAAAAATAAGAAGAAAATCTAAGGGATTAGAAATGAGAAGTTAATTTGAAGGATGGTAAAGAGTATTTTTACAATATTAGTTTAGATTTATTTCTAGAACCGGTTCCAATTAATCTTTAGATGGTATACAAGACTTAAGTAAGCAAGGGTTTGTAGTACTATTCCTCGCTTACATACAAGATCGTTACGTAGTGTGAAAAAGAAACATAAAATTTTCTATAAATCATTTTTGCGTTGAAGGAGTATTTTCGATAATGACTTCTACTAACACTCGCCTGCGAAATATTATGGCGGTATTAACTTCTTGATGTTTTACTGTGTGTTATAAATTATATTAAAGCAGATAGCACATGCTGCACTTCTTTTATAACTTCTCATAATATACATACGTATACAATGTATTTCAAGGAAAAGGGCGCTGACGAATATCTTGAAAATTCAGCGTACAATAAAACTTTACATTTATTATTATATATTATATTATATATACTTTTTGATTTTTAAATAAAACATAAATTACATGTGTAGAAATTTTGGCGATTTTTGTTGTATTTTTGGAGACTCTTAGCCATTTTGAAAAAATTGTATTTTTATTACAAAAAATATTTTTATTTAAAAAAAAAATACATATATAAATATTATGGACTGACATTGACTTTGGCGAAGATCGTCAATAAGAATCAGGTTGTGAAGTCAGCCCCCTAATTTTAAAACTTTCATTTAATAATGAAAACCGTGGATTGTGTTATTAAATATTTGTTTACCAAAGTCCAAAATATAGTTAATTAAAACCCATTGACAATTTTACGAAAAAAAATCATTGGCAACACCGTTTCCTGCACACATTTTTCTACGCAATTACTGGTGTTTGAGCCAACAGTGGTTGGGCCAGTCTAAAAGAGACCCTGTGAATTATGCGACAATCTGTGTCGACAATTATGGGGCGATCGCGTAGAATCACCAGGCTAGAATAAAACCCGACTAAAGTCTATTTGTTATTCTTACAAGTTTCGGAGCAAACATCATGCTTAATTCTACTATTATTGATGTGGAGATTAACCTCTCCTGAACTCTCTGGAACACAACTTTTTAGTAAAGGCCCTATATTAGCTTTAGTCGATCATTCTTGTGTTAAGTCTTAAGGAGAGCTCTTTCCGGTATTTTTATAAACAATTGAATGGGTCGGTATTCTTAATAAGAGTAAGTGTAAAACCAATGTTCTTTGCTTTGAACCACACAAGATGGAGAGTATTCCCCCTTTTATTAACTAAAAATTACCGACAGATTGACTTCGAATGATATAATTTTTTGCTCAGTGTTTTCATAAAATAATAAAATTTTTATTTTATTATAACCAAGGCATTATTTTTGCTTAAACATAAAAATGATAATTAAGTCTACTTGTCGTATCTTACAAATAATATCTTAACAAGATCTTGTTGTTTTTCTTGTTGCTATTACTGTAGTTGTTGTGTTTGTTGTTATTATTGTAACGATAAATTTATCAAACTAACACACGAACTTAACCAACGACATCAAGAGTATAACATCAAAAAAATTTAAATAGGAAAAAAACATGAAATCTAAAAAATTATTTTAAAGATTTTTAGTTATTGTACAAATAAAACGTGCCTTGAGACGACAATCTTAGTTTTAACATTAAACGAAATTAAAACAACAGTCAATAGAGGAAAAAACAATCATTTATTTTGTTATTCCCTCTAAACATTAAGATAAAAAATTGCAGTAGCCAAATTTTTGACTACAATGTTATTTTGAATAAAAATTTTTTTATACCTTAAATATTTCTTTATTGTTGATTTCTTTCGTTTTTGATTGGTATCATAAATTTGTTTAATTTAAAACAGATACTAAATATTTTTGTTTTAAGCTAAGAAAATCTTTATTTTTATCTCTTCTCTAAATACAGTAGCAAAATAGTGACCTTAAGGGGTCTTATTAAATAAAAAACAATTGTTGTTGCTATTGTTTCTCAGATAATTCATCAGGTTGTTAAGTTTTGGGTGGCATGACTTTATACAGTTAACTGTATAATTTTCATTAAATTGAGAAAATGCAAAATGATATCTGCTTTTGAATTGGGGAAAAAATTATAAATATATTATTAACTTTTTAATTATGTAATTAAATTTTAATAAGAACGCTTTATACTTTGAGTTTAGTAGTGTTTGTAAGAATTTTAGTTTCTTGGCATTTTTAAGCGAATTATCATTGCTACAGAACAAATTCCGGAAAAATTTTGTTTTATTTCTTTATGTCTTTTTTTTTTATTATAAAGGCTCATTACAATAGTTACTTATCTTAGATATCACCTCTAAGTTTTTTTCAATAACCGACACATTTTACAAGTTCATAAAAAAATACTCGTTAGGGTTCATTGTGAGAAAAATATGCTGTTATAGGAATCTTACGACAGTGAGATTTTAATTTTTTGGCGAATATGAGAAAACCTTATTATCCTTTACTTCATAGCTCAAAGTCTGAATTTGTTTAAGTAGACAATAATCTAAAAGTTTGTGAAAGCCCTAACCTAGGTGCACACGAGGGTCCTCGGGGGTATAGGGGGAACCAGTCCCCGGTGAGCATGCACCAAATCTGGATAGACAGTTCTTAACTGTCTGTAGCCAGTTATTGGTGAGGTCCCTTCGGGGTACACGTGGTGGCTGTTAGTTAAAACGTCTATATATGCGGGTCTGGCGCGGAATAGATGGAAGTGTGCTGTTGCACTCTCAAGAGACGGGGTTGGATAGTCTCCAACCCTCAAGCAAGGGGAAGTTCATGGTCGCGCAAGCCATATTCTTAAGATTGCACCTCTGTTGGCTACCTCCAATGGTGGACGCTAGTCGACGCTTTGTATTTCACTTAGTTGTAAGACCACCGTCAAGTTAGATCATCAATGGCAGGTACTGACATTAATCTGTATCACGTATTTCAGTTATGGCATCTGTTTTCTTTATACAAACTTGTCATGGTATTTTTAGGACAATGTAACGAGACATATGTTGAGTGCCACCCAGAGACGTGTTGTGTATAATAAACTAAAAGTCATTGGCTTAAAGTTATAAATCTTTTACTTTTTTTATTCACCTTAAGTTTCAACAAGGTGGCTTAGTTAGCGGTCATAAGAAATCGTCAGAACAGCAGAAAGCACTTCACTACTCGCTTAGCCAATACTACAAACCTTCAGTTTTATGCAGGCTTTTGGAGATCTAAACACTTCTTTGTATATTTGTTGTACCTAATATATATATTATACGCGGCTAGGCGACTAAACCGATTTAAATGAAATTCGACATACGGGTAGATATTAGGCTCTGCTAATCGATTTGAAGGGAACTCGAAACATAGATATTTCCAGAGCTAGGACCAATATAAGAGACAGAGAGGACATACGGGCACTTGCGTTTGAACCCATTCAAATAAAATTTGAAACATAGCTAAATAAAGGGTGTTTTTTAAGCCTCATAGAAATTTACATTGTAAAAAATAATACAATAAATTAATATTTAATGAAATTTTTTTTTATACGAAAGATCAGAACATGTTATTAATACTTAAAAATAATTTAGGGAATATGGTTACTATGGCTGCTCCAATTTTGGTCACTTTTTCAAGTACTGCTGGCGGTATGTCACGAATAACACGAACAATGTTGGCCTCCAAAGCGTCAATTGTTGCTGGTTTATCAGAATAAACCAGTGACTTCTCGTAGCACCACAGGAAATAATCGAGAGGTGTAAAATCGCACGTCCTTGGAGACCAATTGACAGGTTTATTTCTCAAAATCAAATTTCATTCTGGATGCAATGGAGTCTGCAGGGTATGTTGCGGATTGGTCTCTATCCACAGTTTGTCAGATGTCGTGCTAAGATGGACGATTATATTCACCATAAAAATTACGAATTCGTCTACAAGTTGCTCGAATTGATGAATGATTTTCAAAGTATACTTGGATGATTTGATAGCGTTGTTAAAGCGTGAGTGTATTCGTAATCATTTACCAGAGTTTACTGAAAATAATAAAAAAAAATTTATCAAAATTTAATTTTTAGTGTTATTTTTATAATTCTTAGATCTATCATGCTTAAAAAAAACCCTTTATTTATGTAAGGATAAAAAATTTATGTTGATTTTGAAAAAAAAAGGTTGTGGAGTGGTGGGAGAGGGGGTATAACAAACACAAAATTTTATGATTAAAAACCGACTATTGTTAACCGAATTTATTTGAAATTAAAATATATCTTGATCTATAAGATCCAAGCGGATTTGATGGATCTGTAACGTGTCCGGAGTAGATCGCCATATTAAACAAGGCTGTAATAAATTACACAGTACCTAGAAACACCCTTAAATTAGACCTAGGCAATGCCGATTACAATAAACTATGTATTTTATAATTACATATATTATTATTATTATTATTTTTATTATTATTATTATTATTATTGTTATTATTATTATTATTATTATTATTATTATTATTATTATTATTATTATTATTACTCGTATTATAATTAATACGACTACATTTAAAATATTACCTGTTATCTGCAGGCCGCCTGCACAGATAAATTGGTGTAATTATTAGCTTTGTTGCTTCGAATATATTTTAAGAATCTTACTGTTTTAATATCATTGTGAGCGAACTCAGCAAAGACTTTGGCAGTTCATTTCCGGTAGAAATTATTGAGGCAGTAAGAGATTGTAAGGAATTTTAAAACTGTAAATTTCGTGGAATTTTTGCACTTAAAGGACTAGTGCGATATAGATTTTGAAAACTTGGGACTTCCTCTAGAATTCTGCGGTATTATATTTTATTGCATCACTATCTGATCAAAAAATTATTTTCAGTGACTGTTATGGCCACCAATCACATGCTTGAACAAACATAAATTTACACAAATACCTTTGTCTTTATCTAAATCCCAGAACAGTTAGTTGTGCAACCGCCCTCGTAGCCATTTTGTTAATATTTTTTTTTATTCTAATTTAAACCTATACTGCACACCTAAGTGCGAATTCTTTGAAATCTCAAAAATATATATAATTTATTTTGTCGTTCAATACACGTGAAATTATCACCTACCACCTATCAAAATTACAGACAATTGGGTACATGATATTTTGATTAAAATCACGTACGAATTGTAATAATTTGTTTTCACGCTTATGCATACAATTACCAGCAAAAGGTAATAAATAAAAAATAAATGCACAATATAAAAGGAATCGCGAATAAAAACCGCCACCAACATCAATGTATCTCATCTTTAACATAAACTACACGAACACTAGTATTATGTCTGGATAAAAGCTCATCCACCAGATATTAAAACAGAGCACGAGAAAAAAATCAAATAAAGCAGAATATATGAGTTTAAGAAGCAGTATAAAGAACAACGACCAATAACAGCAATCAACACCTGTCGATCGTTTTCACTGATCAGTTTAAAAAAATATATGCTATTCGAACTGCAAGATACATGGTAACACATTTAATATGCAACAATCGGCAAATAATACCAACTCACGTAACTGAAGTGCAGCAACAACAAAAGTTAAAATAATAAAATAAAATATTAAAGAAAATAAGTAGAGCGATTACCAGCGTAATAAAATTTCTTTTACGGCCACAGATACAAAATGTAATACAAATTGATGCATCTGCATTTTAGAGCATTCGAATAGTAAAAAAAAAACAAAAAACTATGGTCAATTGCGCAAATGAAGTTTGCATTGATTTTGAAATAATCTACAATTTGCTTTAGGGTGACCATATGAAATGAACATAAAATAAAAATAAAACTTTAGCTATTTAATTAAGACTTAATCACTTCACTCACCTCACTTAATTTATGAATTATTATTTTGTTGATTTAAGGAGGATGAAAGAGCTTGTTTTGATAAACCCTATTTATTCGCAAAATAATGCAATCATTTACTGCACTCCTGCTTGGCTAACAAAACTGTTTGTAAACATCTGACTGTGGTTTCTCGAAACCAATACTTTCCAACAAACTTTAGCCCTTTAAAAATTTTTGATGTTCTTATACACGTCTCTATAAAGATTCTTATCATTATGCCTAGATAGAAAATAAAAGTAGTAGTAGAATAAGATTAGCATCCTGGCAAATTGGTGTTTATAAATCGTTTAATAATGAGCAAATTTCTGGAGCTCCTCAATGAAGTATTCTAGGTCATTTGGTATGTACTATTTTTATTATTGATATTTTTTATTGGTTTAGATTTTCTTATTTTTTACTTTATGCTGATAACTAAAAATATTTCATAGTATAAGCAGTTTCAATGATGTCAGTAAATTGCAAAGTGGTCTTGACAGATTAAACGTACTCGTATCAATAGCAATTTGACATCAAACTTGAGCAAATATTTTCATGTTTCTTACACAAGATTAATCATCCCATTATCTTCAATTTATCGTTCTTTTAATGTTAATATAACAACAACAAATGAAATCAGTGACTTAGGTATTTTGTTCGATTCTAAATTGACTTTTAAGCCTCATTTAGATAAGCTTAAACCTAAAGCCTACTCCATGCTTGCATAAAAACAGTGCAGATTTCGTAGACCCATATACAATTAAACTTCTTATTTCGGTTTACGTAAGATCTAAATTGGAATATGGCGCGTCTATCTAGAGTACTTATTGCGACATTCATATAAATCGTATTGAAAGAATACAGAAATTTTTTATTCATTTTGCTTTGCCTTACCTTAATTTACTTTGTCCGGCTGCTACTTACGTGTCTTCTTGCTTACATCTGGGCGCAATATCCTTAGAAAAAAGACGCAAAGTACAGTCTATGCTTTTTATATTTGACTTGATAAATGAAAAAATTGATTGCCCCGATCTTTTGCAGACAGTTACTTTTTATATACCCTCCAGATTATCATTTCGTCATAGAAGATATTTTTTTTCCTTACACCAAATAAATTATGTACTAAATAGCCCAATATTTAGATCTGGAAAAATTTTCAATTATTTGCTTAATAATGGTACTGTAGACTTAGGTACATCAAAAACTTGTTTTCAAAACGCTTTACTGCAAAATCTGAACTAATAATGTATAATATTTAGTATCAAATAATTTTACATTATTATAAACTCTTTTTTACGTACGCTATATTAAAATATTTTATTTCATAAATCTTTTGGATTATTTCCCTTATACTTAAATAAATAAATTTAAATATATTAAAAGAAGTGATGTTTCTAGGTTGGAAATTTGTATCTCTCAGGGCATTTAATGTCTAAAATTGTCTTTTTTGGCCATACACATCATCATCATCATCAAATCAATACAGGTTCCTTGTAACTTTCAGCTGTCTGTTTATAATGGTTCAAAAGTTAGGCCATATACATTTATTTATATCAACTATTGAAACACCCTTTTATTTCCAAATGCAAATTTTATACTTGTTATTAAAGCGGATTTAACAATATAGGTCCTTTGTAAATTTCAAGGACCTGTCTACATCTGTTCAAAATTATGGCCAAATATATCAAATTAAATAAATATTTGGGCACCCTTTAATTTATTATTTTGAATATAAATGCTTGTTACTATAACGGTTATGCCAATCAGCATTCTGTTTAGAGTTGTGTAGTTCGTCAACGACTTAGTTCAATTGGATTACTCTCTCAATGGAACTATATGGAGCGTCCTTTTTACTGAGCTCTTTTGGGTACTGAGCCCATTTTCTGGTTCATCATTATGTATATTATAACAAAAATAAAATTAAAACTTGAGTGAAACCTTAAATCTTATTTTGTTCCAAATTAAGCAGAAACGTCCCTTAGCGATCAGTAAATATGTTATTATGAACCAATATTTTTTTTTTTTATTTTAACGGCTTACAAAAATAAAGTCATATAAATATGCATAATTACATATAAATAATCTTTTAATTCATTTTTAATTGCCCATTTTTCCATTAATATGAATGAGCTAAAACAATTGAGCTAAACATATCAACTGGATTAACTCAGTTGTTTTAGTTCACTAAGTTAGCTTTAAACTAAATGAACGAACTGGCTTTTTCTAATGAGCTCTCACTTTAAAGAGCTGATAAACCAACTCTAATTCTGTCCAATTTGCAAGCATTTGTCTATAACGGTTCGAAGAAAATTGTCTTATAGTTCAATTTATGTTACCTAAGGGGATACCCTTCAATTTTTCGACTAAGTTTTGTATTACTTTTTGCCATTGCAAGCTAAAATGAAACGCAGTTCTTTTTTATTTTGAAGTGGTGCCCTTTGTGGTTCACAATATAGGTCCAGTAAGCGTCAAAGAAATATTTTAATTAATTTAATTTAATTAAAAAAATGCACACTTTTTATTTTTCCTTTCTGTAAAAACTTGAACAGTTTGTCCCTTTTGTAATTTTTGCAATGTTTTTTCAACACTGCTTTGGTTATCAATTCGCTTTGACTCAACTTTAAAAATATATGCTTAAGAATAATTTCCAAAATCGATATTAAATAAATTTGAATAACTTCTAAATTAAATTTTAGGCCTTACTATGACTTCATTTTATAATTGTTTGATTGTTCCGCGTTGCAAAAACCATTATGTTGCAAATAAAATCTTCACAAATAAATTCGGAAAAGCAGCTGAAGGACACTGTCTCAGGGTTCCAAAGTTCTTTATAGTTGAATTCCCAAATAAAAAGTTATATCCCCAAAAAATTCCAGAAACTAGTTCTGTGTTGTTTCTCTCCCTAAAGGCCGGATATCTCGAACACTAAGGGCTAATTTTTGAGTTCGTATTTAAATACGCATTTAGTTAATTTTCATTTAAATTTAAGTTGTATTTAAATGCAGTTTCATTTTTTCAGTTCTTATTTAAGTTCTCATTTAAATATCACAAAAATATGGTAGCATTACGAAATATCAAAATAAATCTCCATTGTTATGAAAAACAGCTACTAACAAACACAATGAATTGCAAATTTTGTGCAAAATATTTTAAATATATTAAAAAATGTCAGCGATACTCATGTATTCACCACCTAAACTTGTTTTATTTATTGATTTAACTTTTTAATTAATATTTTCATTAAGAAATGTATGCAAAACATAAAATATTGTTATATCAATGGCTAAAATGTTTGTTTACTTTTGTTTAGTTTTGCGAAACAACAACAAAAAATGCCATAACCAAATGGACTTTAAATGCGCAAGATTGGTCATTTAAGTTTCATTTAACTGAATTTTGTACTTAAATAGAACTTAAATTTAAATGACATTTAAATACGAAGTCAAAAACTGGCTCTAAAAATAACCTTGTATATTCGTCCGTTACCAGTATAAAAATTTTGTTTCATTCTGTTCATACATTTAGAAATTCCTAATTTATTTTGAGAATATTTTTTTTGTGTCACACTTTGCAATACAAAGTTTAGGTTAAAACATGAGAAACAGGGATGTTAGGAAAATACAAATAGTGAAAAAATGTTAAATCAACCTTAAAGTTTGATAAATTTAGACGATTAATAGCTGAAACATTTAACCTAGATGAGCCACAGAAACATTTTATTAAGTTGGTCTTCCCAGCATTAAATAATACAATTATAGTTCAAAGATAATTAAAGTAAAAGTATGTTTAAAACAAAAGCAAAAAAAAAAATAAAAAATTGTTTCAGAAAAATATTATTCCACAATCGTTAACATAATTTATGCCGACTTTGAAAAGTATATATATTTCTATCTGCAGTTAATTTGCACAAACTACAACAATAAACATCTGTATAGATTTTTCAATAGTTTTTATGACGGTGATAATAAATGCAGTCATAGAAATGATTCATATTTTACAAGAATATCTATAGTTTAATATTAAACATGTATACCAGCAATTGCAATGGTAGGCTAATTTACCAGTACTCAAACGTACGTAAATAAAATATTAAAAAAAAAAGTAATTTGAAAATAACAAATTATTTAATTTTTTGATTAAAATTTGATTATAACGTAAGCCTAGTTCAGCATATTGACAAGCCTGCTTACTTATCAATTGCTCTACTTTCATGAGTAAATCTACATAACGTCTTATCATTGCCTTATTAGGCATAAGATTATTGAACATGGCTAGAATTTAAATTGTATATATTTTTATATTTTTTTATTCCCATTTGAGCATGAGGAAACTTTAATCTAATTTTGCAATAAATAAATTTTATCAAACAGGATAGTTAAAAATTTAGGTGTTAAATAAAAAAATAAAACTTAATCAAAAATAATTTTAAATTTATAACGGCAAAAATATTTATGTACGAGAAAATGTGTAAATGTATGGAAAAGAAAAAAAATGATTTATGGAAATTACTTTAAAATGCACCCGATTTTGACCCTCACATACGCATATTTTTAAGCATACGAATGCCCCAAAATGCTTTAAACTTATTCGTGGCATGCTTTAACCAGTAGTATGTGGTAGTAATAAATTATTAGCCAATTTCAATAAGAAACAATTTAAAAACAAAATATTCTTAATGCACATGCGTACAAAACTTTCATTTAAAGTTTTGTTTGTGAAAATTGAAAATCACCCTGAAGGTTTGTTAATACAAATTTGAACGTAATATTTATTGCATTTATGACGAAGTAATCATGTGTATGCTTATTTTTTTTATTGTATATTTTTGAAGCATGTTGAAAATATAATTTTGATTTTGCACAGTTTTAAAAACACGACATAAAACTGTAATTGAATTTAAGATGATTTGCAAAATTATGTAAATCAATGCAAAATCGCGAAAGGGTTTCGTTATGATTTCAGATTAAATTTAAATTTCCTTTATTGCCATATATAAAAGACACATGGAAATTCTCAAATATGTTGTTATTATCATCACACTGAGGTCATTTAAAGGCTATGGCTTATATTTAATGACGTACAAATCAAACTATTGTTCAGACTATTGATGATTCTTTCATTATTTAAATCCGAAAATTTTTAAAACTTCTTTTTAACAGTCTTTGTGTTCACCGTTCTACCCAACAAGACCCTAAAGCAAGACACGCAAAAATTACGTGTTCCGAGAGGTAATCATGCAGTACGCGCGACCAGCAAACTTTTTTTTCTCAGCTTTAGCTGTTGTATATTTATTTCGTATTAATCCTGAAGTCGCTCTTATTGAGTTATTGTATGCGCTAAAATGTACCTATAGACAGGGCAACAAAACGATTTGCCTACCCAAACCGCATCAGAGTTTTCCGGTGAACAAACAACAATAATTCGGGACAGGATTCAGTATTATCCCCTTAGTTTGTAAAATATTTAGCCCACTCATTACTAGTAAAGCCCTCATAATAAGAAACCTAACATAATGTCAGTTCATTGTGAGGACCGAGTTTAGTTAGAGAAGCTGCACAATTTATAGACACTCTAGACGAAAGTTCAAACATATCGAAGGCTTTGCTACTCGACATCAGATAAATGTAACTACGGTTATCTAAGGTATTGCGGAGTTAAGATGTGTGTACAAATTTATTAGATTTACTGTTAAATATTTTTTAACCAATGGCACGTTCACAGCTTTGTAAAAGTTCGAGTTTATAACATACCAGGAGGTTGCTGTGATAATTCGCAGAATTTTTTTCTGGTGCCTATGAATTTCTTATAAGCTTAAGTCAGATCTAGTGTCCCATATTTAAAATTCATAACGCCGTAGTGCTTTAAGAATCACAATGTACAGTGGGGCGGAATCAAAATATTTTGAAAATAAATTAAACATGAGCATAGTACTATTCACTTTTTCCTTTTTGAGCTATGTACAATTCACTTTTCAGAGACGTTGCTTTGTGGTCTCAAAGTTGGGTACCTTCTTAAATTTCTGTTAAATTTTTTTAAAGTTATACACGGTCTTAAAGGTATAGTCAATATCTATTAAATTGGGCTTATGCATGCATTTTTTTGTTTTAAAATGATCGACTTATAAACATTATAAAATTAAAATTTTTGATTTTTCGATACCCAGGTTTATTTTGAACTTGCTATCGTACTTTAT
This sequence comes from Gymnosoma rotundatum, assembly GCA_916610165.2. Lineage (NCBI taxonomy): Eukaryota > Metazoa > Arthropoda > Insecta > Diptera > Tachinidae > Gymnosoma > Gymnosoma rotundatum. Next base: position 141,943,393 of record OU744336.1, on the reverse strand, counting down.
CAGCAAAATTTAAAAAATATTTGAAATTATTGAAAGATGTTATTTTTTGTGGCTTTAAAATTTTACGATTTTCGAGTTAAAAAATCCAAAATTATTATTTATTGTGTATTTTAGCCTAAAGAATCAATTTTTTTTAATATATAAAAACATATTATTTGGGTTTACGTTAAAACCAAATTTCGTATAAAATTAATATTGCATGCAAAAGATGGAGGTCCTTTATTTTGACTTAGTTTACATCGAAATTTTGATTTTATACTATTTTTTAAAATCTCAAAGCTTGAAAGCTTAGGCTCAGATACTCCGTTGCTATGCCCATGTCTTACATACGGCTGAATTATTTCCAAAATATTTTAATTCTGTCCCACTGTGCAATGTAAAATATTTATTTACCATTCAAGCTAAGAAAAAGATTTCCGTCAATGAAATATATGGTCCTGCAATTATCCAAACGCTACTTTCATCCTTCTTTACATATAAACTTACGACAAGTGTATGTGTTTGTGGTTTTTCCGGAATACAAATAGGTAGACCGGAATTCATCGTCTCACGCTGCAAAGCAAATTAGGAAACCTCGAAATGTAAGTATTCTATTACGGCAAAAATTCTTGTTGATTCTTATTTTTCATGAAATTAATTATTAGTCGACTGACAAAACGCGGTTTGTGAAAAAACTCAATTCGATTACTTCAGTAAGCAGTTAAAAAGTTCTCTTACTTTGGTAGAACGCGGGATACTGCAAGCATACTGGACTTGCCGCAGAAGATCAACAAGCGGTTAATATTAAATCTATTTAAATTTTATTATATAACTATAAGCAAAATGAATTCTTATTTAAATTATTATTGTTTTCATAGTATTTTTTGTTCAGAAAAGGTGTTAGTCTAAAAAGTGTTTTGTAAATATAGTAGCTGTGCACTCAAGTTGTTATTGAAATAGCAGTGCCTTTTAAGAGAAAGCTAAGTATATAATCTAAAAAACTTAAAAAAAAAAAATATTTACAGGAAGTTATCCCAAGCCAGTGTAAGCTTTATTTGTAATATTTCAAAGATTCAAAACAAAAATGACAATTCTCTTCTTCACGCATGCTTATTTGGCTTATTCAATAAAATCTTATAAGCTAAACAATTTCTAAAATATTGCATTGTCGGCTGCCGTAGGCTTTTAGAAGCGAAGATAAGTGACACACTTGTACGATCGTACATTTTCAAATACATTTATGCTGCATACTTAACATAACATATCGAATTACAAACATTTCTTAAATACTCATACATTTTTTTCTTCTTGCATTAAATAGCAGCCGTTAAAATATAAAATTAAAAACACCATGAAGCTGTTAATGAAATTAATACAAAAAGTCAAATTAAACATGCTACTTATACAAAGCGTTGATTCAAAAAGACAAAAAGAGCAAAAATAATACAAATTACTAACATGAACACATGAATGAACCTTTTAAAATAGTTAAAATGACAATAAGGACAAAATACAACTAAACAAAATACCATCAGACAACCAAAACATTGAAATGATAATAAAAATAAAAATAAATAAACAAAGCGACAACTAAGACAAACGAAAATTCATTCATTCAATTGCCCCACCAAGGAAAAATCACACTTAATACTCAATAATACTTTTTTTTTACTTTTTGTTTTGGTGACTTGTTTTCTTTTTAAGCAATTTATTGAAATGAAAATAACATGAAATAAAACAAACAACCAGTCAATACAATAAAATGAAACATAAATAGCGAAATAAACAGGAAAATAAGAAAGAAATCTTTCAAAGAAAGGGAGTAAAAAAAAATACAAATAAACATGATGCAACATTAACATGGGCTACTAAGGTAGTTGCAAACAAAGTGGTCACCACCAACTGGCCAAGCAACTGCAACTGCATACAAACACTCATCCAGTCACTCAACCAGCCAGTCAGCCATTCAGCCAGCTAAACAGCCTCTTAACGTTGGTATGTGGTGTTAAATGTTGAACGTTAAGGAGAACAAGGTGTAGAAATATATGAGTATTTTATAAATAAATATTGACAAAAAAAAAAAAAAAAATGCAGAGGTGTCCACTCCCCACGAGTTAAGAGATATATCTTCGTTATTAATAAATGATCGTAAATAATTTGTTTCAAAAGCTTATGTTTTTGGAAAGAAAAACTAAAGGATTAAATTTCGAGTCTTGAATGATTTTTCTTAGGGTTTATTAGTCATGTGAGCAAGGCTGCTCCTAATGAACCTTCCAGCTTATCAATGACAAATGTTTATGACAAGGAGCAACAGTTGAAAAAACACTCCAAACTTTTCTTTCTTTCTTTCTTTGAAATAACGAAATGAACTAAAATGTATTTAATTTAATTTTCGATTTTTAAACAAATTGAAAGGATGCTATTTTTACATTTAAGAAGTCCTTAGTGGCTTGAAGTAATGGTTACTTATCGCTGCACTTTCTCCCTTTTTTAGCCCTGCGAGAAAAGCCTAACCAAAACAATTTAAATTTTTTAAGAGCCGGTAGAGTATGTTGGTGCAATAAAATGGCAAATATTTCGGTTTAAAATAAATTATTATCCTGTTGCAGAATTTGTATTATAAAAAATATCATAAAAAATGTTTAGAAATTAAATTAAAAAATTACCCAAGACGAAAATAATTCAATTTTAATTAATTTATAAAATCTGAAGTTCGCATCCTGATTGGAAAAAAATGAAAAATTCAAACATTTATTTTAGGAAGTGTTCATTCTGACAGAGCTTTGTCATTTTTCATCAACATTATTGCATTTTAAAGTATTAAATCTATTTTACCATAAAATTTTGTAGCACTCGAGACGGTATTTCTAGCCTCTTTGCCTTGATAGTGTCTTAAAAATATATTTCCTATTCTCGTAACGTAAATTAATCAAAGATTTTTTGCCAGTAAAAACCAAATCGTGCCAATTTTCTATTACTTGAATGCTTGATGTCATATGAACTTTAACAAATTGTAATCGATTTTATTTGCGTATATTATACAGCGATACAGTTTTATAACTTAAGACCCAATAGGAATATCCTCGCAAGCGATAAACTTCGATTTTAGCTCTTTCTTCACACTGATTTGTACCAAAGGAAAACGTTATCGTTTAATACTACAAGATACAATTATTCGGTAATCTTGCAGGACTTAGGCACTAGAAAGCATTTTTCTTTTGAGTGATAGTTCCAAAAACAACTATGAAGTTGTTAAATATTTTGGACCTAAATTTAATGCTTATAAAATAATTTCCATTTTTATTTTCTAAAAATCAGTCTAAAGGGCCAATTGTTGTACATTTTTAAACACAAAGTGCAGGACAGTTAGTGCAAATGCCATCACATAAAAACGTACAAAGTCCGGCAAAACTTAAAGTGCGTGTGCCTCTTTACTTTTAATGTTACATTCTGTGAACTGTGATATCTTGTCAATAAACGAAAAAAGGTGTCACTTCTTAACAGCAAACATTCATATCAACGGTTTCATATTATAGTCCACGTCAAACGAGGAAAAAGAAACAGATTCTCCTGTTAAACAACTGGACTAAAAATCCAATAATAAAGCAACAAAAAAAAAAATTAAACCAAAACAGCTAACAAAACGTCAACTACTACAAAACAGAGGAGAGGGCTTAACCTAAAACATACGGCTAAGTACGTTAATCAATGTTTGTAATAAATTATCACAACAATATAAACAACAAATATAAAACAAAACACACTCTAAAACTCTCAAAAGCATCATTGTCGTCCTCATCTTCATCATCATTATCATCACACTTAGAACGTTTTGTATACAAAAACGAAAAAGATTAAAAACAAAAAGACAAATACAATAATAAAATGAAAACTAAACAAAAAGAAAATTGAACATACAAATGACATAAAAGACCAAAAGTAATGAATTGACCAAAGAATCTGGAAACAAACCATCCACTATAAACTTAAAACATACAAACCAACAACACCAACAATAGCAAAAACAAGAGGAGAACATAAAAATGTGACTACATGCTGTGACATCATACTAACAGAACAACACCATCTCCACCATCATTGCAAACACAACCACCACCAGTTGGCAGTTTCTTCATTCCATAAACAACAATAGTTGGGCCAACAGTCATATCAGCAACAGAATGATACACTGGATTTAGTAGTACAATCAGCACCCTTGAAATCCTAAAAATTAAAAACAAAAATATTTAACTCCAGCAAAAAATAGTTGATGATGACAACCCAGAAAACATAACCAAACAACCAACAGCAACAAATATATATAAAAAAAAATTTAAAACAGACCAAGAACAAGATAAAATTTTATGTGAATGAATACGTTTTTATTATGGATTCCTTATTTGTCTTGTTTTTGTTTCACTTTTATATTTCTAACTATTGAATTTGAAGTAACTTTTAGCAGTCGTCCTGTCTGCACTTTATGCACATACTTTGTAATCCTTCCCTTTAGGAAATTTTCATATACAATAAAATACAATTCGAAATGCATTTGTCAAAAATCAAATTAAATATTTTTACATCAAATCGTGAAAGATTTCCTTAAAACTATTGAGTATTAATATTTTATAAATACTCACTGACATCTCTCGAAAAATATTTCATTTTATTTGAACGAAGCCATTTGCTTTAAAGCTTAAGCTGAAAGTCCATACAACGCGTTCTATGCGTACACGCTTTTTACGCTTTTCATACTTTTTATGCTTTCTACACTTCTTAAACGTCAAGTTACATGCAATGCTTTTTATGCGCCAAGTTTTTGTTTTGATCAGCTGTAGTGTAAATATTTTTATCTAAAGAAATCATTTTTGGAAAAACGGAAAGTGTAATGTTTAAAGAATTTATGGCATATATTGAGTTGATGCACATAATATTTTGTATAACAAGGACTTATGATAATCTTCAGAAAAAAAGGGGAACGATTTTTGCATTTGTATTAAAATCTTTTTAAATTAAATATATGTATTAGGGATGAAACTAAGTACATAAAAGTAATCGATAGCAAAAACATTAGTTTTGTTGATGAAACAGTTGCTGTAAATTATTAATATTAACGTATTTTTTTTTTTTAATTTATTGTTAAACTTTACTAAAAAAAAGTTTTTTATTAAAAAGGCTTTTAAAAACAAAAAAAAAAAATCAGAAAAAAGTAATCATTAACACAACAATATTTATCGATACCTTTGATAATAAAATATAATTTACCATCCTTAGATATCAAAAACAGCTGACATTTTATCATGACGCTTGCGAAGCGTAGAAAAGTAGAAAGTAAACAAAATTCTTGCGTTCTACGCGTTCATGCTTTCTGCGCTTTGTGCTGTGTAACTTGTCACATATATTTACATTAATTATACTTTTTTGACAGACGCGTTTAAAGCGTGTACGCATAGAACGCATTGTATGGCCTTTATAGTAGTTAACATTAGTCGACAAATTTACATTTTATTTTATTTAATTTTTTATTTATTATTAAATAATAAGTAAATATCATTTAAATCTCCTGTGCAAGATGAACAATTAAATCAATGCTGTTTTGTTAAAGATGTTCTTTCCTTAAAAAGCTTTTTGTAATACCATTTTATTTATTTCAATAAAAGATGCCACAAGCCCATAGCGCCTAATTAGCTAGACTACGATACAAAAATATGACTTATGCTAATTATAACAATATAATGCTACCTTATTATCAATAGGGAAAAATCTAAAGTTTGCACACACTTATTGATGGATTGTATAGGAAAATCAGGAAAAATAATTTTAAGCATTATAGTAAATCTTAATTAAACAAAAAAAATCATCAAAGCCTTGCAAATTTGTTAAAAATAAGCTTTTAAATGTTGAAACTGCATTAGAAAATCTCCTTGATACGGAATTATATTATTCCATAAACGATCTTTATTAACACCAAACGACCTGTGCATTACCAAGAATAGGACAAATTAAAGACTGTGTTCTATTGGATATTGAGAAATTGAATTTATTCAGTAATTGACTTGGTGCACCAAATTTAATAATTTTATAAAAAAATATAATTTTTCTCAAACGAACGTACTGATTAAAAGTACATCCCAAAAGCTCTTCATAATAATGTAAAACATGGTCGTTAATGTGAAGTCTATAAATGTAACGCAAGACTTTATTAAGCATAATTTCAACCTGTTCACATTCATGAGAGATGTACCTAAGAAAACTTCAATGCCATATATTAGTAATGGCAAGCATAATGACAAGGCTATACGACGATTTATTAACAGCGACAAATAGTAAGCAATACTATAAAATTTTCGCAACGTCCAGGAGATGCGTGTTATAACAGAGTTAAGCTGCAAGTAAAAGTTAATTTATCATCCAATATAATACCAAGGGTCCTACAATGATTAACAACTTTTAACAATTCGTCACCTAGCATAATCTTAATGTTAATAGGATGTTTAGAAAACACCATCAGTTTGCACTTCGAGGGATTTAATTTAAGAAAATTGCGAGTTGACCAATCAAGTAATTTTAGAAGTTCATGGTTTATATGTCTTATATAAATATAAATCAAAGCCAGCAAGTAATTGTATGTCATCTGCATAGGTGTAGCATCTTAATATATTCAACTAATTGAACAAGTCATTCACGTACAAAAGAAGTAGGAAAGGGCCTAAAATAGAAATTTGCGGTATTCCATGACTTATTGAGAAGGTCTCCTGATATCTAATAATACGCCTGTTTTACTATGTCCCCTTTCTAAATCCCGACTGATATGGAATAATATCATTAGTACTAATTAAATGGGATAACATCTGTTTCCTAATAATTATCTCAAAGACCTTAGAGCAGACAGACTAATTGCTTTTATCTTAGGAATAGACACAATTTTAGCAACTTATATAGTGGCTTTGAAATATTTTTACGTCGAATGTAGAGAAAGCTATAACTGGTCACATTTCTTTATATTGGAGTAATGTAATAACTTCTTAAGTTAGTACTTGAAGAGAAGATGGCTTTGTCTTCGTTATTACAGAAACTGATTTTGTAATAATAAAGACTGTCATTTTTAACTTGGTATTGTCTTAGAAGCGGTTCTATAACAGGTCTCCAATAAAACACTTTCCTTTGCAAAAATATTCCTCAGATTTATAACTCGTTTTCTAGGAAATAAAAGGAGAGGGCATAAAATAATAAAAAAAAATTGCTGTATTTGTGTTTAAACTTACAATTCAAATACCCCGTACGTTTGAAAAGTAAAAACATAATATTCTAAATTAAGGCTGAACGTGTTCTATCAACGAATTTATTTTCTAATTTTTACTAATTCTATTTTTAGATGCCATCATAAATGAATTTGAACTCGAATAAAGGTCTTAGTTCTAGAAAGAAACTGTAAATTCAGTTCAGTTTCACAAATATATTTTAATTCCTGCTTTTATTCAGGTAAGTTTAATTAAAAATTAAAAAAAAAAAATTAAATTTCAACACTTCATTACATGTAATCTCAAATTTTTTTTAACAAAACTGTATTCAAGTTTAAATTACGAAACAAATAAATATCAGAAGACTTCATTGCTGCCAGCAATTTGCTGGTTAATAAAAAAATTTTCCTTCGTGACATACAGTTGTTTTTAGCCCTGTTCATCACTTCAGTCGGTACGCTATTCAAAACTTTTGGCAGCATCACTGATAGGGAGCACCTGCCTTATTCATTTAAAAATTTCCTTATATAGAATCTTCCTTCAGTTTTATTTCTTGTTTAGTAGCTATGATAAATTTTGCATACATATCGAGTGACGTTAAAAAATTCTATTGCTATCGTTGTATTATATATGTTTTTCACATTCAATATATGTCTATCTGCAGCAATCCTGTTGTAGCTAAATATGTTCGAGTTGCAGTATTGCTTGTAACTCGAGAGTTGTGTTCTGTTCGTTTTGTTAAATGGTTGAATTACGCTTGCCTCACCACCTTATTGTTGGAACAGTAACTTAGATGATGTAAGACATAGGAAGCTTTTCTGAGCTTTTTGCGAACTGATTCTACATAAGTTTTCTAATTGAAGTTATGGTCTACGAATACTCCAAGATTTGTAAACGTTGACAATTTCAATTGTTGTAGAGCACTGATCATTTTTGTAGTTAAAGTCCCTGTTGTAGTTTCTATGAAGGCATTTACTAGTGTGAAATTTTAGTTTTATGTCAATATATCGGAATTGAGGATTTTTTATATTCATTAATTTAGTTTTTGATTCATTTATAATTAATCCATGGTCATGACACCATCTTATGGCAATATCCAATTGCTATTGCATTATTCTTGTTGCCTCATCTAATCTCTTATGAGCTACTACTATAGCCTTATCGTCTGCATACGCAAATATTTTACAAATTTATAGTAAGGTAATAAGCTCATTTCAGTAAATGATCTACAGTATCGTGCCTAACTTTGACCCTTGCGGTACGCTGTATATTTATTTAGTGACTTTACTGAGTATAAAATTTTCTACATTTTAGGTAATTTTTAAAGAGTTCAAGGCAGTGTCCTCATATTCCAATTTTCGCATATCGTATCAAAAGCATTGCTAAAATTAATGAATAATGCTAAGCAGTGATGATTTTTACTCAATTGTTTATTGATTTAGTTTGAAAAGTTTCGAAGGAGTTGGGTGATGTTTTTACCTTTTTGAAATTCATATTGGTTAATATCTATTATTTTGTTTTTGCTAGTAAACTTTATTAACTTTCTGCATAATATTTGCTCCAATATTTTTTCAATTTGATATTAATCGGATTCAGCGCTTCCGTTAAAGAATTTCGAACAAATCCATGCCTAATGTACTTCTGGGACTGATCATTAAAGATTTAAGCAGAAATTACAAATTTTATATTTATTAATGTCGGTAAGTATCTAAGGTATCCGTATACCTTCCTGCTGGTGCGTATTGATTTACATATGGAAAATCTAACATTCCATATGACTTGTACACGCCGTCTAAACACAGCATTATTAGTTTTGTCTTTTACAAATAATAATCCCGATCCCTAAAGCACTAATTTTTAACAACTTTAATCTACAAATATTAGCTTAAAAATTGACTAATACATGATCTATATATTCATAACGTAAGCAATTTGGACATTATGCTTTCCACTGGGTTCTTTTTTAAGCCCATTTGAAACAAATGTTCTTTCAAATTAAAAAAAAAAAAAAAAACAAAAATAAAAGGATCCCGGCGAGTTACAAATCAAAACACATACACTAAGTCAAACGACAGCAAACAAAACAGTGCTACAAGAAATAATTCTTTTTCTCTTGTTCTCAGCATAAAAACTCAACAACTGCCATGTTGCTTGTATGCCGTTCATGTTGTATGTTGTTATATGTAGTACATTCATGTTGCAGACATAAAACTAGAAAAAGAGAGAATGAAACATTTAATTCGACGTAATATTTGTTTGTGAAAGTGTATTAAATGTAAGTTAGTAAAGTTGTATCATGCCATGTTACAACAATTTTTATTTTGTATTTTGCACAATGTTTCTGTGTAGTTGTGGTTATATATAATTTTTAAGAATAACAGGCTAAAGCTTTTTTAAAGTATTTACAATGTATTGAAATACTAAGTTAGCGACTATTGCTGTATGTTATGTTACACATACCATTTCTTTAGCTCGTCGAGAAATCCGATTAAAACCGATTAAAAACTTTTACCTAAGACTTCTTTTTTTGACTTTATATCGAACGTTTAGGAAAATAATCAAAATGTTTTAAGATCAATTAAATATTTCGGATCGATATTCTAACCCAACAAACATTTTCTTAAAATTACCACATCTGTCTGAAGCCTTAGCGAAATGGCAATCGAGACGTACTTTTCGTGCAACAACCTAAATCGAATCATCAGAATTCCGAAATGAAGTATACAATTTTATTCAGCGTTGCCGGTACTTTATTTCGGTACTCTTTGGGTGTTTGGTTAGTGCGAAAGTTCGCTTAATTCACGTTTAAAACGGATATTATTTGCGCTTTTACAAAATCTCTTGCAGTGCTTTTCGTGCTTTTTGTTTAACCAAGAATTGTTTTGTACGCTCCAGATTAATTAAAATTTTTAGCACTTATAGAACTCTTTAAGCCACCAAGTGTGCATAAATTCTTCCTTTTTAACTGATGTTTTTGAACGCTGTTAGAATTTTATTTGAATAACGTCCAAGACAATAGTGTACTTTTAGTTGGATGAATTTATTAAAAATAATTATTTGACTAATTATTTACTAAATTTAGTAAATTGCATATTGAATACACACTTAAATTCGAAAATTCTTGTTTCAGTATCTTGAAACTGGCGTTAAAAGTTTAAAACTGACGTTTTTAAAGTTAAACCTCGATTATCCTGCTCCCGTGGGACCGGCACCAACTCATATAATCGAAGTACACGGTTAATAGAGGATATATTAAAAAATACAGAAACAGCAACTTTACAGATATGTTTTTGTAGTGGTCATGAATCAAAGTAATTTTTGCTTAAATTAAAAGAACTTTTCTTTTTTTGGTAATTTACTATTTGAAGAATCTACCATTCTACAGCAGGTGTTCGCAGAACGAATTTTACTTACTAAATAAATAAAATCGCAAATATATTCTAATAAGCGAACACATGAACTTAAAAAGGGGAAACACCGGATTTAGATTTAAATAATAAAAAACATATAAATGCTGAACAGATAATAGATGTTAAGCACGGTTAATAGAGGTAAAAATTTAAAGCACTGATAATAGAGGGAAAAAATAAAAAGAACCCCATGCCGGTTAATATATGGAACCGGTTAATATAACCCCTGTTGTTGTTGTTGTCCGTATGAGGGTGGTGAATAAATTACTTCCACTAATGGTGTGTGTATAGAATAAAGCTGAGCAACCTCGATGGTTGCCTTGGTAGAGGTGCGTGCTGGAAAAAAGAAGGTTATGAGTTGGAGCCCACCAACGGACATGCGTGCGTACTCAGGAGAAATAATAATTCTAGTAGTAGAATGTAATTAAAAATTAAGAAATAGAAGTACAAACCTCCCAAGAAGCAAGAGACAATTGTTGTTTGAAGCCATCGCAGATAATTTATATAAGAGTAACGGTAATAAGAGAAAGACCTCTAGCTGTTAACGCAGTGAAGTAACAGCATAACAACAGTCAGTGTACAGCAAACGTGTGCTGTGGCTATTAGATAAAGAGGCTTGGATAAGAGGCGTAGTGGAGTTGTCTTGGTTAAGGTTACTAAACAAGACATCAAGTAGTTCATGTCACGTCGGAGTAACACAGTAGTGTAGCGTAGATAGCTGCTTTTGTAATAATAACGCAATCAAAGAATCCGTAGGTTTGTTCTAAAAAAGGGAAAAACACAACAATACTCGTACACTTACGGTCTAATTCATAACCAAATGACGTTTTGCTGTGGTAAATAGTGCCCTTGGTCATGCAAGTCATCTTTGCTAAAAGAAACATGAAATAATTACTCCACTTTTACCTTTAAGTAAAAATTAGATCAATGTGATGTTCATAATATTATCAAAAATTAACCATTTATAAAATGAGTCTAAGATAAATATTTTTAAAACTGAGTATATTAGTTATTAAGAATCATTAAATAATATTGAAATGACAGATTAAAATATTTTGGCATCTAGTCATTCCTTTCTGCCCAAGACTGTGGTTTTAAGTTGATAGAAATAAAAATAAAAATTAAAACTAAGATTTCTTATGACAACCTGACCATTTTGATTGAACATGGTAGAAATGAAATAATTTTTCGTACAACGAACAGCGCAACAGAATTTTATTCCAGCGAAACCACTAGAAAAGACAATAACAAAAAGAGTGTAAAATACAACTAGTGATTCTGGCTCTTCGCGGCAAATCCAATGAATGAGATTTAAAAAGAATGAATCTTATGAGATGTTTTATAACATTACGTTAGATGACTCTAAATTCCACATTTTAGATCTTTTACTGAAAAAAAGAAGAATAAAAATATATGAAAATATTGGATTATTTCTACTACATTTGACCAATAGGCCAATAACAGAGGCAATGAATTTGTAAATCGGTTATTTTTATTGATTTTCTGTTATTCTATTTGTTGTTAATATTTTTAATACTCGTAACAAGTTGTTATGCTTTGTTATTTTTTCTAAATAAATTTATTTTTTATTGTATTTAAGATGGGTATTTTTGTATGGATTTCAGAAAAAGCCATTTTATAGAGAAAATGTTATGTAAGAAATCCTACGAAAACTTCCAGTTTCAGAGTTATGAACCCCTAAAGTTTTTATGTAAATATGCAAAATTTGAAACATTCTTTGGCGGAATGGGTCAACATGACCGCTTTTTACAAAAAAAGTTATCAGGATACATACTAAAATATATTGAAACAATATAAGCTCCTTAGAAACCTATTTATGATTATCTAACTTGTTATTATTAATAACAAGGGTAGTTAAACAAAAATTGCTACTTATATGTACGTGTTCCGATGTAATTGCTAAAACCGCATTTAATGGCGACTTTCCTATATTTATTTCTTGACAAGCTTACTAGCTCATAACGGTTTAACAATTTTTTTGTGGTATATAACGCGCTTGATAGGAATTTCGATAAGTTGATATGATACCCATATTAAGCCATTCTACCCTACAAAGTGCTTAAGATATCACAATAGGTTTATAAAAACTGTAAAAGTTTATAAATCTATAACTTGGATTATATATTTTTTTTCATTTAATATTATCCCCTTAAAATTTCTTATTGTACCATAAGCACCATCCTATTTTATAACTAAAATATCTAAGTTAAAAAATATATTGTATTTTTGGTTTAAACAAGGTTAAATCCCACAATAAAGTTTTTAATTTTAAAAATTGTTTATAAAAGATTTTTGAGACCATTAATCGTTTAAGAATATAATTTTATTACCTTTGCCTATTTTAGGTTTATTTATCTGCTTTAAGTTATTCCTAATATCGGCCGGTAATCCCTACACTCAAAAAATTTTTACATTAACTGTTTGCCGTTTAGTTTGGAAGTTTTCAGTAAAGTTGAAAATAAATGAAAATGTGTTTTTTTTAGGAAGAATGTTTTTATTTAACTTTTTTTGGCTGTTGTTAGAAAAACAAATGACAAAAAAATACTGATTTTCCGTGAAGTCAAAATTATCAATTAATTTTTATCTTGTTTCAGTTAAAATGAAATACACAATTAAAAAAAATCAGTTCGTCAGTAGAAAAGCACTATTTTACAATAGCTTTAAAATATAAAATAAAAAATATAAACTGTTGGAAAATATGTCAGTTAAAAAAAAATCATTTAGAACAAAATAATTTATGTAAGAAAAATATCAAAAAATATTGGTAAGTTTTTTAGATAGTATTTAAAATTTGCATTATGTTTAAAAAAAATTATGTTCTCTTTTTACAGGTAGAGAATAAAGAAAATAAATTCTTTACTCTTTAGGCGGGTAGGCGTGGTGCCACAGCCCATTTGGGTCCATTGTTGGTCCCAAACTAATGTAAGTTATTTAAATTTTTGCATTACAGTCAATCGCTCATTTAGTAATGACGCTAACTCAAAATTTAATCATGCAGAATTTATATATGCCTTTTATACTTTTCACTTTAAAAAGAATGCACCGTTATTTCATTTCATGTTTGGAAACTTTGTTTGTCAATAAGTACGACGCATTTAAGTTGTGGAGTAAACTTCTTAACGTGAAGATCATATCGCTTTCTAAAACATCGTCACATTTCGTTTTGTGACTATATGTATAAAAAGGTGATATTTTTAAAATGTATCGGCTTTTTACGAACAAAGTAAAGCTCGGTTTTTCTTTTCATAAGTGACGACACATTTTAGTATAAGACACGTTGGTGGATGTATTTTTACAGCAATAAAGTCATAGTTCAAACATTCCACTTTGTTTGTTCAAAACATCCTCTTAAATATATATTTGATGCAAGTTTTCTTAAATTTACTTTTTATTTCTGAATCATTTTACAAGTCAAAAACTTGAACTGCGATTATCTCGCAATGGTTTTCTTGAGTTAAAGAGTTCTAGTAGTAAATGAGCGATATGTACTTTAAGTATTGGTTGCACAAATATAAACAATTTTTTTAAAGTACATTATTTTTTCAGATAAGAATAATCCTGAAATCCGTTGATTTTCAAGAAGGAACAAAAATAAGAAGAAAAAATAGCATTTTGTGTCAAAAAATCAAAAAAAAATTATCAATAAATAAATTAATACTTTTTGATATTTAAAATAAATAAATAATCTGTAGTTTTTATTGTTTTGGTAGGTTATTTTTAGAGGGTTGGAATAAAAGAAAAAATCTGTTATTCTTACTGTTTTAGTAGGTTAAATTTTATAAATTAAAATAAATACAAAAACAGTTATTATTAATGTTCTGGTAGGTTACATTTTGTTAGTTGAAATAAATGAAAAAACAGTACTTTTTACTTCTCTTAGGTTATTTTTTCGTGCGTTGGAATAAAAGAAAAATTACTTGTTTTTACATATTTTATTAGTTATAAAATCAACATTTAATAACAATTGAAAATTACATTTAATTTAAATGAAATGTATGTCGACCGTTTTTTAAATGAAAAAGTAGTTGTTAAAAGTGATTTTTCATTTAAATTTACCTACATAATATTTTGAGTGTACATATAACGGGGGTTCAATATATAAAAAACAAACTTTCTTCTAGGAATTCTAATAAAATCTTATTCTTTATATAGTGTAGACTCTAACTCGCTAAAAGCAAGGCCAATACCCTCATATTAAATCTTCTTCAAATTACTTTCTGCTAAAAGTTTTTTCCTCTACTTTTTCTATTGTTGCTTCTGATAATTCTGTTAATAAAATTTTTTTCTTTTGTACTACTTTTAGTAATTTAAGCAAGAAATTGTTTCATTCTCACATTTTCTGGTTTTTATTTTATAAGTCCTAGGCCTTAGTACAAATTCCATATGCTCGAAAGCCCTTTATGGAGTTTTGTCAAAATCTATATTTTCAAACACAACAAAAACAGACAGATTTTTTAAAGTAACGTTAAAAAATTAAGTAATTAATAAATAATATTTGTGGTACAATTTTCAGTTATGTTATTTGAATTCACGAATATGTTCCACCCTAAACACAATTA
The DNA here is from genome assembly GCA_916610165.2 of Gymnosoma rotundatum. Taxonomy (NCBI): domain Eukaryota; kingdom Metazoa; phylum Arthropoda; class Insecta; order Diptera; family Tachinidae; genus Gymnosoma; species Gymnosoma rotundatum. Next base: position 141,928,186 of record OU744336.1, on the reverse strand, counting down.
ATATAAATGAAAATAAAAATAAAAAAGCATTACAAGGATATCCTGATAACTTTTGTCTTGTTGGTTTCCGTTACTAAGGACACCACATATACAAGGAAAGCAAAAACAAAAAATAGATATGAGTAAAAAATAAAACAATCCAAAAGCATCTAACTTATGCTACCAAAAGATGATTAATATCCAAGAAAAAAGCAACAAAATAAAGAAGTTATGCACTAATAAATATGTATATAAGGACAAAAAAAAAAAAAACTCTTAAAAAAAGAAAACTTCCTGAAAAATATTTTAGATGATTATATTCTATTTTAAAACACAAAAAATAAGACAAATGAACTTAGTGCGTGGTCTGTTTTACACTTAATTTAAGCTGAGTGTGCAGCATTTCCTTTTATTCTCTTTTTAAAAAATTTTCACTTTTTATTACAAGAAAGAAAACAATAATCAACCAAAAAAGCAGTGGCGCCCTGAATTTTGCTAAGGATACTGTAAAAAATTGATTTTTTTATTTGATTTAAAAGTGTAGATATTATAAGATTTGAATTATTTCCACAAAAACTGGAAAAAGGGTATAACTAATTAGGTCGTTCCGTTTGTAATTTCTACAATAACTATTTCCGGCCCCATTAAGTAGTCGATTGAGCGATATTCATCTGTCCGCCCATGTTACAATTTAAATCCGAAAGATTGGCCCATGTCCTTAGACGTAGCGGGCAAAACTCCTCGCCTACCTCTAATTTTTCCATATCATTTGGAATAATGAAGTAACTTCAATCAGTAAACAAATATATGTGGCGATAGGGAAATAAAAAATAAGAAAAAAATATCAAGTGAAAAATTGGCCCTCGCCCATATTTCCGGGTTACGGGCCTCTGAAATGAAATTTTTTTTTTAAATATTAATATGGGTATCATTTAAAAGCTTTTGATGAGATTTTTAAGAAGACTCTAAAAAATTTTAAAATGCTTAACCCACTAAGATCCAGTAAAATTTTTATATTCTTCCCGATAAAATAGGTCCTTAATTTTGATATCATACCATATATCATAGATATATGACCAAAGGCCTGCTCTACACACAATATTTTGTTAGCCAAGCCGCTGTTTCATATACCATAGAGAGATCATTGATCCATTCCGGCTAGTGTAGCCGGCCTTCGAACGGATGAAAGGGTTTAACAGAAGTTTCCTGCATAGCCGGCCTTTGGTGCGGCGGAAGGATTTTATTCCCTATTGCATAACAAACACCGGCTTCGCTGACTAAAAGTTTTCTTTGTAGCCAGAATAATGGAATAAGTCCTAATAAAGTTGCTTCCATAAGGTGACTCCTAATAATAGCTCTTTAATTAATTACAACGAAATAACTTGTGTACCGTACCTGAAGTTTGAAACAGGAAAATATTTTGTTAGCGAAGCCGGTGTTCGAAATACCATGGAGGAGAAAACAGAAAAAGTTTGTATGCGAAGCCGATGCTCAATATGACATAAATCCCAATAAAAACGAAATAACTCCCATTTATCAAAATAAATTAAATAACTCCCAAAAATTATAAAATAACCTCCAAAAAATTGTATGAGATTTTTTAATTTTTTTTTTTAATTTTTTTAGGGAGTCATTTTATTTGGGAGTTGTTTCACGGTACCGTTGTTTTAGATGGACCGGCAAATGAAAATGACATACTAAAGCGTATAGCTCTGAATCTTAGTTTCATGAACTGTTTTAAATGTTTGATGACAGAGGGAAATATTTTTTGTTTGATAACAATAATAAACGATCATAATTTTCTCAAATATGGACATATTTTTTTTTTAATTTTGGAAACTCATACTCCACATCCTATAATTAAAAAAAAAAACTAATATTTTCTAATTTTATTTATAGCCAGGTTTAATTACCGCTACAGAAATGCACTTATAATATCTGGGAAAACATCTTTGTATCTGCTCAAAATAGTGACTTATTCTGAATGTCCTTTCCCTATTGTTTTTCGTTTTTCCCATTTATTTTTTTATGCTACGATGCTGTTTATCATTTGTTATCTCCTGGTAAATTTTTTGTTTTTTCTTGTCATACGAGAAAGTGGTGGAGTAGTCAAAATAAAAAATTGCTGATTTTGTCAACTGTTCGCATTTGATAAAATTATTAGCTTTACAGACTTGTTGTTTTTGCGTTATTAACAACTCGCTTTAACTTGCTACGACTACTGGTTCTGTGCACTTTCCGCACACAATTTCCTCTTCTTTTTTTGTATTTATATGCAAATTTCGTTTTAATTTAACTTCTTGTTGTTTTTACATTAAAGTCATTTAATAAGTTGCTTTATTTTGAAGCTTCTTATTTTATTTTTTTGGTGTTTGTTAATTGTGAAAATTTCTTATTTTTCATAGTGGAACTTCTTTGCAACGTAGTTAAGAAACGTTTGCTTATTTAATTAGAAGTCTAGCTGTTGGTTAATTAATAAATTGAGATCATGTAATGAGATTGAAAAGCAAAGTTATTAAAAATTTCAAATAAATTTTCACTGGTTTTTCTGCTGTATTAAAAAGGCATCTGCTTAATTTGGCTTTTAATAAAAATTACCTTTTTGCTAAATCTGAAATGTTCAGCAAGTTGTTTGACTTATAATAAGCTTAGGTTTAGAAAAACAACAACACGCCACAGCACTTAAATGGTAACAAACCACACACAGAGACCACATGTATGTTAAGATATCCTATTTCCTTTTTTTCTTGTTTTTTTAATTACCATCAGTATAATCATTCATAATGTTTTCTGTTAAATGCAAATGAAGCCGAAACTGAAATATATTCCAAGTTCTCGACACAAAAAAAAAACAATGCACTCACACAGTCAAATCTATAAAAAATATAAAACTTTAATGTGTGACAAAGCAGCACATTTAAATGACAGATTTGTTGAAATCTCATTTCAAAACATGAATAAATTTATTAAAAACATTTTTAAATGTGCAAAACTTTTGGACCTCAAAACTAAAAGGATTCATGTATAGATAAAGCAAAGTTAAAAAAAAGTATAACAAAAAACAAAACTAATGAAATTGGACACCAAAGCGCCAGTCAAATGAAATTTAATAAATTAATGAATGAGCGAATGTGAACATTCATATGGGAAGATATGATGTGTATCCCAGAGCTATATTCATTCATATTTTTATGTAAATTAGTAATGTAAAGGATACATACAATGAATCGCATGTAACAAGCGTACATTCATTCGTAACGATTTCTGTTTTTATTTAATTTAACCCTAATTGTTGGGCTTAATTAATTAGTTACCACTTATGCGATAAGAAGGACAATAATAAGTGTAATGAGAATAATAAAACAACAGTACATATATAGAAATTAAAAATGAAATTTTTTGTTGAAATGTTTTAATAGTTTTATTTAATTAACATTTTAGCAGAATCATTGTGATAGTATAGAAATAAATTGTTCTTTAAACCGTCTGTTGCCCTTAACTAATAATTTTCTCTGCCATGACAAAAAAAGTTTAGATTTTTTAATGCAGGGAGATACTGTTATCGAATGTCGGTGAGCTGCGGTTCGTTCAGACTGCCGACTGGTAACTTTCGATCTTCTTTCTCATCATAGTGTCAATTGCTATTGATCATACGTGTCTAGCTATCCACATAAAATATGCCTGCCTGTGGCTAACCTGAAATTTCCATGAAGGCCATGGCACACCATTAAGTTAAGTCGTTAGATCTGTCAAACTTATCACATATGGCCTTCAAGTAGTAAAGTGTGTATTAAAATAAAACGTGTGATAGATTTTGTCAGATACGAGGGCTGCTAAATATATTTCTGGCCTAGCAACACTGAGTGCTGCCAAGTGCAATCTAACATTTCCATTGGAAAGTTTGTCATTTTTAAGCATAATCTTACTCAAAACGTCTTGACGTACGACCATTATTTGTGTTGTTTACAGTGACTTGAAAAAATTAATATAGAAAGAAATGGAATTAACTCGTGAACATTTTCGTGCCATCATTTTTCACAAATTTCGACGTGGATTATCACGACAAGAGTGCATTGATGAACTTAAATCTTTATATGGCGATGAAGCACCATCCTATAGCATTGTGAAAAATTGGTATAATGAATTTAATCGTGGCCGAAGCTCGCTCAAAGACGAATTTCGTAAAGGTCGTCCACAAACGGCTGTTGTACCAGAGAACATTGATGCCGTGCGTGAACTCATAATGCAAGATCGACATGCGACATACCGAGAGATAGGGACATCCTTGGACATTTCTTCCACCAGCATACATACGATACTGCATGAACATTTGGCCGTAAAAAAGGCTTGTTCTCGTTGGATCCCGCACAATTTGAAAGTCGCTTAAAAAAAGGCTCGTGTCGATTGGTGTAATGAAATTTTTCAAAAATACGATTGCGGTGCTTCAAAAGATGTTTATAAGATCGCCACAGGTGACGAATCATGGATCTATGCGTACACACAGAAAACAGATAGGTATAAATTCGATTAGTATGTTCAAAATTTAATTGCTAATATAATAATTTGATTTATAATATCAATAATTATTCATTTTGATTCATTTTTTACATTAAAAGCCAACAAATGATATGTCTCCAAATGTTGGTTGTAACACCTCTTGAAGAAGTTAACCTAACCGATTTGTATGTTTACTAAAATCTGTTCTATTAAATAGAAGATGCAACTAAACTTATTCAGCATATTATTACTGAAAACCAAATTTTGGTAGTTAGAATCATAAAAATCGATTATGTAGTCTAAAATCGAAAAATATTTGACATAATAAAAAGGAATTTGTACAAATTACACAAAAAATAATCAATATTTTAGAATAAAAATACAAGATATATTGTTAGTGGTAAAAAGTTCCCCAATATTGTTAAATGGTAAGTCCAAAAACACCATCACAAAGACATTTGTAAATTAAAAAAACTCTTAAATGTTTAATGCATTTCTACAGCAAGACGTGCGGTATGGGATGAAAATTTGAAAAAACTATGTGGAGAAGAAGAATCATGATGATGAAAGGAGTAGGCTGAAATTGATGGCTCGAGACATGAAATGTAATTTGTAATCGTATTCCTATAATTTAATTTTAAAATAAAAATAAACATTAAAATATTTTATTGTTTTATTTAATTCACAATAATATTTTATAATCACACAAGAATCATTTTTTAAAATAGTTGTGACTGCTATATTTATTCAGTTACTACAACCGAATTCAAGATAATACACACAACCGACAAAATTCGATTGGCAACAAATTCGGTTCTCATAACGAATTTCTTTTCTCTGTGTATGAGCCCGAAACGAAACCACAATCGACCGTGTGGGTCTTCAAAGACGAGCAAAATCCAACGAAAGTTGTTCGCGGAAGAAGCACTTCAAAGCAAATGGTCGCCTGTTTCTTCGGCAAAACTGGTCATGTGGCGACTGTTCCGCTTGAGCAACGTAGGACGGTCACTTCTGAGTGGTACACTTCAATTTGTTTGCCTTTTGTTTCGAAAAACTAGCAAGAGAAGACGAATCATTGTTCACCATGACAATGCGAGCTCTCACACATCGGCTCAAACCAGAAAGTTTTTGACCGGCCAAAACGTCGAATAAATGGGTCATCCACCGTACAGCCCTGACTTGGCACCTAATGACTTCTTCTTGTTTCCGCACATCAAGAAGAAAAGGCGTGGTCAACGATTTTCGTCGCCAGAAGAAGCTGTTGAAGTGTTGAAAAACCATGTTTTAGAGGTGTCACAATCGGAATGGAAAAAGTGCTTTGGCAACTGGTTTGAGCGCATGCAAAAGTGTATAAATCATGCTGGAGAATACTTTGAAAAACAATAAAACCATTTTTGATTATAAATATTGGCATTTTCACTATTAGGCCAGAAATATATAGAGCAGCCTCGTATGAATTGCTAATCTTTTTTTTTATACATTTTTTATCTTAATCAAAAATTTCTTTATGAGTATCTTACCCTTTGACTTTGATCTGCAGTAGGAATTGCCTATTAAATAATAAATATGTACAGTGAGTGCTGCTGTCTTTGCGGAATGTGACTCCTGAGCTTCTCAAATAAATCTAATGTCCACATCGCAATCAATTAGGCCCTTACAATCCGAAAAAAATGTAATTATTGATGTTAAGTAATTTCTTCGCTATGCATAAACATTAATCTTAAAATAATTTATTTGTTGCATTTAGAATAAAAATTTTAGGTAATCCTGCGGATAAACCTCATGTTTATAGTCGGCTTGGGTTATCCCATTAGTGATTGCTAAATCAGATAGAATGTCATGGACTTAAGTTTGATATACAAGATTTTTTGTTCGCTTAGTTCGATGGGTGTCCTTTCATGAAATTGTTGTACATTTTAATTGTAGATTATTAAAATTAATTAAGCCATAGGAATATTAAAATAGTTAAATAATTTTTAAAACATATTCCGATCATATTATTAAATCACCGAGATGGATTATTGAGGATGAGAGCAATGTGAAAGTGCCCGTGCATAGAAGTAAAATAAATTATCGTAGAGTTTTGTAATATTTTATTTTTCATCATCCTTTAACTAAATAAAAAAGCCGAAAAAAGAGTCAGCCGTATACAGTGGATAAAGAAAAATAAAATCGTTGTTGATTATTGTGGTTTTTTGATTAGACTTTAACTTTTGTCTTCCCTTTATTGTTTTAACTGTGAGAAGTTTTCTGAAGAGCTTAGTAAGCGGTAGCAAAATGGTTATAGAGACGTGCTTTCAACCTCAATAAAAAATAGCAAGATATTTTTTAAAAATTTATTAATGTACACATATCATTTTTTATTCTGAGCAATAAAGTTAACTTAGTCTATTTTTATCAATTATTACAGTACCTTTGTTTTAAATTAGATTCGAAAAAAAAGTTTGACTGAACCTTGAGCTAAGAGTACGACACAGCGCATTACCTTGTATAGAAATTATTTTTTTTTTTAATTTCTTCTTAATCACCTAGGCCTACTTGTGTACTAAATTCATCTCTATAGCCAAACGTGGTGACAAGAATTCATTCTTGGCCATTAAAATTTGTATGTTTAAAGTTGACTAAAAATGTATTCAAGTACATTGGCGAATTAACCAAATTCGGTTTTACTGCTATATTTGTATTAACCTTTTTATTTGACTAGTATACACAAATATATAATAATATTTGAATAAAATGCTTAAAAATACATTGGGATCCAAAAATCAAAATTGTTGAAATTAAACTAGAAATGGCATCGAGAATAAAAACGAAATAATAAAGAAAATAGCGATTAATTAATTAATATTGAACGCGGAAATACATTTACAAAATCGTTTTTAAAATAGGCAACATTGATTATTTTCCACATTTCAAAGAGTTGCTTAAAGAAATGCATGATCGGCACCCAGAAAACTTATATATTTTTGAAGTTAATTGTTAATTTTTAATTTCAAAATCCCGTAGCTCTGTATCTCAAATTAAATTTTCTAGTGTTTCAGAAGTTTCTAAAAGATAAGGAAACCCTAATTATGCACTATTTATAAAAACAGTTGGGAAAACTTTCCTGCATAAACTGGACTCAATATTTCGATAATTATGTACTAAAAAGCCTATATGAATCTATCTTAATTTTACGATTACCAGAATGCTGCTGGTACTTACGACTTAAAAGAGTTGTCAATGGCCGTTTTAAGTATGTTGATTATTCTCACAAGTAATGCTTGTGTAGAAAGGACTATTTTTTGATAGCAATATTTATTATGCAGATTAGGTAAAATATCACACACCTAGTTCAAAAGTGACACAACTAAAAATTTTAACTTTTCAGATATATCGAAAAAACTGTCTTTGACCTGAATAAAAATGGGTAAAAACAAAAACTTTGGACTATTTAGTAGAAAATCCATACCGATTATGATATAAAAAGTTCGTTTTATTTGTTTAATATTTATATCTAGCATATAAATGAACAATTTAATTAAATTTTGAGTTCAGTCACTTTTGAACTATGTGTGCATTATATACAAATGTCAGATTATATACAAATGTCAGCTAAAAGGAAAACAGACAAAATGTGTATGAAAGTTTTGATTCAGTAATTGATATATGTATATGTTCATAAATCAATTTTGTATACCTTTTACCACAATAAAGTTACTTCAATCAAAAAAATAAATGTATGGGGCGATAGAGAATTAAACAATAAGAAAAAAACCTCAGGTAAAAAAAATAGAACTCGCCCATATTTTCCGAGTTACGGGGCTCTGAAACTTTATTTTTATTTAATATCAATATGGGTATCATTTTAAATCTTTTAAAGAGATCTATCAGGGAAATACTAAAATTTTTTAAAAATACTTGACTCATTAATAGCCGATGACATTTTTATGTAAAATTATATACATGCAGTACAAACTTTTTTAATTCTCTGTCACACCAATATGTCCTTTTTTGATTTGAGTTACTTCACTAAACTAGATTTACATAGATAGTGAATGGTATATAAAATTCGGCATAGCATTATATAGCATTCTTACTTGTTTTATATATGTATTGTCGGTCGGTCATATAAAAAGCCAAGGCAAACTCACTTATCACGGTTATTTTCTGGAACATATTATTCAGTCCTTTTTAGCCGTCATTGATAAAAATTTTTATCTAGAGAAAATGAAAATTAAACTTAGATCCGGTGGAGTAAAACCTATACTTGAAAATGATTGTTTTGTAGAAATTTATAATTATTATTCGCCAAAAAGTTCTTTAGTCTTGAAAAAAAATATATATGTATGTACGTATATTTTTTTTAATTTTTGATGACATCTATGTTCCGACTATTATCTCACAATACAACGACAATGCTAAGAGAAGTATGGTATCCAAAATAGCAATATCTACACCAATAAAGAATGAGGTGTCTGATCTCTCGCTTCGAAATATATCAGCAATTCATGGTCCCCAGACTGTTATTCATAATTCCTTATTATCCCCTTATCAAAACAGACTGTTGGAGTGTTAGTAAACTCTTCTCAGTGATGATAAAAGAAATGATTCTTGGTTTCTACTTTCTACTTAAGTGCTTTCTTATCTTCAATTGAAAAAAAACTTCATTGTCATTACTTATTGCGCACTTAAAAATATATATTTGAATATGTCTGGGCTGAATCTCGATACTTCGCTTGGTACATCTAGGCTCAATATACTGTTTTTCTTTTACAGTTTATAGCGATCTTATTAAACTTCCATATAAATCGCACTCTCCGTCCATCCCATGCGGAAAAAAGTTTTCAATCCATTCACTAGTTTGACCAAAGTAAAGTTGTAGCTGTCGATATTACGATATAATTTGATAGAGTGTGGCTTTATGCACACGTACAAAAATGTGTTACTTAATAGTAATAGCTTCTCTCACACTATTCAAGCGGTTGTAGATGGGATCTAATCATACGTACTTTCTCCTACTCTATTTTTTATTTTTCTTAACGACGTCAAACTTCTAACCCTATCTATTCTTTCACAGATAATAGCAGCATAGGGCATTTATAACTTATTTCGAAATAGGCCAACCCTTATGGAAAATTGGGTATGCGATGTCATATGGAAAATACTCTCCATCATGAAATCTTTGCAGCCTTCGAATAGAATCATATGAATAGGGTTAACTTAACGTACGGAAAGCCCAATGCTGTGTGCTTTCGTGCAGGCGTAATGTCTTCTCTCCCTGCAAACTTTTACTGAAATAAAAAATTAGTTAATAAATCTAAAATTTTAATTAAATTAAAAGTTAAGTTTAAATATGCTGTTGAGAAATGGGAACTAAATATTGGACACTTGTTTATCATTGAAAAATTTGTATACATTTTCTATGCACAATTAGTATAAACCTCTTTTTATAATGCTTCTTTCAAGCCACTTGTGCAGCAGCTTTTTGGCAATTAAAGTAAAAATCTATTAAAGGTGATTGTAAAAGTTTTATTTAAATTGATTTTTATAAGTTGCAAAGCAAAATGTTTAAGCAAATAATATTTAGTATTATAGCTTTTAATATAACAATAGCGGATACCATCAATTTTATTTTGTATCCCACCTAGGACTTGATATAAAGTCACGTTTTTTCGTTTCTTTATACTCTTGCAGCTCATAATTTTAAAATAATTTTTAAGCACTTAATAATTTAAGGACATTTTTCAATCTTTTGATGGTGTCAAAATAACAAAAATTATTAGCTTTAAGTTTAATACAACAACAAAATATTGTATGCAAAAGGCTAAGAAAATGTAAAAACATACGAACGTAATATCCCAGTTGCTTATTGAAAGGAGGCTCTAAAAGCCATAGATATTTGCATTAACAAAGCTTCGCACATTAAATCAACAGCGTTGGAATCGCGTTTTTTTTAAGTTGTATGGATGGGGTCTGTTCGGAGACCAACCGGTGAGTGTTGTTTAGTGAAAAATAATAAAAACACACAAACTTGCATAACAACTGCAAATCTAACACACGCCAATGTGCTTTAAAGAATTTACAAACACATTCATTTTTTATCAGTACGGAAAGTTGGAATTGAACAAAAAAAACTTTAAAATTCATAACTTGCTTAAATTTTGGTGTGGTTCATGTTGTGTTAACTATTTTCTAAGGTGTCACACACTTTGGGTGGTCTGAAGCAATTTTATTTTTCTTCTCTTCTCCTTCGAAATTGTCTTATCAAGAAGGTGAATATAATTGTAAATGCACAAAATGAGCTTGACAATTTATTTGTTTGTTTTCCCAGTTAACATTAGGTGTAACTTCGAGTTGTATTGCCGTAATGTTACTACTCTGCATTTTAATCTTAATACCATATAACTAAATGTCTTTGTAAATACAATGCAAAACTTAGTTCACCAAAAAGAACTAAAGTTTTAAAATATATATTAAAGTTAAAACAAAAATTTAAAGTTAAAAATATTTACTGAAAAACCTAAGAAAATAATTGTATACAAAATACAAAATGGATAAAAACTAATCATGATCTAAGTTCCACACAAATTATCACTTTATATTTTTTAGCGAAATGTTTTTGTAAAAATAATTTTTATACGAACAAAGCATTTAATAATTCTTGCAAAAAAAACCCCGACTGCAAAACATATTTTAGCTATCTGTCTATAATGGTTTAATATTTTGCCAATATACATTAAGTTGCATGTACTATTGGGACGCCCCTTAATCACCAAACCCAAATTTTAAAGTTATTGTTATAGCGTACAAAGCAATTCAAGTTTTTTGTTAATTTTAACAAAATATAGGGGCGCCCTTTAATTTCCAAATTAAATTGTATACTTGGTGTTATAGTGGACAAAGCAAAACAGATTCCTTGTAAATTTCAGCTGTCTATTATAACGAATTAAAGGTTCGGCGACATACATCAAATAATATTAACTATTGGGACACTCTTTAATTTCCAAATCCGAATTTTATAATTGTTGTTTTAGATACCTGAGCATTAATTACATGTTCTTTGTTAATAACCGTCTGTCTACAACTATTCAATAATATGGCCATATACATGTAATTTAACTAAATATTAGGGGATCCTTTAATTCCTAATTTTAAATATTCATTCTTGTTATTATGACAATCATAGTAATCGATATTTTCAAGCGTTTTTTACAACGTTTCAAAAGATATGCCCATATTGGCCAATTTATGTCACCTAATGGGGCACACTTTAATTTTTGGATTTAACTTTGTATGTCTTTGTGCTATTGGGAGCTATAGTAATTCGCAGTTTTTCCTTAATGGTTTATAATACACTTAAAAAACATGTATGTTTTATGGGGATACCATCTAATTTTTAAGATTATTAACTGTTTTTAAAACGGGACCATTCTGTAAGCATAACCTTTCAAAAAAAGAAAAATTGCCAAAATCGGTTTAGAAATTACTGATTTCTGCAGGCACAAACATAAAAGAGTAACATGTCTAACTGTCAAACCAACTGTGTTACTGCACTCACTTTCTAGAATTTATCATCAGTATACTCTGCCCAATCATTTTGAATAGATTGAAGCTTGACAACGCTTCAAAATTATGTAGATATACTTTGAAAGTCAGTCTACAACATACGACATTACATCCGAAAAAAAGGGTCATCATTAGACCTCAATTCCTAAAAAATGAAGCCAGAAATTGCGTAACGGTCTTAACAGATATCGTTACCGCAGCGTTATAACTGGCTTTTTGTTAGAAAATTTAACTAACTTTAATCCTAGCGAGATGTGATTTTTACAGGAGGCTTATTGAAATCAAAATTTCGCTTTTTGTTGATTTCTAGAAGCGGAAGTGCCAATTGCCATCAAAGGTCTTGTGATTTGAAACCTATCAAAATAATTTGTTCGACAAAAATTTAAATTTAGCAATTAGAGATTTATTTTGCATTTGCTAGAGACTCATGTGCAAATATTTTAAAATTCATTCGGTGGACTTTTGCCCAAAACAAAAGTTTATGATTAACCCTCCGATGACTGACAAGGTCCATGTTGACAAATCGTGTTTTCGAAGCCACCGTGTTTTAAGATGGCTTGGTAGAATTCTATAAGATCCCATGACGTCTTTATTTGTAATGTTTTTAAGGGGTTAAAATAGGTTTTAGATTATAAATAGTTATGGGGAATTAAAGACGGTTGCTACGCGAATAACCAACAAAGTCAAAAGGGACTGTTTTTACAACTTTGGACTTAGCTTTAATTGTCATAGCCAAGGGCTTAGCTTATGTTAGGACTGTTCGTAGTAATAAAGGATTTGTTCCTACCGAATTTTTCAGACATGTCACTTGAAGTTTTTACATTTTTATTTGGATTTTATCTAAAAGAAAGAACAAAGCTCTTTTAGTGCTATCAACTATGAATTACACAAACTGAATAGATGTAAACAATACCTTCAGCTATTCTTGATTATAATTAAAAGAAATGTTTGTTGATACTACGGACCAAATGTTGGGAACTTAAGCCTGCAAACGTGTAAAAAAACAATGGCTTTGGCAGTGCTAGCTAATATCGCTGCTCTAGCATCATTTGTTATCTACGAAGAACTGAATCCTAATACTGTATCAGATAAACGACGTTATTTAAAAAAAAAATAACAAAACAGCTAAATATGTCTAATATACAGGAACGGGCCACTAATACCCGCATTAGTAGTCATCCAAATAACGTATGGCTATGGACGCTTTCGGAGTTGTTATAAGTTGTTATGGGAAAAAATAAATGAATTAGGCGTAATTTCTCTCTGTTACTTTGAAGACTAAACAAACAACAAATGGAGTTGCCATGCCACCACCACGCGGTAATTGGTACTCTTGTGGATTTCACCGTTCAGAATCTAATTTGCAAAGGAAGACTTCAATATTGCACTACCTTTAAAAATTTCAATACTTCTAATACGCCGGCAGAAGTATAAACTATAAGCCATAGCCTTTTGCAATTTATATTTACTTTTGCTTATCAACTATAATTCCTAGATTTTATCAATTTGGTTAAATAAGTTTTGTTTGTGTTCTACTACGTATTAAATAAAATATTTCCACGCATTGAGAAATTACCTAAATAAATGTTAAAATTAGAAAAAAAAGAATTGATAAGGTCCACAATAAACTTGTTGGTTATTGAACGTTAAAAAATTGCTGGTTATCGCAGGTTAAAGTTATAATTTTTCGTCGCATTTATAAAATAAAGAACGTAATTTCCCCTCGTGACAATTTTAAAATTTTTCAAAATTTAGATTGCTATTTCTATTATAATTTGTTGTTAATCAAAAATTTTTCCAATTACAACTCAACATGGTTGTTGGGTTCGCAAAGCATTTGTCAACTATGTACACAAATAAGAATTCTCCTATACACTTTTAAATTATCAAGTATGAATAAGTTAATGAAAAATTGGAAAAGTGTTGTATTATTGGCCTTCCAAAAAAAACATTAATGTGCTCTTAAAGAAAACTTGCTTCAAGCACTTGCATTTGCTAGAAAGACATTTTCAATATCCTCCTTTTTTTAATTTTATCACACCAAAAAATAGTTAATTGTAGAATATAAATTGTATTAAATACCTTTGCAGGAAATATTGTACAATTTTTTGATTAACAAAATAAAATTTCATTTTAGTTGGGTAATTTTTATTCTAAATGTTCTTTTGTGGAAGAATTCAATTTGTTTAATATAATAGAAAATGAAAAAGGCTTAAGCCATACGTTCTTTGATCCAGTCGAAAAATTGGCTGACTCGTGTATAAACATCAGGGCTATTCGAGGCACAAAAAGCGGTACCATAAGAAACTACACCAACCTGCTTTAATTTTCCATCCTTGTTCATTACCAAAGGCCCACCAGAATCACCCTAAAATAAATTTGAATTTTTGGTATAAATAAATTTTCCAAGTTAAAAAATAAACACTTACATTACAAGCTCCTTTACCAAAACGTTCTAAGGCGCAGATTTCCGTGTCTGTTAACTGTTTCATAGTTTTCTTACAACGCTCGTTCGAAATAGTGCGATATTCCAACTTTTGCAATTCTTTGGGGTAACGAGCCAAAATGCCATTACCAAAATGATGTACCGATCCCCAGCCGGTCAAAATAACGTCTTGTTTCTCACCCACTGGCTCATAATCAAATACATCAATAGTATCAATACGTTTCCCATCCATTTCCAGGGCAGGTTCAATTTTTAATATTGCGATATCGCTGGTAACAAGCTGCTCATAGTTTTCGTGCATTTCGAAGGATGTCACCTGACTTCTTTTGCCGGCTTTATCGTTTAAATTATTAATGCCGGCCAAAACCGATATTTTAGAAGGATCTTGACCATTAACACAGTGAGCAGCGGTAAGTATGCGGTTTGGAGATATAATGGAACCTCCACAAAAATGACCATATTCTCCATTTTTACGCTGATATTGCATTGAAATTTGGTAGGGTATGTATTCATCGGCGCCAACATTATATCCACCTACAATACGTTCGTGTGAGCTGGAGCTATCTAGCTCTTCGAAATATGCCTCCACTGAAATGTAAAACATACAAGGACTTAATTATATTTTTCGTTTTTACATTTTTTAATTTATTTACAATCCAATACTCCATTTCGTGGATGTGCCGAACCGTTAATTATTAGAGCAACTATAAATAATATTGTTGTCTGTAAAACCATGTTTACTGCTTTACTGCAAACACTGATGATTATATATTTTCAACCGGTGTTTTTATAGCAGTGAAAAACAAAGAAATTTATACACTGATTTATTTTAACACCGGGGTATTAACCATGTTCTATTTAATTTAAAAATGTTTTTCGATAAACTATTATCTAAATAACCTTAAAGAACAACGTGAATGCAGTTTATTCCGATAGGATTTTAATTGGGTGCTTCTGGCAGTAGCGATAAACAATTCGAAGTTTTATGACAAGTTCATTTTACTTAAGGAGTTATTTCAATGCTGAACATTTTAATTTTAAAAGTTTGATTAAAAATAGAATAAAAATTTGTAACAGTTTGAAATAAAAAAAAGTGTTATTACAACAATAGTTTAGTAATAGCTAATTTTAAATAATTTACTGAGTCAATCTAACGGTATCTAGGCACCCTTCAAGCAGTGACTAACACAAACACCTATCGAAAATTTAAATATGAAACATGGTGTTACTCAGTGTTTAAAAAGCATTGCATTTTTTATAAAATCTACTGTAGGAAATTATTTCAAGCTCTAAGAAAATACTAAGTATTAACATCAATTATGCTGATTAATTATAGGATCATTCAAGCCTGTAGGAAAATTTCAATTTTTACCAACTGTAAAAATTCTTTAAACTCAAATTAGACTTGGATTCGTTAAGCATATTTTAACTGCTATTTTCGCTTATGCCACAACTACGGTTTTTACAAAGTTGGCAACAACAAGAAACTTAAAATAATTTTTAGACAAAACATACACGGAAAATTAAACATATTTGCCCTATTCACAAGCCCCCTAGTACGTGCTAAGTGCTAACAAAATACAACGGTGCTAGCTGTGTTGTTAGTAATTTTCATGCAACATGCGATACAACACTTAGTACTTTTTTCATATGTTTTTCAAAAGTTGTATTTGTTTAAATGTTTTATGTTTAAATGAATTATTATTTTTGTGTTCATGTGTGAATTATATTAAATTAAATTGAATTAAAAGATATTTTTATTAGTTTTATTTATTTAATTTATTGATTTGACTGATTTATTAGAAAGTGGAATAAGTCATTTATGCTGTATATAGTTAATGTTTGTTCTCTGCCAATATAAAAACTGTTCTTTAAGATTTAATATTGCTTTAATGACTCGATTTCTAATATTTTGTATGGTACCGCCATCACATATACCAAAAAGAGAACTTACGAACACAAGCACCATTTCCTGAAGATCCCAAGCAGTAAAATACAATTTTAAGCTGCAAGTCAATGCGTAGTTGGAGCCTTTCGCCAATTGTGTGAAAAACATCGTCATTTTTTATAAGGTTGAATATATAGGCAAATTCCTCTGTCCGTAGTCGTATCATATGAAGAAATCTGTTTTCATCAAAATATCTTAAAATCCGATTATGCCATAATGATGATTTTGGTAGCCCTAAATGTATAACTCTGCGACTGGAGAGCAAGTACATTAGGTTCATCCTAAAAATGTCTTGAATTTCATCCTCACACAAAAAAATTTATTAATTTACTTTTTTTCTGTTTTCTCCCCCATTTGGCTTCTAAATAACAAATAATGAATAGCACTTTTCTTCTTCTTATTTACTTTTTGACGTATGAAGTACAATGTACAATGGCACACTGATACAATGGTTGTTCACAAAGAAGTAAACAAAAGGTAGTATGCAATACTACCTACACCTTAGCAGAGCTTGTGAATACGGCAATTATATTAAACGTGTTAAATCAAAACCTTGTAAACAAAGACCGTGTAAAAAAAGTATTAGGTGTATATAAAAAGGAATTTTGTTGGAGTTTTTCTGAGTATGACAGAATTCCATTAGATTTTCCTGTGAGTAGTGTTGCCAGTATTTTTTCACAACAACAGCAACAAACAAACCTCTTACACGCAAAGAAAAAATGTGGTTGACGTAACCATAATATAAGAGCAATATATTATGGTTGCATTATATGGTTGCAAACAAAACATAGTATTGTTACATTTGCAACCATATTGTTGTCTAGGAAAACAAAAACATTCTAAAGTATAAACATAATAAAATAAAATATAAACATTAAATGGCTAAAATTTTCCAGACATAAAAGACCTACACTCTAACTCATAAATGTTCATTAAGAGTTTATAAGCCTCTAATAAGCAAAAGTTGACAAAAGAGTATTCATAAACGTTTAATAGCCTATTAAACCTTTTATAAACCTTTAATAAATATCAGTCTATTATTGTAGCCTCTACCCTACTTTAAACCAAAAATTGAATTAATTTTGTTAAGTTATGTTGTTTAAAACTTTATCCTGGAATAGAAAAAGCAATTTAAGAAGAAATTGTAAAATGACAAAATCGTCGGTGACCCATATTTTCAAAGTTATGTATCGCTTAAGTGTATATAAATATTTTGTGATATCTTAAACACTTTGTTGCAGAATGGGACACTATGGATATCATATAAGATCTTATCAAAATTTCTTTCAGGCGTCATACAGATCGCAAACAAACTTTTAGCTCAATAAGACACTCAAATGAAAAACTAGCCCTTAGACCCAGTTTTAGCAAGTGCCCCAAAAGACATACATACATACTTACATACTTACATACATATGTACGTATGTAGTTATGTACATATAGCAAAATATTTTTGTTACAAAAAGCGCAAATTTAGTTATATAAGGTGAAAATAATCGCATAATTATTAATAATAACTTAAACAAAATTTAACTGGTTTGTGATGGGCTAACATATTAATGTAATGATCCTGACTCCTCAAAACTACTTTTTCTAAACATTTCATTTTATTTGCGGCTACTGGGCTAAAATAGATTTGTTGCATCAAATAAAAATATTTATTTATTTATTTATTTGAATAGTAAAGTATATAAAATGTAAACAATTCATTATAGATCTCGTTATTCGAGTACTTTTTATTTTACCTGAGACCAAAATAAACAAAAACATATTTATTTATAAATTTAATTATTACGTTTCTTGTTCGTATATTGTGCAGTAACCAGAAAATATATTTATACTTAAAACGTTCCTTTTTGGTTCGATTTGTCATAAAAATTATTTAGAAACATAAATTCACAAAAGAAATCAATTATTTGCTTATAATAACGCTTAGATCATAGGCTATAAGAATCAGTTATATAAAAATATAGTTTCTAAGCCCAAATAAATGATTTCACAATTGCGCTTCAAACACAAAAATAAAGATGTATATGCTTACAATACATACATATAAAATTATTTCAACTTTTTTTTTAAATGTTTTGGGTTCCTTTTTATATCTTTTCATATTTTGCATTATTTTTAGTATATATTTTGTACATACATTTTTATTTTTTTCACCTTCTCTATCAATAAAAAACAATTTCAAATTTTTATTTACCAGAAAAATCACTAAACTGTCAATAACTAGAACAAAATATTTGTTAGCGCAAACATTTTTCTGTTGCTTTTAACCATACTTTGATTAATAATAATATATTATGGTTAAATATTTTATATTATTTTTAAAATTTATAAATCTTTGCTTGCGGTTGAAATTTTTTTAAGTTAAAACCAACCATGTTGAAATTTTTGTGCACAGTAACCATAGAGTCGTTGAAATTTAACAAAAAATGTTTATCGTGACCAAAGTTTTGGTGAAAATAACTATAATTGGTTCTCCACAACTATACATTGTTACAAAGAACATAATATGATTATTGTGACCATATCACAACCATGCTTTTTTTTCTGCGTATAAATAGACAACAAACCCTTAAAATAGACATGTTCTTTATAAGCCGAGATAGCATTTCTTTAAGAAAATAACACGTAAAATCAACGTGTCAGTTACATTTACATTTGTTTCTCGTTTAATAATTATTATTTTAATTTTCTATCTCACTACTTTTTTCGTTAAGCGGCTTTACCTTTTGACATTTATTTAAAAATTAATGTATATTGGCATATACAAGGCAGTTAAAAAGGTTCGTTCAAATATAGGAGTCAAAGCAAATTTAGTTACAATGTAACAATATTGATATATTTTTAGTCAACCTTAAACATATAAAATAATGCTGCCAGGTATTTTGTCTATTTTTAAATACAATATTATAGTAGAGAAAATTATTATTTTTTGATTTATTTTTTAGTAATATTACCTTTTTACATTTTTCATTAAGGAGTTTCCTTTTTCTTGTTTTTCTCAAGATTTCTGGTTAACTAATCATCGAGTTCAAGAAACTAACACAGCCACCTACAACGAAATATTTTGTGACACTGGCGAAACTCAAACAAATCGATGTCGTTTTTTATCGACCAGTTCCTTTACTAAGTAAGACACGAAATGCTTATGCTGTTACTTTTCTTTCTTATTAAAGTTCCAGAAAGGTTTGAACTCAATTGCCATGGCCAATTTTTTTTACTAGACCTGCTCGAATTTAAATACAAAATTTGTTTGTAATCTTTTAGCGTTATTAGTATTAATTTGATTCGTTCAAAATATTTACTTTCTAGCAAGTAAAAAAAAAAATTATTAAAAAGAAATAACAAAACCTTATTTGAAGACATTTATAATTTTTATTATCAGATCGTGATTGTATAAAAATAATATAACCTTAGCAGTATAAGTTCTCTAAGTGGCGAAGATAATAATGAACATATTAAAAAATAATACATACCAACGAACATAACATCCTACTATTTCGAAGTTATTAAATAAGCGTCCGCACCATTAAGTTCCTCCTGAGGCTGCGTTTTGCTTAATATTGCAAAGTCCTTCCGTTTTGTTTTGCAGGAAAGGCCTTCGAATCAATGGAAAAAGTGTATTTTTCCGCTTCATGAATGCAGTTGGTAATTCTAATGGAATGAATCGCTACATACCATATCATACATATCATTCATACCATACATATTACTTGGCTGTAACTATACTCTTCTTCATAACAGAGTATAATAGAACACCAGATAAGCGCTCCATCGCTTAATTGCTGAACATGGTTGGAATTATGGCATATCTGCTATTTTATATCTCTGAATTCTTATTTTTTAATAGCGCTAAATTTAAGATTTCTTAAACATTCTGATACCGAATAAGAACATTTTAAGACTGCTGAGAAATATTTTCGGAAGATTTCCTTTCATACAAATTTCAAGGTGGGATGAACTATGTTTATACAAATAAAAGTAAATAATCATTATTAGCTAGACAATTAAAAAGTAGATATACGAAAGAAGAAGTTCCTTTTTATATCCCTTTTGATACTGAATATTCTTTTCGTTTGATTTATTTTTTTATAGTTATATAACCAATTGCTTTTTAATAACACTATTCTGTAATAAATTTATTTCAGTCTAAGGCGATCGTTTAGAAAAACAAAATAAACAAAAATTATAAAAAAAGCAAAGTGGATTTAATAGAGTTTCTCTTCATATTTTATGGTGTATTAAGCAACGCACTTATCGACAATTTTATTTACAGCTGTAAAGGATTGCATTGCCACCTGTTGATTAATTTATTACTGTCGTAGCCGAAAATTTTTCTAAATGACAATTTAAAAATGGTTATAAATTAAAGCTTATTGCAGGTCATTCTATACTATTTATTTTGAAAAGACGACTTAATATCTATTAAAAAAATTATGCATAATTTACATTTTTTATTCATTAATTTAATTTAAATTTTGTTAACTGATGTTAATAAATGTGTGTATAATCTTAAACATTTACTCCCATATTTGCACATACAGACGCATAGAAACACACTAATATACAATAAAATACAAAAAAAAAAAATAAATAACTCGTACATG
Source organism: Gymnosoma rotundatum (assembly GCA_916610165.2). Classification (NCBI taxonomy): domain Eukaryota; kingdom Metazoa; phylum Arthropoda; class Insecta; order Diptera; family Tachinidae; genus Gymnosoma; species Gymnosoma rotundatum. The sequence continues at coordinate 141,907,155 of OU744336.1, read as the reverse complement.
AATTATATTTGCATACAATTTCAATGGCAATTGAGTTCTCCAACAACTGCCATGTGCCACCCAATCTCCAAAAATAGCCAGTTAAATGTTTCTATCAACTGCCACATTAAACTTCATGCGATGGAGAATAGAGTTGTTGGTCGGTTTTAAATATTTTATACAGTTTTTTTATTTTTATTTATTTTTTTTTTGTGTTGTGGTTGTTGTTAAATATTGGTCATGTTGTCTGAATTCATGATATTTGTATAAACTTGCAAATGGGCATGTGTGTGTTAATAATTTACATATTATGCAAAATACTTACATATATATCGAACAAATATATATACATATGACAAAAAATATGGCTAAAAATATAGACAGTAAAAATGAAAAACAGAAACCATATGTTGAAAATACCCAAAGAAAATGAAGCATGTAATGGTTAGTAAAATTATGAAAATAAAATTGTTATCATTTAAAACTATTAAGCTAGACTTTAAGTCAAAAATGAAAAATGGATCGGTTTTCGTATATATAAAATCATCATCTTTATTTAATGTGAATATCGGGGTAAGCACAATTGCGATATACGACGAAATTCGCGTAGAACAATGAGTTCTTCGTTAAGAAATCCTAACATAAAATCTTAAAATTATAAAATAAAATAAATAATATAAAATATCTATACAATATCATATAAATATTGCTGTGCGGTGTTATACCCTATGTCCAGGGTTTTTACCCTTCTTTGATATAACAATAGCACTGCATCCCTAAAATAATACCTTCATAATTCAAAGCCAATAGCACAATCTCCAGATCTCCCAAACCAAACTTTAAAAGTGTAATATATAAAAGGTCTTAAAGTCTGCCAGTATATGAGGAACTTGAATTTCGTACTTAGAAAATCCTATAGCACACGAAATAAACTTTTTTAGCTCGTACTATTTGTGTGTATATATTTCAAAATTTTAATGAAATATTTGCCCTAGGTATTTAATCATGACAAGTTTGACAGCAATACAACTTTATTTAATAAATATTCGCCGTTCGTCTGCTTAACAAATAAACAGTAGCATGTCATAATGTCTAAAGACATAATGTTATACAATTTAACCAGGGTTTAAATTGCTTGCTTAAAAAATAGCAACAGCACTAAAATCTTTGCTGTGCTTACATGTTTTTCAGCAAATAAAAAAATAAATGCCTCAGCATTTACAAAACATTTCATTATAAACGAAGCAACAGTAAAAAGCAAATGCAAAAGCAAAAAAAGAGAGAAAGAAACGCATATGCTTATGCTGACTAGGTGTTTCTTTCTGCAGCAAAACATTTGTTTTGAAAACGTTTGCTGTTGCTTAAGCAACAAGTTGATGTTTATTTCTTTTTTGATGTTGATTTTTAAGAAAAAAAACACCATTTAATAAAAGCAAAGTTTTAAAAATGTATTTTCTTACATGTTGTAAGTCATAAATACATTAATACTGATTGTTTAAGCAACAGCAAATGTTTTTAAAATATATGCTTTGCTGATTGCTTTGCTGCAGAAAGAAACACATAGTCAGCTAAAGCATATGCGTTTCTTTCTTTTCTTTTCTTTTCTTTTCTTTTCTTTTCTTTTCTTTTCTTTTCTTTTTCATTTGCTTGTTTCTTTATTGCACATTTTTCTACAGCAATAGTTAAGCATTAAAAATAGTCAAGTACTGAATATAACAATATCAATTAACGTAGAATCATAGCGTTCATTGATATTATAGGTATATTTTATGGTATTCTATGTAAGAAAGATGCAACGTTTTTATAAATTGGCTTGCAGAAAATCTCTAGTATATGAAGGTGGTGTTAGTTATACCGTAGAGGATTAAATCTTTGCGTCCTGCCGAAGCTCGACTATGCAGGAAATCTTTGGTAGGCGAAGCCGTTGTTGTTAAAAGTGTGGACATTATTAAACTTTTATTATTGACACTATGTCCATACTAAAAACGACACAATGTCCATATACATTATGACATTTTTCAAAGCGACATTATATGGACATTATGTCAGTCTTCAGAGTGACATAAAGTCCACGGACATTATGTCACATTATTTCCTTGCACACTATGACATGCCACCTAAATAGAAATGTGATAAACTTCGGTCGACAAAGTAAGTATTTGTGTGCATTTTCATACACAAACTTATTATCATTAAAAAATAAGAAAAAAATATGAGTTACGGAGTTCTGAAATTTTTAAATTTTTTTAAAAATCCCATATTGATTTATTTAAGATGAAGAGGTCTTTAAGGAAATATTAAAATTTTTTAAAAATTCTTAACCCATTAAAAGCCGATGTCCTTTTTATGTAAAATTATATATAAGAAGTACCAAATTTTTTTTTTTTTTTTTAATTCTGTCACCCCAATATTTGCTTTTTTGATTGAAGTTACTTCACTAGATGGTGAAGGGTATATAAGATTCGGCATAGTCGAATATAGCACTCTTACTTGTTTTCAATTCTGTCTAAAAGTTTCAGCGAGTTTTATCGCATTCATATACTGTGAAATTTGTCATGGCTTCTGAAATTGTACATTTCGCTTTTAATTTGATATTCCTTACTGTTGTTTTTTTTTTGTTATTTTGCAACCGTGCTACATTCTTTTTAGGAAAGGGATGGATAAGAGAGAAAGCAGGTGGTGAAAGGAGATAAATATAGCCATTTTATTAATTATTTTACTTCGACGGCGAATATGCTTTGAAGAAGTATCGGCGAAGGAGGCTGCATGTTGAATTGTTAGATCTGATTATGTATTATACCATTAAACAGAAAAAAACATCTGTATTTTTCGACTGCCACAAGGGTTGAACCCAGGGCAGCCAGATTTTTAGCCATCGTGCTTACCACCTAGACCACTTAAAATAATACACAAACTCAAACAACAAAACATGTGCAGCGAACGTACACAAAACAAGTGTAGTCCTCTTAAAATTCAAGCCATGCCATTTTTTCTACCCGCTTGCGCCTCTACACTTCTTGCCAACAAACAAAAATTTTATGAGACCAGTTTCATGCAAAATGTATTATTTATAAATAAATAGGCAAACACAAAATTTCGAGATCCTTTTTCTCCTATGTTAGTTAACCGATTTTGTTTATTCTTTTACATATTTGTAGATATTGTCGAGTATTCATCTCATCTGTTTAAGGAATAAATGACCCTTTATTTGCCATTACTATTTATGCCACAAAATACATGTATATTCAAATTATGAGTGTGTACAGAAATAACCAAGAAAAAATGTGTTCAATAATAAACTTGGTCAAATTTTGACAACAAGGCAAGCTCTAGTACAATGAAAAAACCAAGGAGCAGAAAATTTACTCTATAGTTAAACTTATACTCGTATTAACACATATTTTTTCGTTAACTCTGTTCACCCAACGAAAAGTATGATTGATAATGAAGTCATAATTCATTAAACTTTTTTCTTATTTCCTTAAAACTTCAGTTTATTAACAGTAATTATTTATATTTTTTACGCCATTTTAACATTCTTTGCATGTGCAACAACTTTCCTTGGCTTGAAGCAGTTGTTATATTGGGGACCTTATGAATTTTGTGCCTCTTCTTAGTTTTTGTATTTCAGACATAGTTTATGACCAATCAGGCAATAAATTGGCATTTAATTTAATACAAATTGAATTACGATTTACGAATTTATGCAGAACCCCCACAGCGTTAATTTTCAATCAAAATCGCAATCCGCAAAATTGTTACGAATTCCGCATCTTTGTTGGCCAAATATGCAAAAATAAACTTCTTTGTTATATTTTATTATGATGAGGCAAACAGCGATTGGTAAAAGAAATTTGTTTTTGAACTTCGTTTGTATCTACAAGCTACAAAATTAAGAAAGAAAAAAAAGAAAGAAAAATAACACTTTCTTATAAAAGCCAAACAAAAAACTATAAATGCCACACTGTGTATATAGATTATCAAATTGATTCCAATTAACACTTGCCACCGCAGGAAACAAAAATGAAATCAACCAAAATTGTTAATAATTTTGTTTTTATTGTGCGGTGCGGGCAAAAGAAATATTGTTTGCGTTACAATAATACATTGCTAAATAAATGTTAAATATATTGGACAAATATTCTCCAACAAAACACAACAAAGATGACACTTTAACCCTTTAGGAACTTAAGACGTGAAATTTGGCCAAAAATCACTAATTTAAACAGGGTTAATTGTTAGCGACAGTTATCAGATTGTTTAAAGACTTTAAACAACACAACGTTTTCATAAAATATATCAAAAGCTTACTCAAGCTCATGATAACTGACATTTTTAATTTTAACTTGGATTTAAAAATAAATCTGTAGTATAAGATATGTTTTGTCATAAATTTCATTACCTTTGATTTGTAAGATTTTAAATATTGTGTGCGACGGATTTTTGTTTTTTTATCATAAACCTTCTTTGGAATTAAATAAAACGATGCGACATAATGCGTTGAATGTTGGTTGGAAAAATTTTATACGTGTGTACATGTTTATGCGCTTGCGCTGTGGTACGCTCCAGGGTGTTAAAACTACTTTAGTATAAACGTTTTGTCATTTTTGTTTATTTCGATTGCAATGGGTTTTGTATACATTTTTTTTGAGCTTTTTATTTGGCTCAGTTCGTGTGAAATGATAAATAATACATAATTTCGTTTGGCATTCAATTTCATTTTGTGTGACACATAAATTACGTTTTAACGCTTTAAGCTGTCTGTTATTCAGACCTTTCACAATACAACTGATTTAATTTTTTTTTTTTTACTTTTTTAAAAATCTTCACTACAATTAGTGGTGAATGATGGAAAACAAATGTTTTTTATTTTGTTAGTTACAGGTAAAAATACTTATCGAGTATTTTAAAGACTGTAAAAATTCTAGATATTCGTACTTTTGTTATACGGAATTTACACTATGCAATTTTTCATGAAACTAGCATGAAATAGTTGTTTATTGATGAAGCAGGAAGAGTAAGCAATGATGTATTGCTGAGTTTTGAGGGGATATTACTACTGCTAATGTTTACTTTTAGATAACGCATAACGCTGTAACTTAAGGAGAAAATTGAGAAAAAAATGACTCAAAAAATTGCATAGTGTAAATCTGGACTTAGTCTCTCTTACTTTAAGAGACAGTTTCCCGTCAGATAAATAATATATACAAAGGGAACCCAAAACTAGAGGAAATTTCCTGGGGCAGAAAATGTTTTGTGCAAGCCTTAATTATTCATTATTTATTTTCGTTAAACAGTAGCAAATGTTCTTTTTTGTTCTACAATAACGTGAATAACACGCATTATTCTTACTATGAAAGGGAATTATCTATTACTAAGTGAACATAGAAAACAAATCTACGCGCGGAGAAAGAAAAGAAAAAGTTAAAAATTAAATTAAAATCAAAATTTTGGTCCTTAAGCCTTGCAGTAGCTAGGAATTGAGTTCCTCATTTGAATAGGTGTATTTTGTTTATAGAAAAAAAAAAACAAATTTTCGAAAGAAACTTTTTTACAGGTAATTATTTCGATAAACTCAAACAAACAAAACAAAATTCATCTATACAAATATGAATTTAATTCCTAGCTACTGCAAGGTTTAAGGACTAAATTTTTGTTTTTAATTAGATTTTTAGCTTTTTTATTTCATTTTGTTTACACCGCACATTATTTATTAAAGCTGCTCATACACGACATGTTTTTTACATCTGGCATGTCAAATTTCCCACTGTTAAACATATACATGTTGTGTATGTAGGTCTGTTGAAACATTGCTTCTGTAAAATACATGTGAAAAGTCGTCTGACAAAATTTCGTTTAGAACGTGTTCTATTTTGATATGACAAAACATCTGACATCAGCTGTTTTTATAATTCTAAAAAGTATTGCCAAAAACCTATGCCGTATGAAAACAATCAACGGCAGTTGACCATTGGCAGTAGCATTAGCCGGCTGATGGTAATATTTTATATGAACAAAATCTGAAATTGCTTTTAACTATTTGATACAAATTATGTTAATTCTGTATCATTCAGTGTTGTTAGAGAAAGCCAGATAAAAGTTACGCTTTTCTTCAAAAAGTTACGTTATACAAATATAATAAATAATTTTATTCCATATTTCAGAAAAAATAAGAAGGCAACAAATTCATTTACTGAACAAAACCCAAACGATAAAAAACAAAGAAAAACGTATAAAAATATATAATAATATTCATAAGTATTTAAATTAGGACTCAATACTAATATTTCGGTATGGAAAAGTGCATGATCTCGACATTCAATAAAATTAGCTAACGTACGATATTTGTAAAAATCCGTTTTAACTTTTTCTTTGAAAGATTTAGCTTCGATAGAATTTACTACACTGATTATTTTAAAAATACCTTTATTTAAGACAAATTTGAGCCTTATTTGCTTAGAACTTCAACATATAGTCCACCACTTAAAATCTGGGTATTGGTGCGGTTGTCAAAATTTTCAAGCGAAATAACTGAAGCTGCTAACAATTTTTTTGCAGCTTATATTACTTCACAGCCGGAAGGAATTGTTGCGAGAAACATCTTGCTGTTTCTAAACATGAACCAAGAAACATTTTGTGATTTCTCACGAATTGAACTGCAGCAAAGTTTTTTTTTTTTTTGCTTATTTCAAACTAATTTTTTATATGAAATTTTAAATGCATTTGCAAGGTAACCTTTGTTATTAAAATCGAATTGATATATGAAGAAAGGTTGATATGTTAAAAGAGATTCTTACCTCAAATAATGAAACAAGTACACTTTCAGTTTTATTATCTTATTTAGTGTCTGCACCAAAATTTACGAAAATTTGGCCTAAATAACAAAATTATACATGTTACGTGGAGCCTTCAAAAGTTACAAAAAATGTAAAAAGTATAACCAAACGCCAACAGTGGAATCATTATTTTATGCAAACTGATCTTGTTCATATTTAGAGTAAAATGAAAATGATTAAAATTGACAAGTCTTCAGTAATTTCGAAACGCAGGCAAAAATATTTTAAGACGACTACAAGGCATTTTGAAACGGGACGGCTTGGATATCTGTTCAGAGAAAAAACCGAATTTGATTAGGTGTTGTAAACAATTAATAATTATGTCTGACGTAATTTTACATGTACGTTTGTGACAAATAATTTAAAGTCTTCTGTAAAATACCAATTTTTTTTTATGTAAAAAAATTAAATTAATTTTACATAAAAATGTCATCAGCTCTTAATGGGTTAAGCATTTTTAAAAAGTTTTAGTATATCCTGGAAGATCTCTTCAAACGATTTCAAATAATAGCCATATTGATATCTTAAAATATATGGCGCACAATCGTTTTTTTTTATGAAAAGTTTAGAGGGCTATAACACAGAAAATATATGCTAGCGCCAGTTTTTTCACTTGGTGTTTTTTTCTTATTTTTTAATTCTCTATCGCCCCATATATTTATTATTTTGATTGGAGTTACTTCATTGTTTCAAATGATAAGAAAAAATTAGATGCAGGCGTGGTGTTTTGCCCGCTGCCTTGAAGGACATGAACCGATTATGCTAATTTCCAATAGCACCTCTTTCGACACTATGTCTGATCGATTGGCGTATTTAAATTTTCTCTAGCTGATCTAGTACCTTGGCGAACTTGATTTCAACACTAACACGGACGGAAATGCGGACAGACGGAGATCGCTCAGTCAACTTTACTTTATGGAATCGGAAATGAACATTGTAGAAATTACAAATTTTTCTTTATTTATGGTGAAGGGTGTAAAAAACCGAAGATATATTGCTGTTAAATTATTAAGAATGCCAGCGTAAGGCAATATTTAACATCACTTTAGTGAAGGGTATGAAAGTTTCCGCATGGCCAGGTATTACACTCAGTTGTTTAATCTACGTAGTAAAGATATAATAATGAAATTCAATAGTCTCATATTTTGGTGGAAGGATTACTGAATTAATATTTATAATAACATTTTAAAATTTGTCCAATATTTTTTAAGAAAATGTGACAAGTCCTGAACTTTCAGTGCATGCAAATGATAACTTTATAAGTTGTCGATTTATACTTATGTTTAGTAATTTTATTAACTTCTTGAAACCCTGGAACAGACATATAATTACGCAGCAAAAATTTGAAATTACCGTAAAAAGTAATTGCTATATAATGACTTTGAAGAGTGCCATATTTTGTTACTCGCTTACAAAACACATTGCTTTAATTCGCAAAAAAAAATTTGATTTGTACGAACTATTTCTTTAAGTTAAAAGATAATACCTTAAAATACGTTCTAATGATCATCATTATTTCCTACAATTAGAAATGTAATCAATTCTCAGTAATTGATAAAAAAATCTCATGCCTGGTTAAAATCGTTATGTTGGTAATCTAGTTGGGAAATCCTTCCACCAAAAATGTTTAATTCTACACACGACTACCTTTTCTAAAATTGTTTACTGAATAAGGTGTTAATATAAAAAAAATGGTTTAGACAAGTAATAACTTGTGGTTTTTATAAAAACGATTAGGAAAATATAACTTTATTGCTACAATTAACGTGGATCAACTTTCCTTTTCGGAGTCGTTATATATATTGACAAAGTGTAAAGATACCGCAAGTGGCATGAAAGAAAATATTGTAATTCTTTACAATACACAGGGTCCGCTAATTAACGTTTTTGTTTTCAACTAGTGCTTATTTAGTGAACGGTAATACTCAGCTCACGTCTAATTTGACAGATAATTAGTTTTATCCTTCCGCTGAACGAATATGGTTGTGCATACGCTTGAACAATGCTGGGAAATATTGTGACATAACTTTGAAGATCATGGTAATGTTGCAGAATGTGTTGTGTGCGAAAATTCCGTACGGATTTTGGAAGAAGACTGGCATCCTCATCGATAAACCAAAGTAAAAAAAAGTGCGTTCAAACGAGAATGTTGCTGCTGTTACAGAAAATGTACGTTGAGTAGAGTTGGAGTTGAAGCCAACTGACCATTCAGTGCGTTTTCGCTTCGCTAAGTGGGCCTGCCATCGACTTACAGAAGATGCCAATTTTGAAAAAAAAAAAAAAATCATCTTTTCAGATGAAGCTCATTTTGATTTCGGCGTAAACAAGCAAAATTGTCTCATTTGGGGCACAGAAAACCCGCACGCATACATTGAAAAGCCGGTGCACCCAAAACGAGTCACTGTTTGGTGCGGTTTTCGGTCCAGAGGCATAATTGGGCCATTTTTCTTCGAAAATGAGAAAGGAGTGATCGTAACAGTCAATGGCGTTCGTTATCGGGCCATGTAAAACGAATTTTTGTTCACAAAAATTACAGAGGAGAATATTGGTAACATTTTGTTTCAAATAAAAGGAAATTTGAGAAAATATTCAGTAGTTTGTTTTAGAGCATTTAAAAAAAAGTTATTTGGCGGACCTTTTACTAAAAGAAATATGTGGTGCGTGCCTTTGTGAATTAAAAAAGTTGAAGGTAAAGGACATTTATAGCTGTAAAAAAAAACAACTTTTTGCTTGATAAAGGTTTTCCTAGTCTTAGACAATATTAGCCAACAATTTCTGAGTAAGTAAACAATACTGTTATAAAAATAACAGTATATTAGAACAGCTACCACTTTAAAACATTTAACGAAAAGAAAAATCGATAAATTGAACTCCAATTTTTTCTAGTTGGGTCTGCAATTCAATAGTTAACTCGAAAGTGTTTTACAAACAGTAACACAAAAAACAAAAAAAAAAAAAAATGCAATTAAAATTCCTACTTACTTATAGTATATTCAACAAGAATATTATTTTTAAATATTAAACTTATGTTATTTAAGCCTATTGCAAAATTCTGAAAAGTGCATATCCTTATGGTCAAACAGCGCCAGCCAGTCAAATGACAATTTTGCAATAACAATCATATTTTTTTTTACTAGCAGTGCCCATGAATTTGTCCGCGTGTCATTTATAATTTTCTTAAAAGTAAAATTTAGAAAGATGTGTTTTTAAACATTTGTTTTAGAGCTCTATAAAAATTTCCATCTACCAAACCAAAATGGGCTGACAACTGTTTTAGTACTATTATGGCTGTAAAATTAGGTGCTTTCACATTTGTACCTTAATTTTCTATACGAAATGATGCAAGGAACCTCCTTACAAAATTTTATTCAAAACCCTCTATCAATTTTTATGTGATGCGAAAACAGACAGACAGACATTTTAAAAGTAGGCATTTTGTATTTCATAACGATTACACGCTACACCAACATTAAAATTATCACAAAATATTTTTTGCACAGAAATGGTTCTATTACAGTTTTATTATATGTATGGATAGTAAATTTCTAATTTTGAGACACGATGTTCTACAAAAATAAAAGTTTTATTTTCTAAAAACTTAATCTTCAGTTCATTACGCGGATTTGAGCAAAGCTTCATACCACTGATATCTTTAACATATTGTACCAATTTTTAATAATCAATAGACCGGCTTTAGCATTTAACAATTTCATCAAATTCTCTCACGATATTATTTTTTCACATACGTAACTATGATTTAAATAGTTTACTCTATCATTAATACCAAAATACATTTAAACAGGCAAAGAATAAATCGATCTCATTGGGGTAAAACCAAAAGGAGATCCATACAAATAACCAGCATAAAAAGCTTATGAACAAAAAACCCACAACAGTAAAAACAAAAAAAAAAAAAAGAAATGAAAATATTGTATGAGTAGATGCATTTTATTTATAAGAGCAATCCGACACCATGAAGCAATTATGTGAGTATTATTTTTGTTTTTATTTCTTGACTCTTACTGCAAAATTGCCAATAATGAGACATGAAAAACTAAAGCTTTAGAGCGACCATAATGGATTGTGGAAGATTGGTATCAATTGCAGGTCAATACCTCTGTAGACAAACGTAAGTAAGAAGCAAAAACGCCTTTCAACGTTCACCAAAAATACCGACTGAAACACTCGAAACAAAAAAAAAAGCAAAAACAACAACACATAATCGACTGCTGCCAAATAACAGCAGCAAAAAAAACAACTATAATAAGAATAATATGAATAAGTTATAATTTAGTTGTGGCATGATGGTTAAAAACTGTACGAGGGATTCCCTAGTTTGCTTATGGGGTCCTTAATTTCAAACAGACATTATGAAGACAACTCTTGAAATAAGAAAGCAGTTGAAAAAACATACGACAACTACACAAAACTCAAATGTATACACAAAACAAGTGTTGCCATATTTTACGTAAAACGTTAACACAAAACCACTAAGTGCTTGATGTAATTGCACAATGGCTTGAAGTATATAAAAAAGTATATAAGTATATAAAGTATATAAATTTTTTATCCTTTAACTGATTAATAGGAGAACAAATAAAAATTAGAGAAAAAACCAACGAAATTGCCATCGCTTTTAAACAATAAATACAAAAAAAGAAAGAGTGCTATATTTGAATATGCCGAATTTTATATATCTTTCACCATATATTTTCATATAGTTTATTGAAGTAACTTCAATCAAAAAAGCAAATATTGGGGTGGCAGATAATTTAAAAATAAGAAAAAAAAAAAATAAGTGCTACATATACATAATTTTACATAAAAATATCATCGGCTCTTAATAGGTTAAGCATTTCAAAAAAAAATTTGTATTTCCTTAAAGATCTCTTCAAATGATTTTAAATGATACCCATATTGATATCTAGAAAAAAATGGTGCACAATCGTACTATGGAAAGTTCAGAAGCCCATAACTCGGAAAATATAGGTGAGTTGCAATTTTTTTACTTAATGCTTTTTTCATATTTTTGAATTCTCTATCGCTCTACATAGTTTTTTATTAGTTACTTCACTAAAGCAGATTTATCCAAAGAAAAATTACAGGCAGTCTGCCTCGAAACACTCAGGGTATAAAAACATTCAAGCATCCCTGTCAAAATGGAAGTATTTAACTATTAAACTTAAATGTAGTTAATAACAGTTATTTTTTCAATTAACGAAAATCCTTTCCAACATAAAATTCTTCATTTAGTGTAAATATATCTCATGAAAATATTTAATTTATATTTCAGTTATAACGACAGGGCCTCACTCACTATGATTTTATCTTGTGGAAGAACCTCCTATATCAAATAAACCTTAATTGAAAGCGCATGCAAATCCTTGTGCAAAATTGTGGCCAAAGTTTTTCTAATAAAACCAAGCTCCTGCACATGTTATCAAAATGAGATAAATGAAGTGTTTTTAACATTTTCTTGAGCAGCAGTAATGTTTTCAGTCGAACTTGCAGTACGTTGTGGTCCACGCTTGCTAGAAAGCATTCACTACACAATAAATAGTGTGTTTTGTTGGCACTTTGTTTCTCTCAAAAATTTCTCGTAAATTTCTAATCGTTATAGTAATCGATGATTGGTTTAGATAAAATGTTTTAACGATTAAAACACGGTGTTTTATTGAATATTTTCCTTTATAAATTTGCCACGTGTCTACTTCACGAATGCCAAACATTAACTGTCAAGATTACCAAAATGTCGGCAAAACCAAGAAGGTATACCTTTCCGGCGGACACCCTGTAAAGAGAATTCCTCTAAAGTAAAAAAAAAGAGGCTGTAACCACACCAAGGGCGAAATTGCGTATATTTGTGCAGTTAACCTGCTGAACTTTAAGCTTAAAGATCCGATGCTAAAAGATCTCGTAGTTTTTTAAATATACTTTCAATGATCCTTAAATTAATTGTCTTACCTAAAAGATCTTTTAATCCATTCTGCTGTTTTGGAATGTACTAAGCTTTATAGATTTATCACTGCAAAAATTAACTTGCTAAAATAAAAGATCTTTAAATCTTAATTTATTTTGCACATTGTATAAATACTGAGTAATCACGGTCAACTACTTTCTTTGAATATTTGTTCAATGAGGCGCTTGCACTAAATTTCCACGTATTGATTCACATTAGTTTAATTTTTATTCCTTTTAAAATCAGAGAATAAATATTGTACTCCTTAATTCATGACTTTTCAAGAATATTCTATTTTTTATACCTTTCACCGCAGGTAGGAAGGGTATATCTATGCCGATTAAGCGATGTTCGCCTGTCCTGCCCGACCGTGTTGAAATCAACTTTGGCAGCAAGGCAGAGATAGAGAAAATTTAAATACGAAAATTTTGCTATTGAAAATCTTGAGGCAGCAGGCAAAGCACTACGCATTCCTCTAATTTTTCCATATATTTTCGCTGCTTGTTTTGAACAGAAAGACTTAATGGCATGAAATAATTTCATTATATGGTGAAGGTGTATGATATTCGAATAAGATAGCCAAAGAAAGAATTTTTATTTGTTTTTAATTCGGAATATTTTACATGAGAAATAAAAGTTTTATAAAAATTTTAAACTGGTCCTTCGAACCTCTTTTTTCATAAACGATTCATATAATTATCAACACACTTTCAACTATTAAAATATGAATATATTTACCTGTAGAAAAGGTAACGAAATCAAGGAGCTCACATTTCTATAATTTGTAAAAGATATATTTTTCCGGCCCATTGTGTATATCTACTAGCAAAAGAAAAAACGACAAGTACAAAATAAATCACTGTTTTAAAATGACAAATTAGGCTGCCAAAGCAGAATGATCCCTTTGTTTAGCTTTAGGGTGGTGTTGGCGATGGTATTGGTAAAGTTGGCAGTAGTTGTTGAATAGTTGTATGTGTTTGTATATAAAATGTTACTGCAACATTATTATTGCATGCAGCAAGTGTTTATTGATCGATCACGCTGCAACATAATTTACCTGTTGCCGTTTTTTATTGTATTTAGGCGAATGAATAAATATTTTATTTTACGTCAACATACTGCAAACAAAAAGAACTCTGTTGAAGAGAAGAATAACGATCATTCGTTTACCGCAATAAAATGAAATTGTATTTTTTTTTGTTAACATTATTATTATTTTTTATTAAAAAAAAAACACAAATAACTAAAGAAGATGTGTCTGAAGAGTGTAATAAAAATATTATAACAAAAATACCGTACAAAAGTACCACAAAACATATTTGTGGTTTTGTACATTTAGCACTTTTTGTATTGTTGTTGAAGGTGTTGATTTGATTAAAAAATATATTTTATTATTTTTGTTCTTTATTTAAGCTGTAGTCGCTGTTCGCTTAACAGAAGTCGTGATGATATTTTTAATGCAACATTTTTTTATTTATTGTATTATTCGTTTTTTTTTCTTTTTTTTTTTTTTTTGTAAAATTTTGATTGTTAATTTGAAAAATGCATGTACTTTGCATGTTATTTCTTTTTTAATGTAGTTTTTAGCTAGTCAATATTTTTTCTTTTTCAACAATTTAACAACCTACATATTGAGCAGCATTCAACCGCCATCAATTCTAGTATTACATGTGAAAAATGATTTGACTTTAATGATGGCCACTGACTGATTGCAGTGTACGAGGATTCTTTTTATTTTATGGCAATCATATATTGATGGATGTTGTATGTACTAATATGTTTCAAAATAGCCTTAAAACTTTGTAGTTTTACAGGTAAATTTTTGTAAACATTTCGAGGTACGCTATAATTTGCATTAGGGACAGTGATTTTCGGTTAAAATCTGTTTGAATTGCTTCTAACAAATTTATTATTAACCTGGAGTTATAAAATGACGCAAAATGGCTTTTTTTATTAGATAACTGCTGCAAATCTATAACAGAAATACAATTCTTAAACTTTCAAGCATCTCTTGTACTGACTGTAGGGCCTGTATTAGGAATAATAAACATGACTGCAAAATTTAATCTTATACACATTATGACATTATACATTGCAAATAACTACCTCATGAAGGTGTTAAAATTGTTAAACAATTTTCTTGTTTTCGTGTATTTTTGACGTCATTTAAAGTCTCTGTAAATATTTTATCCATTTTGCTATCTCGTCTTAGATGAGATACGATTTCAACACCTAGTTAAAGTTGGTTTAACCGCTATCATGATTGATTTTTTTCCTATGGTTATATTGCGATTTATGTATGCATGTACGACGTCTGCAGTTGTTTAATAGGCAAATTATCAAATGACGTGGGAATATTTTGTATGAGTATGCAGAATTGTTGTGGGTGGGTGTGTTATTCGCTAACTTATTGAATTTCGTTAATATTTATTGTATTCTTTTCTATCCACTTTATTTCAAATTATCAAATTTACACGGCAATTTTTTGGGCTATACGTGTTATGTGTCAGAAATTTTTTTACAATGTTTTTTTTTACATGTAATACATTAAGTTTTCAAAGATTAGTGTGCAGAAATGTCATGATGCCATGTGGCATGCCTCAAATTACAGTTAAATTATGTTAAAGCTTTTGTGTTTTGTTTAGGAAAAGGAGTAACTGCCAGGTATTTTATTGTATAACTGCTTAAGTAATATCTGATGGTAACGAAGGAGGGAAAATTATGTGGGATGGATAAATACTTTTAAAATATAGTAAGATAATGAAACACACAGTAAACGAACGACTTAAAAATATTTTTTAATCTCTAATATGGTTAATGTTCTTTTTATGCGATATGTTTTTTACACATCACTTGTCAAATTTCCCACTGAAAATTTTGTATATTTCGCTTAAACCTTTTAAAACATTGCTTTTGTAAGAAAGTCAAATGACAACAGGTCTGTTCAGTAACGAAAAATTGTTATTTATTGTTGCTAAATGTTACTAGAACATGTTCACGTCTAAGAAAAACTTGCAAAGAAGGAGTGAAAAAACAGCGTAAAAATTTGAAAAAATAGAAAAAAAAATTGTTGCAAGTTTTAGCTAGTAAAATTTTTTTAGCCAGAATAAGGCAAGCAGCTATTTTTACTTTTGCTTCCAAAATAAATTGCTTAAAATAATCTGAAAAAATTTTTGTACCATTAAAAAAACTGCAAGCATTTGGCAATTAATAGAATATAAAAGTTATGTTATTTTGTTGTGTTGTTTTCTTCTTTTTTTTTTCTTTGATTTAGCAAGGATTAAAAAGTTAAACCAATAAAAACTAGGTTTAGAACCTGTTAGCTTTGCAAGTATTTTTGTTTTTGTAAGAATTAAATGTAAACAATACAGTGATCATATTATTCCCAAAGCTACAACAAAAAATTCTTTGCCAATTTTTGCTAATAAAGCGTTTATTTTTTTTTACGTTTGGATTAATTATTTTGAAAATTACTGTTTTACTCTCTCATTGATCGTTTTTGCTAGTAAAGTTACCGAACAGACCTAATATTTCTAATGAGATCCAAGGTCTGTTCAGTAACTATGCTAACAAAAACTAGCAGCGAGAGGCCTTTATAGCTACAACAATAAATAATCAAAATTATAAAATACTGGTAACCCAATAGTTCATTTAATTTGATGTATATTTGGCCATACTTTTGAACGGTTGTAAACAGACGCATTAAATTTTCAAAGAACCTTTACTGCTAACTCTGCTGTAACAACAAGTTTATACTTTGAATTTGGCAATTAAAGGGTGTAATGGCTGTTATTTGATGTATATTGCCAAACTGTTGAATTGCTAATACTTGCATTTATTTAAATGCCACAAAAAATTCTTTTAATTAACTAGCGAAGAGTTGCAACCACTGTTTTCTCTCTCACATTTTTAATCTTTTTTTACTTTTACACATAAGTTCCTAAACGGACCTTTAACAAGGTATTTGACATCAGCTGTTTTGGACTTTCATCAATGATATTAGATGTTTTTATACATTTGCGTTTAAAACAACAATTAAATCGTCAATTCACTCAACTGAAATTTCAGATGTAAAAAGACAGCCAACTTACTAAACGATAAATGGCGGGTATAAACTATTTTATCATAGCATAGCTACACGATAAGAATGTATCACTTAAAGATGTTTATCAAAAATATTAACAAATAGTTTTAGTTGCGGATAATAAACTGCTGTAATGGAGCAAGTAGGTTATTGTGTCTCTTAGATTAAAAGAGCAGCAACTTCCTATGGTCTCTAACGAGCCCATAGTTAAAATATTTTTGCTCAAATTGCTATATATTTTACACTACCAAGTACTCCAGTCGTAGTGTACGTGGGGACCATGTAATTTTGATAAAGCCTATTTATTGTGAAATTTTTTAAAAGTTTCCTTTCAAGTTCAAAACGTTAGTTTCAAAAAATTATATCGGGACAGACAATAAATTTAATGTTTAAATTATATTATTTAATATTAGCGTGTTTTTAATAAACATATTTGGCTATTAAGCAGCGTACGTAAGAAAGACAAACGCAAAGAAAGTGACTTGTTTAAAAAACAAAAACTACAAAAAGCAAATGCTTGAAATTCGACTGTTTTAAGAATTATTTTAGAAACATATTTAATGCAGCCTAGCGATGAAAGAATGATTCAAATATTTTATTTTTTAATTTTCATAAAAATATGTCAATTCGAAGAAAATAGAGATACAAATGTAAAATAAATTTTTTTTAGTTAATTTTTTTTCGAAATATAGAAAAACGCATTTTAAGAATATTAGAAATAACACGCTATCGATAATAAAAAATAACTAAAATGTTATTTGCCATGTTTGGCTTTGCGAAAAGACAATTAGTAATGTCCGTATGATAGGAAAACGATTCACAAACGCCTAGTAATATGATGAAAAAATGACTAGAAAATGTTTCGCATTTGATTAAAAGTACGATTGAAAACAGTATCGAAAATGCGTCAAAACCGCGAGTCGTAAGGGACTCGTTCAGAATTGTCGCGTCTAAGGTACCATTTGCTCCCGACAACACAATCATTTTCGACTCTAAAACGAGCGCATAAACGATTATATCGTATATGATCAATAATTCAAAAAAATGCTAACTGGGAAATTGAATTAGTAACAATACAATTAAACTTGCTTACGGAGAGAAATTTTACTCTCAGCTTATGTAGCCCAAGTAAAGACAACAACCTTAAAAAATTTATTTATTCATATCTGACACTAGCTAGATTGTTAGTTCTATGATATTTACATATAAAAAAATTTTATTTTTTCAGAAATACAATAATTATGTACTTACCTTGCTATCTGGATTTGACGCTATAAATATGTTCTCTTTGCACAGAGACTTTCGGGAGAATATTTTCAGATTAAAATAATTTTTAAAATAATATGTGAAAATCATATACAAAAAATATACAATCACTGCAAACTTAACTCACATTGGAAAGTAGTTTCGAAAGTCTAAAAAATTTACTTCAATAGCTCCTAGCCGAACAAAAAAACTAGATTGTTTCTTACAATCAATCTAAGAAATTATTAAAAGTCGAGTAAAATTCTTAACTTCAACGCTTGACTTGTTTTGAGCTTATTTAAGAAGATCAGCACTTTACGCAATTTTGGCGCGGTTTCGGATTGATTTTAATGCGAATGACTCAATATTTATGAATTACACATATATGCATCTACACAAAATTTTGGTTTCTGTACTTTTTGTTCAATGTGAGCATATGTGACAGTAGTTTTTCCTCTAATATAATTCTTGTGAAAAAAAACCGACTTCAAAACAGATTTCATCCGTCTGCCTATAATAGTCCAAGTGTATGGCCACATAGATTAGGTTACGTTAACTACTGGGACACCCTTATATCTCCAAACTTTATACTTTTTCAACTGTTCAATAGATTAGAAATATACATCGAATTGCAGCAACTATAGGTTCACTCTTTAATTTCCAAATTCAAATTAAATACTTGCTTTTGTATTAGATTTAGCAATCCGGTTCTGTATAAATTTCAACCTCCTGTCTGTAACGGTTCAACAGTTTGCCCATAAACATCCGATTATATCAACTATTTAATTTATAATATAACATTTTTATACTTCTTATTATACCAAATAAAGTAGTGGACATTCTGTCAAAAATTAAGGTGTTTGTATACAACGGTTCAAAAAACGCAGCCATATAGAAAAAATTACATTAATTTTGGAAACACCCTTTAATTTCTAGATTCAAATTATAAGCTTCTTGTTATAGCGGATATGTCGCTTGTAAATTTCAGCTATCTGTATATAACGGTTCAAAAGTCCGGCCACATACACCATAATATATTAACTATTGGGACACCCGTTTATTTCAAAATCCCAAATTTATATTTGTTGTTATAGAGAGTTAGTAATACAGGTTCTTTGTAAATTTCAATCGTCTAACTACAACTGTTTAAAAGTATGGCCATATACCAAATTAAATGAACTATTGGTGCACCCTTTAATTTATAATTTTTAATATTATCAGCTATTACTATAACGGCCATAGTAATCGACATTGCGTCAAATTTACAAGCGTTTGTCTATAACGGTTCAAAAGATAGGCCTATAAAAGTACAGTAATCATGGGACACCCTTTAATTTCTAAACTCAAATTATAAACTTGTTGATATAGCGAACTTAGAAATACATGTCCCTTTTAAGTTGCAGCGTTCTGTCTATAACGGTAAAAAGTTTTGTCACATTCTTGAAATTACATCAACTATTGGAACACCCTTTAACTTCCAACTTCCAATAGCGGACTTAGCAATACAGGTTCGTTGTAAATTTCAAGCGTCTGTCTACAACTGCTAAAAAGTATGGTTATAAACATAAATTAAAATTTACTATTGGGGCACCCTTAAATTTATAAATTTGAATATTAACACTTGTTACTATAATGGCCATAGCAATCGACATTCTGTCCAATTTGCAAGAGTTTATCTATAACGTTTCAAAAGATAGGCCCATTTAAAAATTCACATCAATTATGGGGACACCCTTTAATTATTAGATTTATTTTTGTGTACGTTTTAGTTATTGGGAGCCATGGTAGTAAGCAGTATTTTTAAATTTTACAGAATCGCCCTTTACAGTTCATAATACACGTAAAAAATATGTATGTTGTATAAGGGAAACCCTTTAATTTTTAAGATTATGAACTGTTTTTTAAATGGGACCAATCTGTAAGCATAATCTATCATATTACCAAAAATTATCGAAATCAGTTCAGAAAAATCTAAGTTCTGCAGGCACAAAAATAAAAAAACAACATTCAGCCGAATTGTATTTATTACCTCCTTCTTTTTTTGAAGTCGGTTAAAAATATCGCTGCTAACTTAACTCATATTGGCCGAGGTCGTTTCGACAGTCAGAGAACATAGAAAAGCTTGTGTAAGACCAATTTGTAAAGAAAATACTTTTTAATTCAGTTCCCCTTACTGGAGCTCCACTGCATATTTAATAAAAACAACTTTAAAGGTGCTCTTCCTATCTTAGATTATATTCGATTTGATAGGAGTTCTATAAATTTTAGTCTCTCAGGAAATAATAATTTTGGAAATAATTTTGCATTTGTGACAATTTTTGTTATATCAAAGCCGTTTTTCTTTTGTGGAAATCTTTGAAGATTTAAGGCAAAATAATCTCTATTTCTCTAAGTTGCTTCTCCATCAAAATCAGGCTTGTGACAAACATATGCAAATATTTATACACGATATTTTAATTTATATTGTTATTTATATTAAATGTGAAAAAATTACCTTTTAGCTGAAATACATTTCCTCAATAAATCTATTACCAATTAAGCATATTTTGCGTTAATAGATAAAAAATTAAACAAAGATTATACAAACCACATTCCAGGGAGTTACTTTGCCCACTTAATTTCTATATACAAACCCCTTAAACGATGTTATTATATCAGACTTAATTTTTAACAACTTGAAGTTTTATAATAAAAAAAAAGAAATTTTTTATTAATTTAAAATATATAAATTTTTATTCATAAAAAATAACTTAAATATTAAAAAAAAAAATAAGAAGTTGCACTGGGGATTCTTTATGTATAACATTTTCTTTTGAATTTTGAATATAAAAAAATTTTATAAATTTTGAATAAAAAATATAATAAAATTAAACCCATCTTTAAGACGGTTTAAACAAAAAAAATTCTTAAGAAATTAAAACTAAAAAAATATAATTGCCACAAATTTTATAATTTCTTTTTATAATTTTAAGGTTTTAATTTTTTATTAATTAAGTCTAAAATGTTTGTTATTTTTAATTTTTTCCTCGGTTTTTTTTTTGGTTTTTGGTATAAATTGTGCAAAAAATTAATTTATTAAAATTATTACAAATAAAAGAAATAATAACTTCTAAATAGTGTAGAGTAGAGTGTTTAAGATACAATTTTACCTTAGAAATATTAATTATTCATTTATTTTTTTCATTCTCAATATACAATTATTAAGTATTATTAAGTGCCTGTAACACATATTTATATAATATTTGTTTTCTTTTCTCATAAATAATTTTTATTTAGTTACTTTACAAAAATGTTAATGTTTCAATATTTATTTTACAATAGTTTATACAGTTTTAATTTTTATCTACAACAACGATAATAAAATAAAAATTATTACGTTTAACGTAATGTTTTTTATAACATTTAAATTTAGTTTAGCAGATATGTTTATTTGAAGTCATTTTTTTCCTGTTTTTAAGTGTAATTTGTGATCAGGTTGTAAATTTGAGCTTTTGGCTTTTGAGACTTAGGAAAGAAAAATCTAAAATTTTCTTCACTTTATTTATTTTTTTTCAAGAGAAGTAGCACATTAGGCAATAATACCTATTTAGTTATTTTTCTAACCGTGCTTCATTCCTTAGGAAATGAAGAGATGAGTGATAAGACAGGTGGTGAAAGGAGAAAAATAGGGGAGAAAATTTTTATTTAAACACTGCCCGCTATTTTTTATTGATTAGGCGGTTGATTATGAAGGAAATAGCTTTTACTACGGCGAATGTGCCGACGAAGAAGGCTGTATGCTGTAATGTAAATTCTGAATATGTATAAATACCATTAAACAGGAAAAAACATATTTTTTCATTTTTTGACTGCCGCAGGAATTGAACCCCGGCCAACAAAGAGGAAAATTATGGCATTCGATACCGATGGAAATTTACATTTAAATTGTATTTAAATTTCGATCGATATCGAATAATGTAATTTGTCCCCAGATTTGTAGTCAACGAGCTTGCTACCATGACTACAACATACTCAAGCTTTAAATACGATTTTAAATATCGAACAAAACGGTGGTTTAAAACATGTGTTTGGTGTCTGCCACCAACAAATAATGAGTTTTCGATTTGGGTTCGTCGTTAATGAGGAATTTAAAAATTTCAAATTAATGGTGTTTTTAGTGACTAAGATTATGCAAAGTAAATTGGAAATGCTTAAAAGGTAAAAGCTTTAATGGAGGCACCTACATAGAAAGTTTAATTTTTTTTTTAAATCGAAAGCAATTATAAAGTAAAAAATCTATTTCCATTAGATCTTAACTAAACTGTTAACCTTTTCTCATGACTTTCATTACCATTCTTGTTAATTCAGTATTATTCCAATCCTTTTAGAAATTGATTCCATGCAGAAAAGCATGAATAACACTCCCGATTTGGCAACAATCTGAAAATGGAGTCTAGGTAACAATGTTACTTTTAACTAGGTTAGGTTAGGTTTCGCAGGCTGTCGGCGTAATGAGACCGACTCACTTGGGTCATAAAGGACCGTTGTATCACCTGGAATACGATGTGCAAGGATCAGATTCAGGTCCCTACGGCACCATCAAAGATCCATATCCAAACCGCCCCGAGGACCGCATAGACAAGTTTATCCTAGCAACATCATAGACAGATAAGTCTGCAAGACCATGCAGTCTCGGACTACCGAAAATGGCCGCTCTATTCTCAGAAAGAGCTGGACAATGGCAGAGCACATACTCGCAACATAAAATCCGTATATGCTGTAGTAATGGGTGAAAATTAAAGGTGGCATGTCATAACTTCCAAAGACATAATTTTCATCAACGTAGAGTTATACTGACCATGGATATTATAAGTATATTTTTTGGTATTCCATGCAGAAAATCTTTGGTAAGAGAAGCCGATGTTATTTTAAGTGCGGACATTATGAAACTTTCATAAATGACATTATGTCCACTTAAAAAAAATGTCCGTGGACACTATGACATGCAAGCAAATTTAATGCCACACTTTCATAGAGAAAACACTAAAGTGCTTTAGAGCTGCTGATCTTCAGAAGCTACATACCTCAGTATGCTATTACTTCGCTTACAGGAGAAGGTAAAAAAGCTAATTTTTACTTTGTTGTCTATTTAAGCAGTGCTTTAATGCACTGGGGGAAGTAGGGCTTTTTGCGAACCCATCCATTTGTGGCACTCTGCTTAGAAAATCGGATACATATAATCGGTTATTAGCTATCAATGTGGAAGATTTCAAATTGAATCTTAGTAGTAGTGCTCCTTCTAAGAAAAACTTGTTTTTTTAATTTTTGTTACAAAACATCTTCATCTATGTACGTGACTAATTCATTTTACTGCAGTGAAGGGTTGCCATAATATGAGCAGTTGATATGTGGAAAGCAAAGCACTTAGGGCAGATGCAACACCCAGTCAATAAAGTGCTAAGCGAGAGGAAGGCTTTAGAATTAATTATATAGAAACCAGGCCCTTTGACATTTATGGGTAAATACATAAACATCTGCTTGCACGGAAAGAAGAGATATGCACATTTCTTTTACGTACGGCATAGTTGGCCCTAGAGTAAGCCAATCATGGCTACATTTTAAATGTAACATATAGGAAATTAAAAACAAATAATTTACTTAGTGAATAATGGAGAAGGGAAAAAGGTAGAGTAAAATAGTAAAGACCTGTGGCTTAATTCATAAAATCATGACTGAAAATGTACGAAAACAAATGCCATATCGACAGTCTTACGAATTAAAAATTTTCTTTCAATTTTGAGCATATATTTGAAGCTACTTAAACTTCAGATGATACTAATTGACTAGACGAACAATAAAAAATCATAATTCGTATCAATCTTTCTTGTAGCAAAGAATAAGGAAAAATTAAAAAGAATTTAAATTTTGTACTCACATTTTTCTCCGTGTAAATAAATTTGAAAGTAAAAAAGTATTAGGGATACAGTTTAGATTCTTCTGTAAAAGAATAAAAATTAAAATAAAATGACTTCAATTTTTTGTCAGATTAACAACTAAAAAAAATTTAATTTTCAATAAATTAAGTAAAAACAAGTGAAATATAAAAACTATTTACAAATTAAGGAAAGGAATTGGAAATATTTTAACTATTCATTTTATACATTTTTTGCTATTTAAAATTACAATTTTATAATATTTTTGCTTGTTTGTTTTTTTTTTTTAATTTTTTTATATTTTTGTTTTTGTATTTTTTTTATTTTATTTTTCCAGCGATAAATTACACTACTTGACATCCACTATTAGAGGAACTTCACTGATATCGATTAAATTTGGTGACGTTGTTGGCTCAAGATCGGGCTCGTGATGTAGGTGAGAGTGATGGTGGAGACGCTGCTGGCTGTGATGAGGATGATAATGATGGTGGTGCGGATACAAATGACCACCATTAATATCGGTACTTGAAGCATTCGCCGTTATTAAGGATGCGGTGTTAACCAATGTTATAGACGGTGATGTGGTGGAAGAAGACGATACCGACGACAGCAAGGACGAAGATGATGAAGTCGTTGAAGTCGATGAAGAAACCGATGATAAAGCACTTGATACTAATGGTGCGGTCATGTTATGCGGCGAATGGGAAATAAGAGGAGAAGTATTATTGTTTGTTGGTGATGTATTCTTGTTTAGATTCATTGAATCACGCTCCTCATTACGGCTGCCACTGGTTGTGGTCGTATTCGGGTAATTAACTATTAAAGCCATACGCTGTTGTTGCTGCTGTAAACATTGATTTGCATTAACAGCGGCTGCCGCCATCATCATAGCGGCATCACAATAATTTGACAACATTGCTGAGCTGGCCGCTGACGAAGCAGTATATGTTGATGTATTGGCCATTAAAGCAGATTGTGTTAATTGATGATGATATTCATTACCAAAAAATGTTGCACCATAATTAACAGCACTAACACTAGAACTGCCACCAATACTCCCCACATCATTTGGACTAACTACACCTGTTACTTCGCCCCTTGAGGATGCTGTTGTTGTTGTAGCAACATTATTACTATTATTATTACTCTGTGGTGAACTTGTTTGCATTGCGTTCAAAACATGGCTATTATTGTTGCTAATGTGACTATTTTGAAAATCATTTGCATTTACATTGCCGCCAATACCAATTGTACCAACATGTGGGGATGCATTATGTTGCATCGTTACTGCTGCTGCATTATGTGTTTGCCAGTGTTGTTGTTGGTGTTGGGTCGTAGTTGCAACTGCTGCTGCAGCTGCTGCGGCAGCAGCGGATGATCAAGTCGTTGTCAGTTGTCTCCACATTGTATGTCACATCGATGGTAGATAAGGCCAAGAGAAACTGTTACCGGACAATAGCATATCACGTATTAGTGTTTCAATGGGTGTTTTACCGACTAGACGGACAAAAAATAATTGTTCAATGACCTGAAATGACAGCAAGAGTGTAAAACATGTTGAAAATATATATATTTCACATCTATCGAAATATTTTTGTCCGTTGTCAGACACGATTTTTCTTATAATATTTTTATACCCTTCACCACAAAATGTGGAAAAAGGTTATAACTAAGTTTGTCACTCGGTTTGTAATTTCTACAATATCCATTTCCGATCCCATAAAGTGCATATAATCTGACTTCTTATTGTCGATTGAGCGATGTCCGTCTGTCTATCAGACATAGTATTGAAAGAGGTGCTATTGGAAATGAGCGAGATCAGTCTATGCCCTTAGACACAGCGGGCAAAACACCACACCTACCTCTAATTTTTCCATATTGTTTTTAAAAATTAAGTAATTCAAAAAAAAAACAAATATATAAGCGATAGAAAATAAAAATAAGAAAAAAAAAACATCCAGTGAAAATATTGGCGCTCGCCCATATTCTACGAATTGCGCTCCTCTGAAATTTTTAATTTTTTAAAATATCAGTATGGATATCATTTAAAAGCTTTTGATGAGATCCTTATGGATATACTAAAAATTTTTTTAAAATGCCTAATCCATTAAGAGCCGATATTATTTTTATGTAAAATTGTCTATATGTAGCATATTTTTCTTTTCTTATTTTTTAATTTTCTGTCACCCCAACGTTTGTTATTTTGATTTGAGTTACTAGATTTACATGGATGGTGAAGGGTATATAAGATTCGGCATAGCTAAATATAGCACTCTTACTTGCTTAGGAGTCTTTTTGATCTAGACCTAAGCTTAATTAGTTCAGTGTTTGGCCACTTTAATAGGTACCATAAATCTTTCGTTCTATCAAGTCTTTAAGCAAAATTATTGTACCAAAATATCCCTTCATGGATTTTCACATAAGATCCGGTAATAATTTTATTTATTTTTTTAAGGCAAGAATGTTTTCTATAAGACTTAAAATCTTGCAAAAGTACTACAAAATCAGAAGTACGAATATTGATAGCAAAACCACAATTAATAACAAATTTCGATACAGAAGGACGTCGATTCTAGAAGTGACATTAAACTCTGCTAGAGAACAAGCCATTAGTATTATTCGTTTTGGTTTGACTCAGGGGAAAAAGCTTATGCGTTGCTTGCTTGATCGCATCGGCAATTTGTCCTTGACAGAAACTAAACTTAATTTTACAGACTGTTCTTCATCAAATAATTTTCGTATGATTGGCTGTATATTCCTCGCCCTCTTTCTCACCCAGCCTATCAAAAACTATAATACAAGAGATAAATATATGTTCATTTTTTAATTTTGCTAATAGAGTATCGGAACATAAAGTAGGAGAAATATTAGAGAGGCACTATCCTGAGGAGGTTTATATTTTTTATGCCAGTAAAAATAAGTGCAAATGTTCCTTAGATATATAAGGGTATTTTTGCACGTTAAAAAATTGTTTTTTTTTTTTTTTGTTTTAGTTTACAAATTAATTTCTACTCAAAAAAAACTTTAATTGTTTTTTGGAAGAAGATAACCTTGTTACAATTTTCAAAGCTCTTTGCTGTTTAAGAATATCTCTTGTAGTGTTACAATAATTAAATTTAATATTTAACCATCTTGTAGAAATAAAAGTAAAAAATCAATTTTGTCGTTCAAAAAATATGACTATGATAAATAAAAATTAAATAAAAGTAGGAGGCAGTTTGGTCGAAGTTCAAATGCGTGTGTAGAAAACAAGAAGTCCTGTTTAATAAAAAAAGATCATAAGGTCAAATCTTGACAGTGCATTAGAGAAGAGAAAAACATAACAATAAAGAAGATGTCAGTCGTCTGCTTGGTAAACAATACATCGTGAGTCTAAATCTCTTTGGAGCCATATGTTACAGTTAGAATGACTGGGTTGGCTAAGCCTCCTGTTTAGTACACAAGAAATGATAATTCAGATCTGAAGTCATTTTAAATTTAAATTAAATACTAACTTTCCATAATTTAATTTAAACTTACCTGTGACGAAACTGTTCTTAAAGATGGCAGCCTTAATAATAATTTTCCAAAACGTGTTGGCTGATTTGGATACTGCGTCCTACAATATTCCTCTAAAGCACACTGAGATTTTTCTTGCAGGGATTCTATATGAGTAACATCCGATAAACCACACGCATCTTTAAATATTAACAGAAAGAATATAAATTTGTTAGTACGAAAACTAAGAAAATAAATACAAAAAAAAACTTCCTGAATAGTTATGTTTAAAGTATTTTCTGTTTTTTTATTACCATTTGTCACACTAGAAGCAATTTTAACTGCTTTAAACTTGATCGAAATCGCCTTCAATAAACTAGACAAACTGATGTCATTCATAAATTTGTTTAAAGAACTTGGTATCTTTAATTGGAACTAATGGAACGTTAATAAAAAAATTTAATAACCAGAGGTTTCAAATTGCTAAAAAACAAAAACACAAATGCTTGCTAATGTATGAAGACTTTGTTTTAAAATACATTTCTCTTAAAGTTAAAGGCATAAAAACATTGTATTTAATTGTTGTGATCTAATACTCCAAGTTAAGTTTACAGTCTAAAGTTGTAATCGGTTAGACCTTTGTATTTCGTATGGTATCTATTTTATGCTAGATGTAATGAAAATATATCATTTAACTATAATAAAAAAGTATTAAGTCTCTAATGATAGTTATCATTCAAATACTTAACCAGAAAAATTATTTACTTATTTTATACTTAATCGCTTCTCTAACTGATGCATCATAATGTAAACAACGTATTTTTGTTAATTTTAATGACACATTAACTGATACTTTTAAATGTCTGGACATTTGTGTCTTTTTCATTAAATTGAATTTAATCATAAATTAAACAAGCCTTGTACTTTATTAGAAAAAAGTGTATGCAGCACGTTGATGTCATTGCAAAGCAGAATATAATTTTGGAGTTTGCGTAAGCAAATAAGAAGTTAAAATAACGCCAAGTAAAACAAGACGTTAAAGTAATTTAAATTGTATGGAAGCGAAAAGGAAAGAAAGCAGTTTAATAACGTTGTTAATGTCTTTAAAATGCCAAAGAAAATTTCAGGAAAAAAAACAGAAGGCCTTAAACTGGAAGGCATATAATAAAGATGACTTTAGACTTTTAAATATTTAAATACTTATTTTTGTAGATGAATTTATGATTTACTCTTAAGTTAAAACAAAATTTTTAAATTGAACATGTTCTAGAGTTCATTTAGCTTAGTGTTAGCTATAAGGGAAAATTTTACGCAAGAACAATAAGTTTGCATTAGAACTTTGTCGTGGTATAACAGGAAATTATAATTAATTAAAGCAAATATACGGCAGTGTAATAGTCCATGGAAACCTATCCGACATGTTGAAAGATAATTGAAAAGGTCTACATGTCCCTGTTTATATGGTGGAGGGTTCTATGTTAACGAGATCATAGGACTTCAACAAGCTAAATCAGATATTTAGATGAAAATCAAATCATGCGCTAGCGCTAGAATTGAACGTATTCCTTAAGAGTTAAAATGTTCCATTCAAGGTTCTATAGGTCATTTTTTAAAAGCAAATGCTACAATAACATTAGAATAGAAAAAAATGTTTTCTGACACTCCTGTGAACAGAATATTTCCTTAATATCAGATAATTTAATAATATTTGCTTCGATATTTCAAATCGAATTGTTAAAAAGTCAAACCATAAAAATTTGTTGTTTTAAATATTTTATTTAAAGTGACAAGTATAATTTAGTCGCTCTTTAAAACAATATAAAATATTCAAAAAAGACAAAAATATAAAATATTTACTGATTATCATTTTTATTGAAATAAATTTTTTCGCTGTTTTACTTTTTATTTTGATACGAGTAGTAAAGTTTTAATTTAAATTTACTTTTTATAATCTCATTATTTTTATAAAATATTGCCTGCCATTATTATTAAATAACTATCAATATAATTAATTTTACGAAAAGCAAACAATTTATTTTAGCAAATTTGAAATTATGTTTTAAATCAGTAAGAAAAAAATAAATGATTTTTAAAATAAAATACACCTTTCTGATCAGGCTTAATAAAAAAATCTCAGCAGGCATGTGCATTACAGAAACTTAGAAAAGTACATTTAAAACTCTTTTTACTGGTAAAAGAAAAATTCATACTAAAGATATAATTTTGTCAATTTCATTACCCACGGATGACTATCATCACTTAAAATAAATTTAATATAAAGTCTAGATTTTAGTAGTAGTGTAAGTTTAAAAATAAATATTAAAGTACTCCCAATTAAAGCTCTCACTTAAATAATGTCTACTAGCGATAATAAGTTTTAACTGCAAAACTCTCTTATTATTACGCTTAATTAAAGAAAAATAAAAACTTGCAACTTGTCTTTTAATA
This sequence comes from Gymnosoma rotundatum, assembly GCA_916610165.2. NCBI lineage: Eukaryota > Metazoa > Arthropoda > Insecta > Diptera > Tachinidae > Gymnosoma > Gymnosoma rotundatum. The sequence continues at coordinate 141,877,215 of OU744336.1, read as the reverse complement.
CTTTCTCTTAGTATATAAAGGCGTTAGTTTTCAAGGAATATTTAAATCTTACATAATTAAACTAGTTTCAGTTATATTAACTTGATATAATAAAGTTTTCTTAAGGCCCAAGGCAGCATTTAATGTGGAATGTTTTAGGAATTTAATTGTTAAGACTTTATAGGTTATTCCTTAATGTTATATATTTATAGCATTAGGTTGTCAAGATTTAAGTTTTTAAATAATTAAATGAAAATAGTAAATCAAAATACAAAATCTTCGGGTAATAACACGTTTAATACTTGATGTTTGCGTAACAAAATATCAAATTCTCGGGTAAGTACACAAATTATATTGAATTTTTTTTGTCAACAATAAGCCATGTACTAACGCACATTAACAGAAGATACAAAATCGTAGATATCACTTAAATTTTTAAAATATTCTAAAAGCCGTATTTCAGTAAGACGTTTGTATTAATTTTTCACTAAAAATAAAAATATTACTTGTTTAGTTAAATTTAATATTATCATCACAGCAGTAACGATATATAAAAGAATTTCTTCATTATATTACAATAATAACTTTTATGTAAAACATTTTATGTAAAAGATTTACATATTTATACTGCGCCTCTAAGTTCTATGCCTTCAATCAATAATACCATTTCTAAGATATATGGAATTTTAATACACTGTAATAACTTTGACCAAGGAGGACTTGGTGTAACCATGCATACAACTAACCAATGCACTTTGGTTTATTGAGAGGCGTGAAAAATGTAGCATGTATGTTCGATTATGTGCGTCTAAGAAAAAAAAAATATTGTATAAAAAATGAAAAATCGCAATTCTTAAACCACTAAACGCAAAAACTAACATAAATCTTTATGATTGGAAAACTAATATACTTCTAACAGCGGTATGAGCCAGCTTAAAATTATGTAATTTATATAATACTTTATATGTTATACAAAGTAAAGTAATTTATTTAAAATAAATCCAAAACAAAAGTGGCAGGAATAAAGGCAGTATATTTAAAATCGTTAGATTTACCATTATAAACTACAACAGTAAAATAATAAATATTTTAAATTGTAAAGTTAATTTTACAAACTTATAGATTCTACCAAATAAAAAAGAAAAAATTATTTTTTATTTTTCTCTTAAAGTTTTTTTAACGAAGGTAAACTGTGCGAATTTTTCTTTTTAATTTCATTGTTCTATTCTCTTGTATTCTGCAATATTCCACTAAAATAAATCGCCTTAAACATTAAAACCATTAACAATTAATAAACGAAAACAACACGATTATGAATAGTAATAATAATACCGGACGATAGAAGCACACAGCTTCAAAGGAAAATTAAAACTGCTGTGATCACTAAAATCACTCAAGTTAACAATAATTGTCAATTGACTTTCTATTAAACCAATAAAGTTGGTCACTAAAATCATGTTCTCCTAAACTTAGCATTTACCAATCTTAGTCATGTTGAGAAAACTCCTAAACTATAAAAAGGAAAAAATATTGCAAGTAATGCACAAAAAATATTAAAACGAATCGTTAAAATTAGTTAGACTTTAAACCGCAAATAGTTATTGCTAGAAACCGTGATACTCTATAAATAAATTGTATTGATTTTAAGAGACTTTAAGAAATAAAACAGCCAAAAAGACTGCAGCAATCTTTCAAAAGGGGTGTTGGTAAAATTCACGAAATAAAGCAAAAAAAAAAAAAAAAAAATAAATAAATAAAAATAAATTTCTTTCTTAGGAAGCTTAAACAATACCAAAAATAAGAAAATAAAGATTTCATGACATACAAATGGTACATCGTAAAGTCTAATCAGTCATTTAAAAAGTAAATTCATTGGATGTTTTACTAATTGTTGTTGAAAGTTATAGACTTAAACTGGAGTCACAAAACCATAATAACTGAAAGTACCAAATTTGATTTTATAATGGCAATCAACTATCATCTGTTGAAATTTCTACTTATAACTTTTTAAAGCGTTATAACATTCGAAAACGAAACCCTACTACGTCGTATATAAAGGGAAAGAGAGGCTAAAGCGTTGAACTACTACGTGGATGGACATGTTCAACTGCAAAAAGTTATCATTATACGGCACGTGATAATAAGCATACGAAAAACGAGTTTAAAATCATATTGTAGGTAGAATGTGTCCAAAAGCTTATCAATATATCTCTGTTAGTACTGCAGGAAGGTATATGGGACGTCTAGAAAATCACTGTTGTAGATTAAAATCGGTTAAGTAGTGCCGGACTTACTGATGTAATATCGTGACTGAAAAATGTCAAGGATTGAAAAAAGACCCCGGTTCAGCTTTTTTAAAAAAATTATTTTTTTCTATTTTTTATTAAGAACTGATACCTCATGAACCAAATAGCATATTCTTTAACTAAGAAATTATGCAAAGTTGCTTACATTCATTTATATTATTATTATGGAAGATCAAGCTAAGCAATGTTTTGTGCACTTTATTATATACCCAGGATTTGCAGTTATGCAGAAAAAACATGGTTGAGGTAACCATAATTTAAGAGCAACATATTATGGTTGCATTATATGGTTGCTAACAAAACATAGTATTGTTACATTTGCAACCATATTGTTGCCTAGCAAAACAAAAGCTTTGTAAAGTGTAAACATAATTATGTTCAAATACACATTAAATGGTTAAATTAAAATATAAAAATATGACTGAAAATTTGCAACAATTTCCTGATTTAAAAGACTTATTATTGTTTTATTTACTAACGATTTGTCATACAAATTATTCAAAAACATACATTCACGAAAAAAAATCATGTATTTGCTCATAATAACACTGAGATCAAAGGCTACAAGAATCATTTATATAAAAAAAAGTTTATAAGCCCAAACAAATGATTTCACAATTGTGCTTTAAACACAAAAATAAAGATTTAAATGCTTACAATACACACATATTTATTTTAACACTTTTTAAATGTTTTGGTTCTCTTTTTATTTGTTTTCATATTTTGCATATTATTTTTAATTATTTATTTTGTACATAAATTTTAATTTTTTTCACTTTCTCTAAAAATAAAAAATAATTTCAAATTTTAGCTACCAGAAAAATTACTAAACTGTTAAGAACCAGAACAAAATACTTTTTAGCGCAAACATTATTTTGTAGCTTTTAGCCATACTTTGATTAATAATTATGGTTAAATATTTTATATAATTTTTAATAAGTTACAAAACTTTGGTTGTGGTTGAAAGTTTTTTAAGTTAAGACCAACCATGTTGCATTTAATTTAATCGTTAAAAGTTAATAAAATATGTTTATCGTGACTAAAGTTTTAGTAAAAAAAAAAACATAATTGGTTCTTCCCAACTATACATTGCTAAATGGTTATTGTGACCATATCACAACCATGTTTTTTTTCTGCGTGTGTTTAGTGATGAACATAAAGATAGGTATTCTTGGACAAAAAAATTTTTTTTTTCATAGAGGAGCGAAAGGGAATACAAAAGGGATGCAAAAAGTAGCGTCCTACTTCTATATCCTTTCTAACGATTTTCTTTTCGGCTATCTAGTTAAATACTTGTTAGAATTTTTCTGCATGCATCAGTTCAACTGCATTACAATTGTACAATTGTTCGTTCACTATCATCCAAACTCTTCTAAATAACTACGATGTAAATCGTTTTTGACTAATAACAAAATGTATTCATCAAAAGTTCCCAACAAAAAGTTAAACACAACGAAAACCTTTAAGTGACTGCAATTTTTTGAGTATAGCAATTTTTTTCAAAAAATATAGGTAGTCCACCACTCAGTCAGCAGCTCTAACAAGTCATCTGCAAAGTAAAAGACATTCCCAATACTTGATTTTAAATACAAAAACAAAATGCATACAAACTGATTTACAGGCAGTGAGGAGAGAAATTTAAAAAGAAAAACAAAATTTCCCAACTGTTGTAAATAGCAAACCTAGTTTGAACTTGGATAAATTTATATACCTATTTTAAGTACTTATGTGTAGGTTAGTATTCTTATGCAGTGGTTTTTGATTTTATTGAAGCTGTTGTTGTTGGTAAAAGAGTTCAATGCAGTATTTTTGCCTTTTTTTTTTTTTGTTGGTATTTTGAAAAGATCGTGACCGCATGTCTTAAATGCATAATGACCGTAAATGCATTTAAAGTTTGATGCCACAGCTAAAGCTACAGTAAGCTCTAAGTGCATCAAGCCAGAAAACCGATGAAAAAAAGAATAAAATCTCTACGTAAAAACTTATGTTACAATATTTTTTTTTATTATGAATGCAGTATTTTCGAATAACATGAAAGAAAATATTAACAAAAAACAAAAAACTAAAAAATTAGAAGAAGAAAAAATGAGTTTCTTGACAAAATATGATGGTGTAGAAAAGGTTAAACCGTTTTTGAGTATTTATAAATTGTAGTATAAAATTTATAGCTTTTAATTCTTTTTACGTTTTTTTTGTTCAATATTAAAAGAATATTTATTTATTTGATTTTGATATTTTTATGTGGGTTTTCTTAACAAAAAATGTTTATATATTGTGTATATATTTTATTATACAAAAATGTTATAACTTTATTAGTTTTGTTAATAACACGTTTCTTTAACAATCAAGCAAAAAAAAAAATACAAAATAAACGTACGAGTACGAGTGTTCTTTTTGCATTTGCAATTTGATTTCGTTAATAGTTGATTTTTGAGGTCATAGTACAATTGAATTTATGAACAATTGCTTTTTAATGAAAGGTTTAGTTATGATATATTAAGCACATTAGAGAGGTAAATATGTATATAAATAATTAATTATACATTATTGAATTTCTAATAACATTAAGAGTAATAAAAGCACTCTATTTTAAAGTTTTTTTTAACAAGTATTTTCATGGTGAATGAATAATTTTCCTTAAGCAATTGCATTTTCTTTATAGGCTCAGTTGTATAAGAGAAAGAAAATTGAAATTTTGGTAGAATGTAACTAATTTAGTAAACCCCATAAAGTTTGTATCTATTTACAAGGAATAAATTGTGAATTATTCAAATTTTATTAACTAAAAATTCTGGACATTAGTTTCAATATCTTGCAAAATATTATTGTTCCACAAAATGCCCCTTCATTAATGTAAGTGTAGATTGAATTTTATTTAAGATAAATATTTGATACAATTTTTAGGATTTTTTGTTGTTAAACAAGGTGGTACAAGAGTAATTTTAATAATGATGTAAGTGTGAATTGTTCATAATTTTCCTCTTTATAGAGGGCCTCCTACAAGCTGGGTCCTCTAAAACTATAGACAGACTAAAGAAGAAATCAGAGTCATTGTGCGCGTTTGATCTTGAACAACGCTGCAGTGGCCGGGGTGTTAGAAAGAATTTATAAACATCGACTTGACAATAAAGCTTACACTTAAGTATCAGCAGACGCTCATGGCAGTAGTATTAATAAAGGCTTTAAGAAGTTCAAGAACAAAGTTCAAACTGTTGACGAAATTTAGCCTACTGATAGTCACATGTGTTTGTCTTGCTCCCATGTTCAATCAAACTTGGTGCAAGGACAACCGAAAAATAGGTTTCTTCTGCATAGACAACCCACATGAACAGCAAGAAGAGCCATTTAATCCTCTCAAGGTGAATGCTGATGTGGAATTTGAAGTGAATGGTCTTATTTCTTATATCTACAGGAATTTTACCTGGTGAGCAAAACAAGTACACCTACACGCAGAAAAAAAACATGGTTGTTATATGGTCACAATAACCATATTATGTTCTTTGTAACAATGTATAGTTGCGGAGAACAAATTATAGTTGTTTTCACCAAAACTTTAGTCACGATAAACATTTTTTGTTAACTTTTAACGATTATATGGTTACTGTGCTCAAAAAATGCAACATGGTTGGTTTTAACTTAAAAAAATTTCAACCACAACCAAAGTTTTATAACTTATTAAAAATAATATAAAATATTTAATCATAATATATCATTGTTAATCAAAGTATGTTTAAAAGCAACAGAATACTGTTAACGCTTAAAAATATTTTGTTTTCGTACTTGACAGTTTAGTAATTTTTTTGATAGGTAAAATTTGAAATAGTTTTTTATTGTTAAAGAAATTGAAAAAAAAAAATTTGTGTACAAAATAAATAATTAAAAAATAATATGCAAAAGGTGGTAACAAATAAAAAGGGAACCAAAACATTTAAAAAAAGTTAAAGTAAATATGTATGTATTGTAAGCATATAAACCTTTACTTTTGTGTTTGAAGCAAAATTGTGGAATCGTTTATTTGATATTTTAAGCAAATAATTGATTTTTTATGAATTTATGTTTTTAAATAATTTTTATGACAAATCGTTAATATATAAAACAATAATCAGTTTTTTATATCAGAAAAATTTTGCACTTACGAGACTATATTATAATTCAATTATATAAGATGACATTTTCAGCCATATTTTTATATTTTAATTTAACCATTTAATGTTTAATTTGAACATAATTATGTTTATACTTTGGACAACAATATGGTTGCAAATGTAACAATACTATGTTTTGTTAGCAACCATATAATGCAACCATATTATGTTGCTCTTAGATTATGGTTACCTCAACCATATTTTTTCTTTGCGTGTAATTGATTGAAATAAATTAAAAAATGATGGAAATTTTGAGATTCATATTTCTAGGCCGACACTTATTTTTGGGCTCTTAGGTTACTTAACTTTTTTCTGAAACTTCACTCTTACTACAAAGAAAGAAACACAAACTTCTAGGTCATAAAACCTAACACTGCCGAAAAAAATCGACATTTTGGAGGTAGATGTTTTACAAGGTACAATTAAATATACAACAAAACGAGTACAAACGGACATTAACTCGAGAGGTGGTTATTTAACCCATCTAATTTTTTAAAACAATATTTTTTTATGAAAATAGACCTCGTTTTTCTTATATTTCTAACAAACTAACAGCCAATTCTTATTACCGAATTACTTTCGTGCCATTTGTTATGCATTTTTTCATTTTTAAGAAGAAGGTTAATATTGTACGGCAATTTGAATTCGTCGAAGCACGTATCTATATATGTACCGACAAAGTCTTTAATAATTTATTCATTTATTACTGTTTGCCATTAAATGTGTTGAAGTATTTTAAATTGTACCAGTGTAATTACAATTTTTATGAATTAATGTATTTATTAATAATACTTTAAGCAATAACATAAAAGTAACAAATTCTTGGAAGTTTTAAATGTCGACTTGATGTAAGCAGTTAAATGTGTATAATTTTGTACTTTGTGAATGACACACTAACAATAATTAAAAACATGAAGTAGAAATGTAAGTTAGTAATTGTTTTACATTTTAATATCTACATTCAATACAGTAGATCATCGGTTATTATAAAGATAAATAGATTGTAATGATATAGGCAGTCTAATTTTTAGACTTTCTTTGAATGAGTACAAATTTGTATTGAAATATATTTTGGGAAGACTAGTTTCTGTAAAGTGATTGGTTTTTTTTTATTTAGATACTCGTATTACAATTTTGTCATAAATCGAAAAAATACAGAAATTTTGAAAAAAAATCTAAGGCTTCGTACCTTTACCTTACTAAAAACAAAAGTACATGGGCAAAAATTGTTTAAAGAAAGTCGTTTTATACGAATAAATTAATATTGATGCACAAAATTTTACTTCAGGAGCGAAACTTATATTTGCTGGGAAGGCACTACATGAGATGATGTATAAAGAAAATTATATGTTTTAACGCGAGGAATGTTTGTTACAAATAATTTTAGAAAATAAGTATTTTCATAACACGATTTAACTTGAACTTATAGTAACGACTGACTATTTTAGCTGCCAAACAGTACACGTATCTTGTCATTCATATTGTTGTGTTCCTTAACTGGCAGGTGGCTCTCAGTATGTCTAACTGCGATTGTGATTACTCTGTGAAAAAAGTTTTAACTAGTTGTTTTATATTTAAGTACAAGCCGTCATCAAAGGTTTATTTATGCTTCTGTAGTCAATTCAACTCTATTACTTTCCTTTATAGGAAGGAAACACTTTAGAATTAAATTGGGTACGGCTTCAATTAAATGCATTAACAACAACAACATGTGTTATATATTGATTTTCAGTTAGATTTAAGTTTTTCATTTATACAGGGTGTCTGCCTAGAAGGTATACTACCTTGTTTGTTTATAATGTAATCCTGGCTGTATGCGATGTAGCACCATCTTGTTGACATGTTAGTCAAGCCCAAAGCATGAAGTTGTGGCTTTAAAAAGTTTTCAATCGTATTACGATATCGCTCCCTATTCAGAGTTTCCCGACGCCGTTTTAATTTTCAAAGAAATAAGGACCAATGATTTCTCCTGACCAAATTGCATACCAGAAATAGATGCAAGAGGCAAAGAGAATACAAACCATAATTTCAATCCTTAAAAATACCAAAGGGGAACCTTTTTCTTCTCTCCTGGTACACTATTTGAAAATATAAATACCCTATTTTACCATTAGGTTAAAAATATATATCCGTGTTTCAAATTTTATTGAAATCGTTTCAGTTGTTTAGCCGATATTTATGCGCGCACAAATAGACAAACAAATAACCAAACGAGCTTACAACGATATTTATAATATATTTCTTTAAATACGCGTAAAAAATCAATATGGTTTTACTACGCTCAACACAACTAAACTATCCTCTCCTTTGCTAAGCATTGTTGCAGTGGACACATAACAGTTGTTTTAAGCTACACTTTAGTCATGATAAACAAGTTTGTGGTACTTGTGATCATTAAATAGGAATTACATATGAAAATTATAACTTTAGTATCACTAAATAACTTTTGCTTAGATCCTAACCACAACCAAGGCTTCACAGCTGTTCCAAACTGATAGATTGTTCATAACTACAATGTATAGTTAATAAACATAAAACGTTAAGTGTAGTACGATTAATATATTTGAAAAATTGTTTGGTTTCGACATAGGCTGAATCTTCTTCTATCATACTTGGGAGTTTTTCATTACTATTGAAATTTCATTGGCATTGTTTGAAATAATGAAATTTATCTACTATTTAATGCTAACAATTTTTTATAATTGTTTTAATAATGGTAATGAAATTGTTTCATTACTGATTACAATTACATCAAAAATAATTGTTTTTATGAAACATAAATTTTTGATCGCAGAAACTTAAAAAACTTTGCATAAAATTAATAAATCTTAACATTCTTGTAGGTAGATCGATCTATATTTAAAAATTATTATAATTTATTATTGACATAGTTATAAAACCTGATGCCTGAGATCTAAAGTCATCTGACACCCCAGCTATATAACTTGCAGGAAAACAAAAATATATTCCCATACTGTCTCATTTTTCCTGAGAAATTTATCTGATCTAAATGCCATTTAAAAATAATGCTTTACTATACTTTAAGATGGTTATTTAACATACAAAGACAAGGAATGCCTTATTTAATGATAATGATTATAAACCATTTAATCATTAGTCAATGATAATGATTTTGTTACTTAACTAATTATCAATGAAACGTTTACATTGAAAAGCATTACCATTAGTAAAAATAATGATAATTCTAAAAAATTCATTAGCATTATTTTTCACTCAATGCTAATGAAATCGTCATTATTAATTAGTCCATCTAATTAATTACTCCCATGTATATTTTCTATAAGTAATTTCTTTTTATGCTGTCGTTATGTTTTAACACAATAATTTCTTAAAAGCTAATAAAATAAAAAGATAATTAAATTAAAGTTAAAAATAAAAATATTGATAATATGACATTATCTTATGTGTTAATAGTACTTAAATTTTTTTTGGGGTTTTTTACGCTTTAATTATTACGCTATATAAAAATATGTCACCGTAATATTATTATTAGGCATAATAATGTATTTTGACTACACCCATTCAATTCAAGCAAAATATGTTGCTCTTATATTATGTTTATGTCTATCTTGTTTTTTGCCTAGCGTGTAATTGCAATATAAAAATTGTAGAATGAAATTCTAAATGATTTCTCAAAAACTGTATTTCTTCAAAGTTAAAATTTAAATTATTTTGATGTTGCAAACAATATCATGAAGTTTGTTTAATAAGTTCACAAGAAATTATTTTTCACATAGAAATTTTCACTGAGAAGATTTTCGAAAGAATATTAACACACCTCTTAATAGTTGAAAATAAAAATAATAAATATTTCAAATTAGTGAATGTTTAAAACCAAAGCTGCCACTTAAGTTTATTTTAAGTTTTCAAAGACGTTAGAAAGAAATGTCTTAGGCAATTGCTTAATAAATATAGTTCACTTATTTTGCTGGCTTTTATATGATGACATATAGTTTCCATTGTAACAGCCAACTTCCTAAATCACCGCTAGGTTTAATTTTATATTTAACAAACATTGACAGCAAATTTTTTATACCGTTTAAGAGAACAGTTGTAAAGTAAATATTTCGAAAATTATGCATAAGAATAATAACAAGTCTAAAAAACGTTGTATGAACTTGCAACTAAAAGTTAAATCGTTTAGACGTCGTTATATACCCATTTTTCTGCAGTAAGCGTCTCTCCCTCCTAAACAACTGTTCAATGTAATAACAATTGTTTTTTTACTTGCTTCTTTTAAAGTTTGTATTTGATTTTGTGATGTTTACTTCGTTTACTGCAGACATCCATTGTTGCTTACGAGTAACTCATGTAAAAGAGTTTATTGTTTTGCTTTTTTCCTACTTTCTTATAGAATATTTGCCGTGTAGCTTTTATAAATTCTTTTTTTTTTGTACTTTTTAAAATTTAACTCCAACACAGGCTGTAACAAATACTTCAACATGCAACTTACAACCACTGCCATGTTAGTTGCTAGAAATGTTGCTAGAAATGTTGAAAAGGAGGCAAGGAGTGACAAGAAATAACATAAGCATTAAAAGAACAACATGTTAAGATTTGCTATGCTGTCCTTTAGTTAAGCGACGACGTTTATTGACGTCAAGATTGCACATTATGAACATTAATACAACACTCGTTTATGTCGCTTATTTACAAGCAACGATCATCGTTTTCATTGTATCAACAACAGCACATACGCGCACTTCTATACTCAGTGCAGATCTAAGAATTTTTTTTGTTTGCTAATGTTGAGTACCTCTTTTCTTTTAGCTGATCTTGGTTAAAATAATGAAAATAATTTCACCAATTTTTAAGAGGCATTACATTGATGTTTCTTGTCGTGGCTGACGATGTTGTTGGTCGATGTAGTAGTAGGAGATATGTTGTTAAACACAATATAGTAAACTTTTTTTTTTAACTAAAGGGTGCTTAATCATTGCATTATGTTTCAAATAAAATATACACAAGGTGAAAACCATGCTTGCTGGCGTATATGCAATCATTTTGTCAATTCTAAAGGAACAATTTTTCGCTCGTTATTGTCATCAGATTGATAATACAGACAACCCTAAATATGGTATTATGGTACGTCAAATGGAAAAATAAAAGAGATGTCGATACCCTTCGCAAGTTTTGATATTATTGAGAATAAATGGGAATTTATAAATCGAACTCTCTTCACTGCGGATGGTATTTTTAATTCAGTGCTTGTATTAATTTAATTTACTAATAATCTTAACCTCTAGTGAGTAAAGCTCTTAATAATTGGCATTTCTTATACACTACGCAAATGCCAGTGCGTCTATCACCCCTCAAATTAAGAAAAGTTCAATACCTTCACAATATCTTATGCCAAATAATAACTTAATCTTATTGGTTACTCGTTGAGTGCCCCATATTTACTAGTAACGAAGTGTCAGCAGAACCCAGCAAAAAAGGCATGCAAAAGAAGTAGGTAACTCATGCGTTCTGCATAGAATGAACTGGTTCTTTTCAGGGGAAAAGCGCATGATTTTAACATTAGCTTGGCGAGCATGAGTTCACATTAACAAAATGCCTTGGCATTTAAACGAATTCTGAAAACCAGTAAAAATTCGATGATTAGGATACGATTTTTATTTTATTTTTAAAATAAATTAAGTAATTCGTAAATATGACTCTTTAAGCAAGAGAGACTAAGTCCGTATTTACACTATGCAATTTTTTGAGGCATTTTTTTCTTAATTTTCTAGATAAGTTACAGCGTTATGCGATATCTAAAAGTAAACACTAGCAACAGTAACATCCCCTCAAAACTCAAGCAATACCATATTGCATACTCCTCCTGCTTCACAAACAAACAAAAATTTCATGCTAGTTTCATGAAAAAATGCATAGTGTAAATGCGGTATTACATAGCATGAATAATTTTAATTAATATTTATTTGTTGTAATAAAATGGAGCTAAATTATTAATCTTTTAATTGGCACGGTCAATATATCTTATTTTATATTATTTAGTATTAAAACCAGTTTTTAATAACAGAATTTTCAAGAATTTTCATCAGTTTTTCATGAGTTCAAAAATTATAATTTAACTACACCATTTTAATTTGAAATCGATAAATTCCAAATAAAAATGAGAAATTAAATTTGAAATTGAGAAATTTCCAAACGGAAACGAGATTTTCAATTTGAATTTCAAAAAATTCAAAATGAAATTGAGAATTTCAATTTGAACTTAAGATAATTCCAAATGAAATAGAGAATTTTCATTTAAAATTGAGAAATTTTTATTTTAAATTGAGAAAATTTAATTATAAAATTAAATTTTTTTCTTAAATTAACAGTAATTTACAATATAAGTATCAAAGAAATTAAAATAAAAAAAAAAAAATTACGAGTCTATGTAGAATTATTGACCAACGGACATATTTTCAATATCCAGAACAGATTGGTGAAATGTTGTACTTTATTGTATAGCTCTACTGCAATCTCCAGTATTAATACATGTTTTTAAAATATTGATTACATCTTCTAAAAAAAAGCCGCTGCTCTCGTACATTAAGGGGCCTTACGTTTGGTACATTCATCTTTTTGTTTACCTTACTTATTTAATAATTTCAATGGGGTTAAGCATTATTGAGTTAGTTAATACTTCCTAATTTTTTAAAACTTTCTAAAATTCATCTAGAATTTTCTCAATTTAAAATGAAAATTTATCATTTTCATTTAGAATTTTCTCAATTTCAAATCGAAATTCTCATTCTCACTTAGAAATTTCAAATTGAAATTTATTTGGAATTTTTTCAATTTTATTTATTATTTCAATATCAATGAAAAATGGTGTAGAATAAGCGAAGTTATTCAAAATGCATTGTAGAAAATAAGTGCAAGAGAAGCAGTGACAACACCCATGACTTTTGAACTTCTACATATATTTTTTGCTAGGAACAAATGTATATATATATATTTGTTTGGATGCGAATACTTCATTGCAGCACTAGTAATAAATTCTTATACTACATTAACTCAGAGAACACCCTTTACATTAAAGTTTGAATATTCAATAGCCTAAGTTCTTAAGAATATTTTATAACTGGATTTATATTTGTTGATGTCTCAGACCATGAGCATAATAAATTGTACGATTTTTCCCCCTTCTATGGATAATTTAAATGTGTGTCGTTAATTTTGTTGATTTTCAAAATGTATGAATAATTTACGAAATAATTTAGTGGCCAACATAACATATTGTTGCCGACGACAGCAGCTTTTGTCATTCATATTCATTCTGCAAATGGCAAAGCAGTCTAAATATTAGCTTCGAAAAAAGCCTTTAAATGCCTTGATTTTTTAGACGGTGTAAAAGATATTTTAGTCTACCTCTTTTCCTTTCTATTTATTCCACCTGCATCCGGCCAAAAATGTAATAAAACTGTCATTTATTGGCCAGTGGTCGAAAGTCTATTTTGGAGTTACTCGACCACGTGCAGAATAGGGGAAGAGGCTAAATGTTGACTTTGTTGTACGTTATTACAATTGTTTCGTTGATAGAATCTGGCATATGGAAAAAAAAACACAAATTTGTAATTAACCGTTTACATTTCTTTCGGGACTAATGACTACTTTACCCTTAATCACCTTTAAGATCACGGATGCCTATAACTTCACTGTCCCTTTGCTTTTAATTTGTTGAATTTTTTATGTCTAATGTTTTGCTAGATTTTAAGTTTATTTTCAGGCATGTTCCAAGGCACATTAATTTTACAGGTAATAGCAGTTCTAAAACAACTACAACAATAATTAAACAACATGTATTTTGTTTTTGTAAAATATATTTTCAGATGTCAAATCGACTTACGTACAGCGGTTTGCAAACGATTTTTTTTTACAAAATTCGGTATCTTATGAACCACTCAATATATCTCAACGAAATTTTGCAGAGGCCGGTCAGGCTCCAAGGGTAAAGGAGGGCTTCTAAGAAGGGTCCCAAATTTAGGTACTTCGGACATTTATTTTTTTAAAAATGTTGAAAAAGTTTTTTAACTCATATGTTAAGATTTTTAAATTTAATCAGACCTTGCAAATATCTATAAACGAATGTTTAATAAATTTGCAGGGAGAAAATGAGCTTACAATTTTTTTTTTTTTTTTAATTTTGGCCAATATTAACTTAGTGTTTTTGGCGTAGTACGCTTATTAGTTATTGGATTATTACTGCTATATTCTTTATAAAATTTAAAATAAACAAGTTTAAAGTTTTCTTTTCGTAGCGCTTTTCGTTAAAAAGTTACAAGCCTCTGAGTTGAAAAATGTAAAAATATCGTTTTTTAAGGATTTTGCGCTTTTTTTTTGCTTATGTAATTTAAATTTACTTCAGTACTAGCAATTTTGTTTAAACAATTTAAAAGACAAACTATAGCAAATGCGAATAAAATCATAATTAGGACAACAATTATAACGGTTCCCCCTCCAGCCCTTTCCAACTTTGCCAATTTTGGAACAAAATTTTGCACCAAACTTCTTGGTTTTAACATACAAAATGAGCAAACAAAAAATTACGAGGAAGCGAGGCGGACAGTTTTTAAATAAAATCCAGTTTCAAAAAGTCTGTGAAACTTATGAAAACTTTAAATATATGATAACTTTAAATATATTTCCACAACGCCACTGTAAGTAAAAAAATTTTGTAGGAAAAAAAATAATTAGTATAAACAAAATTTGACATCTGAAAACATAAATAATAAAGTCAACTGATCTACTGCCACTACCTGGTATATTAATCTGCCTTGGCATGTTCTGAAATTCACACGAAGTTTTAAATTTTTTTAAATTTTTCAAAACATTGTTTTATAATAATAATTTTATAGCAGCAATGCTTTGAAAAATTTGAAAAGAAAATTTCGTGTGGAATTCAGAACATGCCTGTTTGTCTTCTTTTTTTACATAAAAAGTTTTATTTATTTAAAAAAAATGGAAAAATTTCATTTTAATTTATTAAATTTTTTCCCGTCTCCATTTTATTTTATTTGAACATCTTTATACAGCTGCTCACGGTTCGCTCCAATGCACACCCAATCGATCGTACTTCAAGAGTGCTATGCTTTCCTGTCAAATTTTTTAAACTAGCCTATCTGTAATACATTTTTCTGGGGCTTTACGTAACGGGACAGTTTTATACCACTTACCCCTTACATGTATAACAAGAAGTGCGATAACAAAAAGGAATTTGTAAAAATTCCAGGAATTTTGTGTGTGTCGTGTATCGAAACTCCAAACCATAAGAAAACAAAACTTAAGAAAATTGGTTATTTTTCTGTAACAAATATCCGTTGAAAAAGATTCAAATTTTAAAAGAATGGTATTCAACACTATTGAATCTCTTAAAGATTGACAGAATTTTGGTTGTATTTCTCTGTTTTAATAGAGAACTCATTACCAATATCAGAGCGTTTTCGCGTGCAGTTCGCATATGGAATAATCTTCCTGCAGACCTCTTTCTTGTCACTTTCAATGCGCCAAAATTCAAATCGAATGTCCACAAATACTACACTCCTATCCTTTTTCCCATAAACTTATTTTCTAGTTCTGCCGCAAAGCATTGCCTGAGTAGATGTCATTCCCTGAGTACTCATTCGATATAAAAAAAGAAGAAAAGAAATATTTTTAATTTGCAAAATAAGTAAAAACCTTCAATAAAGCTGTTTTTTTAGGTAATTTGCTATATGTGTAGAAGAAAGGTACATAAATTAATCCAAAATGGCAAGAGAGAACGAAAAAATGCCAAACAAATTGACAACTAAGTAAAAAAGATATTTTCCCAAATCCCTATATAAAAAACTTAATAATAATCCGGTTTTATAAGAACAAGAATTTTACAAGTAACGATTTTCGTAAATATCTGGTAATACAGAAAAATATTTTTCACAAAGAGAAAAACTGATCACATTATTTATTAAAACCTCACAGCTTTACGAAAACACTTTTTTTGGAAAAGTGATTACAAATTGCGAATTTTTCTTTCAAAAGAAATTGCTGCACTAATTAGATTTTTAATAATAATAAGCTGCCACTCATTAAGGCTTTAGTTTTTAATTTTTTGAAATGTTTGAGTGTTATAGAAGAGAACTTAGATCAGAAGCCTAAAAAAATTCCTTGTTCTATACAAGCTCTGATCCCGTTATTCTTGGGTAAAGTTCGTTACAAGAAAAGCACGATTTTCTGGTCAGCATTTTGGATGAAATGTTTAAAATGCTGTTGTGCCGTTGTGTTCTCTTCATTTTGTGAAAAGATACGAAGTTTAATGTCATCATATTTATCAACAAAAAAATGTTATTGGCAGCATTAAGGATCAAAATAAATAATAAAATTATGAAATAAATTTTGGTTATAAAATTCAATTAAAATTAATTTATAAAATAAAAATCTTAAATAATTACGTAAATAATAAATGCCGTGTTTTTCAATTTTTTTCTTTGATTAAATAAATAAATGAAAAAGTTTATTTTAAATTTTGTTTTTGTAATAAAATCAATAAAAATAAATAACGATATTTTATTTATAAAAACATTATTAAATAAATAACTAAATTATTAAATATATTAATAAATAAATAAATAAGTCAACGAATAATATACAAATCACCAGATATAATAAATTAATAAATAAAAAAACAAACTCAAAAAAAACCAATTTTCCTTGTTGTAAGCGTTAAATGTTGCATGTTAGTTGCCCATGATATCCTTTAATCCTTGTAATGATGTGACATTAAAGGTTGCATGTGTAAGGTAGCTGTTGTTATAGTGATAATTGTAGAAATAATTGATGTTTTGGTGTTAATAACAATGTGAGTGCTTTTCATTATAAACAATTAAATTAATAATTTGTTCGATGCCTTGATGTGATTGTTGGAGGAGTTGAATGTGCTGTTACAAAAAAGGCTTTTACATCTAATATTTAATGAGTATGTGTGCGTGTAGATAGCTGATTGCATATAAAAATGTTTTATAGGTTTAAGAAAATTAAAAGCTTTGCAGAAATGAAAAAAGAAAAGTGTTTATTAGTTAAAATAAAATCAATGGGTGTAAATGGCCAATAAATTAAATTTAATTAAATAATTTCTTGAAGAGTTTCACTATTATTTAATCAAAATTAATTTGTTTAATCGAGAATGTGCTGATTTAATTATTTTAATTTTATATTATTTTTATTTTAGGAAAGTTTTTTGGAAAAAAATAATTAAACAAGCACATCTATCTCTTAATGTTAGAATTATTTTAACTAAATTTAATTTTAGCTACAGTAACAACAACAAAAAAGCAATTAAAACAAGATTTCTACTACTATTACCTCACTATATTCTTAAGTATTTTGTTAGTATCTACACCTGAGTTAATCAACATAAAAATATTTTGGAAATAGTAAGCAATTTTTGTTAATTATTTTTATTATTTGGTGTTAAAAATTCAAAATTAGGTCTTCTATTGGTCACTCCTTTAAGTTTAAATTTTATTTTTAACACTTTAAAAGTCGACAGAATTTTTTATTTGAAGAAACATGCAGACACGCAATAATTTTTACTTCCGTTATAGAGAACATAGTGCTTCACACTTTGTGTTTTTGGTTCTAACGGCTTTAAATATAAGGTCACGTATAAAAAAATCATTGCTCTATGTAGACACCCTTTAATGTTTAACTTAATTTTGTTAAATAATGTAGTGGCAATAATCAGAAGTCGCAAGATAGGAATAAATGATATTCATTGGGCAAGGTATTTTGTTAATTAGGGCTTTAAAGGCACCCTTGATTATTTTTTTTGTATATGGGCTTCTCCATGATCGCATTACAAAAAGATGAATAATATGGAGTAATAATTTTTTCTTTCTCTTTTGTATTATTATTAAGTTTAAATAACTTTTTACTAAAAAACACAAAACTAGGCACCGAACATTTTTGATTAAAAGACATTCCTCTGTTCTGAAATTTTACAGCAGTTCACTATTTCAAGTGTCTTACTAAATTCCACCTGGTAATATCTGTTGACAACTAAATTGAGAAGGCACACAATTGAGTAACCTGTATGTCATGCTAAAATCGATGCATTTCAGGTCAAACAGCACACAATCAGTTACAAAAAGTCAGCTGGTTATCTTGTTTTATAAGGAACAGCTATTGAAATATTTTGAAGTAATTTTATTTAAACGATTTTAATAAAAATTTATTCAAATCATTAATTAAACTGTTACGGTTAAAACGAATGAATTAATTAATTCGGCTTCAGTTCATTTTTTATTTAGTTGGTAGATATATGATATTAACAATATACACAGCCTAAGTTAGATAGCTGGGAAGAATGCTGGTAACGAATGTGGCGAATTAGAAAAGGCTGGTGTCGTCTTCACGAGCCATTGATTTCTTTAACCATTGAAAAATTTTATGCGCGTACATAAAATGGCTTGTGTAGACCATCGTTGTCGATAACGTGTTATCTTTTTAGCAGCTTTGTCAGAATATTTGTTCTGCCAACAAACGATATCTGCCATCAAAAATTTTTAAATTTTAAAAATTGTACAAAAGATTGAATTGAGGCGATATTTTAATGTATGTTCATTGACAAAATTTTTTAAAAGTATTGTTTTGCAAACAATAATAAATAAATACAAAAAGTTTTTTCTTCTAATTGGAAAATTTTCAGCAAAAAAAAATTATAAAATTTGACGTTTTCTCCATACAGAAAAACATGAAATAAGTTTTGTTCCCTATTTTGCCGTTTTATTCATGTATAAAAAAGGTCAAAAGGTAATGATAGCAAACTTCCTTAGTTTGTAAATAATTTTTTTAAATAAACATTTTTTTGAAATTTAAATAAAAATGCACTTAAGACGAATTAATTAATTGATTTGTTAAAATTGTTATTTGTACCACATATATATTTTTGTTCATTTCTTTCAATAACTTACTAAAATTTTTTATATTAATATAATAATTTATAATGTTAGAATAAATAGTTTTATAAAGGATTTAAAATTTAGAAAGTACATTTTTCCCCCAAACGGAATGACTTTATTTAAGCTATTATTTGTCAACTTTTAGATTTTTTGTTACACTGAATGTTCTTGTGGAAATGCCCATATGCTGAAGTAAAATCAAATATTTAATAATTATTTACTGCAATTATCCGATTTGCACAATCAAATAATTTAGAATTATATGATTAACATCATTCTTAAATCCAAGTTTTTTATTTGTGTCTTGGAATCATAATACAGTTCTAAATCATGGATACTGAAAATTCTTGAGTTAGTACAATTAATGTTATTATAGAATCCAAACAAGCTTTGATTGCACTTGATCTAAAACTAATTAAACATTAGTTTGTTAGTAATTAATTAAGTTTAAACAAGTTTATAAAGTCTAAGAAAGTATTAGTAGCACAAATGCTTAATTTAAGTATAATTTTAATTTTTCTTCAACTAATTTAAATTGTCTTCAAAAAACTAAAATTATAGTTAAATTAAACTCGAAATTAAAATAATATTTAAGACTAGATTTTAAGGAAAGCCAACTAATACCAATATAAAAAGCGTATTGTAATTTTGAAAATACAATAAATGTAAATGATTTCAATAAATAGATTTAATTTTAAGTAAAATTTAAATACACAGTTGACTCCTCATAAACGAACGCTGTTTAAGAAATAAAACCTCTTAATTGATATTAAATATTCCTACTATCCTTTTGAATAAGCTGCTATTTAGTTAGGTTCGGTTAAAAAAAAACAGATTTACCGAGAAATCGTTGGATATTATGTAAAGGAGCTACTGACGCTGATCGCTAACTTTCTGGCTCTTTTTGGAAACCTCTTTTGTTGCTACAAGTATTTCGACTTCTGCTTCAATCCCACCTCACCCAAAAGGCATTTACAATAAAAGAATATGTCCAATTGTCGACTAGTATTTGTTAACTTCCTGCCTAATTGATATCATTTGCCTCATACTAAAGTCGCTCAATATGTGCTGTCATTGCCGCATCTTCCAGGCACAGTCTAAAAACGTCATCTTTCTCGATTTTTGTCTGAAGCTGCTATATCCTTTCATTAAGGAAATTATCTAGATCAGGCTACTTCGCCTTTTACTAAGTGTTGTCTTTGTGTTAGTGTTTAAGGGCCCTCTACTGAGAATCTGGAGAAGGCGTAGGTATAAAATAAAGACAAACAGTTTATAAGGCAAAATAATATAAACAAGTAAAAGTGTTATATTCGGCTATGCCGACTCTTATAAACCCTTCGACCTATATGTAAATTAAGTTGAGTTAAGTAACTCCAATTTAAAAAAATATATAATTTTACATAAACATGTCATCGGCTCTTATTGGGTTTATTCTTTTTGAAAAATTTTTATACATCCTTAAAGATCTCTTTAAAGGGATTTAGCGATTGATTGGCCATCCGCGTTAGTGTTGATTTCAAGTTTGAAAGAGTTGCTATTGAAAATCAGCAAAATTGGTCTATGCCCTTCGAAGCAGCGAGCAAAACACCACACCTGCCTCTAATTTTTCCATATCATTTGAAACAACGAAGTTACTCCAGTCGAAAAAAAAAACAAATAAATGGGGCGATAGAGAATTAAAAAATTAGAACAAAAACAACAACTAAAAAAAATGCGTTCGACAATTTTTCTCAGTTTTGGGCCTTTAAACTTTTTATAAAAAGTACGATGGAGCACAATATTTTTATACCCTTCACCACAAGAAGTGCAAAAAGGTATATCTTAGTTTGCCATTCCGTGTGTAATTTCTACAATATCCATTTCTGACCCCATAAAGTATATAGATTCTGACTTCTTATGCATAGCGATGTCCATTGAGCGATGACTGTCTCTCCGTCCGCGTTATTTTGCCGGGGCAGACTTGATTTCACAAAAAAAAAATATGTCAATCGATATAGTGTGAAAAGAGGTGCTATTGCAAATCAGCATGATTGGTCCATGTCCTTTGAGGCAGCAGGAAAAACATCACGCCTATTTCTAATTTTTTCATGTCGTTTGGAACAATAAAGTAACTTCAATCAAACAAATAAATATATGGGGCGATAGAGAATTAAAAAATAAGAAAAAATATCACAAGTGAAAAACTTGGCGCTTGCCCATATTTTTCGAGTTACGGGGCTCTAAAACTTTAAAATTTTTTAAATATCAATATGGGTATCGTTTTAAAGCTTTTGGAGAGATCTTAAAGAAAATACTAAAATTTTTAAAAAATGCTTAACCCATTAACAGCCAATGTAATTTTTATGTAAAGCTATATACATATATGCAGTTCCAATTTCTTTTTTAATTCTCTGTTACCCCAAATTTTTACTTTTTTAATTGGAGTTACTTCACGAAATTAGATCTGTTTATATAGTGAAGGGTATATAAGATTCGGCATAGCCAAATATAGCACTCTTACTTTTTTTATTAATATGACACAATGTCTTGGAGAGAAGCTTACGCCGTTATTCATCAATTCTCTATGGCCTAAGTAGTTACCATTTAACTTATCACTTCAATTTTGTGTCGCAAATGTTTATATTAGGTGTTATTTTCTACAGTAGTTTTGATAAAGCTTGCGTTTTCAACTATTATCTCGTTCAACACAATAAAATAGTTTTCTAACTAAAAACAACATAGAATTTTATTTATTATATTATGTTTATATCCCATAATATTTTTAAATAAAAATGCGATTTATTTGTTGGTTGAAAAAGTAGGTATCTATACGTATTTCGACGGTTGCTAAAGCCAGCTCGTCAGGAAACCTTTATCCAAATTTTTAGAAAAGCAAGAAACACTTCTTTTAAGTATAAAAACATCAAAAACAACATGAGAGTTTTTTAAGAAGTCTACACAGAAATGTTAAGGCTTTAACAAAAATTACCAACAAACAAACCACGTTTTTATTTTTGCTTACATTCCCTTCTGCGTTAGATTGGATATATGCAACTAGGAGTCGGCAATTTGGATAAAGGTTTCCTGATGAGCTGGCTTAAGCAACCGACAAAATATGTATAGATACCTGCTTTTCCAACCAACAAATAATTTGCATTTTTATTTCAAAATTTTATGGAATATTAGCATAATATAATAAATAATATTATAAAAAATCCCAAAATAATATTTAAAATATAACATAGAATTTTGTTAGAAGCAACCCATTTTAACTTCTACGTATTAAGCAACCTTTAATTTAAAAAGAAAGCGATTTACAAGTTATATCTACAACCTTTTAAAAACCCAAAACCAATATTCTTTCGTTTTTTTTTTGTAATATTTAAGTAATAAGAGATAAGACCGATTAAGTTTTTTGTTAAAATGGTTTTTTGTATTAAATAATTTTTTTTCGTTTTTGTTGATTTTTATGCAATAATAATTCTTAACGCAAAAATAAAATTATTTAAGTAAATAGGCACTAATTAAATATAAATTGAATAAATAACTAAACTAAACCTTAAATAATTTTTGGTATGTACATACATACAATTAAAATAAATACATACTTAATACTGTTTAAAGCAGTAAAAACTTTGGATAAACGCTAAACTAATTTTGATATACATATCTACAAATTGTTTTTGTAAAAAAATATTAAGTACACTGAGACAAATTTGTTTTAGTATTTGGTATTTTGAACTATTTGGTTTAAGTCTAGAAGCAAAGAAACAAAATCATATCAAAATGATTTCTACAATTGCCATCTACTGCTAAAACTATATGGCGAATATCTATAATTAGGACTACTGAAAGAACCACTCGCGGAGGAGTGGGCAGCTGCAGCAGCTGCGGCCGCTGCATGCGAAACTCCAAACGGCGTACTATGATGGAACATATCAAAGGCAGAGCCGAAAGCAGAACGTGGCGGGGTTTGGTAAAACATAGCTGCAGTAGCAACAGCGGCAGCAGCAGCTTGCTGTTGTTGTTGCTGCTGATGCTGCTGTTGTTGCTGGCTATGTTGTTGAGAGGGCGATGGATAAGCAGGATTTGTCATGATGGTGTTCGTGGTAGTAGCAGATACATTATTACTTGTATTTACGGGGGAATTGCTTAGATTAAGGTTTTGAGAATTGACAGAATTACCCAAACCACTGCTGTTATTAGTTTGATTGAGAGAATTGGCCGAATTATACAAAGCAGATAATAAATCTTCTTGAGGTTGTTGTTGTTGGTTATGTAACACGGAGGACTTATGAGATGGTGTACAGGAGCTAAAAGCACTTGTGGCAGAGGGAACAATACCCACCGAGTTAGAGGGTTTTTCATTCTCTAGACTAACAGTATTTGGTACATGATTTTCTTTAGATTGAGCAAAGGTATTTTGCGTAACTGCCTCAACACCAGCAACAGTTTTCATAAAGGTTGCCAAGTGCATGGCGGCAGCTGAATTCTGCTGTTGCTGCTGTTCTGACTCTACACGGTTTAATTCATCTAAATGATCCTTGACCACCATCATGATTTCATCTGCTAATTGCTGACCTTCATTCGATCTATCCGAACTATCAGAGGAATTGTGACTAGCATTAAGTGAGCACACTTTCTGAGAAACTTTGCTAAGCAGTGCTGGCACATCCTTATAGAGGATATCCAACAACTTACCGGTGGTAAAAAGCACAATAGCCTTCAGGCAGGAGTACTCAGCTGTGTCCACATGTAAAGCCTTCAATTTCTCTACTTGTTCCTGGAAGATGCGTATGTGATCCATAAAGGCTACAACACGATCAGCGGCCATCGGTGAGGCATGCAAACCGGCTGCCGCCAACAGAGGCGCCACATGCAAGGGCATTGAACATTGGCTGGCATTTAGCACAAATAATTCTGACCACACCAAACGTAACAGCGCCACTTGATCGGTCACTTGTAATTCTGGAAAAAAGGGTATATTCTTTGCCCATTCAACAGCTGAGAAGAGTAGACGAGCAGCCAGTTCGCAGATATTATCAATGCCCATAATATTATTGGGTTGCATACATTGGCCATAGCGGGAGGTGGGATAGGGTTCAGCACGCAGGAGTAAAGATATATAGGAACTAAGGTAAGAGTGACCATTGAAACCAGCAACACCCATAGGATCTCCATTAGCCAACTGATATTGGCCATGCATGCCAGTCAAGCCGGGTTGAGTGGGTGGAACACGACCCCGCTGCACAGCTAAAATGAGAAAAGAAAAAAAAAGAAAATTGATATAAATAAAAATGTTGAGCTTAAAGATTGCTGTTTTGCTTAAACAAAGTAAAAGTGGCCAAACATAAAATTATATTTTGACCACTGCTTCGCACGTAATACAATACGTTTCATTTATCTAACTGACATACATTTATAAACTGTAAACTTTTCAAAATAATGCCACATATCATAATAAAAGTTGAAATTAAATCAGACAACCTTAATCTCTAGCTATTGTTATACAAATTTCAATTCTTTGCTTAAGTTTTTCTTACTTCTTTTTAGTTTGCAACCCCTTAAAATTCAAAATCGTGTAAAGAATTTCCTGATTATAAATTACGCACACACATAAGTAAATATTTCTTATTCTTAAGTAAGCAGATACTTTATTTGATGTGTTAGTATTATTAAGAAAAGAAATTGTCTGTATGTCTATCTGTTTGTACAAGAAACGTCATCACTACGCAACAACCCTTTCACAAAGTATCTTTGAAGATCTATGGAAATACTGGAATATGTAAATTTTTCCAAAACAAAGTTTTTTTTTCCTTTTTTGTTTAATTTCTTTACAATATTTATTAATTTTCAACGCAGTACTCTTCTCTCTGTTAAATCCATTTATGAAATGAAAAATAAAATACGGTATAATTTAAAAAAATACAATTTTGTTTGCTGGTATATTTTTGTTTTCATTGTTTATCGCTGTTGTTGACGACACCAAAAATTTACTTTTAATTAAAATTTACATTAAAACAGCTTATATTTATGCAAAAATACGAACCATACACAGTAAAAAAAGTAAAAATAATAAATAAATTTGAGGTTTTTGTGGAGAAGCTCATGGGGCCAGTTAAACAATGCATTTACGAGAATGCTTATACCTACGGACAGTCATTAATTGCTATAGAGTATTTTTCGTGAGTGTACTCGTCTGTATGTTTTGTTTGATATTGGACTTATTTGTATGTACTCGTATGAAGTGTTTATTTTTTGTTTGCTTGTTGCCTATTTGCTTCTTGCTGTAGACAACAAGGTTAAAAACATGTTGACACTTTTATTTGCAGCTACTGATTATATTTAATTTGCAATTTTTATTTAATAAAATAAAAATTTAAATAAAATGGTTGATAATTTTCAGGAATTAAAATGCTCATAACAATATTTGTGAGGTACATATGGAAATAAGGCTTGAATATTAATGGAAAATTTCATGGATTTTAATTCATGGAACCTTGTTAAACATTTTAATTTTTAACTTGAAGAATTTTATATAATATGTAAAATATTATAGCAATCGTTATATAGAGTATCACGAAAAACAGAACTTATTTGGCCTTCATAATAATGTTTGTATATAGGGTTTTATCATTGACCCTGCCTTATTGGTAGAAACTATACTAACAAATTAAAAGAAGTCTATTTTCTTTTTTAATCTGCTAGATAATGCGAAGCAATAATATCTTTTCGAAAGTTTTAAATTTAAAAATTTAGTTTTAACCATCTGATCTAAAACTGGAAAATAATAAAAAATAATTATTTTGTGCTTTCACCTTTGAAAAAAGATTAACAAAAATATTGAGATCTAGTAGATGCAATACGTTCTACTTTCAACTTTAATAATTATACCCTTAAGCACAGGTAGAAAGTTTGTCATCCCATAGGTAATTTTGACAAAATCCATTTCCGACTCCATTCTGAGTTCTTTGTTTTGTTATGGTTGAAAAGTAATGACAATTTAGTTATTTTCAAGGCAATCTGGCGGTTTTATCTCTTTTCTTTATTCTTATACAGCGGGTTTTATAAAATAAAATGAGTTAACTCTACTGTTAAAGGCGCAAAGTTGACGCTTTTATTAAGGTATGACAATCCAGCGCAAGAGCTATGAATTACATTGCTTTGCGTCTTACGCGCTAATTTAGGGATGGCAGTTACTTGTTATTCTTGCAAGTGGTTGTCATTACTAAGTACTTAATTCTTAGAAGTAAATAGCACAGACAACTACCTGCAGGAATACAAACGAAGGTTTATGGACAACACCCCTCAGCATAACTTTAACTTTTCGACGCTTTTTTTGAAGAGAAAATTTTATTGGTAGAAAAGAATTTCTTACGCCGATTAATATGAACATGTGGTTATACATATATGGTGAAGGGTATATAAGATTTCGCATAGCCGAATATAGCACTCTTACTTGTTTTTTTCTATTCTTTGAAAAAACAAAAGCTTATTTTTTCTTAACAAATGGGATCTTAAAAAATGGTAGATGAAAATTATATTAAAATTACGATATATTTTCGTTAGAAATTCCAATTTTCAAGTAACTTTTAAAACGAAAGATTGTCCTAAAAAAGAATAATTAATTCACTTTTAATAATAATAGGAGGAATAATGTGCTTAAAAAAATTGACTTTATTTCTCATCTATCACGTACAGTTTTTTAATTATTTGTGAAGACAGGCATATCTTTAATTTTATTTAACATTACAGATGCTTTTTTTATTCAGCAGATTTTATCCAGCGTCTGTCAGAGCACCTAAATACGAGCGGCATCATTTGGTACCCTTCAACGGCGCTGACATTTTCATATAAAGTGATCAGTGCAGTATTAGTTCTTTCCCTCCAGGGATATATTTATCAAGTTAGCTTTACCAGCAATAAGCACAGAAGTGCGTGCTGGGCCAACACAGAAGAGTTTCTGCACCATTAGTTTAGCATTTTATGTTTTTCTTGTTTTTATTACAATTCACATGTTTTATTGGATCACTCTTTAAGATTTATTTTATTTTTATTTGTCATTATAGCAGTGACAAGCTTTGAGAAAATTTAAATGATCTGCCACTTGCAGTTTAAAAGATAAACCAAAGTTAAGTTAAAGTCAGGTCTTGTATGAGGTCTCTTTCTACCCTTTTATAAACTTTTCGTTTGGTTCGAGTGTCTCCTTAAAATGAATACCCACCTCTAAGGGGTTGCCCTTTATTTTTTTATTGTTGTTTTAGCTTCTTATTATAGCTGGTTAAACCTTCATCTAATATTTGAATCTACCATCATTTTTATAGTACAGTGCTGCCAACTTAAAAAAAAAACCAAGAATTCGAACACTGGAAGTGAAGAGTTCGCGACAATTAACCATTTCATATTTTTTTAAATATATACGACGGCTGCTACATATATTTCTGGCCTGGCAACACTGAGTGCTACCAAGTGCAATCTGACATTTCCATTAGAAAGTTTGTCATTTTTAAGCATAATCGTACTCAAAACGTTTTGACGTACAGTGACTTGAAAATATTAATATAGAAAAAAATGGAATTAACTTGTGAACATTTTCGTGCCATCATTTTTCACAACTTTCGACGTGGATTATCACGCATTGATGAACTTAAATCTTTGTATGGCGATGAAGCACCATCCTATAGCATAGTGAAAAATTGATATAATGAATTTAATCGTGGGCGAAGCTCGCCCAAAGTCGAATTCCGTGAAGGTCGTCCAAAAACGGCTGTTGTGCCGGAGAACATTGATGCCGTGCGTGAACTCATAATGCAAGATCGACATGCGACATACCGAGAGATAGAGACACCCTTGGACATTTCTTCCACCAGCATACATTCGATACTGCATGAACACCTGGCCGTAAAAAGGGTTTGTTCTCGTTGGATCCCGCACAATTTGAAAGTCGCTCAAGAAAAGGCTCGTGTCGATTGGTGCAAAGATATGTTGCAAAAATACGATTGCGGTGCTTCAAAAAACGTTTATAAGATCGTCACAGGTGACGAATCATGGATCCATGCGTATGAGCCCGAAACGAAACAACAATCGACCGTGTGGGTCTTCAAAGACGAGCAAAATCCAACGAAAGTTGTTCGTAGAAGAAGCACTTCGAAGCAAATGATCGCCTGTTTCTTCGGCAAAACTGGTCATGTGGCGACTGTTCCGCTTGAGCAACGTAGGTCGGTCACTTCTGAGTGGTACACTACAATTTGTTTGCCTGAAGTCATCGGAGAAATTCGAAAAACCAACAAGAGAAGACGAATCATTGTTTACCATGACAATGGGTCATCCGCCGTACAGTCCTGACTTGGCACCTAATGATTTCTTTTGTTTCCGCACATCAAGAAAAAAATGCGTGGTCAACGGTTTTCGTCGCCAAAAGAACCTGTTGAAGTATTCAAAAACCATGTTTTAGAGGTGTCTCAATCGGAGTGGAAAAAGTGCTTCGACAACTGGTTTGAGCGCATGTAAAAGTGTATAAATCATGCTGGAGAATACTTTGAAAAACAATAAAACCATTTTTGATTATAAATGTTCGCATTTTCACTATTAGGCCAGAAATATATAGAGCAGCCCTAGTTATACGAATAAAGATGAAGCACATTTAACTTTGGTAGCTTTGTCAAAATTTACAGATTACAAATGCTTCCATCAAGTGACATTTTTATATATTCTCATTTGTCCACAGTCATCATACTGAGCCATACTTTTTCATAAACGATGTTGACCAAGCCAGTGGCTGAAAATGATGCCCAACATCGCGATATGTATTGAAAGGTATAACTGGTTAAATTTAATAATGTAGATACGGACGATGTTACACACCTTGCCTCCCCTAGAACTCTTGCATGAAACAATTGCCGTGTACTTTCTCAATTAGTTGACCAATGGCCAAACTATGGCATTCCAAAGCAGTCCAAATTGTAATGGAATTTAAATGGATATTTCGATTTATATCGAATGTTGTAATTTTTTACCATATTTAGCTCCTGGGCAATTTGATTAAGTATAAGTAGTTTTCTTTCAAAAAATAATTATTTTTGGTCGTGAAAATTTTCGGAAAAAAACTGGTTACGTTAAATACATACACTTAGTTTGTTCGTATATAGAAATAAGGGATATTTAAACTTTCTTTGGCAGCTATTTCACCTTTATCAGCATTTTTTATGACATTTGAAAAAATGTGTTATGTAAATCTTCAAATAATAGGAGTTTCTTAAATTGCTTTTACATTCGTTTAAAATAAACGTAATACTTTTAGAAACCTAATAAATGTTAGTTCCATAGTTAGGATAGAAAAAGTAAACTTAAGACTGACTTAAAAATTTATTTCGACATCATTAAAATATGCTACACAATACCCAAGTAATCAAATGATAAACATATGGAATTTACAAATAGGGTTTTAGAATATTTTATTAGCAGGCTTAGTAGGCTATATGATAAATATTAACTTGATAGCGTAAATCTTAAGTTTATATGTGTAAATTTTTTTGCTCTTAATTCTTGTGTTCGAAACACGTGTTCAAGCGTTTATTTTTTCTGCTAAATTCCAAACAATTTCCTTAAATCAAGTGCTAAATTTTTGATTTATGTAAAAGAATTATAGAGCGTAGTACGTGATTTTTAAAGCGTTATAAAATGTTTTAAACTCAAACACGTGTTATATTAAGACTTCAAAATCAATTTAACCACTTAATGGAATATTTTATTATTTTATAAGGACATTCTATCAAGGGTTAAAAAAAGAAAAACAAATGTAAGGCATTTAGTGGTTGTTGCAGATTTATAATTTTATTGCATTAAAGATTTCATAACATATTTTTGTTTTTGTTTTGTTTTCCTTACCACAATACGTTAAAAATCAAAACATTACAAAAATGACCACAAACAGCATCTTATCAACCAACGGATAAAGAAAAATAAATAGAAAATTTAAGCTACAATATTCTTAATGCTTAAAAAATACAACACCTTTTTGTTGTAAGGAAACACAAAAGTAACAAAGCAAATCTACTTTCCCAGGCTGGTGGTCAATGTGCAACTGGACAGTATTATACTTAAGGAAACCGGTTCCAGGTAAAAGTACCTGAACAGACTTAAGTGATCCTTTGAAATTATTACTGCTTGACCATTCACTTTTGCTATTTGACCATTTGGGAGTTGGGTTGATATAAAAAACTAGTCACACAAGCTTTTTGTTATAATTCATCCCCTTGTTTCTTAACTAAAATACACAAAGCCTTATATATTTTAATTGCTATAAATAATGAGGGTCAATTTTATACTACTGCAATTTAGTTTTGTGTTTTTCTCATTTAAAGTTTTTGTAGAATCTTTTTGACAAACTGACCATTAGTTTGCTTGTTAAAAAAAAATTTTTTTTTTGTTTGTCTTTGATTTGATAATTCTTTAATATAAATAAAAATATTTGCTGAAATATAGTTTCTTGAGTCTTCAAGAAAAAGACGTTACAAAATAAAATCCAGGTGTGGTAAAAATATGCATTGTTCTTTTTTTAATAAATTGTTTCCTTGAGTGTATATATGCTGGATTTTGTTAGGCACTTGCAGCATTTGGTTTTGTTGGAATAAAACTTTTTACAGAAATACGGCAAAACTATTGTTGGTTTTATTTGTTTTATTTTTGTTTTCTTTATACCTTTTATACATATATTTTTTAGAATTGTTAATACATTTATGAGTTGTATGCCTTTAGGCCATAGAGTTTTTTTTTTTTGGCATATTTATGAATTGTGAAGGATTTTTTAAACTATAGATTTCTTCAAATGATAAAATAATTTATATATGCATATAAATATTTTTTGTATAAAAAAATATGCATACGAATGTTGTGGGTGTGTTTATTGGGTAAAAATATATTCTTAACAAGTTTGCTAAATGGAAAGTAATGTAAAATTAAAAGTAACTTATATTTTATTTTCTTGATATCAATAAAAATGTATACAAGTTTTCTAGATATTCTTAATTATTAAGAGCTATCTGCGAGCAATGACTAATTCAAATGCAAAATCACGAGGCTGATCAGACCCAGCTTGAGTCATCGTCGAACTTAAAATCTGTTCAAATTCCAGAGTCAATAAATATGATATATGGTCACAATTACCTGTCACGTCAGATAATACCAGGTAATACTTAAGGCCGTGTCAGATAAAACTTTATCGCTTTGCGTGACGTTTCAAACTTTGAAAAAAAGGCGTATAACGCAAGAGGTATGTCACAATAAAAACTTTAACAGCGCCTAATTATTGTTTGTTTTTATAAGTTTTTCTTCCATAATTTTCTAAAAAAAAATAATAAAGGAAGAATATATAATAAAAAAATAATATTTTAAAATTCTTAACTCTTTTACGTTCGATTTTGCCAAAAATAATATACAAATGCATAGCAGCTAATTGTCAAAGCGCGCAAAAAGATGAGTGTTGCCCAACTTTGCGCTTTGCTTTGCGTTAAAAGTGCTTTATGTGACATACTTCATATAAGTTCGTGCATTTTATCTTAGATGTCAAAGCGAATTTGCAACGCAACGCAAAGCAAAGTTTTATCTGACACGGCCTTTACGTATACAACAGTTATCATAACGAGGACGGAAAACATCAGCTATTCTACCTTCTTTACCAGTGTCTGCTTTGCAGCATCACCAAACTGTGCAACTTTCTTTTTTAACTAACGTCTCTCCCTAATTTATGTCTGTACATCTAACTTCCTCACAGTAAACACAACAAACTGATTAAAATTATTAAATCACACTTTGCTTTATCTAAAAGCGATATTGCTGCTATGAAAGAAAGTTTCAAAAATGTTAAGGTGATTAAAAATCAACTAAAATATTTCCTAAAAGAAACAACGTAACCACTGAATTATGAAAAAATGTTTCATCATTTCATTTCATTATTAGGAAATATAGGATCCTGCTCAATATAACAGGTAACATGTGATAACATTATATAAACGTGATAACATTTAGTACGTTAAAGGTCTCATTCGTAATGATACATGGCAGGAAAGATTAAAGAATAAACATTTGTTCAAATTGTGGTTATTCTTTTTAGGTCAAATATTTGACTAAACTGATTGCACATTTAGGCTGCATAGTGCCTTAACATTATATTGCCAGACCCAATTTATAAGTCGTATATTTTCTTATTTCACCTCTTTTATTATAATATAAGGGTTCCTGATTTAAAAAAATTAAATAAAACACTTTTGTTTAAATTTTGAATTTTTCTTTAAAGCATTTTTTTCTGTGACATTTTAGCAAAAATGCGTTTTTCCAATTTTTTACACCAAAGCTAAGTTCTCTTACAAAAATTTGTGATAATTGTTTTTATTGCCTTTAAGTATGCAACATGTTTAAAATATTTATGTAATTCCACACGAAATTTCCCAGTTTCAAAAAATTGTTGCCAGCAACATTTTACTGTTAGTAAACATGAAGAGAAAAAAATGTTATATGGGTTTTTTGCTTATTATAATTTGAGTAGAATTTGTTATTGTTTGTTTTTGTCTGTGCTTGGATGTTTGTATTAAATAATTTTTTGTCTATATTTCTCATTTGGTTCTATAAATTAATAAACATAAAACCAATCTTTAGCTTACATGGAATAAGGTATAATATACTTTTTCGTAAAATAAACAATCAAAATTGTTTTAAACCTTTAGCTAAAGCCCATACCCATTACAAACAAATATTAAGAATTTTTTTTGACTGCTGTGCTAATAAAAGTTTCGTTTCAAGCTGTTTTAAAGTAGCCAAGAATGATAATATTTATGAGCTGCAGAAGGGCTAACTAAGAATTCCCAAATTTGGCTCCAGATATGCAAGAAAAATTATAATAAAGCGTTTATGTAAACCACCATTAAAAAATAGATTCCAACCTATTGAAAAATATTTTACAGCAAATATACAGTTTTGACGAGAAAGCACAAATGAGGATAATTATCAGGTTGAAAAAAATAAGAAGTTGTACAGAGTTGTACGAAATTAATTGAAAAAATTACTGTTACATCAAGATAATGCATTAATGCCAAATTGCCAAGTGGGTTTATTTACTCTTTCTAAATTTATGAAAACAAATATATTATTTCATACTGTGTTCTTTTTTACATTGAATAATTATATGACTGCTCTCGTTTTTCGCTATACATATCATTAGCATACAGATGTTGAGAATTATTTTAAATACCTAAAAAAGGAATTAAAAACTCTTCAGAAATTTTATATTTTTGTTACACAATCTCTAAAATTGCAGGGTTCATTTTTAATGCTTAATTGTTTGCACAGAAATATTATTTTTTTACAACTAGTTTTACTAGTTTCCCTTGCTTGGAGCTAAAAACAACCAAAAGCATTGTCAACAATTTTTTTATCATCAAATATTATTTTGCTTTTAATTCAAATTGTAATGACCTCGTATAAGGTGGTGGTGATATGTTTTGTTAATGACAAATATGTTAAATTTTATATCTTACACAAAAAAAAAACGAAGAAAAAAAAAACAAGAAAAATTTGACCATTCTCTAAGAAAATTACTTAAAATGTCATGAACTTGATATAAAGAAACACATACATACATATGTATATACAAGTATATATTTTCTGTTTTTGTAAAATAAAATTTTTGTGAAAAGGGCAAAAAATTTTCTCACGTTTTTTTAATGACAAAAGCAACTTTTTTTAATAGGAAAATAAACCAGAAATTCTATTTTGCCAAAGGTGTTGAACTTTTTACCGGTCATTAAAAGGGTTAAATATATATTTACATACATAAATTAAAAATTTTGAAACTAGTTGGTTCAAGAATTTTTAAAACAAGTGTTTTTTTTTTCTTAACTTAACAGTAAACGTATACTCGTATATTTAGATAATTGCATAATTTTTATTTTTTTTTATTAAACAACGATTTGTTATATGTAAAAACCTGTCAATTGTAGTGCAAATATTTTTGTTAAGTTAAGTTTGTCATGCTGGCGTTCAATTTGCTAAAAAATGTCATTAGTTGGTAGTTTGTCGGTTTGAATGAAATTAATTGCTTCTAAATCAATTCTTAGTTAATTGTTTTTTTAGAATTAAACTTTATTGGTCTTAATGACTGTTGATCGTTAGCTGTCAAAGTCAACAAGTTGGACAAGTCACACACAAAAATCGAAACAGACATATAAATGTAAAATGTTTTCTAAAAACGGCATATATCAATGCAAGTTTGTAGCTGTTTAATTTAGTTGTCGATATTAATTGATTTTTAATTGTTCAAAGAAATGATAGAATAATTACAGTTGAAAATTTTTAATATGCAGAAATATTACTAGAATAAAATGTGTTCTTCCAGGTAAAAATAAAGTTTAGCAATAATTTTTATTACTTCAAAAATAGTTGGATTGGCATTTACTCATAAGTAATTTTATAAATTCCAAAAAAAAAAAAGAAAACAAAAAAAAATTATTTAAAAAAAAAATACAAAACGATCTTTAATATTTTTATTTATTGTAAGTAATAAAACAATTCTAGTTCGTATTCAATGATAGTAAAATATTTCTTGCACATTGCTGGCTTCCTTATTTTGTCGCCTCTTAAGGAACTTTCGATTTGTGTCTCGCCTAAATGTTTTTTGTTTTAGAGCCACACATTTATAAATCCAATAGCAGATTTCTTCGAAAATAATGAGCCAAAAGTAGACAAGTCAACTACAAGAAATCGCAAGTAGCAATGTCCGTAGAATATAGCGCCTTCTTTACAATACTACAATTTAAAAAAAAAATGTTCTCTCTGACTTTTTTCTCGTAGCAGGTGTCGGTTGCAAAGTTTAGCAACATTGAAAGATGCTACCAATTTTGACCTGATAAGCTTAAAAATATAATACAAAATGGAGGAGATGAAAAACTGCTGGGCGAACATTCTTGTTGGTACTTCACATGTTTTTCCTGTTTTTGAATTTTCTCTCCTGTTTATTTTTTTGTTTCTTTTTTGATTTGTTTGGTTCCAAGTAATAAGTTACTTTACTTTAAAGCTGAAAGTCCACAGAACATACTTTTTACGTTTTCTACACTTCTTAAAAGTCAAGTAACATGCAACGCTTTATATATGCAAAGTTTATGTTTTGATCAGCTGTAGTGTAAATATATTTATCTAAAGAAATAATTTTTGGAAAAATTGAAAGTGATGTTATGGCATATACTGAGTTTATGCACATAATATTTTGTGTAACAAGGACCTATAAATATCTTCAGAAGAAACGATATCGGCTTTTGCATTTCTATTTAAAACTTTATAAAATAAATAAACACATTGGGGATAAAACTCAGTACGTAAAAGTAATCGATAGTTTTGTTGATGAAAGAGTTATTGTAAATTATTAATATTAACGTATTTTTTTCTGAATTTATTGTTAAACTTTACTAAAAAAGAGTTTTTTATTAAAAAGGCTTTTTAAAACAAAAAAAAAACAGAAAAAAGTAATCGTTAACACAACAATATTTATCGATACCATTGATAATAAAATATAATTTACCATCCTTAGCTATCAAAAACAGCTGAAATTTTTTCATGACGCTTGCGAAGCGTAGAAAAGTAGAAACTAATAGCATGTTTGCACGGCAAAATGAAGCACTTGCTTCGCTATTGCGAAGCATGCCGTTTCCACGACACATACTACATGCTTCGCATTGACTTCTGTTCTATAATTTTATTTTTCGTTTCAATTTTAGTTTTTGTGATTAATTAAATTTTAAATTATAATATAATTATTTTTTTTTTTTTATTAACACATATTCACACAGCACTTTTAATAATGGTTTACTTTTTTTGTTTACATTTATATACAGCTAGTTCAGATAAACTTGCGATAAATTTAGGGAAGACAGAAATTTTTCATGCTTCACAAGTAGATTCAAGCTGAATCGTCTCAAAACAAAATGCTTCGCTCTCAAGATTTTATATGGCGAAGCACGTTGATTCGGTCGTGATTGAGCTGTGAATCATGAAAAGAGAGCGAAGCAAGAATATTGGGCTCCGTGGAAACATAGTATAAATGAACTTCTTGCATTCTACGCGTCATGCTTTCTACGCTTTGTGCTGTGTAACTTGTCACATATATTTACATTGATACTACTTTTTTAACAAATGCGTATAAAGCGTATATACATAGATCGCGTTGTATGGACTTTCAGCTTAAGTAGAGAGACAGACAGGGTATTTGATATAAATCCAAGAGTTGTCACTTTGTAATCATTTTTATATAAATTAACTTTAATTGTCTTTTTCCTTTGATGTCTTTTTGCTTTATTGGATTAAAGAAGTTCTTATTTAATCAACTCGGCTTTTGATATAAGACTCTTAGGGTTTCTATAAAAAGTCGGATAAAATCCACTGTTGAGCTATATGAATAGTAGCGAAATGTATACATGTATGGATATGCTTTCTCCGCAGTAATACATTTCGCTTTTTAGTTTTAAATACATATTTATATTTTAAGGAATTAACACAGTTAATGACAATTTCTGTTAGGACAAAATTTATTATACCCTGTTAAGAATCATTTTTTGTTTAACTTAAGCCATTCGACCAAAAAATTGTCTTTTCAGCTAATATTTCTTATCGTGCTAAAAACAACATTTCAGTCAACCGCGACCATAATTAGGGAATTTGTATGGCCTAAAATAGAAAATATGGAACTCGATATTATTTTTTTCAGCAAGATGACGCATCATCTAATATGGCTTATTAAACAACTGAACTTCTGCCCGCAAATTTAAATAAAATTCTGTGTTTTTACAAAATTTTACCATTTAAAATTAAAGCTAAGTGGCAACCTACCACAAAATCGGAAAAAGTAATGTTAACATTTGTCAAATCTTTTGTAAAGAAGGTGCACCTATGCAAGTCACCTTTGCGTCGGATGACGGTCAGTCTTTGCGTTTTGTTATCAACCCTCTATCACTCATGAAATGCAATTTGAATTTTTTTTAAATGTTGTCAGAAAAATAAAATACATGCATTTATAAATTCATTTCTTAATTTTCATTTCTTGAACAGAAATTTACCGAAATAGAGTATGTTGCTTTTAGGCAATACTAAGATCTTTGTTTAACTACCTTCGGAGTTACGCGCTGAACAGGTCCTCAAAATTTATCAAGTTATAACATAAAACACATAAAGAACAGTTTTTTTTAATCGCAGTCAACCGGCACTTTTCGGAACTATCGAAAGTCAAATATCAAATGTTACCTTACAGCCAGTAGTGTCTAAACCACGCGATGACTTTGAATGACTTCTGACGTATAAAATGTATAATTTTTAAACTACAATTATAAGTTTTAGAGAAACATTTTAATAGTATTTATTAGAAAGAAAACTAATCTAATTTTTAATTTAAGACTATGTGTTGACGGAATAATTACCCTATTATTCAATCGGCTACTTGTTGTTGCTAATTGTTTCTAGTTCTCTTTACGTAAATTAAAAAGACAAGTGAATTATATGCATAGCTTTTCTCAGTTTGCTTAACAAGTTTATCAATTTTTGCATTTTGTTCTAGAGGTCAATATAAGGTGGCTTTTTTACTAACACCATTTCATGTTTAATTGATGCCAGTTTTTTTTTAATATGTTTTTTTATTTCGCTACTAAAAACACATACGTACGAGTACATGCATTTATATGTATGTATAAACAAATTGTATAAGCAAATGCGTATGGCAAAATCAACATGGTGACCAATTACGTACAAACCAAAAGCCAGTCAGATATTTTTTCATGGTATTTAATAATAATTAATAATATTAAGTCATTGTATATGGAAATCATTTGGAATTTTTTCAAATAAAATATATGTATGGTTAAACTGGAAGTGAACAATTTTAATTAATTATATACAATAGTTTGACTTTGGAGTTATTATTGCTTAAATTGAAACACAAACCAGAAAAGTGCTGTTAGAAATTGTTGTCAACTTTGCTTTTGTCTTTATTTTAATAGATAAAACAAATAACTGAACCTTAAATAGTTTTTTAACTACAATTTTGTTTTCAACCCTTATTCCAGTTTAAAAAATCGGTTTGCTCTTTTTAAAATATTAGACGTAATCGGCTTATAAACCAGAGCGAGTCAAAAAGAACGAAATATATTTTATGTTAATGCTACGAAAAGTAAACAACAATTTATTTTAATTGAAAGCAACAAAAAAAAATATATATACCCATTAACACCACGTCAATTAAGTTAATATATATGCTACTTTTTTCTGATAAACTTATTGCACATCACAAGATAATGCAAATCTATGCCAAGCATTTGACATTTTGGCTATAAGGCAAATAAAACTCGTGCTACTTCCGTTTTATATTTAAAATTCTATAAACGTTTAATGTTTAAAGTAAATGTGCAAAATTAGACAACAAATTAAAAAAAATGTTTGCGATAAAAAAACAATTAAAACAATTTCAATTAAACTAAATAGACCAGCCTTTATAATTTGACTTTTAATTGACCCTAAGAAAAACATTGTACAAACTGTTTATAAAAATAAATTGTAAAAAAAATCACATCTATTAAACACTTACCTTCACGTCTCATACCCATTTTGAGGCACTTTCTTAGGCGGCAATATTGGCATTGATTACGATGGTGTTGATCTATAGGACAATTCCTGCTCCCCCGACATGAATAGGTTAAATTGCGTCGAACAGAGCGCTTAAAAAATGATTTGCAACCTAAAAATAACAAAAAAATATTAATAATATCGCTTGAAAAAAAAAAAAAAATTAATAGAAAACATTTTTTGCACTGGCTACTTAAACCAATGCGATATATGAAACTTATTATGTTTAGCAACATGTTGCTATGCAAATTTAATTCAATTTTCTACTGCAATGTTGCAGTTTTTAATCTTTAATTACTTTATCTAAATTATAGTTTGAATTATTATTATACTAATGTATGACATTAAATTAATTTTCCTTTGTATAGTTCATATGAAATACTTTTATTTGTTTACTTTTAAATAAAAACAACAAAGAAAAAAGCCTTAAGTTTATTCAGAGTGTAACCTAACATCATTCGGAACAAATTCCGTACTATGTAAGCAAGCTTGTTAGCAGCTTTAACAGCAACAACAGCATCATGCCTACAACATGCATGCATACAAACTAAATACATCTTAACATAGATTTTGACCCTATTTTTTTGCAAGTTGTTGTTGTTGTACTGTTTTAGTAAAGCTTGTAGTAAGTTTCCTATAAACTTTAATGCAATGCCATGTGAACTATAAACTGGCAGATCACTTTAGCTTTAAACAAGCCAAACTTCACTATTACAGCAAACTTACATTTTTGTCTACTACGTATTTTATTCCTTTTTTTTGGAATTTAATGTTGCAGAATG
Organism: Gymnosoma rotundatum; assembly: GCA_916610165.2. Lineage (NCBI taxonomy): Eukaryota > Metazoa > Arthropoda > Insecta > Diptera > Tachinidae > Gymnosoma > Gymnosoma rotundatum. Next base: position 141,837,421 of record OU744336.1, on the reverse strand, counting down.
TGTAGTAAAAGTGGCAGCAGCAACGATGACTTGCTTTTTAACTTTGAGTGTTTTACTATCTTGACTGCTTTTCATGTTAAGGCAGAGGCTGTTTGCCTTCCTGGTTTTATTATTTTTTTTTTTTTATTTTCGCTATCATGTCAATGGCCATGTTACACGTTTCATGGCTTAACGCCTCCCATAAAATTACCTTTAATGGGTTTCAATTAATGTACAGAGATTTTTCTTTATTTTTTTGGGTTTGCTAGAGTACTTTAGTTTTGGGAGAGATTTTAAAGTTTTGTGATATTGAAAACCAGGTTCATAATATTGCTAACAAAAAAGGGTCTGCTGTTGCTGCTGCCAAACAACAACACGAATTTTAGTTGTAGAAACAACTAGCAAAAACTAGTAGAAAAAATGCTTAAGTGTGTTTAATTTTATGTCGCCACGTATCTAAACATGTGTATCATGCAACTCAAAACCTTAACTTTTTTGTTGTTAAATGTATAAATAAAAAAAATAAATTAATTCAATCTTCTTGGATGTGACTTAAAAACAAAGTATGAAAAATGGTTATACTGATAAGTTTTTCGTAAGTGAAATTCATTTTAGGTCATCGGTGACATTTTTTACAATGACTTGGTAAGGGAATAATAAAAGATTTATGCAAGAAGATGGAAACTTATTTGTATGATGTGAGAATTTGTTGGTACAAGTTGGACCACTTTGGTACCAGAATCTAAGTCTAAGTCACCTTTTTAAAGGGCCACTAACTAAAATTGTGTTTTTAAATAAATTTAGTGAATTCATGCTGAAAAGTTGTCAAATATAAAAATATTCAAATTTATTGCGCAACATAGATCTTTAATATGCAGGATCAAAAACAAAATAACATTTTCAAAAAAGTAAAATAATTATTATAAATTAAAATTATTTAATAATAAAAACGATAGGTTTCAATAACACTTTTTAAGCCCCAACTAATTAATTTTATTTCTTAATCAAACTGCCATAAGGAAAAACTTTAAACCGTATTAAAGAAAACATTGATAACTAAAACAAACACCAAACAACACAAAACAAATTGTCTATAGAAAACCAAAAAATATAAAAAGGAGAAATAAAAATTTTCCCACCAAAGCCAAAATAAAAATCTAAACTGAAAAAAAACCAGCCAGACATAATAACAACACTAAACAAATATCCAACACCACCTTAACCAGTTTTTGACCATATGTATCTTTTTTTTGTGTTAAAGCTTGAGACAGAAAGTATCTAAGGAGAGCCACCAACAATAAAACTCATAAAAACTCAACAATTGTTAAACAATAACGTTAAACTAAATTTGTGTATGTTTTGTCTTTGTTGTTGGCTGAATTATGGTAAGCATGCGCATAAAGCCACCTTTCAGATACAATTGCAATATATAGATTTTTTATTTCGAATCCATTCAAACGTACGTATATTGTGTATTGTGATTATAAAATATATGAATACAGCTTAAAATTTGTGCGGGTGTTGTGGTTTAAATAAAAAACTTTCAAGAGATGGCTTACATAGTTGTAAACTCCAAATTGTGGCATAAGAAAATAAACAGGATTTTTCTAAAGATAATTTTTTTTTTATTGCAAAATAATAAAACGTGCAAAATTCATGGTAAAACTAAAAGGAACTGATTTTGTTGGCCGTGTTTTTTTTTTTTTTTGTTTGTGAAGGGAGTATATAAAACATTTTTATTTGCGGAGATCCACCCTTTTTCGGTTATTGATATAACACGATATCTTTAATGTAATATTAACAGAAAGCAACAATAACAACAACAGCAAAAATTAAAGACATCATTATGATGCCCATAATCATCATGAAACAGTTGAAACTTTTTTTATACATTTTTTTTTCGTTGTCTTAAGCTTAAACTAAGATCAACAGATGCTGATTTTAGTGGCTTAAAGTTAAGCAAAACAAAAAGTGAAAAAAGAAAAAATAAGTATCTTTAGAATTAAGAAATCTGCACTATCTTCATCAATAGTTTTTCCTAAATTCTTTCCTAGGCTTATAAAACTTTTGCGAAGAAGATTATCTCTGCTTAAGTTTTAAACTAAAAGTTTCACAAAAAAGTATAAAGAAAACTAAAGTAACTAGCAGCCAGCATATGGTCCTCTTGCTAACATATGTTTGTGTTATACTTAACATTCTGACTGGTATAAAGACTATAAAGGTTTTTCAAGAAAACAGCACACAAAAAAAAAAACTTGGAAAAAAAATAAAAATATATATATATTGTATATTGTAAGCCAGAAATCGTGACTTTGTAGTATAACGTGGTTTTATGTTGTTGTTAGTGTTGCTGTTATTTTGATGATCATATAATGTGTGCTATATGGTGATCGTCATCATCATCATCACCATGATACTTCTAGTCATCGTCTTTTTCCTCATCATCATTACCTTACAATCGACATTATTATCATCATTTGGTTTCTGCAAAATCATATCTGAAAACTATGCGATTTACCGACATGCTGTGCATGCTGATATGATAAAAAACTAGTGTTTAGAATTAAAAAAAAAATAAAACAAAAATTGTGCAAAAGTTATTGTATATCAAAACAAAAAAAAAATAAATCCTTTATATTCGAGCATTTTACTAAAGCCTTAGTTTTGATGATATTTTTACAGCTTAAAAGGAATTTTATGATTTTAAGTTATTGTTAAACAAAAGCAAAATAATATAATTTTGTATATTGTGGGAAATTTTGAATTTTATTTGAAATTGTAAGAATTTTTGATCATATTAAAATGTCAGTTTTTGTTTACAGGCTGGTTAAAAAGAAAACTAAGACATGAAATGTTTTATATAGAAATTAAAATACAAAAATCAAAAAATCAAGTTATTGTTAAACAAGTAAGAGAGTATATTCGGCTTATGAAATTCTTTCCTACCATAAAGTTTTTTTTTCCAAAAATTGTTTTGCTTAGGGTTGTTGTCCCAACTTAACAATTGGAAAGGTTGCTGTATCAGTTAGAATCTCAGGAATTTTTAATTTATTTTTAACATAAACAACAACAACCTGAAACAGTATAAACAAATTCTTAAAAAATAGATATGAAAGGACATATACCGATCTTGCTAATTTTCATAGCAAAATTTTCGAAACTATTTCTGATCGATTGGCCTTTTTTTATTTTCTCTAGCTTATTTAGTGCCTAAACAAATTTTTTTTCAACTCGAACACAGACGGACATAGCTCAATCGACTTCGCTATGCATAAGAAGTCAGAATATAAATACTTAATGGAAACGAAAATTCAAATTTACTTCACCTATATGGACACCCTCTATGATTGAATGTTTTTTTTTAATATCACTTTCTTTTACTGTGAGCCATAGTGATATCAACATTGTAAGTATGTAAAAATCATATGAATTGTATGCGAGAACCCTTCAATTTTTAATATTATTAACTTGTTTTGTATTTATATAAGACCTATATGTAAGCAATACCTTGCAATTTAATATTAATTATAAAACTCTTTATAAGTTTCTTTACTTGTTTGTTTGTGCGTGAATCAATGTCGGCTTAACGGCTTCACCGATTTTAATGCTATTTGGAACACAGATAGATACTGTTTTTATATCTTTCGGTGAAACCGTCGTCTCTGGCAAAAAAAACCCAATTAACTGAACACAGGTAGATATTTGTCCTCATGGTAATTAGGATCAGGAGGGAGAAAAAAGAAAGCGGACATTTTTGTGCAACTGAATCAATCTTTACAAAGTCTCGGCTAATCGATTTTAGTTAAATTCGGAACATAGGTCCTAATCGGTTCTCTTTCTAGAGATAGGAACTAGATGGCAGGAAAAAAATTACGTCTGTGCCGATTACAATAAAATATTAAACATAGTTAGATATCTATATATCTCTTGATCTATAAAATGCTAATTTGAAAAATATCTCACGTGTTCGCAGTAGAGCCCTATAGCAAACAAGGCTATAATATATCACACAGTGCATAGAAAGACTCTGAAATTAGACCTAGGCAACATCGGGTATAATCAGCTACTTAAAAGATAATTTTTTTTAATTTATTCTGAAAAGATTTATTTTTGCGAATACAAATAAAAACAAGTAAGGCTGCTATATTCGTCAATGCCGAATCTTATATAATTTTCACCATCTATATAAATCTAGTTTAGAGAAGTAACTCCAATCAAAGAAACAAATATTGGGATGAGAGAGAATTAAAAAATAAAAAAAAAAGATTTGGAACTACATATACATAATATTACAAAAAATTTCATCGGCTCTTAATGGGTTAAGCATTTTTAAACAAATTTAGTATTTCCTTAAAGTTATTTTTAAAACCTTTAAAATGATACCCATTTTTATATATTAAAAATTTGAAAATTTCAGAGCCCCGTAAATCAGAATATATAAGCGAGCGCCAATTTTTTCACTTAATAATTTTTTTTTATATTTTAATTTTCTAACGTCCCATAAATTTATTTTTTGATTGTTTTTAGTTTATTGTTCCAAATGACTAATGACATGGTGTTTTGCCTGCTGCCTCGAAGGACATGGACCGCTCATGCTAATTTCCAAAAGCACTTCTTTCGACACTATGTCTGATCGATTGACATATTTTTTTTTTTAGCTGATATAGTGCCTATGCAAACTTGATTTCAACGCTAACACGGAGGGCAGAAGCATATAACTCAATCAGCTCCGCTATACATAAGAAGTCAAAATATACATATATACTTTATGGGATCGAAAATGGATATTGTACAAATATCACACCGAATGACTAACATATATATCCTTTTTCCACGTTTTGTGCTGAATAGTATAAAAGGGAAAAAATTAATAAGCTTTTTCCCTTTTTGAGGTCAATTAAAGAGCCTGTAAATCAATATACTGAAGAAAGTATTAAAATATTAAAATAAATTTTAACTCACAATTTAGGTAAAACTGAAGATGTGCATAGTTCAATGTTGTATAATTTATTATTCATTAAAGAAAATAATAATAAAAAAAAAACACAAAGTAGACTTTATGAACGGGACGCCTGTTTTATTATCACAAATTTTAAGTATGATTCCTATGCAGTTAATTAAGCACATATCTTATCATAGGCCCTTGCTGAGCTTTTTAATGCTTTATTAAAGCAATTAAAACAAATAAAAAATGTTTTATTTTATTATCTTAAGATTTATAACACACCTAGACAATTTATACAGATTTGCGTGTTAAATATTCATTTTGTTAATTTTTTACTATTTGCTAGATTTATTTTAAGTTTAATAAGAAACTACAGTTAAGGTAATACAACAGAACTTAAACGCCACACTCTAATACAAGTGCAACAATCGAGGTAACTGAACATTAACTGCAATTAATTGAACTTCCTCAAAAGCGGCAGCGAGTACACTATCTAGACTAATAGAAAATTACCTAAATAACACAGAACTATTAAATAAAGTGCAACAAACATGAACTTCATATCTAAATGCCAAGACGAAACGAGAAAAAAACACACGTTTTGCGCACGCGCACTTGTTGCGCATCGCCAGGCAATTAAAAGCGTGAAATTACTTTAGCAGAAAAAACAACAATAAAATAAGAAACAAACAATAACTCTAAAATTGTAAAGTGCAATTAAGAGACAATTAAACATTGATTATTAAATTGCTAACCCAAAAAAAAAAAAAAAATAAAAAGAAGCTTGTAGGAAGTTAACCCAGTTTTTTGTCTAATGAAATACTTAAATTTTAAAAACAGTGTATTTCATTACGTTCCTTGCAAGTTTAATTACAATACAAATGCAAACCTTACTTTAAAACAAAATATTAAAAAACATCATAAAACTAAGTTTTATTTCAAGTTTTTTGTTTTTTCTTAAGCGACTTTGCTGTCTTTGGTTCTACGTTGCGGCAACAGCAAAAAAGCAAATTGCATCTTTACAATAAAGTATGTTGCAAATGCAACAAGAATTATGGTTAGCTACATATATTTTTATTATGATACATAAGTTTGTTTAGGAAACTTGAACGAGCATGAACTTTTGTTAATTCTGCTCTAAAAGTGGAAGAAAAAAGTGTTTAACTTAATTTATGGTTTAGATTTTCATTTTAACAAAACACTAAACCCCACAAGAACAGCATTAAAAAAAAAAATAAAGAAAACAATCTATTAAAGGGGAAAAATATGTTACTATTTTAACCATGGTATGATTAAGAATTTGACAGTTTAGACAAAATAGAAATATGTGGGGAACAAAGCTAAATAATACTGTAAAAAGTGCCAAGGCAGAAAAAGTGAACAACACAAGATTCATTAAAAAAAAGTCTACTCATGATAGTAATGACGCAAGTAACTGGATGGTTTTAAATATGATACAAAAGCTGCCGTAAAATCACACAGGCCGGCAAGTTATAATTAACTAATAACTTCATTATGAGTTTAAACAGCAATTCTCGTTATTTTTCAAAAATATTGCTTTTAAAAAACTATACTTCTACCCACAATCAAGCTTGTGAATATCTTTTACCATCAACACATTTTTAAAAAGTTCAAATAAAATTTTTACTATGGGGCTTAATTTAGAGGCTTTCTCTACCTATTGAAACCTAATAAATTATAAAAATTATAAAATAAAGTCTTTTTGCCAATTGTTTGGTTCTTTGCTTTTTTCTTAACACATGCAGGCTTTAGTACAGCAATGCCTGTGATCAGACACCGATTTTTCACACAGTCCAAAAAAATGGAATACTATGCGTTATGTTGTACAGTTTGCATATGAATCCGATAAATAATAACTAACGTGAAATCCTATAGGATTTCAAAGTCTGGTAGCTCTATTTTTATATTTATAATTCCTACAATATCCATTTCCGACCCCATAATGTATATATTTTCTGCATAGCGAAGTCGATCAAGCGATGTCCGTTTTTCCGTACCATTTGGAACACATTTACTTTAGTTACTATAAAAAAATATACATATATGGGGCAATAGGGAATTAAAAAATAAAGAAAAGTATCAAGTAAAATAATTGGCGTTCGCCCATATTTTCCGACTTATGGGCCTCTGAACTTTTCAGAGAAAAGTACGATAGTGCACCATATTATTTAAGAATATCAATATGGGTATCATTTAAAAGCTTTTTAAGACATCTTTCAGAAAATTAACCCATTTACATCCCATTACATTTTTATGTAAAATTATATATATTTGCACCTAACATTTTTTTTTATTTTTAAATTCTCTGTCACCCCAATATTTGCTGTTTTGATTGGAGTTACTTCACTAAACTAGATTTACATATATGGTGAAGAGTATATAACATTCGGCATAGCCGAATATAGCGCTCTTACTTGTTCCACTTTCATTTGTGTTCCTGCAAGGGGCTAATTTTTATGAAAGAAAAATTTGTGAAATTAAGTTGAAACAGCAACCCTAAGCAAAACTTAATTATATGGTGAAATTGAGGCGTAGCGGAATAGCATGTGTTTTATGGGTACAAGCTTTATAGGCGTATGTTAAGAAAGTAGAATCAATGTAAATATAAATGACAAGTTACACAGCACAAAACGTAGAAAGTACGAACGCGTAGAACGCAAGAAGTTCGTTTACTTTCTACTATTCTATGCTTCTACTTTTCTTCGCTTTCAAGCGGCATGAAAAAATTTCAGCTGTTTTTAATAACTAAGGATGGTATATTATATTCTATTGTCAATGGTATCGATAAATACTGTTGTGTTAATGATTACTTTTTTCTTTTTTTTTTGTTTTTGTTTTAAAAAGCCTGTTTTAATAAAAAAAAAACCTTTTTTTTAGTAAAGTTAAGCAATAAATTCAGAACAAAAATACGTTAATAATTTAATAATAATAATTTAAAACAACTCTTCCATCAACAAAACTAGTGTTTTTGCTATCGATTACTTTTACGTACTGAGTTTCATCCCTAATGTTATTATAAAGTTTTTAAAACAAATGCAATGGAGGAAAAACTAAAAAACGCTGTTTAAAATTACGAAATTTTACGCTACAAAAGCTGTCTTCTATTTAGAAATAAATTTAAGAGAGCAACTGCTTGAATTTGCATAAGCAAGGACTTACATTCAATTTGTCAAAAATTGATTTTTATATACCACAGCTAATCAAAACAAAAACTTAGCACATAAAAAGCGTTGCATGTAACTTGTCGTTTAAGAAGTGTAGAAAGCGTAAAAAAGTATGAAAAGCGTATAAAGCGTGTACTCATAGAACGCGTTCTATGGACTTTCAGCTTAAGACTGCTATAAGCTCATTTAAAATCATTGTGCTAATCTCTTTTTTTGCGAGGATTTAGACAGCTTCTAAAATTTTGCAGAGATAATTTCTAGCTTGACACTTTCTAGCTGGATAGATGTTTAGCATACCATAGGATAAAAACTAAACATTAGGAAAATATTTCTAAATAGCGGAACGGGCTGAAATTTTTAAATCGAGTCTTCCAATTGAACAAATATTGGTTCAAAAAAGAACACTTTTTATGAAGTACATTTCTTATGGGGAAAGAACTAATGGTGTTGCAACATATTTCATCTTGATAATCACATGGGGATGGGGTTTTTTACAGATGTTGACTTTAGTACGAAAAGCTTTCTGATTGCCATTCACTTAGGAGTGGCCAGAAGTAACTAACGTGTGGAAGTTATTAAGCAGCTCACTACTTCCGATCCCAGAACAAATATTCCCTGGTAATATCATTATGAAAACTGTCAGATGGTAGTTAAAGTGAGAAGGCGACCCCGCCTAGAGGGAATATTGCCAGTCCCTATTCTAGGATCGGATGCTGTGGCCCAATCAGCCACATATCTTAAATATCAACGATTACAGAAACGTTAACAAATTCTAATTTAAACAACAACCCCGCTATGATGACGACTTTTGGCTTTAAACAACGTTTTATGATTGGTACTTAGAATGTAAGAACTCTCTCCGAAACATCAAGACTGGACCAATTTTGCAAAGAGATGATCGCTTATAAACTGGATATACTTGCCGTTAGTGAGGTGTAATGCCTTAACAGTGGTACCACAAAATTACCATCTGGCATGTTTTTATATACTCCGGCAACCCTAACTACCGAAGGAACGGCGTCGGAATGTTACTCTCCCTAGAAGCAAGAGACGCACTAATAGAACACAAAACTATCTTCGATGGAATCGTCACTTCGAGATTTAACACTTAATTTGGATAAATATCTATCATCTAATGTTATGTCCCAACTCGTCCCAACAAAGACATGTGTAAGGATGAATTCTATAGTCAGCTGAGTTACGTTGCTAGCTCTTTACCGATTGCCGTAATGGCAATGAAAATCTTCAGTCAATAATGGGAAAGTATTGTTTAGGCGAAGTGCGGAATAATAACGGCAACAGACTTATCGATTTCTGTGCAAGAAACCGGCTTTTTATTGGGAGTACGAAATTTTCTCAGAATAATATCTATAAATATACATGGGAATCACCAGATGGTCATACACGTAATCAAATCGACAACATTTTAATAAAGAAACCAATCTTGGGGTCTCTAATAGATGTCAAAGGCAGGCAACGTGCAGATATAGACAGTGAACGCAACCTCCTCGTAGCTACACTGTGTCTGCGTCCCGCAACTATTAATCACGTAAAAAGAAAGACGGAAAAGTGTAATACCCATTTGCTACAAGATCATGCTGTCTAATCTTTATATAATCAATCACTGCCAGCGTATCTTAAGATGATTGGAGGTAAGATAATTTCATTTTTGGTTAATTTATTATATCCTTTAATTCACTAATTATCTGTTTATAATTTTGTATACAATTTTAATACTGCCAATTTGTTTACAGCTTTTTGTTTTTGTGTTGGCCTAGTGCTTTTGCGACCATCCTCGTGTTTCAAATTTTTATATAATAATCAGCTTAAACTATATTAAACCAACATTAAAAATGTCAAAACTATTTCTTTATTTCTAGAGAAACAATTTTTTCTCTTTTCGTGCTTCAATTGCTTCTTTTCCGATATATTTAATTAAACCGTTATTTGTTATGCTCCCTTAAAACTGTTAACTTTACAAATAGTTTTTGTTTTCTCTTCATATTTTGTCCCCTTCCCAATAACTAGTTACTAAAAATCCCAACAATTCCTAATTTTCCGTATTTTTAAACTTTGATCACGATCATGTTATTTTTTGTTTTCCAAAAAAAAAAAAAAAAGTTCGTGCTGTTTAAAAGTTTTTCACATTGATATTACGAGTTTCTGTTTACTTAAAGCTCATTTTAAATGAAAATCAATTTAAAAGGGTTTTATTTTTTGTTCGTAGCAAAATTCTACTGTCAAGTACTACTATTTGTTTAACAAACTGTGTTTAAATGAATTACAAGGTTTTTGGAAATGATATTGTTGAGCTTGTTGTTAAGTATTTTTTTTTTTTTGTTTTTTGTTTTGTTGCTCAGAAAAAAATTGTAATTAAATGGAAGTTTGATAGAAAGACAAAATAAACAAACGAAAAGTATATTTTTTAATTAATTCGAATTTTGTTTTAACAAATAAAAAAAGCAACAACTTAAGTTGACTTTATTTCAAAAAAATATATTGGAGTAGTGTTCCTTAAAAATCCGACTGAAACTTGTAATGCCCCCTGTTTTTGCGAACTTCTGAATGCATTTAACAAAATACCAAGATATATCAGAAAAAAGCTTTGTTGCAAAAAAAACGTAGTAATACAAATTACGACACTTAGTCACCATTTCAATTGCATTAATACGAGTATCGAACGTTGTTATTTGTCTTATGCTTGAAATAACACTAATTTGAATTCTGCTCTCTCAAAAACAGAATAACTGAGAAATGTTTTTTAACATCGGTTTTACTTCTTTGATCAACTATTAATTATTTAATGCCTTGGACTATTTAGATTTTCCTACGTATAAGTGGTATTTAAAATTTAGATTATGATGTGATAATTTAAAAACCTGGTAATATTTGCTTGTTATTTTCAAAAAATTAGGTTTTCAATACAACAACCAACAAACAAAGCACAATTTAAACTAAACAAATGTAAGGCAATTAAAGGCACTGGACTTTTGTTTTTCATACCTCCACTTACTATTGTAAGACATTATGGAGAGACGGGCTTCGTTATATCGCTATGTATAAAAATCAAGAAAATATTCTTTATGGGGTGCAAAATGAAGATTGTAGAATAAAGAAATGAAATGCCAAATCTTCGCCTGCGGTGAAGGGTATTTATTGGAAGTTTTAATGGTCTTAGTTTTGGATCTAAAATTATTTTTGTTTATAGCACTTCTATGATTTTGAATAAGTATTCGATTGCCCATTTTTATACACTTCACCACAAAAACTATAAGCTAAGCTTGTCATTCCGTTTGTAATGTCAACAATATCCTTTTTCCCCATAAATTTTATACGTATATTCCGAGTCCCTATGCATTGCGAAGTCGATTGAGCGATGTCCGTCCGTGTTTAGGTTGAAATCAATTTGACAAGGCACTGCTAAGCTAGAGAAAATTTAAATATGTCAATCGATCATACACAGTTTCGAAAATTTTGCTATTTAAAATTAGCAAGATCGGTCCATGTACTTCGAGGCACCACGCATGTATCTAATTTTTCCATATCATTTGGAACATATCAAGTTAAGTCAATTAATTCCAATCAAATAAAAAACAAATATATGGGACGATAAAGAATGAAAAAATAAGAAAAAAACACTAAAGTGCTGTTTCTATATTACAGGCGATCAACTCGTCTGAAAAATTTATATGGAAATAACTCAAAAAACTGAGTGCTTTTCATATAATTTTTTCAGACGAGTTGAACGCCTGTAATACAGAAACAGCACATTAGTGAAAAATTAGCTCTCGCCTATATTTTCTGAGTCATGGGCCTCTGAAATTTTTATAGAAAAGTACGTTTGTACCATATATCGTTTGAGATATCAAGAGACCTTTGAGGAAATATAAAAACTTTTTAAAAATGCTCAACCCATTCAGAGCCGATGACATAATTATGTGCTGTTTCTGTATTACAAGCAAGCGACTCGTCTAGAATATTTGTATAGGAATCACTAAAAAAATGAGTGCTTTTCATACAATTATTTTAGACGAGTCGCTTGCTTGTTATACAGAAACAGCACATTAATTTATGTAAAATTTTATGCAGTCAGGGGTGCCAGAAAATTTTCATAAGAAATCATCACTTTTGCACAAAAAAATCGCCTTTATCGACACTTTAATTTTAAAAAATCTGCAAGTTAAAAAAACATTTTGAATACAATAAAACATATTTTTGTTAACAAAAAGTATCAAATAATTTATCATTTTATAAGATTTATGTTCAAAATCAAAATGTTTTAATATTTGAATTGATGCAGTTATTTACAGTTTTGTTTGTTTCGTTTTTGTTATGTTTTGATTCCAATTATAAATAACTCTTTAGCCAATGAGCCCAAATACATCTTATGAAATTTCAAAAGATGCTCTCTGTCTATTAATTCCGCTAAAGAAAGTTCATGGATTTTTATAAAATTACTTAGTACAGTTCTAAGAAGCCTTTCCACATGGCTGTTTAGATTGTGTATTTCTGTTGACTTTCTTTAATACATTCTGTTTATACTATTAACAATTTCAAGAATATATTTAAAGAAGATAAATATATTTGATTTGGTGCGTTTAAATTTTTTATAATTATTTTCGCTGTATCGATTTGAACAACATTAACAGCAAATTAAAAGTAAATTTTTAAAGCCTCATATAAATCTAATATTCAAACAACTACGACTTCACGCGACAATATCTTCTTTGACTTGGGTGCTTGAATTTTTATTTTATTTCTACTAATTTTTTAATGTTTTGAAATTGATGAAATCTTTTTGTATTAAAGACAAGCGTATAACGCATATAATGCAAGTGAGTGTTAAACATATTTCATGAAAAATAAATCTGAAATATCTTTTTTTTTTAATTTTTGCAACTGAATTTACTTGTAGTTTTTGTGATTTTGTGTAAAGCTTGTACAAACATTTAGCATAGCATTATCTACTTTTAACTATCGGAAGAAATATTCCTGTATTTTTAATTTTACACATATACATACAACCAAACATACTGACTTGATTCATTCACGCCAGCGAGAACTTTTTATTTTCTAATAGCTCACATACAGTTAAGAACTGTTTTTTCCAATACAGCAAATAAGCCTAACCCTTTTTCTCTTTAGTAAAAGTGCTGACTTATTAACAGCTGTCTCTTCCTAATGTTACAAGTATTCTGGAGTGGCCAAAAGTTAATAAATTATTCTAAAACAAACAAAGTTACCCTGTGTTTATGAAAAAATCGGCATTTTTAGAGGCAAAATCGGCAAATCGGCATTTTGATAAATTCGAGGCGAAAAATCGGCAAAATGCCGACAAATCCGTAAATATGGCAGGCCTGGATATAGTGCTTGATTTTTTTTCTTATTTTTAATACTCTGTCACCCCAATTTTTTTTATTGCAGTTATTTTACGTAACTTGATTTACATATATGGTGAAGGATATATAAAATTCGGCATAACCGAATATTGCACTCTTACTTATTTTATATTCTTATATCGTTTGTATCTTAAATTTATTTTTATTTAATAATTAATTTTCCTTCAAACTTAATCAATTTGCATTAAGAAAGTATTTCGCTACAAATTAAGTATTTTTGAAAAAAAAATAACTTTTTGTTATTTTTTGCCTTTTGCCTTTTCATATTTCATATTAACAATTCCAAACTTTTACTGTAATTTAAATAAAATTTTTGCTATCAAATAAATAGAAACAATAAAAACGAAATAAATTTTTTTAAAAATTCATTAAAATTTTTAACTTGAAATTATATTTAATTAATATTTTACGAAAACAAAAAACAAAAAATATTTATGTGCGAAATTTTACAACTTTTTGTACCTGAAACAACATGTCTTAAGGAAAAATTGTCAACTTGATGCAGTTAAAACAATTAATTTCTAGGTTGGTCTTGTTGCCAGCAACAGTGACTGACTTTCTGACATGTTGTATAAATAATGTGGCATAATCTAGTATGGGTATGACAACAACTAATACATGTTTATATATATATCAGAATATATGTTTGTTAACGAACAAATGAACTATATAAAAATTCTATGCATTTTAATAGAATTTGTTTGTGTATGAATAAGTATATGAGCGAAACAATGATGGTCATAAAATATAATAATTTAACATTACATATTTTTGCTGTTACTGTGATTGTCTGCTTTTTTTATTAAGATGTACTTTAACCCTTTACGGCGCAAGAACGCCAATTTCTTTAGTTTTTGGTTAATAGTTAGTAAATTGGCTATTATTATTGGAAAAGTTAATAAAAAAAATTTTAATAATAATTAAGATTATATTTATTGAAAAAAATTATATGTTGCAGAAATGCAACATTGCAGAAATAACTCTAAAAAAAAAGATTGAAATTAATGGGTATGAAAATTTTTAAAACAGTTGTTCTGCTTATTGTAGCACAAACTAATTCCGCATTTTTCGCAAGATGTTTGCGTTTAGCCTTTGTATTTTGGAAATTTGCATCTAATCCGTTTATCGACCCAAACTGGGCAGTGGCTATAGTGGTCGAATCTGACATCTTTCGTTTAAAATCGTTTCGACGACATTGTCTCTCGGAGCAGCGCAAAGCTTGTGTTTGCTGACCAATACATTTTTACATTTGGATATGAACTACGAATCTTTTGACTGGTTGCATTTACAGGCTTATTGGCATCTTTCAGAACAGAGTATAAATTAGTCTGGTCCCTTATGAATTCGATAATGTCCTCAGTAAATAAATGCGAAAATACTTCAAATGGGGTATCCAAGCAAAGTACTTCTGGAGGTTACATCTCAGATCCATGAGATGTCGTTTTAGTCTTAGGCACATGATTAGACAACTTTGAAGATTCTTCAGTAGTAGTAGAAGGGAAATTCTTTGCAGTTCTAACGTTCTGAATGCTGGTGGATGCAGTTGGAAGATTGTTAGTGGGCTCAAATTCATTTTGTAAGCCAGGCGATGCTTCTAGTTCCTCATCGGAGCTTTCATTCACAATCGCCTATAACTCATACGTTGGATCGACAGCATCATCGTCATCAGAAAAATCCAGGCCATCTTCATTATCTTCCCATTTTGATATGGAATAATTTCTAGGTCCTTAGTAGTTAGATTATGCGCTTTACGAATCATTTTTATACTGAAGAAGAAATATTCACAATGATCAAAAATAGTCAAATAATACACCTCAACAGGCAATGTTGCATATGTGCAACAAACCAAAATCAGTATAAAACGTAAACGAAATTGGTTTTGCAAAAAAGTATATAATTGATTATTAAAATATATCCTCTTACCTTTCACTCACACAAATTTCAATAGTCAAATACCACTATTACTTAAAAAAAAATTTTTTCGAAAAAGAGTTCAAAGAACGCACAAGAGGTTAGTACATGAGTATAACTTAAACGAAATTAATACAAAACTGTTGCTGCCTATAAAGCTTATTAGTTTTTAAACCGCAAAAATGCTACGTTGTCAAACTGCAACATCGCCTTAAATTGGTATACAACCATACATAATATTTTTACACTTACTTTAAGGGTATGTTGCAGAAATACAACATGACGCCGTAAAGGGTTAATTAATTAGCTTTATAAAGAAAACATTTACATTTTATGTTGTTGTTTTTGGATTTTTTTTCTATTTTATTTGTAAAAAGAAAGCTCAAACAAGTTGTTTGAAAATTTGGTATCAAGTAAAATAAACAAAATATTCCCACGTTTAATAATAAAAAAATAAACATTAAAAAATGTACCCTGTTGTTGTCATTCATACATACATACATTTATATGTGAGTACATTTTTGTATATTTAAAATTTTTTTAATTTAATCACAAATTAACAGACTTAAAGAATAAAGTGAAAGAAATAAGCAGCACAAGAAAAGCAAATAAAAAATATTAACAGTAAAAAGAATGAATTAATTCTGTCATTTTTAAGTTTGTTTTCTCGTTCATTAGGAAAAGGGTTATTTAGCTAATAGATATTTCAATTATCAGAATTTAAAAAACAACAGAAAAAACATTAAATAGCTCCCAGTACTGTAAGTGTATATGAGTGTTTAAAGATGTGGGTGGCTTGCGGTCTTAATTGCCTGCTGATTGTTTGACTGTCGTCTCATTAATAAAGTGTGGTGTATTTAAAATATACATATTTTTTAATTATAAGGAATTTTGGTTAATTATGAAAAAAACAAGAAAAAATTTTGCTGCAAATTTGGTTAGATTGAAATGATTTTTTTTTATTTCTACGCATGTTCAAGTTGTTGCTAAAGATGATTATGGTGAAAAAAGCACGATAGCAATCAGTTAAAAAGAAACTATACTCCAACATAAACACACGAACATAATGACAAGTATTTATATTAAAATTCGCAAGTCATGTTGCAGCTTGTATGTAGCTTAAAAATGCTTTTCAAGAAAAAAAATCGTTCCTCCCAAAATCTTCTAACGCATTGTATATGTAGAATACAAAAAAGAAAACAAAAATCTAAAACCATAAGCTTCCCAAATAATACACCAAAAAAGATATGAAAATCTTTGTGTACATCAAATAAATAGAAAAATAAAAGACATATCTATGAAAAAATTCACGTGCATCTTAAGGCACAACAACAGCAACGGCAACAATAACAATAACAACAGTATATACTATACGTTGGTAGGAAGGGGCATACATATAAAAAACGCGGCATTTCAGTTTAAGCTTGATGTTTATTGCTGATGATCGTTTATAAAAAGGTTTATTCATACAGACGGACAGACTGAGTGTAATCGTAATGTCTAACTTACTGTCTGCTTCACTATATGTCTGTCTGTCCTACCGTCTGTTCTACTAGCCAGATCTCCTTGAATTATAAAAATCTTAAAAAAAAGCACATTGTCTCTCCTGTTTTCTTTTTATTGTGATCTAGTAGAGGGGGGATTTTCGTTTTAGAATTATTTTATACATTCTTTAGTTTTCGCATGCTTAAGCTTTTGGGTTTTAAAGCTGTTTGGTTCTGGTTTGTTGTGGCATTGTTTGTACGTGTTCGTTTTACGGCTGCCTTTTCATATTTTTACTATAAAGTAATCTCTATTACTTTTGATGATGATACACCACTACTTTTCTACCTTTATAACAAATGAAACGAATGTAAAAGGCATTAAACTAAAAAAAAAAACAACAACAGCGAAAATGTATATGCCAAAACATGCATGAATGATTAATTGTGTTGTACGCATAGATGACAATAAATTTTGATATACATAAATATATAACAAACTTTTTTAAATTATAAACTTTTCATTGCTTTAAACCAAGAAATTATTAGAGGTTTTCTTAAATATTACAAATTAAATAAAATTCAATTGAATTCCTTCGATTCGATGGAAACAGAATTTTACACGCTGATAGCTGAAAAGCTCTAACTTCAAAACTTTCCAGGGCGCAGTAATTTTATGTAATTTTTTATCATTTTTTATCAGACTTAAGCAGTTAAAAGCCTGAGGCCTTCAAGATCCATTACATACCATAAAGTAATCGCCTATAGTTAAAGGGATATTTGCATGTAAAAATTAAAAAAAATAATGGTGGTAACTTTCATTTGATTAGTTTCCCTAGAAATGATGGAAAATAAATTTCAATTTCAAAATGTGACATTTTTACATATATAAATTTTCACATATTTTAGATCAGACAAGCAACGTAAATCTTATAAAATGAATATTTCCTAACAAGGGTATAGTTTTTTTTAAATTTTGGATTTTTTTTTTTAATTTATTTCTATCCTCGATCACGATCAATCTTTATTTTATTAGTTTTTTGTTTTCAGCGCATTTGTTGTAAAATTTTAAACCTGCTTGTAAAAGTCCCATATGTTTTCAGTTATAGTTGTTTCTTATGACCGTCCAAATATAAGATTTATGGGCAAAAGTGGGTAATTTTGGGAATTTTTATTGCATGATTTGGGAATTTCGAGTTTAGATTTGCTTTAATTTAAAAGCTTTTCACTTGCTTATTGATTAAATACAAATATAGAATACATGTAATGAATGCTTTAAAACATACATTTACATTTTTTTTTCGAAAAAACTATATCGAAAGCAAGCATTAAGTCTAAAATTGGATAAATTTCAGAAATCTAGAAAAGTTTTGGAATAAATTTTGATATCTTTTCTTATCTCGCTAAATAAAACAATTGGATACATGTCTACCTGATCCAAAAATATTTCATAAAATACATCAATCCGAAACAACTCACTCCTATCAATTTGCTAGCGTTTGATAGAAGCCACTACATAATAAACAATCCCCCTTTATAACAAAAAAAAAAAATCGTTTGCAAGTCCCTATGCTTTGGGCACAGCATACCTTTCGGTTAAGAATCGTCAAAAATATTTTGTTAGTCTTAATTCAAAGCTTGTATAAAACTGCAGCCGCGGCACAATCAGTTTTTGGTTGGCTTGGTGTTTTTGGATAGTTTATGTATATGGGCAAAGACTTGATTAGACTTCAACAAGACTACGCATTGTGGGAGCAATAAATATAAAAGTAAAAATATTAAAACTCTTTAGGAAAAATTGCATCAAGACATTGGATTTCCTTTTAAAATTTTCATATTAACAGACAAAAAAGTTTAGATTTTTTTATAGTTTTTAGTGCTTGTGTCAAAATGTATACATAAATTGATATCATAGTGATAGCTTTAAATTTTCTCAAGAAACTTAAACCTATTTTAATAAAACTTTTGTTAAAGAGTTAATTTCATCCAGGCATTACTAGTAAGAAAAAAAAACAAAGAGCAGTAAGTCAAGTTGCTGTAGTCATATAAAAGTAGGGCAATGGGGATAGTCGCCTCACAATGCGTTAAAACATTAATGTATTCATAAGCATACATTAATGTTTTAACGCATATAAAGAGTTATTAACTCCCGAGATTTAAATTGAAGCCGAAAATTGGGTTTTAAATCTTATTGAATCTGTTTTAATGTGAAAAATCAAATCTCTAAAATGGATGAGTAGACTATTTCTCGATATAGACGATATAGAAAAAGATTTTCTTTCACACTAAAATTGTTCTACAGTAGTAGAAAGTATTAAATGTTTGATTTGAATATTATGGTATGTACGAAGGATGAAGCAACGGTTGGTATTAAGTTCGGTTTCTAGTCCATGCAATAACATAATTGCTTTATAAAAAAAAATTACCAAACGAAAAATATTGATGGGAAAACCACCAATAAAAAATTATTACTTTAATAATTTTCAATCTGGCAACTCAAAAATTCTTTGTCATTTTAAAAATTCCTCAGATCACTTTAATATTTCACGAAAGACATTAAAATATAGAAGTTGTTCCAAACAAATGGAAGTCAGTCTTTCCAAAAAGCCATCTAAAAGAGAACGTGATGTATCAGCGAAAACTTTTAAACAAAATCGGTACGTTTCTGTTTCACAAAAAATCAATTATTTGCTTATAATAAGACTTAGATCATAAGCTACAAGAAACAGCTATATAAACATATAGTTTATAAGCCCAAATAAATGATTTCACAATTGCTTCAAACACAAAAATAAATATGTAGATGCTTACAATACATACATACATAGATATATATATACTTTTTTTAATGTTTTGGTTCCCTTTTTACTTCTTTTTATATTTTACTGTTTTTTTAATTATTTATTTTGTACATAAATTTTTATTTTTTTCACTTTCTCTATCAATAATAAACAATTTCAAATTTTAGCTACCAGAAAAATTACTGAACTGTCAAGAACTTGAACAAAATATTTTTTAGCGCAAACATTATTCTGTTGCTTTAAACCATACTTTGATTAATAATAATATATTATGGTTAAATATTTTATATTATTTTTAAAAAGTTATAAAACTTTGGTTGTGGTTGAAATTTTTTTAAGTTAAAACCAACCATGTTGCATTTTTTGTGCACAGTAACCATATAATCGTTGAAATTTAACAAAAAATGTTTATCGTGACTAAAGTTTTGGTGAAAATAACTATGGTTTGTTCTCTGCAACTATACATTGTTACAAAGAACATAATATGGTTATTGTGACCATATCACAACCATGTTTTTTTTCTGCGTGCATTTTCAAAAGGAGTAAAATTATTATTTTCTTCTTCTGTAATATTTCGTCTTCATATATATTTTTTAAATTAAACTTTTTTGAATGCTCTTTCTACTTCAACATTAGAATATGGAAATGATAATAAACATCAAGAAAAATATATATTAACGGAATTTTTGAAATGCTGCCCCTCACTTCAGATTTAGTTGTTTTTTTTATAATTCTTTATCCGAATATTATAAAAAACGTAGTAGATGCCTAGAAAAGGGCAAAGAATACAACAACCAAAGACGTAAATGAAAAAAATGATGATATTTTATAGAAATTTAATGTACATAAAAATATGAATTAAAAAGGGAAAAATGGAAAAATTAATTTATAGATATAAAAAGTGCCAAGCGCGTTGTTTATGCGAATGCCAAGAGCTATGGCAGCAATTTTTTTTTAAGAAGCTAGAAGGAAAATTTTTAGTGATTTGCTTTAAATCCACAATATATGCTGATCAATTTATATCTCCTCTATCCCTTTCCTGACGAACGTAGCACGATTACAAAAACGACTAAATAGACATCATGGTCTAAAAGGCTACTTGTCTCTTAAAAAAAAACCTAACCGATGTTACCGAAACTCAAAACTTATCTTACGATTTAAAAATTGGCTTTTGTCGTGCTTGGAGTGGAGCCGCATGTTGGAAAATGCACTGTAATAGCATGTGTTCAAACGCATTTAATTTTTTTAGGAGCGTTATTTAGTAGGCATGTTTTTTTTAGCTGCGAATTACTTTTTTCACAATGTTGTCAATGACAAACTATAAGTTAAATGTGTTACAGCGCCATCTGGTGATAGTTTGACACATTATATTAAATAAAATAAAGTTTTTTGTCTAATTTTGGCTTGCCGACGATTAATTACAAGAAAAACTCATAATAAGTTAAAAATTTAAATTTTGTATTATGATAAGCTTTTCAAAACTAATCTAATGAAAAACAACTAAAAGTGCTATATTCGGCTATGCCAAATCTTTTATGTAAATCACTATCTACGTAAATCTAGTTTACTGAAGTAACTCCAATCAAAAAAGCAAATATTAGGGTGACAGAAAAAAAAAATAAAAAAAATTGGTACATGCATATGCAATATATAATTTTACATAAAAATGACATCGGTTCTTAATGGGTTAAGCATTTTTAAAAAATTTTAGTATTTCCTTAAAGATCTCTTTAAAAGCTTTAAAATGATATCCATATTTATCTTTTAAAAAATTTGAAAATTTCAGAGCCCCGTAATTAGAAAAATATAGGCGAGCGCCAATTTTTTCACTCGATTTCTTTTCTTATTTTATAATTCTTTATCGCCCCATATATTTATATTTTTGATTAGAGTTACTTTTAATTGTTCCAAATGACATAAAAAAATTAGAGGTAAGCGTGGTGTTTTGCTTGCTGCTTTGAAGGACATGAACCGATAATGCTAACTTCCAATAGCACTTCTTTCGACACTATTTCTGATCGATTGACATATTTATTTTTTTATTTTTATTTATTTTTTTTTTTTTCTTGCAATTATCTTGCGTTTCACTTCACTTGTGGTGAAGAGTATAAGAACATAATTATTATTTTTTAATATTATATTTACTCTTCGCTCTCCCACATTACTGAACTACGAAGAACATATAATTTTTTATTATTTTTTTTTTTTTTTTTTTTTTTGTTATTTACGGGTACTTTCTCGTTTAAGAGTAACAAGTTTCTGGGTGTTAGATTTAGAGCATTTACGAAATAGTTTTCCCTAAAAACTAAAAAGAACAACGTAACAATAACAATATATTTCCTAATATTTAGCATTCACAAAAGAAATGCGTAGTCTTTACACTTATATAAAATCATTGCGTTATAGGAACAGGTCTGATTTGTAAAAAAAAAAGTCGCTTTTACATGCCCTCAGGGTTCATTAACTTAAAGAAGGGTGTTTTTATTTGCAAAGATCTTAAAAGAAAAGGAAAACGAATATTTTGTTTGTTTTTCAGCAAAATCTTGAAACTCATAAATAATCATTTCTGTTGTATGCCGTCCCATGTGTGGAAATTTTTTAGCAAGTTTTTTGTAGGCGTTTCAACATTTTGATTTTTATTGAACTTTTTTTTTATTTATTTTGTTATTTAATCACAATTTTTCTCATGAGTTAAATAAGGCAAATCTGGAAATTAGTTGGATTATTTGATTTATGGGGAGAGTTTGCAAAGAACGAAATATTTGGCACAACACAAAGAGGCGCTAATTTTTTATTTTTTGTTTTTGCAAAAAATTTCAATATCTTGTAAATTTGTGTGTGAATTGTGTGATATAAAGCCTTAACATATGTATGTAATTCTGCAAAAATTTTAAATTCAAAAATGTTAAATGATACTTTTCAGAACTGCACTTAAAATATTTTAAAAGAAGTTGAATAATTTTTTTTTTTTTTGCAGCACTAACATAAAACAGTGAGTGTTAATAATTTGCCATTTTATGTTTGAATTTAATTAAAAATGCTATAAAACGAATTATTTTTTTCATGACCATTCATTCATTTTGATTTCTTGGACTCACTTGATTATATAAAATAGTTAAGTTGCGTCTATCATTTAGTAAAGTTTCTTAAAAGATTCAATGTTAAAATTTTAATGCCATTAAATTTTGTTTGGTCATCATCATCAGCATGATGTCCACGCTTTAGCACACCTTGCGTTTGGTTGATTTTCTTAAGTGATTTCGTATTTTTAAACATCACATATATTCATCTGTTATAGTTGGCTGTCAGAAAACGCGTTTTTCTCTTTTTCATTAAATATATTTGTTTTTAAATTTGTAAAAATATTTAGTAAACATTTTTTTGTTGTTTCATTATCTCGCAAAATGTACAATACAACTTTAATAAATTTTCATAAAATTCTCTGTCTCCGTTTTAACTGATAAAAAGAAAAGTAAAAAAAGTTACTTAACATACCTTCACATGTAAATTGTCCATAGTGTTTGCCCGAACTTTTATCACCACACACGACACATTCGATATTTTGTTTGGGATCGATTTGTGAACCGCTATTGCTGCTTTGAGAATGAGAACTGTTGGCCTGTGAACTGGGAGTTGTACTGCCGCCACCGTTATTATTACTATTGCCGCCGCTATTGTTATTGCCACTACCGCTGCCACTGCCCACCAGACAATTTGACTGTGATCCTTTTAGCATCGAGTTCATATCATGTGTATTTTGATGTTGACCCGTTGACGTATGATGTGATGTATTTGTCATGGCGGATAAATCTTCCTTAATGGTATGATGGCTGGCCGTTTGTTGCAGGTTATTTTGATTAACACTGGAAGCGGATAAGGCAGATAAATCTTGTTTAATGCCCACCGATTGATGGCTGGCCACACTGGAAGGTGTGGTGCCACCGCCGGTACCTACGGAACCCGTATTTGTATTTTGTGTTCCGGCTAAAGAACCAGGACCAGCGGACGCATGTAAATGTTGACCTAAGTTGGGATCATGCCAGGCAGTTGGTGGTGGTACTCCAAGCGCCATGGATCTGGGTATGCCTAATTCGAAGGGCGATAATTCAGCTCCGGATTGGGGTCTGTGATTGAAAAAACCGGGTGCTGTAGAGGGTGATGCACACATAACGCCGCCTCCGTAGACACTTAAAGAGTTGTGTGTTATCATTTTGGCGGCCGTTGGTGTACACGAGTTATAAGTAGAATGCACTTTTAAAAATTGTTAAAGCCGTATCCTCTAAGGGACAACGGTCTTAGTATTTTCTTTTAATAAAATGAATTTTTATTTTTTTCGTTTTGTTTTTTTTTACAAAAATCCAATTATTTTGGTTTTCACAATCTTTGTATTTGTACAAATTTTACTTTCGTTAAAATATTTTCCAATTTTCTTTTTAATTTTTCTCAGATATTTTTAAATATCTTATTCATATTATTTTTATTTTGTTACATTTTTTTTAATTTATTATAAATTTAACCACATGAAAATTTTAATAATTTTTTTTTAATATTTTGAACAAACTTCTTTTCTTTAAATATTAAATTTTTTAAACTTTCATATATATTTTTTTCTTAAATTTTTTTACGATTTGATATTTTTTAACTTTGCTAAAAAATTGAATTTTTAAATTTGTGTTTTATTTTTTTTATTAAGTTTTAAGAAATGCGCGTCATGCGAGCAGCGTAAATCTCAGCTGTTTTCGTAAGGCCTCTTAGAGCCTGACTGGCAAAACATTCGTGGCAAAAGGTACACGACCCGACCCGACTCGACCATTTCGACCTAACGACACATCACACAAATCTCTCTCATTCCACCACTCAAACATCCCACAGATACATGCAGTATCTTATGGATTCATATTAAAACCACCCCACTTTTTTAACAGTTCTCACCATATGTTTGTCTCTTTTCCTCTTTCTTAGTTAGTGGAAAATTACTCTTGGTAATGTAGCTCAGTATTTGTCGATGGTGGTAGTAAGTTGGGTTGTGTTGTTCGTAGTAATCTGGAGTGAGTATGTGTTGTTGAGTTGCGGTGGGGCAAGACCTTAAAATGTGTTCTGTTTGCACTTTTGAGTCAAATATTTAACAGAAACGCATACTTATGACAGTATTACATTTATTCACTAACTCTATATGCTCTAGTACTCACATCTATAAGATACATTTGCTCTTTTGTTTTATTTCTTTCTGGCAGAAATGTTAACGAAAGACATACAAAAAAACACTCAGCAGCACTCAGTTTGTTTTATTTTTCTTATTGAATATAATTTTTCCTCTTCCTCTTCTACTGCTCAATCGCTTAAATTTTTTCCTGCTTCTTATTTTTCTCATTTTATATTTTTTTTATTTTTCTTATTAGTTCACTTAGTGTAACTGACAGTTACGTCGTATCTTCTTGTTTGTATGTTGATTTTATTAAGTTTTAAGTTTCTTATACGATTTTGTGAGTTATTTCTTTTGTTTTATTTTTCTTGTTAGTAGTTTTTTTTTTATTTATTCAGTCATTTTAAATTTTATTTAGTTACTGCTAAAATCCCTCTCTGGAATTTATTTTTAACTATTTTTTATTGTCATCTGGTTGGCTAATTAAAATGCGTAACTATTCGTTGACTTAAAAACAATGTTTTAAGTTTTATTTCTGAAGTTAGAGAGTGAGCATAACAATCGAAATTAAAAGACTTGGAAAAGAAGTTTTAAATTACTTCAGAATTTTTAAAACTATGTATAATTGTATTAATGTTAGTTAAGAATTTTAATATTTTTAAAAAAGTTAAAAAAATTTATTCAATATACAAGCATACTTACTATTTTCCACAGTTTCATAAATACGCTTTATTAAGTCAGACCTTAAAAAAAACTTCTGCCGAAATCAGCGTTTAGCAGATTTGCTACTGGTTTTTATTATTGTTTAGTATTCGTGCGACTCGCATTTTTTTCAGTCCTTTTCAAATACTTATAATGACACACATTTTTTCTGTTTTTAAGTCCCATTATTGCTAGATTTCAGAATCTAGTTGGTACTTAAAAAGTCATTTATGGTTCCTTGGAGCTTTCAGATTTATCATCCTTTAATATTTTTCCATGATTCCCAATTTCAAAATTGTTTACTCACTTTTTTTTAGTTATTTAAAAAAAAAAAAAACTCGCTCTCGTAAAACCGACAAATTTAAACTGTTGTTATAATTTTCGGTAAAAACCGTCGTCTCTAGCTGTGTACTTCTGATATCTAGTACATGTTTATGCACTCATCACTGCTATTAGAAGTTTGGCATTCCGTTTTACAGTATTAATGTGCTTTCGGATTTTTAAAATTCCCCAGATAGTTTGTGGGTACTTTTAATATAGTGATCAAATTCGAAAGATTTTTCTAATGATAATTTGAGGAACAAAAAATCCGCCGGAGATATGAGAAAATTCCTCAAATATCTTAATTTCATTTTATTTCGTTCAAAGCTAATGATTTGTTTTATAATCTTAAATAACTGGAAAACGTAAGTCATTTGCAGATAAGTCTCAAAGTTTGTACTTGAAAGTATATTTTACTCTCTCACCAACCTGCATCGTAATATTACGATATCAGATAATTCATAATAACCTTGTATGTGGAGCAACAAATATCTCACACGACGTCACCAACGCCAACAAGGTTTTACTGCAAAGCACCATGCTCCAGATATACTCCCGATATTGGGCACCAGCCCACCTCACGTTAGTTACGTCATATATAAAATAATAAATAATTAGATTTAAATAATTAGATTTAATGGGGGTACACCTCTCTACAGTTCGCACACAAAAAAATAGCCTTTTTAAAAATAATTTAAAATGATCAGTCTTATCGTTTCGCAAAGTATAGGTAAAAACAAACAAACATACATAAACTTTTAATTTTAATTACACTGATTTACTGTGTTTTTATTTACTTTGGAGCTTTGGCTACAATCGTCGCATCAATCCTACAATTGTCTACAATTCTCCATCAAGATTCAAACCCACGATATCTTATATAGCAAAGATGCTCTACCTTAACCATTTCAGACGTTCTGAACTGATCTGGACAATAACCTGTTGTATACTATAAGGGCTCCCTAATCAATGTAACGACCTTGGGAGCAAAACACATCCGTTAAAGTTTAGTAAAAAAGGATTGATATATGAAAATGACAACTGAAATATGTCGTTAAAATTTCTAAGGATCAAAACCTATATCTGCTTAAATTCCAAAGTATGTGTATTACAGAAAAATATTAGGTCTGTTTCTTTACTCTTTTTTGGGATACCACGGAAACTATTGTTGCAGATTTGGTAGACAGTTCAAGTGATTCTAGTGAAGACGAAATCCTAGACTTTATTGAAGAAGAGTCCGATTTTGAAGAAACGCAAGACAAAAAACATTTCAAACTATTTGAATGAAATTGTTCCTTCATATACGGACAAAGAACTCCGACAACATTTTCACACATCGAGAGATTTATATTTATCTGCAAAATTCGCCGAAAATTTCACATGTACTTCTTTGCGAGCAAATAAACGCATACCTCTTTTTATGGTTTTTATGGTTTTACTGGTTTTTGAAGAACATGAAACTAGTAACGACTGATCAATTACTACTTTTTGCTGATTTATTAAAATTGATTTTATACCATTCACCATAAAAAGTGGAAAGGGGTATATCTTAGTTTGTCATTCCGTGTATAGTTTCTACAATATCCATTTCTCACCCCTATAAATTATGTATATTCGGACTTCTTATGCATAGCGAAGTCGATCGAGCGATGTCCGTCTGTCCGTCCGTGTTAGTGTTGAAATCAAAATAAATATGTCAATCGATCAGATACAGTGTCAAAAGAAATTAGCAATCAGCGCCTACCTCTAATATTTTCATGCCATTTGGAACAATAAAGAAACTCTAATCAAAAAATTAAAAAATATATATTGGGCGTTATAGAATTAAAAAATAAGAAAACAAAAAATCAAGTGAAAAGTCGGCGCTTGCCTATATTTTGCCAGTTACGGGGTTCTGAAATTTTCAAATTTTTTTAAATGTCAATATGTGTATCATATTAAAGCTTTTGAAGAGATCTTTAAGGAAATGCAAAAATTAAATTTCTTAAAAATGGTTAACCCATTAAGAGCCGATGGCAATTTTATGTAAAATAATATATATGTATGCAGTACAAATTTTTTTTTTATTTTTTAATTCTCGGTCACCCAAATATTTGCTTTTTTGATTGGAGTTACTTCACCTACCTAGATTTACATACATGGTGAAGGATACATAAGATTCGGCATTGCCGAATATAACACTCTTACTTTTTTTTTTATTAAAAAAGTGAAAACACTTTGTTTTTAACCGACTTCAAAAAACAGAAGAAGGTTATAAAATTCGGCTGAATGTTGTTTTTTTATGTTTGTGCCTGCAAAACTCAGTCATTTCTGATCCGATTTTATAGATTGGTTCTGTTTTAAAAACATTCATAATCTTAAAAATTAAAGGGTGTCCCCATACAACATACAAATTTTTTAAGTGTATTATGAACTGTAAAGGGCACTTCTGTAAAATTTAAAATGTTTGCGTGTACTATAGCTCCCAAAAACAAAAAGGTATACAAAAATAAATCTAAAAATTAAAGGGTGTCCCCATAATTGATGTAAATTTACTTATATTGGCCTATCTTTTGAACGGTTATACACAAACGCTTAAAAATTGGACAGAATGTTGATTGCTATGGCCATTGTAGTATCAAGTATTAATATTAAAGATTATAAATTAAAGGGTGCCCCAATATTCAATTTAAAATTATGTTTATGGCCATACTTTTTAGCAGTTGTGGACATACGCTTAAAATTTCA
This sequence comes from Gymnosoma rotundatum, assembly GCA_916610165.2. Taxonomy (NCBI): domain Eukaryota; kingdom Metazoa; phylum Arthropoda; class Insecta; order Diptera; family Tachinidae; genus Gymnosoma; species Gymnosoma rotundatum. Next base: position 141,808,827 of record OU744336.1, on the reverse strand, counting down.
ACGAACCTGTATTGCTAAGTCCGCTATAACAACAAGTGTAAGATTTGGATTTGGGAGTTAAAGGGTGTGCCAATAGTTGATGTTATTTCTAGTACGAAACTTAAAAGGGACCTGTATTGCTAAGCTCGCTATATCAATGAGTATATAATTTGAATTTTGAAATTAAAGGGTGTCCTATAATTGATTAGATTTACTTATATGGGCCTATCTTTTGAACCGTTATAGAGAGAACCCTAAAAATTAAAAGGGAACTGTATTTCTAATCCCGCTTTATTAACGAGTTTATAATTTGAATTTAGAAATGAAAGGGTGTCCCATAATAGATGTAGATTTACACATATCGGCCTATATTTTGAACGTTATAAACAAACGCTTGCAAATCGGACAAAATGTCGATTGCTATGGATGTTATAGTAACAAGAATTGATATTTAAAATTATAAATAAAAGTGTGCCCCAATAGTTTATTAATTTTGAAGTAGACAGACGATTGAAATTTACAAATAACCTGTATTATCAACTCCGATATAACAAGAAGCTTATAATTTGAATTTAGAAACCAAAGGGTGTTCCTAAAATTAATGTAATTTGTTCCATATGGCCGTAATCTTAGAACCGTTTGATACAAACACCTGAATTTTAGACAGAATCTCCACTACTTTGTTTGGTATAATAAGAAGTATAAAAATTTTAAATTATAAATTAAAGGGTTTTACAATACTTGAACCATTATAGAGACACGGTTGAAGTTTACACAGAACCTGATTGCTAAATCTACTACAACAGAAAGTATATAATTTGAAAATTAAAGAGTGAGCCTTTAGTTGCTGTAATTTGATATATATTGACAAACTATTGAACAGTTGAGCAAGTATATAGTTTGGAGGTGGAATATAAGGGTGTCCCAATAGTTAGCGTAATCTAATTTATTTGGCAGACAGATGAAGTCTGTTTTGAAGTCGGTTTCTTTTTTTGCAAGAATTATTTTATTTTGTGTTAAAAATATAGATTTTGCGTTCCCGTACTTTTATAGAATAATGTCTCTTTATGAGAGAAAATTATGCTCTCTCTCATTTTTGGAGAACTGTACCTAAAAAGTAAAGAAACAGACCTATTATTACGTAGTTTTTCTATTGTGTTTCAATATAATCTAAAGTTCTTATTTATTTTAGTAATGCATATTTTTTTAATGCGTACTTTTTAATAGAAAACTTAGAACTGAGTTTAAGGTTTCATATAAGGAAATATAATATTTATTTGAACAAATATTCTACGATTTAATAACTAATTGCATTAAGTTATTAAAATATGAATAAAATCAACAACAATTCTCCGCAATGAAATAACATATTGAAAAATATATATTAAGCACTAGCTTTGCTTAAAGGAAATTAAAACCAATATACCTATATGTGTGTGTGTAATATTTAATATTTATAAATACACGTATTTATTTTTTTCTGTCTATCTTAATTAAATTAAAACAAAAGTAAAAAATTATATTGTAAAACAAATTCCAGTAAACAAAAAATACTTATTAATTGCTACACTGTTTCAATATTAAAGCACAAAAATTCACACATAAATAATATTTGGAATAGTGTAAAATTTATTCAAAATAAAAAGGTAAAAGGTAAATATTGAGCAAATCGATATAAAAACATTTTACATTTAGATTAGATTAAATCGGTATAAAACCATATATGTAAACCTAGTTTAGTGAAGTAACTCCAACCAAAAAGAGAATTATCAGGATGACAGAGAATAAAAAATAAGAAAAAAAAATAAGTTCTATATATAATTTTACATAAAAATGTCGAAAGCGTACTTTTCTATGAGAAGAGGCCCATAACTTGATGTTTTTTCTGATTTTTTTAATCTCTATCGCCTCATTTATTTGAATCGACTATTATATTTGACTATGTCGAATCGATTGGCATATTTAAATTTTCTATATCTGATCTACCTCCTTGGAAAACTTGATTTCAACACTAAAATGAGTGGACAGACAGTCATCACTCAAGGGACTTCGCTATGCATAAGAACTCAGTATATATATACTTTATGGGTCGAGAATGGATATTGAAGAAATTACACACGGAATGACAAAAAAGAATCAAAATAAAGTTTTAAGATTGTATCAAACTGCTTCTTAAATTTAATTTTTTACACACAAATTGTATCAAACAAACTGCTTTCATGAATTCATGTTTTATTTTATTTATATAAGAACTTTATCATTTTCACAAATTTTTATTGCAAAAGACTATAAAACTAAGTATTTAAAACCTGCTCTCCGATTTTCAAACATACTTAATACGAAGTTGTTAATGTTTTGTGTTACTTAATAGCATCAGCAATCTGATAATGTATAAAAGTAAACAATTTTAATAATTTGTTTGTTGTAAACGATCTGCTACGTAACATTCGTCTTACGTTGCTCATTATCGAAAGTTGCACCCCTTTAAAGGTACTCACACCACATAATTACAATGCAATAATTATGCAATAATTGATATTATACAATAATATTGCTAATGTGTACATTATATTTGTAATTTGCACAATATATTAAACCAAATCAAAAGTCTTTTGATTTAAATTGCACATAAAACCATATTTTGTATTGTGTTGACAATATTGTAAAATAACTTTTTTTATTGTCGTTAATAGACACGCCTTTTTTTCGTCACCAATGCCGAATTGTTTAATATTTTTATTTAAAAATAATTTTTCATATGAAAATATATAGCGTTGTGTTTTTGATTACGTTTAACAAATGCATATGAAAATGCCAAAAAATTGCCCCATTTTTGTTTAAAAATATTGATACACTTATTAGGTAGTGTGGATCAAAACGACAATAACTACAGCAACAAATTACTCCATATCATTGTGTAGTGCATGGGTACATTAAGATAAATATATAGTTTTCTACTATCTTCATCAATAACCACCAACCATACACCAATATTTTTTTTATTTGCACTCTTTTGGCTAAGCTATTTAAATTTATATTTAAACTTGATTTTTTTAGCTCACTTAAGTATATAGACCGATTAAATTGTGAGACCAACTCCAGACCATTCTGTAGAATAATGATAAGTTTAACATTAAATTAATTATTGTAAATATTATTTTGAAGATTTGGATATCTATGTTTTAAGATGTGTCGTAAATTGTAAATAATTTAAAGTTAAAGAAATAAGGAACGTGGTAAGCTTGTAGTTGGACCAAGTCATTCAGCAGCTAATAGGAGCTTATGTGTTGAGAAGGTAAAAACGCATACAAAATATAAATAACACACTTCTCTTATTCTGAAAACACATTTGGGACGAACGACGAATTTTTCGTTGCGAATATTCGTTGAAAAAAAAATACATTTGTGCATACGTCGACGAAATTCGTCATGCGTAACGAATTTAGATAGGTTTATTTCTATTTTTCATGTCGACGAACGACGAATATTTTCGTGTAGATGGGCCGGGCCGATTTTTTGTTTGTTTTTCCTTTTAATTTAAAATTTATTTTCGTTCTATGGGCTATAGCATATAGAAAAATACACTGTTTTTAATAATATGTTTAAATTTTTTTTATTCTTTTTTATTTTTAATATATTTAATTATTTCTTTTAATGAAATTCTATTTTGGCTCAAGTTCGTTATTAATTGTGTTAAATTCTAAAGGTAACAAAAAAACTTTGATACTAGAAGAAACTAATGCACTTTCTGGTTCGCTACAACCTTCGTCAGTATTCTTCGTAAGTTTGTTGACAGCGATATATGTACCTACACTAGCAAGTACTATCCTCTACTATATATCATAATTATACATTTTTCTACTGGCTATACAAAAACGAAAACAATAAAAAATTCATTTATAAAAATCATATAAAAAATAATGTTTCTTTTTTCATATACATGGTAACTCTAGCAAGTGGCATATGTAAACAAAACTATATTTTAAAATTATTTTATAAATAATATTTTCGTCGCAATTGAGTTCGAGTCGACGAATTTACGCAAAGATGGCTGAATGACGAATTCGAAGTGCTGTGTGAAATTAAATCTCCCAGTTAGGGAATAGTTATAGGCAACTTTATAGTTATAGGCAACTTTATTATAACTACTTTTGTATTTTTAATGGTTTTTATTTAAATAAGAAACAAGAACTTCTGTTATTAACTTATAATTTAACATAATTGCTTAATATTGTACAAAAGATTGCAACAAAAAGTAAACATTAAAAAAGGTTTCTTTTGTTGGTGTACATAATAATCGATATGGCATAAAAAATACCTATTTTCGAAAATTTTGTATGTCTGTCTTCTGGATATGAATAAAATTTTGTGAGGAGGAAAATTTTTTTGTGAAAGCAAATATTAATATATTATTATTTATTTGCACTTAGAAATAGTGTAAAGTACATCTTTATCATTTTATTAAAGATGTAATCATCTTTAATGTAGACATCAAGTCGAATGTAGGGAAATTTTTAAATAAATAAATAAATGAATGTTTTTAGTTTTATTTTGATTATTTAAATCACTATTAATTGTTTAAAATCAAAACGAAATATTATTTACTGTAAATTGGGTCTTAAGAATATTCCATAATTTTTTATACATTTATTTAATTTTTTAGATTAATAAAATATTTTGTGCTATAGTTTTCGTCGAAATTTTATGCAAATTAAAACTATGTAATATAAAATAAAAAAATCATATAAAATAATTCCAAACAAAAAATTATATTACGTAGCAAAACTAAGCAAAATAGCTTATATCAGAATTCATATAATTAGAAACCATATTATCAAAAGTCTTGAATGTTATGCTAAAAGCTTTATTTTAGGAACTTATTATAGCAGCTCTGAATAGTTAAGAAAAAGTCTAGAATCTAGATATGTACCACCTGAGGACTTTTCATACCTCGATAATAATGGTTTTATAAAGAATAAAATCGCCATTTCTACACTGTACTACATTTATAGAAGTGCCAATTTTAAAGCTATATACACCAATTTATATCTTTTTAATAGATAAAGATATGATTCCTAACATTAATATTAACAAGTGCTGCTGGCTGACTAAATAAATCGCAAAAGAGTTTTTCCCAGCTTTTTTGTCGTTACATGAATCAAGTTATATATTTTGTAATATTTTAATTACTGATTTATGTATTATCATAAATGTAATTGTAAACATAAAATATGTACTTGAGAGTCCATTTAAGAGACTGTTTATAAGTTATATTTTGGATTTTTGTCTTATTTGATTAAAAACATATAAATTTTGACTTAATGAACGTTAATAAAAAAAAAAAACTAAAATTCAAATTTAGGCTATTGTGTAATCTATTATAGCCTGGTTTGCTATGGAGATCTACTCCGAACCAATGAAAAAGTCATCAAATCGGGAGATGTCTATATTTCAAATATCTTTAGAGTCTGATTTTATTAAGATCAAATAATATTCATAAAAATGTGCTTTTGCAGTCTCTCCTACTCCGCCATCCTAATCCTTTTTTCACAATAATCATAGAATATCCTACCCTTAATATCCGCTTTTTCCCTTTGCCTCTCATCTACGTCCAAGCTCTAGAAAGAGATACAGATGAGCACCTATCTATGTTTTGAATTTCATTAAAATAGATTAGACGAGACTTTGTTAAAATTGATTTAGATATAAAAATGCCCGTTTTCCCTTTTTCTTTGCTCCTGACAAGCAATTTAAATTTTAAAAGCACATTTTTCTAAATTTGAATTTTAAGAAAATTAGCAATGACACATGGACGAAGTCGTGGACACTGCTTGTTATAAATATAATTATAATTATTAGGAAGGCATTAGATACCGATACAGATATATTTCCTATTCACTGTTGAAGATCAAACTTAATAAACTTAATAACCACAATCAATCACTCTGTAAAGGAACATTTTTTTAAGTCCAATTAGCTACAAATTTACTTTCTGTATAATTATAATAAATCTTTTTTTTCCTGAAAACGAAAATAAAGTACGCTTAGTATAAAAGTTAAGTGTTTATCTCTTAAACCCTAAAAAATATTTAAGTCATAACTTTTAGTCTAAAGTATTTTCTTCCTTATTCACTAAAAATCTCATACACAAATATTTTGCATCTAAAAATTAAATTTTTTCAACACTGTTTTCATAAATATTAAAGTGGACACTGCACACAAAAGAGTCCTTTTAAACTAAAAAGGACAAGTGTAACAAAAATGCATAGTGAACAAAACTATAACCAAACAAGAAAATAACAAAGTATATAAGGCCAAATAGAGCCATAGTACTTTGCACTACATTTACAAACTAAATTGGACCACAACCTCTTACTCTTCTAGCACTAGGTACAACATATCATTTGAATTTTGTTTTTGGTTATATACCTACCTACACACACAAACTTAATGAGTCTATAAAAATAAAAGAATAAATTCTATAAAAAAATTGTTAATGTTGTTGCTGTTCAAGGCGCAAAGGCTAGGCCATTTGGAGCAAACGTACAATTGGATGATGAACGAGTGAGAGTTCGTCTAGGATACATTGGGGTTGGCCTAATGTATTTTATTATAAAACTACATTCTTGTTGTTTTTTTTTTTTTTAATTTAGTTTTAGTTAGTTTTTGTTGTTGTTATAGTTCATTATTGTTTTTAGTAGATGGCTGTTGTGTATTTAGGTGTGCACGTTTGTTTATACAGAGAGTATTTATACCACCTCTAAATGGCTTAAACACATTTTACCAAAACGCCCCTTTGACTCGTATAAGTTAAACAAGTGGTAAGTAGTACTCTTTTTGTATTTAATTTTTTTTATAACGTAAATGGAGCGTTTAAGGAACTCTTATTACAAACATAATTTACTAACTTAGTCATATAAGAAAAATATAAACTCAAATTTATCTAACTCACTTAAAGTGAAGATAATTTCTAGTAATAAGTGGTAAGTACACTCTTTACTGTATATTTTGAAATATTTCTGTTAATCATGTGTCTTATAGGAATAACTAAACTCTCAATTTTTTCTCACTTCGTTAAGTTTGTCACTCACCTTTTAAAACGACTTGTTCTCTCTTTATATTTCTGAAATACTCAAGTATTATTACTCAATTTAAAATGAACCGCCCTATTTAATTATTTTGCTTATGTTGTCTCTTTTTAGCAAATGTTATGCCCCTAATAAGGTCTTTTCTAACGCATATGCTTATCATTAACTGTATCGGAATTTGAAAATAACAACTAAAATATACAAATAACAACAACAAACACTCTTTTGATAAGCGCCGCTAGATGTCTCGTTTTGCCTCATTTATTCCTATAAAACCATTTCTTTGGGGGCATCGTATGCCACCCAAAAACTACTTCAACAGTTACAGTAAAATAAGATTATAAAGGGCTAAAGGGGGATGTCAACACTTGCATGTTTAACTTGTTTTACTTTTTCTATCTATTTTCTTCTACTTTTATTGCATTTGAACCTAATTCTGTAGGTTCTAGTTAATTCTTCTTGGTCATGTGCTCAGTGTAGAGATGGACATTGAAGAGTACTTTTTATTGTCAGATGTGCTGGAAATTGAGTCCAATTATGTTTGATGTACTTTTACTAAATATCTATAAGAATATTGATTTCCATTAGATTCAAAATGTATAGTCACTTTCTTTACGAATCCCACACAAGTTAGTAATATGAACTATTGAGGCCTTGCTAGGATTCAAAAATAAAATAGATCTACCGATTATCTTCGAACTTGTCATTATTTTTGTAGTGCAGTATCACTTAAATATTCATTTTACGATATGTATTTTATTTCCAAAAATTTTCAAGGGTCACTCTCCAGACAGGTATAAAGGCTTATTGATAGAAAATAAACTAACGATTTTTAATACCCCGAAAGCAATGTATCCACGAAAACTATGACGTCAAGTTCTAAAACCTCTTATAGGAAAGCTCTTCAGCCAAGAGAGCCACTTTAAATTGTTTTCCGCAATCTTTAAAATTAGAAAGTCGCAAAAAACATAGGCCTTTCGGTAAAGCGCCAAAAAGAAATTATAAAAAATAAATAATAAAAAATAAAATTGGGAGACAAATCGCTAAGAAAAGATACTTTTCTTTGGCTGATACTTGTCGGAAATTCGTGGTGATGGACGGTAATGGACTTATAGTACAACAGGTGCATATTATTTAGCCGAAACTCAAAATACCACTGTAGTCAGAGACAGTTATACGAATTTACTACTTATAGCATGTGGCCTACAAGCAGCACTGCGCCTTACTGCCCAAGCCGCTAGGCATGCTGCTATGAGGTCAAATAAGAGTTGGATTTCATATCTTTGAAAAGACAGCATAAAAGAGCAACATAAAGGAAGGCTTTAGCATTAGAGGATAATATGGCATCGCACATCGTTCGTGAATGTAAGAGTTGGTTGATTGGCAATAGTTTGGTAACCGACAAGCTCGGAACCTTGACACATTTGCAAATATTTGGCGTGTTTCCAAGAAACTTTAGGTTGTATTAAATATATCATCAATTTTTTTGTTTTTAAAGCGCCAAAGATAATATAAAAAAATATGTATTGGAAATTGTTGCCTTTATCTCTTAGAAACTGCATGTAATGACATTACGAATACAAACACCGAATAACTTATGGCTTAACTTAAAATGGATTAAAATTGGGGTTTCAAAAATTTATGCGATTGCTTCTTTATACAGTTACTCTACAACATGTCTGTGTGATATCTTTCTGTTATTATAGCCGCTATAACAGCAAATTATAAAATTAATTTTAAAATTATTGGGTATGCACATAGAGTCGTAATTGTCTCTATATATCTTTTAAACCGTTTTAGGAATACATTTGAGGCTTACACCGATCATGTAGTACCGTGTCCCCTGCAAAAACAAGTTTAAAAACTTTAATTGAGTGCTATATTCGTGCTATCCTAATCTTATATACCCTTTACCATCCATGTAAATCTAGTTTATTAAAGTAACTCCAATCAAAAAAGCAAATATTGGGGTGACAGAGAATTAAAGAATAAAAAAAAAATTTTTTACTGCATATTTATATTTTTTTACATTTTACATGCTATTGGCTCTTAATGGGTTAAACATTTAAAAAAAAGTATTTCCCTAAAGTGTTCTTTAAAAGCTTTAAAAAAATTGAACATTTAAGAGCCCCGTAACTCGGAAAATATGGGCAAGATCCATTTTTTTTCACTTGATGCTTATATTTTGTTAAATCCTCTCCCCATATATTTAGTTTTTAGTTTTTTTTTCAAATGACATAAAAAGTTAGAGCTATGCATGGTATTTTGCCTGCTGCCTCGGAGAACATGGACCGATCATGCCGATTTCCAATAGTATCTCTTTCGAAACTATATCCGATTCTATGTCGATTGACATATTTGGCATGCATAAGATGTAAGAATATATATGTATATACTTTAATGGATCGGAAATTACACACGGAATGACTAACTTAAATATACCCTTTTTCCACCTTTTGTAGTAAAGGGTCTAAAAAATTAAAAGTAACATTTAATGGAGGCACATTAACGGTAGGGACATTTTTATGTACGAGTTTAATTCTTATTTTACATATTTAAATTTTTTAAATTTCCATTTTATTTTTTAAAGTGTTCTTTTCGGAATTACTGCTTTTAATTTCAAAATTCATTTTAGTACAAACATACATGGATGTTTTATTTACCGTCTCCAACAGATTTTGTAAGTTTTTACATTAAGTGCGCTCTTTTCTATTATGCTTCATTTTGCTGGCTCTTTTTTTGTTGTACTTTAAGTAGTCTGTATGTTATACGTACTTGGCTTTGGCTCTTTCTAACTCGATTCATTGGAAGTTCGCGCATCCGTGCAGCACCTACACCCTTTTGGGTTAAATACTGACAACCCTATGTTACGAACCTCGTTTGCTACATTGTTTTTTATTTTTACTTGTTTTAAGAAAATAAGAGTACATTTTTTATTTCGTATTTTTTCTATCTTTTTCCGTAGGTTTTTTGTTATTGTGCAGCATGTAGTGAATTTCCTCGTAGTATATTTTTTATGTGGGTTCTCTGTGGGTTGCTTGATGTTGGGTGCATATAGTATATAATGAATTTCATTTGTGTCCTTATTTTTTATTTTATTTTCGTAACATTTAATAAGAAGAAAAAATCGACTTTAGAATAGAACATGAGTCAAATGAAAAAAGGCGATTTTGCGAATGTGGTAAATGGACAGTGTGCCATTAACTTTAAATTCTTATATCATTTGATATACAAGGTAGCATTTGAAAAACTTTAAGGCAATAGCTTCAAATAAGGTGTTTGTTATAAGTATCTATTTTATTTTCGAAAATTTTAAATCAGGATGCACACATCCTTATGTTTTTGAACCATTTGTAAATGCTGCCTCTTAGAAGCCATTTTAGATTATTGTTTGAGTAATTAAAGACATTCTTTTGTTTAAATATATTACGAACTCTAGGTCACTTTTCTTTTAAAAAGTTATAATCATTAAGAGGTTATAGACATTGTTTAAACAACCGACTTTAAATGTAAGCGAAATTCAAATCAACCCTGTAAAATACAAAAGCGGGTCTGAGCTTTCTTCTAGCTATGACCATTGTAAATTTTGTTTTAATCATTATATATACTAAGAAAACTCTAACCAGTAAATTTTATTAGCATATTTTAACTTAATTCAAGTGCCAACCAATAGCAACATAGAACTGTCAAAGACCACAAGATGAACACCTTTTTAGTCTGTTTATACAACCTTTTATACCCTTCACCAAAAAAAGTGGAAAAAGGGTATTAAAAGAATTAATATATCAATCGATCATATACATATAGTGTCGAAAGAGGTGCTATTGACCGGTCCATGTCCTTCGAGGCAGCAGGCAACACACCTCTAATTTTTTACGTCATTTTGAACAATAAAGTAACTCCAATCAAAAAAATTACTATATGGAACAATAGAAAATTAAAAAAAGGAGAGAAAAATAAACAACAAGTAAAAAAATCCTGGTTAATCAGTTACGGTGCTCTGAAATATAAATTTTTTTTTTAATATATCAATATGGGTATCATTTTAAAGCTTTTGAAAAGATCATTTGAAAATTGGCTTTATTGAAAAGATATATTTACGCCATTAGTGTTTGAACATTATTTCGGTCATATGGCTGGCGCAAAGATGACAAAATATGGATGTTAAATCTCTTTTCATATTTCGCCTGTTACTCACAGAATGCACTGTTTCAAATATGAAATTTACTATTGTTTATCAGCGTTGAAAAGTGACTTAACATTCTTAAATAATGAAATATAATATAGAAAATCGAGCGATCTTGTTCGGTAATTAACAGGACCATCAAGTAGAAGAAATCGTCAATCCAGATTTTCTTTGAGTAATTTAAGCATATCGTGTGCTATCTGAAATAAGAGCACAGCATGTTGGAACCACATTTAAGAAAGATAAATGCCAGCCAGTTTTAATACATAAGAGTTAGTCTGTAACCCTAACTGTAGACTGTAACAGAAACCAATAATTCCTCAGGGCCATAAAATTTAACATGCAGTAAATTTTTCTCGGTTTAATGGCCTCTTGGTTACAGATTCTTTTATAGACGAATTCCTAAATTTTAAATTTTTATCCCCAAAAATCAACAGAAACCAGTTTATTAAATTCTTTTAAGTCCCCAGGAAAATAATATTATTTTAACTTAACTATATTTAACCATAAGAGTTCTATATTTGGCTATGCCGAAACTTATATACCATTCAACATATGCGTAAGTTAGGGTTAATGATTTTAAAAAAAATTTATGATTTCCTTAAAGTTCTTTTCAAAAGCGTTTAAATGATACCCATATTGATATATTAAGAAATAAGGTGCAGAAAAAGTTCAGAGGCCCATAATTTGGAAAATAAGCGCCATCGCCAATTTTTTCAACTTGATGGTTTTTTTCTTTTCTTTGGTTTTCATTCAGCATTCTCTTGATATGTGTAAGTTTGAGAGTTAAAGAAAACCTTAAAATTTATTTTTTATAATCATAAACTCAACCATTGATTCTAAAGGAAAGCACTATGTTTTTCTAGCCAGACTATAAACTATTTGCAATAATATTTCGCCATTATATTTCTCCAAAAACATTCCGATTTTGCGAAAAAAATCCCCTAATCTGGCAACACAGTTGCAGATAATCTTAAGTAGAGCAAAAATTGTTCCAGCCTAAATCTATTAGTTATAAAAAGGCAACCAATCTGACCAGAAAGTAACTTAAAGCTCTCAAATTACTTGTGGAACAAAATAGTGATGCCAACACAAAGATGTGTGCGTCTGAAAAAATACTTTTTAGCTGACCAGTTACAAAAATCCTTCTGCGTGTGTAAAAATGAAGAAGCACTTAAAAATGTACATATATGACAGCCAGTACTTTATCTTGTCAAGAATTTTTGATGACAAAGTTTGCAAACATAAATATTAGAAAAAAAAAAAATAAACGCAAGTATTAGCGGACATGACATGCAGAGTACTTGCTAAAATTTTTCAACACTTTTCTCTATAGTTTTTTATTTTAATTTTCGGGAGTATGTATTCGATTTAACACAATATTTTATGAATGTTTTATAGAATTAATATACTTTTTATGTCTAATATATTTAAATACAGCTACAAATATTTTAATGGCAGCAAAAGTAAATGAAATAGCAATAAAATAGAGCAATAAGCAACACTGTCCAATAAAACATATTACAGCTGAAGCTAGGAAATCAAATGAAGACTCTATTCCTGAAATTTCGTGAATGAAATTACATACAAAATTGTTTGTTTTTAAAGTATGAATAAGGCTTTAGTACACTTTTCTAATGGACTTAATGGAAAGCCCAATTCCCTTAAACCTGGAACGAGTAGCACATCCTTCCGGCTTTAAAGTCATATAAACAATAATTATTCTAAAATGAAATATTTTTTTTTAATTTTGCAAGAATACTATCAGTCGTGTTTTGAATCTTGTGATTATTTGGCAATCTACTTATATGATTTTCTAAAAGCATACTTAACAATTATCGTGTTTTTATTTACAAAGCGTTTGTATTTATGTACTTAGTAAAATTTTGCTAAATAAACTTTAATGCCATGTCAAAATATATATTAAAATTAATTTTGATTTAAATTTTTTTTACTTATTTAGGTTTCTTAAATAAAAAATTCATACACATATTTATACCATACATGTGGTACTTATGTACATTATGCAATTTATACATTAATGTTTACTCTTATAAATACATACTATACAAATATGTACCTACATATTTATATATTCGTATGTGTAACAAAATATATTATTTAAGTAAGCGCATGTCAAAAGGTCAGACAAGCTTATAAATATACATGAATGTATTGAATACTCCCCCTTTTTGCCTCGTATTACTTTCAAAAATACTTTTGCTTTTTTGCATTTGTTAAAGTAAAAGTCTTATAAGTTTATAGGGAGAGTAGTTTATGTTACCGGAAACAATATGGCGACTTAACATGTTACAATACAAATCTTTTTAAATGTTTTACAACAAACTATTGAATATATTTCAAAAAGCAAATTTTAATGTATTTAAAAGTATTATTGAATTTAAATGATAATTTCTGTGCTTACTATAAAAAAACCTTTTTCTTGAGTTGGCTAGCAAAGGGCATTATGTACAGCACATAATCAGCAAAGCCGGTTTCAGAAATGTTCAAGATTGGGGGATAATACACGAAATTTTTGTTATTAAATGTTGATTAACGATACCCAAACGAAAAAGTGTTTGCACGTGTGGACGTAGAAAGCAAAGTCGCCTATAGTTGAGTTAACGTGATAATATTTTGAATGCCCGTCGATGAAAGCCCATGTTTCAGTAAATTTGAGTTTTTAATTCAACTCAAGATTTATAAGATATTTTTATACCCTCCACCACTTAAAGTGGAATAACGGTATGTTTAAGTTTATCATTCAGTTTGTAATTTCTAGAATATCTATTTCCGCTTATCCGTCTGATCATCCTTGTTAGTGTTGAAATCAAGTTTGCCGAGGCACTAGATCAGCTAAAGAAAAATTAAATACGGTAATAGATCAGACGTAGTGTCAAAAGAAGTGCTATTATAAATCATCATGATCAGTCCATGTCCTTCGAGGTATAGGGCAAAACACCATGCCTACTTCAAATTTTTTCATATCATTTTGGTGAAGGGTATATAAGATTCGTCATAACTGAATACAGTACTCTTACTTGTTTTTTTTTTTAAGTTTTAATTTTACTTTATTCAGAGGATTTTTACAATGATTCATAAAAGACCATGCAAGTTTTATTGAACACCTGTTGATTTTGTCCAAAGTTCTAATAAAGAAATTGTGATTAAAATACTTTACTATTATGAGGTAACGATAACATATTCCTGGTGGTCCAAAACGTGTCGATTTTTTTTATTAACAACATTGGGAAAATGGCGATTTTACTTTCAAAGGGACTGCTGAGTTGTCAAAAATTGTTAGTTGGTAACAGGCATGGTCCCTGTCATCGTACAATGATCACCGACAGAATGGTGGTGCTTTGGCTGCAGGTGTGTAACTCAATTCAAAAACGTCCTTTTACCATTTATATCAACAACTTGGCATTTAACGCTACATCATGATGATAATTTAGCACAAAGTTATTAAATGCAAATGACCATCCATTTCTTTACGACGAAAATTGAATTGAAACCCATTTGTCGTTGCAGAAAAGCCTTTTGCTTCCATAGAGAATTACAGTTTGGTATTAATTTTGAAGCGGTTTAATCATTTTGCCCGTTTTTTTAAATACGTCTGGAAATAAAATAATGTCAGTCAATGGCGAGAAATGACAACAGCGTTTTTTGTACTTAATTGAAAAATCTGAACTTGTAAAACCTTTGGTTTCATCACAAAACTCATAAAACTATAGATTTTTTGTACACTTGTTTGTAGTCGTGCAATCAGCTTGGGGATATCATTTGTCACCTCGAAGCTGAGATTTGAATCCTCTAAATGTTTTTGTGGGGGTGAGAATAATCCAGAAATCAGTCACGAAAAACGGCACGCAGAATAAATTACTGCGAGCTAGCCACAACAGTTACAGGTACAAAACCTTGTTTTAAAAATAATGAGAACATTCATTTATAGAAAGATATTTCTTTTGGACCAGAATAGGTACATATGAGTTTCTTTAAGCTGAGTGTGTCTACCAAAATCATCTTCGTGACACATAGTTGCTACGAATTATTACAAATATCTGATTCATTTAAGACTAAAAGTAGTACGGTACACTCACTAACTTTCTTCACTGATTTTTTTTTGTGTCATCACGACTGCAGTCTTCAAATGTGCATCAGATATGCATTTTCTCGTACATAAACGGCAAGGACCCAATGTCTACCGATATGATACGGAATTTCTTACAGTGAGTGATGACGATTTAACCAAAGAAGTGCGAATTTATGTCGGCACAATTGATTTATATTGAATTATGTAGGTAAACGTATTCACATGACGTTAATATATTTGTAGCATTAATACGAGAATTACGTGTTAAAATTTCAGTTTTTATTAAAATTTTTAAGAAATTTGCAGTGGAGGGTTTCTTATGAATACCAGAAGGCGACTAGCATTGCCTAAAATGAACATCATGAACTTGAACTTTACCTAATGGAAAAATCTTGTTGAAAGCTTATCTTTTTTGGGATCAGCAAATCCGAGTAAGTCTGTAAGTTAAAATAAATAAAAGATTCCCCACAAGAGAGAATTTGAATTAATTAAAACTGCCACAAAGCCTTGTCTGCACATGAAATAAGTATTTTTTTTTAAATTTTCTTGAGTCTATCTATTGGATATATGGGTTAATATACAAGATACTTGTTACCCATTTTCAAGGAAAACTAAAAAATGAAAGTGTTCAATTTTACCTATTTAAATGACACTGCAGCAACTTTCATTATAAAAAGAAACTTTTCAGTAATAGAAATTTATACTGTTTTAACGTTTTTACATAATGATCAATGCAGACGAAGACGCAAGCATAAGCTTAGTATCTAACAAAAATGCTAACACATGCGTTTTGCATTCTTTAACTTTGTTTTAGTTGTCTATTGATATTTACCATACATGGGAGTAATTAATTAGATGACGATTTAATTGACGATTTCATTAGCATTGAATGAATTTTTGCATTATCATTATTTTTACCAATGGTAATTCTTTTTAATCAAAAGCATTCACTGATAACTAGTTAAAAAAAGAAATCATTACCATTTACTAATGAATAAGTGCTTTTGAATCATTATCATTAATGAATTTATTCCTTATATTTGTATACTATTTTTGTAGCATTATTTTAATATAGGATTTTGATCACAAAAATTTTCTCAGGAAAAATAAGACACTATGGGAACATATTTTTGTCTTTGTGTAAGTAATAGGATCTGTAAGCGGGTGTGTTATTGACTTTAGATCTCAGACAAAAATTTCTACACCTTTTTCACTTATAAATGATTAATTATTATTAAAAATTTAAAATATAGATATATCTTTAAGAGCGTTAATATTCATATATTTAATGCATAGTATTTTTAAGTTTTTGCGAACTAAAATTTGTATGTCATAAAACAATTAATTTTGATTCAATTGTAATATGTTATTCAGCGATTTCATTAAAATTTCGTGACCATTAGTAGCATTAAATGGTAGTTACATTTTTTTCACTGTCATTATTTTAACCAATGCTAATGAAATTGCAAAGGTAATGCAGAAATCCCAAGCATGCTACTTACATGTTTATAAGCCTGCCATTGAAAATATATTTTTAGTAATAAATTTAATCTTTTTCAAAGTAACAGAATGGAATTAAAATTATCTAAAAGTAGTAATAATAAATTTTCCATTGAAATCTCAGTTACGCAAATTATTAGAAAACTTGTTTTTTCTTGTAAACTTTGTTGACCCATTTCAAAGAATTTAATCCGCAACATTGCCATAAATAGAAAGGATTTTCTTTTCATAAACTAAACTTTTAGCACAACAAAATTAAGGAATAATTTTCATTAGAATTATCCATATTCAAAAATAATGACAGACGAGAAACTTGATTAAAAATTTTTCTTTTTAACACAACAGAAAATAGAAAAAGGAGAAATAATTAAAAACCAACATACAAATATAGCGACCACAAAGTGTTACGCTTCATTAAAATCAGATTAATGTTTCTTGTACACAACACCACAGGACACAACAACCCAAACAGAAGTGTCTAGTGTACAAGAAAATTTCTTTGTATAAAGAATATCTTTTCATTATTTTAGAAGAAATATATTCTCACGCTGACCACTACTTAGGAGTTTAACGGACAAAGAAAATCACCCAATTTCCAAAGGAAAAATGTTTAAGAAATTTCAATTTTAAATCACCCCAAAATAAAACTTTGATTTGAAAATTCTATTCATTTTCAGGTAAATTGTTACGCAAATTTTGTTTTAATTTTAAACATTTATAAAACTAGTCTCCTTTTCAAAAAATGCTGATATAAATCGTAATAATAAATTTTAAATTTAAAGCATAAAATTGCCAAAAATATCCTTTTTATTTTAAAAAGAAAACAAAACAAAACAAAATTGTTTTTGAAGCTACAAAAACACATTCTCTCAGAAGCATCCCTTAAATGCTTCCTTAAAGAAAAAGGTTAAGTTTTCTTATTATGTGGGGTCAGCTGACCGCGTGCTAAGGATAGAAGATTTTTTTTTGAGTTTTTACCCAAAAAATGATATTAATTTTTTTCTGCTTGCATTTACGTAAAAGTTTGCCTGTGTGTTGACACAGATGCTGTATGTGACATTTTCAATTGATGATCAATTCTCTTATGTTTTTCTACAACGCATGATCTTGTTGTCCAAGCAGCCTCTGACCTTTTTTTACTGTCACAGTTAATTAAGAATCCCTATTTTAAATAACCCTCGTTAGATTGTTTGCATATGAATTTTATTCAAAATTTGAATATTTATTTAGTGCGCATAATAATTGCGCGCAATTGTTTGCATAAATGCAAGATGTTTGTTATTTTTCTTAAGAATTATTGTTTCCTTAAATAAATTTGTTTGATTTTGACCTTTATTAGTCTTGCGAAAGTTACAAGAGGAAAAGGTGTTAAGTTTTGGAATTATATTAAAGAATACTTTAAAATTGAATAAGTAAAACGGCAAAACCAATTTTTTCATTTTTCTACTTTTCTACCTAAATTTAGAAGAAAAATATTTTATTTCTATTTTTATTTGTACGCTGCGAAAATGTTATATTTAGTATTTGTTTTAATATTATTTAAAGATAAAATATTTAAAGGCAAATAGCAGTATTAAGAATTTGAAATTTATAAACAGTTCATAGTCTTAAAAACTAAAGGGTGTCCCCATACAACATACATATTTTTAACGTGTATTTTGAACTGTAAAATGACTGCGTATCACTAATAACAAAAAATAATACAAAAGTATATCTTAAAATTAAAGGGTGTCCCCAAAAGGGACGTATTTAACGTAACCTATATGGGCCTATTTTTTAAAACGTTTTAAACAAACGCTTGAAAATTGGACAGAATGTCATTTGCTATGACCGTAACGATATTAATATTAAAAATTATAAATTAAAAGGTACCCCAACAGTTTACCTAATTGGATGTATAAGGCAATACTTTTGAACAGTTCTAGACAGACGGTTAAAATTTACAAAAACCCTGATTGATCAAACTACTACAACAGCAGTTATAAAACTTTAATTTAGAAATAAAAGGGTGTTCCAATAGTTACTCTCATTTGATGTATATTGCCAAACTGTTGTAGTTATAAACAGACTGTTGAAATGAACAAGGAGCTGTAATGCTAAGTCTGCTATAGCCAGTAAATTGTTAAGAGATGAAATATAAAGGTTTCTCAATATTTAATGTAATATGCTTAAATTCGGTGAATTGAAACTCAATTAGAACCACAAAATTATATACAAATACATAAATTGATTTGAAAATATACTTTTGTTTACATGTGCTACAGTGAACATGTATTAAAAAAACAATAATCAAATAATATGCGCTCTTAGTTGTTTTCTATTAGTAAATTTTGGATAAACCCAATTAACACAGGTCACTAAAATCTGTTAAAAGTAATTTCTTTTTCAGTAGCATATAATTAACTTGGTGAAATTTTCATAAACATTTATATGTTATGTACTGTAATAAAAATGTTTTCTTCAGAATGTATAACCTCTCCAGATTGATTGTTTAAAATATATCGTTAATTTACTTTGAACAAGCATGCGTTTTTATACCTTTCACCACAAAAAATGGAAGAAGGGTATATATAAATTTGTCTTTCCGCGTGATTTGTACAATATACATTTCCGACCCCATAAAGTATGTATTTTCTGTCTTCTTATGCATATCGAAGTGGATTTAGCGATGTTCATCTGTCCGTCTGTCCGTCCGTGTTAGTGCTAAGGCAAACTTGATTTCACAAAAAAAAAAAACTATGTCATCGATCAGATATAGTGTCGAAAGAAGTGCTATTGGAAATGAGTTTAATCGATTTATGGCCTTTGAGGCAGCAAGCGAATCACCTCGCCTACCTCTAATTTTTTATGTCATTTGGAACAATAAATTTACTCCAATAAAAAAATAAATATATGTGACGATAGAAAACTAAAAAATAAGAAAAAAATATCCAGTAAAAAAAATGGCAATCGCCCATATTTTCCGAGTTACGGGGCTCTGAAATTTTCAATTTTTCAAAGTATCAAAATGGGTGTCATTTTAAAACTTTTGAAGAGATCCTTAAGGAAATTGTAAAATTTTTAAAAAATGCTTAACCCATTAATAGCCAATGTCTGTTTTATGTAAAGTTATATACATGTAGTACCAAAAAAAACTTTTTTTAATTCTGTCACCCCAATATTTACTTTTTTCGATTGGAGTTACTTCACTAAGCTATACTTACATACATGGTGAAGGGTATATAAGTTTCGGCATTTTCGAGTACAGCACTCTTACTTGTTTTAATTCGATTTCACTTTGCAAGAAATACACACGTGAAGTAGAAAATTGAATATTTGAAACCAGAGGTAAAAAATGCATAAATTACCTATCACAGTTCAGACAAGTATTTAAAAGTATTTTTTTACACACCTATTGAATTAGTACTAAAAAAATTGACGTCTTCTCAATATTACAAAAGTTTGGTAGCAACTCATACATATATATATCTGTTCTATTTTTAGTTTAAATTATTCAATACTTCCTGTAAAAATACTGTGAGAACTTCGTCACCGATAAATTGTATGGTTCAGCCCGAAGTTGGCAATAAATCTTGAAACAAGATGTGATCAACACTAACGTGTGTACTTGGCCGGGGGCCCTAACCTGATGGTGGTCGTACCACTCAGTGAAATACAAAGCGTCGACTAGCGCCCTCCACTGGACGTAACCAACAGAGCTGCAATTCTAAGAACATGTCTTGCAGGACCATGAATTACCCCTTGCTTAAGGGTTGAAGATTATCCAAACCCGTCTGTTTAGAGTGCAACAGCACACTTATGTCTATTCCGCACCAGATCTGCAGGTATAACCTTTTAACCAGCAGCCACCACGTGTACCCCGAAGGGACCTCACCAACAACCGTCAACAGAGATGGGCAGCTCCCTGTATGGGATACCGGTTCCATAGTGACAATTTATTTAAGGACACTGGTGAATCCTTCGACAGTACCCAATTATCTATCCAAATTTTGTGCCTACACACCAAGGGATTGGTTCCCCCTAAGCCCCGAGAACACTGCGTCTGAACCTAGGTTAGCTCAGCTAGACTCTTAGTACCCCCGGGGTGAGAAAAATTGGAATAAATCAAATTCCTTTGCCAAAAATTTCCGTTGCTCAAATGAATCTGATGTTTAATATAGTAACGGTTTATAATAACGACTAGTTTAGCCAAAGAATTGTTAAAACTTTTCACTCGGACTGGCTTTCAGTAAAATCAATTTAAAAACAAAATATGCCAAATTTTAAAATTTGTGCTTTTAATCATTGAAACTCATTGAAACTCAATATGGTTGATGTTTAGAAAGTATGCAACGAACACATTTTTATGGGTGTTCTGCTTTGAAGTGTCAATTTGGTATGAATTTATGTTCAGAGTTTTAAAGAACAACAATTCGATCGATAATCTCAAAAAACATATAATAAATTAAAATTTTATAATCTAAAACATTTGAGAACTTCTAAAAATTCAAGAAATTAAATAGACAAAGTCAGAAGCAATAAAATTCCATATAAGAGATAAATCTTCTTGGCCACAACAATTTAAATCTTACTTTAGCACACAGCGTTGTGATTCATTTTTATTATAATTTTAATTTCAATAAATTATATTATGAAAATGTTGACAAAATACAAATAAACAAATAAAAGATGCATACAAAGAGATTAAAATTTATAAAATTGTTTAAAAGAAAAAAGAAAAAAAAATATTTAGTACTTAATGATTATTATGACAATAGTACGTGATGATTGCTGAAAATTGCGTTGCATTTAAAAGAACAATAATATTAAAGATGGAAATAAAAAAAACCAACACCAGAAGCTCTTAAAACAGAAATAAGCTAAGTGGCGGTATCTGACAACTTTCGTCCGTCCGTCTGTCCGTTCATTATTCCCCCCACACTTAATTTACAAAAGACTCATCAGGAACAACAAATAAACATGTGTAACTACGCATTCAGCTGATGATGATGGTTTTGCTTTTGAAAATGTTGGTGTTGAGGGGGATGTTTGGCTGACGGTTTTTATATGAAGATCCATCCTCATGCACACTTAGCATCCGTAAAAAGTAAAAAAGAGACAAGTTTGACAAGCCCGAGTATCTTGTAAATTTATGAAGGCAATCATCAACTTAAGAACACACAAACATACATTTTCTTTTACTTTTTTATACGATTATGTACCACAAAGCATTTAAACTGCAGAATTAAGAGCTGCACACACACACGCTACGCTACACTATAGACCAGAGTGGCTCATGTCAGATTTAGTCATAATTAGTAAAATGAAAATCTGTTTTAAGCACTTTATAAACTTACAATCAATTCTCTTTTTAAAGCGGCTGACTGACTGATCACGACTATTTTTAACATCAACAATCTGTAATTTTTATATATTTTGGTGCTTTGCGGCAGAAAAACACTTTTATTTTCTTATTAATAATTTCTTTTAAATATTAAAACAAAACAACTGTTCCTACTTTCTCATTGTTCGGAAATTTTTTTAAAAAGGTCAGTGATTTTCAATTGGTAAAGGTCATATTTTGCTTTTTATACTTTTTTATTTGTTCAATATTGATTGTTTCTAATTATTTATAATTAAAGAAATGTGTTTTTTAATAAAGAATTTCTTTCTTTTTAATTATTCAAATATATACATATTTTTATATATTAAATTTATTTACACCGAATAGCCTGTTTAGCCAAGTGACGAACTATGAAATTAACTTTAAGGTTTGTGACTTACATTTTAAATTTATAAAAATTATTTTTTTATTTTAATATTAATATTGGAAATTAAGTACATATTTTGGAATAAAAATGCAATTTATTTGTGGGTTAAAAAACGTAATTATTTCGTTGGTTTCCTAAGCCAGCTAATCAGGAAACATTGAAGCAAATTTTTTATAAAGCGAAAAAAAATTCTTTAAGTGCAGAATTACATAGTTTTAAAGTTCATACAGAAATGTTAAAGTACTTTTGAATTCCAAGAAAATTTGAATTTTATTTGCTTCGTTCAAATTAATTTTAAAGATTAATTCCTTCATAAACTCTTGTATTTGTGTACCTGCAAGATTCTGTCTTTTAATTTTACAAGCGGGGTACTTACTCTTAAGGTATTGAAACCCTCCACCATTCTTGTTCTCCAACCTTCATTAGACCAAGTTATACTTGAATGCAAGATTGAAGGGATTTTTCCCTCTGAATCAAAGACTTTTAACACATATTTTTGCTCAACAATAGAAAATAGGGAATAAAAAAGAAATAGTGAATAAAGGATTTTTTAATAAGACCTTTATTTAGTTGTGCAAACCCAACTACATGATAGTATTTATATTTAGCTTTTTGAAGTATTCGCAGTAGATGCATTGGCATATGTTATAATGAATTCGAAAATTGTATTTAAATAATTAAAATCCGCTATGAAAATTCATTTAAGAACAACGTAGTGGGCCCATTTAATTTGACAGGGTATGTCAAAAAGCAAAATTGCCGCATTTGGCTTCTGAAAATCCTAGAGCGCATATTTAAAAGCCTTTGCATGCTAAACGTGTCACTGCATGGTGCACTATGTAGTTTAGATAGATCCTTGATGTGATAAACGAAATAGATACAACTTTAATGAAAGAATCGAGATCTGTCAGGCTGGCCATGGTGGACATTTGCCAAATATCATTAACCGTCTTAAAATCAAGTAAGAGTGGTATATTCGGCTATGCCCTGTAGATCTAGTATAGTGAAGTAACTCCAATCAAAAAAGCAAATATAGGGCTAAAAAGAATTTAAAAATAAAAATAAATTTGGTACTGCAGATACATAATTTTGGATAAAAGTGTCATCGGCTCTTAATGGATTAAGCATTTTTAGAAAATTTTAGTATTTCCTTAAAGATCTCTTCAATAGTATTAAAATGATACCCATATTAATATTTCAAAAATTTGAAAATTTCAGAGCTCCGTAACGCGGAAAATATAGGGGAGAGCGCTTATTTTTTTACGTGATGTTTTTTCTTATTTCTTAATTCTCTATCGCCACATAAATTTATTTTTTTAATTGAAGTTACGTGTTTTGTTCCAAATGAAATGAAATAGAGGTAGCGTGGTGTTTTGCCTGCTGTCTCAAAGGCACGGACCGATCATGCAGATTTTCAATAGCACCTCTTTCGACATTATATCAGATCGATTGACATCGCTCAATCGACTTCGCTATGCATAAGAATCAGTTTATATATACTTTATGGGGTCAGAAATGGATTTTCCACTTTTGTGGTGAAGGTTATAAAAAGAAGGAGGTTATCACTTCAACTGAATGTAGATTTTTTATGTTTGCGCCTGTATAACTCAGTTATTTCTGAACTGATTTTAAAAATTGTTACTTTATTTGAAATTTTTTGCTTACAGATTGGTCTCGTTTTAAAGAAGTGTTAAAAATTAAAGCGTGTACCGTAAACTGCACTACACTTAAATTTAAAAAAGACAGTATCAGAATAGCTCCCAGCAGCAAAAAATTAATAGAAAAATAAATCTAAAAATTGTGCGGTGTCCCTATAGGTGACCCAAATTGAGCTATATGGGCCTATCTTTTCAACCGTTGAAGACGAACGCGAGAAACTTGGACAAAATGCCGATTACTATGACCGTTAAATTAACAATTATAAACTTTCAAAATTATAAATTAAAGGGTGGCCCAATAGTTTATTCAATTTATGTATATGGCCACACAGTTGTAGACAGACGGTTGATATTTACAAAGACCCTATATTGCTAAGAACGCTTTAACAGCAACTATAAATTTTGGACTTAGAAATTAAAAGCTATGCCAATTAATGATATAATTTGATGCACATGTCCAAACTTTTGAATCTTTACAGACAGACAGTTGAAAATAACAAAGAATAAGTATTGCTATGCCGCTATAGCAACAATTTTACAATTTAAATTTAAAAATTAAGGGGTATTTCCGTGTTTAATGTAATTTGTTTTTAAATTTTAATTATTAAATTGCAAATGCCCGTGCGTAAAGTAAAAATAAAATAACGTAGTGTTTTGTTGTTTTTTATTTTATTTTTCAACATCTTTTAAATGTATAACAGATCCGAAAATGTCAGCCGTAAACAGTGGATAAAGTAGAAGCAAAATCAAATTTGATTATTGTTGTTTTTGCTTGAACTTTCATTTTTGTCTTTATTTTATTGTTTAGACAAAAATCTTTAATTCATTAAAAATATTTGTGAGAAGTTTCCTGATAAGCTTAGTAAGCGGTAGCGAAATGACCATCGAGACGTGCTTTTACCTTAAATAATCAATAGTAAATTCAAAGTTTAAATTATGCAATTTGCTATCTTTCGAAATTTACATTCAAACACTTAAAAATTAGACAAAACAGAAAGACAGATGTTATTTACAAAAAACCTGTATTACTAAGTCCGCTATAACAGCAAGTATAAAATTTGGAATTGGAAATTAAAAGCTAATCTAATTTGATGTACGTGGCTAAACTTTTGAACCGTTATGGACTGATTGATCAACTGTTGAATACTTGTAGACAGACGGTTTAAGTTTACAATGATCTGTATTGCAAAGTCTAATATAATAAAAATAAGATTTGAATTAGGAAATCAAAGGGTGTCCCAAAAGCTAATCTAATTTGATGTATATGGCCAAACTTTTGAGCCGTTATGGACTGACAGCTAAAATTTACAAGGACCCTTCTTTGGTAAGCCCGCTTTTAGGACAAATATACAATTTGAAGTTAAAAAATAAAGGGTGTTCCCATAATTGATGTAATTAGCCTTTATGGCCACAATAGCTTAAAAATTATGTACATAACTTCGTCTGGTGTAGAAAGAAGTATAAATATTTTAAATTATAAATTAAATGGTGTTACATTAGTTGATGTAATTTGATGTGTAGAACCAAACTGTTGGACAGTTGTAAATAGACAGTTGACAAAGAAACTGTTTTGCTAAGTCCGCTATAACAACACGTATAAAATTTGGACTTGGAAATTAAAGGGTGTCCCAATAGTTATTGTAATTCGATGATGTTTTCAAACTTTTAAACCGTTATATAAAATAATGAAAAATTTAATTCGCAGTTAATAATAAAATATTATTGACGTGTGTGTTCAGACGATTTTTATTAGTAATTAATTCGTTTTGTAGACTAAATAAATAAAACCTTTTGTAATTGCCGTGATTTTTAATTGTTCGATTTTTGTACGATATTTGTTATCCTTATACTGATTTAATATATACATTATACCATAAATGTGTGGCAAACCATATTTCTAACAAAACTTCTAACTACTTGTTCTTATTATTATGTATTTTAACAGGGTCTGGATGTAGTAGAATTTTTCTATCAATATACATAAGAACCTGAATTTTATTTAAATTCAAATCTACTCCTTAAGTAGTACATAATTACCTTAAATATTGCATACTTTTTCAACTGAATACCAAATAAAAATCCGAATAATTAAATGAACTTAATTTCGCAACTAAATATACCCGAGCTGATCAACCATAAATCAGTAGTTTTTTATACATTTTGGTCTTTCATGTATTTAATGTGACAATGATCAAATAAAAAAGTCTTTGTGTTCAATGTCTTGGACGATCAGTAATATACAACTATTTATAAATAGGGGGCCATGTGCAGTAAATGTTTTAATGTAAATTTATGTAGAAAAGAGGAAGGAAAATAAATTTTGATTTCGTTTTATGATTTTATAAAATCAATGGCATTCGTTGCCTTTTAAAAATTGATACTTAAATTTTGCACCATTAATTTAAAAATTTTAATAAATGTTAAAAATTATTATTAAGTTTTAATAATTAAGAAATGCAATCAATTTAAAAATATTGGCAAATTTTAATGAATTCAAGTGATTTTTTTACACTATAAACCTTTTAAATTTTATTAGGAAATAATAATTACTAAAATTATTTGAAAAAATAACCGTTTTTGACTTTACATGGACTTATACCCCTGTCAAATATATTATTTTAGAAGAAATAAAACAGGAGCAAATTTAAGTTCATAATTTATTGACAAAAAGTCTTTAAAAAAGAAGATATTTTATACTTTACCTTCTTTAACATTAGTATATTGAAGTATTTATGGTAATTTATACGTAATAAATTGATCATATCGTTATATTTCTCTCTTGTTATGCTCCATGAAGTTTTATAAAATGGTAACAAATTAATTTTGTTAAGATGTTATGGTCATCCCAGTTTTCCAAACAAAAAAAATTGTTTTGAATGGAGCATTGTTTTCACACTTATTTTATAAAAAATTTTGTAAGGTTCATTCTTTTTAAACCTCATCCAACATATTTTAAGGTAGCTTAAAAATTCTCTGTCCATATTTTTTCTGTTAAATATTACCTCTTGTAGAGATTTAGTTGACACAAAGTCTTCTCTTTTTATTTCCTACAAAATTAATAAGACAGGAGTCTTGGCCAGTGTATAATTAGTCTGTTTCTTTAATGCTGTTTCAACAACTGCAATATATTTGTCGTTTGGAAGAAATTAATGAAAATTGTTTAATTAAATTAATTAATAATAATTAATACGGGGACAACTGATAGAATTATTAGGTATATATATAAACTTAAACCACATGACCATGTAAGTGCGTGTGTTCTAAACTTCTTAGGATGCTCATTCGACGACTTTTTAAAAGTAAGAATAATGATATTATTTTATAAGGGTTTTAAAAATGGTTCTTCAATTTATGTTTTATCTATGATTTATATTTGGATATTCCTCTAGATCACATATATTGTTATGCCCTAGATTTTACTCAATGATTATGCAACGTTCCTTTGTAGTTAGAGTTTGCCGTATTTGGAATTCTTATTTACCATACTCTGGTAGACATTTCGCGCATTCCATTAATGAGTTTAAAAGGAAGATAATGTCAATTTTGTAAAAATTTCTGAGTCCATTTGGAGATGGTGGATATATATTATTATTTTTCTTATTTATTTATGTTCATATTTTATGAAGTAAGGGAGATATTATGATAGTTGATAAGTTTATATTTAAAAATTTAAAAAAAAATTTAAATTAAAAAAAACATAAAATAGAATTTACTTGAATTGTAAAAACAAACAACTTATTTATAAAAAACATATAATTATAGTAGCTTTAAGTGTCATTTACAATTATTACTATGTAATCATTTTGGCCTTTATTTAGCTTACGATTATAAATAAAAATTGAAATTAAATTAAATTAAAATTAAATAAAATATTATTAAGAAAGGACTTATTCCACTTTTAAAAGAAATATTTGTGCGATATAACTTTTTGGCAAAATTGTATTTGTTTATTTTATGCCTAGATAGATCTCTATTGAAATTTTGATTGTAACTATGGATAGAATGAGTGTTATTATTATTTTCTTTTTGCAAAAGTGGATATATACCACTTTCAAAAAAACCAGTTCGAATAATGAAAATTATGGTACTGCTTTTAAAAGAAAAAAGTTCTTGAAATAAACAATGGATTCAACAACTGACTTTGTTTTTAAATTTTTTATATTGCAAACTTACCAACGGTAAATATTCTTTACCTTATCCACGCAAGTAGACTTTATCGTCAACAAGACCTTAAAAAAGTGATAATAATTATTTTCCTAATTTTTCTTACTTCAAACAAAGCTAATTTTCGTTCCAAAAAATCGGTTTTTGAACGGCTTTTGGTTGGTTTTTTTTTCAGATCACAATAGCATATGGATAAAATTACTCAAAAACCCATGAAAGTAACAGAAAAATGCTCGGATATATAGGATATCAGCTAAATAGCAGCTAAAGAATATTTGGGGCACAACAAATCTTTGCTGCATAAACTTCTCTATTACAGGACTTAGTTCTGATGACAAAATGAGGTACTGGAATTATATGACAACCTTTTTTAAAAGGCAAAACCTGTTTTCAATATATTCACAAAATGTTACGGATTTAGGATCAATTTGATTGCCATTTAATATTGAAAAAATTTTTCAAAGAGAACTTATTAATTTTGGCACTTCCTTGACTGAAATAATATGTAAAAATTTATAATTTAAAAAAAAATAAATTTAAAAAGCTATTGTTGGTTGGATATACCCTATACGATAAAATTGTTTGTCAAATTTGTTTGAAAATGATTCGTCATAGACGTAAAAACCATAACGTAAAAAATAATCACCCTTATTCTAGTTGTCGGCGTCGTCGTCGTTATATTCAATAAAAATTTTGCATTTTATACATTCACATTCCTGTGACGACGAAGACGGTTTATCGATTTTTATAAAATGAAAATGCACATCCCTAAGTTTTTTGTAAATTTTTTTTTGTGTTTGACAGTTTATGGTAAAATAATTTTTATAGGTGAAGAAACTTGAATTGAAAAGAATTGCAATATTTTTGATTTGCCGGATCGCCAGTATCTACATATGTTTTGCCTGTTCCTGGCTGTGCTTCTGCAGTAAATCAGTTTGGTTGTTGCATGGCCATTTTTTCAAGAACGTTTAACACAGCTTCTTCCAGCGGACTAAATGAAAATTGTTTAAACATTCCGCTGCCAGTGGCTTTACACTCCGCTTTATCAGGAACCATCTTTTTTTCACTTTGAGTTTTAAATTTTGCCATACCTTAAAAGTAATAACTTTTTTAAAAATCCCTATTCGATTCTTTATTTTGATACCTTTTGCCATCCATCTGCTACTCTTCTAAGCGGACAAAGAGAATTTAGATTTTTTTCAATTTCTTTCCCAATTTTCTTTAAAATGGCATGGAGCAGTGCCTCTGAGAAAACCCAGTACCAAAGATGGATTCTTCTGCAATTCTTCCACCAATTTTTCAAATTGTCATGCATTTGTTACCTTCACTTCTTTACATTTTCAATGTTATGTTTGGTTTAAAAAGGCGTCGACAAAAAACAGAGTCACGTCACTACAATATCGTCGTCACATTTGTTATAGAATGCAAAAATTCATCGAGCAGTAATCGATAAGTTTCAATAACGACAAGTAAAATAACAAATCGAATGTGTCGATATATATCAACGTTGATGTGAGACGACGTCGACAACTAGAATAAGGGTGAATGTTATAATTTGTAATTGTTTTTTAGGATAAATAATTATTCGAATACTTAGTAAATTTTTTATTTCATTTTTTAGTATTTAGGGACCTCATATATCACAACACATCTTTCTTTTGTAGACAAAATGACAAAATATGCTCAAAGGAAAACAATGTGAGTATTTAAAGGAAGTAAAAATAAAATAAAACAACTTGTGATAAACATACTTCGGAAAAGTATTCCAACTATTTAGGCCTCTCCGTTATTTAAGACTTGATATCATGTGCTAAAAGCACAGAATCAACTACATAAATACAACAATAAGAATCAAGAACGAGTATAAGAAGATATTTCACTGTTTTAAAATTTATTTGCTTCACACAAAAAAATTGTTTTTAATGCCATTTAAAGGGTTCCGTAAATCACGTTCATGTCTAATTCTGTTGCAAAAGAACTGGAAAAAAGTGTAGAGAATGAAAATGTTTGTCTTGCTAAAAGATTCCTGACATAGTTGTTAACTCAATGGAATTATTTGCACATTTACTTTACTATCGTCAGCATCATTATCATTATATGCAATAAGAAAATCATCATTATCGTGAACATCAGCAGCATCATGATCATTATGGATAAGCAATTCTTATTTAGTTGATTGTTGTCATCGCTGCAGTTTGTCTTTCTCAACGAGTATTTTGCATTTTAAAAAGATTTTTATTGCAGCTTATCGATACGAGTAGAGTATTTTGCAAATGTTTTTTTTTATTATTATTTTTTTTCTTATCTAAATTTATATTGGTGTATAGTCTGTAGTTTGTTCCTTATCTGAACACTGTCATGCATTTTGTATATATTTTAGTGATCTTCAATCAACCATAACAATTGCAGACACTTGCTGTTACTGTCGTGTTCGATCAGCGCCACTCTAGACATGTTTGTTGTGCCATGTACTTTGTAGTTTTAAATGTATGACGATTTTTATGAAAACAAAATAAAAAAAACAAACACAATTGTCGAAGCAGCCTTTCCAGCTGATGTTTTAGCTTTTGCAATGACTGCTCACAAACAATGTTAGTCTTTCATTTCATTAACTGAACATGGAATGTTGCATTGCTTGTACTAATGTGCGATTTGTCGCGTTTTCCAATCAATTTTTTTTTTCTAAATGCATACATATACATATATTTTGAAAGGCATTAAACAGTAGCGCCATTCATTTCCAATGGCTTTTAGATAATTAGAATTGATTGTTCAATAAAAAGTTCGTACTATAAAATGATATAACGTTCAGTACAAAATCACACAGTTTCTTTCCCAGGAACCATAATTAGCATGACAGAAAAGCTATATGTTATAATTAATTAAAAAAATTTGTTTACTACGAACAGTGCCCACGACTTCGTCTGCGTGTTATTTTTAATTTTCTTTAAATTCAAATTTAACTATTTATTATAGAGTTTTGCAGACAGTGCTAAAAATTTTCCATCTACAAAAATAATAAGTGCTGTCAACTGTTTTAGTACCATTATACCGGTAAAATTGGGTGTTTTTACAATTGCATCTCTATTTTGTCACGAAATTACCCAGTTTTACAAAAAAAAAAGTATTCTATATTAGAACCAAGGTTCAAAGAAACCTACGAAAGTAATAAATCATTTAATATTGTCAATGGCCCGCGACAAGGTATAATTAACTCTCCTACTCTGTTTAACATTTTTATTCTAAACTTGATAACAATTATATATAATATTATAGCTTTTGCAGATGATAAAATTATGTATCATGCTGATGATACAATTGAAAAAATAAATTCAAAACTTTAAGAGTATTTCAATATAGAAGAGCAGTAGTCAGTAGATTGGTTTATGAAATTAAATGTTAACAGATGTGAAACAATTTTATTTAGACCTCCACCTAATAAATGTAACAATAATATTAAAAGCAAATTGGAAATTCTTTGGAATTAGATCGAATTTAAATAATACCAATATACCAAATAAACAAATTGTGAAATACTTAGGAATTCAGTTAGATAAATTTCTATATTATACGAGGGCTACTATATATATTTCTGGCCTGGCAACACTGAGTGCTGCCAAGTGCAATCAGACATTTACATTGGAAAGTTTGTCATTTTTAAGCATAATCGTACTCAAAAAATTTTGACGTACGACCATTATTTGTGTTGTTTACAGTGACTTGAAAAAATTAATATAGAAAAAAATGGAATTAACTCGTGAACATTCTCGTGCCATCATTTTACACAATTTTCGACGTTGATTATCGCGACAAGAGTGCATTGATGAACTTAAATCTTTGTGTGGCGATGAAGCACCATCCTATAGCACTGTGAAAAATTGGTATAATGAATTTAATAGTGGCCAAAGCTCGCTCAATGACGAATTCCGTGAAGGTCGTCCAAAAACGGTTGTTGTTCCAGAGAACATTGATGCCGTGCGTGAACTCATAATGCAAGATCGACATGCGACATACCGAGAGATAGAGACATCCTTGGACATTTCATCCACCAGCATACATTCGATACTGCATGAACACCTGACCGTAAAAAAGTTTTGTTCTCATTGGATCCCGCACAATTTGAAAGTCACACAAAAAAAGGCTCGTGTCGATTGGTGTAATGAAATTTTTAAAAAATACGATTGCGGTGCTTCAAGAGATGTTTATAAGATCGCCACAGGTGACGAATCATGGATCTATGCGTATGAGCCCGAAACGAAACAACAATCGACCGTGTGGGTCTTCAAAGACGAGCAAAATCCAACGAAAGTTGTTCGTGGAAGAAGCACTTCGAAGCAAATGGTCGCCTGTTTCTTCGGCAAAACTGGTCATGTGGCGACTGTTCCGCTTGAACAACGTAGCACGGTCACTTCTGAGTGGTACACTACAATTTGTTCGCCTGAAGTCATCGGAGAAATTCGAAAAACCAACAAGAGAAGACGAATCATTGTTCACCATGACAATGCGAGCTCTCACACATCGGGTCAAACCAGATCGTTTTTGACCGGCCAAAACGTCGAATTAATGGGTCATCCGCCGTACAGCCCTGACTTGGCACCTAATGACTTCTTCTTGTTTCCGCACATCAAGAAAAAAATGCGTGGTCAACGATTTTCGTCGCCAGAAGAAGCTGTTGAAGTGTTCAAAAACTATATTTTAGAGTTTTCTCAATCGGAGTGGAAAAAGTACTTCGACAACTGGTTTGAGCGCATGCGAAAGTGTATAAATCATGCTGGAGAATACTTTGAAAAACAATAAAACCATTTTTGATTATAAATATTCGCATTTTCACTATTAGGCCAGAAATATATAGAGCAGCCCTCGTAATAATCACGTCATTGAAACAATAAAGAAAGCACAAAAGCGGTTTTTATGTATAAAGGATTATTTTATTCAAAATACTTAAAACCTAAAGTTAAAATAATCATGTATCAGTCACTCCTTACACCAATACTTACATACGGATGTCCTATATGGTTTAATATTTCACCTTCATATGGAAAACTTAATCCGTTTTAAATAAATTATTCAAACTTGGAATACAAACTAGAATAATTGTAAGTTTATATAATATGAAATTCATTATTATTTAAAATCTTTTGTGTTAATTTACTTTAATCGTGCTTGATTTCTTCAAATATTAATATTTCATGACATTTGTATAAAACATTTATGAGTTTTAATTGTTTTTTTTTTTTTTTGCTTTGTTCATTTAATGTAGGTGTCATTTAATAAATTTGGCAAAGGAAATAAGACTCTTAGGTTTTCTATATAAAATTTGGATATAATCCTCTGATGTCTGTATGATCAAAAAGGAAATGGATATGCTTTCCCCGCAATAACACATTTCATTTTTGTAGTTTTAAATAATAAATATTTCAATATTTGGTTATAGAAAACCTAATCTAATCTTGTTATATTCATGAAGAAAACAGGACTAGGCAAATTTAATGCAATAATTTTCACAAATGGTGTAAATTGTCGTACTTTAGAGCAAAATAACGATTAATGAATAAAAATGTACTCATACAACACCCACATTGGCTAAATTATAACGCTCAGTTCTTACTATAAATACCCCAGCACTTGAAAGTCAAATACATCTGTATGCATTTTTGAAGTTGCTATGAGCAAGCCAAGGTTACACAGAAGAAATTTATAGCAGTGAAAAATTAACCATTAACAGCAGCCTATATTACAACGTTGTTAAAGAAGCTTTCGAAACATGTAATCGCTCGTTAGCCAAAAACATTTCAAATGATTACTTAACTTTGAAATATACTTTGTATTTTGCTAAATTTGTAATTAAACGTAATGCTGATGTTCTTAGTCAGTTCTATTTTCCCATAAAACTTTTATTACCTTCCATCGACTATTCTTGTCTCTCATATAAATGTCCCAGAAAAATTGTTGTTAACAAATTAAGTTAAAAAATTTATTTAACAGTTATTAATTATTAAAAGCAGAATCCACAAATACTTATACGTAAGTATGTATGTGTTTAAAATGGTTTGTTATTTCAATTACTTTTCTAAAATATAAAAAGAGCGCACGTTAAACGTTTGTATTTTAAGTGAGTTTTCATTTATTTTGTCATAACTTTAAAGAAAAGTTTACTTCATTTTCTAAAAACATTAATGTTAAAGAAAATATAAACAAATTTTAAAGAAGCGATGAAAAGTAAAACAAGAAGCTGTTTAAAGATTCTCGGAACTCTGCTAACTTGTTCTTCCACATGTTGTGTCTAAAAATTAATGCCCATAAAACATATGCTTTATTCATTTATAAATAAATTTACTTTTATTTAAAAGAGGTCAAGGTGAAAAAACATAAAAATTAGAAATCAATTTTTAATGTCATGTTCATTTGTCCAGTAACAACTTTTAAAATGATGCATGCATAAAATCCAGAGCTAGCAAATATTGCTAGGATTATTGCCGGTAAAAAGTTGTACAATACAGTGCGTGAGACGAAAAAATGCAATTCCATCATAGTTTATTTGAAAGTAAAAATTAAAGATAATAACATGTTATAAGTATATATGAAAAGAATATCTTTTTAAGTTTGGTTGCTTGTTTGTTTAGACATCAATAACATTATATGGCTGTGCCGATGTCAATGACATTTGAAACATAAATACGACCTTAGCCCGAAAGTAAAAAAGCCTATGCATGTTTTCAAAACTCGGATCGCAAAAATCTTTAATTTTATGTCTATGCATCAACCGAATTGTATGAAATTGCAAACACAAGTAGAGCCTTATTGTTTATTATTTTTAGTTCGAACTTAAAGGAACGATAAGGCAGTGAAAAGTAAAAATTTTATATAGATCAACAGTTTTTAGTGAAATTCGAAACATAGAAAGTGCAATAGGATCTGTATATTTTGCAAATGTCTAACCCAGAGTCGTTACTAGGGGCAGACCGGCAATTTTGTGCCACTTACAGATTTTACGGAAATTTGATATAAAGGTAGAACCTTATCTGTGGGATTAGTTAGGCCAGAGTTTAAATAGGGGAAAGATTTTGCTATTTTTGCTGGACATTCCATGAGGATTCTTGCCATTATCTGGGGTTTTTGATGTCGTCGCGTAGGATTAGCTGCCTAATATAGCCGATTGATCACCATTCGTGATTTACTAAGATTCACTGTCTCTTCTTATTAAAAGAATAAAATCCTGAAATACACAGAATTATTGTCTGAATCACCTGAAATGCTGCCCTTACCTCTGTTAGTACAGTTTTACTACCCTTGTTTTTATTGTGTACTGACTGCCCCGTAGGTCCCATAGCCTGCCTGTATTCTGCTTGTACCTATTGGTTTCTACTAAGTCCGTAGGACCATTTTTAACCGACTTCACAAAAAGAAGGATGTTATCAGTTCGACTGAATGTTGCTTTTTTATGTTTGTTTCTGGACCGATTTTGAAAATGTTTGGTAGTTTTATAGATTATGCTTACAGATTGGTCCCGTTTTAAAAACAGTTCATAATCTTAATAATTTAAGGGTGTTCCGATACAACGTGTATTATGAACTGTAAAGAACACTTCTGCAAAATTTAAAATGACTGTGTATTGCTGTAGCACCCAATAACAAAAAGCAATACAAAAATAAATCTAAAAACTAAAGAGTGCCCCAATAATTGATGTAAATTATCTTATATGCGCCCATCTTTTGATTACTTATATAGAAACACTTTCAAATTGGACAGAATGTCGATTTCTATAGCCGTTATAGTAACAAGTATTAATATAAAAAACGGTGCGCCAATAGATTATTTAGTTTGATGTATATGGCAATACTTTTTAACAGTAGAAGACAGACGCTTTAAATTTACAACGAATCTGTACTGCTGAGTCCGCTATAACAATAAGTATAAAATTTGGATTTGGAAGTTAAAGGGTGTCCCAATAGTTGATGTAATTTCAAGTATGTAGCCGAACTTTTGAACCGTTATAGACAGAACGCTGAAACATATAAGGGACCTGTATTGCTTAGCTCGCTATATCAACGAGTTTATAATTTGAATTTAGAAATTAAAGGTTGTCCCATACTTGATGTAGATTTATTTATATTGGCCTATCTTTTGAACAGTTATAGACAAATGCTTGCAAACTAGACAGAATGTCGATTGCTATGGCCGTTATAGTAACAAGTATTAATATTTAAAATTAAAAATTAAAGGGTGCCCCAATAGTTGATTTAATTTGATGTATATGGTCATACCTTTGAACAGGTGTAGACAGAAGCTTTAAAATTTTTAACGTACCTGTGTTGAAAAGTCCGCTAAACAACAAGAATAAAATTCGAATTTGGATATTAAAGGGTGTCCCAATAGTTAATGTAATTTGAAATATGTGGCCGAGTTTTTGAACCTTTATAGACAGAAGGCTGAAACTTAATAGTGACCTGTATTGCTTAGTCCGCTAAGCAATACTTATAATTTGATTATAATTTGAGTTTAGAAATTAAAGGGTGTTCCGAAAATTCATGTAATTTGTTCTATATGGCCGCATTTTTCGAACCGTTATATACTTACTTTGTTTGGTACAATAAGAAGTATTAAAATTTGAAATTATAAATTAAAGGGTTTTACAATAGTTGATATAATGTGATATATATATGGCCAGACTGTGGAACCGTTATAGACAGATGGTTGAAATTTACAGAATCTGATAGCTAAATCCACTACAACAGCAAGTATAAATTTTGAATTTGGAAATTAAAGGGTGACCCTATAGTTACTGTAATTTGATGTACATTGCCAAACTATTCAACAGTTGAACAAGTATAAAGTTTGAAGATATAAGGGTGTCCCAATAGTTAACGTAATCTATTGTGTGTGGCCATACTCTTGAACCGTTATAGGCAGACAGATGAAATCTGTTTTAAAGGGTTTTTTTTTTGTTTTTTTTTTTTTTTTTTTTTTTTGCAAGAATTATGTTTAATTTCATTCCTGTGTGTTCAACAAGTCACTACTTGGGTCTATTATTTTTATTGTGTACTTTGAAATAACTGAGTTATATAGTTACAAAGTATTTTTTGTCACTTCACAGAGGTTTGATGACCGAGTATGCAGTTAAGAAAATACATAGCGAAATTCAGGAAACGGCATCTACTAGATAGGACTTCAATTCCTGTAGGCCATTACGATCTTAGCGCACATTAACTAAGCAAAAACAGGCAAATAAAGATATTCAAATTTCCAGCTTTACTGAAGGTTGTACAAAATCGGATCGGGAATCGAATTCGAAAGTTATTTTCACTCTGCTCTATTTTCTTATTGAAATTGTAAAAATTACTGCTTGCTTGATTTTTTTTTTCTTTTCATTTATATTGCATGTTTAACAAACAGAAAAACTCCTTCAAACAATTTAATTTCATTAATCCACTTGTACGACATATTAATCCCAGCTAATAAGCCCCATAAAAATTTGAAAAAATTGCTTTGATTTTTTTCTTCTGTCAAACTAAAGCAGCACAATAAATAAGGAATAAATTATTTTCTGAAACCAAAAAAAAAAGTAAAGCAAAAGAAGAATACCCCTCAAAGCCACATAAGCCAAGTCATATTAATTTCCCAAATGTCTACAAAGCTTACCTAATAGATCTTTATCGTTATGAATTGAAAGCAGTAATAATACACATACACATTGTTTAATTGTCAATAGACATCAAATCGCATCAATTGTATGGAAAAGCTAATATTTTTTGGTTGGGTGGTCGTATTAATCAAACCACAATTCTCTATTGCCATTTCACTTTCTAACGCAGAGCTCATCATTAACGGCGTTGGCGTGGCAAAGTGATATGCCACAAAAATCATCCCCATTAATCCCAGCGGATATGCTCAATCAAAGTTACAAACTCATACTGTTGTGCTGATAAAAACGAATAAATTTGTACAAACCCACCAAGAAATCAAAAGTAAAGGTAAAAACAACTAATACTAACACATTGCAGCAACATGTAAACCTGCTATCGAGTATTGTTCTACTAACGAATATTTTGTTTAGGGTGGTTGGTTAGACAGCTTGTTTTCAGGTTGTCATTGAAAATAGTATTTCATTTATCAGTTTGTTTTGTATCGCTTGTATGAACAACCGACAAAAGGTTCATATAACCTGTAAGACTTAACTTGACAGTTAGCTGACATACTAACTATCAAATATTTTCATACTAACACACATCATTATAGAAAAAATGTTAACAAGCCACAAACATAACAACCCTAAATTAATTTTTAACTGGGAAAATAGACTAGTATTCGCTTAATAAGTTATATGTACACGTAGAAAAATAATTAATTTTATAGTCTCAATATGATTTCTAATTATGATTAAAAGCTATTGAATAATAAAATTGCAATTAATAAAGCTGTTCAGGCTAATAATCATTATGTTGAGACAATTTAATAGTTTCAGTCTAAAAAGTTGTTTACATATAAATGTGCTTAGTTATCTATCATATATATATATGTGTTATATATCTCTTTGTAAGTTTGTTTGTTTGTGCATCAATCACGGCTTAACTACTGAACCGATTTTAAAATTTGATACACAGGTATATATTTGTGCTCATTGCAAAATAAGGTATTAATGTTTTCAAAGAGCGGCCCTGGACCATTTAAATCAATCATTTTATTCCGATTGAGTTTAAAGTTTTAGCTGCGTTTAGGTTCTATGAAGTGAAACAGGTGGGGCCTCTGTATGCCTCTTCAATAACTTATACAGAGGTGCCATGTACTTGCGCTTAGAAAAACAATTATCAAACACTTCATAGAAATTAAAAACAGTTACAAATTCGAACTTAATCAGACCAAAACGACTATTTTAAATCTGATCCAACTTATTTTATATATCTAATATCTAAGCTATATTTAAATCTCTATATATTTGTTTGTTTTTTAGTGCGTCAATCACGGCTAAACGACTTAAGCGATTTTACCAATATTTGAAGCATAGGTAGATACTTGTCCTAATGGTAAAATAGAGTAGGGTATTTTCTAATACTGCAGTAGGAGGGGAGAAAAGGGATAGATTCTGTTAAATTTAAAAAAAAAGTTCGGCTAATCGATTAATAGAAATTCGATTAAAAGGTACTCGTAGCTCCTTATCTCATCATTTATTTCCAGAGCTGCGAATAAGATGAGAGAAAAACAGGAAAACGGGCATATACGTCTATACCGATTGCAATAAAAAGGGTAAAATATTCTATGTTTAATTTAAAAAAGGAATAAGAAGATGGAGTGAGGGAGAAGACAAACGCTTAATTTTAGAATACTTATCGAACCTTAACAAAATCAGATTCTAGGGATATTTGAAATATAGATACTTTCTGATCCATAAGATCCAAACTGATATAGAAAATATCTCGTGTTTGTGTAGTAGAGTGACATTGCAAACACGGCTATAATATATTATACAGTGCCTTGAAAGGCCCTAAAACTAACCAATAAAAATTTTTATTATGAGTTGCAACTTTTCTCAGGTTCTTTAAAGTCATAATTGTTTACAATTGAATAAAAAATAAAGTTTGTATTTTATTATAATTAATATTCGATGATGAAGAAGAAGCGAAAAGTGTGGTAGCTCCATGAAGGCCCCTTACTCTGACTTAAAGCAGTTCCATCTACTCTGCCATTTTAAGATGAACGTACATGAAGTCCATAGTTATTGTTATTTTATAATTATTATTATTATTACTTTTTGAGAATCTGCTGCTGTATCAACTTTGTTTTCTCCAAAGAAGCGAACCCCACGAACAACATGATTTTCAGCCTCCATTTCTTGAATTAAAATATCGGAATAATGTTAAACCATTATTAAATCTAAAAGCAAATGAATGCAGCAAGTACAATTTTGGCTTAAACGTAAATGGTTCCACCAGAACAAATTACACACAATTATTTCAACCTCTGAACTTTTCATAGAAAAGCACGGTTGGGCACCATATCTGTTAAGATATTAATATGGGTATCTTAAGCTTCTAAAGAGATCTTCAAGAAAATAAAAAAAAAATTTTAAATGCTTAACCCCACATTTTTATGTAAAATTTTATTTAGTACTTAATTTTTTTTAATTTTTAATTTTCTGTCACCCCAATATTTGTTTTTTTATTTGAGTTATTTCACTAACCTAGATTTACATTCAGCATAGTACTCTTACTTGTTTTTATTTAATATTTAACCTGAAAGAATGAGCAAGCTTATTATTTTTAGTTTTATTAAAAAAAATTATTTTTGAACTATTATTTTGTAGAGA
The DNA here is from genome assembly GCA_916610165.2 of Gymnosoma rotundatum. Classification (NCBI taxonomy): domain Eukaryota; kingdom Metazoa; phylum Arthropoda; class Insecta; order Diptera; family Tachinidae; genus Gymnosoma; species Gymnosoma rotundatum. The sequence continues at coordinate 141,768,108 of OU744336.1, read as the reverse complement.
AAAAATAAAGAAAAAATTGACACCATCAAAATATAATTAATTTTCTGGATACGAACTCTCTCGGTTTTCCTTCCCTCAGGTATATGTTTTTGAAAACTTAAAGTGCCTGCATTTTTCGATTTAATATTTTTAAAATATAAAATTATGTTTTAATGTTATCGATATGATGGACACAGTATTCCGTACTCTGTGGATATTTTAAGTGTCTGTCTATAATGGTTCAGCTGTTAATTTTTAGAATCATTTCTTTTATTTGCTGTTGTAGAAGCCACAATATTACAAGTTAAAGTGTCTTGCTTTACGGGTTTAAAGACGTAGGGATGTAATTATTATTTATAATATTTCTTTATTGAAAATAAAAATTAATCTAGCATAAGCAAGGCAAAGTCTAGAGCAAAATCGTAAAGGTTTGTGCATCGAAACCAACCGAAAATCAAGGCATAGAAATCATTTACTTTTTTCGTAACTGCAATGTAGTTCCTTGGGAGCTTTTTCCGGTGCGTATGCCAATTATCTTGGGATATTGTATCACTGTGCACAAGTCAACATGTTAATACATATGTGGAAGTTTTTGAAATTTACATTTGTACTTACAATCTTTATAATTTTAAGCCAAAGTATTGGACGAACGTCCAATTTTTAACAAAAAGTATCAAATTGCAAAAAGAATTTGGTGATAATAGATAGAAATGAGCATTATTTTTGTGGATTGTTGGATGCACTGATTAAAGTGAACTCCCTTCTAATGGGATTTAATTAATTGTTTATAAAGTCCTTAATCTTTAACTGGAAAAGACCGTCTTAAAAAGAATTAAAACAGCTGAGGTTTTGTGATGCATTTGCCATTCAATTTTGTTTTCTTCTTACAATGCTGTTATTATAAAAAATGGCAGTTGCATACTGAATCTTAATACTGTGACTATAGGTAACTTTATTTGAAAATATGGATATTATAATTTTGTTTATAACTTAATGTAGTCATAAATTAATTTTAAAACTATAATTTTTTTTATATCGATAAAGCCAATAGCAAAGCAGGTTGATGAGTTAATGTTAACAAAATCTCTAAAATTTAAAATGATAAGACATGACTTCTGAGTACCTTCAACTGCGACCAAAATCTTATTATTAGTGCAATTCGAACAATTTTTTTTTTATATGAAACTCTACAATCGAAAAGTTCTGTATACAAATAATAAAACGAAATTTTTAATAAGTAGACATATTCAAAGTTTATTTGTTTTTAAAAAATTTTAGATGATATTGTTACGAAAAAAAGATCTGGTAACCCTTGTGGTTGTTGTCCGTATGAGCTGGTGAGTAAGTTACTTCTACTAATAGTGTGTGTACAGAATAACACCACAATTAGCTAACAAAAGCTGAGCAACCACAATGGCTGTGTTTGTAGAGGTATGTGCTGCAAAACAGTAGATCGTGAGTTCGAGCCCACCTTCGGACATGCGTACAACGGAAAATAATAATTGTTATAGTACAATTATTAATTAAGAAGCAGCAGTAAAAACCTTCCGAGAAGCGAAAGACAGTTATTGTGTAAAGCCATGGTAGACAATTTAGTGGAGACGTCTAATTTAATATAAGAGTAACAAGTTACTGTCAAGGCGCCCTTATGATAAAGAAAAAGTAGTGGTTAGCGCAGGGAAGTGGAACAGCATAACAACAGTGTATGGCAGACGTGTATTATTGCTTGAATAAAAGGGGTAGTGGAGTTGTCTGTGGATGGTTAAAGTTACTAAACAAGGCATCGAGTAGTTCATGTCTCGCCAGAGTAACACAGTAGTGTAGCGTGGATGGCTGCGTTTGTAATAATAACGCATGTTTAGTTAATACGGGACCATAGGCTTCACAGACCGTAGCATCAAGAAGTATAGCCAGATAAAGCTACAAAGTAACACTACAGAATTTATAATGAGCCACAGTGGTATATGCAATTAAAAGAATTCGTACTTTTGTCTAAAAAGGAAAAACGTAACAATATTTTTTGTCAGTGCATATTTTCTTTCAAGCATAAGCACAGTTTAATTATTGATGACGAAATTCAAATTCCACACAAGAAATCCTACATGCACACATACAAATCATACACAAATAACAACATGGACGGCAAACAAGCAGTAAAACAGTCATTCGTCTTGTTTCCTCTATTTACCATTTTGATTCCTTTGCCATTGATTTACTTTGTTTAAGCTTATAATAAAATTGTGTAATTATAATTAACCACATGTGTAAGTAATAACTTAACCATGCAAGTTTATGGTTCTTATGTTTGTGGCATTAAAATCATACCAACGACTCCCAAACTCCACCCTCATTATATGTATTTAAGGTGAAGAATTTAATGAATAACGGATGGTCATAAGCCACTCACTCTTCTACGATTTTAAAATGTGGTCATACGATTAGAGACAATGGTGAGGCAATATTTTGTAACCGATATTTGGATTTAACGCCCCAGGGGTATAATTTATAACTTTGTATAAGTTTTTGTTCTTTCTTTCTTATATTTTGACAATTGATAAGGCTCTAAGGATAAATTTTACTTATTAAATATTGTTATTATTATCGTAAGCCACATGATGCAGGCAGAATTTAAAATAATTAGAGTTTTGAATTTTAATTACTTAAAGGTATTTTACGGTTTCACACTTTATCATAAATGTATGTGTATAATAGGTTTTATGTAGGACAATGAGTCAATGACAACAGCACGTGCCAAATGAGACTAAGCTGGAAAATATTAAAAAAAAAAGAATTGAATTTATGAAATTTAATTCATACAGTATACTCAAATGAAAATGTTTTTAACTTTTTAAAAATTTTAAGTATATTTTCTGTTAAGTTGTTTCAACTGCTTGTTGGTGAACTATGTTGTTGTTGAACTATGGTCTGGTTGTTTTAAATATTTATATTGTATGACAATCAATATTTATCCGTAAACCTTAATTATATACAAACTTTCCAATAGCCCGTATTTAATATTAATCATTGTTTATATATGTCCATCACACTTTTAACGGGTTGTCACATTAACAAAAGCAAGACACGCAATGTACAACCCCATCGCACTCACTTCAATGCTTTAACTTGTAGCGGTCATTGTAATATAAACAGTTATTTAGATTAATCTAGGGAAAAGCATTTTCTAGCAGAGCTGGCAGGTGAATGTCAATCAGAGTTTTATAACAAGGTATCATCAAATACGAGTAATTTCATATGATCATTTAAACCAGAAATTAAATTAAACATGGAATATTTCATACATATTGTTACGTTTTTCCCTATTTGGTAACAAACGTACAGATTCTTTCGATTGCAAGTACCACTGTGGCTAAATTCTGTATTCTTACTTTGTGGCTTTATTTGATTCTTGATCGTATGGTCTTGGGAACCCTATGGTCTGGTATTTACTAAACATGAGTTATTTATACAAACGCAGCCATCCGCGCTACACTACAGTGTTACTCCGCCGAGACATGAACTACTCGATGCCTTGTTTAGTAACCTTAACCATCCATAGACATCTCCACTACTCCTACGTCTGCCATACACTGTTGCTATACTGTTACACTTTCCTGCGCAAACCGCTACCGTTCTTACTTTTTTTTTTATTATAAAGGGCTTCTTGACAATTATCTGTTACTCTTATTTTAAATTGGACGTCTACACTAAATTATCTGGTATAGCTTCACACAATAATCGTCTTTTGCCTCTCGGGAGGTTTGTACTGCTGATTCTTAATTTTTAATTGCATTATAACAATTATTATTTTCCGTTGTACGCTTGTCCCAAGGCGGGATCGAACTTACGATCTTCTGTTTTACAGCACGCACCTCTACCAGCACAACCATTGAGGTTGAGCAGCTTTTGTTAGCTAATTGTGGTATTCGAAGTAACTTTATTCATCACTCTCAAACTGTTAACAACAACAGGGGTTGCCATATCTTACTTTCGTAACAATATATATATAAAAAAAAATCTAACAACTCAAACTGATTTTCATGCCTGCATGTTCGAGCGCTTGATTTCAGTTTGTTCTAATTACAAAGTGCATAGAAAAACGCAAGGATAATATGTACTCCTTTTCATATTGAAAACCTCTTTTTAACGGCAAAATTTTACTCATGTTGAAAAAGCACTAAAGACGGCAAAGCTTTCCTTAGTATTCACGAAATCCCACAAATAACGTCTGAATATTTACAAGAGCACGTCTGTACTTAATTTGGAGAAAAGCATTTTTGAAAAATTATAAAGTTCATCCAAATTTTAATTAAAAAATTCGCATGTGTCTTTTGTTAATAAAAAACAAACTTTTGACAAATTTCTATTTCAACCAAAATTTATTAAAATTATAAAAACTTTCGGTCATACAAAATTCACTACTCGGGAAACTTAGTCCGGTGGGACTAATTATTACAAACATTTCATTTTTGTAAGAGAGCACCCCCAAGGAGTCATGATATTGCAAAAAAACGTTGGGGCTACTCCGATTAGTAGCTATAGGTCCCTCATATTCTTCTGCAAGTATTTATGTTTTGAGCCTTATAAAATTAGTTGTTCTACTCTTTTAAAATCTGATAGTTAGAATTTCCATACCACGTTATCCACCCTCTATTAATCCCACTTGCGCAACGTATATCTCATAAGTACAATATGTTTGGCTTTTAAATCAGCCCAATTATGAATAATCTCACGAAATTTCTTTCCCACGGAAAAAATTTTTCTCGAGAAAAGATTCCTCCAATTATGAATTCCGTGGAAATAAAATTATCAAAAGGAGGCATCATCGTAATTTGAAAGGAGTTTTTTTTATTTTCATATAATTTTAATTTTATAATTTACAAAACCTACTTTTTTCCCCCGAATTTTTTTCACTTTCCGCAGTCAATCAAAAGGTGAAAAAATGTATAATTGGAGAAAAGGGAAAAGTGAAAGAACTCGCACGGAATTGTTGTTTATAATTGGGCTGAATATAAGTAAAATGTGTTTAAATTTGGATTTTAGGAAATAATTTTTAAGTAACACAATAAATGGTAGCTTTTTTTCTAGTTTGAAGTTTTACTTATTTTTCTGCTTGGAAATTCTAAAAATCTATTATAAGCCATTATTGCGATGTCTTGTCTCTTTAATTTAAAAGCCTTTTAAAGTCTAAATAAACGTGACTTATTGTACGGCCTTATTTTTTGGATTGTAATAAATCCTATAAATTTACGCAGGGTATGTGTTACTAAGACCCTATAAAACAAGCATAGACAATTAAAACTAAAAGATGTCCTAAGAGTAATATCATTTTTACAGGGCCTTATTTAAAATCTACCCAAAGTATTTTTTTACTATATCGGCTACATATAAGAAGCTTAAGAAATAAAATTAAAAATAGTACGGGACTCTTATACTTAGCGAATTTATTATTAATGTTATATACCCTTTACCATATACATATGTTTAACCACATGTACCATACTGGAAAGTTTTTATTGAATAGTTCAAATAAAAATCGGCATAAAAAATTCTTTTCTACTATAAACTGTGTTTCTTTTAAAAAAAAAGGCTTTTTTTCCGAAAATTGTGAATTTTGCATACGGTTGTTGTCCCAACTCGGTAAATAAAAAGGTTGCTATGAAAGCTCATAATTTTTCTATGCAAAAATTAAAGACAAGCGTGGTGTTTTGCCGGCTAACTCAAAAGAAATGGATCGATCTTGCTTATTTTCAAAAGCAAACTGTCTGATCGATAGGCGATATTTCGATATTTACATTTTCTCTAGCGCATCTAGTGCCTTGACAAAGTTGATATCAACACAGACAGAAGGACATCGCTTAATCGACTGTGCCATGAGTATGAACCTGAAGTTCATTAATATTAGGATTGAGTTTTGGTTTCGGTGCATACTGGTTTAACAAAAAAAAAAAAAAAAAAAAAAAAAAAACTATATGCCAAAAAAAATTCAATACTAGTCTTCATTAAAATTATTTAATTCTTTATATGTACATATATAAAAATTTTGAAAAACTTTAGAACATCTAGTTGAGTTTTTTTATCATTATTTTAAAAGCATTCAGTAGTATTTTTTCCAATTTATTAAAATAACAAGAAATAGCAATAGCAACATAAAAAAGAACTCAAAAACATTAATAAAAGAGCGGCCCCAACGAACACCACCAACAACAACGGCAGCAATTTGAAGTATGAAGCATCAATATGAAATAAAGTATTAACTTGAGCATTACAAACGTGTTGCCATTAGTTAACTTCAGCTGTGATTGATTTCAATTAATCTTAGACGCGTGTAATTAATCATTGAACACTTTAATATGGTTAACAACTCTTGACCATACAACGGTTAAAAAGGTTTAACGAGTATAGATCTTAACATATTAACAGACAGACAAACTACATTATTACAAACAACACAAAATTTAACTTCAACAGATTCTACTTGGTATTTTTCAGAGACACAAGAAAAGTTTTTTCTTTTGCTTTTTTTTGTATAAAAATAATGTTGAATTCCACAGACAGACATATATTTTAAGATACAAATGAATTTGTTGCTGTATTTTGTATAAGAATTGGCTAAAAATATATGATCATGTTTTGAATGTGGCTAATGCGTTGGTGTAACGAACATGTTGTGGCATTGTGTTAATAAAATAAAATTAATGGGCAAATTTCCAATAGGTTTGTAAAGCTATTGTTTCATTAATTCCATAAAAAGGTTGAAAATTGTATTATATTTATATTAAAGGTCCTTTATTGTTCCAGAAAAATTGTGAAATAAGACATAATAAGTGTTTAATAAGTTACCTCTTATAATTGAGTTTTAGTTATCAACTCGTACTTGTTAAATACCTCATGCATTCAAAAGCCCAAAGTAGATAATTTTTGCTGAAGGTACCTATGGCATCTACTTGACCTCAAGGAAAGTCACATATCTCTCAGATGTAGCCACACCTACATATTGTACGCAAACTTCACATGGTATTCCAGACACTATTAAAAAGGCGTCCCACCGCTAAATTTGTTTCGCTAATAAGATATTGATGGTTAAGTAGGGTAATAAATTTTGCAATTCTCCATCTAAAGGAGTCGGCCCTCCGCTTATCTAATATAGAGTTACCTCAAAGCATAATCTTTCTGCCTCTTCTTTGGCCATCCTATTCGATTCCCTCTAGCACAATGAGGTCAAATTTTCTAGAGAATAATACTGGGATCTAAGTTCTAAAGTTAAGCGTATATTTTTATAAAGGCTTATCTAAAAATAGCCAAAAAGTCACCAAAGCCAAAAATGTTATACCAAATAAGTTAAGAAAGAAATCAAAAAAAACAAATATTTGGAGTGAGAGAGTATTTAAAACTAAGAAAATAAAAATTAAATACTACTCGTATTTATAATTTTTAATAAAAATATCATTGGCTCTTAATGGATTAAGCATTTATAAGAAATCTTAGTATTTCCTTAAAGCAGGGTTTAAACTGCTTGCTTAAAGATATCAACAGCACTAAAATCTTTGCTTTGCTTACATGTTTTTCAGCAAATAAAAAAACTAAATGTCCCAGCGTTTACAAAACCTTTAAGTGTAAACGAAGCAACAACAAAAACCGAATGAAAAAACTCATATGCTTAAGCTGACTATGTGTTTCTTTCTGCAGCAAGGCAATCAGCAAAGCACTTATTTTGAAAACGTTTGCTGTCGCTTAAGCAATAAAATGATGTGTGTTTCTTCTTTTGCTCTTGCTTTTTAATGGTGTAATAAAAACAACGTTTTTAAAATGTATTTTGTAAATACATAAATACGTTTTCAATGTTAAAGGGGATGAAAAGCAACGAGCTACAGCAAGTAGTAGCAAGAAACAGCAATTGTAGTCAGCCACAACTTCATAGTAAAGAGTTAAGCAAAGGCAAAGGTTTTTTAAGGAATTGCTTGGCTGATTGCTTTGCTGCAGAAAGAAACACACAGCCAGCTAAAGCAAATGCGTTTATTTTTTTTTTTTTGCATTTGCTTTTTGCTTTTGCTGCACATTTTTCAACAGCAACAGTTAAGCAACTACATATACATTGAAAATAGTCAAGCATTTTTAATCACTGCTTAAAGATCTCTTCAAAAGCTTTAAAATTATGCCCATGTTGATATTTAAAAAAGTATGGCGCTTATTCGTACTTTTCTATGAAAATTTCAGAGGCCCATAACGAAGAACATGGGCAAGTGATAATTTATTTACCTGATGTTTTTTTTTAATTTTTTTACTCTCTATAGCCCTATATATTTGTTTTTTTTTTATTGAAGATACTTCACTAAACTAAATTTTTTCCAAATTTTATGGAAAAATTAGAGGCAAGCGGGATCGTTGCCCCAAGGATATGGATCGATCTTGCTGATTTTCAATAGCAACATTTTCAAAACTGTTTCTGATCGATTAAGCCGATTTTCTCTAGCTCATTTAGTGCTTTGAAAAAGTTGATTTAAGCCCGAACACGGAAGGACAGAAGGACATCTCTCAATAAACTTCGCTGTGCATACGCACATAATATATATATATATATATATATATATATATATATATATATATATATATATATATATATATATATATATATATATATATATATATATATATTTTATGGTATCGGAATTGGATGTTGTAGAAATTACACATGGAATGACAAACTGAGATACACACTTTTTTCACCTATGGAGAAGGGTATAAAAATGAAATATTAAATACAAATTAGGTAACACATTAAAACATATGTTTTTAAAGCCAAAGAAAGAACATAATAAAATTAGCTGAATTTTTATTTTTTTTTAGTGTATAAGTTTAAAAAAATAATAAAAATATAATTATTAATACAACCAACAAATGCACTTTCTGCTCATGCTGTGTGTTGTTTGTTTTCTACTTCAATTTTAAAATTTGAATCGAATAATTGACATTCAATCACACGATAAATTATTTTGCTAACTTGGGCTGTATGTGATACAAATGTATTTTCATTCAAAACAAGTAAGAGAGCTACTTTCGGATATAACGAAACTTATACATACCCTTCAACAAATACATACGTAGGACCACATGTACCATACTGAAATTTCCTATTTAATAGTTTAAAAAAATATCACCATACGATATTGTTTACTACCATAAAGTTTTTCTATTCGAAGATATCTTTTTTTCCAAAAATTGAAGGTTTTGCATTGAGTTGTTGCCCCAGTTTAGTAAAATAGAAAGATTGCTGCATAAGGCTATGCTCACCATGTTCTCTTGGGTAATTTTTAACATAAACAACCACGAACGAAAGTAGAAAAAAAAATTAGAGATAGGCGTGGTATTTTGCCCACTGTTATAGCAAAATTTTTGAAACTATATCTGATCGATTGGTGTATTTAGTTTTTTTTTAACGGACAGACGGACATCGCTAATTCGATTTAGTTATGCATAAGAACTTAAAATATATATATTTATTGGGTCGGAAATCGATATTGAAGAAATTACAAACGAAATGAGAAACCTTTTTCCACCTGCGGTGAAGGGAATATAAATAGTCGTTAAGCATAAAATTGGACTTCTTTTTAGGAAAATTGTTTAAAAAATAATCAAGTGAATTTAATTAAGACATTTTATTTTTTCTTCTTCTTAATAAAGTTTATTCGTTAGGCAGATGAAAATTATTGTTTATGCCCTGTAAATAAAAAAATTTATTCATTAAGTTGCATTTTCATTTAACAAAACTGAACTTAATTGAATGGAATGGAAGGTGATTTTTAAAACTATGTGGGTTAAAAATGTGACTTCATTAATCATAATTTGAAGTCATTATATAAAGTATGAACATGTACCTATGTATGTATTACTTACACATTTGTTTAAAGCTAAGAGAGAATGTTAAAAACATTATTGCAATTTATTATTCGGCGTACAAGTGCAAGAAATGCCGTTCATTACCATTTTTTTTTTGGAGAGTGACAGCTACTCTAATTTAAAATGACAGTTATTCTATCTCAAATTTCTAAACATATAAATTACATATAAAGTATTAGATATACATATATAGAAATATCCATTATTTTCGGGAAGCATTTTTCATTACCAAACAGCTGCTCTTAAGGCAAAAGTTAACATATTTTTGCCTCATAAATATGCAGGCGATAATAAGCTGATATTGAGTATTACGCAGAAAGAAAAATCTCATTCAAAATTTAAGTTAGTTTTTCTTTACTTCGTTCGAAATCGTTCTTAAAAATGTAAGCACGATTCAAATGCAAGCAGAAAGGATATTGTTTTTAAAAATTCATTACAAGTAGAAACGACGCCTTGAATTTAGTAAAGCTAAAATTTAAAATTCTTGGCTTGGTGGGGTTCGTTTTTTTTACTAGGATTTGGAACTTGGTTTGAGAAGATCCGCATGTACTCTCCATTTGACAGCGCTCCGGTTATGTTTAGATTACTAAATTTTTCTAAATGTTTGACTTGTGAAAACTAAATTAAAGGACATGGTATCCATTTGACCACATGTGGCATTCAAGAAATGGCAATTAAGAATGTTTTAAAATTAAGTTACATTAGGCAGGCAAACACAGACACTCGTTACGCTTGAATCCAAAGAAAACGAACCATTCGCTTTAAAGACAAAGATATAGAAAAAAAATTTAATGTTTCTAAAAGCAACAGTGTTAGGTTTGGTTAGCTCAAGTGAACGCCACAACTATCTAACCCAATAGTTCATTTTGCGGCCAGTCAATATCGCATCCCAAATATAGTGAAGGCCCTGAACGAATCTTTGAATCAAAAACATGAGTCTTAAATTAACTCTTCGTCCAATGCCAAACACAAGCGTCTCATTAATACATAAATACGTATTAATACTTACATTTTTTTGGTCCCTTCTAGTAGTGATATCCTTGAGTAATTTTGAATGTGGGATCCGTCCTGAACGTGCCAAGACTCTCTCTTGCATTAATAGAAGCTAGAAGATTTAGAATATTTAGCAGTCTTTTAGCCAGGGTTCCACTATTTTTAATGCTCATATTATTGCTTGAGAACCATTACAGACACTTGGAAGCATAAAATCTGAAACTTGCATTTTTGAACATAGTCTATTTAGTTTTGTCTTGCAACCACCTCTGTAGAACCAGATTAATTGTTGTGGAGATGGGAATCTCCTCCACAATGAAAGTATTAAATTTTTTGCCTTCAGTGTAGCCATCCCCTAGGATGTATCCCAAAATCCGGTATTTTATTTTTAAAATCAGGATGAAAATTTCAGTTTGGGGATTGAAGAACTCTTTAAGGACTTAAAGAAGTTTTTTGGGGATTTTTTAAAAGTAATGTTTTTGGTTATTGTAATTTTACTTTTATTAATAACATATTGCTTTTTTGCTAAGTTTCCTGGTAACAAAAAACATTGTTAAATATTGTGACTGGCAAGTTTTTCCGTAAATATAAGAAATTTCTTTAACTTTTTCCAACAATGAACTCAATGAAAGCCAAAATAAATAAAATGCAATACTCGATTCATTAGTGAGAATTAATACACATTTTAAAAATAACACATATTGATGTGAAACTTTTGTTCCATCTTAAGAATTACTTTAAACGTTTAACTCCAAAAAGTTGCTTTAGACAACGAAATAGAAAATTTTGTTTCAGAACTTTTTGATTTTGTTAATCAATGCAAATTGCACCAGGATCGTTTCTGTACATGAAATATTTTTTGTGAGCTTTTTTGTTGATGTAGATAGCAATCGATATGGAATACACACAGAAAAAAGATTGGTAACAATTCGCTTGATATGTTAAAAATTCAATTACTAATATAATAATTTAATAATTTGATTTTTATTATTAAGAATTTATAGTCTTGATTTATTTTTTATATTAAAAGCTAACAAATGATATTTGCTTCTAAATGTTTGTTGTAACACCTCTTAGAAAAGTTAACATGGCCGATTTGTGTCTTTACTAAAATCTATTCTATTAAATGGAAGATGCAACAAAACTTATTCAGTACATTACTACTGAAAACCAAATTTTGGAAATAAGAATCATAAAACTCGACTGTATAATCTGAAATCGAAAACTGTTTGACACAATATATTAAATATTGGTAAATGGTTAGTTCAAAATTATCTCAGAAAAGCATTTATATATAAAAATAATTATATAGTATTTAATATATTTAATAATAAAAAAAGAAATCATGATGGAAGAAGGAAGCTGCATTCAATGGTTCGAATCATGAAATTTATAATGTATAATCTTATTCTTATAATTTATTATAAAAATAAAAGTAAATATTAAATTTTTTTTTTTTTTTGTTTTGTTTAATTAACAATAATATTTTAGAATCATGTTTTAAAATAGTTGTGACTGCTATATTTATTCAGTTACTACAACCGAATTCAAGATAATACACACAACCGACAAAATTCGATTGGCAACAAATTCGATTTTTATAACGAATTTCTTTGCTCTGTGTACAAAACTGTTTTTCGATTTGTCCGTCTGTCCATCTGTGTGCCCGTTCGCGTTACGTAAAAACCACTGGATGGCTTTGAATAATTTTTTATGGAGTTCCTTTCTTTTCTCAAAAAATATGTCATTTCATAGGAAAAAAGCAGCCGATTTTATTTTTTCTAGATGGCAAATTTTTAAAACTGTATAGAACTCTACAATTGATATTTAAAAATATATTTTTCTATATTTGTTAGAAATGACACGCTAACGAAATCATGGCTTGTGCAAATACAATATTTAAAACGTATTGTAGTACTTAAATTTAATTTAAAAATAAATAGTATTATTTGTAGTAGCAATTTTTGGGGTTAGTTAAAATTGTTTTTAGGGAATTGTGAGGATAAAATTTATGTAATTGGGGATACGACTCGAAAAAAATCTGGGCTGCTTGGCTTTGAGAACAGTGATGCAACTACTTGATTCCAAGATTTGTGGTTCGATGGTATCACAGTTATCTTTTCAGCACTTATCTCTTCAAACCAAAAAAAAAATTTATTAAAACTTACTCTTAAATTATTTATTAAAGTGGAATTAAGGAATGTGTTATATTCAAATTTTAATTTTATAAAAGAAAAAAGAAAATTAATCACATATTTAACAATTTGGTAAAGCAAAGAAACTTTTACTCCCTGAAAGAAGATATTCTTTTTGTGTGTGTGTGCTTTTTTATAATTTAATTTGCACTTGAAACGTAAAATAAGTATAAATAAATGAGGGCAAAATAAATAACATTTAACAATCATTTACCAACTTTGTTAAACTTAAAAAGACTTTGGCTAAAAATATTAATGAAGAAACTAAAAATACCTTAACGACTTCATTCCAATGTTGAGCTGTTGTCTGTCTGACACCTCGTGATGAGATCATTTATCATTAATAAAGGAGAATCGCTGCAAACGAGTTACCATTGTAAAACAGTTTGTTTAACTGATCGATTTTCTTGAGATTATTTTATTACAAAACATTTTCAAAAGGTAGATTAAAACATTTTTAACATTTTCGATGATGTTTCTTACTGATTACTCAATTATATGGGAGCATATTTTTTAAAATAAGAAGATATTTTTTAAAATAAGAGAAAATACGGGTGTTGCCGACATTTGATTTGATATTTTCTAAAATCAACATGAAATAAATATTTGAGATTTATATGAATTAAAGAAAAGTATTTAGTGCTCAGCAGGTTTTTTATTTGGGCATAACAAAATGGTAAAATGATATTTATTGTTAATGCCCTCTGAAATTAAATGAAGAAAAAATTATGTTTGATTAATTGTGTGAACATACTTTTTATTAACCAAATTTTGAATTAAAAATTATGAATTATTATGTTGAATAGAAGGCTAAAAATTAAGTGAAAAAATTTTATTTTAGGTATATTTCTATTTTATCTAAAATTTAAACTGATACTGAGTATTAAAGAATAAAAAAATAAGATTATCTAAAAATACTTAAGAATAAGTTCGTAGAAAATGATTTAATAAGAATATATATTCTTGTTTCTGGATGGTGTAGAAATCCCCTTTGTGAATAATCTAAAATACCTTGGTATTAACTTTAAAAATCTTCTTAAATTTAATAACCACGCAAGAATTGTTTTAAAAAAATCCTATAAGAATGTAGGTGCATTCTCTAAGATTTTATATAACAAAAACATATCAACTAAAACTAAGCTTCTTTTATATAAGACTAGTATACGACCAGTTTTCTTGTATGGTTTTCCAATATGTTTCTCCTATTATAGTGAGAGAAATGGAAATACTTGAAAGGAAAATTTTAAGATGCTGCATTGGGAAAAATTTTGCCTTTTTAAATAGGCGTTATTCAAATTCTTATATCTACTCCATTCACAATATAACTCCTATAGGTTTGTAAGTGTGTGATATTTTGAAAAAAAATTATAAATAGATTAGAAGTACATCAAAAAAATAACATTAAAGAAATATTAAATGAACAAAGAAATTTTGATTGGTGTAATCCAAGTTATATCTCGCCTATCGGTTTTAGCAATGAAGAACCTGTTAACTTTAATTTAAATAATAATTTAAGACATCAAATTTTTACAAAAAGTACCCATGGTACTCACAGAGGATAGTTTCTTTTTGTCTTGTTTTATTATTCTTATTTTAATTTTTATTATTTTAATGTAGATGTAAGTAAATTTAAAAGATTTATACTCTTTAGTTATGTTAGCACCGGGAGCAAGGGCATATTTTCTTTTTAACTTTTATAGTTTTCATTTTATATAAAATTTCATGTTAAAGCATGGTGCTGTGTCAAATATACAGCTTTTAAGATACATTATAGTCTTAAGTTTTCCCGGTTTCACTTTTAATTATAAAAATAATATTGTTAAATTTATTGTAAGAAAAGAAGGCTCAAATAAATGTAAATTGAATTGAATTGAATTGAAGAATATATATTTATAAGCAAAGGGAAAAAACACAAAACACAAACATAACTATATTTTTCCTTTTTAATCCGCTTACTCGCACATATAAAAACCGTGTTTAGCAATATTATGTTTACAGTAAAAAAATTTGATTGCCTTGAATAAACTATATTTGCTGGAAATTATACTTAGTTTACATAAAAAACTAAACAGTAATATGGTTTCATAAACAACATGTTAAATAATATGATTTCGATTAAACTACAATTATCTAATAATATGTTGGTCGTAGATTATCGTTACCATGTTTTTTAACATACATATTATTTGATAAACAAATCTGTTAAATTCAAAGAATTTTATCTGAATTTTTAAATACAATGTGCAGTAAACGTGATATAAATGTGTTTCGATAACGTATGCTTATATACAGTTCTTTGCTAAAAATTGGTCTCTTTTTAAGTAACTGCAAAAGCACTAGACATCTCTATCGCATAACTAGAATATTAAAAAACAAATAAGGGTGCTACATTCGACTTTGCTGAATCTTATACACCCTTCACCATCTATGTAAATCTAGTTTAGTGAAGTAACTACAATCGAAAAAACAAATATAGGGGTGACAGGGAATAAAAAGTGCAAAAAAAATTGATACTGCTTATATTCAATTTTACAATAAATGTCATCGGCTCTTAATGGGTTAAGCATTTTTTAAAAATTTATAGCATTTCCTTAAAGATTTATTTAAAATAATACCCATATTGTTATTTAAGAAAATTGAAAATTTCAGAGCCTCGTAACTCGGAAAATATGGGCGAACGCCAATTTTTTCACTTAATGTTTTTTTTTCTTATTTTTTAATTCTCTGCCACCCCATATATATATTTTTTGATTGGAATTACTTTATTGTTCCAAATGACAAGAAAAAATTAGGGGTAGGCGTGGTGTTCTGCCTGCTGCCTCGAAGGACATGGACCGATCACGATGATTTCCAATAGCACCTCTTTCGACACAATATATGATCGATTTATTGCCGAGGCGAACTTGATTTTAACACTAACGACGGACGGATAGACGAACATCCCTCAATCGACTTCACTATGCTTAAGAAGTCTAAATTTATATACTTTATGGGAACGGAAATGGATGTTGTAGATTTTACACATGGAATGACAAACTCATATAAACCCTTTTTCCACTTTTTGTGGTAAAGGGTATAATAAATTAAAAATTTGTCAAAGGTCACTTAGAAAAAGCAAATACTCAAACTAGAAATCTAGGCATACACTAAGGTATGTCTGAATAACATAAGTGTTTCGATTGCATTTTCAAAAGTTTTGAATTAACACGTTACATTATGAAACAGAATTACTCAATTAGT
Source organism: Gymnosoma rotundatum (assembly GCA_916610165.2). Taxonomy (NCBI): domain Eukaryota; kingdom Metazoa; phylum Arthropoda; class Insecta; order Diptera; family Tachinidae; genus Gymnosoma; species Gymnosoma rotundatum. Next base: position 141,751,807 of record OU744336.1, on the reverse strand, counting down.
TCACCCGATAATTTAGAAATATTAGGATTACAAGAAAAAGAGCTAGAAAATTTTATAAAAACCAACCGGGATCAGATGACTAGAACCATTAAGGTTCTGAACTGAGTAGATTACATATATTTAGATTTTTCTGTCAACAACTTAATTTTTACTATATTCGAAGAGAACACTTTTTCAAACTTACAAAAATATTATTTTGTATTTTGAAGTTTCTTTGCCAGAAAAAGACCAAAAAAAATATTTTTTTATTATTTATTACCTATGCTAATATTCTATAACATGCAAAATTAAAATGCAATTTATTTGTTGGCTTCTTAAGCCAGGAAACCTTTATGCAAATTTTTAGAAAAGCCAAAAACATTTTCTTTTAAGTATATATAAAAATTTCAAAAACAATATAAGAGCTATTTTAGAAGCCAATAAAAAAATGTTAAGGAGATAGCAAAACAGTTTGCAGAAGCAATAATAAAATAATTTTTCGTTCATTTGATTAGAATTTTTTATTCAATTTTAATTTTCACAGCTAAAAAGCTGGCCAAAATCTTCACTCATAATTTATCTTTTATCAGAAATCTTCACCCAATGTTCGACGTTAATATTAGCATCTCTAGAACTTTCCTTCATTTCGGCAATCGGAGTGTTTGGCGTTCGCCAAATTATTAAATTGCCTAGGATGGCTATCAGCACTTTACAGGTTTTCTGTATTTTTTTAAGAGAAGTATTATTTCAGGCATAACCTATTTAGTTATTTTTCTCGGTTACGATAGATGAGTGAAAGACAGGTGGTGAAAAGAGAAAGATATAACCATTTTATTAGTTATTTTACTTCGCTGGCGAATATGATATGAAGAAATACCGAAGGCTGCATGTTGTAATGCTAATTCTGAATGTGTGCTTTTAATATTAAACATAAAAAAGAAAGATTTTTATTTTCTTATTGCCGCAGCGGTTGAACCTGGGTCAACCCGAATCATAGTCAACGTGCTTACCTCTTTGAATACAGTAGCCTTTATCATCACAAATTAATTTACACCACAAAGTATTATGGGAGTAAAAACTTGCATCTACATCAGCCGAACAATTGGCTTTTGAAAAGTCGGTAGATTTTTTAATACGTACACAAAGAAAAGAGATTCGTCGTCAGAACCGAATTTGTTGCCAATCGAATTTGGTCGGTTGTGGTTATTATCTGAAATTCGGTAAAGACGACTGAATAAATCCGGTACTTCCAATTATTTTAAAAACTAATTTGATAGTCGATAAAAAGTATTATTGTGAATTAAATTAAACAACGATATTTTTTACATTTGTCTTCATTTAGGATAAAAAAAAATGAAAACAAATAAAACATTTCTTGACTGTAACAATAACTTTTACATAAACACTCCCACTTCCTCACGCTTTCATGCTTTACACTATTGACTCCATTGTCTTCTGTCTTACACTCCACTCTGCATGCTTTTCACTGCAAAGTAAATACAACTTTTGAAAACCTATTTTATTTACACATGTCTTGAACTCACCTTTTAACGTTATTGGAGAAATTTTCGCAACTTTCAATAAATCTTATTGCATATTTTTTAATAAATTTTAATGTTTTTCATATTTTAATATGTTGTATATAAATTTTATTTTTATTATGTCAAAAAACTAAAAAGAAAGAACGCAATCGATATTTGTAATTCTAACTTCCAATATTAGGGTTTCGGTACTAAAGTGCTAAATAAGTTTCGTTGCATCACCCAATAACCAGAATAGGTTTTAGTACAGACACAAATTGGGCAGGTAAACTTTGTTAACTGTTGTTGGGACCAACATTCAAGATCTAATATAGTTTGTTAGTTTATAGTACAAAAAATCTGTCAAAATTATGTTTTATTTATTATACAAATTAAACTATGATGTTAGTAATTGAATTTTGAATATTTTAACTTATTTTTAAAGATCTTTTTTCTGTGTGTAACAAATTTTCTAAGGTTACAGTCTTAATAGATACCAAATCAGGCCTCTTAGGCTTTACAGAATTTTAATACTAATAAATATATAGTGTGCAACATAACAAATAGCATTGTAGTATCCAATGCTGACAAAGGGGCTCATACCCGCGAAGTTCGTGTAGACATCAAATGGTCATTCGACGATGCTATTAGGCGGATTGAGACCGTATACGCTGAAGACTGGCAAAGATTTTCCGACTTATAAAGACGAGTCAGGAGTTCCTTTTATAGGGCCTCTTATCCTTCGATTATCGACTTAGCATGGTTTTGTAAGACATCTTCCGCCTTGGGGTCCGTAAGAGAGAGTTGTTTCCGTAGATATCGAGAAGATCAGATGGAGTCAAATTTTTCTTACACCGTTTCTTTTGCGATTTGAAAAATATGCATGTTCCACTGAACATCACATTGCATCATCATGCCAAGAACATCTAGAGCTCCTGATTCCTTAATATCCATATTACCCATTATAACAGATGAGGTAGCACATTCAGAAGTATACCTGTGCGGAAGCACACAGCACTGGGACTTACGAGAGTAAAATTAAGCCCTGTTCGCAAAGCCAGATTCGGAAATTGCCAAAAGGTCGCGATTAAGGGTATCGTCTCTATACTTCGCATAGCCCCAATTTTCGGAAAGCTTGGCCTATTGTGAAATAAATATGAACGGCATACGCTACTGTCATCTGCGAAAGAATAGATGGGGTTGGAGGGTCTGACGTAGGAGGTCTTAAGAAAAATAAGAAATAGGTCAGAAGAAAGGACGGAACCTTGCGGTACCCCTCGATTTATTATTATCTCATTTGATAAGTTACCAAATATATAACAAATCTTTGAAAATTTCGGTGCCAAATATATAATCACTATTGATTTTGTTCGTAGGCCAACCTAAAAATTTATTAAATTTTATACACATGTAAATTAATAGTAAGAATCATTAATCATAATATCCTGGCGTACGATGTCTATTTTTGCTATATTTAAAATACTTCTCTTTTCTATTTTGCACTTATGTTGATAGTAAATTAGTATTTTCTATTTCTGACTTGCAAAAAAATCCGACTATTCAAACTGTACCTTAATATATAAAAAATGTACTTAAAATAGTTTAGAGGTGTACTTAATTTTTTGTTGTTGTAATTTGAGCAATCTTAAGAAAGTGCTGTTTTCAATGTTAAAAAAAAAAAATTTTAGGTGGCGACGAAAAACTTATAAGGATACGGCTGCTAAAAACAGAAATTTCAGTCACTCTAAACAGCTAATCGAGAGTGCATGAATTACTTAAAATTATTTTTATTTTTTTTTTTATTTTAATTTTTATGTTGTATTTGGTAAAACTCTGATGGAGTAAAAACATCAATAATGTTTTTAACGTATAAAAGAAAATTCAGTTGTTTGCTATAATTCCTTAACAATGTGCTAAGAAAAACGAATTGTTCTTAATCGCCTTTCGTCCAGTTCCATCCCTAAACATAACATTTTAAAATATCACACATACACAGACATAAACATATCTTTGTTAGGTAACCGTCCTCCTAAGCGCCTTGTCTTTGTTGTCTATTGTTTCGTAAGAAGTCTTTGTTTTACATTTGCTTTCCTTTAGCATCAAACAAATGTTGCATTATTATTTTTTGCATATTTTTATATGCAATTCTGTTCATTTAATGTTTTTTTTTTTTGCATATTTAAAGTATTCATGCGTAAAGGTCAAAAGATCATTGTTAACACTATTACAATGTTGGTTTATAGTATTTTTTTTGAACTAAAATTGCTCTGATTTTGAAATTTATGTACATTTTGACAATATTATAAATGTTTAGGTGCTGAACATTAGAAGTTTTTTTAATGAAATTTATGGGTACAATTTAAAATATTTTTAATTACAACTTGGGTTTCTTTATAAGAACAAAGAAATAGGAAATAAAAATGTTTTTGCATTAATCAGGCGTGAAGTAGTGGCATAGTTTTTAAATATGTATTTTTTATTCCTAGTCTTATATTCTTAAAGTATATTTGCGTATGATTACTTTAGTCGTTTGAATATGTATGTATATTGATTAATGTAATATACATATGGAAAAAGTTTTTGTTTTTTTATTATAATTATATTCTCACATAAGTACGTATGTATTTAATTAAATCATAAATTATGCTACCGCTCTAATTAGGACTTTTTTAATTTTGTTAAGAAAAATTGTTGATTGTTAACTGTTACAGCAAATATATATTTCCCAAATAAAAATTTAAAATATGTTTAGCTGCGCCAGTGAAGAAAACTCTCGTTTAGGTCTCCGTCCGATGAGATTTAACTACCTATGTAAATATTAGCAATATTAATAATTTTCATGTTTGCTGTTCATCAAAATTAAAAATTTTTGCCACTTTTTTTTTACATACTGCAAAGTATTTCTCATTAGTAGGACTGAGATTTTCATGCACTAAAAAATCGAAAATATGCGCTTAAAATATGCACTAAAAAATCCAAAATATGCAGTCAAAAAATAAAAAATATGCAGCAATGAAAAAATCGTTTTTATTTTAATTTAATTAAAAACAAAACAAAAATAAAAAAATTCAGTCCATTGTTATTCAAAGCTATAACATACATATGGATTTTAAAAACTTAAATACTCGTACATAGCTAATTTAAATTTTTGTTTGTGTAAACAAATAAATACTTGTTTTATTATCAAAAATAAAACTTTGTCTGTTCAGACGTAAAAAGCTTTTGTACATAGAAAATTACCTCTCACGTCAGCCGAAGTTATAGAAGCATACTTGAAAGAACCCAATTCGTTTGTAGAATATTCACTTTCTAATTCAGATCCCACAAATGATTCCAGATCAAAAATATTTGAAATTTGTTTAATTTTTTTAACTTCTTCACATTTTTGCAAAACGCTTTGGATTTTTGTTTTAATTTTTTGGGCTGTTCTTCCTTTCATATTGTTAATTTTACTTTCTGCATTATCAACTAATTTGACTTGAGTATTAAGTGAACTAAATCCCTCCAATTTAGTTATTGTGTTACCAATATAACCCTAGTTGGAAGATACAAATGCTAATTGACTTTTAATGTTACTTAAATTAAATATTTCTTTTACTTTTATAATTGCATACGAATAAATAAATTGCTCAAATTTTTTGAATAGTATTCTCTAGTATCTAACTAGGTTCCAATTTTGTTAATACTGGCTGCGGTGGAAGGGAAACCAAGGGATACATTTCTTTAAAAATTGAAGCTCGTGAAGGAGCTTTTAAAAATATTTTTTTTCCCGTATGAAACTAATAAATCAATATTATTGAATTTGCTTCTAATATCCTCTGCAACACGGTGTAACCCATGTGCCAAGCAGGTAACATGTAACAGTTTTGAGTAAAATATTTTAAGGCTATTGGCAGCCTTAACCATGTAAGGTGCTGCATTGGTTAAAAACAGAAGGATCTGCTTTTTGCCAAAATCTTGACCCAATAAACTTATTGAGCCATGGAAAGCTCGAGCTATCGTAGCATGGTTGGCGTTTTCCAATTCCACAACGTTAAGCAAGAATTTATTTTTGGAAACTTCTTCATCTATATCCAAAACTCCGACAATAAAATATGCAACGTAACGATCTTCTATTAGTTGTTTCGTCCATCGACACCCCTTATTATTTGCTTTTCAAGAACGAACAGATCTTTTCTAGTTCGGAGCCATATATTTTGTCTAAATAATTTTTTCTAAGAGTAGACTGACAAGGGATAGTCTCATTTACATATGTATGTTTTAAAGAGAAATCTTAAATTTTCGTTATTTAATTTGTTCAATGGTATATCACCGGAAATAATTGCGTCACATAAGTCCATACAAAACTTATTTGTTGTCTCTGTATATTTAAGCAGCGATTGGGAAGACTTTTCTTTAAAACGCTCAAGCAGCTCCTTGTGTTTTTGACTTTTTAAGTGTTGCTAAAGCAAAAACTTTCTTTCGTGACTCACGGATTTATTGCAAACTTTGCAATAACGTATTCGAAGATCAGATTTAAAGACATTGTTAAATTCGTTAACTGTAAAATATACTCACAATTAAATATCTACCAATTAATGAACAAATTTCATTTAAATTATTGTTTTCAATGTTAAAATTGTATTACTTCACGTTAAAATTAAGAAGAATCTAGTTTTTCTCAAAAATACGTTGCAAAACAATGGAAAAATGACATACATATATATTTGTGTTTGAAAATTGAATGTCAATTAATGTGTTAGCATGCGATATCAAGTTATGTAGTATATGCGTCTTTTTCTAATGTATATTAAGCAGAGCACCAAAAGAATTTATTGATTTTTTTGTTTATTTTGACATTTTTTGAAAAATCACTTAAAAATTTCAAAATATGCAAAAATATGTATTAATAAATTTAAAATATGCCAAAAAATATGCATTTTCACGAAAATATGCAAAAATATGCATTTGCACCAAAATATGCAAAAATATGTAAAAACAAATCGATGCCATTTTAACGCAAATTTATTGATTCGGAAAGATAATTAGTCGATATCGTTCATACACTATCGACAAAAAACATGCATTTGCATGGAAATCGCAGCCCTACTCATTAGTATTAAATTAATTTTTTAAACAATTAAAAATCAGATATAAGAAATGTGCATTGTTCAAAAAATAAAAGGTTATATCTGATCGTTGGTATCAAATCGTTTATACTGAGTTCCTGGAAAAAAATTTGAAAAGGTAATCGAGTCTGAAATTAAGCATTTTTTGCGGAAGTACTTCTCTGGCTAATTATACTAACGAACAACTTATTAAAACAAAAACCTGTTTAATTAGGTTAGGTTAGGTTGTGCAGGCCGTCGGCAAAAAGAAAGACCGACGCACTTGGGTCCCAAAGGTCCCATTGTGTTGCCTGGAAACAGGATGTGCAGAGATCAGATTGAGGTCCCTACGGCACCATCAAAAGATCCACATCCAAACCACCCTGAAGACCGGATAAACAAGTTTATCCTAGAAACATCGCAGACGGATAAGTCTGCAAGGCCATGCAGTCTCGGACTGCCAAAAGTAGCCGCTCTATTCCCAGAAAGAGCCGGGCAGTGGCAGAGCAGATGCTCCACCGTTTCCTCCTCCTCCTCATCTTGACAACTTCTACAGTAGTCACGATGAGGAAGATTCAGTCTCCTAGCGTGAGCACCAATGACGCAGTGCCCTGTCAGCACGCCCACCAGTGTGCCCAGCTGCCCCCGAGGAAACCTCAGTAGATTTGCGGTTCTCCTATTATCGTACTGAGGCCACAATGTCCTCGAGACCCTGCAGGTAACCTCCTCAGACCATCTAGACTGTGCAGTTCTGAGGAGTTCCTGCTGAAGTAAAGCTCTACAGCAGCTTAATGGGACTCCTACCAGTGGTTAACCTGTTTAATTAGACAATAGTAATAATTTTTAACAATGTTGTTTAACTACAATTATATACTTACAAAATAGTGATAAAAATATAGCGAAAGAAAATATAATAAATTATTTTACTCAGCACTGACTACCTCCCAAAATTCCATTACGTTATTAAAAAAAAATACCAAATATAAATCCAGAATCTTAAAGACATATACACGTTCTACCAAATATGCAATCGACAAGCGGATATAATAAAATTTAATGACAAACTCTAAAATAAAGTATTTTGTTTTTGACATCATAAGGCAGCGTTAAGCAAAGTATAGGCGGTGACAATTTGATTGGGAGCAGAAATGAATTTTTATCTTAATGTGCTAATAAATTTTCCATATCTAAACTACTAAACCAAATATATATTATTAAAAATAAAACTTGAAACCATTGAAGAATTAATCCAATAAGATTTTGAAAATGACAAACGTAAAAGTACTTAATGATTTGAAAACATACAAAAATTGTAAAAAGAAGCCAACGAGAAACATCTTTAAAAGCCATATTTTTTTTGTGTGTTTTTGAAAAATATGTTTATTGTCTAAGAAGCTTATTAGCGTTTAAGTGTGTTTGATATTATTTAAGTACATTTAAATGAATAAACGCTCAAGTGATGGTACTCCTACCATGACACATCTGCAGCAATTGAACAAAATAATAAAGGAATAAGAGAATGATGCACCCTTTTTAATTATGCCAAATTGGCTCGTGCTATGCTAACAATATTATGTCAACACTTTAAACAACAAAGTGTTTAAATCATACACTCCAAATATTGATAAACAACAAATACAAAATATTTATCAAATTAAAGACTTTCTATTTTCCAAACTTTAAAAAAAAAACATAACACATGCATGTGAAAAGGGTTGTCAACATTTTTAATTTGCTCCCTACTTAAGTATGTTCGATTTTCAAATCCATTTCCATTTTAGGCAGAGAGAAACCCAACCACTTGAATGTTGTAATAAAATTTTATTTCTTTCTAATCATAATTTTTATTTATTTCGCTGTTTTTTAACGTTTAGCGAAGGGAGTTTTCTCTCTTCCGTTTTCTTATAAATTTTTATTAATCAATTTTGACCATAAAAATAAACTATTAAAGGTTTTTTTATTGCTCATTACGTTTAGTGTTTTAATTTTTTAAGTGATTGTTTATCTTGTACGATGTAAACTTACCTGGTAACTTTGCTGTAAAATCTATACTCAATCGTTTTACAGTCAAATTAATTACATTCTCTTTAATTGATTTACAACACGCATTGCATTTAATTTTATAACTTGTGACAATGAGTGCAATTGAATGAATAAACTACAAAAAATCTTTTTCCGTATCTGCTCATATATAGCTTACTGTGTGATTAGTAATTATTTTAAAACTATATCGTGTCTAGAGTCTAAAAATTTAGTGCGTTTGTTAACTTAATCTAATGACAACATTGTCAAGTTCAAAATGCCTCAGTTAGGAAAAGTGGCAACCACACTTTACAAAATCAGCGACAATTGCGGATTGTTAAAAAATAAGTTGAGACCTATCAGAGAAATCTCCTTTAGATTTAATACAATTGCTCTTATTATTTTTAAATATCTTGAACCCAGTGATTAAAAATGCTTGATTATTTTTAATGCATATGTAGTTGCTTAAAACTGTTGCTGTGGAAAAATGTGCAGCAGAAGCAAAAGGCAAATGCAAAAAAAGAGAAACGCATTTGCTTTAGCTGTGTGTTTCTTTCTGCCGCAAAGCAATCAGCAAAGCAATTACTTTAGAAATGTTTGCTGTTGCTTAAGCAATCAATTGTTCTTTATTTTTATTTTTGATATTGCTTAACTCTTTACTATGAAGTTGTGGCTGACTTCGATTGCAGTTTCTTGCTGTTACTTGCTATAAATCGTTGCTCTTCATTCTTTTGAACATTGTAAACGTATTTATGTATATATTACTTACAATACGTAAGAAAATAAGAAAAACGTTTTTTTATTACACCATTAATCCATTAAACCATATTTCTTCAAAACAACAGCAAAAGAAGAAACAAACATCAACTTATTGCTTAAGCAACAGCAAACGTTTACAAAATAAATGCTTTGCTGATTGCTTTGCAGTCAGTTTAAGCATATTCATTTCTTTCTTTTTTTGCATTTGCTTTTTGTTATTGCTTCGTTTATAATGATATGTTTTGCAAATACTGAGACATTTAGTTATTTTATTTGCTGAAAAACATGCAAAGATTTTAGTGCCGTTGCTATTTTAAAGCAAGCAATTTAAACGCTGGTTGCACCTAGTTTAAGTTTTAATTGTTTTCAGATTGAAATTTAATTAAATTTTAAATAAGAAAATTCTGTTTTTTTATTTTATTTAAATAACACGGCATTTAGACTATGCAATATTTCATGAAACTAGCATGAAAATTGAGAAAAAATGCCTCAAAAAATTGCATAGTGTAAATCAGCACTAAAGTAATTATTTTATTAAAAAACTTTAGATTTACTTTTCGCTAAACTATATAGTTTTATTAAAAACTATGTTTAATTTTAATCTTGAAATAAATAAAATATTTAATAGGTGCCAAAAAATTGTTCACGTTCAGTAACCAGAGTAGTGAGTAGTTAGTTGGTAGTGATAGTGGTCTTAGTTTTAAATCACGAAAGGGTGATTGATCATTATCGTCTTACAATTTACGTTTTTCTTGATTCCTGCACAAGTCCACAATACTATTTAAAAAAATATCTTGAAACTAGGGGCCGGCAACAAATACAATGGGTCAAAAAATTAAACTTTATTAAACACTATGCTCTGCATTTATTTTACAGCTGATACCTGAAGTAAAATCCTGCCTTGAAGTATTTTGTCGGTGGGTGACAGTAAATTGTATTCGGTAAGCGGAAACAATGCTGTGAATAAAAAAAACTACACTTTCACAAAATTGCTGAATTCCTTAATAATAAAAGCATAATAGCTTAAAGTACTATTGTTAAGGATGCAACACTTTGGTTGGCTGCACTGCAGTCTTATTCTGTGATTCTCGTAGCTTAATATAAATCTCGATCGCTAAAAAGCTTAAAATAAATAATGGTAAAAAGTGTTACAGAATAGCAGCTGTAGCCAAAAATCGCTTAATATATTTTTTTTATCGATAGATAGACTTAGCTTTAGCGATTTATTGAATATGAAGTTTTGTTTTTACTAATCCCATTGTTCTATTTACACCGCTTTAGGTTATGTCTATGAAAATGCAGAATCGTTTAGTTTTGTACCAGGCATCAAAGCATCGGGATCAAAATTTTAGGGTGAAAATTCCGTAAGCAAAAACTCTTTTGGTTTTAAATGTAAATGAATGGTATTTGAAAAAGGTGAAAGGGGATAACTGCATGCAAGATACAAAAAAAAACCCTCTGAAACAGTGTGTTAGTGATAAATAATTTCTGATATTTTTTATTCAAAATAAAAATGACTTTTGCTATTATAAAGAATTTTAGCAATGTAGGTGCCATATAGTGTAATGTTGTGAATACATTAGAGACGACAATCTGTCACTTTAAAACTAATTTTTTGTCTTTTAAATTATAAATAAAAAAAGCGTACTAAGTTTTTCCATTTAGATTCTGGTATAGAAGGTATAAACAAAGTAATTCAATTCTACATTAGAAAGCTTCACTTGTAACGTAACCGTATGAAAGGTTACAATTTGTGTTTTGATTATTTTAAAAAAGAGTTCATATATTATTATTTCAACCATTTTTTCATAAAATACAACGAAAATTGCGTTCTTATAATTTGTTCACATTAAAATTAAAGTAAATCTTACTTTATAATTAAATTGTTAACGCCATAAGATGTATTGCAGTTAAAAAGAACTTTATAAACTTATTTTCTCTTTTAATTTATAACGATAAACTAAATACTCTGGTGTTGAAAATGTCATTTAAATATTTATATTTAAATAAATACTTGAATATTGAAGCCCATTCACACGCCCACCCAAAAAAGATAAATTTTCAATAAAATCACTTTAATTTTTGTGTGATCATTAACAATGTCATTAGCACGTTTTCTTTTGACTCAATTTATTTTAAGATCAAAGCAAACTCTAAAAGAGAGGAAATAAAATAAATTTTATCGTTGCAGAAGGCGATTTGGAGGGTGTTAAATAGAATTGTCAAATATTTGACTTTTAAAATATTCGAACAAAAGTTTAGAACTTGTTATTTATTTCAACAATAAAATAAATTTTGTTTCAATTACACTGTTCTGCAGATGAAATCTGCTTTAAACAAAAATACGATATAGAGAATTAATATGCTGATTAAAAATTTGCTTGCAGTTTTTTTTTCTTTTATTATGTATAGATTTTAATTAAGGAGCAAAGGCTTAAGCGGCTATACTATTACTCGAGAACGTCTTGTTCAAGTTGAAAAAGTTATTCGTCAGAAGATGCGAAAAATATTAATGCATTTTTAAAATAAATCAAAGCTTAAAAACAAAATTAAAGAAAAATAGAATTACTGTTGGTTATTGTTGCTTTTGCTTAAACTTTGATTTTTGTCTATGCTTTCTAGTTTGGACAAAAGTCTTTAGTTTATTTAAAATATTTGTTAGACGTTTCCTGAAGAGTTAAGTAAGCGGTAACGAAATGGTCATCGAGAAGTGCTTGGACCCTCAATAATCAATATCGGTAAATAATTTAATCGGGATAATTTAAAAATAGCACGAAGTGTTTTATAAAAATAAAATAAATTAAAAAATATTCCCGTGTCTTTGATAAAATTAAATATCATTAAATAAATTGTTCGTTTTTAGACCTTTTTACTATTTAGTTAAATTGTAAGGTTCAGCTTGAGGTCCTCAATTCAACTAAATTAAAAATAATTTTATATTAACATTATGCTTATCGACATGCCACTTTAGATATATATCCGAATATAAACCCAAGTCAAGGCAGATCAATACCTCGATATTTGTCTAAATATTCCCTTGCCTTAGAACGGTAGTTTGGAAGCGAAGCTTACACAGTATCAATCAATACAAATGAACTGGCTCGTTGGCAGAATCTCTTAATTATAAGCTTATACTTATTAATGCGATTCTAAAACCTTTTGCTGTACTTTAGAATGCAGTTGTAGGTCACTGCCTATATTTCTAAATTACTAAAAAAATCGGCACGAATGATCACTGCAGCCCACTGATATATACAAAATTCCAACCTCCACAAAAACTTCAGCAAGTCGTTGGGTACAGCAGAATTAATAAAAGATATAGGGAGCAATGTATTTAAACGATTGTAGATGCACTTAACTAATAAGAAGAGATATTCCCGTAGTCACATAACAGAAAAATGAATTTATACATAACTGGACTTCATAAAGCATAATTGTTAGATTAAAAATGATAATAATTTCATAATAGTACTGATATTTTAATAATCTTGTAGATACAATAAATAATTGTGAACAAAATAAAATATTTTTGTGCTTTAAAAATTTATAAAAAAAAAATTAAACTGCATTTAATATTAGCATTAGTTATTAGTCGAACTATTTAAGTACGGCAACCAAATAAATAATAACTAACCCAGCCTAAGTTTACATATTATTTTATTTTAATTTCTAAATTTACTAGAAAACAAAACATTTTTTTATAAACAACAGAAAAATTAGACACAAGTAGCAAAAAATTCAGAATTTTCTCTATCGCCACAGGTAAAAAAAAACAACTAGAACAGCTGCCAGATCAATACATATTAAAAGAATCTAGATGTTTTAACTCGCCTATAAATTTATAATGCAGAATTAAGAATTAAATGTATTGAACAAAGAATTTATGCGTGGACAGTAGTTATGTGTCGGTTGTTTAATATTTTGTCAAAAATGTATACAGATCTATAACTAGATTTTAAAAGTCTTTATTAGACGTTTAGTAATAAAAAATACTTAATGTTTATAAAATATACGGTCATTTTTACGTCTCATATTTTTTCACCAACCCTATTCGTTTTAACTTCTTTGTGTTTCTGATATGATTTTCAAAGAACACATTATATGTATACTTTATTATTCCAAAAATTCATTATACATATGTTTCTTAAACTACATTTCTTATATAAATTTCTTAACGTATTACAACTTTTCTAAGACTAATTTGCACTTAATTAATTACATTACAGATATGCTGTATACAGTCATTTATTAATTGTTACATTTGTTTACATTTCCAAAAAAAAAAGGATAAAAAGGAACACACTCGTTTGTTTTTTAAAATTTTACTTAAAACTAATAACTTAAACTATCATACAAACTAAATAACACTTAATATTTAAAACAAGTAAAATAAGCGATATATAATATCTATCACCAGATATATAATATACACCAAGTCAGTTATGTCAAGGGTATTCACCCTTCTGTGATAAAATAAGAGGCCTGCATCCCCAAAGAGAAGACCTCCAGTATTCAAAGCCAAAAGGCTAACTGGGGAATGGTACTTATTTCTAAGCAAATTCTCCAGATCAGGGGCCCGGTGAAAGCATTCGCCTACTAAACTATTATTTAATGAGGATGATTTGTCAAGAAACCTGAGTGCAGATCTCATGAGAAAAACATCAATCCTCTCAAAATTTATACTACTATAGATTTTTCTACAGGACGGTTTTCGAAAAATGCCATCAGGGCCTACCCTGGGGTGTAGCCGTAGGCAGGAGCAGAGAACACGTCTCTCCCATATCCTAAGCCTTTCCATCTGGTGGGAAGATATTCCAAACCAGACTGGAAAAGCGTAAGAAATAATAGGTATTATAATCTGACGGTAAATAAGAAGCCTTACTTTGGTACTTAGACCACCCCTGCGGCGTAAAATCCTATGGTATAAGAAATAAACCTTTTTAGCACGTTCTATTATGAAATCTAGATGTCTATAAAATTCAAAGTTCTCATGGAATACTACCCCTAAATACTTCATCCTATCAGAGGTAATGATACGTTCGCCAGCAATACTTAGGCTTGGCACAAAACTTCTTGCATTTGGGTAGAGATTACCACGCCTACCCTTAATCATTACCCCATCGGTCTTTTGAATATTTAATTTCAGGCCCCATTTCATGAAGTATTCATGAAGAATGTTCAGGTAATTGTTGACCCTGTTATTCAAATTTTTCGCCCTAGGACCATTAGCAGCAATCAATATATCATCAGCATACATGAGCAAAAGATCCCCCGCAGGTGGCTGCGGAATATCAGAAACAAAAATATTGTACAAAATCGGCCCCAATAAGGAGCCTTGAGGAACACCTGCCACCACTCTCCTGATATCTGATAATTCAGTTCCTGCTTTTACTTTAAAAGAACGATCCTTAAGAAAATCAGCTACCATCCTACATGTAGAGCGTTCAAAGCCTAAGCCCATCATTTTGAAAACAATCCCCTGTTGCCAAGCGGTGTCAAAAGCCTTTGAGAAATCAAGACTTACCGCAAGAGTTGGGTACCTTTTGTTCAAGCCCCTGGTCACGAAGTCTGTGAAGACCATTAGGGCGTGTGATGTTGAATGGCCTCCCTTAAAGCCAAACTGACAGTCATTAAGTACACCACCATCTGTAATCCCATTCCGTATCCTAGATAACAAAAACCATTCCATCAGTTTTCCAAAAGAGGATAGTAGAGAGATAGGTCTATAACTGCTAGCTTCCCTAGGGTCCAAGCCGGACTTTGGAATGGGAACTACTACTGCTTCTTTCCATTTTCTAGGAAAATAACCAATGTTGAGGCAATGGTTGAAGATTATTGCCAAGTAACGCCATGTCGTAACATCCGTCTTTCTCAGGATAAAGTCAGGAACTCCATCATCACTGCTAGATTTCTTATTTGATCTTAATTTTAAAGCACATCCTACATCGTAAGATGTAATTAAATTAGGCCTTGTTTGAAAACCGCCATCCATTAACCTGCCATCAGCCATGATTTCCTGCCCGAAAGTCAGGGATGGCAAGTAATCTGTTAATGCGGATACTTCCTCTGAAACCATACTCTCAAAAGAAGGCGATCGTAAGTTATCGCCTCCTCTGTGAACTTCACAGAAGTGATTAGCCAAGATATTGGCTTTATCACAATCTTCTGTAATAAAAGAGTCCCCAGCAGCCTTCAAACTAGAAATAGGCATCCGTCTCTTAAGACCGGCACCACTTTTTACTTTCTGGAATGTCCTACTATTAAGGCGAATATTTTGCAGAAAATCGGTCCAATAAAGTTCCTCAAATTTTGCGATGGCCCCTTGAATAATTCTATCTAAGTTTCTAATATCGGCTTTTAAAATTGAGCACCTGCTAGGATCAACAGTACGCCACAGAATCCTTCTCAGTCTCTTTTTCTCAGAGATAAAATGTAGGATATTATCCGGAAGTCTTAGTAGTCCCCTATTACTCGCAGGGATTTTTGGTATCGCTCCATTCATAGCATTTGAAAATGCTATGCTCATAGATTCTATACAGTCATCTATTTCATGGGATGACACATTGCGGTCAACTGGAAGTTGACTACTCGGAAGGTCCTGGGCCAATAGTCTATTAAGGCTATTCATATTCAAACGACTAAAGTCAAAAGATTCAGGCAGTATTGTTCTTCGCACGTTTCCTATCTCAACAACAATTTCTACCGCAAGATGATCAGATTGGAAATCCAGTGTTTTTAGCCCCCCAACTGCTACCGGTAGGATATCAGTTGATGACATAACTATGTCTATGTATGAAGATGTAGTTCCAGAAACTCGTGTCGGACCACTGGTGGGGTGTATAGTTATATCAGGGCACGTCAGCAGAAACTCACGAAGGGTGTTACCTTTAGGGTTACATACGTTTCCCCCCCAGTATGAATGCTTAGCATTTAAATCAGCGCCTATTAAAAGCTCCTCCCCATTAGATAAGTCCATTAATGGATCTAAATTTGCAAGTGTGAATGTACTCTGTGGGGGTGAGTACATCGAAACCACAATCATCCTACTGCCATCAGTCTTGTTTATCCTGACAGCTGTATTCTCAATAGGGCCTAAGTCGACAGTAACCCTGTTACAACACATACTATCCTTTACAAAAATGGCAGTTCCGCCGCCACGCCCATTTAGCCGATCCTGCCTAAAGATCTTATAACCCCTAAAATCCAAAACATGTCTTGGTGAAAGTTTATGCTCTACTACTAAAAGAACATCCGGCCGATGTTCGCTAAGAAATAAATTCAAGTAATGCCTCTTGTGCCTAGAGACAATAGAATTTACATTAATAAATATGCACTTTATCGAATTAGTCATCGTGCTGTAAAGATATTAACATCCCTAGTAGTGCCCGAGATTTTTCACCATCATTGTTAAGCGCCCTGTATTCACGAGCAAAACCTTTCATCTTTTCTAGACAGCTTAGTAGATCGCCGCCGAAAAATCGCTTGCAATCTTTATCAAGAACATCAAAACCAGCCATTGCAGACTTGACAGATATGCCAGCTCTCTGAGTGCTGGCGACTTTTGGTTGGGTGTTCTTTGTCACTGCTGTTTTAGCAGCAGCGGCATATGATACACCACTTATTGTTGTAGAAGGGACTATTGGGGTGGGACGTCTCACCGGAGCCCGTACACCCTTTTCCGCAGTCTTTCTTTGAAGAATTTGTAAACGTTTTGGACACTCCTTTGAACTGGCAACATGTCCCTCTGTTCCACAATTTACGCATTTTACGGGTAAGCCGACCTTTACTACTGCTTGACCTGTGACTGGATCAGTCATACGTGTCTCGATATTGTTTTCTCCTTTTGAAGGAACCTGACAATTTTTCGGGCCATGAGAAGCCCCACACTTAACGCATCTGAAGGGCATGTTGCAATTAATTGCGACATGTCCAAAGCGTTGGCAATTATAGCATTGTACTAAATCTCTTCGATTGTGCTTTTCTATGTGCACCCTACAGTGAAGAATGTAGTTTATATTCCTAAAACTTCTCAAATCAGATTCTTTAGATAATTGGAAAAGCCATCTATTTCCTCCTATCTTGTGAAGCCCCATAATCTTCACGTTAATCTTTATGCCCTGCATATACTCAAGTACATCACTTGAATCAAAAGTATTAGATAGACCCTTAATTACAACAGAAAAAGGTCTTTCAGCTTTTGGTGTATGGGTATAATAATTAACCCCCTCTTGCTTTAAGAAGTCCTTCAGTTTAGAAAAGTCCTCCAAGGTGCAGACCCCTATGTTTGTCACATTTTTACCTAACATTTTCATATTATAATCCTTGTGACCTAACACTTTATCTAACTTATTACTAATAATTTTAACATCAATATTATAAGTAGTAACTATCGGTACAGACTTACTTTTTTTAATTATTCGGCTGGTGATAGCTTCGTCCTTCTTTTTTGAGCCACAAGTTTCCGCTGCTTTAGGCTGAACTTCTTTTTTTTCTGCTGCCGGTTCGGTTCGACATTCCATTTCGCTTACTGTAACCGCGGATGGTACAATTTCTTCTTCCACCACTGACATCTCCTCTTCACTGGATGTTTCGCTATCATCAGTTTCATCGTCGGTCGGTGAAACTTCGTCAAGTTTTTTCTTTAGCGCCTTATTTTCTTCGGCCATTTTTATTATATTCATATTAAGAAGTTTATTTTCCTCCTTTATTGCAATAAGTTCTTTTTGCAATTCGGCAATTGCAATTGCAGTCCTCGCCCTCTTGTGTGGATTAAGGCTCTCATCATCCTCCATTTTATTAAGCGCGTAGTAGTGATCCAGTTTCTGCTACGCAGGTACCAACACTTTGCCTGTTTGACAGGTATAAATGCAAGCACATAATTTTTTTCTGTTTTTGTTTTTTTTATCACTTTATTTTTTAACTATCCGTAAACACGTACTTTACTGCACGACAGTCACAAGCGTTCTCGATGAAAAGAACACATTAATTTTTATGTAAATATTTATTTAATTCAGCAAATAAAATAATTTCATTTGAATTAGCATAAACATTCGTTAAAACTATTCCAAGTACAAAATTTTTTTGGCGGTTATATTTGATCAAAGACATAAGTTTTAACGTCGATCACAAGACTTAAAGGTGTTTGTAAAAAACCAATACCAACCTTCTTTACCTTGGTTAGAAAATTAAACATTTCAATATATTCTATGGCAAAAACAATGAGACTGAGAAACATTTTTGCCACACTTAACGCCTTATTATGACACTTTCAAAAGGCTGTCAGTAAACATAAGAAAATTAACATACGACAGAAAAAACTCCTTAAAAAGGTGACAACAACTTTAAAAAAAGAAAATAAAAAACTTGCAACATATATGCAAAAATGTGCAAATCACACAGAATTGATGTAAATTTTTAAAAATATATAAAAAAGAACCTCAAAAACAACCCCAAACAAGCATAGACCACGGGACATTTCATGTATGTTTCACATATGTCCAGCTGTGCGTGGGTCTTTGTTAAGAAGTTTTTACCTGAATTGATAAAGATTTGTTTATTTTCTAGCAAAATTGTTCAGTTTTTGCTACCTCTTATTTATTTGCCAAATTTAAATCTAGAGCAAATAAGCAAATATACCTTTTTATTTAAAGTTATTTTAATTCCTCATTGTACTGCACTAGTAGGGGAAAAGGATGTAATAATGTGAGAAAATCTACCCCCAAAATGAAATAACTAATCTTTAATGAAATTTAGCTGGATTAGACTTGATATGTGAAAAAAGAAAATTTTTACATTTAAATCTGTTATGCAAAATTCTTTTGTTCTTTAGGTGTAAAAGAAAACTATCGAAATAAGAAAAAAGTTTATTTGCGTATATAAAGAATAAATAAATTTCTTTTATAAATACAATAGAAAATTTATATTTATATGCATTTTTCTACTGCAGCCGTTATAAATTTTTGAGTAAAAATGTGTAACATTTGCATTAGATTTCATGGTTTGTTGTTGTTGGGTGATATGAATAGTTAATTTTGCAAAAAAAAAAGTGTAACGAAATTTATGGTTTTAGAGAATAATAATTATAATTTTAAAATATGTGTATTTATATGTACATACATACATATATGTGCACAGTTTTTTATATTTTCGGAAAGTTTCTGGCGTCTGGGATTTAAATTTATATTAGTGTTTTAAAAATAGTGTTTATTATTAAAATTTTAGTAAAAAGCGTTTGTTGCACATAAAATGTATCTTGTTTAAATTAACGTTCTCTAGAATACTTATCTTTTTATTTAGATGTGGCACATCTGAGTTTAAAACTAAGACTTGAATTAGAGAAACAGTCGAGGGAAAGATAAAAAAGGGTAAGAGTGCTATATTCAGCTATGCAGAATCTTACACCCTTCACCATCTATACAAATCTAGTATAGCGAAGTAACTTCAATGAAAAAAGAGAAATAAACAATAAAAAAAAGTTTGGTACTGCATATATATAATCCGACATCAGCTCTTAATAGGTTAAGCATTTAAAAAAAGTTTTAGTATTTCCTTAAAGATCTATTCAAAAGCTTTAAAATAATACTCATATTGATATTTTAAAAAAGTCGAAAATTTCACATCCCGGAAATTGGAAAATATGGCCGAGGGGAAATTTTTTTACTTGATGTTTCTTTTCCATTTTTTAAATCTCTATCGCTCCATGTATTTATTTTTTTGCTTGGAGTTACTTTAGCGTTTCAAATGACATGAAAAAATTTGAGGTAGGCGGACATGGGCCGATCATGCCGATTTCTAATAGCATTAACATATTTATTGACACCAACACGGACTAACACGGACGAACAGACGGACATCGCTCAATGGACTTTGATATACATAAGAAGGCAGAATATATGTACTTTATGAGGTCGGAAATGGATATTGTAGAAATTACACATGGAATGACCAACTTAGATGCACCCTTTTTCCACTTCCCAGCAAAAAATTAGGCATTACCCTTAAAAGTACTTGCCATATAATGACTTACTTTTGTGGTTGCCATATTTTGTTACTCGCTTACAAAACACATTACACTAGTTTCCGAAAAAGGAAGTATTAATGGAAATAGTTCTTTATGTTAAAAGAGACTTTCATACTAATGGTACTCATTAATTCCTAGAATAATGAATGTAATCGATTCTCCATAATTGATTATAAAAGCGTCATGCCTTGTTAAAATCATTAAGTTGGCAATCTAGTTGGAAAGTACTTCTGCCAAAAATGCTTAATTCTATACTCGATTACCTTTTTAAAAATTTTTTGCTGGGTTGTTGTTGTGGAGAGTGTAATAAAAGTAACCTTAAATAGTAGTAATCAACATTCAGTTTTTTTACGTTTTAACTTTCTACTCTGTAGTGAAAGCTATTACTAGAGCGGCAAGGCTAGAAATGCTGCAGAGAAATTTACAAAGAAGGGAATTGAACAGTATATCCTTAAATGCTATAAAATTTTGCAATATTTGCAAATTCTAGTAGATTGGTTTATCAAAAAATAACTTTTATTTAAACAAAAATTAAGCAGATAAAAACATTTTTTTTAAATCTCATTTTGTGATTGTATTTTTTTTACGGGCCTCCCTACACACAAAACATCCATTTTATTAACAATTTCAAGTGTATCTGTGACAGTCTTACTACATTACAAAAACCCTTACCTTCCTGGCGTAAATGAGTCCCTTAAAAAAGTACAAACAAAAAATAACGGTGAAGTATAAAGCGGAAACGGATGGTTGCTTTTATGCGCGGGTGTCATGGCAAAATAAAAAAGTCGCAAAAATTGAAAATACTTTCACATTACATTATGTTTAAAATTAACAAACAAAAAAAAAAAAACATTTCAAAGAGGATGTTAACGTTGACAAAATAAAATATGAAATGTGTATATACATATGTACATATATTATATGACATTTGTACACACATTTTAATATACAAATTTTAAATTGAGCATCAGTCCAGGTTGCTTGAACTGTTTTTTTTTACATTTTTGTCTTTGTGTAAGTACAATTCAAACGTATTTCATTTCATTTTCTTTCATGTGTTTAAAATGAAATTTCAATTAATTTTCTTTTATATGATTTTTGTACTCTGTTACTTTAGGTGTTTTACTTTTCAATCTTCCATTGCTCAGATTTTATTTTTTTCTTCTTGGTTTTTCGCAATAACATTCTTTATGATGATTTGATGACGCTTGTCTGACATTTTATGCGTTTGCATATTATAACTTTGTGACGAATTTGAACGGTGGGCTTGAAAAGATTATAAGTAAATTTTTCTTGTAGGTTATGCTACATTAGTCATGAAAGATAATTTGTTTTTTATTTATAACAAGTCTTATAAACTAAAAATAAAAATAAAAAATGCAAAATTAGAACTGATCTCTTCCAAAAACTTTGTATTTAGTGTAGGCAATGTAAAAGGCTCCTACGAAGTAACCAGGTTCACCCTCTTCCCTGTTTCCTGTTTAGAAATATAAAAAGTGCCCATTAATACATTTAATATAAAACTTTTGTTCAACAGAAATATTTTATTTTAAATTTATAAAATAATTACTTTAAAAGCTAAAATGTTTACGTTCATGTAACAAAATTATTCATAAATGTTTGATTACAAGTTGTCTTTAATATTTTGCAACAAAAGACATTTGAAAATTTATAATCAGTATTTATTATAAAATTTTAATATCTGGCTAACTTTCAAAGATAAGGTCTACAAAAAATCTTGTGCTCCAAGGTTTTTGCTATATAACTAAGTCTTGAAGACATATAAACGGTGCCCTGTAGTGTTTTGATTCCATCTCAATATATTTATGATATTATATGCTAAACCAAAAAAATGTCAGCTTCTTTTAAAGTTGGAGTTCGATTGCCATATTCGATGTCCACCGAAATTCAATGGAATTTGAATTTAAAGTTGGGAAGATATTGAATGGCGTAATTCAGCCCCTGAATGCTGATCGAGAATAAATAATTTTATACAAATTTTTGTCAAATAAAGAACGAATTGTGAACTAAGTTTTGGTATCAAATCGACCTTAATACGTTATAAGAATAAGGACAAACTGTACAAAAATACCATATGTTAATAAATCAAGAACAATCGGTATTTAAATCCTGAACCAATTGTATAAAAGTACTATAAGTCAACAAATTAAGAGCGACCTGTTATTATGTTAAGAACGACTTGTTATCGAATCATAAAGATATGGTACCAAATAAAGAACAAAATTGATAAAAGTACCAAATGTTATCAAATGAAGAACGATGTGGTATCACATTAAGAAAAGATTGGTATCTGGTAGCTTCATCAACCTGCTTTATTGTTTATTAGTCTGCAAGCAAAGTTTTGTGTTGGCGCTTGAGCTAAAATGGACAACAATTTAATTTATTTGGAAATTGATAAAAGTTTCTTATAAGAAAATTCTAATAAAGAGCTTCCTTACATCGATTGATATGAAATTCATTTTTGATTATAAGTAACAAAAACGAAGAAGAAAATGAAATAATTTACTCTTTTTGTATTTTTTATAAGCTGCCAATAGTACGTTTAGTACTTCGCGGTATCTAAAAACAGAGGACTTAAAAGAAGCAATTCCTCCACTCGGGCTCCGAGTAGAGTTTAGAAAGAAATTGTTTTTATAGAAAAAAAAGAGGTAATATGTGCTCTATTACGCTTTGTATGGTTTTAATATATCTATGCGTTTTCCTTATTATTTATTTTAGTTGGAATTAACGATGAGACCCTGTCAGCGCCATCTAAAGTGGAACAATGGCTCACCCAACACAAAAGTCGAAACGATAGCAGTGCAATGTCTCCATCTTGCACCATTAGCAGCAAAACTCAAAGAAAGGTAAGGCACCTAGAGGGTTTGTAAATACGTAAACTTCTGATGTAATAGCATGTAATTGTTTAACAATATTTATTGCAGGATTTGAAATCATTGTTAAACGAATACACAAATAATCTAATATTTAACCAATCACATGATGTATTGTGTTATGGTATTAATGTAAAAGGTTTTAACAGCCGTTTTCAGTCATATGAAGTTGGCTCCCTCAATAAGAACTTATATGTTAAACCGATTACAGAATTTATTAGTCTCCCATTACATTTATACTCAATAAATAATTCAAATCCATATTTTAGAATAGGGTTTATATAAATATTTAGTAGCTTTAATTTATAAATATGTAACTGAAGTGTAAAATTTATTTTAAATTTATTATAATAAATAATATATTGAAATATAAATTTGATTGTATTTAAATTGTATTTGGGACTTAATGGGTTATTTGCTTGTAGAAAAAATAATAACATGAGTATCGCAATAAGAACGATGCGTTAACAAAATGAGAACGGCCCGTTATCAAAATGAGAACGATTGGTAACAAAACAAGACAGTTACGGTATCACAGTATGAACCGTGCGTTATCACAGTAAGAAAGATTGGTAACGAAATAAGAACAGTGTGTTAACATAAAAAGAACGGTCAGTTATCAAAGTAAGGACCGTTTGTTATCAAAGTAGGAACGACTTGTAAAAAAATGAGAACAGTGAGTTATCAAAGCAACAACGGTTGGTAAAAGAGTGATATTGAGCTGTTATTAAAATATTGATACCAACCGTTAACGAAGTAAGCACAAACGGACTTAACTCACTATCGATACCAAATGGTATCAATTTCGCTAGTTTTATACCGCTTTTTTCCCTGAGTGTATATTTCAAAACTCATATTAATTTACGATATGTTCTACTGTGCCACATTCCTGTGAGTGAATAATTTTAAAGTGTAAAAAATTTGTAATGTGTTGGTGTCATCATATGCTTCTTGATGTGCAGTTATTACTTGTGGTGGTAATTGTATTTTACAAATTTTCTTTAAGGTTGGTTTTGTTCTTTTTTTTTCGCCAAGAAATTGAACTGTCAAAATTTTTGACATTTCGATTGTTAAATGACAGATCGATTTAAGCACGCGTCAATAGGAAGAAGTACAAGCTGTGTCTTGTGCTATAGAAGAAATTTCTTTAAAACATGATGTTTAATATCTAACGATGATTGTTCTTTTATGACAATGTTTTCTTTAAAGTCAAACAAAAATTATTAAATTTAAGAGGATTAAAATATAATTTAAGATTGAACTGGGAGAACAAACATGACAAAACAAGACAACACAGCATATTCTATTTTATTTTTATTATTATTGTTATTTTTTTTTTTTTTTTTTTGTGTTTTGTTTCTTTGTCAAAGACATCACCTGTCCTTTAATTTTTTTATTATAAAATATTTTTTTATTATAAAATATTTTTTAGAAGAATCAGAGAAAAATATGAAACTGTACTCCTGTTTATGACAGACATATGTCCCTCACAAAGTAAAAAGAGTTGAATGAAAAAATACATAAAAAAAATGGAAAATCACCTACTTTGACAGTAAAAAACAAATGTTTTTGTTTTCGTTAACAAACATCTACAGTTTCCGGTTAACATAAAAAGCGCTTACACAAACACACAAAATAAAATCACAAAGTCATGTTTTCTCACAGTTATTTTTAATGTTTTTTACTTCTGCAACATCAAAGCAGTTTGATTGTTTTTTCAACAAAACTTGTCAACTATTTTCCGCTAAACAACATGAATGTTTTATGTTTAAGTGTTTAAAGTCAATCAAACAACTTTATAAACATAAACAAGACACCCTCATAACAGTTTCTAAATATTGTTGTACGTTTTTATAAATTATAACTTACCACCCCTACTACTTTATCTAGATATTGCAACAATAACACTTAGTTATATTTTCACCCCTCCGTTAGCAGGCAAATCAAGTAACTAATTGTGCTTAAATTACTAGTGCATGCACTTTATTTCAATTATTATCCTTGCATGGGAATTTGGTTTTATTGCTCCTTTTCACAGAATCTTTTTTCGATCCTTGCTTGTTTTATTTAACATTTTTTATTTTCGATTTACTCAGGCCTAACATTCAATCTGTGGTTAAATTATTAAAAATTTAATTACAGTTATTTCAAAGTAATTTGTAATTTCCGTAGAAAAATGAAATTAACTTCTAATTTATGGGAAATTTTTATTAAGACTATTAGGCTGCTAGCCAACACAATTTAATTTCTAACACTTTTTTGAATTTTTAATCCAAGATTGCTCGATTTTTGCATACGTGAACAGTAGCAATTAGTTAAAACTTTAAGTTGTTAAGTTGTTCTTATGTTTTTTCGGTCTCAAAGATTTTTCTTTAAAACTTAAGTATATCTATCATGCTATAAGCTAAACTTTGGTATGCAATTACTTTTTCTTTAAAAAAAATGATTTTTTTTTTATTACTAATGCAAACAAACTGAAGTTAGCACGTCTGTGCAGCGTCCTGCGATCTAAAACAGTAAACTTTTATTATTATTTTTTTTTTAATATTTCATTAACAGTTAAAATTATAATCTATTGTAGCAAGTAGCTGGAAAAATTTATCGAATATATTGTAATTCTGAATTTTAATAAGTTTTTCGTTTAAACGAAAGCAACACTTTTTACGAATAACTTTAAGAATATTCGAATAATTTTACGAATATTCGAATAACTTTACGAATATTCAAATAACTTTTTCGAATCGTTGAAAAAAATTGTGGTATAATTTTTAATTCTTAATTAAAAAATTGTATTCACTAAAAAAAGCCAAATTTGGAATCTTTAGTAACTGGAATTATTTTTTAATTATTATTAAAAATTAATAAGTATTAAAAATTAATTAATTTTTTTCAAAAACAGTCGCATATTTAGTAACTTGCAATAGTTTATAGTTATGATACACATTTTTTGCATTCAAAAAAAAAGTACCTCTTTTCGAACAAATATCCACATATGAAGTTTTGTTCGAATAATTTTATAAGCAGAGTTAACAAAAAAATGTTTTAATTATATGTAATTATATTTACGTACTTTATTGAGAATTCAAGAACTTGAGACGTAAGAATATATCACCTTTCCAATTAAACATTTTAAGAAGTGCTCGCGAATCAGAGGATCTGCTTTAAAAGATAATATATTGTTAATATTATAACGAAAAAAATTACATTGTTAATATCACAAAAACTTACAAGAATAAATTGTCATATTTCTGTACATTATAAAACAAACAAAAAATATTCAATATTTAATGATTGAGTTATTGAGTAACTAAGTGCGTGCTTTTGTGATCAATAAAATAAAAAAAACATCAAATAATAATAGCAAACGTATACAGTTCAACCTTGATTATTCGGACCCTTACTAATCGGTTACATCTATTAACCAGCGTTCGGTAATTTTTATTTTTTCCCTCTATTATCCGTTCTTCAGATTTATGCCTCTATTAACCGTGCTTAATATCTATTATCCATACAGCATTGACGTGTCAATACATAAGAACCTATTTGCGCTTTTATTCACTTATAAAGTGAAATTTGATCTGTTAACACCTGTTGTGGAATATGGCTCCTTCAAGCAATAAATTACCAGAAAGAGCAAGAAAAGTACTTTTAATTAAAGACAAAATTACTTTGATCTCAAAGACACACAGTGGCGTGAAATACAAAAAAAAATGGAATAAAAGTCTGGAACTTCTAAACTTTTTACCTGATTTTCATGAAACAAACTGCGCTTAATAGAGAAGGTCATAAGCTTTTCACCTATTGCATTTGGATATACCCTGTTTCGGATGTCTTTTTATGAAAGTTTTGTGAAGCATCCTACAGTCAGCACTGTTCGAATGTGGGCAATTTTTTAACAAAAAATCTAAATGTTCGAGACTGAAAAAAAGTTGCACGCGGATTTTCGTTATTTTTAAAACCAACTTTTCTAGTACGATTGGGTTTTAGTATTTTGCCAAATTTTGTAGACATCCTGCACATAAATGGGGTCTGAGGAGGCGATTGCAGAAAAAATTAAAATTTTTGGGAAAAAGTTTACTATCTACACAAAAAATAATATTTTAATTTATTGCTTGCCAAAATTTTTTTTCTTTAATGGGATGTTTAGATATATTCAAGTTAAAATTACATTCTTAGAATTTCACTTTTGATCTTTTTTTGGTTTTTAGCAGTATTTTATACAGCCTTTTTTATTTGAAAAACTACTGCAAAAAGTTAAGCACAGCTTAATAACCTATCCACTGATATACAATTTGTACATCTTTTTCTTATAAAAAGCTGTGAATGATGCACGGAATTATGGTACCTCGCGCAAAATCCTCTTGTTTTATTGTGCTCTTCTAATAAGGTTTTGTTTAAGCAGGTGACTTTTTTTTTTTTCTTATGTACTAAGTAAATTTTTTTAAAAAGAATATGCAAACATGACCACCTGTACTTTTAAACGCGGCAAACTCATGTGTGTACACATACCTTTTCCTAGCGTTTTTTTTTATTAATGCCCTACTCATCCTATGTTTGATTAAAATTAAATTTTTTTTTTTAATTATAACTATAACAATGCAATATAAAACCAATTTTAGGAACAGAACTTTAATTTTTTATTTTTGTGTTTGTTGATAAACATAGATCTATTGTTCTTGAAATAATTTAAAACATCAGGACGTAATAGATTGAAAATTGACACTGCTTCTTGGTCATCCTTCTCTACTTCCAGATTAATTTTAGGTAATCACTTTATACAAATATTATTTTATACTAGATCGGAAGACAAATGGTGCATTTGGGCGAAATTTAGAGCAGTTTTAGAGCATTTTTGTGTGCTAAATAACTGATATTTCTTGACATCCCCATTTCTAGTTCCCTGTGCTTCTTCTGTTTCAAAGAAAAAATTTTTTTTACAATCTTGTATTTAAAAAAAAAACTACAGGTAAAAAAACTAGAAAATTCAGTACCCTGTACTGAAACTGGGTGTATCCAAATGCAATTCCTGAAAAGATTTTGACCTCCTCTATAAATCGCAGTTTGTTTCTTGAAAATCGGGTAAATAGTTTAGAAGTATCAAACTTTTATTTTATTTATTTTTTTTTTATTTCACTCCACTGTGCGACAAAAACATATCTGGTAAGTTGCTGTTTCTGTATGTTTTATCAACCCTGTATTTCGATTATCCGTTCTGGTGCCGGTCCCACGACAGCCGAATAGTCGAGGTTTAACTGTATTTTATGATGTTTGTTTAAAACAATATATTGATAAAGCCAACTGTTGTCCCGCTTGCGTAAATTGTTAAATGTTAAATCATGAATTACAACAATATACCATAATAACTATAATCAAACACAATAAGTGGAGTTAAAAATTTTTTTTATATCGAAGTTAAATGATTTTGAAAAACAAAATACGCAGTATTAAAATTCCATTAAAGTATTTAGTTTTTGAAAATTAACTGTAAAACATGTAAACGCAAATTTTTACAACTTAACCCTTTGATGCGTGGCGCACATTATAATGTACGTCGATTTTAATAACCCGTAAGTGGTATAAACTTTAGCATACATGCAAATTATTTGCAGTTACAGGTTCGCTGTGATGTTGTTTTTTAATTTCTAAATAGGCTATAAGATTTCAATACAACTTGAGATCACTTTTATATATATTGTAATTTAAAATCAATAAAAAAATAAAATAAAGTGTAGCAGATTTTACAATAAAATGTACATATTCAAAACCCACTTTAGAATAAAAATTTGTCCCCATAATTTTTTACAAATGTTCTTTTAAGCCTATTTAAGCTATAAAAACCATATATAGGATTGTTCAACGGCCGAAATTAATTCTCGTATCAAAGGGTTAAATTGCGAACACAGTAGGAAATGAAAAATAATTAACGATACTTTTTAAATGTTTTTTTTTTTTTTTTTTTGAAAAAAATACTTGCATTGTCTTTACTTTTTAGTAAATTTTTAGGGGGAAACAACGAATAAATATAGTGTATCTTTTTTCGGGCTGTAATTAAGAATCAAACAATAAACCAATTTCTGGTCCCCTTTTTGCAACCTTTACGAGTTATAAGTAGTAAAAGAATTTGATCAAAGAAGCATTGATATTTTTGTTTAAAGGAAAAAAAGAAACCAAGGCTCAAATCCGGCGAGGTCGGCAACAGTTGAGCGAAACGAACATAAGAAAAACCTTTTTTAAATCGTATTTAACTATTTTTCATACTAAAAGAAATTGATTAAAATTTCGTGATGTTAAAATTTTTAACGTATATTATTAACCAATTTTGTACACATGAAGTCTTAGTTAAGCTTCGTCTCAATGCTTTTTCAAAAATGAATACTATAAGCTCTTTATATAACTAAATTGAATTTTGTAACATAAAAAATACTAAAACAATTATTCATATAAACCTTTGGTCATCTAAACTTTGTCAACATCAAACCAATTAAATAAAAGCTAAATTAAATCTTAATTACATTTTAAAGCGCGTGCGCTCACCTTTACCTAAAAAAAGTCCAATTAAAAACATTTTCTAACTAAAACATCCGCTTGGAAATACACATAAAAATATTTAATAGTTTTTAACATTTTGCTTGACCATGGTTCCGAAAAGTGTGTTAATAGTAAAAAGTATATTAACAACACAAATTTCATAAAACTTATGACATTAATGCACTTTAATACTTTTAAGACAAGACCGCTATAAGTTTAAAAGAACACAAAACTATTTCTTTAAATTGTCATAAAACTTTTGAAGTATTTCTATTAAGATGTCATCTAAGAGTTTTCATGATGCCTTTTGTAGTTTTTTTAGACATCACTTTTAACTAAAAAAAACTAACCCAACAAACAGTTATGAGTTAATTTAAGGTGACCACCTGAGTTGCTAAACTAATGGCATTTGAAATAAGGCCAATATTTTTAAAAGGGGTTAATTTGATTTAGAATTGCTTTTTAGAGGAATTTTAAAATTTTGAAAAAAAAAAATAAGAATGTTATAAATCTTCTACATAATTTTACATATTTAAAATCATAACACGTTTGATTTTGCTAATTTTTTCATGTTTGTTTGTTAAATGTTGTTTTACGTTTGTTGCTTTGTGTGCGTATTTTTCATAAAGTGACAAACTACAAGATTTATTTGAATTAAAAATAACTATGTGTTTTTTGCCAGAATTATTATTCATATTCACTTCCACAAATACAAGTGCTTTCTAAAGTTTTGCCAGTTTTTGAGCCATACTTGTCAGTCACTTTACTGTAACAGCGCCATGTACAAATGCATGTGTTTGAGATTAAACTACAGAGATTTAAAAGTAAAAGTTCAGTTAACTAAATCTGCAAAAATACAAAAGCTTTCCTTTTTGCCTGCAAAACTGTACATATTTCCTTAATTTTAGTTCAATTTATGAACAAAAATACAAAATAAAACGTAACAAATAATGTCAAAAGTGGTATTGCAATAAACATTAAAGTGTGCACTATTTTTCAGTTCTGGGAACATACTAGCCAAATATGGAAAAGAAAAAAAACATGATTCCTATCGAAAACAAATAGGCTTGAGTGTTCGATACCCTAACTTTGAAATATAATTTTATGTTTGCTTGTGCCTTAACAAATAATGCGCTGATTATATTACAACATTTACCACTAAATAATGTTTCGTTACATTTGCTAGTGTGATGTGTACGAACAAAAATTAACAAAGAATCTCGAAGTCATGAGTTCAACTCCCATCCACGCTATAAATTTTGAGTATAACAAGTGTTGTTGACTAGCCGTGATATATTAGTGGTTTTAAAATACGAAAAAATGAGAAACAGAATTAGAAACTTATCAAAGTGTAAATTATAAAAGGAAGACAATTGCCCACATGTTCTCCAATAAATTAAGATGTGCATTTCTTACACTTGGCTACAATTAGTGCAACATTACTTTTTTTTAACAGATGTGACAATAAGTCACAAGACACTACGAAGTCTTAATGCCTAACTATAATGTGCATAAGATAACTTAAGCAATCGTAAACAACTGTATAAATACATTAAATTATGTAATGCAAAGTATATTGTACTTAAGACAACTTCTCGTCAAGTTTCATCAAGTGTCATTTCTTTAAGCAAGGTACGAAAGTGATCGCTCTTTTCATACTGAGACAATTGGTTATGCTTTATGTTATACATTTATAAAGAAAAATTGCAATGATAAAAAATGTAGAAAAAAAGAAAGTTTTTATTTCTTATACATTTTTAGCCATTTTTAACAAAATCAATAAATTAAAATGAAATTTTTAAATGTACATAGGTATATGATTTGATTGATCCTTGCATATTTTAATATGGTTGGCCGCAAGTACAAAAACAAAAAAAAAACATGTAGATTTTTTATTGAATTTATGTTGGAACATGAACAGAAAATGTAAACGTGTATGTGAATGTTATTAAATATATAAAAATGCCTTTTTGTTTTAAAATTTTGTTTATTTAGACATAAAAGTGCAACTGAGGCAAATAAGGTTCCAAATATATGCAAACACATTGTAGTCACCTAGAATTTTTCATTTTATTTACTTAGGTAAAGTATTTGACATTAAATCTTGCTTATTAAATCTCGCATAAAAGCCTCTGAAATTGATGCGGTTTATTTAAATTAAAACTAATCTCTTCATGCAATAAAATAATTAAAACAATTTTTTCGAATATCTAAACAATTAGTGTTATGTGATTTACAAGAAGACTTTTCTCCAAAGTTTTTTTTTTTTTAATTTAGCTTTCTATCGCTGGATGCTGACAAATCTCGTTTCAAAAATAAATTTTACTCAACCTAAACTCTATTACTCATTTGCTCAAACCAAAAAAATGTCAACTAACTGTCAACAGTTTAGGGCAAATAATTTGTTTACAAATGCCATTTAAGCCTCCTATTTATAACTGAACACAATAAAATAAAAAGAAAACGAACTTGTTATTTTGCTTAAATTTTACATATCAAAACTAAAGGAAAATGTATTCGAATCTGAAGATCCTGAGTTTAAACACGACTAAAGACCTTGAATGCAAAATAACGGCAGTACGATCGACTCTATCCAAAGCCAAAGATTAAGAGTGTAACAGAATAATACAATAAAAACATGTTAATTATCAAACAAAGGAGTTCCCACCTTTGGCAAGGTAACATCCATTTTTATATTTCAAAGTATTGCTTGTTTCTGCAACCCATCACAATATGATTGAAAAATTATGGTGAAAATGTGCACATTACAAAAAAAAATGCTTGACTGTAGCGGAAAACCTTTTCTGTCGTTCTATTTTACTCCCTATATATCTTAATATCGTATATCTTTAAAATATTTATAAAATTAGTTACAAGAAATTCTATTCAAATATTTATATTAATTTTGCTTACAATAATGAATCTATTCCTTTTAACTTCTGTTTATAAAACCAAGTGGCAGTAATTTTTTAGACGAATAACCTGCTGCAATAATTCTGTATACTCTGCCTAGTAACTTCACTACTTTAAACGTTGTTGTTGTCTCAGTTATCATGACCACATCTTTGAAAATTGTTTTTTTTTTTTAAAATATTTTTATGAAATTTTTTTTGAGTGGTACATTTTCATTTCATTGGTTGTGTTTCCTTATAATTTTCAGTTGTTTTTTATCTTAACCGACACCTGTGTTATTTACAGTGCATACGTCTAAATAAACTTGATTGTTTAAAGAACAAAATATACATACATGCATGTTTTAATGTACAAATAAAGCAAAAAGGTATGTTACTTCCGGATTCTTTTAGGGCTTGAAAGTGCGTGAGATAGTTTTGATATTTACTTAAAACAGAATGCTTAGAAATGTGAAAGAATTTAAGGAGTGTTTATTGCATATTTTTACTAAAATGCTGGCAATAAAGCATTTCATATTTATTTTATAGAATTCAAATAAATAATGGATTATATTTTGAATACGGTTATTCTATTTCAATAACAATAATTTTTTTAATACATTTAAGACAATTGAGAAAATAATACAATATTTAAAAATGCTATCTTTTGACCCAAAAAAAACTTTTTGTTTATTTACAGCAATGAAATAAAAGATAAACGAATATAGTGACGTTTTAATTAATAAGATACATGATGCTCAATTAAAAATGCAAAAGAACAAAATAGCTCGAATCTCTATATTTTAATTAAAAACAATAAAATAATCTGAAGAATACACCCTGTAATTTCCAATTTATCCAGTTATAGAAATTCTAAACCACTTCATTAAAATTTTTAATTCATCTAATGCAACAAGAACTGTAATACCTAAAAAATACACGGTGTTAATAATTACCCCATCAACTTGACTGATGACATAAATGAATCACTGTCGTCCTTTTTAGTTATTTTTTTTTTTTTTTATATCTAGTAAATTTATGCATAAATTATTTTAAAATGTTTTAAGATATTTCAAATGATTTGCATGTGAGCCAAAATATCTTAAATATTAAAAACACACACACAAATATCCATTACGAATACAAACATACTTTCTGACCCATTGAACCCTTCCTTTTTCATTTAGCGTCTGTTATAAGGATGCTTGTGTCCTGTTACGAGATTGCGCAGTCATACAGCTTCTGCCGCAGGATACACATAAATAAATGTATTTATTACAAACCCAAAAATGTGCATGTTTATTTTTTATTGTTCGGATATTAAGAGTAATTAATCACAATGGAAAAAAGAAACAAGAAGTTAAATTTTAACCAGCAGTAGTTTTGGCAAAAGGCATTGTTGAAATGGATTCCAAAAAAAAAACTTTAATAGGCGATTATGCTTTATATACTATTGAATAAATTATAAAAATAATTATATATTTTCAATTCATGTAGTTCTGAAACTCAATATAAAAAGTAATCTATTCATAAGTATTAATATCATTTCTTCATGAGGATTAGTAATAAGTCGTCTATTCAAAATCGTAGTAGACAGTACCTTCGAATTAAATGCTCAGAGAAGGCCACTTTAATTCCCTTTTTTACGCAGGTCGAATAGCCAGCAGTGCTCGGTTCACATGAGCTCGCCTGGCGCGCCATGGCGGTCAGGCGCAAAACTGGGCATAAAGAGTAATTCTTTTAGTTTAATTAAAAAAAAAACTAATAATAATAAATAAAAGAACTTTAAAAAAAATTTCTGATTCTGATAAAACGTTTAATTCGTTTAGCAATTTATTTGAAACTAATTTTCAATTTTTATATTCATTGTTTCAAATTGAAACTTTCAATGCAAGATTATTAATTCATCAAAAAAAATTTTCAAAGTGTTTTAGACAAGGTGTAATTAATATTATTTAAGTGGTTTCCTTTGTTTTCTCGCATATTTATGATACCACTGACGTTAATAATTAATTGGATATTAATAGATCAGCAATTAATAGTATTAGTTTATTGAAGACGGAAGAAATATTTTGCAAGAAGTTTTATGAGGTCCAAGATTAATCATAAATAATAATAATTGACATTACCGCTAAGTTATCGAACATTAATTTTTTAAGAAAGCGTGTAAGATTAGAGTTTTTAAAATAGCAATACTCAAAAGCAAATACTATCGCTTTTTAGGTCAACTTATAAAGAGTATCTTTTACGTTATTGTTTTTTTAATCTAACGAAAGTTTGTCTCAAAACATTTCTTTGTATAAGTTTTTAATGTGTATGAGAAATATACCAAGTTGCTATTTTTAGTTACCACTAAAAATGTTCTTTTTGTTCTTGCTGCTAGATTTGCAAACTCTCAAAAAACTAAATTTGTTGTCTATATTGTTAGTGCTTTGCAACTATTTTCTTTTTTCTATCTAATCTCGAGGTTAGTTCGTATTTATTTAAAACTAGCAGTGCCCATGACTTCATCTGCGTATCATTTCTTATTTTCTTAAAAATCAAATTTATAAAAATATGTTTTTAAATATTTATTCCAGAGTTCTGTAGACAGTGCTAAAAATTTTAAATTAAAAAACAATATGCTGACAACTTTTTTCGTACCATTTTACCGGTAAAATTGTGTGCTTTCACATTTCTATCTCTATTTTCTCTACAAACAAAAAGTATTCCCAAACTTTTGTTCAAATCCATCCAGTTGTTTTTATGTAATACGAACACAGACAAACAGACAGACAGACGGACCGACAGACAAAAAATTCCAAAAGTAGGTGTTTTATATTCAATGTCAATTACTTACAACAAAAACATCAAAATTTTCAAAAAATATTTCATGTACAGAAATGACCCCGTTCCAGTTTTATTATATGTAGCAAAAGCAGCTTTTAAGGCATTAGCAGATATTTTTTCTCCCTCGGTATTTTTATACTTTTCACCACACAATAAGTGGAAAAAGCGTATTTATAAGTTTGTCATTCCGTTTATAGTTTCTACAATATCCATTTCCGACCCTATAAAGTATATATGCTCTGAGTTCTTATGCATAGCGAAGTCGAATGAGCGATGTCCGTCTATTTGTCCGTGTTAGTAATGAAATCAAGTTTGCCAAGGCACTAGATCAGTTAGAGAAAATTTAAATACGCCAATAGATCCGACATAGATCCGAAAAAATTCGTCTGTAAAATCAGCAAAATCTGTTTTTGGCCTTCGAGGCAATGGGCAAAACGCTACACCTTCTTCTGATTTTTCCATATCACTTGGAACAATGAAGAATGTAACTCCAATCAAGAGAAAATATCAAAATAAAAAAAATAAAATATCAAGCGAGAAATTAGCGCTGGTCCATACTTTCCGAGTTATGGACCTCTGAACGGTTCATAGAAAAATACGATTGTATACTATATCTTTTAAACATCAGTCAACCATTTTAAAGCCTTTAAAAAGATCTTTAAGGAAATACTAAATTTTTTGAAAAAGCTTAAACCATTAAGAGTCGATGTCATTCTTATGTAAACCTACATAAAGTACTTAATTTTTTTTTTATTTTTAATTGTCTGTCATGCCAATATTTGTTTTTTGATTGGAATTACTTCGCTAAGCTAGATTTACAGAGATGGTGAAGTATACATATATAATATTCAGCATATCCGAAGATAACACTTTTACTTGTTTAATTTAAAAGCGACTAATATCAATGGTTATCTAACAAGTACAATATATTCGTTAATAATTTTTGTTTAAACCTCTATTTTGGTGTTTTTAAAATTTTTTAATGTTAAATGATGCTGGTATAAATTTTTTTATTTTTTATTTAATTTAGGCTGCTTTCTATTGTCCCACAAATAAGCAGATCGGTTTGAAACTTTTGTCGAATAAGGAAAATAAAATAATGTACAAACAAATTGTAATTAGTAGAAGTCAAAACGGAGAGCAAAAATGGATTGAAATTTGATATACGTATGAAAAAATTAAGATTTATCGTTAGATCAGTGGCATGTTTTAATGTAAACAATGTTACCAAATGTGGATATTTATATTGTACTTGAATTCAATAAATAAGATAAATTTATTACAATTTTATACAATTTATTTAATATGAGTAAAATAATATCATTTATTTAAGAAAAAAAGACGCGATTTTTTTTATATTTATTTCTATTTATGGCAATACGGAAATAACCTGTTTTACACCTTTTTACTTTGATTCTAATTCATACTAATAAACTAAAATAACACAAATTTTTAACAAGTTTTTGTGATTTTCTTAATTATGGAGAAAGTTCCGTTTTTTTTTTCTTCTATAAAATCAAATCAAATGTAACATTGTCTAAACATACCTTTAGTAGATGTAAAAAGAACTGTGTATGCAAAGATAAAACTATTATTGCGGTGTGGTGACATGAACCATATTATGCATTGGTTGCTGTGAACAAATATTGTTGTTGTTATATTGGAGAAATCAACCCAATTAAATATTGTTGTTTTCAACGATACAAACAGCAATACTTTAAATTCAGTCAGAATAAAATATTTTTTGTATACAGTTTTTCACTAAATGGTTATAAAGAACAAACAGTGCACTATAGTTGGTTTGGAGATTTTAGTATTTTAAAAATCATAACCACAACCATATATTTATAACCATTCAAAAATAAAATAGTAGGTACATCCATAATAAATTATTAAATACATAAAATATTAAGTTTGTTCGGCTATGCCGAATCTTTTATACCCTTCACCTTCAACATTAGTGATGTAACTTGAATCAAAATATCTAACATTGGGGTGACAGAATTAAAATATAAAAAAATCTTGTCTACATATATATAAATTTACATAAAAATTCCATCGGCTCAAAATCTTACAAATGATACCCATATTGATATTTTAAAAAATTTCAAAATGTCAGAGCCCCGTAACTCGGAAAATATGGGCGATCGCCAATTTTTTCACTCGATTTTTTTTACTCATTTTTTAACTCCCTATTACCTTATTTTTTACTGGAGTTACCTTATTGTTCAAAATTACTGTAGCCGTGGTGCTTTCCCTGCTGCCTCGAGGGACATAGATCGATAATGCTGATTTCTAGTAGCACCTCTTTCGGCAATATGTCTGATCGATTGGCGTATTTAAATTTTCTCTAGCTGATATAGTGCCTTGGCAAAGTTGATTTAAACTAAGACGGACGGACAGAAGGGCATTGCCCAACCGACTTTGCTATGCATAAGAAGTCAGAATATATATACTTTATGGGGTCGGAAATTGATATTGTAGAAATTACACACGGAATGACAAACTTGTATATACCTTTTTTCCTATTTTTGTGGTGAAAGGTATAATAAGTTAAATAATTTTTTTATATTAAGATTATATTACACTAGAATATGTTTACAATTTTAACAATATTACGGTTGCATTTAAAAATGTTATAGTTATATTAATATAGATAATGATTTCTATAACAATCTTTTCTGTGGAATCAGTTATCGCAAGAATATTATTTATATGAGAAGCAAGTAAGAGTGCTATATTTGGCTATAACAAATCTTATACAGCTTTCACCATATATGTATGTGGATTTTAGCGAAGAAACTCCAGTCAAAAAGCAAACACTGGGATGAGAATTAGAAAGTAAGAAAAAAAATAGTACTACATATATATAACTTTGGGTAAAAATGTCATCGGATCTTAATGGGTTAAGCATTTTTAAAAAAATTTAGTATTTGCTTAAATATTTCTTCAAAACCTTTAAAACTATATCCATATTGATATTTTAAAAAAATTTTATAAATTTCAGAGCCCCGTAACTCGGAAAATATAGGCGAAAGTAAATTTTTTCACGTGATATTGTTTCTTATTTTTTAATTCTCTTACAGCCCATACAATAATTTTTTTTAGAGTTACTTTCTTGTTCCAAATGACATGAAAAAATTAGAAGTAGGAGTGGTGTTTTAACCGCTTAATAAAGACACATGGACCCATCTCGCATATTTTCAATTGCACCTCGTTAGACATTGTGTCTGATCGATAGCCCTATTTAAATTTTCTATAGCTGATCTAGTGCAAGGCACTTAATTTTAACACTAACACTGATAGACAGACGTACAGTTGAAAAACGCTCAATCAAATTCCTAATGCATAAGAACTCAGAATTAACATACTTTATGGGGTCGGAAATGGATATTGCAGAAATTACAACGGGAATGAAAAACTTTTTTTCCGCTTTTAGTGGGAAAGGTTATAAAAATATTTTACATATCAGCAGCAATTGTAACTGTTAAAACAGGCTTACATATTTCTTTGCATTTAAGAACTAGTTAAATTGTCGATTTATGTCCTAATTTTAGAAAAAAAATTTCTTTACAAAATTTAAAAAAATTGGAAGTCTGTGAAAAAATTAATTAAATTAAAAATATAGTTGGAAAATTTTAATTTAGCTAACTGAATGTTAGTGTATTTAAAATTTTGCGCCCCAAAACCATAACATATTTCATTTCAATAAACTAATACTATTGCCTATACGCATTCCTCTATGCTTAAACAATTTTAGCAAAATCAAAATGGCGTCTCCTAACTTTTTTTTGTAAAGGTTAAGTTTAAAAATGACCTCTTCACATAACGATACTTGGAAACAATGCTTTTTTTAAACATATTTCTTATAACGTTTGCCATTTTTAAAACTTGTTCTTTTTGATTTGAAATACTTAGCAAAAACGACACTCCCCTCATGAAATATGTAGTTTATATAAGTTTAGCAACCGGACAATTTTTATTCTCTGCAACTTTAACCCAACAAAATAATAAGACCTTGTAAATTCATTAAAATTCATAAAAATAATGTTAAAACTTATAAAAATAAGTATTTATGCATGAATATCCTTTGGTAATAAAATCCTATTTCATGTGTATATGAAACTAAGACTGTGAGAAGAAATGACAAAAAGTACGGTACTGACCTATAACCTTTGAGGACAATGTTTTTTTTGAAAAGCTAAAACTAAGAAAACGAAAAAAAAGCTTGACTATCGAACAACATGAAACAAAACCAAAACCAAGTGACCAATATGCTGACCAGTCCTATAATAGAATTTTACAATCTATACAAACTGACCATTTACTATCCGGTCACATGCAAAACATCCCTTTGCCTAATGTTCTTAATATAAGTAAATATGATATGAAAAATACAAGAAGAAAAAAAAATTCAGAAACTTGTTATCCTTCACAAAGGTTTAAAATACTTAAATCTACATGCAAGTTCACAGTTGGATATTTTTGAATTTCTTTTAAAGAATATTTAATTTTCTTTAAACAATTTTTTGCTTTTGGTAGCAAAAAAAACACAAAATCCTTTGAAATTTTGTTTGTAATATGTCATCTTAAGGATAATTAATAAGCATTATTTATAGAACTATATTTGCTATCTATTAAAATGAGTAAGTAGATGAGCATACTCGTACAAACAAAAAATTTGTTTGATGTTAACACAAAATGCATAAAGAGCGTTTGAAATTTGATTCTATTGATAAAATTTTCATTTTGCAAAATTTTTAATTATGTTTGTAAATAACACAATAACTGTCTATTCAAAACAATACTCATATCAATCATATCAAATGTAAGTCGCAGTTATTTATTTGCTTGAAAGAACTTGTTTAAAGATTAAAGATATTCATGTATTCAAATTTTTGCTGATAAATTGGAATGAATTTTTTATTTACGTTTTAGAATTTTACATGTTAGATTCTGTTATAAAATTATCTATTGAATCTTCAATATAATAAAAGGAAAGTCGGAAGCAGACCACTATTTTTTTATTAATAATGCGTCAACAATACTACTGTTGAATGGTCCAACCATAACGCACATTGTTAATTCTGAATCATATCTTAACGTCGAGTTTTAACCAAGTAACCAAATTAATTTGAAATTTCTTTATTTTAGTGCTTGACAAATCCAGCCATGGAGAGGTACTTAATTGAGCAGATAGTTAAGGGTATTTAAGAGTTTAAAGATAATGGTCGTTCAAACCAAAAATTGCACAACACGAATATTACTAATGCGAATTTTGAATAAAAATTGGAATTTATACGCTTACAAGGATCAATTGACTCAAGAGGGGAAGACTACTGATACCAAACGTTGTCAATACGAACGAACTGAATAGTGAATTAAAAAAAATAACTTATCTTCAGCGACGAGGCACGCTTCCATCTCACTGGAGTCGTTAACAAGCAGAATTGCCGCTTTTTAGGAAATAAGAATCCACGATTAATTGTCGAAAAGCTGATGCAACGACAAAGAGTAACTGTTTGGAGCGGCTTATGGGCTGGCGGCGGACCGTACATCTTTAAAAATGACGTTGGCTAAACAGTTACCGTGAATAATGTTCGCTATCGCAAGAAGATAACGGACTTCTTGTGGCCAGGAATTGAAGATATCGGACTGAACGATATGTCACGACCATATGATTTGACACCGGTGGCCTTCTTTCTCTAGGCATAGCTAAAAATAGAGGTATAGGTTAATAAAACAAAAACAATTCAAAAGCTAAAGGATGATATAGTTTGGAATATTAACCAGATTGCACCTCAATAACGTCTCAAAGTCATTCAAAATATAGACCATTGGACAAAGGTATGGCAACGAAAATGTAGCGAGCATTAGGCCGTTGTTTTGCACATAATTATCATAGGTACTTCAAATATAATTAAAACTTTTAAGATAATTCTCTGAAAACCTTATTATTTTTATAATTTACAATTGTTATCGTGCGTTTTGGTTGTACCACCCTTAGTAATTCAGGGTTTTTCAACACGGGCGCCGTTGATTAACTTCTAAAGTGTTTTGTTGTGGAAGTAGTTGTATTTTGTTTTGTTATTTTCTTTTTTTCGTTGGTACATGTCTCAGGCTACGGTCATGAGTTGGAACCTACCCTGTTGGTGTAACGATGAGCTAGCTGTGCACACGGCGATAGCACTACAGTGAGACACGTAACAAATGCCCAGCATTTGCTTTAGGTGAGATCTCACATGATTTTTATAAGTGGTTCTCACTCTAGCACTATATAGTGCTGTACACTGGCACATTTAAAGCGAATTCGTTTAGGTCCTCCGGCCCGTTGATCACCTGTTGAACCTCCCTGCAGCTAGTTGTTTTCTGTCATCTTTTTAGATTTATGGAAACAAACCAGCAATTTTATTTTGAATATCCAAGATTCTTGCATTTATAATTTTTGCGGTTCGCGCACTTATGAAGTAGTGTCGTCTTTGCTTCTCGCGCACTATATGCAGTCCACATAATCGATATACAACGAAGTTCTTTATTATCATACACAAAAATTTATTAATATTTGTAAAGACTTTATAACAATGCACTCGAAAACTGCTTGCAAATCAAAAAATTTTTTTCCAATAAACACAAGGAAAATTATTATTATTATTATTATTATTATTATTATTATTATTATTATTATTATTATTATTATTATTATTATTATTATTATTATTACTATTATTATTATTATTATTTAATTTTTTAACCCGAAATACCCAGTTATTTAATCCCATCAGAAACCCATTGACGTTTTAAAAATTGTCAAACGATTAAAAATAAATCTCAAGTTTTTAGTCGATTATTGCTTTATTAAGGTAGTTAGACCAAACCTAAAAAGGCGTTAAATTAGCTTTAACCGGTTATCGCTTTTTTTGAACTCGCACAGTATAATCAATCAGAAAATCAATTTTGAATTTTTTACTTGTAATGCCCTTTTGCATTTTAAGTGTCGATATATCTTTGACAATAATATCATACTCTTTATAAGTACATTTATACTTTTAAAGTTTCTAAAAATATATAACATTTTACATGAAATTTACACTCGAGATGGTTGTTTAGTTTTAAAACATGTCAAATGCAAAATTTGTATTATTTTTTAAAAGTATGGTAATATTTAAAAAAAGATATTTTATGTATAACAAAAAATTACTAATATTAATAACTTTCAGGAGCAAAGATATTCAAGCATGTTCTGAATTCCACATGATATTTTCACTTCAGATTTTTCCAGGCATTGTTTTTTTTTTAAATAATTTTACAGCAACAATGCTTTAAAAAATTTGAAGTGAAAATTTTGTGTGAAATTCAGAACATACCTGTAGATTTTTAAAAATAATATCAAGAATGCTAGAATGTTTTCATTGATTTACTCTAAACTACGGCAATGTTGTTAAACACGTTTTAAAAATTAAACATTCAATTGATTCCCTCCTCTCTACTCCACCAGACCATATAAAAACTGTGTAGCTGAATAAAATTCAGCCAAAATAAAATTTCAGAAGTGTTTCTCAGATAGCTTTTTCTGCGAAATATATATTTTGTTAAAAAAAAATAAAATAACATTTAAATGAGATCCTGCTCCTAAATTGCCACCCTTTACCCTTTGATGCGTGGCGTACATTATAATGTACGTCGATTTTATCAACCCGTAACTGGTTAAAATTTTATCATACATGCTAAAGAGGCTGTTAGATTTAAATACAACTTAATATCACTTTTATATATTTTGTCTAGTCAACATCGTCGCAGTCCCTTATATGTGAAATTTTATTTTCAAATTAAAAAAACAAAAAATGGATTTTCTCGCGTATTTGTTGGTGAAGCTTTATATATTTGTTTTAGTTATGTATATGTGTATTCTGAGATTTTAAATCAATAAAAACAAATAAAACAAAGTGACATAGTTTTTGGATTGAAGCAGATTTTACAATAAAATGTACATTTTCAAAACCCACTTTAGAATAAACATTTGTCCCCATAATTTTTTACACATATTCTTTGAAACATATTTAAGCTATAAAAACCATATATAGAATTTTTCAAGGGCAGAAATTAATTCCCGTGTCAAAGGGTTAAGCCTAAAACATATATCTTAAGGCCCAACTATAATGTGCATAAGCTAGCTTTAGCTTATGTCAAAAATTCAACGAAAAGCCTGTCAAATGCTTAGGTAACTTATCAAAGAAATTTATGCGGCTACAATGTACATATATAAATTTAGTAACTTATTTGCCACAGTTGCACATATA
Organism: Gymnosoma rotundatum; assembly: GCA_916610165.2. Taxonomy (NCBI): domain Eukaryota; kingdom Metazoa; phylum Arthropoda; class Insecta; order Diptera; family Tachinidae; genus Gymnosoma; species Gymnosoma rotundatum. The sequence continues at coordinate 141,707,981 of OU744336.1, read as the reverse complement.
TGTTTATCGTACTTTTGCCAAAAATACTTTCTATATAAATCAACAAAATTTCAAAACTAAAAGGCTTTAAAGAAAATATTTTATATATTTAATAACATTCCCAAACACATTTACATATTTTTGTTTATGTTCTAAAAAAATGTAAAAAAAAAATTATTTTCTCTTTTGTGTTTGTGGCCAACCGTACTAAAAAATGCAACGATGTTCATCGTTTATATGGTATACATATGTGTGTATAAATACAAATTTAACTTAAATATATTATAATTGTAAAAAATTGGCCATAAAGAAAAATGTTGTGTTTTCTACATTTTTTATTGAATTAAAAACTAAAAAATTTAACAATTTAGGTCTTAATTAGAAAATTTCTTTATTAATGTATAAATCAAAGCATAATCAGCTGTTTCCGTACGGAAAGTGCGATCAGTTTCGTACCTTGCATAAAGAAATGAAATTTAACGAAACTTGACGAAAAGTTATCTTATTCACATTATAGTTTACCACGTATAATTTAATATATTTGCACAGTTGTATAAGTTGGCATAAGCTAGTTTATGCACATTATAGTTGGGCCTTTAGTTTTTTTTTCGAAAACGAACTTTTGTTAGTTGGAAAATTTCTGTATTTTAAGAGAGAAAATCCTAAGCGAACTTGCCATAAGAAATAACAGTATTCATTTCCGAAGCTTTTCAACTCTTGAGGAGCGCCCTTTAGGCGTAAGAAGGCACTATACTCATGCAAATTATTTGAAAACTTTTAGCACCAATAATGCCTTAACCTTTGAACCGCTATTGAACAGTATTAAAGAAACCAAAACTCGATTAATTTAAACTACTTACAAAAATTACAAAGACTGTAAATTTTTTTTATATAAACAAGCCGCATGACATAAATTAATAGTAAAAAAAGGCTTTCTTTTACAAAAAAAAACCTAAACCACTTTTCTTTTTTCACTATTTTTTCCTTTTTTTAAAATGGCACGTGTTTTTATATCAATTATCTAATTACTTCAAAAATAAAATGAAAACACATAAATTTCTCAAAAAAAAAAAAATATATATAAGAAATATGTCTAGATAAGTGCAAAAGTCAAATGTAATAAACAGCATCCCATTTGAAGATTAAAAGCAGTTCAAATGAAAGGATAAATATAAAATTAGATCAAATACAAAAAAAACATAACTTAACACAACCCTTCAGTACAAAAGTTATGATCTTAGGATGCTACAGGATACAATAAATGAAACGACCTCAATAATTTAACAAAACCAATGATCTTGATAATGACGGTGTATATGACTACAGTTAATATACATATGTATGTACGTATGCATGTCCCAGTTTTGGGCACGTACAAAACTAGTTCAAACCCTTAAATTGGTTAAATGCCTTGCTGAAATGAAAGGATGAATGTGTAAAAAATCTACAGGTAAATTAAGAAAATTAGAGTAAAACATGTAAAGATGTAGAGCATCACCAAAAAAAAAAAATCCAAACAAGAGCAAACAAACCAAAAACAGGTAATTCATAATAAACTATAATGACAAATGATCCTTTTTTTTTCTTACATGTTTTAGATTTTGCTTCTACTATTTTTATGAATGAATTCTTATGCTAGGCATGATCAGCTTAAGTGGCATATTGAAAGGATTATTATCTGGAATAAATGAGTGTATGTGTTTTTTTTATCCTTTGTAAACAGAGGCTGTATAAAAGCCTTTATGTGTTTTTTTAAGGCAAATTTGTTTTTTTTGTGTTTATTTTATTTATGAAAAGGCATCCTGCTGCGTGTGCGCATTTACACGCAAATACATTCATTGTCAGCATACTTTTCTTTTGTGTTTTTTAAAAACTCTATGTTATTTGCTTACATATATACATATATTTTTTTGCGTAGTTTATCTGCTTTTGGGATAAATATTTCATGCGTAAAGTATTTTTGTAAAGAGCTAAAAAATGTTATGTGATTAGCATTACAATCCGATTGTGAACGATATTGTTTTGTAACTTTTTAAATCGCACTACGAATTTAACTATTGTTATTGAGGCTTGTTTCCCTGGGCTACTTTTTGTAATTTTAACAAATGATGTATTTAGTTTTGAAGTGTTACTTTTCACACACACATTTTACATTTCATCTTCATCACTGAGGGTGGGTGTGTTTGTGATGTCTCTTTTTTCACATTTTTTTTTTTGAATTGGCAGATTAACAAGTGGCTTTTGTGTTGACATGCATTGATTGCTATAGTGACAAATTTCCCACATTAAACGTGCTTAAGTTGTTTTATTCATTTAAAAACCTCCAGTAAGTTGTTGATGCTAAGTGCAATTTAAAAGGCATTGATGCGCAAATTTGTTAATGATTTTGTATTGAAACATTTAAGTTAAATATTACACCCTCATTAAGATAAAAGGATTAAACGTTTAAATGTTCAAGTGTTTTAATTCGTCTAATATCAATGTTATTTCTTAATCAGACTTCGTGGTCTTAAGTTTTTGAAATATATTTGTTAATAGACTGTAAAAACATTTTAATCGGATAATATATAAATTTTGGGAATTATAAATACTTAAATGGAAACAACTTTAAATAAAACTAACTTTATAAATTAATTAGCATTTGTCTTCTATAGAATTGAAAAGCTGCTTAAAAAGAACTGTAGCATGCACGGCAGAGGATGTAAAAAAAGATGAAAATATATCTGCAGCTTCTATACAAGCAAATCTAAATACGTAAGCAATTTTACAGAGGCCTTTAAATGTATTCCAAACAAGAATTCCAGAGAATTAAGACTCTTGCTAGACTTTTATTTAACCTTCATAAGGTCTTCGGGTCAAATTTGACCCATTTTGCAAGAAAATGATATTTTTTTCCGAAGGTAGGGGGTTTAGATTTTAGATATTTTATGAATTTTATTTATTTTGGAATACTAATAACTATTTTTGGGTTTTATAAGAAAATATTGTACCAAAAAAAAAATTATGCAGTTTTTAGCACTTAAGACCTTCGGGTCAAATTTGACCCAGAACAAAATCTTTATGTTTTTACACAGTTTTGTTAAAATAATTTATTTGTAAAGAAAAATGGCAAATGTTTTTTTCACCAAAATTAAAAGTCAATATATCTCCTTTATTTTCTCCATTTTTGCTGAACATTACTGGTATGAAAAATGGGTCCCCATGTAAAAAGCAAAGCTTATTTTCTTATGCAAAACTGTTTTCAGTCAAACGTATCAACGTTATAAAGTGTCGAGTCTGCATTTCTTGTCGGAAAATGAATACTAGTGAAATAGAAAATTTGCTAAATACACTATCGGACGAAGAGGATATTTGTTCAGAATATGAAGATAACTTAGAATCGCGGAGACAACTGACAGTTTTAGTGGAAATAAAATTGATGTAGCAACAACTGCAGCAATGACAACAAAAGTTGGTGGAATAAGATATTTCAGACAACCTCTTACAAATAGTCAAGGAAGATTCCGGAGCAAGAACATTATTAGCGTGAAACCACACCTCATCCGCCACTCTTGTTCGATAATCATAAAGGAAATTTCCAGTTTTCAATTGTTTTTCCCGCCACCTGTAATAAACATTATTTTGAAATATACCAATAATAAAATTAAACGTGTTTTTGATATGGATTGGACTGAAGTCGACGACACCTTTATGGGTACACTTTTGTTAGCTGGAGTGTAAAGATCAAATAATGAAAGTACAGAAGGTGTATGGGACTCTGAGAAAGGAATACCAATTTTTAGAGCAATTATGCCATTGAGAAGATTCAAAAGTCTTTCTAGAGTAATAAGATTTGACAATAAGGATTGAGTTGACACCTAAGCTTTTGTCAACTAAAGGAAGACCGGTATTTTCATCATTTTTTTGCTTCACTAAGGACACTACTCTCGTTTCATATATTCCAAAGAAAAATAAGTCTGTGAATCTTCTTAGCACTTTGCATCATAGTCCAGAAATAAGCAATCGTGAGGACATAAGCCGCAAATGATACTAGACTGTAATAAATGTAAAGGAGGAGTTGATACTCTGGATAAAGTTGTTCATGTTGCACTTGCAAAAGGAAAACCAATAGATGGCCTCAAGTTGTATTTTGCAACATTTTAGATATATCAGCTTTCAATGCTTTTATATTATTTAGATCGGCTAGTAATGGTTGGAAAGAAACCTGTTTTGCCAAACGTCGTCATTTTTTGGAATATTTAGGATTGTAGTTTGCCACGCCCTATATAAAACAGCGAAATCCCTTGCCAAGAACTCAACTTTCTTTATTTAAAATAAACATATACATATATGAATTCGTAATAAATAAACAAAATGTGCAGCTTTAATATTCAAAACAAAGCTAAAAAAAAGTACTAACTTTAAAAACAAACTTAATTAAAGAAAACAAGTTTTTTCATATTGAATTTTCTAACTAGGTCAAATTTGACCCAAAGAACGTTAACGTAAGTAAAATTTGAGGACCTTATGAAGGTTAAAAAGAGGTTTTCAACATTTGTATAATTTTTTTTAAATTTTATTTCTTAGCTAAAACTATCATAAACGGAGTAGGACTGTAGGCTACGTCTTAAGGTTTATTTATTTATTTATTTATTTATTTCAAGTAAAAAAATCTTAAGCCATTTAAGGCCAATCGACTTAGATATATTTTTAGACAGCTTATAACTAACCTAATTAACCTAATTTTAAAATAATACACATTTAGGTTTAGGAATACGAGGGCTGCTGGCCTGGCAACACTGAGTGCTGCCAAGTGCAATCTGACATTTCCATTGGAAAGTTTGTCATTTTTAAGCATAATCGTACTCAAAACATTTTGACGTACGACCATTATTTGTGTTGTTTACAGTGACTTGAAAAAATTAATATAGAAACAAATGGAATTAACTCGTGAACATTATCGTGCCGTCACGTGGATTATCACGACAAGAGTGCATTGATGAACTTAAATCTTTGTATGACGATGAAGCACCATACTATAGCACTGTGAAAAATTGGTATAATGAATTTAATCGTGGCCGAAGCTCGCTCAAAGACGAATTTCGTGAAGGTCGTCCAAAAACGGCTGTTTTGCCAGAGAACATTGATGCCGTGCGTGAACTCATAATGCAAGATCGACATGCGACATATCGAGAGATAGAGACATCCTTGGACATTTCTTCCACCAGCATACATTCGATACTGCATGAACACCTGGCCATAAAAAAGGTTTGTTCTCGTTGGATCCCGCACAATTTGAAAGTCGCTCAAAAAAAGGCTCGTGTCGATTGGTACAAAGAAATGTTGCAAAAATACGATTGCGGTGCTTCAAAAGACGTTTATAAGATCGTCACAGGTGACGAATCATGGATCTATGCGTATGAGCCCGAAACGAAACAACAATCTACCGTGTGTCAAAGACCGTGTCTTCAAAGATGAGCAAAATGCAACGAAAGTTGTTCGTGGAAGAAGCACTTCGAAGCAAATGGTCGCCTGTTTCTTCGGCAAAACTGGTCATGTGGCGACTGTTCCACATGAGCAACGTAGGACGGTCACTTCTGAGTGGTACACTACAATTTGTTTGCCTGAAGTCATCGGAGAAATTCGAAAAACCAACAAGAGAAGACGAATCATTGTTCACCATGACAATGCGAGCTCTCACACATCGTCTCAAACCAGAGCGTTTTTGGCCGGCCAAAACGTCGAATTAATGGGTCATCCGCCGTACAGCCCTGACTTGGCACCTAATGACTTCTTCTTGTTTCCGCACATCAAGAAAGAAATGCGTGGTCAACGATTTTCGTCGCCAGAAGAAGCTGTTGAAGTGTTCAAAAACCATGTTTTAGAGGTGTCTCAATCGGAGTGGAAAAAGTGCTTCGACAACTGGTTTGAGCGCATGCAAAAGTGTATAAATCATGCTGAAGAATACTTTAAAAAACAATAAAACCATTTTTGATTATAAATATTCGCATTTTCACTATTAGGCCAGAAATATACAGAGCAGCCCTCGTATTTTCATTTACGACTTGCCTTTTGTAATGTTTTTCTGTTCTTAACTAATTTGTAAAGGCCTAAGTTTTTATATTCTGAGTTCTTAAAAAAAGAGAAGGCGATTGAGATTGGTCCATCTGTCCCGTGTTCGTGTTGAATTCCAACCCAAATCATCACGCCAAGCATAGAAGCCAAATTCACTACTTAATGTGCTAATTAACAGATAAACGACGCTTGGCGAATTGTTTGCACGTTAAAAATTTATAATAAAAAGCAAGATATAGTTTTAGGTTACTGACCGGGTTAAGTCCGCGGAACAAGCGAACATCATACAGTTTAGCCACATTTATAATTTTTTTAAATACAACTGTCGTCAATTCTCCCTAGCGAATGCTGGGATCACGACCGCTCGCAAAGAGTAAAAATGTATCCTTCTTAATATTGCTACACTGTTTGACCGTCTATCACAGGAATTAGGAACTAGGCAGCTTCAACCACGTATTTAAAAATGCGCTTTAGGGTGAAATCTGGATTTGATTCGCAGATATCTTCTTTCGAAGTGACGTCGTCCCTCTCATGTGCGGTAGTATTGGCCGTTGGAGATTCAGTTGTTGATGAATTAGCTCTCTTTCGTTGAGGTATAAAGCTTCGTTTATAATTTCGTAAACGTAGATATTATTCCTCTGTCTATCGGTTGAATGACAGCCATTGTATTGGGTGGTAGGAAAACTATTTTTACATTAAAATGGTTGAAGTCTCTTAAATGTTCTGAGACATTATCTAGTGACAGCACTTTGAAATCGAGGTTCTTTGTTTTTTAAAAAATTTCAACCTCTGGTATAAAGCAATTAAAAAACCAATCTCGAAACATACTACTTATAATCCAAAGCTTATTATTTGCCCGATAATGAACAGGTAACTTGGATTTATCAATGTTTTTCAAAGCTCGTAGATTTAAAGACCGGTTTATAAATAAAGATTTTCTTAATATACACATATAAAACAGGGTTGTGCTCAAATCGTTTTTTTTAATCGCGTTATATCGAAAAGGATTAGGGTTCTTAAGGACTAAGCCTTTTAAAAGAAATACTTGAAACTTATAAAGAGCATGTAGTACGATGTCCGCTATAATAATAAGTATGAGGTGTTTTCAGCTCGATAGAACTGAGAGTCTACATACTGATAGCATCACTGTACCATATTTCCTCAAAAAATATATTTGGAACTTGCATGCAATTGAAGATTTCATTTGGATGAGTTTGTAAAAAACTTTTGGACGAATAACAATAATTTAAAACCGCTAGAGCCTACTAAAAAATAAGAAAAAAAACATCAAGTGAAAAAATTGGGGCTCGCTCATATTTTCGGAGTTACGGTGCTCTGAAATCTTGAAATTTTTAAAATATCAATATGGTTATCATTTAAACGCTTTTGAAGAGATCTTTAAGAAAATACTAATTATTTTTTAAATGCTTAACCCATTAAGAGCCGATGTTATTTTTATGTAAAATTATCTGTATTCAATACCGAATTTTTTTATTTTTAAATTCTCTGTCACCCCAATATTTATTTTTTTGATTGAAGTTACTTCACTAAACTAGATTTTCATAGATGGAAATAGGTATATAAGATTTTGAATAGCCAAATATAGCGCTCTGACTTGTTTTGATTGGATTTATTTCACTAAGCTAGATATATGTATATGGTAAAGGGTAAATAAGATTCCTAGCCATAGTCGAATTTTATCAGGTGGCATCGTTGCGGTAACTGACTATTTATTGCTTATTTCTTTTATGTGTAGAGCAGCTATCAAAAGTGTAATTTTTTATTCTTTTATTTATATTCCTTAAAATAGGATTGTAAAAAGAGTTTTAAATCAATTTAACAAAACAAAACTGATTGAACATGTTATTGAAAAGGGTAAAAAAATGAAATAATTAATTATGCTTTGAACTTTCCCATACACGTATGTAAGTGCCTGTTTTACTTTTTGTTGTTGTATTGTTGTTGCGGCGCTGCCACCTGGTGTAAATTCACCTTGTTTTTTCTTCGAAAGTCAAGAAAAGTTCTAACAGCAACCAACAGCGTCCATCGAGCACCCGCGACAAACTATAAAAATTTTGTTATCAAATTAGAAGATTTATGCTTGCATTTTACAAACGCGAAAATCTAATTTGGTTAGGCCACCTAGACTCCACTGAATTGTTAAACTTTAAGATACTGTCCTTGTCCTGGACAGAATAGAGACAGTCAATACACGCCGAAAGAGGCCATCAAAATAGATAATGTGAATCCAAACATTGGGACAATACAGGTACACCAAATAGAAATTTTCAATTTCTACTCAAGCGCATTGGAGCACCCTTTATTATGAAAAAATGAGTACCCATTAAAGAAAAGAAAATCCATTCATATATTTTAAAATATATTTTGTTACGTAACAAAAATCTTATATAATTTTAAGAACAAAGAAAACCTTTTATTAGGAACAAAAAAAGAGCATCATGATCTGATCATCAGCATACAGCATGTGGTGCTTAACTATTAGAAATACATTAGAACCCACTCAAACGTACAACGAACTTCCAGGGCATTGCAATATTCGCAGTTATGCAAGAAGGAGAACAAAAGATGCGCAAAAACTAAGAAGGCAAATAAACGCCAACGAAAAAAATACAAGAGAATATAAATTAAAGATACATAAGACACAACAAAAGATGTTTTTGTGTTACACAAAGAGATAGATGTTAATATGTTTTAGGTATAAAAACAAACGAATATACTTAAACATTTAGTAATAACGATAACCACAAACAACATGCTTAGGATATTAGAGAAGAACAAAAAAAAAATTTTGGAACAAGATAAACTTAAATGATGGATGCGACAAAAAACAACAACAGCTACAATATAACAATAAGTTAACAGCAGTGGTAGCTAAATATGTATCTAAATACAACACATCTCCAAGTGTATTTATTGTAAGATTCAGTTTGAGTAGGAGACAGACAATACTTGAAAGATAACAGGAAGAAATCTTTGATTGTTTGTTTCTTTTGTTTCAAGTTGCTGTTGTTTTGGTGCGAGTACTTATATTTTAAAAACACATTGCGTAAATGGCTATAAAAATACCGTTTAATGAGTTGCAAGATTTTCTCAGCTTGACTCAAACGATCATAACTGCCATTGTATTGTCCTTACAAAATAAATGGCTAAAACAATGTTTAGATATCTTGTGGTCGTTGATGAGACTGCGATAAAGATCAAGGTAATCGATATCCCTTTGATTTTTCTTGTCAAAGAGAAAATGTTTAAAAGAACAGCTGCTTGAATGAGAAAGACAAGAAAACATTTTAAGATGTCAAGTTTAAAAGGAAAACGTAATAATTTTAAAGATTTTATTTATGCCTGATTTGCCTTATTATTATACAATAACTATATGTTTTCGGTTTTTAAAAAGATATTTTCAATTTCTAATAGTCACACGTTAAATAATTTCTACTTAAGCGTTTAACGCAACACTTAAATTTTATCTTAAAAATTTGTGTGCATTGTAATAACAAGTTTGTTTTCATTTTTTGTATTAAATGCTTAATACACATACATATAAGTACTATTTTTGCTATTACACTTATATTAAAAAAATATTCTTATTATTCTTAAATATTATAATTGTAGTATACTCGTATATAAGTCTCACATACGTTATATAAGTTAAAAAAGATAAATGCACTTTATTTTTTGTACAGTGGTAAAATGATTAATTAAAATCAAAACTCATAAGTCTTTAGCAGATTTTTTTTTAACTATTTAAGCTAACGGTATAAAGGTTTGCAACATACACGTAATAGTGTAGCTGTGCTTAAGGAGTGTCTAATGTTAAATATACAAAAAAAACAATGAACTGGCATTAAGAGGGCAAGAAACAAATATTTTGGATATAAATAAGCTACATCGATTGAACTAACATTTAACAAGCTAGGAGCAGAGGGTATCAAAGCTCAAGCTTTAATTTTGTACTTTTAAGACCTTTGAAGACCAACGCAAACTGGCTTTAGAATAGTTCACCTCAGACATGTATAAATTTTGTTACAGTTGCAATTTTTTTTTCATACGATTAAAAATTTTTTGCAATCAAAATATAAATCGTAAAATTATAGTCTATAGATAATGGGTTTTCTTCATATTAAAATTGAAATTTTTGAAATTAAAAGGACATTAGTCTAGTTTGTTTGTTTTTTTTAATCCTAAACTATTTTTAACTAATTCCTAGCGAAACTATAATTTAAAAAAAAAAAAATCGGTTTAACCTCTTCGAAATATGATATCCATATTGGTATTTTAAAAAATTTTTAAATTTCAGTGGCCCATAAATCGGAAACTATAGGCGTGCGAAAATTTTTTCACTTGATGTTTTTTTCTATATTTTTATTCTCTATCGCCCCATGTGTTTGAATTTTTTTTGTATTGGAGTTTCTTCAATGTTCCAAATGAAACTAAAAATAAGAGGCAGGCACGGTGTTTTGCCAGCTGCCTCGAAGGAAATAAACCGATCTTGCTGATTTTTAACAGCAACTCTTTCGACACTATGTCTGATCGATTCGCGTACCTAAATTTTCTCTTCTTCTCATATAGTGCCTTAGCAAAGTTGATTTCAACCCGAACACGGACGGACAGACGGTCATCGCTCAATCGAGTTCGCTATGCATAAGAACTCAAAATAAATATACTTTATGGGGTCGGAAATGGATATTTCAGTGGCCGTAAAAGTGTTTAGTAATACTACGGCGTATACAATCACAAACAATGCGTTTATATGGTTCTGAGTATATACTTTAATTAAAAGTCGTTAGATCTTTTAATAACATATTCGTTGAATATCAATTAGTTCTCAGTTCAAAATAAGACAGCTTTTACTTACTTTCTAGTGTAATCACAATTTTTCTTAATCGGATAAATAGCCAAAAAAAGGGCAACAATATTTTCTTTATAATAGCAAAAAATTTTTGAAAAGGTAATCGAGTGTGGAATTAAGTATTTTTGGCAGAAGTACTTCCCAACAAGATTGCCAACTTAATGATTTTAACAAGGCATGAGACTTTTATAATCAATTACTGAGAATCGATTACATTAATTATTGTAGCAAATAATGAGTACCATTAGTACGGTAGTCTCTTTTAACATAAAGAACTAGTTCCATTACTACTTCCTTTTTTGGAAACTAATGTAATGTGTTTTGTAAGCAAGTAACAAAATATGGCAACCAAAAAAGTAAGTCATTATATGGCAAGTACTTTTTAAGGTAATGTCTAATTTTTTGCTGGGATATAGCGACCTTAGGATTGACTATGGTTGATAAACATGATATCAAAACATTATTAACATACTCAATATTCAGGCAAATAAAATTTATTATTCTCCAAAATTGTTGCTCTAAAATTGTGTATCAATGATTTTTGTTTTCCATTTAAGAAGGCAGCAGAACAAATCCTTTTAAGTAATATGAATTTATATAACATTCTATAGCGAACCAAAACCACTGTATGTAAGTCCTTCTTTTATAATAGTATAATCAACATTTAGTAGCATTTATATCACAGCATATTGTCATAAATATCTTAATAATTTTATATTTTCTATTCATATGTTGTAGATATGTAATTATATTTGTTTGTAACACAATACAAAAATTTTAAATTATGTAATATAAGATTACATACACCCTATAATACATTTTATTCATTTATAATATTAAAATCCATTAAGTTGTAATACATACCCCCACCGTTCTTAAAATCTCATACCTTTTCATAATTTTTTTTTTCTAGAAGAATTTTTTTTTATTTCATACATATTTCCTACTTAAGGCTAAAAAATCGCATTTAAACGTTTTATATTCATACACAAGTATTAAAATGACTAAAGTGAAAAAAGCAGATAAAAAAAAGAGAAACATCAAGTGTCGTTGAGCTATAGATAATGATGTTATCCTTTTTATGTAGCTGCCATTCATGGTATAAAAGGCCTGCAAATGTCGTCGAACCGGCATTGTTGTTGTTAAGTGTTGTATATATTCGTAGCCAAAGTGCAAAAAGCATAAAATCGCATCAGTTTGTTAGCAGTATTGAACAAAATGTTAGAGTGTGGGTTGCTGAACGGTTATCTAAATATAAGAAGATGGGGAAAAAGTATAGAGTAACCATAAAAAGGATAACACTTAAGTACTTGAGACCCATCAACTATACGTATATTAAGCCAAAGTATAAGAATAATTTTGCATTTTAAGCTTTTGATAAAACGCGCTTACTATAAGCTGTTATAAAACAGTGGGAGTGTGCATAAATTTCTACCTTTTTGTAAAAGATTTTTCTAAGTGGTCATTGAAACAATGGGGTTAGATATTTTAAAGTTAAGAAATAATAAAATTTTATTAACAATAAAATATTTTATTGACAAAATATATAGGCAAAGTTAAACAATGATTTAAATTTTTATCTTTTTTTATCTTTGAGTTTTTAGTTCATTAAATTTTATTTAGAAAAAATGATTGACTCTGTTTAAATTTGGACGGCAATCCTTTAGCATATCTGCATTATGCAACAAAGTAAATTTTAAATATAAAACACTTGAGGAGAGTTAGCATTTTAAGCAGAAAATTCTACGTAGGAAAAACTTTTTTGCACCTTATTAAGGTTTTTTTTTTGTTTTTAAATAGAAATTAAATTAAATTTTGAATTGACTCATTTACATATTTGATCAAAAAATGAACACAGATTTTCTAATTAAATAACAAATTAAATTTAAACCAAACAGTACATGATCGCAACGGAATTCCACTTACAAATACTGGTGATAAAACCAAAAGATGAATGGAACATTTCAGAGACTTAATTAACAGCAGTGATACTGAACTTGGATTAAACTGTAGCGCACAAAAAAAAATCGCTAAAACTTATGTGATCCGCCTACTCTCACAGAGACATAACCGCAATAAGCAAACTTAAACTTAACAAAGCTTGCAGTGCAGAACAAACTAAATCAGAAGTCTTCTTACTATATGCAAAAGTTGCAGATATTGTCAATCAACCGCATATTGTACAAGCCTGGAAAGCAAAAATGATACACACAGAAAAAGATTGGTAACAATTCGCTTGATACGTTAAAAATTCAATTACTAATATAATAATTTGATTATTATTATTAATAATTTATAGTCTTGATTTATTTTTTATATTAAAAGCTAACAATTGATATTTGCTTCTAAATGTTAGTTGTAACACCTCTTAGAAAAGTTAACATGACCGATTTGTGTCTTTACTAAAATATATTCTATTAAATGGAAGATGCAACTAAACTTATTCAGTTCATTACTACTGAAAACCAAATTTTTGAAGTAAGAATCATAAAACTCGATTGTATATCCTGAAATCGAAAAATGTTTGACACAATATAAATAATTACAAAAATCAAAAATATTTTAGTTCAAAATTAAAAAGATTTATTAAAAGTCGTGAAAAGTTCTCCAATATTGGTAAATGGTAAGTTCAATATTATCTCAGAAAGACATTTATATATAAAAATAATTTTATAATATTTAATTTATTTCGTAGCGCAAAACGTGCGGTATGGGATATCAAGTTGAAGAAACTATGTGGAAAAGAAGAAATCATGATGTAAAGGAAGAAGAAAGCTGCATTCAATGGTTCGAATCATGAAATTTATAATGTATAAACTTATTCCTATAATTTATTATTAAAATAAAAGCAAATATTAAAAAAATATTTTGTTTTTTTTTAATTCACAATAATATTTTATAATCACCCAAGAATCATTTTTTAAAATAGCTGTGACTGCTATATTAATTCATTTACTACAACCGAATTCAAGATAATACACACAACCGACAAAATTCGATTGGCAACAAATTCGGTTCTTTTAACGAATTTCTTTTCTGTGTGTGGATTTTGCGCTAACTAGAGGTAATGTAGTAAAATTACTTTAAAAAAAAAGTTAAACCCATAGACTTTGAAAACTGGAAGGATATAACGCTATACAAGGTATTAGCCACAATAATATTTAATATGCTGGAAACGGTAGAGGCTACATTTAGTCTGGGTACCGCCTACATTTTAGCAGTGAAAATCATGTTAATACACATGGAATAATTATTAAACAGCCGATTGAATGGATGTCACTGCTTTACATGCTTTTCGAAAAGCAAAAGATACAGCCAATAAACACAGTATACAATTTTTACCACTAATATAGGCATCCGATAGGGCGGCCCTCTATTGTCATTACACCTTTTACACGTTTTAGTGGTACACACAGAAAAAAGATTGGTAAAAATTCGCTTGATATGTTAAAAATTCAATCACTATTATAATATTTTGATTTTAATTATTGATAATTTATTATCTTGATTTATTTATTATATTAGAAGCTAACAAATGATATTTCCCCCTAAATGTTAGTTGCAACACCTCTTAAAAAAGTTAACCTGATCGATTTATGTCTTTACTAAAACTTATTTTATCAAATGGAAGATACAACTAAACTTATTCAGCACATTACTAATGGAAACCAAATTTAGGTAGAGAGAATCGAAAAACTCGATTGTATATTCTGAATTCGAAAAATTTTTGACATAATAAAAATAAAATTTGTACACATGACAATAAATTTTCAACAATATTTCAGTTCAAAAAAATACAAAGATTTATTAGAAGTGGCGAAAAGTTCCTCAATGCTGTTGAAGAGTAAGTTCAAAATTATCTCAGAAAGACATTTATAATTAAAAATAATTTTAAAATGTTTAATACACTCCCTAGCGAAATTACGTGCGGTATGGGATGGCAAGTTGAAGAAACTGTGGAAAAGGAGAAATCAAGATGTAAAGCAAGGCGAAGGCTAAATTCAATGGTTCGAATCATGAAATTTATAATCTTATTCCTATGATTTATTTTTAAAATAAAAGTAAATATTAAAATATTTAATTGTTTTATTTAATTCACAATAATATTTATAGTCACCAAAGAATCATTTTTTTAAATAGTTGTGAGTGCTATATTTATTCAGTTATTACAACCGAATTCAAGATAATACACACAGCCGACAAAATTCGATTGATAACAAATACGGTTCTTATAACGAATTTGTATTCTCTGTGTAGTGGACTGCTTATGGAGGAACTATGGAAGTAGCAATACTCTATTATTGCAAAAAACTTTCAAACACATTTAGAAGATTAAGAATCTCTAGATGGATGAGATTTTCTTTCTTTCACATAAACTTTCATACACGCAAGATAAAACAAATGAACTCATTCAGAAGAGTGGACTTAGAAAAAAATATAATAAACATGTACGTCATCCTCCTACATAACAGCAGCAACGCTCATATCACCAGTGAATATTACTGAATAGAATACGTTGACTGCTTCTGCTACTTACGGAGCAAATGTCGACAAGCAATAAAGCAAGAAATGTATTTGAGAGACTAGAAAATACATGGCGGTCACCACAAATCAAGAGAACAACAAAGATCCATATTATTAACGCATGTGTTATATCGACCCTTTTATACGAAAGTAAAACATGCCTGGCCAGTAAATTGCCAGTCAGCGGCTTTGCATTTGATGTTGCAAATCCTGGCCCAACACAATAATAAACGACATCCCTTGGATCTTTGCTAAAGGAGAGTCTATATACATACAGATAAAATGCAGAAAGTGGAACTAAATAGGACATACTTTAAAAAAGCCAGTGCACAATGTAATAAGGATGGCGCTGGAATGGAAGTTAAACAGAAGTAGAGAAGTAGGAAGACTCAAAAATACATGGAAGGAAAGAATTAGTTGACATCAATAAATCGTAGGATGAGACAAAAAAATAATAATTTGAACAATAGATTAAGTTGGAAATATTCTCCCTCGGAGAGTAAATAAAAAAAAAACAATTAAAATATGTAGCGGGTGGTTAAATTTTAAAAGCAGACGTTGAATGTGAACCACACCTTAACGTCAAATTTTTTTCTGCATTTAATTGGATATTTCGCAATTTTAGACTAACTTAATTCGGAAAGATACACAATCAAGCGGCGCGTTATAGTTATTCAGGCTTATTATGAAAATGGGAGTTCAAATCAAAATCCATATCGTGCACTTGATTTTTTAAGTGAATTTAATCGTGCAAATGTGCATACAATCGGAAAAATCGTGCAAAAATTTAAGCAAACCGGGTCTGTAGGAGATGTGAAAACTCCAGTGCATGCTCGTATAGCTGCACAAAATATGGCACCTGCTCGCGATAGCATTTCTCACGCTCGTCGTTGGTGAACATATGGATGTAGACAGTGCCAGTGACAGGGCAGTGCCACTTGCCACACAGCAAATAAAACAATGGCTCTTTTGCTCGATAAATTCAATGGCCGTGTGATTTAATACCGTTGGACTTCTTTCTTTGGGGTTATTTGAAAGAAAATATATACGTCTATAAGCCAACAACAATTCAAGGATAAGATAGGATAGAACCTGATGCCTCAGCATCATCGAAAACTAGGACGATCGGATAGATGTGTGCCATCGGGGTCGCGGTGGGTATTTAGCCCATATTTTGTTCCATACGTAACTGAACCATACCAACATTATCAAAATAAAAAGAAATGACAAAAATTTCCTAAATAATTTGTGCTTTATTTAAAATTAACATCGGCCCTTACAATTTAATCACGCTTTATTTAACTAAAAAAGAAGAAAATAAATTTTAATAATTCATAGTATATCCGCCGGCGAAGTAAAATAACTAATAAAATGGCTATATCTTTCTCCTTTTAGCAGCTATCTAATCGCCCATATATTCCTTTCCTAGAGAATGTAGCACGGTTACAAAAATAACTAAATAAATAAAATTTCAATCTAAAAAAAAAACATTTTTTTAAAATAGCTGTAGGCGTATGAGACCAAATTAATGTATAATTTATTCAAAACAATGTATCTGAACATGACAATAGTTAAATTATTTTTATATATGTACACGCAAAAAAACATGATTGTGATATGGTCACAATAAGCTTATTATGTTCTTTGTAACAATCTATAGTTTCGGAGAACCAAATATCTAACCATAATATATTATTATTAATCAAAGTATGGTTAAAAGCAACAGAATCATGTTAGCGCTAACTAATATTTTGTTCTAGTTCTTGACAGTTTAGTCATTTTTCTGGTAGCTAAAATTTTAAATTGTTTTTTAATGTTCGAGAAAGTGAAAAAATAAAAACATATGTACAAAATAAATAATTGAAAATAATATGTATGGGAATATTTGTTTTTAAATAATTTTTATGAAAAATTTTTAATGAATAAAATAATAATAATTATGTCTTTTATATCAGGAAAATTTTGCACTTACGAGACTATATTATAATTCAATTTTATAACATGACATTTTCAGGCACATTATGATATTTAGTTTAACCATTTAATGTTTATATTTGAACATAATTATGTTTACACTTTAGAATGTTGTTTTACTAGACAACAATGTAGTTGCAAATGTAATAGTACTATGTTTTGTTAGCAATCATATAATGCAAGCGTGCCTCAACCATGTCTTTTTTTAGCGTGTATGTACATGATATAACTTTTCCTAAATATTCAAAGTATGTTGGTAGCACAGAAGTACAGTCACTTTTTGAACCCAGTCCATACATGGTGCTTGAGTTAGAGATTTCTTAAAGTTAAAGTCTGCCTCATCTTTTTTTTATAGATTATCTATTGCCTTCTTTTACAATGTAATATAAAACACTTATTTTTGGAATTTTTTTCTGTCTACCTGTACGACTGTTTTCTGTGTTCACATCACGAAAAAACTGCTGGATGGACTTGAATAAAATTTTATAAGGAGATTCCTTAGAATCGTGGTTCAAATATAGAATACTTTTTTTCACACAAATGAGTCATTTCGTAGAGAAAACAGAGATACAAGTGTAAAAGCACCCAATTTTACCGGTATAATGGTATTAAAACAGCTGTAAGCATATTTTATTTTTTTTTAATGGAAAACTTTCAACAATGTTAACAGAACTCTTCAATAAATATTTAAAAGCACAATTGTTTCAAATAAGAATTTTAAGAAAGTTAGAAATAACACGTTGACGAAGTCGTTGGCATTGCTAGTTTAATATAAAAATTGTTATATAATTTTTATTTAAATATATAATAGAGAAAACATAAAAAAACCAAGGAACTAATATTTTTGTTCATTAAAATAAATTGAAATTTTATATTTCATTTTCGTCAACAATAAGAATACATGATTGTGGAATAAAGTAAACAAATTTTGCAATCTGAGAGATTTAATCATCTGATGTAAATCTTTTATTTTTTGATTTTTAACACACTTAGAATATTGTTTTGTCAAAATTCATTTAAAATAATCGAAATCTCTATTTTAAATAAACTTAAAAATACAAAAGCATATTAGGAAGTAACTTAAAGATAAGAATACAAACTTTTCATTTTATATTATTGTTTTTTTTTTTTTAATCAACTGTTGATAAGGTTTTTTTCATATGATCGAGGTTACTTGACCTCTTTCAAATCTTGAAATATAGTCTGAGAAATATCTAGAAATATATAAGAAACTACATATAAGCTTAAATATTTGTTTTTAAATTTTTAGAACAGATAACAGAAAATATTTCTTTTTTAATTATTTATTTCTTTTCTTTCTACTTTTATTGCATCAGTAACAAAAAATATTTTGAATTGTTATTATAATACTTTGCAAGTTTTAAAAATAAAACATTCTCTTGAAGCATTTTATTTGATAAGTCATAAGTAATAAATATAAATGTTTTAGAATGTACTCGTTTTTAAATTGTTGTTTTTTTTTAATTTTTTGCTGCGTTTGCACTGATCGTTACAGTAATTTTAATGGTTTAAAAGCTTTAAAAGTTTTGTTTAACACTGTTCCTTCTACTACCTGAAATATTCAGAAATGGCATATGCTTGTACTCTAGATCGACCTACCCCTTCCCTTTTTCAATTGAATTTATAAATTTATTTTGACTTTCTTAATTTTTTTCTTTTTCAAATCACATGAATCTTTTATATTTGTTGCACTTAAAACAAACATGATAATTGCAATTTCATTTGAATTTTATTATCAATATACAGTGTGTCGCTCTGTGTTTACACAAGTATGTGTTTTTCTTACGTGATATTTGTGTTATTTTTAATTGCGTTGTGTTATTGCTATATTTATTAAATAATAAAAATTTTATAATGTTATTGATAATAATGTAAATTAAATAGCTATTGTTGCTGATCTATTAACTGAACTTTTGTCCTTAATTGTTGAACCTTTTTGTGTTTTTTATTCTGGCGATCTTTGTCGACATTAATTTTTTGGTTGACTAATTATTTCATTAAGGATCAGAAATTAATACACTTGTCGTATTTATTAATCATTTTAACATAATAGAAGATAGTACTGTTATTTTGCATTAAGTATAAGTAAATGCATATTTTTAAAATCTTCGCTTTAAAAAAATAATTCGCCAAAATAATCAAATGAAAAAATATGGAAATTAAGTAATAAAGTTAAAGCCTAGAATATTATAAGTAAGCAAATTAGGCCAGATTTCGTTCTTGCCTGATCAATAAAATTGTCGAAGCAAGTATATCAGGGATTATTTGAAATTTCAACTTCTTTGTGCACTTCTTGGATCTATTAGGATCGCTAAGGTACACGAAACCTAACATCCTAAATTTTTAATTTCTAATAAAAAGTTACTCGATTAAAATTAAACTACAAAATATTAAACGGCGTCTTACACATTAGTTCTAAAGAATATGAATAAAATTTAAAAAAAATTATGTTTACAACCGTTTGGTTCCGATTTTTTATCTTCGTTTATTTATTTACAATCTATTTTTTAAGCAACTTAACTTATGCTATTAAACTTCAAGCTTTATTAACTAAATTTAGTACTATCCGGCAATATTATTTTTAACATTAGGCACTAGAATTATAACTTCGTAAATGGTAAATATTTTCAGTCTCCTAACTTCTTCTGTGTCATCTAAAAGAGTTATTGCAAAAATGTTACAGTGGCAGCTAAGCCGATCTAAGTACCTCTCACTAAATCTATTTATTTCGCTTTTGATTAGAGGAATTTTGAGATCTTTGTGAACTTATTTGTTCATTAAAAACCACAGAGCATTAACAATCGTTCTCAGAGTTGTTGATTGATACCTTTGCAATATTTGATTTGATGGCTTGAGGCTCCCCATAGTAGAATGACATACGTCCATATAGGTTTTAGTGAAGCCTTATATATTTTTATTTTCTAAATTGAGTTTTTATTTGGCACCCAGTAACCAGTACATTCTCTTTGTTCTCACGTTAGGATGTTCTCTTTTTGCCTCAATGTGTCTTTTCCAGGTCAATCTTTTTTCAATATGCATTCCTAGATATTTAACGGTTTCAGCTTTTGGTATAACAAATCCATTTATATATAAGGTAGGACACTCTTCTCCTTTTAATGTGAACGTGACATGAGTACATTTATCCTTGTTAATTTCAATTTTCCATTTTTCTAACCACTGTTGTAATGTATCTAGCTCTCTCTGAACTACTATAGGTGTTTTAATTGACAATTAATTAGAATATAAAATTGCAGTGTCATCCGCATAAGTAGCTATAGTAATAATACAATTAACAAGTATACCAGATGTAAAAAATTAAACAAAACTGAACCTAGGAAACTTTCCTGCGGAACAACTGCTTTTATATCGCATATGCCAGACCTTTCATTATCTACTTTAAAATAAAATGTTCGTTCATTGAAATATGATTTAAATAATTCTTGCGAAAAAACCGACTTCAAAACAGATTTCATCTGTCTGCCTATAACAGCTTAATTGTATGGCCATATAAAATAGGTTATATTAACTATTGGGACACACTTATATCTCCAAACTTAATACTTTTTCAACTGTTCAATAGTTTGGCAATTCACATCAAATTGCAGCAACTATAGGGTCACTTTTTAATTTCCAAATTCAAATTATATACTTGCTGTTGTAGTAGATTTAGCAATCAGGTTGTGTGTAAATTTTAACCGTCTGTGTGTAACGGTTCCACAGTTTGCCCATAAACATATGATTATATCAACTATTTAAATTATAATATAACATTTTTATACTCCATATTATAATAACTAAAATAAGAGGTTTGTATACAACGGTTCAAAAAATACGGCCATATAGAATAAATTACATTAATTTTGGGAATACCCTTTAATTTCTAAATTCAAATTATAAGCTTCTTGTTAAAGCGGTCTTAGCAAAACGTGTCCCTTGTAAATTTCAGCTGTATGTCTATAACGGTTCAAAAGTCCGGCCACCTACACCATATTATATCAACTATTAGGACACCCATTTATTTCCAAATCTAAATTTCATACTAGTTGTTATAGAGAGTTAGTAATATAGGTCCTTTGTAAATTTCAATCGTCTGTATATAACTGCTTAAAAGTATGGCCATATACCAAATTAAATGAACTATTGGTGCACCCTATAATTTACAATTTTAAATATTATCAGCTGTTACTTTAACAGCCATAACAATCTACATTGCGTCTAATTTACAAGCGCGTGTCTATAACGGTTCAAAAGTTAGGCCTATACAAGTAAATCTACAGTAATTATGGGACACCCTTTAATTTCTAAATTCAAATTATTAACTCGTTAATATAGCGACTTAGAAATACAGGTCTATAACGGTTCAAAAATACGGCCACACACTTGAAACTACATCAACTATTGAAACACCCTCTAACTTTTAAATCCATATCTTGTTGTTATACCGGACTTACCAATACAGGTTCATTGTAAATTCCAAGCGTCTGTCTATAACTGTTTAAAAGTATGACAATAAACATCAAATTAAATGAACTACTGGCGCACCCTATAATTTAAAATTCTTAATATTAATACTTGTTACTATAACGGCCATAGCAATCGACATTCTGTCCGATTTACAAACGTTTGTTGGGGACACCCTTTAGTTTTTCAAATTATGAGCTGTTTTTAAAACGGGAACAATCTGTAAGCATTATCTATGATATTACCAAAAATTTTCAAAACCGGATCAGAAATGACTGAGTTCTGGAGGCACAAATATAAAAAAGCAACATTCAGCCGAATTGTATGACCTCCTTCCTTTTTTGAAGTCGGTTAAAAAACCAAAAGTTATCTCATACATGATACGGAAGGAATCCTTAAACCCTTTATGTTAAGGTTTAATTCCACTTTTATATAAAATATTTCCTCTCAAATGTATGTAAAAATTTTAAATTCTATTTTTTAAGCCTTGTAAGCATTGTCTTAATACTAGAAAATAAACAAACACATCTGTTTTCATACAAAATATCAATCATTATATTATGCTAAAATATGCGAATCTCTTAAAATGTGTGAAAGGATTTAAGATCTGAACTATTTTCACACCTCTAAATACTACAATATCCGTGTCGATTAATTAATCACTCTAGAGAAAAGAAAAATTAAAAAAAAGGATGGACGGATGTATAAAAATAGTCATTAATTATCGGCTTAATCCATCAGCGTTGATCAACAAGAAAAGCAAAATGAAAGGCAACTAAAACTGGACAGTAGAGGTGGTCATCATCATCATCATACTTTCTGAATAGAGATCATTAAAAAAACTAAAATTTTCTCACACATAAAATCAACAAACATTCGTACAACTTACTGCTTCAAAGAATATTCAAATGATGAAATTTTTAATTAATTAACCATGAAAAATTGTTCGTTTGTCTTTGCCATTCTTAAACTGACCATTAATGCCAAGGCGTTTTTGACACCCCTTTTTCTTTCAACATCCTTTGTTGTCATTTCTACTTGTAGAGACAAAAGCTAGAGAATAAGAAAATATCACAATTCTAACGGTCAGTCAATGTCAGAAACCATTATCTCGCTAATAACTCAAAACACACACTTTGATGAAAAGGATTCTTATGAAATTTGAGATCTTCAAAGACAACAAACATAACAGCAAAAACTATGAAAACTTCAGGTAAAATATAAAAATATATCAACCCTTTTCTTTTGCATTGAATCATGTAAATCAGTGGTCAGTTTGAATTTTTCACGCTTATGCAATTTTGCCTTTGTGGCTGTAATGTCTTGTTGTTTAGTCGTCCTTTTCTCAAAACTGGACACTCATTTACTTTGCATAATCAATAATCCTTAACGCTTTGTCTAAGTGTCGAGGTATGTGTGTTTTTCTTTCTTTCTTCTTTACAAGAATAAAACATAAATTATGGTTTATAGTCAAATTTAGATGCAAAACATTTCTTTCAAAGAAATAAACTTAAAGGATTCTTTGGCAGGACATTTGTTTGGTAAAAAAATAAATAGAAAAAACGTGCTTACGAATTCATAGGTAAACTTAGTTTTGTCAAGACACATCTGCTTTACTTCTAGTGACCAATCCTTGTCATCGTTGCGTTGTTGGTCAGTTATTATTTATTTTTCTTATTGTTCTTTGTTTTTGTGATCTGACTAGGTTAAGGGTTTGTATTTTATTAAGATTATGAATTTTTACAATTGCTCTTTTTATGGATTCTTTGCATACGGTCATGTTGTAAAAAAGTTGATAATACATATGAACTTTATTCCAGCTTCCTTTGCAAAAGGTTATTTCACTCTTGTGTAATAACTTTAAATTATATTTTTGAAAATAAAGTCATTACTAAATTTCATAGGCCATTAATTTTTTGAATATATAATAAATAATAGATATTTTAAACAACATTTAATATTTTTTAAGAAACCGTTACATTTTGAACCCTGATATAATTTTTATAAAAAAAAATATAAGCAATGAAAACTCATTAAACATTTTAAACAACGGGATTTTTTTTTTAATAATATTAATTAATTCTCAAATTTCAAAAAAATTCTTTTTTTCATGCTATTCTCCCGATTTATTATTTAAATCACCGATATTGATTATTGAGAGACGTGCTTTGACCTTCAATAATCAATATCGGTGATTTAAATAATAAATCGGGAGAATAGCATGAAAAAAAGAATTTTTTTGAAAAAACTCATTAAATTGTTTTTGATTTAATACATAATATTACATATGTTTATATTAAGGAAGAACAAGCTTATGTTATTAAATTTAATATAGGTCAAAGTCGATTTTTTGATATTGTTTTTTTCCTAAAATTCAAACGAATAGTGAACTTAAAATTGTATGATTTTGACTCAGAAATTGCTTACCACTTACATCAGCGGTCGATAGTTAGAAATATATCAATATGCCAAAAATTATTAAACCCAGGAAAAAATGTTATAACCAGCGGTGGCCTCAGATGTAAATAAAATTGAAACCGTTACGTGTTTACAAGTTTCATAGCATTTTATTTTAGTTTTGTAAGAACAGCTAGTTAGGTTTATGAAGGTATTAAAAAGCGACCTTAAACAGTGGACTGTTAACCGTTCCACACATTAAAATGAACTTCAATTCTTTTCCTGTGGATCTTCAAGTTGTAGAGTAAGTTTATCAATTAGTGATACCGTTTAGTAATATTTGATGCATTTTTACAAGTTTTAAGGGCAACCACATAAGAAGTAGAATTTGTTATATTTGGTCAATTTCACGCTACTTTTGGTACAGACCCGAAATAATGTAATATAAATGAAAAATTGCTTGTTCAAGTATTTGAGGCAAGCAGCTCTCCGATTTTTTTAACATATTAAAAGTTACACATTTGCATATGCTATCAAAATTGCACATAAAAAATTTGTTGAAACAAAAAAATAAAATATCGATGCTGAAGTTGTACTGTGTTTAATTTGTGAGAAATCACGAAACCTTTTTCGCTTAATGTTTAGAAACGGCAAAAAGGATCTCGCAATAATTTTTTCCAACTGTGAAATAATATGAGATGCACTTATTTTGTGCGGGAAACTAAGTACTGCGTTAATACTTGCAAATTTGAGAACTAGCTAGTGGTACCGTACCACCACTTCAATTTAGAAGACAATAGTCTTTTTATTGCCTTGAAGAAGTTCCGGATTATATTACGGAAAAATTGTCAGTTATTATATGTTAAAGTTTTAAGCAAATAAGGCTTAAACTTCTCTTTCAGTATTTTTAAAATCATTAAAATAATAAATTCAATGGCCGCTCAATCTTTCAAAGAAAAAGGTTAGGCAGATTTGTAAAAATTCCTACTTTAACAAATTTTATTAAAAGGCAAGAGCATACACTTTTCAATCACGGACCGAAATTTATTAACAATTTTTAATTTTTTTTTTATTTTTTTTTTTCAGTAAATTAATTTTTTGCCTTATTATTTTCCGTGAAATATGGAATAAAAATATTTACTATATTTTATATAAATTACATTAAATTATCATTTATTTAAGGAAACTTTGAGAATATAATTTTTAATGAAAAAGTGAAACTTGCTTAAAGGAAAAACTTTTTTTTGTCTTTCACTGGCTACACTATTATCAATATTGCAAACTACTGGCTACGCTCGAATGTAAACATTCAAGTAATTTACACTAACCGAAACTAAAAGAGAGTTTTGAGAGCAAAGTTGAGTTTACCGCAAGGAATATTTAGACCAGTGTTTCCCAACACCAAACTGGTAGTTAAAAAGGGCAATTTATATGCAATGGCAATATGCGCTGACAATTTAATAAAAAAGACATTTAAATAAAAATGCTGTAAATAATTATTAGGTATAATTTCGTTCGACATTGCCAAAATATCAACTGTTAATTAAAGTCGACAGGTAAACTTCCAAACGTTGATAAAAGATGCGAATCCAGAAATGTTACGCAAGTCATGAGCAACACTTGATGACTAAATGAAGTACTACATGCAGTAATAAAGTGTGGTAATGCTATTGAAGCTAGTGCCAAATGTGAGCGTCCTTTCAAGGTTTGCAAAAAACAAAGACAATGCGAGACTTCTATTTCATACTGAAGCAAAATGGCTATCCAAAGGAAACTGCTTAAAAAGATTTATGAAATTATTTGATACTCTTTGTGATTTTTTAAGCGACACACCTGAATCGACAGTAAAGCATTCGCAAGTTATTTAGCCGATTTCTTTGAAAAACTAATTATATGAAATAAACAACTTCAAGGTTTTATAACCAATTTAGAGTTATTTTAGAAACATATCAACAACAAAAACTCTGAATAGTTTCACTGGCTCCAAAAGTGTGAAGTTACTATAACCGCTGTGCTTGTTATTGTCAATTATTTGAATATTCTATCCGCTGATTAAAAAGAAAGAATTTTATACCCTTCACCACAAAAAGTGGAAATGCGGTATATATAAGTTCGTCATTCCGTGTGTTATTTCTACAATATCAATTCCGACCCCATAAAGTATATATATTCTGACTTATTATTCATAGCGAAGTCGATTGAGCGATGTCCGTCTGTCCGTCTGACCATCCGGCAAACTTGATTACAGAACAAATAAATGTGTCAATTGATCAGATATAGTGTCGAAAGAGATGCTATTGGAAATCAGCATAATCGGTCCATATCCTTCAAGGCAACGGCCAAAACACCACGCATGCTCTAATTTTTTTATGTCATTTGGAATAATAAAGTAACTCAAACCAAAAAATTAATATAGAGAATTAAGAAATAAAAAAAAAAAATCAAATGAAAAAATTGGCGTTCGCCAATATTGAGAGCTAACATTGGTATGTGATTGAATAAATTGTTTCTCGCTAAATACTCTCACATAAAAACAACCAAATAAATCGCATATAGTTCTCTGATTTCTTTAAAACGCATTTATTGTAAAAAAATATAAGAGCAAAACACATCTTAGATTGATTGAAATTACTGCAATAATCGATGAGCTGTTTTGCTCTTTCCTGTGCTCATCTTAAGTCTAACTTCTTTTTCTTTAAATCAAAAATCTATAATTTTACCAAATATTTATTTTATTACTATTTTTATACAATAGATTTCAACTGTTTTTGTATTAAAATCTAAAATTATTTGTTGAAGAAAGAAATCTTCTTCTACTTCGAAAATTATTTTAATCATTTATTATATAAAAATGAAAAACAGTTTTTCCAGTTGACATAAAACAAATATTTTCTATGCAACATTATAATTACTTTTTTATTCAAATATCGCACACAGACTATTTTTATCTCCGTAAGTGAAAGAAGACATACTACACACCTTTTGGCTACATCCTCTTGTTGACCTTTTTGACAAAATGTAATAGATTTTTTTTTTTTTTTGCTTTTTTCATTATCAATGACCAAACATTACATTAACATACGAATTGAAGGTACACGCACAAGAATGCGTTTGCCTGGGCAGCTGTACAAATCTTGAGAAGCAGAATGGAAAAAAAGACGATGAAAGTGTCAAAATTATCATTAATAATCACATTAACAAACACAAATATTAGACAAGATGCTTAAAGTAAACATCATTGGCATTTCACTGATTCTTTCTTGGACGTCATCGTTTGCTTGAATAAAAGATAAATTGATGAAAATGCAAAATAATGAACAGAAAAAAAATATTGAAAGTTTTGAAACGACTTACCCAGAATAACTGGACAATGCAAAATCATTGTGGCACTTGTGTGTTAAAAATTAAGTAAAAAAGAGTTCCACCGACTTCATAACAGGCTACTAATACGCGGTTGTAGATATTTATATAAATTTTTTATAATTCATAAATAATCTGATGCTATCTCGTCAGTTGATTATAAGTTTAAGTTCTATATTTTTTTTAAACATTTAATTTAATTTTTTTTATGTGGATTGATTTTTTATTGCTTCTGATTTGACCCATTTCAAACAACCAGACTTCAACTCAATTCCTAACAAAATCGTACAAGGAACAAATATGGTTTTTGAAGACTTGAAAATTTTTAGAAAACCATTTGAACACATTAAATGAATTTTTGACCAAATCTAATAAAAAATATTAATTTTACGTGACTCGCTATCTGAAATACGTTAACAATTTGAGGCCTCGTTATATACTCGCAAAGAAAAAACATGGTTGTGAAAATACAGAGAACAAATTATAGTTGTTTTCAACAAAACTTCAGTCACGATAAACACGTTTTTGTTAACTTTTAACGATTATATGGTTACTGTGCAAAAGCATACAACATGGTTGGTTTAACGTAAAAAAATTTGAACCACAACCAAAGTTTTAGAACTTATTAAAAATATATTTAACCATATATTTTTATTAATCAGAGTATGAGAAAAATTAAACGGAATGAATGACAGAATGCTTTTCTATCAGTTTATTTTTTTTTTTTTTTTTAGCTTATAGTCAAATTTGTTTTTATGGTTGGAGAAAATTATGTACAAAATAAAAAATTTAAAATTATATACAAAATATGAAAACAAATAAAAAGGTAAGCAAAACACTCCAAAAATAGGTGAAATATATGTTTGTATATGTAAGTATGTTTTCATATAAATCTTTATTTTATATTTTTCATTTAAAGCTGTCATATTATACATCACCAATAATTGCTATAATATAACTAAATATATCACCGCAGATGCCAGATAAACGTGTTAGAAGTCTTGGATAAATGTGAAGTCAGTTCCGAATTACTATTACAAACCGTATATCTTCAACACAAGAATACAACGTTTACTTCATTAATAGATATTCACGTAGAAATGTATGAAGATAAGATGCCGTTATTTGGGCTTATAATTTATGTTTTTTGTATAAATGATTCTTATAGCCTGAGCGTCAAAGCCTATTTATTACTACTTATATACAATAAGCAAATAATTGCCGTTCTTTTTTTTGGCGAATTTATGTTTTTCAATATATTAAGTGACAAATCAATAATAAATTAAACAATAAATTACTAAGTCTTTTATATGTATTATTATATAACATGACATTTTTAACCATATTATGATATTTTAATTTAACCATTGAATGTTTCTACTTAAACATAACAACCAAAACATGGTTTCAAGTTCAGCTTTATAATTATTATTATTAAATGTAACAATACTACGATTTGTTAACAATCATATACAACCATAATATGTTGCTCTTAGGTTATGGTTACCTTAACCATGTTTTTTCTTTGCGTGTAACGATCCACTTAAATGGTTTACGTTAGCTGCATGCTCGGTGCTCGTTTGGTAACATTTGAAAACAATCGTAAACGTGGAAATGATATAAGTTTTTTCCGATATATACGTCTGTATATAAAATCTGGAGTCAATATGTAGACATTGAATTTTACTAGGTAAATGCGCCCAGAAGGAAAATAGAAAGTTGTTTTTGCTCTTAATAAAATTTTTATTTGGTTTCTGATTAAAATTTAACAAATTTCTTAATTGACTCAATTAAGTGTTTACTTAAGTATGCAAAATATATATTCATGTCGGAACCCATATAGTTTTCAATCCCTGGTTTATAGGTGGTGCCCGAGTTACTTCGAAGAGTGATTGGTTGTTTTGAAATTGAACAAGACTCACTTGCCTTTTTTTGATTGTGAATATTTTAATTTTTAATAAAAAAGTTATTAAAGAAACCAATCAAAGTTATTTTTTTCATCAACAAAAATTATTAAAGTGGTTTGTCTTCTGTTTCCCTCAGCAAAATTATTTTGTGAAGAATGGATATGAAGGATGGTTACATCTTGCATAGTTTTTATTTTAACATAACAATATACTACAGGATTTTATACGTTATTGCTGAGCAAAGAAAGTGAATACGATCATAAACAGAATTGCTAGGAACACAATATGTCAGTACTGCGAAGATATTTGTATTATTCGAGCACACAACTTATTATCCAGATTTGTCTGCTTTTTGGTTTTAATATTCGAAAATTTTCTTGGTATAGATTTTCGGCTCCTAGCATAGGACATCAGTGAAATTAGTTGTAGACTGATACTCAAATCTTAATTCCGCAACGAATCAAGCAGAAAAGGAGGCTATTTAGGAGAATAAAAAAAATCCTCCTAGTTAATGCATTAACTTTAAAAAGGATTCGTAAAATTATCCACTTTAACATTAGGGATTTTAAAGCTTCGTTAAAATTAATATTTAGTTGGCCAGATAAAACAGTAGAGTACAAATATATTTGCAGTATCCATAGATTACATAAAAAACAACACCATGTATTGGTCCCTAAAGACAACCAAATCTCTTTGATAGTAAATTGAAAAATTATGATAAATAGGTAAAATAAAAAAAACCAAACATTTAGACAGAGTAATATCGAAACGAAAAAATCATAGGTATATGTATGTTAGTTCATATCACATGTTTGCTGGTCATAAGCAAACAAAGGTCCCTTTTAATATGCTGATGTATTGTACAAAGCAGAATAATATTTTCATTATAATGATCATTATCATACTCTCTGCACAAGAGCACCCAATAACTTTTATTAACAAAAGGGTTGGTTGCTATTTGCTAAACATCGCGCTCATATCAAAAATACAGATACTCAACAAATATGTACCTTTTCATATGATATAAAAAATCTATTCACATTATTGAGTGAGCTTAGCTAATGCGGAAAATCTAAGAGATTTTTTTCATAAAATCCTTTCGCTACGGGATATCACTTACGATAAGTGTAAGAGTATGTTTGGGTTTACACAGTTTAAATTAAAGTTATATATGGATTCCAAAGTATTTTTAGTTAAACGTACAGTTTCTTTTTAATAGTTTAATAATAAGGCTTTGATATTTGTGCTGCAACAACAGTGTATGAATTGAAATTTATCTAGAAATATTTTACGCTACAATTTGTATTATTTTATGAAATATAAAATGAAAACAGTGAGTAAAAAATATTGCGTAACTTAATATTTAAAGGTCAAAATTAAATAAAAGTTAAAGTTCAGTACACACTCGAAGCACCACCCTTTAACTAATAATCCTTTTTAATCTTATTACATAGAAATACATAATTTAAAGAAGTTATAAAATGATATATAGGAACACCCTCTATTTTTAACTTATATTTTTAATAGTTTGTACCAGCGGACTAAAAAGTATTTAAGCCAAAGGGTCTACCTATTGCGGTTTAAAAAGAAAGCTACTTGAGACAACCTCATTGTTGGGTTATTTTTTAATGTGAAGTTGTACGTTGCTGTATTGCACATAATTTTACTCAAGGTATGAAAAGTGTCAATTTAAAAATATTAATAATTACATGGAAAAAAAATGACACTATAGAAATATCCTTTACTTTTTAGAATTTCTTGTATAGCGACTATATTAACACATCTTCTTGAAAATGTCAAGAGTCTACCAATTACGGTTAAAGAGATAAATTACGTGTCAGAAGGAAAGACGGATATACATCACACTAAAAATAATTGAATTGCATTAAAAAACTTTCTGTACGGAACTCTAGAAGTAAAAGTTTCGATTTTTTTTTCTTTAGACCATTTGGAAAGGGTGTACCTAAATCTGTTATTTCGTTTGTAGTTTCTACAATATGCTTAGCGAAGTCGATTGAGCGATGTCCGGTTGTTCCTCTATCCGTCTGTCCGTCCGTGTTAGTTGAAATCAACTTTGCCAAGACCCTTAATGAGATACACCAATCGATCAGACGTAGTTTCGCAAATTTCGTTAAGTTCGTTCCATGTCCTTCGAGGCAGCGGGCAAAACACCATGCCTGCCTCTAATTTATACATATATATTTATCAACTTTCACTTGTATTACTTCAGCTGGTTATTTTTTATGATAAAAGGCCAGAAAACTTGGTAGCACTTACTAAGCTGGTTGTAGTTTATGATTAAAAAAAGCAAAGCTTAGAACTTTCAGAAAAAAAACTTCTTTCGAATAGAAAAATTTAATGGTAGCAAAAAATTTCTTATCCCGATTTTATTCAAGGGTAAATCTGCTGTATGGTGAATGTTAGGGATGAGCGATCCCGTGATTTTTGAGGAACATCGTTACCAGTGAACGTGATTTTCAAATAACCGTTCTTTTAAATAGTTACCGTGATCATCGTTTGCAATTTTTCTTATATTTAAACATACATGTTTATATAGGAAGAATATAATACTAAGTAAATTTTTATACAAACTGTAATTATAATGGAAAATGTATTTTGATATCTACATTAAAAACAGATATAATTAAATTTGCCCAAAATTATAGAATTCGTTTTTCTTTTCTAATTTATTAAGCACCACCCAAAGGTGTGGCGAAATATTGAAAATATAAATAAAAATTTTTATTATTTATAAAACTGACCTAGTGCTTAATAAATTAGAAAAGAAAAACTATTTAAAAAGGTCAAAAAAACATTTATATATAATTATAGAATTCGGTAACACTGATTGATTATAGGTTCAAATAAAAGAAGCACCCAACAATTTTTGTTTTTTTTTGCTACATATGTATGTATGTGTGAAGTTTGGAAAAAAATAGTCGTTGTTTATAAGTAGAAGCAAGAAAAAACAACACAGCAAAGAATCTGCATTGATATACATATGGAAGAATGAAAGGGTCAAAAGTAGTTGTATTTCTCTTTCACAAAGTCAAATTAAAATTAAGTTTGTATGTGTGCAAATATAAAAGAACGTTCTTACGCGGAACTGTTACTTGATCAACTCAGTCACTATAGTGACCAGTGATTTTTTAATCACAGTGATTTAATCACAGGTACTGAAATATCGCTCATCTCTAGTGAATGTGGTTTTACATATATGGTAAATAGTATAAAAGATTCGGCATAGCCGAGTATAGCACTCTTAATTGTTTCACCTATTTTTGGTCAAAAAAGTACAACCTGTGTCCATAAAAATAAAGTTTCTTAATGAAAATATAATTTTCTCTATTTTTTCTGGTACATCAGTTGGTTTTAGATTTCTCTAAACACCATCTCCTCTTACAAAGTTTCGCTTTCAGTTTCGCCTACAATTATTCTTAAAAGCATTTATTTAAATATCATGTTGTCTCTAATCCTTTCTTAATCCTTATCAACGATTTAGAAAAAAACGAGCAAGTTCTTGCAAAAATTTACAAATCTAAAGTGCTTTGCTTTCGGACCCTATTGTTCCGCTTTTGAAAGGTCCGAATAGCTTTGACTCAAAATTTAAGCACAATTACTTTAAGAAGATCAGTAGAAGCGGAGTATCGTCATTGACAGAACTCGCGAGAGAGATTTCGTGAGCATGTTCCCTAACTAAAATCTATGAATATTATTTTTCTTATCTGTATTTAATAGTAAATTTTAGTCAATTTATTATTCTATTTACTAACTTAAACCGTTCTTGCAATTATATCGTTAGAAGCACCATCACCGTAGTAACACACCATGATAATAAAATAAAAAACTCCGCTGCTTGTAGTATTTGTTTAAAGATATTTCGTTTTGGAACCACAGTGCGATGTGAAAATATATAAAGATAATAATTCTATGAATTTAGGTGACCGAAACTATTAGTTAGTTGTTAGTACCTTTCTCGGGCACTCAACTTAAAATGGTATGTAGCACTTCTCACTACTTTCAATGAAAACAGAACCAATCTTATAATTTGGTATACCCTTTAATACAGGTCGAAAAAAAGTTTATTTAAGTTTGTGATTCCGTTTTTTTATTTCGACAATATCCCTTTCCGACCCTATAAAGCATATATATTCCTAGTTCGTATACATAGTGAAGTCGATTGAGCGACGTCCATCTATCCGTCCGTGTTCATGTTGAAATCAACTTTGCCAAGACACTATATGCGCTAGAGAAAATTTAAGTAAGCTGATCGATCAGACATAGTTTCGAAAATTTCTGCGCTATTTAAAATCAGCTACATCGGTCCATGTCCTTTAAGGCAGCGAGCAAAACATCGCACCATATCATTTGGATCAAGTCTAGCTTAGTAAAGAAACCCCAATCAATGGTGCAGTAGAGAATTAAAAAATAAGAAAAAAAACAGCAAGTGAAAAAACTGGCGCTCGCCTGTATTTCCGAGTTATGGGTCCATGAACTTTTCATAGAAAAGTACGGTTTTACACCATATCAATATGGGTATCAATTTAAAGCTTTTTAAGAAATCTTTAAGGAATTTAATTACCGATATTGACTATTGAGGGTCAAAGCACGTCTCGATGGCCATTTCGTTACCGCTGACGTAACTCCTCAGGAAACTTTTGACAAACATTTTAAATAAACTAAAGATTTTTGTCCAAACAATAAAGTAAAGACAAAAAAGACAATAACCAACAGTAATTCTATTTTTCTTTCTCCACTGTATATGGCTGACTTTTTTTTGGTTTTTTTTTATACAGTTGAAAGAGGATAAAAAATAAATAGTGTTTAGTTTATATAAAATGTTATTAATAATAATAATAATAATGATAATCAATATCGGTAATTAGTTTAATTGGGATAACTTAAAAATAGCACAAAGCTTTTTATAAAAATTAAATACTAAAATTTGTTAAAAATAATTAACCCATTAAAAGCCAATAAAAATATTAAA
Organism: Gymnosoma rotundatum; assembly: GCA_916610165.2. NCBI lineage: Eukaryota > Metazoa > Arthropoda > Insecta > Diptera > Tachinidae > Gymnosoma > Gymnosoma rotundatum. Next base: position 141,673,444 of record OU744336.1, on the reverse strand, counting down.
TTATATAGATATATTATTTAAAAAAAAAAATATTCACTTATTTTACATATTAATAGGATCAAATCTTTAAATTTTCGTTTCTTAAGTACAAACATTTTGCTTGTATGTCTTTTTTGCTTTCAAAATATTATCTTTCAAATTTATTTTACTTCATACCTTTAAATTTGAGAGAAAATGATTTTACCTTTCAGGCCGAAATATATTTGATAGAAGGTATTGATTTATAAGAATATTTAAGAGCCTTTCTGTGTGGAAAAAATTTGGTTTTAATTAACCAGAAGCTCCTTGACTACACCACAAGAAATTATTTAAAAAATTTCACTTTATTAATTATAGACTTAACTAAAAAGCATTTATTCTGAATAGTACAGTACAAAATATTTCCCGTTAACTAAATTTATTTTTTTTTTTTTGCAAGTTTCTCTTAAATCAAAGAATTTAGTTTTTGCTTATATTTTTTTTTTTTTTTTGGCTATTAAAAGGATTCACAAGGATATTATAGTTACGCGTGTGGCTTTGATTATCCAATTGTTTTGTTTTATGCTCTAATATAAAGTTTTTTGCTTTTTTATAACCAAAGTCCTTTTATCCTTTATCCTTTGCACATTGCTGGTGTTGTTATCTGTATTAAGCAATAGTTCACATAAGCTCATTTTAACTATCCACAAATAAATAAATGTATGCTTTTGGAGTTTACAGCCTTGAATGCTTGTGTATAAGTACATGTGTATGTGGTTGCTTAGTTGGTAATTGCATTACAAAGGATATTTACTTTCATAGTTAATGTTTGCAAAATATCTATTTCTTTGTTAAATGAAAACATACTTTATCCGGCCATTGATTGTTGACATAAAAAATGGTTTGGTTGTGTTATCACTGACAAAAAGGGTTAGACGTTATGTTGACAAATGTCGTTAAAGGATTTTCTGCTATTTCTACTTTGTATGCATTATTTAAGCCATTGGCTTATTGATGTTTTTTAACGAAAATGTTTAAACATTCTTAAGTAGGTAAACGATTGCATAAGTATGTAATGTGGGGTATAATGTAAATACGGTTTGAGATTAAGAGTAATACCTAAACGTTTCACTTGGTCTTTTTTTATATGGAAGTATCAATAACATATATTTTTGTAATTTAAATCTTCAACAAAGAAACGAAATAAATGTCAAAACGGACAAAGCTAAAAACATAAATCAAGACTCTTTTAATTAACTCCCAAAATCATATTTTTTTTGAATATTTTGTTGAAAAAAAGCCGCTATGATTATAGTTCCTCTTCCCTCTCTTTAGTTCCACTCTTTCCCACCTCATTGGCTTAAGATAGTGAATTCGTAGTTGTCAGGCTTAACTCAGTCAGTGCTGGATATTTAAAAAAGCCCTACGCTGCCTTCGCAGATTTTAACAGGCTCAGCCTGTTAGTAGTTTCTGTCACTAGTATCGTTTCATAATTCAAAGAACAATTATAGCGTTGAAATATTTCATTTAGTGTTCCTGTATTACAGCCCCCTACTTACCAGCTTGATCAGCAGTATCTGTCCCCAGCTTACATTTAAGTTATGATTGTTACTCTTCCGAGTTTACTTCTAGAGTTGCCACATTTAACAATTTTTCTTTACCCTTCCGTTTTCAAAGTTGTATTTGAGACTCAAGCGCCTGTGGTTCGGAGATACGTCTATATATTCTTTTGCTCTATGATAAATTATTTAACAACATTACTTTTCATATCCTTAAATATAATTTATAGAAATTATTAGTTATAAATAACAGGTCCGCCATCTAACATTTTTTTCCAATTAGTGCTTCTTTCGTGAATGGTAACACTTAGCTCATGTCTGATATGATAATAATTAGTTTTATACTTCCGCTGAAGGTAAACAACGCTGTGAAATATTGCGACATTACTTTGAAAATCATGGTAATGTTGCAGAATGTGTGTCAAGACTGCGTACGGATTTTGGAAGAAAAGAAGCACCACCAGCTCCGTATGTTCGTTATCTTGTGAAAAAAGTGAAAGAACCTGGCATTCTCATCGATAAACCAAAGCGTGAAAAGCCAAAAACAGCGCGTACACCTGACAATGTTGCTGCTGTGACAGAAAGTGTGCGTCAAGCGCCATCAACATCAATTCACTGTCGTTCTCAACAATTGAACTTTTCGGAGACATCATTAAGACGAATTTTGCTTAGTATGACGCCACACAAAGTCCAATTAGTACCGTAAATGAAGCCAACAGAGTTTTTTTTTACAGGATTTTTCAAAAAAACAAGTTATTTGGCGGACCCTTTAGAAAATTACACCGCACACTTCTCAAGCGCGATTACCAAACGTTTAATAATTCTTGAAAAAAAAACCGACTTCAAAACAAGTTTTAGCCGTCTATTTACAACGGTTTAAAAGTTTGACAACATACAACAAATTATATTAACTATTGGGACACCCTTTAATGTCCAAATCCAAATTTTATACTTGTTATTATTGAGAATTAATCAATACAACTTTTTGTAATTTTAAACCGTCTGTCTGTAACTTTTCATCAGTTTAGCCATTTACATCAAATTATTTTAACTATTGGAACACCGAAATCAAATTGTGTAGTTGTTGTTAGAGTGCAGATAGCAATACAGGTTTGTGGAATATTTTAAGCGTCTGTCTACAACTGTTCAAAAGTGTGTCCATAAAGATCAAGTTAAATGAACATTGGGGCACCCTTTAATTTTTAATTTTGAATAATAGTAATTGTCACAATAACGGTCATAGCAATCAACATTCTGTACAATTTGCAAGCGTTTGTCGATAACGGTTCAAAAGATAGTCCTATTTTGGTCAAATTACGTCACCTATTAGGACACCCTCTAATTTTTAGACTTATTTTTGTATTAGTTTTTGTTATTGGTAGCTATACGCAGTTTTTTTAATTTTAAAGCAGCGCCCTTTAAAGGTACACGTTAAAAATATGTATGTTGTATGGGAACACCTTTAAATTTTTAAGATTATGAACTGTTTTTAAAATGGGACCTATTAGTAAACATAGTCTATCAAATTTCAAAAAAATTTCAAAATCAGTTTAGAAATTACTGACTTTTGCAGGCACAAACATTAAGACGAAGTGATAACCTCGATTAAAAAGAAAGGAGCAATTTTTTAATCAACCCTATATTGGTTTGTTCGAATTAAAAATTTTGTCTAGAGAGAGTAAATAATGAAGAGTTTCAACCACAAATTACTAAATTTTGCCAAAAGACATATTGATTACATAGATCACAAGAATTCTTACGAATGATTCCTTTGCAATTTTAAAGGATTTTGCTTTATCTAGAATAGACTTGAAAGGTTAAGAAATAAATCAGCTGGGGTGCAATTTTTAAACAGAATACATTTTGAATGTTATAAGAAGTATTTCTTACTTCCCGATTTTCTACATGTGTAGATTTATGTACAAAAATTGTTTAAAAGGAACTGACAATATCATGGGAAGCTTAAAAGGAATACTTTTTTTGGCTGATAATTTAACGAGTAATTCACAATAATTTTTCTCATATTACAAAGTTTTCACAACAGTAACAAATACAAATCTTATACGATCAATTTCATATTATTTACAACTTTTGAAACCAATAAAGTTTTTCACTACACCCTATTTAAAATCTTAATACACCAATAAATACTCACAGGCAAATTAAACACGTAATTTAAAACGATTTTGATGTCATTTAAAGCATTAAATAAATATGAATGAAGAAAAAATAACTCCACTCATTGAAAGTGCTAATTTTAATGTTATGATACCGATCAAAAGATCATATTTCTTTTTATATTCTTTCATTCGTATTTAACATAAACAAATATTCAACAAATTGTGAGTTTGTAGCGGAAGAAAATAGTTCCTGCTAACAAAACCAAAGACATAAATCGTCTTGTAAATAAAAGGGGGAAATTCTTTTGTTTATTTAAAAATAAATACCTATCGAAAATCAAATTGTGACACAAAGAGTTTTTAGTTGAAGATTTTCGGGAAAAATTTATGTTATGTCAACAATGATTAAAAAATAATAAAGAGTTTAAACATCTGCACGCTGCTTAGCTTAAAAAAAAATCGAACAGCCGATGGAATCATTTTAGAGATCTTCATTATTAATTTACTTTGATTTTGATTTGAAAGTTATACTTTATGAAAACATAATCTTTAGACTCATTCAAACAAAAAAAAAGTTCTTAAGTCTTTGAAGGCTTTCCATATATTTTAATGTTTAGATAATTGTCTTATTTATAACTGAAGTTTTGGAAAACTCTGCTTCTTTTTTGTAAGGAACTTGTATTTTAAAATTGCGGTTCAAGTAATTTTCTGCTGTCATAATAAAATTATATATTTATTTAACTTAATTTTAAATTAAACAAAAATATTTATTTTAGTTAGTTTTTATATTGCTACGATACTAGTTCAATCCCTCCGTTAATGTACATTATTACTTTTGCTATAAGAAAATATCAAAACAAAAAAAGGACAATTTTGATACCCCATGTGATACTGAAATAAAAAATTTCTCTTACGAAACGAAAGGTTGTAAATTTTTTCATGTGAATTTTATTTGGTTGAAAAAAAAACCATAATTTACTAAAATTCTCAAAATTACTTTGTTTAATTCCTGTAGGTATTTAAAAAAGAAGTTGTTAAACACACTACTTAATGAAATGCTTATGAAATTATTTTAGAAACGCTTTCGGCAAAAGAGAAAAAGATTAAATCAAAAATTTTAAAAATGAACGGTGCGCCATATAACGTACGTGATTTTAATATAACTTAAGGTACATTTTTGTTCTTTTATATCTGAAAGAAAAATTTCAAATTTTGTATTAAACTTAAACACAATTTTAGCTTAACAACAATTTAGTACCTATTATTAATATATTTTTTTTCCAAATTTTAAAATAAAAAATTTAAAAAAAAAACAGAAAATATTTTCTTTGCTAAAATTTATTATTAGTTATCTTTTCATAATTCTCCCTTTTTTAATGTTATTTATGATCTAACCCAGCCAAAAATTTTTGAAAAGGTAATCGAGTGTGGAATTTAGCATTTTTGGCAGAACTACTGCCCAACTAGATTGCCAACTTAATGATTTTAACAAGGCATGAAACTTTTATAATCAATTACTGAGAATCGATTACATTAATTATTGTAGCAAATAATGAGTACCATTAGTACGGTAGTCTCTTTTAACATAAAGAACTAGTTCTATTACTACTTCCTTTTTTGGAAACTAATGTAATGTGTTTTGTAAGCGAGTAACAAAATATGGCAACCACAAAAGTAAGTCATTATATGGAAAGTACTTTTTTAAGTAATGTCAATTTTTTGCTGGGAATCTGACTGTTAAACAAGTTTTCTGGCTTTGCTGTTCTTTTTCTTCTGGCCCTTCACATTTAAGCAATAATTAAAATTTGGTATCTTTCTCAATTAAAAACCAATTCGTAAAAAATATTGTAAAACCAGAAAATAGGTTTCTTCAGATACTTTTAAGTTAAAAAATTTGTGAAAGATTAAAATATGTCAATAGTTTGGTATTTTAATTTTATGACTTTTTATGGTTTTTTTACATTTTACTTAGAAAAAAATCTATAATTTTGTGATTTTGAACAACAACACTAATTTTAAAAGCAACATTTTTATTTTATTAATTTATAAATACAACCAGAATTAAAATGAATTAGAAGATTTTGAAAAACTAATCAGTTTGCTAGCAGCAGCGTTTAATTTCTTTTTAACCCTTCAATAGAAAGATTAAACGAAAAAATATCGTGTGTCCTTAACAATTTAATTTTTATTAATTGAAAATGACATTTTTCAAGACCTTTTTTCATTATTACGGCATTTACTCTATGCAGTTTTTCATGAAACTAGTATGCAATTTTTGTTTGTTTATGAAGCAATATTGTATTGCTTGAGTTTTGAGGGAATGTTATTATTTCTTATGTTTACTTTTAGATAACGCATAACGCTGTAACTTAAATAAAAAATTGAAAAAAATGCATAAAAAATTGCATAGTGTAAATCTGGACTTTTTAAAATTATTAAGTAGTATTTTTAATGATTTTAGGTGAATTATTTTTTCAAGTTTGCTATTAGGCAAACTTACGGAACTTAAAAATTTCTGTCACAAATGTAAAATTTTAAAGCTAACACATTTCTTATCACAAAAGTACAATCAATCTTGTTTCGTAATAACTTTACACCATTTTTAAAGGCACCATAACCCTTGCAACTCCTGAAATATCATAAAAGTTGGATTAAAAAAGTAAAATTAGGTTTAAAAAACTCTTAAGGAGAATTTTAAGAGCTAAAATGTAAATGTAAAATTTAGGATTGGGTTTACCTAAGACTTCAACTTATACGAATCCACAAAATTTCAATATCTGATAATAAGCCATTCTCGTTAAATGATTCCGCACTTGGTAAAAATAAAAAAAAAAGTTAAAAAACTGAAATAAATAAATGGATATAGTAGACTAACAGTAACCATTTAAGAAAATTATATTCTAAAACACTTACTGCCGTATTTATAGAAAATCAAAATAGATTTGAAATACATATATTTTAGGACAAATTTGTATTAAAAGTTTCTCATAAAACATGTTTCAAACTTATTTTATTTTTTATGAATATGGCAGTAAAATTATAATTTAAAACAAAACAATACTTTAGAAAGTATTATTTACAGATTCAATTTTTATTTAGTTAAAAAAATTTTTTTTTTAAATTTCAATTACATATTATAATTATTTTGCATTTATTACTTCCGCATAGGGATGCCAATCGTAATTGATGTATATACATTTTTAAAAACCCTAATGCCGAAATTGCGTCATTTTTTTGCAATCCCGATTTTTTTCTTAATTTTGGATTTTTACTGAATTTCAGGATCTTTATATTTATTTCACAATATTTATGGCTGCAGAACAAATAACTAAATTATTTTTTACGGTGCTCTGCAAATCCTTTCTTATTGATAAAATTCCCTTAAAATCACTTTTGCCACTTTTTCTTGCAGTATTGCCCTCCTAATTAATATTGACTTTTTCTATTATTAATTTGACTTTTGACACTAATGCTTCTTACTTAAATTTATTATCACAATGTCCACCAGCATAATTCCCTTTCATTTACAAAACAAACAAAAAATAATAAAACATGTTGAAAAGTTAAGAATGATATTCTGATAGTTTTGTTTTAAAAATTTCTAACTTTATGCTTAAAAACTAAATAAATTTTCAAAATAAAATCTTTTTTTCGTGCTATTTTCTATTATTCCGATTAATTATTTAAATTACCGATATCGATTATTGAGGGTCAAAGCATGTCTCGATAGTCATTTGGACAGAAATTTTTAGTTTATTTAAAATATTTGTCAGAAGTTTCCTGAAGAGTTAAGTAAGCGGTAACGAAATGGCTATCGAGACGTGCTTTGACCCTCAAAAATCAATATCGGTAATTTAAATGATTAATCGGAATAATAGAAAATAGCACGAAAAAAAGATTTTATTTTGAAAATTAATTAATAAAATAAAAAATTCCCTTTGTTTTATATACTAAACAAAATTTTTAGGTCACTTTTAACTGCGCAAAATGATCCCAAGTTAAAAAGGAAAGAAGACACAAAACGGCAAAACAATTGAAAATTGCTTTAGTTTTGAATAGGAAATCTTACGGCTTCAAATTTAAGTTTAGTAATTAAGTTTTTAAATTCATTAATGTAATAGCTAAGAATTGTGAATAATTCATTATTGACCAATATTAATTTCGTTAGATGAAGTTTACACAAAAACCAAAGTTTTTTTTGTTGTTCTCTTATTATTCGTCATATTTGTTTTTTCCTTCCCTCTGTTAACCGTCGCACATAGGGGTATTAATCTAGCCTGACATTACTATTTTTAGTTTATATTGGCTCTAAAGCGGTCATAGGCTGTCAAAGCTATAAAATAAAATTGGACCAAAGCAAACAAGTTCCCCTTACAAGAACTAATCCTATCTCTGAAAACTGTAAGCTTTTTAATATTCCCGTCATTTATCTATCCTCCTTCCTCTTGAAAACTCTGGAACGGATAATTGACCTCCACTTGAGGAGGACGATTAATCCGGACCGACTCTCCGCCTCTCAACATGCGTATGTCAGGGGCAGATCTGTTGAGACGGCACTACACACGCTTGTGGGGTTTATAGAAAAATCCCTAGAGCATAAGGAATATGCATTGGTTGCCTTTCTAGATATAGAAGGGGCTTTCAACAATGTGAAACCGGAGGCCATTACGATGGCCCTGGAGGGACTGAATGTAAATCAGTCGATAGTAAACTTTATAAGGAATCTATTGACTAATAGGGTCATTACTTCCAGTATGGGGCTAGCTACCATATACAGGGTAGCTAAGCGGGGTACACCACAGGGGGGGGTATTATCTCCCCTTCTCTGGAACCTCGCCATGAACGCATTGCTGACAGAAATGGACTGCAAGGGGTTCAGGACTGTGGCATATGCGGATGACGTCGCGGTCGCAGTATCAGGAAAGTATCCTGACACGCTATCGCAATGTCTGCAATCGGCGCTTGGTTGCGTCAGTAGGTGGTGTACCGAGAGCGGGCTTAGCGCGAACGCTCGGAAAACGGAGCTTGTGCTCTTCACGAGAAGAAACAAGATTCCAAATTTTCCGCTACCACTCCTAAATGGAGTGGAGCTTGGGTTATCCGACAGGGCAAAGTATCTGGGTGTCATCCTGGACTCAAAACTGTCGTGGACCCCCAATGTCCGGCTTCGGGCGGATAGGGCCTCAGTGGCCTTGTATGTGTGTAGAAAGGCCATGGGTAGACACTGGGGCATAAATCCCAACACGTCATACTGGCTCTTTAACACGGTCATAAAACCCATACTCATGTATGGGGTTCTTGTATGGTGGCCCGCACTGGGCAAACTTGTGAACTGCAAAGTTGGACACGGGGGTCGGGGGGGGGCGTCTTCATTCCTAGATTTCGAATCAGAATGAAGTTTAGGCTACGGGATCAGTGTAGCGTGGTACAGGCTGAGATTTCAGCCATCAGAAGGGCGGCTTGCTGGATGAGGTACCACAGGATATACGGAGAGGATATCCGGATCTGTACTGACAGCAAGGCCGCGATTAACTCCTTATCGGGTGTCTATACGACATCCAGATTGGTACGTGAATGCCGGACATCTCTTAACGAGATGGCGAGACATTCCAACCTGGAACTGTTTTGGGTACCGGCTCACTCGGGCGTACCCGGGAATATAATTGCGGACGAACTCGCCAGATCGGGAACCCGGTTGGCAGACCGGGAGACAGATCCACTGGTAGGAGTCCCACTAAGCTGCTGTAGAGCTTTACTTCAGCAGGAGCTCCTCAGAGCCGCACAGTCTAGATGGTCTGAGGAGGTTACCTGCAGGGTCTCGAGGACATTGTGGCCTCAGTACGATAATAGGAGAACCGCAAATCTACTGAGGTTTCCTCGGGGGCAGCTGGGCATACTGGTGGCGGTGCTGACGGGGCACTGTGTCATTGGTACCCATGCTAGGAGATTGAATCTTCCGCATCGTGACTACTGTAGAAGCTGTCAAGATGAGGAAGAGGAAGAAACGGTAGAGCATCTGCTCTGCCACTGCCCGGCTCTTTCTGAAAATAGAGCGGCCATCTTCGGCAGTCCGAGACTGCATGGCCTTGCAGACTTATCTGTCTGCGACGTTGCTAGGATAAACTTGTTTATCCGGTCCTCGGGGTGGTTTGGATTGGAATCTTTGACGGTGCCGTAATGGCCTGAATCTGATCCCCTGCAAATCCTGTTTCCAGGCAACACAACGGGACCTTTGGGACCCAAGTGGGTCGGTCTTATGCCGACGGCCTGTGCAACCTAACCTAACCTACCTAATATTCCCGTCATTTAGTTTAGCAATTACAACTTTTAAGGTCAAAGAATGAATAAAAACTTAAAGTTGGACTAAAAGAGATTTTTAAATGCCATTTTTAGCCCTACCCCTTTTGTGGGCGGTGAAATAAAATATTATTTAAAAAAATAAAAATTATTATTTAGAGAGATAGATACATAGGCCTTAAAAGAATAAAAATTAATTTTTATGGGAAGCCGAAGGTATCCCTCCAATCATCACTTCCCCAAAAACCCTGTGAAATTTTTTTATAATTTCCTTCAAATATTAATGTTAAAGCCTTACCAATCCACACCTGCCAAAAATATTATTAAAAAGATATTTTTGTAATTTGTTACTTTATAATATTTTATTTATCTAAAAAAAATAATTTTTTCATAGTTATAACTTGCTTATAGTTGTAACGATAAATTTTCTTTAACATCATTACAATTAATTTATATAAAACAACTTCTTTGCACCAAGATGGTAATAAGTGCCATGTTTCTTCTTGTCTGATTCTTCAAAGACCTTTTCCGAATGTGAGACTCCTTCAGCGTTAAGTACAGGTTGAACAATCAAGGAAATTGCTTCTTTCGTAAGAGGTACTAAATTTTTTTTTTTTTTTTTTTTTTTGAAGCGGGTATTATACTAGTAATTGGTGGGTCAGAACTTAGCAAATGCCTATTATGAATGTCTATGTTAGACTGAACCCTTGAAAACTTTCTAGCTAAATTCTGCCTGTAAAGCCGGAAATGATTGTTTCGTGCCTCAGCCGCTTCTTCTTATAACAACTCATAGGCAATAATGGCTCTTTCATAACCAATTAGATAAAAAACATCTATATTTAATTTTTTTTTTAAAAAAGTAAAACATTTTATGAATATAAAAAGGTTCCTTGCTCTTATATACTTGTGCAAGATGAGAAAAAACGCAAAAAGTTGAAATTTTAATAAATCGTAAAAAAAATGGCAGAATAAAAGTAGGGATCACATATTTTATAGTGATGTCTAACATTTTTAGGATCGCGATGAAGACCACTCTCAAAAACATTTTACATTTTTTTTTTTTTTTGACATAAGATTTAATAAAAAAATCCTTTTTCTAATTTCGAACAAAAATTTTATCATAAAGATTTAAAACAAAATTTTTCCAATAATAAATATAAGTAGCTGTTAGTATAGCTTTTCACAGAACAAAATCAATACCAAATCTTTATTCGCTTAGATACAAGAAAAATTATTGCAAACCTCTTAAAATCGTATAAAATAGTATAAAGTCATATAAAGCATGCGACTTACTAAAATTTCCTCACTTTAACTGTATCCAAAAACAATAAATCTCTAGCAAAATCCTTTAAAATTCAATAAACTTTGCAGAATTTTGTTATCAATCAAGCTGCGTACTTAAATTTTTACATTTCTCAAAATTAATTTTTGGCCTAAAAGTCCGGCTAGATTGGCAAAATACCCCTCTGTGCGTCGGTTTAATATTGAATACAATTTTAGTTTAATTTTTTTTACTTTTTTATTCACATGATTTTTTCTTTCTTAATAAATTAATTAATAATAATATATTTATATATAAACATAAGTCGAATTATATTGTTTTTTTTTTCGTTTTATAAAATGTATTCTTTCTTTAAACTCAACAATTTTCAATTTGCATCTGTTGTTTGATTTTATCACTACAAGAAACAACCTGTTTATGGAAAATTTGAAACGCCGTTAAGATAATAGCGGATGTAAAAGCCTTTAAAATGTTCCTTAGTTTCTATTGAAAAAAATATGTTAATAAATTTGTACCATTAAACCGCAGTTAAACTAAAACACAGAAGAGAAAAAATCTCTGAACTAAATATATTTTCCCAAGGATTTAAAAATAGTTCTAATGTTTTTGTATGCAAGCATTTCTTAAGGATGACTGATGGAGAGTGGAATGTCCTCAAAACAATTACGCCTGCGCACAAGCATACGTGTTTAAAGACAAACAAAAAATGAAGGTGCCATGCAATTACGAAATGAAAATAACATTTACAATTACTACATACAAACACACATAATTACAAACATTGTGTGCACTACAGTTCTTAGTAATTTGATTACCGCGAGAATTTCTTTCGTTTGCTGTGTATGTTTCTTGTACTGAAGCTCCAATTTGTGTGGCATGAAAAAAAAAATTATGGTGTTCTCTACTCGAGGGACAAATAATGTTATATTATTCATAATAAAACTAAACATGATGTACGACTAATTTGAATTTGAAACACATACGATTTTCATTTTGAAAAAAAGAATACATTTATAAATAAATCTACTGTATGTGGATTAAGATTTTGATTTAGTTTCCCACACTCTTGGAAAATATACAGTTGTGGCATAACCGGGGATTTGCTTAAAGCATTTTAAGTAGCAAAGAACGTGAAAAATTCTTAAGGTATTTTTAGCTAAATAAAAAATTATTTTTGTTGCTTTTGTTTTGAAATTGGGGGAAACCTTAAAATGTATTACACGATTTATGCTTAATTAGTTTTTCCAGCAGAAAAAAAATCAAAGCAGCTCACATTACAGATATTATTATTTTCTTTTTAATATTTCCTAAAGTTTTGTCTATTTAAAATTTTTGTTTTAATATTGAAAAATTTGTTATTGATATTTTTGTGATAAATTTTTTTAAATAAAATTAAAAAAAAAATTATTTCCTTTTTATATCCTGTTTATATCCCTATATTGACATTAAAGTTTAATTTCATTTATAATGTTGCTGCCACAACACCTTGCATTTGTGGTTTTCCTGGGAAAGTATATTAAAGTGATTCACAAAACAACAACCTTTTTTGTTGTAAACAAAAATCACGCTTAAAATACGTTATTTAATACTTTAACAATTCTCCCTTTGTTCTTTTTAAATAATATTTATATTCATACAATTGCATTTAAAATCATACTTAAAGTGACAAGTGCAAGGTTTCCAATTTTACTTAACTTACTGCTATTGACAAAACTACCAGGCAAAACGCCATACAATTGCCTAAAGGTTAATAGTCCTCAGTTTGAATGGTTCTGTAGTATTTTTTTTATTGTTTTTATTGCGCAGCCGCAACGTTTGTGTACTCAAGTGTTGCATTACACAAGTGTTTTCTGCACTTGAGTTCCTTCGCTTTGAATGTCCTTTTGTATGAATGGAGGTTTTGTTGAAAGTGTGTTTAATTGTTTGCCAGACATCAGGTCTGATTTTAGTTTTTGACATGTGTTTTTTTGTGGTTTTGTTTTTAACGGACAAATTAGTTCGGATTTTGTTTTTTCTAAATTACAAACTAAAACTGGACTGGGCGTTATTTACGTCATTAAATAAGCAGAATTTTAAAATTAGTCCTTACAACAAACAACAAAAATTAGTATGCAATAGCTTTGGAGAAAATTTTAACTTTTTAAAAATAATAGACAAAATTTGTTCAAATAGTGTATATTAATTCCCTTTAATGACTTTTTATTATTTGAATGCAATTAGGAAAATGCCTTCTTACATTAAATATTTGTAAACAAAAGCAAGCGATTATAATTCTCATATGACAGATTTACAGTTGAGTTAGTTGCGTCACTATAATAAACAGTTATTTTATTTACCACTGACTAAACTCAATTAAAAGTAATTTTTATGGTAATTTACTTTAATCGTGCTTGATTCCTTCAAACATAAATATTTAATGATATTCTCATGAAATATTTTATATTTATAAAACTACAAATTGAAATATATTACTGCGGAGAAAGCATATACATATGGCAATTTCGCTACTGCTCATATATAGCTCATCAGTGGATTTTACCCAAATTTTGTATAGAAAACTTGAAAGTCTTATATCAAAAACCAAATTGATTAAATGAGAACTCCATGATTCACTATGACAATAACAACTCAAAAATGTTTTATATAAAAAACACTGCAAACATTCAGTAACTATTTTAATGTTTTATTACATTAAGGATTTAACAAGCAGTCTAGAAATAAGTTGCAATTTTCAGTTTATGCTTAATAACAACACTGAGAAAAATTCAAAATATTATGTTTAAAACGTCCTCTCCACAAATCTTTAGTTTTGGATTTTACTTAAACAATGTTCGTGTGTTAATGTTTTATTTGACGGAATGTATATAAAGCAAAAACGTAAACAGAAAACAAAATTGTTTTTTTTTTGCTAAAATTTTCATGCCGATGTTCTGTTCCATGCCGATCTGCTTCTAAAATTATTGTGATTAGTTTTTATGTAGCAATATATCAGCTGTTTATAATAAACAAAGAAAACACAATACACAACAAAAAAAACTATTATTACAGCGACAAAAATAAGTGAATACAAACGCTTCTCTCGTTGTATGAAGTTTTGGGTTGCGAGTGACCAGCTTGCCAAACGTTGTAAGATTAAGACGTTGGATGATTTTCTTTCTTCTTTAGTAAAATAGTTAAACTTAGTATTTACTTTCAGCAATTCACAAATGGTAGGTATGTATTTATTTGTAATATTAAATATAGTAGTTAAGGTAAGTATGTAGGTATAAGTAATATTAAATATACTACATATGTTAAGTGTTTTGAGTAAGTATGTAGATTTAGATTTCAATTTAATATTAGAATATTATCTGCCGAAAACTGGTTCAACTAACGGTTGAAAGATAAGTGCCTATTTTAATACATTTTGTTTCAAGACTTCATTTTGGTTTTCTGAAAGCGAACAATTCGCCGTACTAAATTTCAATATTGTAATGTTAGTTTTTACTCTTAAACAAATTAAAATATGTTAGTGCCCTTATATTAATGTTAAAATAATATAAAAATTATAAAAGTTATAATTAGGTGTTCAATAGATTGACCAATAAGTTTGTTTACAATTTTGCACTCACAATACCAAACAACTTTCAAGTAACGTAACGTTGAATTCTATTTTCTACTTATTCGTACGAAACAGAACAGAAATTCAAAGTAATAACAAACCACAAATACATATTTTCCATTTAACAGAAACTATTCAGCTGATTCGTCACGGAACGGAAAGTAAAGACTAATTCTGCCTTAAGCCTATCTCTTTAAGAAAATTTTGTATTCGTAAAAAACTGTGAAAGAGAAATTACCTGCATATTCTAGAAACATTTTAATTTAATTAAATATTTTGAATAGGAGAATTTAGTTAAAAAAAAGGAAAAAACTCAGAAAACAAAGCTCCCGCCATCTGTTTTAATCTCTTTCATCTGAAAAAAGCAGTAATGAAGCAATATGGGTATCATTTTAAAGCTTTTTAGGTGCTCTTTAAGGAAATACTAAAATTTTTAAAAAATGCTTAACCCATTATAAGCCGATGGCATTTTAATGTAAATTTATATATATGCAGTACCAAATTTTTTTTTATTTTTAAATTCTCTGTCACCCCAATATTTGCTCTTTTGATTGGAGTTACTTCACCAAACTAGCTTAACACACATGGTGAATGGTATATAAGATCCGGCATAGCCGAATATAGCACCCATACTTGTTTTATTTAAAACTAAGTATGAATAACATTGATCCGGGCCTGGTGACGCTACGTGTCATATGAGACCAAAACCATCGAATTATTCAAATTATGATGATGATGATGCCAAGTTTTATGGTAAGTAGATTTCTAGAAATGGACCTGCCATTTGGCCACCGACACTGTACGGTTTGCCACCTCTTGACAAAATTTTGGTACTGTATATAAATAATTTTACATAAAAATGACATCGGTTCTTAATGGTTAAATATTTTTAAAAAATTTTAGTATTTCTTTAAATATCTCTATTAAACTGATATCCGTATTGATATCTTAAAAAATATGGTCCATCGTAATTTTCAGAGGCCCATAACTCGACAAGCGCCAATTTTTCACTTGACGTTTTTTCTTATTTTTTAATTCTCTATCACCCCATATATTTAGATTTTTTGATTGAAGTTACTTCATTTTGCCAAATAATATAGAAAAATATTGGCAGACCGGTCTTTCTGTTTTTCAATAACAACTCTTTCGACACTATGGCTGATCGATTGGCGTATAAATTTTCTCTAGCCCATCTAGTTCCTTGTAAAAGTTGATTTCAAACGGACAGACGGTCATCGCGCAATCGACTTCGCTATGCATAATAACTCAGAATATATATATATATATATATATATATATATATCGGGATCGGAAATATTATAGAAATTACAAACGGAATGACAAACTTAGATATACCCTTTTCCACCTATGGTGAAGGGTATAAAAATCAAGAAGCGGTTTTTTCTTGTTTTTTTTTAGGACCAGCACTGAGGGGATGACCCCCTTATGCAATGATTTTTCCAGAAATAGGAAATTAGGTTGTGATAAGGGGGATAGAAGGAGTAGTGCTTGTAGGCATTTGATTTGAATCTTTGCACATTGAAAGTGGCAGGAAAGACCTCTGCGGGGAGTTTATTCCACATACGAATTGTTCGGCTAAAAAACGAATTCTCTCTGTAATGCGTAGTGCGATTCACTGGCTAATCGACCACAAAGGAATGCGCTCTTGATGCAGAACGCGTTGCACGTACGAAATTTCGGTTTTCAGGAACAAGTTCCCTGATTTCATAAGAGCATATTCCGTTGTAGTAACGATAAAACAGTGAAACACACCCCACATTGCGTCGATGCTCCAGTGAGTCAATAGAGCTGGATACCCTTCTGTCACCGATGAGCCAAAATAGACTTTGAAGCATCGGCCCACACATAAGAATTGTATTCAATTTTGGATCTGATAAAGGTGACATAAATAGTAAGGAGATCAGATGGAGTGAAGTATTTCTTACACCGTTTCAAAAAACCTAGGCACTTGAATGCTTCTTTTGCGACATGAAAAATATGCTGGTTCCAACGAACATCACATTGAATTTTCATGCCAAGAACATCGAGAGCTTCTCATTCCTTAATATATATATCACCCATAATTACAGATGAGGTAGCATATTCAGCCGCACGCCTGTGCGAAAGCACACGGCACTGGGTTTTATGAGCGTTAAATTGAACCCTATTCACAAGGCCCCATTCGGAGATTACCAAAAGGTGGCGATTAAGGGTATCGTCCATGTGCTTTTGCATATCTCCAATTTCCCGAAGGCTTGGTCTATTGCGAAAAGAAAATGAATGGCAAATGCTACTGTTATCTGCGAAAGAATACATAGGGTTAGAAGTCTGACGTAGAAGGTCATTGAAAAAAATAAGAAATAGGGTAGGGGAAAGAACGGAACCTTGCAGTACCCCTGAATTTACCATGAGCTCGTTTGATGAGATACCATCTATAACAATTCGTATAGTGCGATCCCTGCGAAAGCTCGATATGAGTCGAGAGAAACTATTACCGACACCAAATGCAATAAGTTTTGATATAAGTGCACCATGCCACACTCTATCAAACGCCTTGGAAATAACTAGAGCCCCCAACTTACTTTCGCCGAAATGGTGAATGGATTGACACTACTTTTTTGAAAGGAAGGCCAGAAAGTCACCCGTAGAGCGTCCCCTACGGAAGCCGTTCTGCCGGTCACTAAGTAAGCTGTTGGACTCGAGATATTTCACTGCTTCAAGACCAGTCCTGGAATTCCATCCGGACCAGGGGACTTGTTTATGTTGAGATCTTTTAAAACCCTTTTAACTGCACGTGCTCGAAAGAACATATCTAGCATAGTAACTGTTAATCTTTCCAGTGCCGGGCAGTAGTTGATTGCTTTCCGGCAAGTAAGAATTACTTGCAAAGATTTCAGCCAAGAGATTTGCTTTATAAAACAACTGTTGTTATACAAGCATTTACTTAACCTCTTTACTACCATCATTTTTAAATATTAAACTATTACAAGCCGTTTATGATTGCAACGATTTTTAATTAATTATTAATTTCCGTTGTTTGACTCTCATCAGTCTGTCAACTTTATTTCTAAAAACGAAGATTAATTAAATCTTTGTATTTTTATTGAATTAGTCACATGAACAGCTATAGTTGCAAGTTATTTGCCTCTAACTAAATTTAACTTCTTTAAGCTTAATTAATCATCTTTTAATTAAGTTGAAAAAAAATAAATCAAAGATCAATTGGAGTAATTTCTAGTAAAAAATGAAAATTAAATTATTACTAGAACGCTGTTAAGGCAAAACAAATTTATGAATGAAATTTTATTTATCTTCTCTCTTTAGTAATGTTACAAGGTCAATAGCACCATAGGACGTCTTCATTTTTAAAACTCCATTCAACAAAGTAATAAACTAAGAATTCATTCATTTTTAACATTTAAAACGAATTAGCACATTGTGCTAAACACAGGCCTTAACTAATAAAGCATTTAAATGGCAATTACTGAGCTAATATCGGCAAACATCTAAAACTTTTGGAAAAATAATAAACAAGAAACTCAGCAAATTGTATTAAAAAGTTGAAGACCACCCAATACTGAATTTAATTAAATGCTAATTGAACATGACAAAGAGCAGCAATATATTGTAGAAATCAAAAAAATTGTATATGAAAGGGCTTAGTTGGTTGAAAAACGTTGGCAAAATTTGTCGTAAGCGGTTAACGAAACATGAAATCGAAGTTGTAAGAAATGTCAAACATGACAATATTTCGACACGAACAGTTTAAATAGGAGTATTGCATTTATATAGAATGAAAAATTCTTATAAACAAAGTTGCACTTGTAAATGTTTATTTAAAAAGCAGAGATGGTAACATCAAACAGTTTTTTATTTTTTTTAATGAGCTGCACTATGGGATAAAAGTTACAAAAACATATTTCTTTTCTATTTACTTTTACAGTATCGCTAAGTATTCAATTTTTTGGTGTTTAGTCATGTGAAATTATTGGCGCTACTTGCGATGCAATCCAGCATTTCTTAAACTGCTCCTGATCGCTTATTACGAATTAAACTAATGATTTCACTTTTTATACATGATGAGAGCGCACTAAAATTAATGATTTGCACACTTTGCCCACTGCAGGGGCAACAACTAACGATAATAAGTTGTAAATCACTTGTAGCATAGAAATGTTCAAAAAACAATTTCAATCAATTAGAAATGCTGACCCGATTGGGGGATTTTTGTTTGAATATGGGATCAAAAATTGTATTTGGAGAGTGTGATTTTTGGGGGTAGTAATAATAATAAAAAATATTTTACGAATTTTTCTTGACTGTTATTATTGTCTTTTAATATGGCAACAATAATAACTTTTGCAATAAAATTTAATTTGTCGTACTATTCTTTAAATTCAATAATTTTAAAGAAGAAATTAAATTGTTACCCTTCGAACATCAGGATACCGCTGAGTTACGACCATTTGAAAGTATATTAGAATTTATTTTGATTTTATTTTATATACTTAAGAGCAATGTACGTGAAGAAAAATTTTTTTCGGCTAAATAAGGAACAAAACTTTGTTTTTCTTTGTGGAAAATTTGATATGCAAAATTTTTGATTTTATTAATTAAACTTCAAGTCCTTAAAAGCCCACTGTGAAATATTTCAATATGAAGACTTATTATTTAGAATCATTTTTATGTTAATCTAGGTTTATTATGATTGATTCCTTCAACAATTATTTAAATCTAAAAAATAAAACGTATTTCTACGGGAAAAGCTCATTAGTGGATTCTACAAAAATTTTGTATAGAAAATTTAAGAGTTTTATTATCTGAAGCCAAATTAGTTAAAGGAAGACAACAACAATTCATAAGCCCTTTAATGTAAAAACACAGTAACCATTAAGTAACTATTTTTATTTTTTCTTTCATTTCTTTTGAAATATGTTTACAAAACAAGAAAAGTCTCTTTATATCTTAATGTGGACTTTTGGGGATACAAATTCTTAATTCGACTTGAAAAGGGGAACGTGGCTTGCGTTCATAGTTACACATTAAAGATAACTCTCGCGAAAGAAGTTTTTAAAATTTTCAGGATCTAATGCAGAGTCCGATGGGCAGAAAAATATTTATATTTGAAACTCAGATGGAAGAGAGGATAAAATCTTGTATTTTACATACATTTTAGATTCCCTTTATGCAATTTTTCCTCAAAATCATGAGTAACTTTTGTATGTCAGTGTCAGTCCAATTAAACTTGACTCATTTTTCGAATTTCACAAATTTTTTTAATAGAAGAATAATAGAAGAAAAACAGAAATGAGCTTAAAACTATTTCAGCTAGTTTTATATACAAAGTCAACTTAAGCGTCAAAAGTATTTTTCAAGCTGTCTGAAAATGAATATCATTTACTCTAAAGTCGACTTTAGTTATGTTAAAGTAAACTTTATTTTGGACCATTAATATGGGTTCATGTCTTTTTTAACACTTTAAATAACACTGTTGTCTAAGTAAATCAAACAGAATGAATATTAGAATATTAAACTTGCTTAGTAAAAAGTTGCTTCAATTTTATTTCTATCAAAAAGCAATTATAATTGTTGTTATAATTTTTGGTAATAACCGTCGTCTCTGGCTGTGTACTTTGAACGTTTGGAGAGCGTTTGGCAGATAAAATGTGTTCATGTAATTGCAAATGCATTTCTTCTGGTGTTTGAAGTTTCCAAATCGGACAAATCTATTTTAAGTTATATTGAAATATGCAATTGAAAGTAAGAAAAATAAAGTCATAAAATTAAACGCCATATTTATAAGAGAAGAGGTGCCTTTAACAACTTCACTTTTCACTCTTGTTTTATACAAAACGAGCGGACCCGGCGAACTTCGCCTCGCCCCAATTTTAAGCCTTATTTCATACAAAATCACAATTTTCCAATTTTCCATAATTTACAATAAGAAATTTCTATGTTCTGATTTGGAAAGCCATTAAGGAATAATTTTACGCAAAATTGCATACAAAAACTCGATTTTTAAATTTTTCCAATTTTCCGACTTTTCCGGAGGGATTTTCCAAAATTTTCTTCCGTAAAGACCTTCTCCTCGAAAATACGAAAAACTGAAAAAATTTTTTTACAGAAATCGGCATTTTATGAATTACTATTCATTTTTTACACCATTTTTATATTTATAGACATATAATTTTGCTACAAAATTCAATAAAAAAATCAAATAATTCAAGTAAGCAATTTAATATAAACTTTATAAACAAAGTTTAAAAAAAATAATAATAATATGAAATCGCCATATACTTTAAAATCATTCTCAAAAAAGTGGCTTCGAGAACATGTCTGTTTTACTACTGGTAATAATAATAAAGGGTCGAATTTTTTTACAATTTAAATTTTGAAGCCAAATATTTTTTTTTTGTTATTCAATTTTATTTACCCTTCACCACAAAAAGTGGAAGAAGTGTATAACTGACCCCGTAAAGTGTATATATTCTGAGTTCTTATGCATTCTTACTTGTTTTTAAATCATTTTTTTTTTATTAGTTTATTTTGTGAATTGTAAGAGAAATTCGTAGTCACTGTCAAAATATGCAGTAGAGTTTGTGAATCAAGTGAAGTTGCTCATCAAAAATTTTTAGAAATGCAAATTTCTATACCGTTAAAATATGTTTAATAACATTAAAAACTAATACTGTTATATTAAGCAAGTTTTTAACCTTATGGCATCCCATTATTTTTTTTTTTATAATGGCAGTATAATTTACATGCCACATTATGCTTTATATGTGGTTTTAGGAAAATGTTTAAAGAACTTAAAAACTCTGCCAGGGGAGATTAGAAAACAGCTGATTATTTCCTGATTACGCAATCTGTGTATCCTATGTGACAAAAATGATTGTTTTGCTGAACTGATGTGTTTGTTGCACTTGTGTCTTCACTTAGTAGAGTTCAATCACTTAAGTTCACTCGCACAATAAAATTCTATTAAGCTTTTACACATCTTTTTTTATTTTCTTATTAAAGTAATTATAACCAGTCATCTTTGGCCATTAGAAAAGTTTGTTCGATCAAATATTCGAATTAAACAATTTAGAAGATAAATTTTTGCTGTTTTGAATCGTAGGTAAATTTTGGGTGCCCTTTAAAACAAATGTTAAAGAAAACAGGTTTGCAAATTTCGTTAGAAAACAATACATTTGTATCTTATTCTGAACCCATCTCTGATTTTACTAATTTCTAAAGCTACAAATTAAAGAAACAGTTAAATGAACGTAATAACCAACAAAGACGGAAACACAAAAGATTTAAGCAAATTGACATTTAAGTTCAAAAAAAAATGTCACAAAACATGAACATAACATTTTAATATAATTGTTGTGCAAGCAAAAGTATAATATTAAACAAAAAATACCCATACTCTGGTGATCTACATTAAGAAAATTAATATAAATTAATTGTTTGAGAAACTCAATAAAATAAAAAGGGTTAAAAAGCGATGATCTTAACATCAGCAACAGCATCTTTAAACTTTTAAAATAAAACAAATAGCAACATCAAACAACAGCATCAACTTGATGCTTTAAAGTGACACTAAAAAGAGTTGATCTCTGATGTCAAAATTTGTTGTCTTCAAGATTTTTATTAATGTATAATATTCCAACATTTAACCTACTTTTTAAAGAAAATTTCTGACAAGACAACAAAAGACAAGAAATAAAAAAACAGGATTATTGGCACAAATTTAAAGTGACCGTTAGGAAATAAAACACGTTGTTTTAATATATTTTTTGTTTTTCAAATCAAAAAAAATTATAAATTAAATGTTAACTACATATCAAAAAATCAAATATTCCGAATGAAATACATTTTCCCATAGAAAAATAAACATTTGTATATTTTGATTTGTATTCTTACTCCTGTTTATATCCTGTCAGGATGTGATCTTTTGATCCGGAAATAAATGAAATTACAAACATGTTTTTCCTTCTGCTTAACGTCCACGCTACATAAAAAACCACTACTGCCACTGAAAGGGGATGTTGTGGCATCATAGTGTTGCATGTTATTGTACGTGCAAGTATAACTCAGCGGAACAAATATTTGACTAAAACCACCTGCATTAATAATATTAAAACCCACATAAACACACACAAATTAAACATGACAATCAAAACAACGATAAGTATTTGTACACGTAACAGATTTTGTTCATTTTCAAAAGACTACTGTTTGTTATTTTTGTATTTAAATTTGAGTTTTTTTTAGATTTTGAGTATTTTTTTAACACTTGGGGCAAGAGGGTATATTTTTTAATTTATCCATTTGGTTTTAAAAATGTAATAATTTTCTTTTCTATGGAAATCTGAGGGTGATATGCATAAAATAAAATATAAAAACAGTTTTAATTAAAATAAAAATTCGATTTGAAAGTATTCTACAATACAAAAGAGTTGTTCGTTTAAAATCCAGATCCACATTAACTTGAATAGCAGCTACTCTATTCAGTCTTTTTAAATCGCACATCTGTGGCCTTCTTGCTTAAGTTCCAACAGAGCTAGAGTAAAACAAAAAAATCTGTGGCTTATTTCACTTTAAAGTTTTTTTTCAGTTTTAAAGTCACCATCGAATAAGCAGTTTATAAGTTTAAGACTTATTACGATTTTCGTATCGAAAGTCTTCACTGTGAGCCATTTTATCTTTGAAAAGTTGGCATCAGGAGAAAACCCATTTTCAATCTAAAAGAAAATTATAATATGAAAAGAGTCAGGTCGCGTACAAGCCACGCGAAAGGATATCATTGTTTTAGACAACTAAATGCAACAAAAACAATCACGTGTGAAGACTAAAAACCAGGTAATGATGATTGTGAAAATAAAATGAAATTTCTAGGACGGTTTTACTATGGACTCTATAATACAAATGAAATTTTGAATTAAAAATGTCGAAAAATTTTTAGAAAGAAAAACAATTTTCAAAACAAAATATTTTTCCCGAATTTAGCAATTTAAAAACATGACCATAAAAGGAAAACAGGGTACGAATATAAACAAAACGAAACGTTTGTTGTGGTGTTATTTTGTTTTTGTAGTTAGCAAAAACAAACAATAATAAGACTATACGATGTGTATTAAAATAAACGTATGCCACCCGAAAAAAAATAAAAAGAACAAAATTGAAACGTTGTGAAAAAAACGTAACGGAAACGTTCGCTTAGTGATTTGCTCCTTACAGCAGAAAATGCCTTATCACACTCACAACGTAAAGTGTATTTCTTAGCGAACAACATGACGCAATTTCACGATTGTATTGATGTCAAAGTATTGACGAAAAGCCAATCGTATTTTTTACGCTGTTTGTCGTTAAAAAATTAATTGTTTTGATTTTGATTTGCGTTCACACGATTTAAAAATTTTATAAAGATAATTTCTTTTACTAAAACGCTTGCGAAGCGATTTGTTTATTTTTTAACACTGGTTCAATATAAAAATATTGACCACTTCTGGAAGATATTTTTAAATATTCTCGCGTAAATAAAAAATATTGAATAGTTGGTTAAACTAAACATTAATAAAGGGTCAAAGTAGTAGAATTACAAAATGCTGCGTAAATTAAAAAAAAATAATTATTTAAGGAGCGTAAAAAAATATTTTTTAAAATTGTTTTCTCATTTTATTAAATTTTAAATTCCCAATAAACTTAAGAAGACTTATAACAAACAGAAATATGACATGAGCTTGGTTTGACTTATTGTAGAATAAAAGCAAAACTAAACCGAAAAAAAACTTAGACCCCTTCAATACAGGGTCTCACGTTTTTCTAATATTTAGTCTTAGGCAATCTTAATTTAACACATTCGAATTTTAAATGAACAGTCAGTCTTATATATTCAAAAACTAGCCAAACGTTTTCAGCACACAAACCAGAAAGAATATATTTTTATATTTTCCTCTTTTAGCAAAACTAGTTAAAGAAAAAGATAATTGGATAATTTTTGTTCATAACAAAATTTAATATAAAATCTTTTCGATTATTTAAACGTTTTTAACTGGAAAAACATGATTTCGTTTTTGGTTAGAAACTTAAAATTATTTTAAAAACAGCCGTTAAGTTCAAAAGGTCAATAAATCTAGTTTCGTTGTAACCTTAAAATAATTCAAAGAAATTTTTCTTCAAAAATAAAACTTGAAAAAATAAGTCCTAAAAAAGCCTGAGAAGTTTTTGGTCCTTAATGACCTTTGACACCACGCATACGAGTACAGTAAAATTATTTTTCACCCTAAAAACTTCAATACCGGTATACAAGAGCAGCAACATCATGCAAAATAAAACTGACCCTTAAATATAACTTAAATTGACGGGAAAAAAACTAGTTTTTGAACACATTTTTTTTTTAAACGCAATTCAAATATTTTATAGTTATAGTTGCTAAATTTTAATTATTTTTATTTTACGTACATATTTGTGTGCGTAGACATCTAAGAAAAGACATTTTTTAACCTTTCCAACCTTTTGTGTAGATGTATGCAAAGAGAGGCATTGGACAAATGTTGGTTTTAAATGTGATTCTTTTTTTTTTTTTTTTTTTCTTTAAAATTACTATTTGCGTCATAAAACATGATTTGTTTTTTAAGTTTAAAATGAATATTTGTTACGATTTTTAACATGTGTAAAATCATGCAAATTTCAAATTTATGGCCCTTTAACATCCAGATGATCTACTTTGGCCAGTTTGCCATTTGCAATGTGTAATTGTTTTTAACAAAACTAAAGCAACAAATTTGAAATACAATAAATCAGAAATATTACTTTGACACAAAACCAACTTCCTGGTTGTGTTTGAGTGTTTATTTAAAAGCATTTTCATGGCCAAGCAAATATTGCAATTTGTTAGTAAAGCGTGATTTGTTTGATTTAAGATTATATTTTTATTACTATTTTGACTTTTTGACAATAAACTATAATACATTTAGTTTTGCACTGCCCACCCAAGTTTATCTCTTTTGAAAACTAAAGCCTTACGCATTTTAGATTTATTTTAATAAATAATAAAAATAAAAAATATATATTGAAAATATTTTATCGAAAAATACTGTTCGAGATGCAATGTTTAGAAAACATAATTTATATGACATTTATATCTTGCGGAGACTCTAAAATTATTTCAAAATATTAGCTTTTCGACAATTCTTTACCAGCGTTTTTGATACCGCGAAGAGTTAACTAAAAATGTAACGTGAAAAGATAAGCTCAGTTTTTTAGTTTTAAAAAATTTTAAAATTATTAAAGTTTGTTTAAGCAAAATTATTCTAAGCAACAAAAAACTATATTTTCACTTTGATGGCTTTGTATATCTTTAAAAATTTACACATTTTGATTTAAGACCACGTGTGTTTATTGCAGATAATTATTTATGTGCATCATTGGACCATACATCTTTGAGAACGATGCGAATGTTAAAAGTGCTTGCGGATGATATTGCAGTTGTTTTAAAAATAATGTACTTACTGCTGTACAGCCCGTGAACTAATTTACTGTGTGCAGAGGATATTCACTGCTCGTGTACTATCGTGTGGGTAATAATAGTTCATGCGATTTACCACAATAGAACCTCTCTAAAATTTTACAAAAAGACTTTTAGTGAGAGGCCAATGCAAGAGGCATGCAGCAACAGTAATATCTAATTAAAAAAAGGTTTGTTAATAAAAATATTTATACACTCAAAATATTATGTAGGTAAATTTAAATGAAAAAATGGTTTTAACAACTACTTTTTCATTTAAAAAACGGTTCACTTACATTTCATTTAAATTAAACGAAATTTTCAATTGTTTTTGAATATTGATTTTATAACTAACAAAATATGTAAAACAAATAATGTTTCTTTTATTCCAAAGCACGAAAAATAACTTATCAGAAGAGTAAATACCGTTTTTTCATTAATTGTAACTAACAAAATGTAACCTACCAAAGCATTAATAATAACTGTTTCTGTAAAATTAACTGCTTTTTCTTTTATTCCAACTCTTTATAAATAACCTACCAAAACATTAAAAACTATAGCTTTCTTATATATTTTAAACATCAAAATGTCTTAATTTATTTATTGGTTATTTATTCTATATTGATACACAAATTCTTATTTTTTATTTGCTTTATATTTTTGTTTTTCCTTGAAAGTCAACGGATTTCAGGATTATTCTATGCTGAAAAAATAATGTACTTTTGAAAAATTGTTTATATTTTTTTAACCAATAATTAAAGTACATATCACTCATTTAGAAATAGAACGCCTTAACTCAAAAAAAAATCATTCCAAGATAATTACAGATTCAGAAGTAAATCATTAAATCTATATTAAAGAGGATGTTTTGGACAAACAAAGTGAAATGTTTGAATGAAGATCTTACTGTTGTAAAAATACATCCACTACTGTGTCATAAATTAAAAAATGTCGTTATTTATGAAAAGAAAAACCGAATTTTACTTTATTTGTAAAAGGTCGATATATTTCAAAAAGATCGCCTTTTCAAATGTATATACAGTTACAAAACGAAATATGACGATGTTTTATAAAGCGATATGATCTTTACATTACGAAAAATTTTAAATTTTGGGTTATGACGTTGTATTACTAAATGAGCGATATATGTGTAACTCAAAAATAACATACCTTCGTTTGGGACCAATCAATGGACCCAAGTGGTCTGTGGCAATACCCCTGCCTGCCTCAAGGTTACAAAATTTAGAAGAGAATACCCGTTAAAAAGGGAACATTATTTTTTAAAACAAAATGCAAATTTTAAATACTATATAAAAAACTTACAATATGTTTTGGATGTTTTTCTTCCATAAATTATTTTGTTCTAAATATATTTTTTATAACTGACATATTTTCCAACAGTTTATATTTTTTTATTTTATATTTTAAAGCTATTTTAAAATAGGGCTTTTCTACTGAAGAATTTTTTTTTTTTTAATTAAGTCTTTCATTTTTCTGAAACAAGCTAAAAATTAATTAATAATTTTGACTGCACAGAAAATCAGTATTTTTTTGTCGTTTGTTTCTCTAACAAAAGTCAAAAAAAGTTAAAAAAAATTTTTTTCTTCCTAAAACAACCACATTTTCATTTATTTTTAACTTTACTGAAAACTTCCTAAATAAACGTCACACAGTTAATATTAAAATTTTTTGAGTGTACAAATGTTTTAACACGTTGAATTTAATTTAACTTGGAAATGCCGTTAAACGTGGCCGAGCGGCAATGCTGAATTTGTTTAACTTTTTGCTTTGCCGGTTTAATTTGTCAAATTATCCATTGTCTTTTTTTTCGTATTTTTTTCCTCACTCATTCTGTTGATTTTATTTATTTTTCCTTTTAAAATTTTTAGCTATTAAATTTATTTGTTTCAACGTGAAAATAACTAAAAATGTTTTATATATTTTACATAAACTTCTACTTCAATAAGCCGCCTTCATTTGCCAATGTAAAATAAATTCAAGCGGCAAAAAGAACAGCTGATTGCCGCCCGTGTGCGCATGCCGCTTACATTGGCCTATTACTATTAAGATTATGTGCATGATAAGTGGAGCTATATTATTTGTTACTTTAACCTTTATTTATAACTCTTGCAAAAAAAAAACCGACTTCAAAACAAATTTCAGCTGTTTGTCTATAACGGTTGAAAAGTATGGACACATTCATCAACTTACATTAACTATGGGGAAACCCTTATATTCCATCTCCAAACTTTATACTTGTTTTAGTGTACTTAGCACTACAGTTCCTTTTTAATTTCAACCGTCTGTCTACAAATGTTCAGTTTTAATAGTTTGGAAATATGCATCAAATTACATCAATTTAGGATTTACCCTTTTGTTTCCAAATTCAATTTTTGTACTTGCTGTTGTAATTGGCTTAGCAATCAAGTTCTTTGTAAATTTCAAGCGTCTGTCTACAACTGTTTAAAAGTATGGCCATACATATCAAATTAAATGATGGGCACCTTTTAATTTATAATTTAAAATATTAATATTTGTTACTATAATGATCATAGCAATCGACAATCTGTCCCACATTCAAGCGTTAATCTCTAACGGTTCAAAAAATAGGCCCATATACGTCAATTTTCGTTACCAATGGAGACACCCTTTAAATTTTAGATTAATTTTTTTACTACTTGGTGGTATTTTTTCTGTAATTTTAAAGTGAAAGGCATCACTTCATAACACACGTAAAACATGTATGTTGTATGGGGACACCCTTTAGTTTTTAAGATTATGAACTGCTCTTAAAACGGGACCAATCTGGAAGCATTACCTTTCAAATAAAAAATCAAAATCGATTCAGAAATAACTGGGTTATAAAGGCACAATATAAAAAATAACATTCAGTCAAATTGATAACCTCCTGTTTTTGAAGTCGGTTAAATATCAGAATTATGAAAGTGTTGTCATATCATAAGATATATAATTTTTCCCAAGTTTTTGACATAACAGAGAGTTAAGGTTATTTTCAAAAGTTTTTTTTTTTCATGTTTTCGAAAATTTACCTTAATGTATTTAATAGGATTTTATTTATAAAATAAATAATAATGTGTTTTTGAATGCTTGACTAATTCGATATTATTCATACAGTGGTATTACCATTTTTTGCAATTGCAACAGTTTTGTTTTCAATTGTGAGCAAAACAGTTTTTAAATTAGGCAACAACTTTATATTTTAGGATTTTTAAATATTTTCATAAATTTGGCGGTCTTTTTTGTAAAATATATTTTTTTCTTTCTTTCAAACATTGATGGACCAAAATCATAGTCTTAAATAAAGTATACTTTTCGAATTCTAAGGTACAGTTTTCTTTCAAGTGCACTTTTTGTGTACTATAGACACGTAAAAGTATAATTTATAGGTAAAAGTCGGTATTAAATTAAATACCACCTAAAGTTTCTTTTAACTGATTTAGAAACGGCTTTATTAAAAGAATTTTATGACATAAACAAGTTTATATGTGGAAATCAAATCAAGTTTTTTTCGCAAGAATTATTCAACATAAACTCGTTGCTTTGGCCAAACACTTTCCTTGGTTCGACGCGTCGCGACGTACGAAAATTGTATTTAAAATGCGTCATTTTTTTTAAGTTATAAGGTATTGCCGATATTTGTGAGGGTTAAGGGCTCATGGAGACACAGGTGCTTAGATCTTGTGTGTAAGTTTCCTAAGGTGAATGTTTAGTAAACAGGGATGACAATTTTTCGAGGACAAAACGCGTCGACTAACCGATCAAGAAAGAACTGAAAAGAGCCAATTTGCGAAAATTATGTTTTTTCATTAATCTGTCCATTTTGTTATTATATTTGTACTTTATATAGATATTATTTACATTTTCAAGGAAAGTTTTAACTACAACAAATATTTGCATAAGTATAATCACTAACTTTTAAAAATTTTGTAAATAAAAAAATAAGCAGGCATTTTCAAAAGAAGTAAATATAATTTTTTTCTTCTGTCTATCCGAGAATTTGTTCTTATATAATTTTTTATTTGAAATTATTTTGCAAAAATATTTGGTGATGAACCATTAATTGACAAGCAGGCATTGACAGCAATATTTTATATGAATTAAAGCCATCGGATTCATAACTTTATTCTCGAAAAAAAAACTCATAGCTCTCTTTACTTCATCATCACAATACGAAAGTGATAATTAACTTTAATTTGAAAGTAAAATGTTTATAAAATAAATTTTAAAAATCAGTCAATCTACATGTTATTGGATATTTCTAAATTTTTTATCGGAATAAAAACACTGTAACGTATGCCTACTTAGTGGCAAAGAATATAGCAACCAAAGACGTAGTGGCAAAAAAAAAGTTTGCTATTTTATAAAAATTTTATACAATATAATCAAATTATGAATTATAAAGGGTAAAACGGGAGAATTTATTTAGAAATACAAAAGGTTCCAAACGTGTTGTTTATATGAATAGAAAGCGCTATGGTAGCTTTTTTTAACAAGAAGCTGAAAGGAAAAATTTATGTCAGCGGTAATCAAACATAGCTAAAATAGCACGTAAACAGCTAAGTTGGCATCACTGCGAGTAAACAACAAATCGTGGGAGCAAATCTATACTTGATAAACAAATCATTGAGTGGAACAATGTCTCGCCGGAGTTATAGAGTGCTGTGAGGTGGCTTTTGGTAAATAAAAAATGTCAAGTCTTGCCTTATTTATGAAGAACTCTTTATAACATTTTCATTTAATCTTAAGCTCAGAGTTGTAGATGTTTAGTAAATATGCAATAATACTTTAATTTGCTTAAAACAGTTTTTTATATGACAAAATAATTTTTATTTATATATTTTTGAAAATTTCGAACTTTTTAATTTCAAAAACGATGAAATGAAATACTTGTTCTTAATTCGTTGCATTTTTGTATCTCTATAAAATTAACTCTACGACAAGTACTTTATAGTAAAATATTTATCGTTAGTTAGCAGCAATTTAATTCGTTGACTACTTTTATTTTCTTATCGAATATATGTATGCTCATTTGATAAAAAAAAAAAATGTAATTATATACAACGACTGAGTTTAAGATAATTCCAATTTTTTTCAAAATAAATATCAACGTACATCTAAAGATAATGAAATATAATCTTGAAAGTGGAGAATAATGTATAAACAAAGCAATTTAAATACTAAATATTCTCACAAAACTAATCTCAAAACTATTTTTTTAATGAATGAAATCATTTATTTTATTTAGATAAAAAAAATCTAAGAAACATTACCAAAGAATAGTTGTGTAATGCGTAATACGGTAATAATATAAATAGTTATAACTAAATGCAAGAACTAAATTTTAAAAAAATGTTATTCTAAATATTTGATTAGTATTCTGCGCTGAGGAATGGTAAACAACATACAGAAGCGTTAGATAAGGGTCATATTTAAAAATAACTTAAGACAAGAGGTGAAATAGTAATAAACCAAACAAAAGTTAGTCATGCAAAGCGAATATTCTACACAATGTGTCATGTTTTTTAACGTCATTTAAAAAAAGAAGTAAGCTATCAGTTCGTTTTATTTTATATTTGTTCGTATTTTTTATATTTTTTCCCGCAGAGCTTTGTGATTTCTCAAGCGAACATACATATATCTTTTGATCGAAAGGTGATGCTTATTAACTGGTCCTATTAAAAGAATTTAATAGAAAAATAAAAAGTGCCCCCAACGTACATGATTTTTACCTTTCTTATGAATCGTAAAGTTAGTATCACTATAGCTTACAATAATAGAAAGTTATAAGCAAATAAACTTTAATATTAAAGAGCTCCAATATAGGTGATGTGTATTTTGAACCGTAATAGACAAACACTCGAAAATTACACAGAATGTGAACTTTCATGTACGCTATAAAAATAAGTATGAAATAGGTGAGTAAAGGCTGTTCCAATAGGTTATATTACTTGATGTATATGGCCTTGTCTTTTAAGCTGTTATAGACAGACGATTGATTTTTACACTGAACGTGTATTGTTAAGTCCGCTGTATAAACAATATAAAATTTAAAGTTGGAAATTGTCTTTTGCCCGTTATAATCAAAGATTAAAAAATTAAGCATAATGCGTACTTTTTTTTCATTAAAACAACAAATAAATTTGTCAGCTGATAAGTGATTTATGTTTAGTTAGGTTTGGCATTTCAATTTGAATAGACTGGCGCCACAGAGTTGTCGTACAGAAGCAATAATTGTTGCTGTAGAGAGTAGCTTAGAAGAAGACGTCAATCCGCCATCGTGTACAGGAATTGAGTATGTGTCCATCTACTTTATAGAAAACTGCCATATTTTGTGTCATGATAATCCTCAAGTATAGGGTAAGACATCGTTAAATCTAGAGAAACTGACAGTTTGGTGTGTTTTAGTGGCTTTGGAATCATTGGTCCGTACTTTCTTAAAAACAATCCTGGCTAGAACGTTACACTCAACAGTGACCGCTAAAGAGCTATAATAATTACCTTTTTCGTTCATCAATTAAACAACCATGATATGCAGGATCTGGAGTAAGAAGGCTGGAGCATTGGAAAAATTTTGCTCAATGTGGAATTAAAATAGTTGTATCGGTTTTTAAATTTCTAATGATTCCTTTAATAGACTTTTTTAAAGATTTGGACGTTCGAAAAAATATTTGTACCTATTTACCTTTACTAATTTAATATTAAAATATTTATTGAATAACGATAATACCCTGTTCAGACATACGCTTTAATTGCGCAATTAAGAAATTAATAAATTGAGCAATTAGTACTTAATTGCATCACTAATTGAACAAGATGTGAAGAAAAAAATCATAAAATTCACAAACCGCAAGTAAAAAATATAAACAAACAAATAAAAAGAAAATGGCGGGTCATACAAAAATGGCTTTTGACACTTCCAACTTCAAAGCAATAACAAAAAGCCGTGTTGTTTTTGTAATAAAAAGAGAAATCAGTTGGGTGGACGACACTACCTGTAAAATAAATATGCCTTGTGCTAATTGAATAAGCTTAATTAAGCATGTGTGAAGACCAAATTAAATTATGCAATTAAAACTAAATTAACTCAATTAAAAAAAAAAAACTGTCTGAACAGGATATAAGACCAATTTTTATGAAATTTTTAAAACTTTTTTGGAAGTCTTGAGCCTGTGATAAAACGACCGCTTTTGTTTTTTTTCGCCTTTTCTATTTAAGAAATCAAATACTATATGATTTCTATAGAAAAGATAATAGTGTACTTGTTTTAGGTCGGCATGGCAGGAGGGGGTACCCCCCATACAAAGTTAATAATATTTATCGTATTCCTAGAGAAATGCAATAGATAAAGTCTTGAAATTTTGCACAAGTAACTTTGCTGGTAATGTACATAGCTGGGGAAAAAATTGTCTGAATTGAAACAGTAGCGAGGTACCTCTAAAAACACTAGAAACATTCTCGTTAATATCCGGTCTAGAAAAATACTAGATAGGTTGGGACAGTAGGAGTCGCAGCTCCTATACAAGAGTTCCCTCTTGTTGTTCTTCTTTGCTGTAAGAGGAAGGGTCTTAAAACTTCGTGCCAGTAACTTTCATATCAATGTGCAAACTAAATTAAAGTCTATCTCGGCTATAGCAGTGGTCGTAGTTCAATCACGAACATATTGTTGTCTATAATTTTGGAAATGTTCTTACATTATTCCATTTTTTAAATCAGGAAACAAGTCAAATGTTATGAACTACAGAGGCATTGCAAAGTTAAGTGCAATACCAAAGCTTTTTGAAAAGTGTCCATCCGACTTTCTAAGCTTTTGAATACAGTCATTGCTGTCACCGTTCCGCATGGTTTCAAGAAAGGTTGCTCAACTAACACGAAAATTTAACAACTTACAACTTTAATAAACCGTGGATTTAATGACGGTCGAACAACAGATGTTACTTATACAAACTTTAGTAAAAATTTCGATAAAGCTAACCACAATCTTCTTTAAGACGAAGGTTTACTCGAGACACTTTAAGCTGGATAAAATCTTATTTAATTAGCAGAACACAAAGACTTTATTTTAATAATGCATTCTCTACAAAATCGTTGTTAACTCTAGAGTTCCTCAAGGAAGCCACCTTGGCCCTATGTTATTTTCCTATTCCATAAATGATTTGCCAAGTGTAATTGAGTTTTGCAATGTTTTAATGTACGCAGATGATGTAAAGATTTTTTTAAGCTACAAATTGTCAGCAGGTGTATTCTTCTTGCAACAGGATTGAAACAGGTTTATGGTTGGTGTAAAATCAACTTAATGGACTTAAACTTAAAGAAGTGTAAGCATATGCGTTTCTCACAGAATTTAATTTTTACTCTACAATATATACTTGATGGATGTTTATTGGAATCAGTAACTGCATTTTTAGATTTTAGTATCATTCTCGATCGCAAGTTATTTTCGGATGCATATTACTATGATGGTAAACAAAGCTCGTAGTGTATTGTCATTTAGTAAAAGGTAGACAAAACAGTTCACTGACACAAATATCACGAAACAATTATATATTTCTCTAGTAAGACCTATTTTGGAGTATGGATCTGTTGTGTGGGACCCAAACTGTAACGTCCACATTGACTGTTAGAATGAGTACAAAAGCAATTTCTTTTGTTCTGTTTGAGAACTTTATTCCGTGGTTATGGATTTAACCTTCCGTCGTATACAACAAGGCTGGCTATTATTAAATTGCCTACTTTAAAAAGTCGAAGGACAATGTTTAATGTGACGTTTTTAATCAAATTAATGAATGGTGAAGTTGTATCAGAATATCTACTAAGCAATATTCATCTTTATCTTCCCCTTCGATCTACCCGCTACTGGAGACAGTTACATCTTCAAGTTTTCCATACAAATTACGTAGATGCCGATTTGTTTAGAAGAATGTGTAAACAATTTAATGAACTATTTAGTCTTTTTGATTTTTCTGTGAATGTAAATGTTCTAAAACGTAGTATTATTTTGTTTTAAATACTCATGTTTAATTTATTAAATTTTAATTGTAATAAATTTTATTATTATTTTTTTTTTTTTGGCGGTCTGTAAGGATTTTTATCCATAAACTTAAATTAAATTAGTAAATAAATAATAACAATAACATGGTAAAGTTTAAACATAGTTGTGTTTAAAATATAAACAATTTATAAGTAAATGTAAAAATATTATGAGAAAATTTATTATTTGGCCTCTTTTTTTTATAAATTTACTTTAATTGTGCTTGATACCTTAATATATAAATACTTTAATGGAGTTCTAATTTAATCAATTTGGCTTTAAGTGTAAGACTCTGAGGTTTTGCTTACAAAATTTGGGTAGAATCCACTGATGAGCTATATATGAGCAGTAGCGAAATGGCCATATGGATATGCTTTCCCCGCAGTAATACATTTCATTTTTTTAAGTTTAGTTTAAAAAAATAAATATTCCATGAGAATATCATGAAATATTTATATTTGAAGGAATCAAGCACAATTATCATACTTCGTCGAAATGACGACGCATGTTTTTGTCTTACGTTTTCTCTTCTGAAGGAGTGCTGTGAAACTTTTTTTATGATTAAATTATATTTAAAAACAACATTTATTTGTTTTATTTCAATAAAATACATAAGAAGCTATTGAAAAAACTAAGCATTGGAAATATTCTATATACATTATATGGTTAAAAATGTCATATAATTAAATTTAATTGTAATATTGTCTTGACAGAGGGTCACTCTCTTTCTCGTCTCTAGTACTCTGAATATACACGGATGGCTACAAAAGAGGAGCGAGAGTTGGCGGAGTCTACATTGAGGAATTTGAGATAAGGATGACTTTCAGACTCCCAAATGACTGTATTGTTTTACAGGCAGAAATATCTGGTTAAGGAAGCATAACATATCCAACAGGGATATCTTCTTCTGTATCAACATTAAAGCTACGATTATGTCCCTTAAATGTGTCTACCACATCTGAACTTGTCTCTGAATGTCGGGCATCCCTGCACGGGATGGCGAAGATTTCGAGAGTCACCCTAAAATGGGTGACGCGACTGATTTTTTTGCAATTCTTATTATTCATAGGACAAATAGAGTTTTGAAAACTACGTAGTTTTTTGGCCTCATCAGTTATCAAAATCTTAAGCTTATGTGCATCTTATGCATTTGCGCAACACAGGAATAATAATTTAGAGGATAGACACATTTTTTCTATTTCACGTTACCGCGAGTGAACTGTAACTATAACAAGAAATGAATACAAATTAGAAGTGTCAGCGCAAATGTTATTTAATGACAATACACAATTCTTTTAATTACACAGAAAAACCAGTAATTTATTCTTTATTTTATTGTTTTACTAAAGAGACAGTTAAACTAAATTAAGCAAAAGTAAAAGGGTTGAAACAGAAAAACACTTAAATTTTTTACTACACAAATTAACGCCAAACAGTTGAGTTTATAATCGTAAAAATTTACATACTTAATGCTGCTACATATTTTATTACATTTATCTTTATTATATCACAACTGATACCGAATATCAACTAACAATTTCTGAAAAGGTTGATAAGGAAATGATATGCTTTAAAATGACATAAAATTTTTGTTGAAACTATAGTATTTCATTTAGAAATGCAAATTAATTTATACATTGTTTTAAATCGATGGCTTCCGGCTTAGTTGAATAAAAGGGACGATGAGATTGATACTGTTAAGCTTTGATTTTTAAAAAGTAAATGTTAAATACATATTGCTGCATTGTTGTGATTTATTTTATACACAAATATTTATTTATATACATTTTAATATTATTAAAATATTTTAAAGTTTTTCTCATATATATTTTCCTTAGAATCTACACATTTCCTGTTTTGAAGCAGTTTAAGAAATCCTTTAAATTCCTTTCCTTAAAATTTTAATTTAATTACTTTATTCCCATGTTTATATTGAACACAAAAAACTTAAAAAACATGTTCACGAAAGCATATTTACCCATAAAGTAACATGTCAATTTTATAACACCGACATTGAACTCCATATTAAAAATTAAAAATTATGAATCTCCACAGAATCATTATCAATTTCCCCACATTGATACATGTTATAGTTTTTTTATTTTTGTGGATGCTGTAAAAAATAACTGTCACTGATATCCTTCCAGCATTAAGAAATAAAATCAGGAATTTCAATACCAGATGTTAAACGTTTCGCTTAGGTATGATTTTTTTATTTTCAATTTCTAAACGCTGTGACTAAAAAAATACATCATATTGTGGCACTTTTATCAGATTTTCTCACAGTTTTCCAGTTCGTAGACACTGAACTAATTTGTGAGTTTTCATTTAAACTGTGAAAGATTATCGATCATGTAGAATTGTGTATTAGTATTTGTAAATAAATTTCCAGTGTTTGTAATGCCTAATTTTGAAAACTATTTTCCGGTAATTGATATTCAAATGCATATAAAACAAATAATTACATTCGAGCGGTTGAAAAGATGATTTATGATGCAAAGTTTTTTTTCGATATTATTTATGTACTTACAGCAAGTCTGATTAAACAAAGTCTTAAGATACTATAAAAATCCTGCGTCCTCCAACGTCTAAATATAAAGCAAGAAAAAATGAGTAATTAATTAATATTGAAGACTTCTGCCAGATATAGATCCAGGAAAAATTCCTAAAAAAAAGTCCAAATTAAAAAAAAACAAGTAAGAGTGCTATATTCACCATATATGTAACTCTAGTTAGTTGAAATAACTCCAATCAAAAAAAAAATATATATAATGCATATACATATATAATTTTACATAAAAATGACATCGGATCTTAATGGGTTAAGAATTTTGAAAAAATTTAGTATTTCCTTAAAAGTCTCTTCAAAAGCTTTGTAATGATACCCATATTGATATTTTAAAAAATTTGAAAATTTCAGAGCCCCGTAACTCGGAAAATATTGGCGAGCGCCAATTTTTTCACTTGAATTTTTATTTTTTTTTTATTTTTTAAATCTCTATCGTCCCATATATGTGTTTTTTTTTTTTTTTTTTGATTGGAGTTACTGTACTGTTCCAATTGACATGAAAAAATTAGAGGTAGGCGTAGTGTTTTGCCTGCTGCCTCGAAGCACATGGACCGATTCTGCTGATTTCCAATAGCACATCTTTCGACACTATATCCGATCGATTGAAATATTTATTATTATTTTTTTTTTTTTTTTTTTGCAGAGGCACACTCGATTTCCATACTAACACAAACGGATCGACTTCGCTGTGCTTAAGAACTCAGAATATAAGTATATTCTTTATGGGATCAGAAATGGATATTGTAGAATTTACACACGGAATGACAAATTTAGATACACCCCTTTTCCAGTGTTTTTTTTTTGTTTTTGTAAAGGGTATGAAAACTTGATATTATGGTTTATTCAAATCGAAAGCCAATTTTTTAATGCTGCTATTTCTCAAGATGTGGGATGTCAGCCGAAAAGTTTACTACTTTGTTTTGCCGCCATTTTTTTAAACATTAGTCTAGAAAGTTCATCTTCGGCAGTCGTGTGGTAGACACGTGGCAAATTTATTGCGGATAAAATATTCGAGAAACCAACGTATTTTAATAGTTAAAACATTTTTTTAAAGTCAATCATCGATTACTGCGATGATGAGAAAGTTACGTGAAATTTTTGGGATAAACAATGTGCCAACAAAACGCACTATTTATCGTGAGGGGAATAATTTCGAAGAAAGAGGGTCTGTAGGTGATATGCCCAAGCATGGACCACAGCGTACTGTAAAATATGCTAAAAACATATCTGATGCTCAAAAAATTATTCAAAATAATCCATCAACCTCAATTTAAGGGCGTGCTCAGGAGCTTGGTCTTAAAAGACCAACTTTCGCCACAATTTTGCACGAGAATTTGCATTTATTTTCAATTAAGATTCAGTTAACACAAGATTTTTTTTCCACAAGACCATTTACGCCACCGTATACCTGCCATTAGAATACTCGTATTCCAGCTCGCCAATGACAACCCCTAGTTTTGTAAAAAAATCATAATGAGTGACAAGGCACATTTTTATTTGGATAGAGATGTGTGTAAACAGAATAGTCGGTTTTGGACAAGAGAAAACCCTCAAATTATTATCAGTTACCTTTGCATCCATTAAAAGTGACAGTCTTGTGTGCAATTTATTCAGGAGGAATCACTGGTCCTTACATCTTTGAAAATAAAAACATGTGGTATCAACAAGACTGTGCTACATTGCATACAGTCATGAATATAATGAAACGGTGATGTTGATTGGCTTCCACAGTCACCTGATTTGACTCCCTCGGACCCCTTTTTGTAGGGATATATGAAAAGCAAGGCTTATGCAAACAAACCAGAAACGCTTCAGCAACGCAAACAAAATATTCGTGATGAAATGAATGAGATGTGCTAAAAAGGCGTCGCATTTGTGAGGCTAACAGAGGAGGATATTTATCTGTATATATACATAATTGCCGACATTGAATGAAACATTTATGAACAATAAGATCCTTTGTCTTTTATTTAATTAAAAGTGCTGTAGTCATGGTGGTAAGCACATTGAGTACAAATCTGGTTGGCCAGGATTCGACTCCTGGGTCGTTCAAAAACAAATTTTTTTTCTTTTTATTGTTATAAATACGTATTCAGAGTTATGATTACAACATGCCGGTACTTTTTTATAGCATATTCGCCCGCGAAGTAAAATAACTAATAAAATGCCTATATCTCTACCCTTTCCTAAGGAATGTAGCACGGTTACAAAAATAGCTAATTATGTATTATTGTTTGAAGTGCTACTTCTCTTAAAAAAGTATTATATCTCCCCGGCGGATACCATGTATTAAGTATACCACACGATTGCCGACTCTGTAAAGACTGATATTCTTAATACTTTAAGTCGTAGTGGCTTACCGCACCACAAGACATGTATCAAACGCTGAAAATAGCTTTGCCTACTGAATTTAAAGATTTTAAGGAAATCAGGTTGCAGATGTAACTGGATAACGTACGGGAAATGATAAAATTATCATCCAGTAAGATCTCAGACGACATGCTTATATCCTTGTGGTTTTTACATTTGCCTTCATCCTTAAAGGCCATTTTTACCTATAAGTTCTGATAGTTTAGATAAGCTTTCGTACATGGCGGATAGAATTAATGAAGCAGAAGCCGTAATCACAAAAGAAACAAAAGCAAGCCTCGTTTTATCGAATAATTTATGACGGTATCATTTTGCTTTTGGCTTGTTCAAGAACGTCTAACTTCTGCACTAAAATAGAGAATGCCGCATTTTATTTTTTAAGATATCAATATGGAAAGCTTTAAAAAAGATCTTTTAGGAAATACTAATTTTTTTAAATTGCTTAACCCTTTAAAAGCTGATGACATTTTAATGTACTTAATTTCTTTTTTATTATCTTCTCTCTCACGCCAAATGTCAGTTTTTTGAGTGGGTTTACTTCACTAAACTAGGTTTACATATATGGTGAAGAATATAAGTGATTCGGCATACCAAAATATAGCACTCTTACTTCTTATTTATATCTAACTGATTTATATAAGGAAGCCAATTTTTATTATAAATCACTATTTACATAACGTGAGTTCAAAAATTTTTTTGATTCCCAAAAACTTCTTTTCTTAATTCTATTTTAATAAAAATATCACACAAGTTCTAATCCCTTTCTATAATCTAATAAATAAAACTTTCAGAAGTTCAGAGATCAGAAAAACTCTATACAAAATAGATTTAAAATAAAACAAAAGATTGGCCACAATAACAAGACATTTAAAATCAACAATATGTTTTTCTTACACACCTACTAACTCGTATATAAAGACATCGAACTAGAAAAAGGCTAAAATAAACTATTAATACGGACAATTATTTTTATCAAATGGCCACATAAATATAAATTACATACAAAATAAGAAATAATTACAACTAAAAATAGTGTCCATAACAGACATACTGCCGATATCACAATCTACACCTTGGTCCTTTTTTTTTACCTTTTGGCAATATGTCTACTTGCATGGCTTTTACATAACAAATGTCCTTTCAACAGCCCACAAATCATACCAAGAAAAAAAAAGTAAGACAAAATAAAGGACATTATTGAAAGGTAGTAAGCGCATTAAACTATTAGTAGGCGTATAAGAGAGTGATTTCTCCTGCTGTTTTACAATTTCTATACACACATCACACCAACAACTAGTAATAACCATAGATGACACCTTCTTTCCTATAGTCTTCCAAATATACAATCTATATAAAAACCTTAATGTTTTCCTTATTGTTTAGAACATAATCATTGAACACTTTTTCCTGCCGACAAAGCATCTTTACAGTAGAAATTACTTTTCATTGAATATTTCATTTAGCTGGATATTTAGGAAACGTATTGCCATTGTATAAAGTTTGAGGAAACTGAAATTATTGTTGGTTTTATATCTTGTGCCGTAACACCTTCATAACACATTCATTCATTCACCTTCTTTGAGAAATAATAATAATAGTTTAGTAGTAAATATGTAGTCCTTTTTTAGCATGTGCCATTTATTATTATTTCTGTTTTGTTGTCTTTAAGCAGACCTTGTTTCCTTTTACTTTTTGTTTTGTAAGGTTTTTTTAGTTTGTGTTGTGGGCATCGCTCCCGAGCTGTCTTCTTTTTTTATGCATGTTTTTGTTTATCTGTCGCATATTGACCAGATGTTTAGAATTTAACTGACTTTTATTTAACTAATGAGATAATTGGTTTTTGTGGTCATTGTGTGCCCTATTTAATAATTATGCTTAAAAAATTGTTGGATTTATATTCTGACGGATGATGTTTAATAATAGATCTAAATAATATAATATCACTGAACAATTACAATTTTAACTCAGGTTTCTGGTGTATTTTTTTCTATTTTTTATTTAAAATAATATCTAATTAAAAGATCAATGAAAAATGTTGAGAAAAGGGTGCGAAAGTAGACTCAATACAGATTTAGATCCTAAAATGTATAACGATGATAAAATTTACCCTTAATTAACAGACAGTATTGATTATTGATTTTTTCTAATTTAATGACTCTGCTTATTAATTTCCTTGTCCGTTTTCCTGTCCGCTTTTCCACAATATGATTAAATGTTTCCGAAACAGTGGATTTGTGAAATCAGTGAAAACAAAAGAAGAACTATTTTAATTTAAAATAAAACGCTGACAAGTGAATTATTAACAAATACGGCTTAAAGCCCATAAATCAAAAAAGAGTTCTAATTTAAATAAAATATAATAATACGATTAAATATACTAAGACAATTTTGGATCACATTACATTTATTAAGCACCATAATACGATTACATAATAATATGGTTACAAGTACATAATATCGCGCTTTTAGCTTACGGTCACTCACTTTAGCTATGTTTTTTATTTGCGTTTGTTACTCATTTCCGATATCACTGTAATCAATTCATCACTAGCTTATTGATGAATATTCAGATTTTTTAAACCAGCCCTAATCCCTTATCCTGCTGTATATCTTCAAACGGAATACCCACCAATCCGAGAAAAATATTTATAATTTTTTTTTGTCAAAAACTAAAGGAATTATCTAACTATTTTCGTAGCCTTTAATTTTTCATTTATCTATCGGTGATCCTTACCGTTTGTTAGAATGTGTTTTACCACTCATAGTTAGCTCTCTTTAGTTATCAGCCCATATAAGCGGTTCAATATGTTATCAGCTTTGAGAATTTATACAAACAGTAGGGATTTTTATTATGTATTATTTTAAACATTATTTAAACTTGATTATAATTCCAGTTATTTAATTTTTATGTCTACGTCTGTCTACAACTGTTCAACAGTTTGGCACTGTGTATTAAATTAAATCAACTATTGTAATACCCTTTAATTTCTAATCTAAGATATTAATACATCTTGCTATACCAAGTAAAGTAGTGGACTTTCTGTCTAGTTTTTATGTGTTTTGTATATAATGGTTCAAGAGATATATAGGTATGTCAAATTTTCTACATTCAAATTAAAAAATTGTTGTTATAGTAGACTTAGCACTGGAGGTCTTTTTTAAGTTTCAGCTGTCTGTCTATAACGATTTTAAAGTTTGGCTACTTTAATATCCAAATCCAAATTTTATACTTGTTATAGCGGAGTTAGCAATTTCAAGCGTCTATCTACAACTGTTCAAAAGTATGGCCATATACATCAAATTAAATAAATTATTGGGGCACCCTTTAATTATTATAAATACTTTTTACTATAGCGTTTAAAAGATAGGCCCTTATAGGTTAATTAACGTCACTTTGGGGACACGCTTTAATTTT
This sequence comes from Gymnosoma rotundatum, assembly GCA_916610165.2. Taxonomy (NCBI): domain Eukaryota; kingdom Metazoa; phylum Arthropoda; class Insecta; order Diptera; family Tachinidae; genus Gymnosoma; species Gymnosoma rotundatum. The sequence continues at coordinate 141,629,727 of OU744336.1, read as the reverse complement.
TAGATATATTTTTGTATTACTTTTGCCGTGGGGATCTATAGTGATACGAAGCTTGTTTAAATTTTAAACTGGTGCCCCTTACGGTTTATAATAAACGTAAAAAACATGTATGTTGCATGGGGACGCCCTTTAATTTTTGATAGTGTAAATTGTTTTTAAAACGGGACAAATTTGAAAGCATCACCTTTAAAATATAGAAAAAAAATTCAAAAGCGGTTCAGAAATGACTGAGTTCTGCATGTAAAAATGTAAAAAAAGCAACATTCAGTCGAATTGATAACCTCCTAAAAGACGGTTAAAAAGGAGTTAAAATGTGTTCTATCGAATCTCATTTTTTCTTAAGAAATAAATAATATATTCGCTCCAAACAGGTAATATTTTAAACAAAAGTTTACACACATAAAGATGCCGCTGAATCAAGACCGTTTTAAGACCACGAGAAATTTCTGCACTAAACACAATTTAGATCAAAATAAAGGTCAAAATAGGAGTTACGAGTAGGAAAGTTTGCAATGTGAACTTCTTGTTTTACAAAGTCGTTAAAATATATATTATGCATAAATGTAAGTTAGAATAGTATTATCTTCATGTGGGTTTTCGAGAATAATCTGCATTCCGGAGATTTTTAGGTTTCTTGAGATAGCAATGGTACAAGTTTGCTTTTAAAAAGTACACAAATACAAATAATACCCAAAACAAAAACCATAGGTTACACTTATTTTCAAGTGTGGCAGAAAGAGTTCCGTATAATAAAAAACTGGTTAACTCCCAAGATTCTTTTGAAAAATTGACTCTTGTACTCTTCCAACTGCCCATTCGATACAATTAAAATTTATTTTTTTGGCAGCATTTACGGAATGATATTTTTCATGTTTTTGTTTGTAGACCGATTAAAGCAAGAGAGAGGGGGGTTTGAATGAATATATAATTTTTTTATACTCATTTGTATTTTTGTAATAATGTTTTATAAATATCCATCCCCTTAAATATGAATAGGTTTTAGTTACGATATCTGCCACAGTTCTCAAACCATTATACGTAGATAAGTAAAATTTACCTAGAAGCTTTACTACTGTAATAACAAGTACTGAAAATTAAAGGGTTCTCGGAAATTGTTGTAGTTCATTAAAATATTGTTAGTTTTTGAGCTTGCACAGTGCTTGTAAAACTATGTCTACTATAGCAACATGTACAAAAATAAAACTAAAGGGTGTCCCAATAACAATGTAAATTGCACGTTAGTGACCTTGTTTTAAAATCCCAATAGGTAAACACTTTAAGTTTAAGTCTTTCTATGTCTGCTATAAGAACAAATTAAAATATTAAAAATTAAATAAAAATATATAAGGTGTTCCTTGAGTGAAGTGGTAATATATTACCTTTAACCAATAGGTGTCAACATAACAACATACTTTTCACATATATGGCCGTACCTTTCAACCGTAATAGGCAGGCTAAATTACTCGAAGTAACTAATATGCCCGTCATAGTAGGACGCCTTAAACTGTCAACATTAAATAACTACAAAATAATATTCACAATTAAAAGGTGGAGCGGACAAAGTACGGAGCTCTTAGTTCGTTGGACTCACACAGTAAAAGCTCGCCCTCGACTGATTTATTAAAGTTAGAAGTTGTTATAAAATTTCAATTTCTTTATACTAATATTTCTCAGGATAAACAAAGGTGTTAAGAATAGGGTTTCATACAAAACTCTTTTCTTACATTTATCTCCATTTGAAACATAATCTTAATCACTTTTCCAGCAAGGCAATTGACTATTACCCTTGTATTTTATTGATTATCCCTCTTAACTATAACGTAGTTTTTATTTTCGATTTCAACTTTTACCTTTTACGTGTAATATATTGTTACATTTAAGTAATACGATATTAATAAAACGTTACTTAATTTCAAATAAAATCTTTCCTTTATTTATATAAAAAAGGGGTAAAAAAGCAATTACAACATCCGCTTCAAAAGTTCTTAAATAAGGTTTCCTGAGCCGAAGGGTTGTTTTGATTTCAAATCAATTCATTTTATATTTACTTTACCAATATGAAATTGACCAAATTATTACTTAGCAGGATAATTATTAATATCGATATTTGTGGTAATTGATATTTACTCACATTGTACATAAATGTTTTTATTGACATGTTTGTTAAATAAAATAAAAATCAATTTTGTGTGAAATATAATTGGTATATTGTTTATGGAGAGTTGAAATTAATTTCTACGGATTGGGAAAAAAAGACTGTGTGAGAAAGTTACGATTTTTAATTGACTTCTGAATGGATATGTAATAGAAAGTTCAAATCTCTACTTTAAAACAAAAGCTAAACTTTGTAGAATTCAAAAACCAATCTTGATGTTTATATGTTTGAAACTCAAAACCAAGACTAAGTTATTTGATCTTAGTAGATGAGTTAAAATTAAAGATAAAATAAGTATTCTGCCTCCTATTTTTATGTACATATGTACATATATCGAGAATTAATGAGGATGTTGTTGTGTTATTTCTTATAATTTATTTTATTTGATAATTTATTAAGTAAAATTATCTCTGCATTAAAAAAAATTGGACACACATCTTTTAATGATTTAATTATAAGTCTTGTTTTTCTTCGTTTTTGGTTTTAAAAAATAAAGACATAAAATGTTATGAAACTGATAACAGAAAAAAACTGTCCATAAAAACACCAAAAAAGACTTATCTTGGTTTCGAATAAACTAAACAAAATATAAATAATAAACTTTTTAAAGATTATATTCTTTTTTTAGTATAAACAGAAAGAAACAAATATATAATTTATGATTTTAACGATTAAAAAAAAAATTATCTGAAAACATAGCAGTTAGCAAAGCATCCTATTTGCTATGAGACTACTTAAAAGAAGCAAGAATTGTTGATTGATAACAAGTGGAAAGCAGGCTTAAAAATAATTCGTTAATTTAAAAAAACATGTACAGTTTTTCTTCACATGAATGCAAGACAACTATTTATTAAGTATTTTCTAAAACAAATTTTTCTTATTGACGATACACAGTGGCGTGAAATACAAAAAAAAAATGGAATAAAAGTCTGAAACCTCTAAACTAACTACTTGCCCGGTTTTATGAAACGAACTGCTATTTATAGAAGAGGTCATAAGCTTATGGATACACCCTGTAAAAGTACAGGGCAGTACCACAGGGCGTTAAAGTAGGTAACCTCGTATTTGAAAAATATTTCCGAGCTTATAACTTTATCAAAAGTGAACCAATTTTAAAAATTTTTTATTTTTAGTAATGTACATAGATAAAGGAAAAACGTGCTTGGAGTTTGCATGGTATCTTTTATACTTTTAGAGAAATTTGACTTTTAATTTTAAAATACCAAATTTTTACCTTGGCATTTTTAAGTTTTTTACCTGTAGTTTTTTTTTTAATACAAGATAGAACAATTTTAAAACAGATTTAGAAAGCTGATACTATAAGAAATAACTTGTGGAAAAAGTTTTTTCTCTGACTTCATTATTTTAGTGGTAATAATTTTCTTAATTAGAAATTTCATAAAAAATTTAAAAAAATGTAAAATTTTGGCCAAAAAGTACTTTCAGTTTTTTAAATAGATTTTTAAAGTTTTTTAGTAAATTTATAAAATATTTAACTTTTTCTTTAAGACAAGGCCTTGTGTACTCCAACTGATCTCTTTTTATGTAGTTTTTCTGAAACACCATATAGTCAGCATTGTTCGAATATGGACAACTTTTTAACAAAAATCTAAATGTTCGAGACTGTAAAAAATTGCATGCGGATTTTCACTATTTTTATAACCAACTATTCTAGTACGATTGGCTTTCAGTAGTTAGTTTCTAAAATTTTGTAGACATCCTGCGCATAAATGGGATCTGGGGAGGCGATTGAAGAAAAAATCACAATTTTCGGGAAGAAATAATATTTTAATATTTTGTTTGCTAAAATTTTTATTGATTTTAGTTACGTACATATTCGTCTTTAATGCAATGAAAACCTGATTTAATATCGTTCATATGTTCGAAGATAATCAAGGTAAAATTTCATTCGCAAAATTTTATTTTTGATTTATTTATTTATTTTGTTTTTCATGGGTATTTTTTTACAGCTTTTTGAATTTGAAAATGTGCTGTAAAAAATTAAGCACACCTTAATAGTAGAGGTAATTACCTATCAACTGATATATAATCTGTACACCTCTCCCATTACAACAGCTGTACATGATGCACACAAAAAATCCCTTTTTTATTGTGTTCTAATAAGTGCTGTTGCTTTCTATTACTTTCTTCTTTGAAATCAGCGGTTTTGTTCTTTTTCTAATGCAGCAATTAAATATCTTTTGAAATATGCAAATATGACTCCCTGTACTTTTAGAGGCGGCAAACCCATGTTTGCGCACATATCTCTTCCGGGCGGTTTCTTTATAAATGATGCCCTACTTGTTCTACCCACGTTTTAAGGTCGGTATTTTTTTGCAAGATTTATTTTGCTATATTGTTTTTTTTTTTCTTCTATTTACAGTATTTCGTTGATACATTATGAACCGATATTGCTTAATTTCAATAATACCTCTTTCGGAACTATGTATGTCTGAAAGACTGGAGGTATTCTGAGTCTTATGTGGGGACCTGGAAAAACTGGTTTCAGCCCGATTACGGATAGGCAGACATCGCTTAATTGCCTCGCGAATGTACGGGTCCGCCATCTAACGTTTTTTTTTTCAACCAGTGTTTATTTCGTGAATGGTAGCAATTAGCTCATGTCTCATTTGACGGGTATTTAGTTTTATCCTTCCATTGAACGAATATGGTTGTGCATACGCTTGACCAATGCTGGAAAATATTGCGACATTACCGATGCCGATTTTGCAAAAAAAAAATCACCTTTTAATTTTGATTTTGGCGGGTATGTAAACAAGCAAAATTGTCGCATTTGTGGCACAAAAAACCCACACGTATACATTGAAAACACGGTGCACCTAAAACGAGTCACTGTTTGGTACTGATTGGGCCATTTTTCTTCGAAAATGAGCAAGGAGTGGCCGTTACAGTCAATGGCGATCGTTGTCGGGCCATGTTGTATGAATTTGGTTTCAACAGTACGGCGCTACGTGCCACACAGCCAAAGCTATACTCGATGTTTTGCTCCCTGTTTTTGAAGAGCGCATTATCAGCCGCAAAGCTGATGTCGTTTGGCCACCGCGGAGCTGCGATTTGACACCGTTGAACTTTTATTTGTGGGGTGCCGTTAAAGATAAGTGTTACGCCGACAAGCTAGAGACAATTGACGCTTTAAAGAACAATATTCGTGAAGCCATCTGTGAAATACAGCTGCACACAATCTATAATGTGCTTAAGAATTGGACCGATGGTGTAGGCTATTGCATGGCCAGCCGAGGCTGCCATTTGTATGAAATTATTTCCGTTATTTGCGGAAAGGATTGTACTTTCAAATAAAAAATAAATTTGAGAAAATACTCAGTAATTTTTTTATAGCATTTTCAAAAAAAAAAGCTATTTGGCGGACCCTCTAAAAGGATCAAGAATATATAGCGTTAAATATTGCAGAAATTAGAAACGGAATGCGAAACTTATATATACCCCCACAATATGTGTTTAAGGTTAAAGTAATTGTGCTGGAAAGTTATTTAAAAATGCTAATAAATTAAAAACAGTAGTAAAAGCGTCCCGAATCTTATGCCCAGAAATATTCTTAATAAAAAGTTAAAGCCCTTTAGAAGATATACGTTATTTTGTTTTTTTTACCTTAGTATAGAAAAAAGAATTTAGTATAAGCAATCTTCAAGCTAGAATTTTTAAAACGATGCCAGAAACCAAGTACTTTTTAATTTGTTTTACTTGAACATAAAAACTGTTGTGAAGTAACTAAATTTAACATATTTCCAAAGTTGCAATGATTTAAATTTTATTATTTTTTAATCTTACGCTTTTGGCACGCGAATTTTAAAAACTCGAATAAAAATTAACCCTTACAGCATCCTTAACTTCAATTTCTCAATTCGCTCCCCCTTCAAAAACCACTAATTGACATTACATTATTAGCAATAACAATAACTGCCAAACTTTTTGACATTTGCCAGAAAAAAAACTGAGTGTAAAAAACAAATAAACCGCATTACTATCAATGCCAAAGAAAAAGATTGCAATCTCAAATATTTTGTTACTGAGGTAATTTGATACTACTCTACAATACTTAACTGTATGTCATCTATCCTTTCACATTTCTTATCCTTTTTTAAAAATCTTCGAAACAAATGTTAAATAATTGTCAACATAATGTGAAAGTGATACTTGCTATACATTTTTATGGGCTGCATAATTATTTATGTTACAGTTTCATATTGTCATCTACCCCTTCTATTGGTTACACTTTTTCAAACATCTTTCAAAAAACTGCCTAAAAGTTTAAATTTCAGCATCCTTTTTATGAATGTATCCCATTTAAGAAATTTGTGTTTGTATTTTTTATGTTTGTGTTTTTTTATTGTGATTTAAATGTAACATTTTAAAACAATTTGTTTTTCTTAAATTACTTTTGTGGTTTCTGCTCTTGTGGCATAATTAAGACCACATTTCTTAAATTCAGGACATAAAAAACACCGGCGTTGTATTAATTAAGGACTTAAAGAAGCAAAAATATAAAAGGATTATGTTTATTACATACAAATGTAAATTTTTATTGCTAAAAAATTATTTTTCAAGTATCGTTAAAAAGTTGTGTTTAAACAAATAAAAGGTTTAATTAAACAAGGATTTTTCAAATTATTGTCGGAGAAAGAATTTTATTGCAAAGTTGTATTATTTTGGCTGCTACAACATCAAGTAATAATGTAAAGTTAAATTAGACATGATTTTCATATAAAACATTATTCATAAGCACTAAACATTTACTAATATGTATTATCATGAGTGGTATTTATAAAATAGTGAAAAACTTCGTACATAACTGCGAATTGGTCATCAAAAAATCTTTGCCATAAACTGAATATATTCTAAGGACGACAAAATTATTTTTAAACTAATTTGAAAATATTTTTTTGTTTTATATGAAACTTAATTAAAAAAATTTTTTATAAATGAGTATTTCTTTATTTTAGCATAGGTAATGAAGAAATAAAAATTGTAATACGAGGGCTGCTCTATATATTTCTGGCCTAATAGTGAAAATGCGAATATTTATAATCAAAAATGGTTTTATTGTTTTTCAAAGTATTATCCAGCATGATTTATACACTTTTGCATGCACTCAAACCAGTTGTCGAACCACTTTTTCCACTCCGATTGAGACACCTCTAAAACATGGTTTTTGAACACTTCAACAACTTCTTCTGGCGACGAAAATCGTTGTCCACGCATTTTTTTCTTGATGTGCGGAAACAAGAAGTCATTAGGTGCCAAGTTAGTGCTGTACGGCGTATGATCCATTAGTTCGACGTTTTGGCCGGTCAAAAACGGTCTGGTTTGAGCCGATGTGTGAGAGCTCGCATTGTCATGGTGAACAATGATTCGTCTTCTCTTGTTGGTTTTTCGAATTTCTCCGATGACTTCAGGCAAACAAATTGTAGTGTACCACTCAGAAGTGACCGTCCTACGTTGCTCAAGCGGAACAGTCGCCACATGACCAGTTTTGCCGAAGAAACAGGCGACCATTTGCTTCGAAGTGCTTCTTCCACGAACAACTTTCGTTGGATTTTGCTCGTCTTTGAAGACCCACACGGTCGATTGTTGTTTCGTTTCGGGCTTATACGCATAGATCCATGATTCGTCACCTGTGACGATCTTATAAACGTCTTTTGAAGCACCGCAATCGTATTTTTGCAACATCTCTTTGCACCAATCGACACGAACCTTTTTTTGAGCGACTTTCAAATTGTGCGGGATCCAACGAGAACAAAACTTTTTTACGGCCAGGTGTTCATGCAGTATCGAATGTATGCTGGTGGAAGAAATGTCCAAGGATGTCTCTATCTCTCGGTATGTCGCATGTCGATCTTGCATTATGAGTTCACGCACGGCATCAATGTTCTCTGGCACAACATCCGTTTTTGGACGACCTTCACGGAATTCGTCTTTGAGCGAGCTTCGGCCACGATTAAATTCATTATATCAATTTTTCACAGTGCTATAGGATGGCGCTTCATCGCCATACAAAGATTTAAGTTCATCAATGCACTATTGTCGTGATAATCCATGTCGAAAGTTGTGAAAAATGATGGCACGAAAATGTTCACGAGTTAATTCCAATTTTTTCTATATCAATTTTTTCAAGTCACTGTAAACAACACAAATAATGGTCGTACGTCAAAACGTTTTGAGTACGATTATGCTTAAAAATGACAAACTTTCCAATGGAAATGTCAGATTGCACTTGGCAGCACTCAGTGTTGCCAGGCCAGAAATATATATATAGCAGCCCTCGTAGTAGTTTTTGGTAGTAATGATGACTTTTGTAGAGAGAAAAATATTTCAAAAGTACACACGTAATAATATAATTGCTTACAATTCAATGGCAACCGTAACAGGTGCAACAGTTGTTAAAAACACCTCTTAAAGCAACTACAACAATATGCTTGATCAGAATATTTTCAGTTTAAAGTTTTTAAAAGTTTTAATCAAACAAAATCCAGTGCCGTATGATATGATAATCTGCATTCCAAATTCATTAGAGTTATTTTACCAGTTCTTTTACCATACATTACCCATCTATTTAAAACTATAATTAGTACAATTTTTTTTCCGGAGAAGTTGAAGTATGCAAAAATAATTTCAACTCCAAAGTCAGACGCTGGGTATCGCCCAATTTCTATTCTGTTTTTTGTCCAAAACATTAGAAAGGTTGTTGCACCACCAAATATCCTCATACGTTTATTTTAAGCATAGTTGCTTCACCACTCTAATTGATGTCGCGGAGAATATACGGCGAGAACTTGGTGAAGGTAAAATAAACTTTTTGGTTCTACTTGATCACTCTAAAGCTTTTGATACAGTTAACCACCGAGTACTGTTGTCAAAGCGAAGGACTCTGTTCAAATTCTCCTTTATATCCATAAAATTTATATCGTCATATCTCACTGATAGAATTCAGTCAGTAATTATGAATAACGTAGTATCTAGTCCCTTGTTACTATCTAAAGGTGTACCTCAAGCTTCAATTTTGAGATCAATATTATTTTCATTATACGCTAATCATTTGTCGTAGCATTTATAATACTGTAATGTGCGCATGTACGCAAATGATGTTCAGTTACACTTCAGTAGTCCAGTATCCTCAATTAATGAAAACATTGGAAAACTCAATTCTGATCTCAACAGTATATGTCGATGGGCATCTCAAAATGGACTGTGCTTAGAAATCAGAAATCGAAATGTCTTCTAATTTACAAAAAACCAATCACTCCCTTAATAGAAGATGACAAAATAATAGACAACAAGAAGATAAATATTGTCCTAACAACAAAAAACCTATGGTTAGTATTCAACAGTAACAATGGGCAGACCATATTAACAAACTGGTTGGAAAAATATATGTCAAACTAAGAACCTTATGGTATGGATATGTAAGAACTCTTCTTGGAAAAGCTAACTTAATACCTAGCCCTCCATACGGATGTGAGTTTTTTTCACATTGTGACTGCATAAGTAAGATGAAACTCGATGTCTTATATAACAACGCCATAAGATCTGTTCATGGAGTGAAAAAGCATGACCAGATTTCTCCTACGCAAAGTCACTTTTTTGAATTACTTTTAGAAGTTTTCTTAAGATCAGAGTTTTGTTGTTCTTGCACAAGTTGATTTACACTGTACAACAAAATTATTTATTTGAGAAAATAAGATTTGCTAGGTCAGCAAGGGGTAAATGAATTATTCTCCCAAAATTTCGATGCCTTGTTTCCGAATGTCAATTTTTTATTACCGCTATTCGTCTTTGGAATGTTCTTCCATATAATCAACAAATAAACAACGCAGTATCTTTTAGGAAATTTCTTTTTAATTCTTTTGATAATTTATTTATATTTTATATCTCATTTTTTGTTATTATTTTATTATGTTCCTTAAAATTGTAAGTTTTGCTTATGATTGTTGTCCCAGCTTAGTAAGTGAAAAGGTTGCTGCATCAGGTGAAAGCTCACCAATGTGTTTTACCCTTTTTGAAAATTGTTATCATAAACAACAACCACCTGCAGGAATACGAGTACAAGTGAAAGTTAAAATCTTTATCAAATAAAAAAACTTAAAATATTATTTTTAAGTATAAAAACCTCAACGACCGAATGAGAATTTTTGAGGAATCATAGGCTAGCAGTGAATTTGAAACCAGGATTTTAAAAGATAAAATACCTTTGTGTATCCGGTCTTAATAATAAAATATTATGCGCGATCAAACAAATTTATTTCTTTATGTCTTATTATTGCAATAGTGTCTTTCAGCACACCCAATTTATTAGGCTGCTTCTTTCTAATACATTTCCTTATTTTAAAAGGAGGTGCTTAAATGTAAGATTCAGAGTAGAGAAACAGAGACAAAAATATAGTTCGGTAACGAAACGTAGGTCGCAAATAGGAGTACTGACTACAGAAATCATGTAACGAAAAGTTAACTTTTTAAATAATTACCATAGTAAGATCTGATCGCTGGATACAAGTCGTCCTTTCATTTTGTGTAAGACAAACCTATGTAAAAGTGCTGCATCCCTCTTTAAAATAACAGAAAACTTTATTAGATACGCGGACAGGACAAATCTGCCTAAGATGATGCAGAAAAGTTTATTCATGCAATGGAAATCCCTATTAGCATCATGCAAGGAAGGAAACTCTTAAAACTCCAACCTGGACTATAGAGCACAATTCTAGCTACAATTGGTTGGACTGTTTACATCTGTAAAGTAAGAAATCGAGAAACTTTATTAAAGCTAAGATAACTCTTAGATAAGGTAGATAAAAGGCTTTCAAAGTTAACGTATCACATAACCAAAATTGAAAAAATGTTTGTCAATTCAAAAAGAATATACTGAGTGATTTGAAATAAGTTAAAGTGCTATATTCGGCTGTACCAAATCTTATATAACCTTCACCATATATTTATAACCACATGTACTATACTGCAGACTGCTTTCGTACCAATCATAGGTTTAAAAAAAAAGCTTTTTTTAATTGTATGTTTTGCTTTGGGTTGTTGTCTCAGCTGAGTGGTGAATGACTAGTAAGTGGTGAAAAGCTTTTTTTTATCATAAATACAACAAAACTATAAAGAAAATTAGATGCTTAGAAGAGCATGAATCAATCATGGTCATTTTCAATAGCAAAATTTTCGAAACAATATCTGATCGGTTAGCGTATTTAAATTTTCTCTAGCTTATCTAGTTCCTTGGAAAAGTTGATTTCAACACGGACGCACCGACGGACGTCGTTCAATCGAATTCACTATGCTTTAGAAGTCAGAATATACTTTGTGAGGTTAGCAACGGGTATTCAGAAATTATAAATGGAATGAGAGGCTTAGAAAGTGACTTCAATTTAATCTGAAACTGGATTTTTGGTCGGTCGCTATCTCAAAGGAAAAGGCTAAATAATAAATTTTGTTTATATCAGTTGAAGATGTTCCGCAACTTATGACCTGTGATGTCACTAGCTTTCTTTCTATTGTATTCAAAGTTCCTTTAAAAAACCTTTTGTATATTATACCAGTTAAAAATCTGATTTAAATACAAAAACAAGAAATTTTTAATGATTTTCGCTCAACCCTTTGTCAAACCTCTGACATTCACAAATGACACTGTGGTCAAACAGCATCCCTTTTTACAAGCGATGGTCAACTCTTTTGCATTAAACTATTTAGTATGAACTACGACTTTAATAAAAAAAAAATATTTTTTAAATGAAGAGGGGTTAATAGCTTAAAAAAAATAACGACTTTTTTCAATAAACAGCATCCATATTTAATAGGGAGAGAGAGACATATCTGCGTGTTTGAGATAAAACTACCCTTGAGGTTAAAGTTTGCTTAAACAATTAACGCACATTAATTGTTACTATTATTTGGTTAAAATAACATTTTGATTGATACGTAACTGAAGTGTAAGAAAAAATGTCAATCATTTGTTTTTTAATAAAAGATACAAGATCGCTTTAAAAAATAAATTAAAAGATCCAATAATTAAAAATACAATACAAAGATTTACAAAAGAAAATAAAATGGTTCAACGATTTGAGTGTAAAGAAGGTTGAGATTTTTATTTAAGAAAAGATATTAAGTTTAAGTAAAATATTTAAACAAAAACAGACGGCCTTTAAAAATATATTTTAGATTAAACGCTCACAAACAAACAGAATTAATTTCAATTTTAAAGTATATAAAACTAAATTGTAATTAATTTTTGTGATTTTTATTAATAAAGCAACCCAAAAATTTTGAAACTTTTGCCCTAATTTTTTTATATATTTTTAGAAAAAACCTTTTTTGTTTAATTTAACAAATCTTAACGGAAGCAGCTCTTAATTGGAACAACAAATAAAAAACAATATTTCAATCAAACATCTGCATACATTCCGACAGATACGCTTGCACATACATACAAAACTGTCGCTTTTATTTTAAACAACAAATGCAAAACTTCATAAACATAAAATCATTTGAAACATCTTAAGGTCATCTAAGGTCACTACTGGTCATTTTCAAACAAATTCTCAACGAATGCAAAGAATCTTGTCTTCTTTATTGGGTTCCTTTCTTTTGAATACAAAATTCAGCAGTTATTTACAGAAAAGGGGTGCTTTTTTCCGTAGATTTTCAAATAAAACTTTATTAAAAACTCACTCGTATAACGACCAGGTGTGTGGTTTTTTTACACGCATTCGAATCGTAAAAGAACAAAATCTTGTTTAAATGTGTTAAATATATTTTGCTGAAGATTATGGAAAATCTCTTACATTTTTAAGAATCGCAAAAGACTTTATCATCATGATTGTTAATGAATAACGATGGAAACAAATAAAACATAATAAAAAATTTTGCTTTTCATGCAAAGGTATTAAGTGCTTATAAATTCGTGACAGCTATAAAAACACAAAGACAACAATATCAGTTTGATATGAATTTAAAAACAATATTATTTAATACACTTCTGAAATATGTGCCAATTGATATGCTGCAGATGTTGCATTATGTTTCTATCAAAATTAACACATACTTGATTTTTTGGGCGTATAATTTGATTAACACATAACTGCAATAAAAACCAATTTATATTACGTTGAAGATTTTCTTAGCTGAGAATTAAAAAAAAATTTTCAACCAGTTTATTAATTTTGGTTCATCTCTAATTTTAAAACGTTAATGACAACAAAGAGACTGACCTATATCAGTATGCCAAGCGCCACGTTGTCTAGCGCCTGGCTTATACGCTGAAATTGCACAGTTATATAAAAGAGTTCACGTTGTGTCGTCAATAACATTTACAGCCCGATTCTGTGCACTTGATAAGTTCAAAACATTGAGTATTTATCAACTTTTGAATATTTATCAAGATTTGGTATTCTACTACAAAAAATAAAAGCTTTTAAGTTGATAATTTATCAAAGTCGAATTTGGTATTGATAACTCTTTTTTATTTTGTGTGTGTGTATTTAAATTCGGTAAATGGTGCACGCTTCAAGTAAATATCAACATAATAGATTCTTTTTTAAAATACGTGAACAAATTTACGTATCCTTTTAGAAAAATAGAAGAAGAAATAATTGTGTGAAATATTTCGGTTTCTTTTACGGGTTAATGAATTATACAAATCTATACGTTTATTAATATTCTTTATAGCCAATTAATTTGTAATAATTCTTGCAAAAAAAAACCGACTTTAAAACAGATTTCATCTGTCTCCCTATAACGGTTCAAGAGTATGGCCACATAAGTTACATTACATTAAATATTGGGACACTCTTATATCTCCAAATTTTATACTTGTTCAACTGTTTAATCGTTTCGCAATATACATCAAATTACAGCAACTATAGAGTAACCCTTTATTTTCAAAATTCAAATTATATATTTGCTCTTGTAATAAATTAAGCAATCAAGTTCTTTTAAATTTCACTCGTCTGTTTATAACGGATCATTAATTTGCCCATACACATCAGATTATATCAACTATTGTTAAACCCTTTAATTTATAATTAAACATTTTTATACTTATTATTATACCAAACAATGTAGTGCACATTCAGTCTAAAATGCAGGTGTTTGTAAACAACGGGTCAAAAAATACGGCCATATAGAACAAATTACATTATTTTGGGAACACCCTTTAATTTCTAAAATCAAATTCTATTCTTCTTGTTATAGCGGACTTAGCAAAACATGTTCCTTGTAAATTTCAGCTGTCTGTCTACAACTGTTCAAAAGTGTGCCCATAAACATTAAATTAAATAAACTATTGGCGCATTCTTTAATTTTTAAATTTTAATGTAAATACTTGTTACTATAACGACCATATCAATCAAAATTATGTCAAATTTGCAATGGTTTGTCTATAACGGCCCATATAAGTAAATTTACATCAATTATGGGGCACCGTTTTTTTTAAGATTTATTTTTGTATTACTTTTTGTTATTGGGAGCTATAGTAATGCGCATTCGTTTTGAATTTTACAGAATCGCCCTTTACAGTTCGTAATACACGTAAAAATATGTATGTTGTATCGGGACACCCTTTAATTTTTAAGATTATGAACTGTTTTTTAAATGGGACCAATCTGTAAGCATAATCTATCAGATTACTAAAAATTTTCAAAATCGGCGCAGAAATGTCTTAGTTCTGCAGGCACAAACATAAAAAAACAACATTCAGTCGAATTGTATAACCTCCTTCTTTTTTGAAGTCGGTTAAAAGTACTTAATTAGTTGGTGTATCCATATTTTTGCTTTTCCCAATAATTTAAATTAATAAATTTAATTTAAATCAACTGTCAATAGAAATTTACCACACTGGTGAATTTCAAAAGCTTTTTATTTATCAATGTTTCCACAGAATACCAACCGAACTTTTAGTTGATAAAAATCTTGACAAAATATCTTGATAAAAAATTTATCAAGAATTCACAGAATCGGGCTGTTAATTTACATTTATTTTGTTTAATAAGAGCCACTCGATAGAAATAAAAAAAAATTAATAAAATCGCTAGACTGACTTGAAAACAACTAAATTGTCATTATTTTTTATTAATAACAAAACTAATTAAAAAAAAAAAACAAATTTCAAAATCGGATTTTCCGTCGTTGAGCTCAAGCTTCTTTGGTTTTTTTATGAGCATGAGCATTTTTGACAGAGAAAAGAAGCTTTACGCCCTAAATTAAGTTCGTCGGTAAGAATACAAAATGAAATTAAAAGTCTAATTCTTTATTTATTTTAATGTCGTAAATCACTTTCGCACACGTTCCGAAGACACGTCTATTTATATAGTGCCCTATTACAACGCTGTCTATAAAAGATTTCTACTGAGAGCCATTAGCACTCTCGCTCGTTTCTTACGAAGTGAAGGTAAAAAGATAATTGATAATCCGCAAGAGGTTATTGTAAATAAGCTGGAAACCTTATCGTGTAGCGCTTATTCTCAAAAGATGTTCTACAATTTGACCACGGGTTGTTAATTTCCTTCAGTAAATTTACCAGAGATTTATTCGAACCGCTCATCGCATACTTAATCCTCATACCGCCTCCAGAAGTGTCATCATTTGCCAGAGCCAAAACTATCCTTAAAAAGTTTAATTGAAGTAGGACCAGAAATTGAATACACAGTAGTACAGATCTCGACATAACCAGCTCTGGATCAAGGGACTTAATGGCAGCTACGCTAAACATAATTCAGGTGGGCCTGAGTAATAAAAAACGAAGAAGAACAAAGGAAATCCACGATCCAGTACTAATGTGCATGTTGGAGCCCCCAAAACCTTAAATCTTAGAGCCGTTCGCATTAATAGACAGGGGTTAAATCAAGTAATTTTCACAGGTTGACCGAAGGTTGAATTAATTGCGCCAGTATTTCTGGCAATCTTATTTAAGCTGAAATTAATTATTAGTGTAGTTAATGAGTTTTTACATCTAATTTTTTCTACTTTAGATTTCTCTCTCTCTCTCTCTCTTTCTCTCTGTCTCTCTTCATGACTATAATGGGCAGTACTGCCAGAAATCTTCTGTGTAAAATCAGCAAAATCCAACAATATCTTGGAAGAGATAAACTGCAAAATCTGTACGTTATTTCTAAAATCTTTAATAAGTCATTAAGTGCATTTGTTTTTTTTTTTTAGCATTTTATTATTAGCAAAAAAATTAAAAAAAAAAATTAAATATTTTCTACTATTTATAAAAATAATAAAAAACAATTACAAAACAATTCCATTATTGTAACATACATACATACTTACACATGTAAAATTTCAGTACATCATTTATAGCAAATCCGTAGATTTTATAGTATCGAAACATTGGAAATTTTTTCTCTTGTAAGCAATATTCCTACTAAAAATGCACATCTAAAAATTTACCTTACTAAATATTCTTTCGACATTTGCTGATAAATGTGGTGTGAATATATTTCGGATGAACCCGAAAGAGTTGCAAAAGCATAATCAGAACCAGCATGTTTTATTTGAAATATTAACTAAAGTCATTTCTTTTTCATTTAGTATATCTTTAAAAGTTGAAAATGTTAATTGTCTAAACTCCGAGTCCTTTAAAAAACCTTGGAAAATTTTTAAATTAGTCTCAACTGATTTTGTACTCGTAACACCAAGTATTATTAACTTTGATCTAATATCGCCTAGCAATTTCACTTTATGATCAAAATCTCTTTTTTAAACCTGATCCAATAATCTATATATATATATATTATAAATTGTCCTATGTTCGTTATTTTATAACTCTAGAACCACTAAACCGATTTTCAAACGAGTACATGCGTTGGAAAATTTCTACGAACATGCGTTATACGCGCACTTTTATGATGGAGTGTTTTCTCTATACAAAATGTATTTTATTTTATGAGAATTACATTTTGTTGGTACAAGGCTATGTGTTTTCCATATTAATCAAGTAAAAAACTTGCTTGGAAGAGTGATCGTGGTACGATTATTCTCATTGGGGTAACGAAACGCCCCGCGAACAAGTAGTTCAATATAAATTCAAATATTAACAATTTTTTATAGTATATCGCATTGGTTAAGACTTATGCTTAAAATTATTTCAGCTGCATAAATTTTTCTAAAAACTACTGCAAAAATCTTCAAATCTGGTTTTTGACTATTTGAGAGGTTAAAATCTGCAAAATGTATATAAATCTTTACTTCTGGCAACAGTGATGTAAAGTTGTAAAGTTAGTTGCTTCGTTTTATAATTCAATAATTAAGTCAATAATTTAAGTTTTCGTTTTAAGAAATTAAGTAACAAAATAATCTTGTAAGAAAGGAGACATTAAAACAGACAGAACTGCAGTGGGTCATCGAATATTAAAAAAATGCGATTTAGAAAATTAGTCTTTATGTATAACTACATAAAACAATATCACGTAATTCTGATTTTAGATATTTATACCTGTTGTTTTAGCAAACACATTCTGTGTAAAATTCAAGTGTTTGATCATAACGGTTCAAAAGATAGGATCATATAAATCAAATTACGTTACCTATGAGGATACTCTTTAATTTTATAAATTATTCACCATTCTATTGGGCGTCGTCAACATAAAACGACGTAGTTTTTCGAAGTTTGTTGTAAATCGTTTTTCCAATTATGAACATTGCCCTTTATCAACGACTGACAACATGTGTTTGGTATGTTGTAAGAAAAATTTTCGTTGCTGTTGCCTTGAATTGCCCTTGATTTTGTCGTCATTGTTTTAGGTATTGACTATTATTTTATTAACAAAAACTTAACAAAACTGCAATGATAAAAATAGTGAGAGTATAAAATAGAATAAAAAAAACCAAGAATATAAAATAACTATTTTTAAAAAGTTAGAGCAAGAGTTGGAAGAAGAAAATCCTTTGCCAGACAATATAAAAGAGTATATTAGATCAAAAAAATTTCTATTATAAGTGTATTCAATTTTATTTGTTAATTAAACTTTACTATCCTTGTGAAATAGTTTCATTGCCACAATAATTTATAAATAAATAAATAAATTATTAAATATGTGTTTTCCATTTTATTAAAGTTATCGATAAACTGTCGACGTTATCGTTAAACTGCTAGGAAATACCAAATTGGTATTGACGTTACCTTACAGTGATGTTGACTGAAAATTGCCGATGATGGTAAAATTGGGGAAATTTTAATAACTATAATAATGGTTTTTAATAATGTAAACCTAATAAATAATCAATTATTTTAACATGGAATATATAGTTAAATACAACAGAGATTTAAATAATATAAATCTAAAAAAAAACAAAATTTTAAAACACAAAACGTGTTTCTTACAAAACCGTTATTTTCTAAATCGAAAAATATCTCATCTTATTTTGTTTTTTTTTCTCTTTTTTAATAAAACGTCTGTCTTAGGGTATTCTAGAACATTATTCTGAGCAATAAAATTTAAATTAGTTACACTTTCAATTACAACAAACCACCTATTTTAACAAAACATTTGTTAGAAACCTACAAAAACGTTATCGAACATAAATAGGAAACACCCCAAAATCAATAACTAAACAGTACCACATTCAAAAGAGAAAAAATATGTCGTAATAAATAAAAACCCACTGCCAAACATGACCATTTAAACCTTAAAAAAAAACAACACGCATTGATGTTAAAAACTGCCGATAAAAGAAACAAATTTTAATCATTTTTCAAATCCTAAAGCATTAACTGAACAATTAGTGTTGGACATAAAAATGTCCTTTTTTCAAAATTATAAAAAATTGTAAAAAAAAAAATTTTGCATACAATTGCATGTACCTCAATACCATGAAAAATTGTTGCATACAACTGATATTTTATTCCCGGTAGGAAAACCGTTTTTCATTTACAATGTTTTTGCTACCCTTAGAAAAATTTAGTGTTAATGCTGCAAAATCAAATTTGCGTGATTGAAAATGGAGTAATAATAATAAAAATAATCGTATGCCAAAATATATACAGGAAAAACCCATCCCTTTCTAATACTCACCTTTGACCTGTTGTTACTGTAAAATAGTCCTCTCTGACTGTTTGAATCATTGTTAGTTATACAGTATTTCCTTGGGTTTTGTGCAAGTTTGCATATAAAGTTTCAACAATTTATTTTATGTTTTTGTGTGTTATTACGAAAGGACAATTGAAGAATTGTTAGAATTTTTTTTATATGCATACAATAAAAATCTGCTGAGTTTTAGGATTTTTCTTTAAATTTTATTATTTTCAATAAGATTGTTGTTAGAAATAATAAAAAAAAATATTTTATATTTTCTTTTATTTTCAAGTCATTCATGGAGAAAATTTTAATTAAGATGTAGAATTGTTAGAAAAATTCTAAAGATTATAAGGAAAACATAATCCTTAAAATGTGAATAGCACCCTGTCGTTATTTATCACATGTAGGCAAAATTTCCGTTAATCTTCTTAATATAAAAGAAAATCAATTTTAAAAGATTTGTATGAGTTTTAAGGAATATGAAAAATATTGCGATTTTCATTTTTTAAAATTCAATTTTTATACGTTATGAAGAATATACTACTGAAAAATATTACTTTTCTTTAAATGAATAGTGATAACAACAGTATGTAATGGCAACAACATCTTGCTGCCATATAATTTTACATGTCACGATCATCTTTCTTTCATTAACATATATTCTGTGACAGTTTTTTTATGATTACACAAGTTTAAAAATCCAAGTCAACTTTTGGATCAAAAAAGATGAGAAATAATGTTGATGTTATTTGAGGCGCTGAATTTATATCCTTTCTTTTTTCCAAACTAGAAGTTGGCAACACTGGGTTATCATTATGACAGTCAGCTGTTAGCATTGCTAGTACCGTTATTTAATTTGTATTTTTAAAGTTCTTTTTGGAATCCAAATTCGATATTCGAAACTTAATGGCCGACAGAAACTTTACAAAATGTTTAACGTCCAATGAAGCAGCAGCATGGGTATCATTTCAAGATGCTGTTCATAACTTTCTCGGTAACCGTAAATCCCCGGATTTCAAGCAAAAAATCGACAGTTTGTTGCAAAATTATTGCAAGATTGGAGCACGAATGTCTCTCAAAATACATTTTCTCCATTCTCATCTCGATTTTTATCCTGAAAACTTGGGTAATGCAAGCGACGAGCAAGGAGAGCGACTACACCAAGATTTGGCGAAAATCGAAAAACGATACGAAGGATTTTGGGACGAGGGCATGATGAGCGGCTACCTTTAATGCGTGAAACAGATCCCAAAGAGTACAAGCGACTCAGTTCGACTGCTCTTCATTTCTAAAAACCATATATACTTGTGTAATTATTTCATATAAATATATATATATATAAAATTTTTATAAAAAATTTCGAATACTTTTTTTAATATTTCTGAAAGTGGTGGTGCTGAATTCCAACAGTATCCATACAGATAGAAAATGGTTGTTATACTTAAAGATAGCACAACTTGTGGAGATTACGAAACTTTAAAAATATTGAAAATATTCCAGCATCACTTCATAGTATTCAACAAAATATTCCAAAAAACAATGTTTGTAGCATAAACATGAAATGTCGTTATGTCGAAAACCAGAACCAATAAAAACAAACGAAGTGCCGATTCGGATTCAGCGTTCCAAATAACTTTAGATACAGCTTTCGGTTGCTTCGATCCAAAACCATGTATACTTGTGTTATTATTAAAAAAAAAAAATATATATATATATATTGTGAAAATCTATATTTTACAGAATAGTTCCACGCTATTTTTTATATGTGACTTTTTAATTTACATGTCTATGATGCGAATGCTTAAACTTAAATAAAATCCTTAAGCCGTTTAATAAGATCAAAGAATTCGTGTCCTAGCAAATATAAAATACTAAGGCTAAATACAACCGAGATGAAACAAGGACTAACTGGTTTTACAACAACATCACAACAACACAACACACAATAATATGTAGGATTTTTTCCAAAGAAAACAACACTGGGACGGTCCCTACTAAGTAATCAAAAGAACAAATGATATCTTTAACAAATATATGTTAAACTATTGTACTAAAGTAACTCCAATCAAAAAGACAAATATTGGATTGAGAGAGAATTAAAAAGAAAATTTAAGTACTATATATTATCGGCTCTTAATGGGATCAAAAGCTTTCAAATGATTCTCATATTCATATTTTAAAAAATATGGTGCACAATCAGAAAATATGAAAATACAAATTGGAAAGAAAACGGATGTGAAATTGGTAAATAACTCAATTGAAAGCTACGTAGCCAGAGCAAAAGCAATTGTTTTTACTTTATTTTAATACAAACGTTGAATATTGAAATTTTGTTAAACCATCCTAAAGCATGCAATGAACTAGGAACACTTAAGGAACTCTTTATTTGCAAGCAGCTATGTTTATTATCAAATTAAGATAAGAAAGAAACATAGTTTTATATAGAATCTCTAAATATTCCAAGACCAAGAAATGAGTTAAACCAACTCTTTATGATGATCTCCTAAAAGTATGTTTTCTGCACCAAAATTTTTTCAAGAATAAAGCATTCATTTACGTTTTTCAGCTGCATCATGTTGTAATTACATCATAAAAAGTAATTATAAAAATCACTTACATTAAATATATTTAAATCGTCTGAGTACATCAGTTCATAAACTTTCGTTAGTTTTGCTGCAGGTGTTTGTTGTTTATGATTAAAACTAGGCGAGCTTCCACCTTATACACCAACCTTTTCATTTACTAAGTTGGGAAAACAGCCCTAAGCAAAACTTAAAGTTTTCGGAAAACAAGTATGAGTGCTATATTCGGCTATGGCGAATCTTATATTCACTTCAACATCTATTTCAAATAGATTTAAAAAATAAAAAAATATTGGTACTGCATATATATAATTTTACATAAAAATGGTATCGGCTCCTAATAGGTTAAGTATTTTTAAAAAATTTTAGTATTTCCTTGAAGATATCTTCAAAACCTTAAAAATTATACCCACATTCATACTTAAAAACCGGAAAATGTAGGTGAGACAATTTCTTTACTTGGTGTTTTTTTTTTTAATACTCTATCGCCCATATATTTATATTTTGTTTGGAGTTACTTTATGATTCCAAACGACATGAAAAAATTAGAGGTAGGCGGTTTGTGTTGCCTCGTGCCTCGAAGGACATGGACCCAATCATGCTGATTTCCAATAGGATCTCTTTCGACACTATTTCTGATCAATTGACATGACGGACAGACGGACATGGTTCAATCAACTTCGCTATGCATAAGAAGTCAAAATATATATACACTTTATGGGGTCGGAAATCAATATTATTTATTCCCTTTTTCCACTTTTTGTGATGAAGGGTATAAAAAGAACAAAAAAACTTTATGGAAAAAAAATTCTTTATGCCGATTTTTGTTTTAACTATTCAAAGGGAAACCTGCATTATTGTACATGTGGTTATAGATATAGCCGAATATAGCACTCTTAAATGTAATATTATATTTTCTTAATTATCTCATGTAATTCAAATAAGTTTAAACATTTTTGTTATTAGTCTGTTAAGTCAATCGATGTACCACTGATTAAATAAATAAATTAAATTAAATTTTAATTAATACAATACAATTTTAATAACAATTTTTATTTTAGTTGTCGATAATTTACTACTCCTATATAAGTTACATCATTAATGGCACACTCTTGTTTGACCCCAAAAAGGCTTATTTTTTATTTTTAAAACTGCATCCTTTGAGACCAAATGTCAATTAATATGATCATGCCCAACTCTCCTTATTTCACTTTTTTTTGTGCAAAGATCAATTATTTATATCATATCCTGTCGCCAGAAATGGCATACTTTTTACAAAAAAAGAAAACAACGCTTAAAATCCTTAAAAGCAACTCTTTTCTTTGAAATAAAAAAACCCTTAAAAGAAAACAAAGTTGATCTTCAAATACATAAATAACAACCACAACCCCTTGATCTTAACACAGCATCATACTTTTTTTTTTTTTTTTTTTGTAAAAAATGTTTATAAAAATTAAGTGAATATTTGTAAATATCTTTGTTTATTTTTTAGAGTTAAGGGTTAAATCTGGTTAAAGATCGTAGAGATTTAATTGATATTATGGTTAAATATAATAAATTGTTTGTTAAAAAATACAAACAAATCATTATTTTTAATTGAATGAGGGTAAGAATGTGATAATTCAGGGCAAATCAATATATTTAACTTAAATCGGCAAATTAATAAAATCTTTAAAGTAGTATAAAAATGTCTGCTCAAGAACTTATTTCACACAGAGAAAATAATTTTCTAATGGCGAGATCTAAGGAGGAGAAGGTTATAAATATTTAATATTTGTGGTTGAATGAAAATTGTAAAAAGTAGATTATTCAATTAACGCAATAATTATAAATTTCTTAGAGGCGAAGGCCCTTGAAGCCAGTCCTCATTCAATTAATATTTATTGTAAAATTAATTTTCAATAAATAAATAATAATAATAATAAATTTCTTGATTTATTTGTGTAACTTTCTATGTTTAAAAAAGCGAAAAATCAAATTGCATATAAAAGATCTGAAGCATAAATTATAGTTTTATTAAAAAAAAAGTTGTTTGCACCTATGTATAAAGTTTTTTTTTTGAAAATTAATAAGTTTTTAATTGAAATAATTATTTATTTAATCAGATTATTTTAATTTTTCAATAAAATACCTACTTTTAATTAGAAAACATTGTATATAATTTTGTTTTAATATAAAACTTAAAAAATTAAAAATTTAATTAAATTAAATTTCTATCGGACAAGAAATAAAAGTTTTGATAGGTAGGTGCAAACGTTTTTCTGTCTTTAAAGATATTTATTGTAGAATATTCCAGTTTTAATGTCATATCTTAAATACAACTATCACAACTTAATCACATATTCTCATTTTAATATCATAAATTTTCGAAAAGATTTTGTAATTTCCTTAATAATTCATAATTTCTTAAATTTTTAATACATGAAATTGTATCTTAAAGCTGTAATACAGCTTTTTGCTGGCTTTAAAATTTACTTCTGTTTATAAGGAAAATAACAAAAAAAAAAATTATGTGTCACTAAATGCCATACTAACTAGTATCTCCCCTCCTTAAAGAAACCCCATATTTATTAGAGCGAGACAACATATTAACCCAAATGATCCAATGTATATTAAAAGTGACACTCTTAGAGCAACCAGGAAAAAAATCCATATAAATACTTGAAAAAAACAATTAATTATTTCACTCAAAGAAATTTTCTGAAATTGATTTAAAGGCGGAGTCTTTCCTTTTATGGGTTTAACACAGAGGAGTGTGCTCTCAGGTTGAGTGAGTTACTCTGCTGTTGAGTTAAACTCTGCGAATTATTTTGAGTTTCGTTAAGTTGCAATCTTATTAGATTTGTGTCCGTGTGTATGAAATAAACCAAAATAAACTCTCAAATAAACCAAAATAAACACTCAATTTTAACAGCCGCCGTTTTTAACATTGGTCTTTTAAGCTTTAACAGTGGTATGTTAGTTTTAATAGAAAAGGATGGAATTGTATATATATTTGTTAAAAAGTGAAATTGACAGTATATTACCACTACAGGAATTTCAATTTTATTTCAGGGGTGGAATGTTTTCTGTTAGTTTAAAGTAGAATTTAAAATAAAGAGCATACACAATTAAATTTTTAACTTATAGTATTATTTGGTTAAAAATTTGCAAATATACTTTATAGGCCTTTAATTTTAAGTGCTTTTCAATCTCAATGATTTTTTTCACAATTAATTGTGTTATCCACTTATTAAGTGAATGATATACACCAATACCCCGATAGACGCAAACCGAAACGACGCAAAATGAAGCAGAACTTTCAATTGTTTACGTATGTATTTGATTTTCGTTTAGTCAATACAGTTTTTAAACATTTTAGCTTAGAAAAAGGGGGTTTAAATCAAAATATTTTCTTATTATTTTTTGAATAACAGATTTTGTTAAAAACAATTCATAAAAAACCTTAAAAACATAACAAAAATTCATACATAATAAATTTAAGAGTAAGAAATTCATAGAATTAAAGCAAAAGTCTATATAGATGTGTTAATTTTTTTACTCTGAGCTTGAACCATCTAAATAGATTACAAATTCTGTGGTTAGATTTGATAATCTTGAAGATTTTTGGATAAAATTATCTAATGTTTTTTGGATTTTAACAGCTTTTTTTTCAAATAAATTTCTTTTTAGCACTTCATAGCGTCAACTACACTTCTCCCTTTAGTGGAATGCTATATATGCACGGCTTCTAAAACGGTCAAACCAACCTCTGCTTCCTTCAAATTCCTCCGCACTTCGGCACTTGATAATGGACAATTTTCTTTCAAATCTTCAAATATAGTTCGAGCTTTATTTTGAATTACCATCTGACTTAATGGCACTCTTCGCTGATTTTGATGTTCTATCCAAATTGTAAGAAGTCACTCTATTTTTTCCATTAAATTACTTCTAATTTTTGTAACTTGTGTATGTTGCAGCGATGTTGCAGTTTCAGCAAATTTTTTAATTTTTTCAGCATTTAGAGAGCAAATGGATTTAATTGTAGAAGAGGCTAGTCCAAGGTTTCTCTCGATATCAACAGCTTTTTCCCCTAATTTCAAACGTCTTAAGATATCCAGCTTTTGTTCTAAAGTTATTTGCTTTTTTTTTGGCCCATTTTTTTTAATTTCAGACTGAACTTCACTCCACGGCATATATGTAATTCGAAACTAATAACTACGCTTAACATGTAAACAACGCACACCTGCAAATTTGCTTTCTACTAAACGGGAAATCCCCTTTTTCTGCTTTAGCTTTGTAAAAACATTTTCATATCAACGACGCAAATCGAAGCATTTACGACGCAACTTCGAAGCCATGCGACGCAAACTGAAACAAAAACGACGCAACATTGAAATTCCAGAAACTTAAAAAAAGACGCAACTTCGAAGCGACGCAAACTGAAGCGACACAAATCGGGGTATTGGTGTATAACACTTTTTTCTGCCACGTTTCTCTCAAATTAGCAACATTAATACATGGTTTCAGTTTGCATGTGAAATCAAAAATATTTTTCGTATAATTATTATGCCCTGTAAACATTAAATATATTCTAAAGGACCAGAGAAAGAATTATTTTATTAATTTTGTTTTAAAAAATTTTTAGTAACATTCTAAAATTATTTTTGAAATATGATAACAGCAGCTGATCTTTACGAAGCCCATTCGAGTGTTAATTGTTGCTGGTTAGCATACTAGTTACTTCACGTCGTCCTACAGAAAAGGATCAATAGGTGGAAAATCGCACATTCTTCAGGCAATTTTCAGGTCTATTTCTTGAAATTAACTGATCGACACATTTTAAATTCAATAAATCGATTGTTGTCAGCGACGTACGGCACATACTGTCATTCTATCAAAACTATCTCTCACCCGGATCAATGTTACCCATATTAAAAGAAAATCATTGATCATTGTATGGCTACTATCTTCGTCGACGCCACAAAAATTGGAAAAAGGGTATACATATGTATATAAGTTTGTCATTCCGTGTGTAATCTTTTTATGTCATTTGGATCAATAATCAAAAAAATAAATGTATGGGGAGATAGAGAACTAAAAAATACCAAAAAAAACATGCGGGGAAAAATTGGCACTCGCCCATATTTTTGGGTATCATTTTAAAGCTTTTGAAGAGAAATTTTTAAAAATACTTAACATTATTTTTGTAAAATTTCATTATGCAGTACCAAATTAAATAATTTTTAAATTCTCTGCCACCCCAACATTTGCTTTTTTGATTGGAGTTACTTAACTAAACTAGATTTACATAGATGGTGTAGGGTATATAAGATTCGGTATAGCCGAATATAGCACTCTTACTTGTTTTGTTTAAAAATTGTAGATATCTAAAAGTTTGGTTCAAATCCAGCCATAAAAAATACCGGCAGATCCCAATACAACTCTTTGTTTTATTGTTTTTCATATGTTAATTTGACACTGAATTTGACACTGAGCCTCGTTCAGTATCATAGCTTCGCGCAAACTTGCAAACATATATCCAAATTAAAAAGTTTTAGTTTAAATTAAGCACTTTGCAGTGAGCGTTGCCTGTTAGTGAATAATAGTAGATTATTCCGTTTACAAGTACAAATGAGTCAAATATTGTGGAAAAACAATCATCCAAATTGTTACGGCTTCTCCGTTCAGGCCTTACAGTAGCACCAATCGGACAACGACTTTGGCAGAAAATTTAAATTTTAAGATGAAGACAGTTTTCTAATCGGTAAACTAATACATGCAAAGAGAGTGACAGATGTTGTGGATTTTAGATTGGTGGTATAATTGTCCCATTTTTTTTAAGTGCAGCTGGAAACGAAATTTAAGTCAACAGCGAGCGCTACGGAGTCTTGATTCCAGATTTTACTGTCTTAAATAACAGATAAGAACTGGTATAAAATTTGGTTTTATCAGGACGGTTTACTAATTCACACATTACATCAAACATCAATCGCACAAATTTAAGCAAGTTTCATAAAACTAAAATTCTTAACTTTAAATATTTATCATTCTGCAGACATCTACCGATTAGATGTCTGCTTCCTCAACGTATCAGCTAAATTTTCTCATCTTTTACACATAATATAATGTGCTATACAACACTTGTCCTCACCTGACATTATTCTTCTTTACTTTTTTTCTAGGTTTTAAATGACCACTTCCGAAAAGAAAGAAGCAACTAGAGGCAATTTGAAAATCGTTCAGCTTAAAGTTTTTTTTTAAGATTCTATCTATTTATCTAGGTTAATAAAGCAAATATTCGAGTGACAGAGAATTAAAATTTAAAAAATATTTGGTACTGCATGCGTATATTTTTACATTTCCTTAAAGATTTTGGTATTTCCTTCAAGATCTCTTCAAAAAAATTTTAAAATTTCACTTAATGTTTTTTTTCTTATTTTTTAATTCTCTATCGCTCCATATATTATATTTTTTTTATTGGAGTTACTTTATTGTTCCAAATGATATGAAAAAATTGGATATAGGCATGGTGTTTTACCTACTGCCTCGAAGGGCATGGCCGCTCACTCTGATTTCCAATGGCACCTCTTTCGACACTATATCTGATCGATTGACATGTTGATTGATTTCAACACTAACACGGACGGAGAGACGGACATTGCTCAATCGACTTCGCTATGCATAAGAAGTCAGAATATATATATTTTATGGGGTCGGAAATTGATACACAGGATCTGAAACTCGCAAAAAAAAACTGGCAAAATCAAAGCTATATTGACTCAATTTTTAATAGGATTTGTTTGGATGGTGCAGTAGCAAAAGTTTCTTCAACGCTTTATATTATTTACTGTTTCGTCAATGATTAATTTTCACAAATTTTTAAGCAAGCGTTTTTTCAAAAACTAAAACCTGTACTTTTATTCAAAATTTCTTATAGTTTGGCAGATACGGAATCTTCATTTATTTCATTCATTTACATTAACTCATTTTCTGTAACATTTAACACTTCATATTTGTTTAGGACTTTGTTTTGTATTTTTGTTTTTTCCTTTTCACATAAAATCCTGATTACTATAAAACCATTTTTGCAACATTGAAACTTAACGTAAGACAACCCTCACTAGTCATTATTTATTTAAAGGCGCTAATGATGTTTCCATTTTTACTACAAATACAATTCTACAGAAAACACTTACTTTGCTTTGCTTTCATACTGTTAACATTTATCCATTAAATGTTTATGGCAAAAAAGTTCTTTAAGAAAACCATTTGTTTAAAATATTCTTATTTTAAATGCCCAACAAGGATCTCATGATTATTCTTGGTACTTTGTGTGCCTTGATTTTAATTGATGTTTAACCATGCCAATAGTAATTAAAAACACCTTTCAACTGTCACATCGTTTAGTATTTCTTGCCGTTAATGTGAATTAGTTTAGAATTTTTGTGCAAAAATATTGTCATTTCTATTGTTTTTGTATTCGTCTTCCTGACAATGAAAAACAATTTGTCAAACTATAAAATACAAACAAGCAGACAGACATTTTAGCAGTAAGTAGTCGATTTGGCTTTTATATTGTTTTCTTAATGATTTTTATAATCTGATAGATGATTTTGATGAAAGATTTTTTGGTTTCATAGTTTTTGTTTAATCAGCTTAAATTGCGTTTCAGAAATTCATTGAGAATTTTCAGTTAAAAAGCAGGACTGCAAAAAGTTAAAAAAGGAATAAAAGGAAAAACACGTATTTTATAAAAAAGAAAAAACTGGATGACTGGATCATACATGTTGCAAGTTACTAAAACTAACTTTTAGCAAAACATGTTTACACTCTAGTTACCCAATGCCGTTATCGCTATACATTTATCCAGAAAAAAATCTATTGAACATTCAAAAAAAAAAAAGTTTAAATACGCCAATATGAAAATTTATTATGTATTTGGAATCTTTTTTATGTTAATCTACGTAGACTAAATATCGTTAAACATTTGACACAAAACTAAAGAAAAGTTTTACTAAAATTTATGGCGTTAACCACACATGTTAAAACACATTTCAAAAACAATAATTTTCTCTTAGTTGTTTTTGCAGCATTCGTTATTGGCTCAAACCCACTCTCAAGTACATAAAAGCAAGTCTTTATACACGCACAATAAAAACGTGGTTGTAATATGGTCACAATAACCACATTATGTTCTTTGTAACAATATATAGGTGCGGAGAACAAGTTATAGTTGTTTTCATCATAACTTTTGTCGCGGCAAACATTTTTTTTTATTTTTACGATTATATTGTTACAGTGCACAAAAAATGCAACAAGATTGGTTTTAACTTAAAACAAATTCAACCACAACCAAAATTTTATAACTTATTAAAAATGGTGTAAAATATCTAACCATAATATATTATTATTAATCAAAGTATGGTTAAAAGCAACATATAATGTTTGCGCTAAAAAATATTTTGTTTTAGTTCTTGACAGTTTAGTAATTTTTCTGTTAGCTAAAATTTGAAATTGTTTTTTAATGTTAGAGAAAGTGAAAAAAAGAAGAATTTATGTACAAAATAAATAATTAAAAATAATACGCAAAATTTTAAAACAAATAAAAAGGGAATCAAAACATTAAAAAAAATTGAAATAAATATTTATGTATATATTAATAAGTAGGTAAAATAAGCCAATATAAAAATTTATTATCCATTTGGAATCTTTTTTATGTTAATCTACGTAGATTAAATATCGTTAAATATTCGAAACAAAACAACATGAAAAGTTCTATTAAAATTTTTGGCATTAAACACACATATTAAAACACATTTTACAAACAATAAATTTCTCTTAGTTTTTGTTGCAGCATTCGTTATTGGCTCAAAAACACTCTTAAATACATAAATACAAGCATAAAGGAAGCAATTCAAACAAGCTGCCAAGACTTTATATCTAAACGTTTTAAATCGTCTATAAGGAGAAATCGTAGTTGGAAGTGGTAAGGCAGCAAGACTTAGCAAAACAGCGATCAGCAGTCTTATTATATAATTCCCGTAGCTTTATCTAAATCGTGCTTGCTAAAAATCTAAAAATAAACTATGGAAAAAGCGTTACAATATAGCGTTTGTAGCCAAAAATCGCTTAATTTATATTTTTAGAGTTTTAGCGACGGAGATTTAGCTTAAGCGGTTTACAGAATAAGGCTGCAGATTTAGTAAAATATGTGTTGCTTAAATTTTTACAGACCTAAATAATAAAGTGACAATAGGAAAATAATTTGCGTGTTTTTTTTTTTTAATAAAAAAATTCAACGAGTAAATAAATACGAACAATATTTTATTTCAATGATCGAGTCCATAGCGTTCTATGATACAATAAAATTTAATCAAATCAGATTTCAGTAATTTGATGAGTGTGCACTTAAGCATGTAAGAGCTAGTATTGAGTACCGAATAAATAGTCTAAGATGATAAATTAGCTGATATAGCTCCATGAAAACGAATTTTTATAATCTCTTGAAGCTTTTTAGTTCATAATTAAGAAGCGTACAATCAGCTAAGCCTCTGGACTTAGTGTGTTCTACGGACTTGAAACAATAGGATTATCATCTCACTTTCAAATAATATTGGGTTTAGAGGTTATAGGGCTCTGTTTCAGTTTTGAAGTTAGAAAAAATTCAAAGGTGCTGAAATAAGAGGCCGAGAATGATTATATTAAAAATTGGAAAGATCTAAATGCGCTACTGATTGAAAAAGATGTCTCAAACATATCTAAAGAAATTTGCGACACATCCAAACCCGCTTGCAGGTAACATCCAAAACACCATAGGTTTGAATACAAATTATGTATGTTTGAAGATTGAAGACACAATAAAAATTATTTGAGAAAAAAAACCAGTCATACCTAACCAAATACTGGAAAAAATTTAGTTTTTCCTTAACCGGAGTCATGGAGTTTAATCGACAAACACTAGCGCCTTCTTCAGTGAAATTTTTCTGCTTATAAACTGTTATTGTTGTCTTATTAGAATCTTACTAGCAATCAGAAAAAAAAAACTTTTTTCCTGGCATTTTTTTGTTTCATTAATCTTACAATAATTTTTATGTTTCACACAAGAATTGGATCTATCTCATGCCATCAAAATAAAGGATTTCATTCAATTCTTCACACACAAAAAAATATATTTATAAAAAGATTATAAAAACTGAACATTGTTATAAGAAATATTGTAACTCATAAAATATATTTGCAAAAGTATCAAAGAGTTAAATAAACAAACAATTGAAATAAATTTTAACAGCGATAAGATTTAAACTCATGAAATTTCATAGCCTTAAGGAAAAACTCATAAGTTTTGAAAAATAAATAAGCAAGTATACTAACACACACTAGTATTTTTGCATTTAGTTGTAGTGGCGCATAGTGTGGAGAAAAATGAGGAAAGACAAATTAAAAAGAAGACAATTTCGACCAAATTTATGAAGGCAGTGGCGGGCAATAAGTTTTTTTTATAAAATTTGTGGTTTATTATGGTTAAGGAAAAATTGCAATAAGTTTTAAATAATGAAACCTTTCTAAAATGAAATTGGTGTCTCAAAATCTTCGTCGCTACCCAACGCTGTCACATTATGACGTTTCCAACACAGCTTGCAAACAATACAGTTACTTACCAATTCGGGATTGAAGTAAGCTAAGTTACTATATGTAACCTACATTGTTTTTATTTCCACCTTTAGGTTGTGTTAGACCTTCCAGGTACGTCAAATATTATACATAATTTTGCCGAATCGTTCCTTTGATCATTTTCATTCAAATATTCAAAGTAAACTCGTTCGTTCGATACGATCGTTCTTATTTTTATTCTCTTCTCTTTAAACGAACGAAATCATTATAATTACTAGAATGGCAGCATAAGTATTTAAAAAACTGTAAAAAAATGGATAACAAATTTAAAAATTTTTGTGTTTCAAATTGTTTTGGGAAACGTTGAAAGTGAATGTTTGTTTTTTCATCAAGGAAGTTGATATTTTTATAGAAAAAATATTGTTTAAAAAGGAGCGATGATTAACAACAAAAACAATATTTTTACGTTAAATGAACGAAATTTATCAATATTTATTACTGAAAAAGAAAGAACTTTTCTTTAGGAAACTTCTCAGATTTTTCGTTAAACAAATAATTGACTAAATCAAAATGAAGTCTACTTATGCATAAACGCGCATACTGTTTCAGTATTTATCTAGAACTTTGCATTCAATTAATTTAAATTTCAACAAGTAAGAGTACTACCATATATCGCACTTGATCAACAATAGGGTATTATATCAACCTTTTTGAAATATCACTTTTTTCAAGAAATCAGCTAACAACATCAATATCTATCTACTGTATTCCGTTTACTCTTTCATCTCGAAAACCACTTTTGAGACCATATTCATGATAATGTAGTGATTACCTTTATTTCAACAAAAAGGTATTATTTCGAGTTAATACAAGAGTTTACATTGAACTGATTCGTAAATTTTCATAAAAAAGGTATTATTTTGAGTTGAGTCTATTTTCAATTTGGTTTTATTTTGAGTTGATACTGTCTTGTTGATAAAATTTGTTTCGTTTATCATCGAAAAATTTCAGAAAAATGGTATTAACTCAAAAAATTGTTTTTTTTTTTTTGCAATACTTGCACAGATTTCTAGGAAAAACGATGTAAATATATTTTTAAATGAAATTTGCTTCCTATGGTGTATTTGAATTTTTAAATTTTGTTAAAATGTGGCCACAAACAGTTTTTGACTCTACTGAAAATTTTAAAATTTTGAGTTAATACCCTCTTGTTGATCAAGTGCGATATGTAAATCTAGTTTAGTGAAGCAACTCTTATTAAAAAATTTTGTTATTTCCTTAAAGATCTTTTTTACCCATATCGATATTTTTAAAAAATATGGTGCACAATCACACTTTCCTGTATAAAAGTTCAGAGGCCCATAACTAGGAAAATATGGGAGAGCTCCAATTGATCTTTTTTCTTATTTTTTAACTCTCTATCGCTCTATAAATTTGTTTTGTTGATTGGAGTTACTACACTAAACTAGATGTGTTAAAAATATATAAAAATTAGAGAAGGAAATAGATCGATCTTAATGATTTTCAATAGCAACATTTTCGAAACTAAGTCTGCTCGATTGGCTTATTCGATTTTCTCTAGCTCATTTAGAGCTTTGGCAAAATGGATTTAAACCCAAACACGGAAGGAAAGAAGGACATCGCTCAATTGACTTCGCTATGCAAGATAACTCAGATTATAATCATTTTATGTGGTCGGAAATGAATATTCCCTTTTTCCACAGCGATAAAAATACAAAAGTCACTTCTTAAATATATCTTTTAAAACAACTCTGATTGCGATGTAGCTCCAAAGAAAACTGAGTTTGAAATTATCGCTCAAAAAATTTATTATATTAAACGATGCACTATGGAGCAATAAAATCAAATCACTTTATTCAATTGTGTGATTTGTTCAATTGTACCCGTTCTTTCACCATAAAAATCCAATACAAGTCTCTTTAATGCGCTTTCCATTTCAGTAGTCAAATAATTCTAGCGATGTTTTCTCAAGTATTAGATGATCATTCTGTATTAACACCGAGTTGCTGGGCAACTCGAGCAAGGATTTTCATTGTTAAAACTTATTTGTCTTCCCTTACTTTTTTAGATTCGTTCATTCTGCGTGAATTTAGCGCCGACCGATATTGCTCAAATTCATCTGAGCACCTGGCAGTGGTACCGTGATGTAACTCCCAATTTTTTGGAGGTTATTTCATAATTTTTCATTGGAAGTTTTTTCATTTGTTTTTTTTTTAATTTCTCCTCTATGGCCGGGCTGAAAAATTTTCTCCTCTATGGTATTTCGAACACCGGCTTCGCTAACAAAATTTTTTTCTTCTTCAACCTTCAGGTAGAAGTAATTTCATTTTAATTAAAGAGCTATTATTAGGACCTATTGGAAGCTATTTAAGTCAGCGAAGCCGGTGTTTGTTATACCATAGAAAATAAAATCCTTCCGCCCGACCGAAGCCGGCTATGCAGAAAACTTTTGGTGAGCGGAGCCGGGGTTTGTTATGTTATAACCCTAACCCAATCATCCGGCCGAAGGCCAACTACACAGGCCGGGAAGGCTCAATGATCTTTCTATGGTCATATATCTATGAGATATGGTACGATATCAGTGTTAAGGACCTCTTTCATCGGTAGGTACCTCTTATACCATAAGGTTAAAACAGTTAAACAGTACCCGGGTGTAAATATAATTTGTATTGGGAGTTATTTCATTTTTGGCGGTACTTATCTCATTTGGGAGTTATTTTATTTTTTTTTTTTATTTAACTATTAAGTTTTTGGATCTTATTTCATTTTGGCGTTAAGAGTTATTTCGTCTCTTAATTTGGGAGTTATTTCATTTTTGTTGGGACTAATTTCATTGGGAGTTCTTGTATTGAGAGTTATTTCATTTGGGAGTTCTTTCACGGTACCCCTGGCAGTTAGCAAAAATCGACATGATTTCGAATTGTAAATGGTATTGTTACAAAAACTTACCATTATATTCTTTATTTAAGAAATTCAATCCTTTAAAATAAAAAAATTTCAATCTCCTGAAGTTTCTCTTCTCTGCTTTTTTAAATCATTTTTATTGTGTTGTTTGTATTTGTCCCAAAACTGCAACAAAGACCACAGGTATGCCAATAAAATATATATACAAAACTAAACGGCCAACTAACTGAACTGACTGACCGCACACTTTGCGAGAGAGTAGGTGTGTGAATTAGTACTCAATGGCAGCCAAATGTAAAGAGAAGGCCATACAGTCGCAACAAAGTAAAAATTTAATACAACTTGATGGTCATTGAAATTGGATAATAAGCCAGTGCGTGTTGTTTGTTTTTTCTATTATTTTGCTGTACTTTAGAGTAAATTAAATAGTATATAATTTTGCTATAATATAAACACACACTTGAACATAGACTTTTTCTACATCTAAAGTTTACTATTACAATTTTTGTTGGTTGTAGAGATTTTTTATAACATTTAGGTTTTCTTTGACGCCAATAACAATTTAAGTACTTACTGGATATTTAATGATTATAATCATCATTATTTTATAATATGAAAGAGTATTAAATGATGGCTAAGTTATTTTTACCGTTTGTTATACCCTTCAGTCGGTCGTAGTGATTTTAAATTCTTGACTTTTGAGTTAGGAATAGCTCCCATAAAGCAACTGGGGCAAGAATACTTTGGCAGCCGAGTAAGTTTATTTTAACAAAAATTAATAAATTATAAAAATGAATACAATATACATTAACTCTTTATTTATAAACCTTTTATTGTTTTTAAAATCATTAATTTTTATAGTTAAACTTACAAATAAAAATTTAATTACTATAGTTTTTACATTTAAAATGAAAAAAAATTCATGAGTAGGCGAGGTTTGGTTCTCAATATAATTATAAAAATATGTAAGAACAAAAATGTCCATTAAAATCATTACAGAACTTGTTAAACGTATTCACTTAAGTCATATTCTGCTTCTTGAACATTTATTGCGGCAAATTTATTGCGTTTTTTAATCATTTTCAAAAAGGGTAATTAGAGATTTAGAATATAATCCATCAGTATCGCTTTTGAGAAAATTATGTGGGACAGGTGGAGTCCAAGTCTATACAAGTAATCTATAAACTAGTCTTTTCAATTTCTAATGGGTGCTATTTAAATAATCTCAAAGTGAAACAATTAGAGATTCTTAAAATTAACGCCAAATTGAAATTTAATCAGTAATCCAAAGTCATGGCATCTAATTGAAATTTTATTTACAACTTCCAGGCGTCATCCTATGATCTTTTGTCTCGAAAGAAAAAACCAGCTTTCGAATCGACATTCAAATCAACGTCTATTTAGGAGTTAATCAGCAGCTCACAAAAGAGGACTAAGGTGAAAAAATAAAAATAAAATTGCATTCGTTGCTTAACTATACGGCATTTACACTATGCAATTTTCTTATGAAACTAGCATGAAATTTTTGTTTGTTTGTGAAGCAGGAGGAGTATGCAATATGGTACTGCCTAAATAAAAAACAAAAAAATTGAGAAAAAGAGAAAATTGAGAAAAAAAATGCCTCAAAAAATTTCATAATGTAAATCTGGACTTATGCGTTGGTTAAAAAAAAACAATTAAAAAAATAGATGTGGCCAGGGTTACCCTATTTTTTCGAGCCGTATCCCCAATTAGATAAATTTTTTCCCACAATTCCCAAGAAAACAATTTTGACTATATCCAAAAATCCCCACTACAAATAATACTATTTATCAAAATTGATCAAAATTGTTATTTGCACGAAACCTGCTAATGAAGTCAGTATCTATCTGATAACTCTTTTATCTCTAAAAAAAAGAACATTTGAGACCATTTTCGTGATTATGTAGTTTCTACCTTCATATCAACAAAAAGGTATTATTTTGAGTTTTACAAAAGTTAAAATGTATCGTATACTTTCATAAAAAAGGTATTATTTTTAATTAAGCCTTTTTTTCAAAATAAACATAACCAAATTGTTTTATTAAAGTTTCGTTCTATTTTGAGTTGGCACTGTTTAGTTGATAAAATATGTCTCATTTATGATCGACACATTTTAGAAAAATTTTAACTCAAAAAATAGATTTCTTTTGCAATACTTGCACAGTTTTAAGAGAAAAACAATGTTAATGTAATGGAATTTGCTCACTATGATGTATTCAGATTTTTAAATTCTCTTTAAATTTAACCACAAACAGTTTTTTAACTACTAAAAATTTTAAAATTTTTAATTGTTGATCAAGTGTGATATTGTTGATCAAGTGTGATACATTTCGTTGCCTTAAGCAATTTTTTTGGCACATACATGTAGAAATATTACTCAAAATGGAACAAAAGTATTGCAATAAATTGTATTACGTTTTAAATGTGTTTTAATTCTCAACAAAAATTCGTTATGCATTTCATTGTGTTCATTGTTGAAAAAAGGCAAATTCAAATTTTAAATTTACGGAGAGTCTTACATGTCAACTTTTTAACAATATGTTTTTACCATATTAGGAAACTTGAACGTAGGAAAAAAGTAAAATTTATTTTAAGCAAAAGAAGAATTTAAAAAAAATCCCAAAAACCAATATATATATAATAATTCCTCAATCCTCAAACTGAAATTTTCATTTTCTGAGCAAAAATTTATTCTCGTATTTTTATTTCTTAAATTGATTCTTTAAATGTTTGAAAGGTACACAACCTAAGGTAGATTCATAGATGCATGATAAACGGCCAATGACAGATGTAGCGGTCAAGCAAATTCTTAAAATAATAATACAACAATTTGTAAATAACACTGTTCTGCACGAAAATCCTCCTTTAAACCAAAATATGTTTTCTTACTGTTTTCAAATGTGCTCAACCCGAATTTGAAGTCAGATTCTGTCTATCACGCACAGTTTCTTGAGAAATTCTAGTTGTTTTTATCCAAAAATGTGAGTTTTTTTGTAAAGTTGACGATTTCTTTTGGCATCAAAACATAGTGAAAAAATTCAAAAGCCGGATGATTTTGAGCGCAATAAAGTATATTTTAACAAAAAAAATTTGATGGGAATATTACAAGTGGCTAAAAGTTTTTTTCCTGTATGTATAATCTTACAATTTTGTTTATGGTGGTATCCTTTTCATTCAAATCCCTTCCTGCCCCCTTTCACTCTCAATTCCCAACTCCCTCCCCCCCCCCCCCCTCCCACTCAGTTGCTCTCTTGTCACTATTTTGTTCTAGGATTTGATAAGTACTCTCGAGGCTTTGGCTCCAAGTTTCTCCTCTTTTCTCGCAAAATCAGAGGGTGATAGAATTTTTCTGAGTTAAGATTCGGACTCAGCACACCTGAAAACATGAGAAACAGGCAAAATTGTTCAAGGGAGGGGAGAAAAGTTTTTTTGCAGAACAGTGTAATTGTTCTGTCTTATTAAATAAAAAAAATGAGTGAAATTAAGCCGAATTAAAATTTGTTATTTGTTTTTTCAAAATTACGTTAGTTTCGTTAAATATGTTAGCA
The DNA here is from genome assembly GCA_916610165.2 of Gymnosoma rotundatum. Taxonomy (NCBI): domain Eukaryota; kingdom Metazoa; phylum Arthropoda; class Insecta; order Diptera; family Tachinidae; genus Gymnosoma; species Gymnosoma rotundatum. The sequence goes on along the minus strand of OU744336.1, from coordinate 141,590,858 downwards.
TACGTATAGAACGGTTTGTCCTATCAGGCTGGATAATAAATTCGAAAATCTACAACAAAATTACCTTCAAATCTGTTTAGTAGAGTCAGAGAAACCGTCAAAGTTAAAACGATTTGTTTCAAATAATGGCGGTAGTATAAAAATAATGTGAATGCGTCAGAACTCTTCTTCGTTTATCATATGTTTAGTCGACCATGATTATAACGAACTCGACCGCCATTGTATGTAATACATACTATGTATAATAATCTCTAATAATGTATGTCGCTTAAAAAGCAGTACGTTTTTGTTACACTTTTCGGTGTGGCCAATTCAAAAAAATTCGCAATAATCGTGTACTTTATAAACATAGTAATTGGTATGAAAATTGTGCGGTAATTCAACGAGGCCCAGGCAAATTGTTTGCTGTTTAAATAGTTTCCTATAACCTGTCCGTTATAACTGTGTGCCTTGCTACCCCGACGTGAATAATCTTATCATGATCACTCTTCCAATCCAGACAATTTTTTATTTAATTATCGACACTAATATGGAAGTTATCCGTACGAAATTTTGGAACCCTTCCCCTTACGGCAACAACTTTTCACTTCGTGTAAGAGGTACCACGCCCACTGTCCCAATCTTTCAAGTATTTCGCTAGACTATACATATTAATAAGGAAGTTTCTAGTACAAAAATTTAGGGCTCTATGATGATAATTTATCATTTATCACGCCTACTGATTCACAAAATTTCAAGACCCTACATATTTTAGCTCTCTAGATATACGATAATAGTTATTCAATCCTGTCTGTCGAGAAACTATGTATGTATATTGATATGGAGGTTACTGGTGCAAAATTTCATTATTATTAATTTTTTACTTTGTTTGGGAGTTGCCACGCCCGTTGTTCCAATCCAGCCAGTTTTTCGCAAGATCATCCATAAATATAAAAGAGTTATTTGAACAAAAAACGTGATACGTGGTACCAAGTAACACGATGATAAATATTTACTTCGTATGGAAAGCGCAATGCCTACATGCAATATCAAAACAAAAGTACCCTATTTTACCAACCGCATATCTGATAACAACTGAAATTTCCAGGTGTGTAGGCAGATACAGCTTACCGTGTGTGTTATTAAAAGGCCTCGTTCCTTAAGTACGGATTAAAAACAAACCATATTTATGGAATACAACTAACATTTAGATTTTAAACTATTACTACGGCTGTTTCCGTATTATACTTTAATAGAGCAAAATAGTTCGGCGTTAATCGCTATTTCAAGAAAATAATGCAATTTCTTTTTAAGAATTGAATTAAAATTTTAGTAAGATCTTCACAAAAAAAAAAAAATGAATAAAGAAAAACATTTTATAGATGCATTTTTTTAACTATTCGTGCTGCATGTGCAAGGTGGCCACAGTTCATCTTCTTCTATCTTTTCCATTAAATTTTTTTTAAGTACTGTAGTTTATATTTTCTTGTTTCTATTGTGAGTAAATAAACCTTTCGGTTTTTTTTTTATTTTTGAAATACTGCACAGCTATAAGTTGCAACGAAAAATAACCAGACAAAAACTTATTTCTTCAATGAAATTTCTTTACGTTTCCAGGTCAATTATACGTTTTTTATGTCTATTTATTTGCTTTTCTATCCGTTTATACAATAGTAAATATATATTTTTATATGAGTGTCGATTTATTACTTCGTATGTATGAGTACGACAAACAAGTAATGAATGCTGTTTCATTATTAGTTAAATGTGCGTTTTATTTGCGGTTTTTTGTGTCTAATAACCAGAAAAAAAAACCAAGAAAAGTCATTTTCCTTAATTTTCTGTATTATTTTTTCAGTCGTTTTATTCAATGTCTACGAAAATTGTGTGTAGGCAGACGCTTTTTAACTGATTAATTGTGGCTGCATTTTTGTAGCCTGTTTTTCTACACTTATTTTTGCGGTTAAATACTTTATAATTTTTTATTTGCATTTACAATTTATTGATTTGTTTTGCGCGATTTCTTCTCGCAATTGTTTATTAAACATTTCTTGTGTATTCGATAAATATGGCACACTTCATACAATTATTTCTATATTTTTTTAATTAAAACTTTATTTATAAAACTTTTAAATTGATCTTTAGTAGTTTAGGTTTTACGATTTCTTATTATTGGAAACTAATTGCTTTATTAAGGCAAAGCAACGAACTCAAATAAGAGTTCATAATTACAATTGTTTTTAAGAACACATTGAACAAGTGCAACTTTATTATTCTTTATTTATTATTAAATTTATTTTTGTTTTCTTTTTTACTCGCAAATTTATTTTAAACAATCAGATTTTGTTAATTAACTTAACTTTATTAGAACTGTTTAAAATATTTTCAATTTCTTATAGAATTTTCACTACTTTTATAAAAGAGGTCATTTTCTTACTTGCTGACGAAGCGATTATTAACTAAAATTTTTATTATTTTATTAGTTCTATTCAAAACTAACATAAAAGCATAAAAAGTTTAAAGAAAAAAATATGTCTGTGGAGCAGATAGTGAGTACAGCGGCGGGTTGCAGGTGAGAATTTACAATGCATAATGTTTTTAAACATTTTTTTTTACCGAATTCTTGCATGGTATAAAACATACGCCGGTGGTAGAGTCTGGCTGAGCATACCTAGGTGCAGACGAAGTGCTGTAGGCGTATAGGGGGAACCAGTACACCAAATCTGAATAGACAGTTAGATACTGTCGAAGGATACAACAGTGTCATAAGTTATACTGGCACCACGGGAACTGGTAGCCCACACAGAGATGCGCTCATCTCTGTAGCCGGTTTATGGTGAGGTCCCTACAGGGTACAGGGGTGGCTGTTGTTAAAGAGTCCATATCTGCAGGGATGATGCGGAATAGAAGAAGAACAGAAGTATGCTGTTGCACTCTAAATAGACGCGGTTCAGTCTCCAACACTCAAGCAAGTTGTAGTTCATTGTCCCGCAAGCCATGCTCGTATAATTGCAATTTCGTTGACTACGTCTAGTGGAGGGTGCTAGTCGACGCTTTGTATTAATACTCAGTGGTAAGACCACCATTAGGTTAGGTCCTCACGGCCAGGTAGATGAAGATAAAGGTCGAGCTTTATTTTGGATATTTTGGCGTAAATAGTACAGACGCTATTGTTTTTCCATTTGACTAAAGGGATTTAATTTTTTGTCGGCTGGCTCGTCTTTTTTTTTATTTCCTTCGCACTTTTCAATGGAAATTTTTTGTTCTAATATATCCAAAAGCACAAATCCTTTTTCCTTGAGAGATTGTAACTGTTAAAAAAGTAATCAAAATAAAGTTTAACTGTACTCAATTAAGTACAGCGACACCCAATGGGTTAAGACCAGAAGCAAATACATATAGTATTTGATCTCAAAGGTACAAAGTATGTATGTATAGTCACAACTACTTATGTTTAATCATATTATAAAAAAAACTTGTTTGGGTAAAATTTTTGATTTTTATGTTTACTTCTTAATTTTTATTTACATTTGTATGTATATTTTTTATGTATTTATGTAATCACATAAGAGGTCAAAACACGTAATAAAGAATAAAAAATATTGAAGATTTTTTTTTTTAAATTAAGATTTTTTTTTTTTTTTTGAATTTCGATTTTTCTATGAAAGTTTCTGGCACTACTTAACAAAAATGATGTCTTTAAAAGCAATAAGAACACTTCGAATATATAGCAAAACGCTCTAGAAAATGCAAAGTGTGATATTCAGATCATATCGCAATATGTTTAATTTTTAATTCTTTTTTATTTTTAATATGTTCAATAATTGTTGCCATATTAATAAAAAAAAAAAAATAAACAACATCAAAATGTGTTTTATGCTATATTTTCTACACAAATTTTGCCCTAAAGCACGATGCAAATCTATTTTAATACTTTATGAATACGGCAGTTACTTTTTAAATGAATTATTTTTTCTGTTTTTTTCAATTTGGGCTTAGGTTTGTTATTAATTGTGATAAATTCTAAAAATAACTGTAAAACGTAGATACCAGTAGAATCACATGCACTTTCTGGAACGCTACAACCTTCATCAGTGTTCTTCGTGTAGCTATCAATTGTAACTACTATTTAGATATTACATATGTGCAATTTGAATACTTTCAAAAGTTTTTTTTTTTAATATTTATTTCTCTACAGAGTCGTTACTTATTATAAGTGTTGGTTGACAACGAAATATTTAACAGCACTAGCAAGAACTAACCTCTACTATCATAATTCTACATTTTTTTATACAAAACTGAAAAAATATATTTTCAAATTAATTTATAAATAATTTTTTCGTCCTAATTGAGTGTGACTCGACGAATTTACGCTAAGATGGCTTAATAACGAATCCGTAATACTGTGCGAAATTCGTCGTTCGTCCCAGTTGTTCTTATACGATTAATGTTAATAAGTATGACGATTGCTAGGCGGCTATTGGACGGTAAAATTTTCCATGTAAGAGTGGTTTGATGAGAGAGAGTTTAAATAACAAAAAATTTTGAAATCTATCCAGCGCCGCGAATTTTCCCCATCTCACATGCTAAGTTTGACCGTCTAATAGTCACTTTATAAATTATTATAATTGTAACGCAGAGATTGTTCGGTACAAAATCACCAATACATTCTCATCTAGAGCACACCTCCTCTTAAAAATCCAATCACATTTTGTGTATAAACCCTTTCCAAAGTTGTGTCAAATTCTTTGCATTTTTATTTGTTTAGGTTTTTGGGTTCTCTCATTTCAGATTATTAAACATTGTAATGTTTTAAATATAAATAAATTTATAAGTTTTTAATAAAAAAAATGGGGAAGCTTTTAAATATATAATAATTTTTCGTTTAATATTATTCGAAGGTAAGGAAATCTTTATAACTTATTCTTTTGGCTTGGTTGACATTTGAAAACTTTTTTCGAGAAAACAATAAGAGCAATGGATTATAATACCCAGGTTGGTGTTAGGGAACATTAAGTAAAATAAAACAAATAATTTCCAAAAATAAATTTGATCACAAGTGATACATTTTGCACTATTTGATATATTAAAAGGGTTAGAAATATGGTTATCTTTAATAAAAACTTTTATGACGGGAGATGAGTAGTAGTTTTCAACGACAAACTACGCCAGCAGAAAAGCACAACTTGTTTCTGAGCTGATTCAAGCCGATGTAAACCTTAGGCTGTTCGTCATATATTATTAAATATCAGCAAATATGTCTTATTACAAAAGATTTAAATAACCTGTGGTCAAAATGTTGTTCCAGTTATTGTGTTCTTCCTCTTAATTTTGTTATTTTGTAGAAATTAAAAAGCAGACAGACGAAGTTTGTTGGCGAAGGGTTGAAGAGGTAGAGTGTGTAGTATAAGACTATCTTCACTAGACATTTATTGTTTTTTCCACTCTTCTTTCATGTGTTACTTCATACAATTCTTTCGACTTCAATTTCATTGTAATTTCTACATTGTAAAATGAAACTATTATTGCTGGTTTATGAGCCTTAGCCAGTGACCACATTGCCCCCAGAAAATAATCGAGTGGTGACAAATCGCACGATCTGGCAGGTCTATTCGTCGGGCACTTGTAAATTAATAACTAAAATTAAATCACGGGAATAGTAATAATAGTAAGCTTTTAAAATTATTACCGAGTCGTGCTTTCACCCACAATCATCAATATCGATGGTGTAAATAATTTGTGCAGGATAATTAGCGCGATTATTTTTTAATAGTCCCGTCATTTAATTTTAATGATTACTTTACAAGTGCCCGTGTATGAATAAAAAATAGATTATGGTATTATATTTGTAATATCTTATTTGTTGTTTTAATTTTTTTTAATTTTTTAATCATCTTTTAATTGTATAACAGAACCGAAAAAAGCCGTATACAGGGATAAAGAAAAATAAAATCAGTGTTGATTAAACTTTGATTTTTGTCTTTACTTTATCGAGACGTGATTTCACCCTCAATAATCAATATCGGCGATTTTAAGAATTTGTTCGGGATAATTAGCGCGATAATTTAAGCCTGTTCGTAAATGCATCACTGCACTGTACGTTCGTTAATGCAAAAAGTGGCAGCACTGCAAATGTCATTATCTCGTAAATGCATCACTGAAGTATATTACGCGTAAATAAAAGCAAAAAACTAATCATAAAAATGGCTGATGCCATGAACGTATTATTCTGTTTAATAACTTTTATAGAATTAAATTTAGTTTTTTATTCTTTAATCTTCTTTTTTTTTTTTTTTTTGTATTTTACACAAATTTTTATCATTTTTCTATCATGTAGTTCACAAATCGAATTCATTATTCCTTTTTCTATTTTCACAGTATATCTTCATTTGTTAATGCAAACACTAAAAAGAGCAAAACAAAGCACACGCAACAGCTGATTAGCTGTGGCAGTGCAGAATAATTATATAATGAAGCGCAGTGATGCATTTACGAATAGGCCGTTTTTAAAGAGTAAAAAAACTGATCGTCAAATTCAAATTGTAATAAGTCGATAGTTGCGGTCGCCGTGTGGCTCATATTGCCTTTCTTTTGAAACCACATCACATCCGGGTCACACGAAATTTCCGCCTACTTCTCGCAGAAAGTAAGATCCGACACCATGGGCACATTTTTCTGGAAGTAATAAAGTCTGTACCCTGCAATGAATTTTAGAAAAGTTAAACAAGTGTGGAATTAAGCGTTTTTAGCGGAAGGACTTCCCAACTAGATTACCAATCTGAGCATTTTAACATGGCATGAGACTTTTATAATCAATTACCGAGAGTTGATTACATTATATTATGTGTTTTTTAAGTGAATAACAAAAAATTGGCAATCACAAAAGTAAGTCATTATATGACAAGTACTGTTTAAAAAAATGGCTAATTTTTTGGCTTGGTAGGGTCTGTTGTGTATTTTGTTGCATTATTTATAGAGTATATGAGATATCAAATTTATTTACAATTCAATCAGTTGGACGATTATGTGCGCCATAAAAATCGAAAAGTCGTCCATAAAATGACCGAATTAATGACTGATTTTCGACATAATTTGGCACGATTGTTTAAGCGTCAATTTTTTTTTTAGAATTTTACTTAATTAACACTCGTGTCAATATAAGCAGATTTTTGTTAAGAAAGTTCACTGGGTTATTCTTACTATTGAAGTCGTTTTAAGCCAATTGTAAATACAGGAATACCTCGCATAGTACTGCTTCAATCAGCACGATTACTCTATAGTACGGCTTTGAAATAAAAAAAAAAAAAAATGTTCTGAAAAAATAAATTTTATTTTCAAAATAAAAATTTTTGGGTTTTTCTTAATTTGACTTTATTATTAAAATATAAAACTTTCAGTTTTTTTCATTGTTTATAAAAACATAAATTTTCCCTTTATAATGAAAACGTTAATATAAAAACATGCACGTTGATTCATCTGATACGTTTAACATGTGATTTGTAGTTATGCAGCTAACTCAAGAAAAATGACGTAAAATAGCAATATAGCATAGCACCAGAGTGCCTTGACTATAGTCCGATTTCAAATGTTACGGCAAAATAGTGGAACTGATTAACCGTACTATGCGAGGTATTCCTGTATATTTACACTCAAATATTTTAAAGAAATTATTAAATTTAAGACTCTGTACAAAAATTTTTTCGCATTAGATAAAAAATATTAAAAGAAATGCAGATATAAAACCTATTTTGGAGAAAAATTTTAAAAAGAGTGAATGATGTATAGCACCTTTTAATCGCGATTAACGATTTTTATTTTTATCGTTGTCACGGTAATAAAAATTTTGCGATTATACGCAAATTCTTTGTATCACTAAATACAACATTAAACTACAATTGAAATTCAACATCTAATGTTGTTTAAATTATTTGTAAATACTTTTGGTTTTGTGTATTTTCACCAAAAAAAAGGAAAAACATAAACATAAATTTGTAGTTTGCACGGACTTACGTGAGTTCATATTGTGACATTTAGTAACATTACATTACTCCATACTCGCCATTACTCTTGTGAACATGGAGCATCAACATTTACTTCTGCATCAACATGCATCATCATCATTATTATTATTGTTATTGTTGGCAATCATTTGTGTCAATAGTAAATTTGCACATGATCTTGGTTTTTTTTTAGTGATTTTATTGTGAATATTCATAAAATTATATTTGAAGAGATTAATGCACTTTTGTGTACATATGTGGATTTCAAATTGATTACACTGAAAATAATATGTTTCTAGCAACCAACTTATCTCAATTTTTAATTTATGTGGTAGTCATTGGTTCAATAAATTATTGTGTTATGACCCTTAACAATATTTTGCAGGAAACTGCCAGATAATTTTGTTACAACATCAGAAAAAGTGGCAATAATAGCGTAATATTTTGAAAATCCAAAAAAAAAATTCGGAAAAGTTCTCAATTTACTTTTGGACTTATTAAAAATAAAACACTATACAACACTATTTTTCAATTCACAACCTGATGTGTGTATAGTAAATCGTACTTTTCAACCATAGTTGTACAATAGTAACATTATTTTTTCCTATGTTGTTGGCAGAAAATATGTTATGTTTGATAATTTTTATTTGAATTTATTTACAACAGGCTGTGCATTAAACACATATGAATTTAAAAATAGCAATCAAAATTTTAATAATGGAAAGTGTATGCTTAAAAAAACAACATTTATGTTTTTTATAAATATATTGAATGGTAAATTGTCATAATATATCAGGCCCTTAGACGCAATATTTTAAGTTATATGTATTTATTAATATAGTTTTTTATTTGACCTTTTTAATTATTTATTTTTTAATTTATTATTCAAACACAAGGTCTTTTATTTTTTATTTTCTCAATATTTCGCTACTCCCTTGTTAGTTTGAAAAAATTTTTATAACTTTTTTGTTGTTACTTTTTTGTGTTCAAATAAATATTTCTTTGTCCTGATGATGCTACACAAGGAAGTAGCGAAATATTGAAAAAATAAAAAATAAAAGACCTTGTGCTTGAATAATAAATTAAAAAATATATGTATTTATTTTATTTTATTGCAATAAATAATTTTTAGTTATGGCTAAAGTCGTTATTATATACATAAGGTTAATTGTAAACATAGTTATTGAATGTAATGCACTTTCGATATAGTTTTATTCTTCTTCAGCTTTCAATAAATATTTTATGAGAAAAGAAAAAAGATATTACAGTGCAAGCTCGGTATTCGCGACAACCCATTATCGCGACGGTCCTGTTATCGCGACAGCTTAGTTTTTTTAACATTGCAGGTTCCTTAATCGCGACAGCTTACAAAAATCGAGGTGCTATTATCGCAACTGTTTTTTATTTTCTTAAATTTGATTACAATGTCTATATCCAAAAAAGGGAAATCAATTGCCCTATTCACAAGACCCCTAGTACGTGCTAAGTGCTAACAAAATACAACGGTGCTAGCTGTGTTGTTGGTAATTTTCATGCAAACATGCGATACAACACTTAGTACTTTTTTCATATGTTTTTCAAACGTTGTATTTGTTTAAATGTTTTATGTTTAAATAAATTATTATTTTTGTGTTCATGTGTGAATTATATTAAATTAAATTGAATTAAAAGATATTTCTATTAGTTTAATTTATTTAATTTATTGATTTGACTGATTTATTAGAAAGTTGAAAGTTGCCAATATAAAAACTGTTCTTTAAGATTTAATATTGCTTTAATGACTCGATTTCTAATATTTTGTATGGTACCGCCATCACCTATATCAAAAAGAGATGCTACCTTACGAACACAAGCACCATTTCCTGAAGATCCCAAGTAGTAAAGTACAATTTTAAGCTGCAAGTCAATGCGTAGTTGGAGCCATTCGCCAGTTGTGTGAAAAACATCGTCATTTTTTATAAGGTTAAATATATAGGCAAGTTCCTCTGGCCGTAGTCGTATCATATAAAGAAATCTGTTTTCATCAAAATATCTTAAAACCCGATTATGCCATAATGATGATTTTGGTAGCCCTAAATGTATAATTCTGCGACTGGAGAGCAAGTACATTAGGTTCATCCTAAAAATGTCTTGAATTTCATCCTCACACAGAAAATTCATTTATTTACTTTTTTCTGTTTTCTCCCCCATTTGGCTTATAAATAACAAATGATGAATAGCACTTTTCTTCTTCTTATTTACTTTTTGACGTATGAAGTACAATATACAATGGCACACTGATACAATGGTTGTTCACAAAAAAGTAAACAAAAGGTAGTATGCAATACTACCTACACCTTAGCAGAGCTTGTGAATACGGCAAATGTTTTTTGGAATGTTAATCTTTTAATATGATTTTTGTCTTCAATTTTGCCAGTTTCTTCGGGTCAATTGTTGTGTAATAGAGTTGTGTTTATCAGCTCTTTAAAGTGCGCGCTCTTTTCTGCTCATCTCATTAGAATGAAATAGTTCGTTCATTTAGTTCAAGGCTCACTTATTGAGTTTAATCAACTGAGCGATTCCAGTTGATACGTTTAGCTCAATTGTTTTAGCTCATACAATTTTTAGTGTTCTTTGATAAATTTATCACACATTAAGTACACATTTACTCATACTAATGAAAAATTGTGCAATTGTAATTAAGAGATTATTTATATGTAATTATGCACATTTATTTGACTTTATTTTTGTAAACCGTTAAAATTAAAAAAAAAATTGGTTCATAATAACATATTTTCTGATCACCAAAGGATGTTTCTTCTTAATTTGGACCAAAATAAGATTTAAGGTTTCACTCAAGCTTTAATTTTATATTTGTTTTAATATATATAGTTCAATTGAGTGAGAAGTTCAATTGTACTAGGTCGTTGACGAACTACGCAACTCTATTGTGTAAACATATCCCTTACTACGGGAAAAGTTCAACGTATTTTAAAATGAACAATTTCTCAAAAAAAAAGAGATTTTAAAAGATTAGAAGTGGAGATTCCATAAATTCAACTCAAAATCTCAAATTTCTTTAAAAACGTATATGTTGTAAATATATCAAGTAAAATAAATCTAATTTAAAAAATTACACAAAAATTTCCTATAAAATTTTGGGTTCGGTTATGGCGAAAACTCAATTTTCGCGACAGGTCTGGTTTTTAATTAGTCGCGAAAATCGAGCTTGTACTGTATTATTTATTTTTCATATATAGTATTTTCTTCTTCCATGTCAATATTAAGTAATTTTTCGATAAATCTAGCAACAGTGACAACAGTCCGTGCTCAGGTGGAAAGTTTGTCATTCCACTTGTCATATCTATAACATTCATTTTCAACCCCATAAGAATGTACATTCTGAATCCTTCTATATATAGGAAAGTCGATTAAATCAGCAATCCCTTAAAATTACCTAAGCATTAGACAAAAAGCTACACCTAACATTTACCTTATTTTTCAGGTTTTTATACTTTTTTCTGCTTTGGTTATAAAGGCTGGGAGACCAATAGTTAAAAGAAAGATTATTGAATATATTACAGCGGTAAAAAAATGTTTTTTAATCTTCCTAATTTCTTGCTAAAAGATAATTTTATAACAAAAAATAACGAATGGAATCAAGCCTTGAATGCTTGACAAACAACTTAACTTGTATCGTGCTATCAAATTAAGGTGGATCGTAGATAAGTATTTTATTATAGCAGCGACTGCTTAATCTATTTATTATTCAGTCAGTGGTCCATACTACAATGACAATTAGCATGATTTTTCAGAATGATGCATTTTATGAAACTTGTATTAAACAAGTAAGACTGCCATATTGGCCTATGCCGAATCTTATATTTCCTTCACCATATATGTAAATCTATTTTAGTGAAGCAACTCCAATAAAAAAAAAATAAATATTGTGGTCGCAGAGAATTAAAAAATAAGAAAAACATTAAGCACTATACATAATTTTGCATAAAAATATTGTCTTCTCTTATTGGATCAAGCATTTTTTTAAATTTTATTATATATTTCTCAAATATCTTTTTAAAATATAAAATTTTTGGAATTTTATATGACATGCCTACTTACAAATCATAAAAAAACATTTTGCGAGTTTTTTTGCGATGTGAAGGAAAAAATTGTTTTCTATTTCAACATCAGAGAAAAATTCGTATATGCTTTGCAACGCACTCACTGCATTAATCATATATATGCAAGTGTGTGTTGGGCTTCGTTGGTAGTTCAGGACACAGTTCTTACAAACTGCCATTTCATGGTCCTGACGCCGATGATTCAGCAGTATTTATTACATCTGTCGTCCCTTTAAAGTAAGTAACCAATGACTTCAACAAGATTTTGTAGGCCTCTAAAGATAGAGTTTAAGAATGAGACAGCAACTGTTCCGAAACTTAAATGAAAAAGAAAGAGTAGATAGAGAAATAAAATCCCATGTTAATTCACCTGCTTTTTTAGGAGAACTTATGTTAGTAATGATCGATGGAAAGGTATGTTATTCTATAACAGAAAAAAAGTAAACTCAAAAGTGTTATATTCGTGATGCTACGAGTGAAGAGTTCAATTCAATTGATAACATGATCCAAAGAAAAATTGAGAATAATACTTTGCAGTTCGGTGTATCCATTCTGCATGGTTGGGTAAGATTTTTTTAATGCCTTCTTGACTTGTCATATAAAATTCCAATCAAAAAATTGCAAACAAATTCCGAAACAAGAAAGAAAAAGTAGTGCATGAAACCAGATCAAAAATACTATCGAGTTCAGACAAAAAACCGGACTTATAGTTGACCAATTAAAACCAGGATTTGGAAATTCAAATGACGGAATACAGCCAGACGTTTTTTTTTTAAACCGAAGATTCTGCGGAATTTACAAAAATCGGCGTTGAACTACGACGGGTTTATAGGCTGCAAAATACTTTTTGGAAAAATACCCATGGTACAACATAAATTTTTAATACATGGTCCGTAGATTATTACTCATGCACTGTTACCTATTGGCCAGTAACCGGAAGAAGCACAGAAAGATCGTAATAAAGATTTTAAATCATACAGAGAACATTTTTCTAGGAAATGCAGTCGTGAAAACTCCAATTAAGACATTTTCAATAGATTTTTAATAAGCTCTGATCCTATTATTAGCAATATGAGCAAACATTACAAAAAGAAAATTGGGGTGTTACCACAGCAGGTATTGCCCCTTCTATTTTTACCTCAAATATCCAGAAAAATTAATTCTGATGATATTTAATTTATTAAAAATAAAATGTAAATTTATATACAGGCCAATTATGAATATTCTCACAGAATTCCTTTCCCACGGAAAAAAATTTTCCTCCCATTATGAATTCCGTGGGAAGAAAATTATAAAAAAGTGGCATCATCGTAATTTGAAGGGAGTTTTTTGTTTATTTTCAAATAATTTTTATTTTAATAATTTATAATTCCTACCTTATTTATTCGAATTTTTTCAATTTCCGCAGTCAATCAAAATCAAAGTATTTATGATTAAAGAAAAGGGAAATGTGAAAGAACTTGCACGGAATTTTTGGTTATAATTGGGCTGATCAGAATAATATCCTTTTAATAAATAAAGATTAGTATGACCTATTTCCGGGACAATTTTGTATGGGGGCTATACGAAATCATTTATCGATTTCGTTGAGTTTTTGTACATTGAGTAACTAATATCAAGCTGCCCAAATTTCATTCATTTATCTTTAAAATTGGAGCTTCCAAAGCAATTTAAATATTCATACGTGCTAAAAAATGAACACCTATGCCGTTTAAAAAAAATTATTTTTTTTTTCCAAAATGAAAACTTTGAAACGAAAAAATGAGTGCCTGAATTAAGAGCCGTTTTTAACAATTTCAACCCAATGTGCGCTGCCTCGAAGGATTTTTTGTTCTTTTATATTAGTGTATTTAAATTTTCTCCAGCTCATTTAGTGCCTTGGCAAAGTTGATATCAACCCGAACACTTACGGACAAACGGACATCGCTCAATCGACTTCAGAAACTACAGAAACTTTGCCCGAGGAACTATACCTCTAAAATAAATTCTACTACCTCTTAACTGATGACTTTTTTGTCCCGTAAGTCAAGTTTTGAAAAATCCCACTTTGACCCATTTAGAGTGCCCCAATCGAGTCCAAATATATGACCGACCCGCACTTACTTTGGAGGGCCGATCCACTCATGCTAGTGGCATAACCCCTGGAACTCCCCTGGAGGAGTAAAGTTCCAAAAATTTTGATTTTTTGAAATGTTTGTATTGGGAACCCCCCAGGGGAGTTCCAGGGGTTGTGCCTCTGGCATGGGTGGATCGGCCCTCCAAAGTTAGTGGGGGTCGGTCATACATTTAAACTCGATTGTTTTAAAAGCTTCAAAAGAATTTTTAATTAAATTTAAACCAAAATTTTAATTAAGTAAATGATGCACTTTTTTCTTGGAGTGTATTAAATGTAATTTTTATAGCTTTTTATTTTTCTTCTTCTACTTGAAAAATTAAGCTACCGAAGGCTACTAAAGGGGCATTCATACTAATGCATGTAAGTTCATTCATGCAACCGTACATGTTACTATTGCTGTTTCAAGACTCACTTTATGTTTTAGTGATGATACTTTACTAAAGGAAAACGTAGCACGTTTTTAAACTTTGAACTTTGACAAAATACGATTTTTTTCTTACTATGCTTCTTTCGTTGCTGTTTATGTGATTTTCTTTTATTATACCTGTTTTTTTTTTTTTTGTTTTCTTTACCATTGTTTTACTAATTTTTACATTTATTGCAGAAATTTATTTTACATTTGTTTTTTTTTATTGAAAAACATGCATGAATGTACACTTAAATCTTGTAATCTAGTACATATTTTGTAAAACGTTATAATATTTCTTTTTTTACTTTAAAATTGTAACTAATTTTTAATATTTTTCTTTGATCGGAATATATAAATTAAGGTGCAGCTGCAAACAATTTGAAAATACTTAAAGAATTTTGAAAAAAATATCAACACCTGCTAAAAATTATTTCGGTTAAAAAATGCGTGATTAATCATAATTGAAAAATGCATAAAGAAATTTAACGAAAAATTATTTTAAGGTGCATGAATTTTAAAATATAAATCTATAGTTTTGATTATCAAGTTACACTAAATTTAAAATTCTGTTACATATCGCACTTGATCAACAATAGGGTATTAACTCAAAATTTTTGAAATATCACTTTTTTCAAGAAATCAGCTAACAACATCAATATCTATCTACTGTAAAAAATTCAACGTATTCCGTTTACTCTTTCATCTCGAAAACCACATTTGAGACCATATTCATGATAATGTAGTGATTACCTTTATTTCAACAAAAAGGTATTATTTCGAGTTAATGCAAAAGTTAACATGGAATTGATACGTAAATTTTCATAAAAAAGGTATTATTTTGAGTTGAATCTCTTTTCAATTTGGTTTTATTTTGAGTTGATACTGTCTTGTTGATAAAATTTGGTTCATTTATGATCGAAAAATTTCAGAAAAATGGTATTAACTCAAAAAAATTATTTTTTTTTTGCAATACTTGCACAGATTTCTAGGAAAAACGATGTAAATATATTTTTAAATGGAATTTGCTTCCTATGGTATATTTGAATTTTTAAATTCTGTTAAAATGTGGCCACAAAAAGTTTTTTGACTCTACTGAAAATTTTAAAATTTTGAGTTAATCCTCTTATTGATCAAGTGCGATATGTAAGTTAAACCGAAACAAACTTGAAATTGTTATCTTTTTGTAATTTGAAAATGATTAACGTAATTTTATGTTGCGTTTTATGAGGCATTAAAAAACCCGCAAGAAAAAACAAAATCTATGTTATGTTTCTCGTAACAAATTGTGGTTGCAGTGAACAAGATAAAGTTGTGTTAAAACAATTGTAGTCAAAATAAAAAATTATTTATTAGCATGTGTCACTGAGAGTGCAACATTATTGCATTTAATTAAAAATTTTCTATGAAATTTTAATATCAACCAAGTTTTAAAACTATCCCAAAACAATATGGTATGTATAACAATACTATTTTATAAATAAACATAATATGATTAGTTTCCTATGATGGAATTAAAGTATGACTAAAACTAAACATGTAATGGTTGGTATTAAAAATATTTTGGCTTCACACTCGGCAGAATGCTATTCTATCAGCTAGTGATTGATTGATTTTTAAGCTGCCGATTCGTTATGTACAAAAATGTTACTTCAATAAAATGTTAAAAATAATAACAAATAAATAAATAAAAGTATATATCGTATAATTAAACGAAATTTATAAGTATGAAATATGAGAAAAAAAATAACGAAAAACATGAATTCGTATATTAAAATAAATATTTATACGAGTAGAAATACTCATTTATATTCATATTTATGTTCGGTATTAAAATATATATTTAAATTAACTGTGCAGTAGACATACAAAAATTGTGAAACAAAATTGTTGTCACACATAAACATAAAGTATAAGTTTGGCAATCAAAAATATTATATTCTGCATATATTATTATGAACAATGCTGGGCTTTTGTTAATAAGAACCATCTGCTTACTTTTTTGACTGAGATATTTCTATTATGGACGTATAAAATTATTTATAAAATACAATTATAAACAGAGCTAAGAAAAATTCGGTTTTCTTTCTCTATTAGTTTTATATTTTATAATAATTTGTTAATATTATGGTTATTTTTACAATGTTTTCATTATGTTAAACAGCGATATAGTTCCAATTTGAGATGAGCCATATTTTAGTACCTATGATCATCATAACTGTGATTAAAAAAATCACTGGCCATTACAGTGACTGAGTTTATCAAGTAACAGTTTTGATAAATAACATTTTTTTATATTTGCACACGTACACCCATAAATTTGATTTCATTTCTTTCAATATTTAATAATAAGACAAAACAGCTTAGTTGCTCGGTAGCTTTTTCTTGCTTCCACTTATCACCGATACCTATTTTTTTCAAACTTTATTCATACATTTATAACAAAGAGGTGCCCATTTTATTTTGGGCCAAATTTAATTATAGCTGCTTTGAATGTTAAGGCTAAATTAAAAAAGAGAACTACAAGCGGTGAACACGTTAACTAATTAACAGGGGGCAAATTACGGCATTCGATATTGATCGAAATTTACATTTTAATTCTATTGAAATTTCGATCGATATCGAGTGCCGTAATTTGCCCCCAGAACTGTGATTTAAAAATCACTTTCGCTGGTAACGACGTCCCTTTAAAATCACGGGATCGCTCATCCCTATTTCCAAAAGTTATGTTATGTTTAATAATTATTGAATATATTTGATTAAAGTATATAACTGACACATAATATATTGCTTTAAATTATATTACGGTTAACCCAACCATAATTTTTCTTTACGCGTAGGAAATCCTTCTCTATATCTTCCAGTTATATGTTCCTGAGACTTTCATTTTTTCTGCACCAATAAATCGGGCTCATAGAAAGATGACATTAAATAAATAGATAATCCAAGACAAATTCTGCACAGAATAGAAATAAAAAATATTTGCGATTATAAAAAACGTTTCATTTAATGGTAACATTTTCAAACAAGGCTTAAACAGTCATACCGTTATAAGATATCTTAGCTCTATGATTCTTTGCACATAGTTCAATATGCCATTTTATAATAAACAAACTTGTCAAAGTACACTATGGCTATTATTATTGCATTAAAATTTCTTGTACGATAGATATAAAAATCAAAAGTTGCCTGTAATAACCTAATGAAAACATTTTTCGTTGTAAATCTTAAAAGCGTTAACTTTATAATTAAAACTTTACACATAGAAAGAAATGTTTCCACCAATTAAAAATTTTAATGAGTTGATAAAAGGTTTTATTTGTTTTAATAATTATAATATATAATATTTTTTATACCCTGCAGAACAAAAAGTGGAAGAAGGGTATAATTAAGTTTGTCATTCCGTTTGTCTGTCTGGCCGTCCGTGTTTGGGTTGAAATTAACTGTGCCAAGGCTAGGTAGAGCAAATTTAAATACACCAATCGATCAGACATAGTGTCGAAAGTTTTGATATTAAAAATCAGCTAGATGGGTGCATGTCCTTCGAGGCAGCGAACAAAACACTACGCCTGCCTTTACTTTTTCCATATCGTTTGAAAAAATATCAAGAGAAAAATTTGCGCTCGCCCATATTTTTCGAATAAGGGGCCTCTGATCTTTTTATAGAAAAGTACGATTGTGTTCCATATATTTTAAGATATCAATATAAGTATCATTTAAAAAATTTTGAAGAGATCTTTCAGGAAATACAAAAATTTTTTTAAATGCTTAATCCATTAAGAGCCGATGACATTTTTATGTAAAATTAAATATTTAATTTTTTGTTATTTTTAAATTCTCTGTCACCCAAATATTTGTTTTTTTGTTTTTTTTTTGAAGTTACTTCACTAAACAAGATACATATAAACATTAGAGTTTGTATTTCTAAACAACATTGACCAGGAGTCCTGCGCCATAAGTCCCACAGCTGATTTAATAGTGGATAATTTACAGCAGCGATTTTTGTTATTGATATCTTAGTCAGATAATGTGTCTATTGAAGTTTAATTTCATTTGACCATTTTTAAGTCTCAGGGATATGTCAATAATCCAGAAAATAACAGTTCTCACAGATCAGTTCCATCAGCGTAACCGTATCGTAACGCTTGAAGTGTGGTGGATTTGCAAGCCATCGAAATAGGCCTCTAGATGTTCGCTACCTCATAAAGCTCAGCAGCAGTTTGCGCAATCTTACATTACATACAGTGCTGTTCCTACGCTAAGCAACTCACACTGTTGTTAAGGAAACTGTTATTTTACTCTCAAATAAGAAGACCTTACGAACTCATTATAATATTTATTTATGACTTATATGATAACAAAGAAGTTTATAAAAAAGACAACAACAAAAACCTTTTTTGATATTTCAATAACAAACAAAAACAAAACTTACTCTATGAGAGGCTGTGCCTACGCTAAGCAACAAATTTTCTTATTCTCTTTTCCTTAAATATAACGGTACTTTTTGTGATGGATTTGAGTTCATTAATTGCAAATTACTTAAATCATTGCAGTTTAGTCCTACTAAGACTTTATTTGCCTTCAAACTATAAATTTTCAACATGAAGCGCGTTCAATACGATAATAGCTTCAAATCTTCCGTTATATCATTGTAGAAGGCAGGGCAAAATCAAGTTGATATAGCTAATCATTTAAAAATTAACAAATCAATGGTTTCACGGTGGATTCAAAATTACAAAACGATAGGCACTGTCGTAAAACCCAATCCAGCCGCACCTCCACGCAAAATTTCCGACCGTGATGACAGACAAATTAAAATATTAATAAAAAAAAAACCTTTTATAACTTCAAAAGAGATAGTAAAATCATTAAATTTGAATGTGGATTCCAGCACAGTTAGAAAACATATCATCAAGCTGGGTTTAAAAAGTTATAGGGCTGTCAAAAAACCAATGCTGACAAAAAAACACATGAAAAAACGGTAAGTGAATTTTAATTTACTTCAACAACAAATTCAATAGGACTTTTGTAATTTTTAGTGTTGAATTTGCAAAGCAACACATTAATTGGCCTATCACAAAGTGGAACAGTGTGCTCTTTAGCGATGAGGTCAAAGTAAACCTCTTCAATTCTGACGGCATGTGTACAGTGCGGCATATGAAAGGAAATCGGCTCGATCCACGCTATTGTAAGCAAACAATGAAACATGGTGGGGGAAACATTATGGTGTGCGCATGTTTCTCTGGCAAACGCCTTGGTCCAGTGCACAAAATAAGCGATAAAATGGATCGTTTCGTGTACAAGAACATCTTAGAAACGAAAATGCTCCCATATGCAGAGTGGAATATGCCACTTCGATGGGTGTTTCAACATGATAACGACCCGAAACACACATCGAAGTTGGTCAAGGAATGGTTTCAGACGAAAAGGATTCAAGTGCTTGATTGGCCGGCACAATCACCCGACTTGAATCCTATCGAAAATTTGTTCGCCATTGTGAAACGACGCCTCGGATCGAGTCGATTTACAAATAAAGAAAATTTGTTAAAGGGTTTTGAAAACGAATGGAAAAACATCCCCAAAAGCACATTACAAAATTTAATTGCATTAATGCCCAAAAGATGTGCTGCAGTTATAAAAAACAAAGGGTCATATACAAAGTATTAATAAGTTGCTTAGCGTAGGCACAGCCTCTCAAAGAGTAAGTTTTGTTTTTGTTTGTTATTGAAATATCAAAAAAGGTTTTTGTTGTTGTTTTTTTATAAACTTTTTTGTTATCATATAAGTCATAAATAAATATTATAATGAGTTCGTAAGGTCTTCTTATTTGAGAGTAAAATAACAGTTTCCTTAAATACAGTGTGAGTTGCTTAGCGTAGGAACAGCACTGTATGTACGTATAACAGTTTTAAACTTTTAATAATATTTTAAATCGCTCATTGTCTGTTTGAAACCCCTAATTTAAAGCCCAATTTAAAATTTTCTTTATGCTTTTTCAGTTTCCATTACATATTTATTTTATTGTCAACTCAAATATGATTTTTTGTAATAACATCCCAGTCTCATACGTCACATATGTTTAAGCAATTAATTTTCAATTTAAAAAGAAACATTCCAATTATTTACACATCCTTGTCGTATGATAAATACAAATAAAAATTTCATATTTATATGCTTTATTAAATAAATTTAAAATTAAAAAGAAGCAAAAAAAAGTATTGTAAATGTACGCCATAAAAACGCAACAATGTTAAACATTTTCATGAATACTTAATGTTCAAGAACCTCACGTTATTAGTTAAGAGCAAAGATAATTTCTTCATAAAAACGTCTAGGAACAGGGAGCATATTTTTTGTTCAACTGTATATATCGGTGCCAATAATAAGTTCAAATTCAGTTAAACCATTAAATGTATCAATATTTCGTACCCACTATCTACCCGGTGATTAGAAGTTAATACGAGTTGGTAGATGCTAAATGGTTTTTTTTACCAAGGAAAACTTTAATGTAATAACTTGAAGAATAGCAATATTCTAACAATAATAGGGGATTTATTAGATCGTTAAATACATGATCGCCTATATTATGCACGGAATACCACATCGGGGAAATAGCCTTAAGAGCACAAGCAACGTGTTTTTTTATATTTTATCATCATTTTGCAATAATTGGCTACAAGAGAAAGAATGTATGCAAATTTTAACGCAAAGCTAAGTTTTATAATCAAAGAGAAAAGGAACAGGATTTTGCGAGAATTTTAGGGCTGATATGACTTTTTTAGAAGTTTGATGAAAAGTTCATTTGAATTCACGACCCATCATAACAAAAAAGGAACAATTTAGTAATATTTAGTCTAATATGATCCTTGGAAGCAATGATTTTCAAATTAGCTGATCAACTTCAAGTTTATTTTTAACAAAAACTCAATCAATTTACAAGTTTTTTATCCTTAATTTAATTCTTATTTTAAATTTTCCTTTCATATTATTTTTCCTTTCATATTATTTTTCCTTTCATATTATTTTTTCTTTCTTATTTGTTTGATTAAATATATTTAAAGCTTAGCCATAGGAGTACTGTATCCCAAATTAAAAGATATTTATTCTCCAATGATAAAATAAGAGGTTTCCACTCTTGTAAAGGAGACCAGCTTTGTTAAGAGACAAATATTTTGCCCTTTGAATGGACTCCATATTGGCGGTATTTTCAAAGCATTAACGAACTAGGCCATTGTCTAGAAAAGAAGCTCTTTTGGTGAACGCAATATCTGATGCCATCATAAATGCATAAATTCTATCAAATAAGTAGCACCATAAATTGATCTGCCTATTGAATATTCCATCTGTATCTAGTCTACCTCTAAAATCAAGACATGAAAACCATATTTTTCTTTTCCATATCCTTAGCCTTTCCATTGGGACAGAAGATATTCTAAACCAAATTGAAAATGCATAGGATATAAATGTTCCGATCATTTGGCGATATAGAAGAAGCTCAATCTCTCTATTAAGCCCATGGTGTGGACTTAAAATTCTAATGAAATATTACACACAGATATTTCATTTTGTCCGAAATAGTTAAGAACTTATTACCATTTCTACTGCTTGGTATAAAAGATCTGCAATTGGGATAAAAGTACTTGCGTCTGCCTTTATTAATTACAGCTCCAGTCTTGGTTATATTCAGCCGAATTCGCTATCTAGCAAATAATTTGCCCTGAGCTGAAAGATAACCGTTATTTGGACTGTTACAGTTCTAGTCAGTGGTCCAGAAGACGCTACCAGGACGTCATCTGCATATACAAGCAGAAAGTCTCCCTTAGATGGTCTAGGTACATCAGGCATAAAGATGTTATACAACACCAGCCCTAGTAATGATCGCTGAGGCACCCCGCCGTTACAATTCTATCCCGAGATCGAGTTACTTCCCACAATTCTACACTTTGCCAAATGCCTTTGCAAAGTCATGACTGAGAGCAATCGTCGGCAGTCACTGCTATGACCCCCTAGACACATAATCTGAAAGTACCATTAGAGTATGAGATGTCGAATGACTTTCTCTAAACCCAAACTTGTAGTCTACAAGGATGCTCACTTCAATCAAAGTAGCTGGGAAAAGTATGTTGCATTAAGTACTTCTTCATTGTTGAGACAAAAAATTATCTAGAAAATAAATTTTTGGAATTATGAAATACAAACTGGCTGAGCGATGTCCGTTGAAATCCAAGGCACTAGATGAGCTAGAAAAAATTTAAATACGCCAATCGATCGGACATTAAATCAGCAAGATCGGCCATGTCCTTAGAAACACCGTGCCTGCCTTTAATTTTTTCTTTATCAATTAAAAAAAATTAATGAATAAGGTAAACGAAATAGGTGAGCTTTTCACCTCTTATTACTTATTCATCATTAAATTTTACTAGAGTCTGATACAGTGAACATTTCAGTTACTAAGCTGGGACAACAACCCTAAGCAAAACTTTTAATTTACCAAAAAACTTTTTTGGACAGTAAACCTTATTGTTGGACGAAATTTCTTGTGCCGATTTTTATTTAAAATATTCAATTGGATATCTACAGTATGGTACATGTGCTTATGTGTGAAGGGTATATTTTATTCGGCATAGCCAAATATAGCACTCTTACTTTTTATTTACTTTATCAAATTAAAAACAAATGCTAAGATAAACCGAAGAAAAGACATTTGCTTTAACCCAACATATGATTTTGTACATATGGAAGCAAAAATGTACATACAACGAATGCCAATATCTTCAAAACTTTTAACTGATAACTCTTTCCACAAACACCCAGAGAAATTATGATACTCAATGTAAAATAAACTACACTGCAACAAAAATAATAACAATGAAAAATATTTAATTTTATTTTAAAACAAAAGAAATATTTCTTAAGTGTTTAACTGAAGTTTTAATCGTAAAATTAAAGTTTATTTACATTTACATATAAATGCGTGTATGTTTAAAAAGCCAAACACATATATTGTTTATTACACATATTGTTGTTAAAGATGTAACGCTATCCGCTAAGAGATATTACCGACAAGTAAAATATACGCAGATAAACTTGGATGCTTAACTAAGACAAATAATATTCAAATTAAACCAAAAAGTCATGTTCTAGAACAAGTAGATTTTAAAGCGTTGGGGGTGTGAGTTTTTATTGTTTTTTCAACTTCTAAGTTAACATCCGGCTTTTATCCTTAAATAATTTTACATTAGATATTTACATGACAACACTTTGAATATTTATGTTGTTAAACACATTCATGACATATCGCGCCTTTAACATTATGCTCATGCATTAATTTTTCCCTTACTGTCATGAGTGTTTGTATGTATGTAGGCACGTGTAAAGCCGTTATAGTGCCAAACTTTTGTCATAATTGTTTCCGGTTATACTTAAGCGAATAAGAAAAGATATGCGAGAAACATTCGCTAAAAGCTAACTGTAAACAATTTGGGGGAAGTAGAACTTAATAATTATCATTTCTCATAAAAAGGCTTATTTTTCTCGTATGAGTTGCAGTATATATTTGTGTGTCTTGCAATGCTATGAAATCAAAGTATATTTAGGGTACTACAGGTGTATATCAGCATTCGATTTCGATAAAGATGGTATTTTAAAATATTTATATTTAAGAAAATTGACAATATATCCGAGTGGATATTTTAAGCCTGCAAACCTTAATAAGCGTTACAAGAACATTATTATGGATAGGGCTGCAAAAAAGAAAACTATGTCGTGTTTTAAATATTACTCGTAATAAACAGAAAAAAATCTAGGAGAATCTAAATAAGGTCTGAGATTGACTTAGGGCATTAGATAAATAGCCTCTACTGCTGCACTAGCATACATTTACTTCTTTGCTAAACTATCATAAATGTGTTTGAACTTTATCAGAGTGGGAGTTTTAGCATAAAAAAGGAAATAATTGCATAGATTCTAGCTGGCTTAGGAAGAAGGCTTAGCAATGTAGCGTACTACATCAAGAGTATTCCATTGTAAAATAAGGTTGATAAAGTTATTTATTTTATACCCTTCACAAAAGGTGGAAGGGGTATATACCATAAGTTTGTCATTCCGTTTGTAATTTCTAAAATAATCATTTTTGCACCATCAAGTATATAATTATATTCTTGATACTTTAACACACGGAAGTCAATACTTAAGGACAGAAACTTTGGTCCATAAATGATGTAGATATGGTAAAAACAAAAGGGAGTGCCTATATTTTCTTTATTTAAAAAAATATATAAATTGGAATTTCATTTAACCATTAAACCCTTTCAATACGATTTTTAAGAATACAAACCCTACGTCTCAATAGTAGCAATAAAGAAAATATAAAATAAATGAATTCTAATCGTGTAATTTAGAAAATTTAATCCAGCAACAACAACAATCTATTTGCTTGCAAAAACTGATGGGATGAAAATGTATAGAAATATATAGTAGTAATAGTCTTTTAGTTAATTGGGAACACCTAGTGGTACGCATGTGTCCCGTCAGTATTGAGAGGGTTAATTTTCATCAAAATATTACATTTTTACCAATATCGTATCAAAAATAATGAACTTTTGTAAAAATTTGCAATAAAAGTTTTGAGGTTTCAAAAGAACCTCTTGAATCTTGATCTTGATGCAAACCTGGTGGGATTTATTGCGCAACTATTAGAGACACGTATCATAACGTCCACTTTGGGAAATAATCACGTTGAAAGGGTAGTGAAAAGAGGCACTCCACAAGGTGGTCTATTGTCTCCCCTCGTCTGGAATCTGGTAGTTAACCCGGGCAAAACGGAAGTCATGCTCTACGCACGGAGATACAAGATACCGATTTTAACTGCACCTAAGCCGAACGGCACTGTGCTCAATGTAAGTAGAAGTGTGAAATACCTTGGGGTAATACTTGACCGGCAAAGATTGCCGAAAGAGCTCGGAAGGCGACTTGTGCACTCTATCTCTGCCAGAGAGCTCTAGGACCAAGATAGGGGCTTCAGCCTCGGATCACCTTCTGGCACTATAAGGCAGTATTCAAGCCGAATAGTCTCTATGGTGCTGTTTTTTGGTGGCCCGCTCTCAAGAAAACGGTCAACCAAAAGCCTCTTGATAAAGTCAACGGGCCATTCGATTGTGCTCAAGTGAGCTTCGTCGTGAGAGGCTGCCACTCCTTACTAACTTTGAGGTTCTATTAAAAACAAATAATTTAAGAAAAGAAACTTTAAAAAATTGAATTTTTACTAAACGTTTAAAATTTCACCAAGACACTTATTTATAACACTATAAGAAAATATCGCCAAAAATGTTATTTTTCGAAAAAAAAAAAAATGAACTTGCAATAAAAAATTTCATTTAAAATCAAAAATGAACAAAAAATAACGAAAACCTATCAATAATTTTAAAGTTTTCTGAAAAGCCCTATATTTTAAGAAAGTAAATTCAGCAATACGCAGCTAATGTCCTATTTACCTGTTTTGATTAATAATAAAATTAATAATATTGATATTTTTAAAATAACTTTTCCAAGTAAAAAATTATAAATGTAAAATTTAAATAAATAATACATGAGAGTAATTAAGTATAAAGACTAATAATTTGTCAATTTCATAAGCACTGAATGATAAATAATAATAATGTTTCTTCTAGCATTATCATTGTTTTCAGTAATGGTTATGCTCTAAAATGATTAGTATTTTTACGCACAAATTTGGTGGAACATATTTTTATTTTTGTGAAAGAATATATTAGGTGATTCAGATCTCAGACATGAAGTTGTGCGTGAAACTCACTATAAATGGTTATATTTTGAAAATGTAAAACCATCTTCAAAAGGGTTAACAATTATTTTTTAGGTATCAATGACAATAAATTTTTTGATAAGAACAATTATTTTTTATCGTTTTAATTAAGTAAACGATTTCATTATAATTTTATTACCATAAGTAAAAACATTTATAATAAAAAAGTATCAATTGCTTTAAATGATAGTTGAATTTATTGTTATTATTAATTATATTAAAGAATGCTAATGAAATTTCAAAGATAATGAAAAAATCCTCAGTGTAATAAAAAGTCGATTTTTTGTAATTTTTTGCGAAATAGCTGCGTCTATTTGTAAGTTATAAAAAACATGAAAACATTTAAAGAAGGCATTCGTAAAAAAAGAAAAGCATCACAATAATATTAAGAGGGAAAAATATTTAAAAATCTCTATTGCAGCTTAGCAAGAACAATAAGTAGCTCGGCTCCTCCGTTAATAAAATAATAAGTAAGTTTCAAGTTTACTCGGCTGACTAAAATTAATTTTTCTCATGTTCATTATTTACGTACATTTTATCACATTTTTTTTTTTATTTATTTTTTTTTAATTTTTCAGATTTAACACTATTTGTTTACAGATTTTTTTTTAATCAATTAAACTAACAAAACTATGATAAACTATTAACAAAACAAGTAGATTTAAGTTTTTTGAACAAAGTGGCTTTATAACTAACACGTCTATCTAAACACTACAAAAGACATTTGAGGTGGACAAATGGTTTAAAAGCCTGAGGGTTTCTTATCCACAAACCGACACATAATTAACAATGTCATAACTTTTTATAAGTGGTTCATTTATCACTTTTATATAAAGTTAAGAATAAAGTTTTATTAAAAAATATATGACCACTTTTTTGAACAATCATACACAGAAAAAACCTTAATTCGTATTCTATTACTAAGACACGATCGCAAATTTTTTTCTTATTGCAAAAGTACCAATATTTCGTAAATACTTTATTAGAAAAACTACATTTAGAAAACCCAGCTATTAAATAGATTTAAACAAAACTCTATTTGCTTTAAATCCAAAAAAAAAAAATAAAAATCATGGATAAAATATAGTAAAAGGCATAAAAACTTGTTCGAAATATGTAGAAAATAAGTTTAGAATTGTATAAGGAAGAAATTTTAAAAAAATGTTACGGGGGCTGCTCTATATATTTCTGGCCTAATAGTGAAAATGCGAATATTTATAATCAAAAATGGTTTTATTGTTTTTCAAAGCATAATTTATACACTTTTGCATGCGCTCAAACCAGTTGTCGAAGCACTTTTTCCACTCCGATTGAGACACCTCTAAAACATGGTTTTTTACAGTGCTATAGGATGGTGCTTCATCGCCATACAAAGATTTAAATTCATCAATGTACTCTTGTCGTGATAATCCACGTCGAAAGTTGTGAAAAATAATGCCACGAAAATGTTCACGAGTTAATTCCATTTTTTTCTATATTAATTTTTTCAAGTCACTGTAAACAACACAAATAATGGTCGTACGTCAAAACGTTTTGAGTACGATTATGCTTAAAAATGACAAACTTTCCAATGGAAATGTCAGATTGCACTTGGCAACTCAGTGTTGCCAGGCCAGAAATATATATAGCAGCCCTCGTATTTTAAAATTAATATTTTTATTAATTTTATTGCATTCATTAATGTTCTTCTTTAGTTTTTTATTTCGTAATTTAAGTTTTATTTTAGTGGTTGTATGATGTGGTGCCGTGTAAATAAACAAGTTTTCTATGAGTTTATTAGTTCAGTGATTGAATAAAAATTTTATTTTTTCTGGTTACATTTCGGAATAAATAGTGTCTTCTTATTTTGTTGTTCAAACTAAACTTAATCTTAATAAGATACAATTAAGCTGCTTTAAGAAAAAATGTATGTTTCTTTTTTAAACTCCATATATTCAAATGCATTTGTTGGACAAATTTAATTTAAAAATAACCTAATAAATCTCATACAACTCGTCCTGTACTGTTTTATTTTTTATTAATTTTAATCGTCATCTTTAAGCCTTAAAACACTATTCAAACAGATTTCAATTGATAAAAAGTACAAAAATTTCGGAGCCCATCATCCTAGAAAATACTGAATGAAACAAAAAATTTACAAACATATTGTTACGAAAAAAATATCTGGCAATCCCTACGTATCTAAAAAAACACAGAGGTGAATAAGTTACTTCCACCAGTGACGTGTGTAAAGAATAATAGGACAATTACTGCCATCCCTAAATAAGCGCGTAAAGCGCAAGATATCTGTCAAAATTTCTCGTGTACATACAAAATGTATGAAACATCCCTAAATAGCACGGCGTCAACGCTTAGCAATTGTAAAATCCAATTTTGTCAGTGCGTTAGGAAGTGAAGTTGGCAGCTTGTCGGTTTGTTTTAATTTGTTATGGTTGATAAGTAATGACAATTTAGTTATTTTCAAGGCAATCTAGCGGTTTTATCTCTTCTTTATTCTCATACAGCGGGTTTTAAAAAATAAAATAAGTTAACATTACTGTTAAAGACACAAAGTTGATGCTCTTATCTATGAATCACATTGCTTTGCGTCTTACGCGGTAATTTAGGGATGGCAATTAGCTAACACAAGTTGAGCAACCTAAATGAGAAACAACAGTACAAGCTTCCCGGAACGAAAAAGACAATTATTGTATGAAGCTATGGCAGGTAATTTAGCGAAGACCTAGCAGATGATTATCAAGGCACTCTTTATAATAAATAGAAAGAACACTAGCTATTAGCGAAAGAAAGTAACAGCTTAACAACAGTGTATGACAGATGTGCGTTGTGGCTATTAGATTAAAGGGAATCTTTGGCTTTAAAGTTACAGCAACCAAGTGGTGTGGTAGGTAAAGTGTACTAAATAAGGCATCGAGTAGTTCATAGTTCATGTCTCCCCAGAGTAACCCAGTATAGGACCCCATAGGATTTAAGCATAGCTATAAGTTGCCACAGACTACTATCAAATAGAGAATTTGTAACATGCCACAATGGTATTTGCTATCAAAGGAACCCATATATTTGTTCTAAAGCGAAAAACGTAACAATATTCAAAAAATCCATTAAAACAGGTAATGTTATAAAATCTGTGCCCACAAGGAAAAATTGCTAAAGTCGACTTAAGCATGAACATTTTGTTAAAAAGAACAACCATTTATTTCAATATTAAAGTTATTTAAAAATTAAACAATATTTTCTTTTGTTAATAGAAAGAGAAAAAAATATAATAAGTTCACTTTAATGGAAATAATTTTACGGAAAATCCTTTTTAAAAGCGTTAAAGTGTTCGACATTAACATTTATTTAAAAAATATAAGCTGTTTTTCCTCATAGCCACAGAAATTATATGGTAGTAAATCACGGGAATATTTTATGCATCTAACTGTCCTATATCTTGTTATATGAAATATAGATACGGTAACAGCTTGAAGAAATTTTGAGTAATTACGCAGAAAGAAAAATGTTAAAAAATATTACAGCAACTCACACTTAAGTGCTCTTAAAAACTAAATTATTTCAAGAATAAATCCAAGAAATTAATAAACGTAAAATAAAATTGAAAACTTTAGTAACCATGGGGCAAATTACGGCATTCGATATCGATCGAAATTTCAATGGAATTTAAATGTATCGAATACTGTAATTTTTCCCCAGGAATAATTTTGATATACTAATAATAAATTTTTTTCTATATTAAAAAAGGGATGATGTAGTAGAATGTTTTAATACTTAGGTAAGTTTAAGGTACAAATAGACCAGCCATACATATAAAACACTTATGTAAAACGACCTTGTGGGCACCAATATATTTGATTATTGGTGATATGGAGTTACACTATAGCCACAGCCAGTACCGTTCGCGTAAATATCAATTAAACTTTGAGTTTCTACCATAACCATACTTAGTTATATTTACGTTTGATTTGTATGTTTTTATTGTGCTGGTACTTTTCAGGTTCGATGCATTGTATTGGTAGATTTCAGCCCCAAAAAAAAGGCTCGGCGGAAAGAAATTTTACTCCAAAAATATAATCATAACATAAACAAATAACTATTTTAATGATAAATCTTATTTTTGGAAGGAATAAAAAAGTAGAATAAACGTTGAAAAAATAAAATGATTTTTTATTCAAAAAACTGTGTGTTGCTTATAAAGTTACGGACTTATTAATTCATCTTGGTATTTATTTTAAGCCGAGGTACGTCACGGGGTACATAATGCACGCCACCACCTGAGCTTCATCTAGTCACTTTAAGCTGTGTAATATTCCTTTCTGCTTCTTTCTTGCCTTAGGGCTTCTTAATAACAATCCTAACTTGCCACCTCCTGCTACTACTTTTTCTTTATGAAACTTCCATACAACTTATAAATCCCACTAGAAATGGGTTCTGGCTCTCAGAGAGTCGAATAAAGCCTAGATATAATTAGGTGTCGCTAAATTAGTTTGTTAGTTATATGCGTTAAAGCACCGACGAAAATAGATTATATTTTCTATGACTTCATAAAATTATTATAATTTTCACCAACTCAAAGCTTTCCTTTATTACTTATACTTATTATATGATTGAAAAGCATCTTTCATAACTAAATTATGCTTCAAAGTAAGCAAAACAAAAAGTACGTTTTAAGATCTTTAATTAAATTTTGTGTTCACTTTGCAATAAATATCAATATCGTTTCAGTTCAAAAAAAAAAATCATACAATTTTAATAAAAATATTTTGAAACAATATTCTTACAGGGTCACAAAACCTACGGGTCAGCGGTTTGAAATAAAAACCCCAAACATTTCAAAAATCATTTCAATTAAATGAATACCAAATACAATTTAAATAAATATTTTTATGAATACACATACGAAGCATTTTGAAAGATAAAAATTATTATTAATTAATAATGACACATACAAGCAAATGGGTTGACAATGCCAAACAATACAAATGCTCTCAGCGACGGACAATGTAAAAATTAAAGAAATTCAATAGTGTTTTATTTTCTTGTACATATATTTACTTGCTTAACTAAACTGATTTATCTTAGAGCCATTTTACACGACGGCATTTTGCATGAAACTAGTTTCATGAAATTTTTGTTTCTTGGCAAGAGGTGTAGTGGCGGAAGCGGGGTAAAAAAAATGGAATGATGTCAATCAAGTCTACTAACAAGAACTTCTAAGTATAAGAAACTTAATATTCTTTTTGCAACTGTGTTTTTGATTTCTTACAGAAAGAAATAAAGAAAGAAATCAATTTTAATTGTTTTTAATATTCAGCTCGAAATCATTGTCAGTGTGTGTATCATAGTAAGTGTGTATGTATGTATATTCCCAGCAAACCATATGAATCTGAAATAAAACTTTAGAATTCATTTCCCGGAGCTTAAAGAATATAAACCACAATAATTTACCATCCGAAAACCTTCAGAAATGAGGGCTTTTTTTTACTAAACTTAAAGAGCTATTAATTTATTTTAGAAGGACTATTTTTTATTCTTAAAGAGCTTATAATAATAGCTCCAAAGATACACATATTTGTGTCATATAAGAGTCATGGCTTGAGCCATTTTTAGGCATGTTCAGAAAAATCTCCCTAGGAGAGTTCTTTTAAGAGTAATTTTTCGCAGTGCTTATTTATCGGTTGGCTGGGTTATTACCAAAGAAGACGTTTTTTTTACATACAAATAAAATACATATACTACACTCATACATATTACCATAAACATACAATAATAATAATAATTCATTTATTTGTTACCATTCAATTTATTCGAATTACTCAACTCTGTACACTTTCCAACCAAAGTTCTCAATAATTGTGACTTTGAGTTTATGGATGACACTACCATGTACAAATGGGTCGACAATGAAATTCTTTTAAATGAATAAAGTAAAATATAAAGATTCTTATTTAAAATTTTATTGGCAAACAAATTGAATTGATTGATTTAAATTAATTTATGGTTCCTATTGTCGTCGTCTTTTTAGAATGTTGACAAAAATAAAGGGAATCAAATTTATTTATGCTTAATTCAAATAGAAATAAAAATTCAATTTCGTACTTACTTAATTCATCAGAAATATATTCATTTCTTAAATTAACCAAAAAAGCAATCACAATTAAAATGTTTTTTCTTCAAGCAAACAGTATCAAGTTCCGTCTTGAAGTAGGTAATGAGATAACTGTCAAGGGCTTATGTTAAAAATCATGGTACCTTTTAGCTAAAACGATTTGGGTGTATTTTAATCAGTTTAAGAAAATTCGTAAATTGACCATAAAGAGCCTTTAGAAAAAATTAAAAATAATAAGAGTGCAGTATGCGGCTATGCCAAGTCTTATATAACATCTACGAAAAACTAGTTAGTGAAGTATTTATAATCTAAAAAGCAAATATTGAGGTGACAGAGAATTAAAAAATGAAAAAATGGTAGTGCATATATACAATTTTCCTTAAATATCTCTTCAAAAGCTTTAAAATTATAGCCACGTTGATATTTAAATAAATTAGAAAATTTCAGAGCCGCGTAATCGGAAAATATAGGCGAGCGCCAATTTCTTCACTTGATATTTTTTTTTATTTTTTAATTCTCTTTCGGCATTTTTTTTTTTTTTTTGTGAAATCAAGTTTGTCTCGGACGGACATCGCTCAATCGACTTCGCTATGCATAAGAAGTCAGAATATATATACTTTATGGGGTCGGAAATGGATATTGAAGAAATTACACACGGAATGATAAACTTACACATGCCCTTTTTCCAATTTTTGTGGTGAAGAGTATAAAAGGCAACCGAATAAGTATGAGAATCCATTAATTTAATTTTTCTTCTGAAAAACATACTTAGCAGACTTTTGTAGATGTAGATTCACCTCCAATAAAAAAACCCATTAAATGTTTTAAAGAAAATATTCCTTTGGTTGATCAGTAATCTTAATCTAAGCATAACACTATTAATCCTTTCGGTATCAAGATTTAAAAATAAATGTAAATAATAATGAATGACAGGTCGACAAAAAATTAAATTATCGTAACTTCTTATCTTGCAATTTCACTATATGGTGTCAAAACACTCGCTAGAGCTGACATCAAGTCATGAGCAACACCACATATTTGACTTAAGAATCAAAGAAAACACTGAACACGTTGCACAAATTTTTTGTTACAAGCGAGTACTTCTTGAACTTTTTCATAAAAGGGTGTTTTAAATACCCATAATTTTAAAGGATTTTTTATTTATTTATAATATAATTTTATTAATAAGATTTCAGGCATGTTTAATAAAACAAGCAAAAATTATTTTTTTATTAACGATTAATATGTATCGAAAGTCTTCGATTAATTACAAAAAAAAAAATCTGGTAACAAAATTGTTTTCTACTTTTGTCTTATTTCTAGGACATTAAAATTAAATGCAGCCGCTATTGAAATTATACTTTAATTACTATATCCAAAAACAAGATTGAACTCTACCTTTTATATTCAGGTTTGACCGATTCATCACATTATTTCCGTACACTAGTGAACAGAAAATAATTTTAAAACAAATGATGCTTCATTTGTTATAAAATTTTAATTGATTCAATTGTATTGTATTTTTTTTTTTTTTCAATCAATTCTATAACTAAGTCAATTAAAATTTTAATAACTATTAATAGGTGCCAACTCTTGTTTTCTGTTTATATTAGTTTTAATATACTATAACGTAAGTTTTTGCTGAAATACATAAGAAACGAAACGACTAAAATTACCATTTCCGATAACAGCACTGGAAGTGGCAACGACTCATTTTCTATTGATGTTAAATCTAATGTCGAAGCTCATTACAAGTCATTGGCCAACAAACGATAATGGATAAACAATGACTAAACATTTTAAACATGAATTAACTTTTTTTTAAAGCTTAAGTCATTGAGTTAAAAAACGTGGTTGATCCTTTTGCAACAATTTGGTTTTAATCAGTGAAACATTTTGGTCTTTATCAGTGTATTCCATAGCACCATATAGGTTTTAGAATCATGTTATAAAGTAGAGGTTTGCAATCTAATTTAAGTGTAGAGTTCGAGCGAATCAGCCGAAGGTATTTGTCTTGCGATATTTCGGTTTTGCTCAGTTATTTATCCAAATCATACATTTTCGCCTTAATTATACCCGTTACCACAAAAAAATCAGCATGATTGGTTCATGTTCTTCGAGGCAGCAGGCAAAACACCTCGCCTACCTCTAATTTTTTCATGTCATTTGGAACAATAAAGTAACTCTAATAAAAAATAAATATACCGATCGAGAATTAAAAAAATAGATAAAAACATCCAGTAAAAAAATTGGCGGTCGCCTATATTTTCCGAGTAACAGGGCTCTGAAATTTTCAAATTTTGTAAAATATCAAAATGGGTACCATTTTAAAAATGCTTAACCCATAAGGAGCCGATGTTATTTTATGTAAAATTATATATATGCAGTACAAAAATTTTTTTTCTCTGTCACTAATCTAGATTTACGTAGATGGTGAAGGGCATATAAGATTTGGCATAGCCGAATATAGCACTCTTACTGGTTTTAACCTTATTTTACCATTTCAAATATCTGAATGTGTAATAGGGAGTTTCTTGAAGACTAAGATGTGTAGATGCGCATGCGGGATGGAGTATCAGATGTACACAACATTGGTCCTATCTTGTGAAACTCCTGCTTTAATCGGCAAACTTAAATAATATTCTCCTTTTAGTATAAACGTAAGTAGTCGTAGCCTATAGATGTTTGTGGGGATGGTTTTGCTGCAGTTTAAATAATAGGACTTGATGTTATACAAGGCTAATTGGTCTGTATAAGTCTTCCTTTTTGTGATCTTTTACCAGCTTTGAGATCACTGCAGTGAATAAAATCTGTCATACTAAAGAAAAGTAAACAGGCTTATTTTGATTGAAACTTTTGGTAACTCTATAGGCATCGTTTTGCCAACACCAGGACCATTCTTGCGGTGCAGGAGGCCTAAAACTATCGATCTTTTTAGATTTCTGCTTGCACGCCACAACGAACAATCCTATTGTGAAGTTCCATTAAGGTCCTTTTAGGTATGATTTATTAACCGATTATTGGCTTATCAATATACATGTTGTCTCATAGTAATTTGTGGTAGATATTTATTTTTCATATCTTCCTTCCAATAACTGAAACACGTATAGATTACTTATTTTCTCTATATCTCTTTCTGATGAAATTAATTTATACAATTAAAACAAAAATTTCACTAACCAAAAAAGCTCTTCTTACTAAAGGGAATATTACTGAATAAAGTGGTGTTTAGATAATTGCTAGTGAATTTGGAACATACCATCGCTACACCTGTGCCAAGTTTGTTTAGTGAAAAAGACATTACTGCAAAAATCTACCATTGTACTTATACATTTTCTAAAATTTGAACAATTTAAAGCTTACAAACGTCACAAAATACCTTGTGGACATTTTTAAGTTCTTCGCTCTCAAAAATCAAAACTCTTTTAAACTTCATTTTCATTTATATATGTATTTTTCTATAATTTCACAACATTATTATTTCTTAATCATATTTCAAATGAAATATTAATTTTAAAACTTGTTTTATTATTACCAATATAATGACTCATTATTGTTTTAAGATGTGAGTTCAAAATTTTAAATGACGACGATAACCAAATTTTACATACATCGTACATATAAAGAATATTTTTTTATATATTTGTATATTACATTTCTAGGACCTATTGTGCTTTAAAAAACAAACAGATAAATGGACAAAGTTGAGTGTAAGTAAAATAACAAATACAAAAATAAAGTAAAAAGCAATCTTATTAGGTGGTTCCATACACTCAAAATAATAATTTGAAGATTTTGTGCATAAAATAACTCGTTGCGATGTCTAAAATAATTGATTTAAGGACAACTGATTCTTGTGCAGAATTGGTTTTAATTCTGTCTGAAAATAACTTTTAAATAAAAGAATTGTTATTTTAAATAATTTGTTTTTAAATAAACTGGGTATTGCTCAATTATAAATATGAATTCGTTGCGAAGAAAGATTCTTTTATATGGCCCATATCAAATATTTTGAAATCATTTATTAAGACCGTTTGTTAACTTTTAAGAGACATCCTGTAACTGCGTAATATAAAAAATTTGTACTGAAAATTGTTTTTAATATTTTTTATATGTAAAAAATTTAAAACAGGAATTACGCTACTGAACAAGCTTTTCATTCGCAACTACGATTTCGCTTAAAAACACAATATTTAGCTATAATTTGAAATGTTGCTTTCTTTTCAGTGTATTTCTAATTTATTTTGTAACTTCTGAGCAAAGTTTCAAAGTTAAAGAAACCCTTTGTCGGTTGTTATAATTTTCAGACAATTTATTTTATGATGAAGTGGTAAAATTTTTACTAGTTCTCTTGTATGCTCTATAAGTCTCTGCTGTTTTTTTGTTTTTTTTTTGTTACTATTATTGGTCAATGTACACCTTAGTGCATGCTAAATCTTCAATAGTGTTTCATATTATCTTGTCATGACAAAATTGTTATCCTATATTTTATTTGGTTATTAATATTTTATTTGACTACATATAATTAGTTTATTATTTATCTTGCTAAGTATGTTATTTCAAATATTTGCTTCTTTTAATAAATTTTAAATACTTTTATTTTTAAAAATTACAACTGTAGGGTAAAAACAGCTCAACTTAATGAGATATTTTAACACCTTAGTTCTTTGAGCTATTTCGCTGCACTTTACTTTTAATTTAACGCCAATCTAAAGCAAATACAATTTGTACAACAAAACTAAAATTTTACTATTCAAAACAATTTCATGGTTGAATTTTTACATTCAGAGACTCATTCATGTTTTATTACAACGTTATGGTATTTCACTGGTTATCACTTTCGTAATGTAGGGTAGAAAACTGGAAACTCTTGAGTAAACATCAGGTCTGCCTTGGGCACATGTGGCTGAGCCATATGAAACAACACCAACAAGCTGCAAAGGCACTTGTGTGGTAACCAAAGGACCACCAGAATCACCCTGAAAACAAACAAATAAACAAACGAAAAAAAAGTTAACAGTAACAATAAAAAAAGCGTATACGTAGAAATTGAAGGCCAATATGTAGTTCTGACTTAATTTCAAGTTTAAAACTTAGTATTTATTTCTACTGGGAAAAACAATCATGTTGAGGTGTATAAAGAAAATTATTTGTATACAATTTGAAATTGATCTATACAAATTACTTTGTGACTCATTTTTTATTATACAATGTGCGAAACGTCAAAGACTGCGCTGGCTGCGTACCATCAAAGGAAAAGGTTTCTTCAAATGTTTCAACATGAAATACATTTTTTTCCATAATTTTTATGGCATTTTGAAACTCAAGCAAAACACACTCAAGCCCATAGACTAAAATTAATTTAATTAAAAGAATCTAATGTGTAGCGTTAATGAACTTACCATACACGAGCCTTGACCTTTGGTTGACAAAGCACAAATTTCATTACGAGTCACTCTAAAGCCTTTTCTACCGCACTCCTCATTCGTTATGGTCTGGTAGTCTAATTGCTGCAACTTATCAGGCAATCCTCCCGCTGCATTTGGTGTTGTAGCTCCCCAACCTGTTAAACGAACATTAACCCTGTCTCTTACACGACTAGTACCGCCCAAGTTAATAGTGCCTATAGAGTAACGATATAAATTAAATGCTGGTTGTACTTTTAAAACAGCAATATCGTTAATAATTCTTGGACTCAAAGAAAATTGAGGATGCACATGTTTTGCCGCCACCCTATGCCTTTGACCACCTGAGTTCCAAGTTAAAGTACCTGCTACTATATTAACATCCTCAACTCTCATTTTATCCACACAATGAGCTGCTGTTAGTACATGATTTTCACTAATAATGGCACCTCCACAAAAGTGGCGCCAACGATTGCGTCGATAGGCTTGCAGCGATACTTGAAAAGGTACAATTTTTTTAACCACTTCGCCACCATTTACCCGGGAGTCATTAACTGTATTAATTACTTCGCCAATAGTATGCTTTAAATCATCATCTGCAACTGTTGTTTCCCTGAAGTTTGCCGTTTGTAATGTCTGTGGTTCTTTTTTATTCGTTTGAGCTGTTGTTGCTACCAGCAGCCAACCGAAAACTAAAGCAATTTTGGAAACAATTTTTAACATTTCTTGCGCTTTTTTAACGACTGTTTAAATTCTGAATGTTTAACTTACTTTTATAAATGCACGTATGTTTGTATACTA
Source organism: Gymnosoma rotundatum (assembly GCA_916610165.2). Classification (NCBI taxonomy): domain Eukaryota; kingdom Metazoa; phylum Arthropoda; class Insecta; order Diptera; family Tachinidae; genus Gymnosoma; species Gymnosoma rotundatum. The sequence goes on along the minus strand of OU744336.1, from coordinate 141,552,121 downwards.
TGTATATTAAATAAGTTTATATTAAATGGTTTAAGATAAAAATTGTCCTACAGTTCAGATATTTATTTAACATACTTTTGATAAATTGTGGATTACTTCAAGATTCATAATCTAGGTTAATGCAACAATTTCTGGAAAATAATAAGTGTCTGCTTTTAGGCTGAAACATTTGATTGAAATGCTTCTCCCGTCTTTACAAAATTTTGTAATTGTAACAACAATTAACAATTAATTGTTTTAAAAATTATGTTCCAAAAAAATTAATGTTTTATTTTTCAAATCACTGAACTAAATATAACATTTTTATAGAAATTCCAGCTAGTGCTAGATAAAACTAACTTTTCATATCCTTTCATTTATTAGTCAATTTTCTGATTTAATCCACTAAAAAGTAGGACGTTATACAGTAGGATATATTATACGATTTCTGCTCATAATTTGGTAAAAAAAAAAAAGCCAAAGAACTTGCAACAGAAAATCCAATACTAAACTTCGTAACTATGCAGCAGCAATATCGGCTTGTAAACAAAGTGATGCCGATATGGGTGCAGTCGTGAAAAAAATGCAATGTAAAATTAAGAAACTGCAACATTTATCCACACTCAGGATATTATAGAAAAAAGTACGCTTGCCAAAATTCCCTTGCAATCTATTTAAACGCATGGACTAAAAAAAGAATGTAATGTAGTGGAAGTGAAGTGAAGTGAAGAAGACGAAACTCAAGCTAAGAATTATTATTATTCTACTCAAACTCAAACATTTATGATCCAAGCTCGTCGAAAAGTCCTCTCATTTATCTTCATCTATTATCCTCTTAAGTTTACCTTTCTTATCGGGAAAAGAATTTGTCATCTTATTTAACTAAAGTACATAACTGAGACAAAAGAAGTGGTTATGAAGAAGATTTGGATTAAAAAAAAAATTGATAGTGTAAAACCCTACGAATATCAACTGGTAGTGGAAAATCTATTGAAGTAGTTAAAACTAATTGATAGGAAGGTCTTAACGCAAAATATTAAATCAGGTAATGCGACAAGCTTGTTTTGCTTCACCTAAGGACATTAAATAATAAAAGTAAAGTATTCCGTGCAAACGAGGAAATCTAAAAGTTTGGACTTTTTATTACATTTAGGCTGAAAGTGCAAATAACAAAAATTGCAGGTACGGGGAGATAAGCAAACTATTTTAAAAACAAGTAAATCTAGCTTAGCAACTCCAATCAAAAAAGCAAATATTGGGGTGACAGAGAATTAAAAAATAAAAAAAAATTGGTTTTGCATATACATATATTATTTTGCATAAAAATGCCATTGGCTCCTAATGGATTAAGTATTTTCTTAAATATCTCTTTAAAAGTTTAAAAATGATACCCATATTGATGTTTCAAAAAAAAATCGAAAATTTCAAAGCCCCATAGCTCGGAAAATGTGGGTAAGCGGAAATTTTTTGACTTGATGTTTTTTTCTTATTTTTTAATTCTCTATCGCCCCATTTATATATTTTTTATTTCGTTTTTTCCAAACGACATAAGGAAATTAGAGGTAGGCGTGGTGTTTTGCCTGCTGCCTCGAAGGACATGGACCGATTATTCTGATTTTCAATAGCACCAGTTTCCAAAAGACTTCGTTTCTTTAAAGTCAAATATCTTCTAAACAATGAAAGTAAAGCAAACCAAAAGCAATTCAAATTTTAAGAACCGTATTGATCACCGGGCTACTTTTCATAAAGTGAAGTTTCAGAAAAATCCAATTTGCAGCTTCGAAGTTCCAGATTTGTTACCATTTTTTTTAATTCTTTTTTGCGAAAGTTTTTAGCGTAAATGCTTGTAAAGAAAAAGTCATAAATCAAATTAATTATTTATTCTTCAAAATCGGCAATAGACAAATGAAAATTTTAAAATTGAAATCTTAAAAAAGACTTTCAATACTTTCAATTCATTTCAAGTCTTAAAAACAAAGTTTCTTTCTTATGTAATAATCTTTTTCATTATGATTGTTTATTCAATTCTTGCTTAAAGAGAGCAAACAAAATTACTTTATACATATAAATTTAATGACTTATTATTCAACGCTTTGTAAAGAAAATTCTGTATTAAATTGCTTAGATCTTGCAAAGCCTTTTTCGTTGAGTTTATTAAAGTTTAATGCTATGTATAATGTCTGTGTGTGCAACATAAACACTTAAAAGAATCTTTATTTCATGCCATTGCCTTAAAAACTTGTGAAAAACATTTAAGTGTCAATAAATTTGCATGCTTCTTGAAGGTTTAGTGTGACTGTAATTTTTATATTGTTAACAATGTACTTCTTTCAAACATTTACTTTTGCTTTGTTTTCTTAAAACTTTATACATAAAATTGTTTACCGATCTTTCTTCCTTAAATCTTCTCTAATGTTGTTTGGGGACAATGACACATAAAGTAACACTTTAACTTTCAAATATTCAACTTTCGTAGTAGATCTTCGGATTGTTTAAAACGGATTTCCGGGACCGAAAAGCCTTTTTTGTGATAGATTTTATATATATTGGCTACACAATAGTAGAAGGTTGGTAAGTTAACGTGATTTAGATGGTTTTTATCATGTTTCTATTTTTTTAATTTACTTAAATATTTAGTTTGAATTCAAAATAAAAAAAAATTTAACAAAAAAATTATATAATTACCATCAACCAGCTTGTGTTACAATCTATCTTATACTGTCATGTTTAATTTATAAGCGCAACAACAAGGAAAAGGCGACTGTAAGTCATTCTTATGTAAATGTTCTAGTTTTTATTTTAATTAACATTGTCTCTACACATATGCCTTTACATAGAGACACATGTTTACACATACATGGATATATAAAGATTACCTTTTTAATAAAAGCACAAATAGAACGTGACATCCTTTTGTTAACAAACTCTTTATTTTCGTTGTGTTAATAATATTTTTCTTTTGAGTCATTAAAGTTGCTAATCTCTTGTTCAAATATATTAAGAAAAAAAGTTTGTAATCACCTGTATAAAAGACATTAATATTTAATATTTTTGTTTACTTGCCTCAAACATCCTTTGATATTTTAAGCCGTTTGAAGCAAGGACAAAAGGCTGAAATTTAATGAGGATAAAAGATTAACTTTATTTATTTACCTGCAATTTTATATTGCAACGCTATTAAGAGAGCCAAGAAAATTGGAATTAAAAACATGTTTAACTGATTTATCATCTGTTTACAGAAGATATAAGATGCACTGCTATGCAGAAAATTGATCTTTGGAGAACTTTTTTTAATTTCGAATAACTAAAAGTAATTCTTGCGAAAAAGACGAATTCAAAACAGATTTCATCCGTTTGTCTACAACTATTTAAAAGGATGGCCACATTAAATTACATTAACTATTGGGACCCACTTATATTCCATCTCCAAACAAATACATCAAATTACATCAAATGTAGTAACACCCGTTAATTAATAATTTAAAATATTTTACTTCTTATACCAAAAAAAATTGTGGACAATCTGTGTAATTTTAAAGACTTAGCAATACAGGTCACTTGTAAGTTCCAACTGCCTGTCTATAACAGTTTAAGAGTTTGGCCACATGTATCAAATTACATCAACTATTGGGACACCCTTTAATTTCCAAATACAAATTTTATACATGTCGTTATAGCGAAGTTACCAATAAAGGTTCGTTGTAAGTTACTCGTAGAAGCGTCTGTCTAGGATTGTTCAAAAGTGTGGCCATTGGCCACATACTATATCGGTCACAGCAATCGAAATTCTGTCCAATTTGCAAGGGTTTGTCTATAACTGTTCAAAAGATACGCCCATATAGGTCAATTTGCATCACCTTTGGGGACACCCTTATATTTTTAAAATTATTTTTTGAATTACTTTTTGCCATTAGGAGCTATAGTGATACGCAGTTTTTAGGTTTAAAGGGGTACCCTTTACGTTAAAAACATGTATGGGGACACCCTTTAATTTTTAAGATTATGAACTGTTTTTAAAATGGGAATAATCTGTAAGCATCACCTTTCAAATAAAGAAGAAATTTTCAAAATTGATCCAGAAATGACTGTCATGGGGGCACAATTATAAAAACCAACATTTAGTCGAAATGATAACCTTCTTTTTTTTAATTGTCATAAAAAACTTTCTGCTATTTTTTTAATTATTCCGATTAAATTAATTACCGATATTGATTATTGAGGGTCAAAGCACGTCTGATTTATCTATTAAGTCGCTTAGACATCTCCGCTTGTTTTATAGTCATCTTTGTTCTTTCGTCTCTGCGAGCTTATGTTTGATATCACTACGGGAGTGCCAGATTGGATCTTTGTTGTTGAAACAGACCTTATAACGCTATATATGTTTAGCGTCTCTATTGATTGGCCGAGATTAAAATTTTCATTTCTGATAAGAAGACATTGTTTATCACCTTGAATCATACCCAGCTATCATCGAAGGTATTTCATCTCTAAGTTACTTGAGTTTTGAAGAAAAGGCACACCATTATACAAAAAAGTATGTAATTAACTGAAGGTCGACAGCTCTCTCTTAGTCTCCATTACTCTTCGGCAGACTAATTTAGCCGTTAGACATCCTTTTCCGATCGTGGCCATATGAATGTAAAAGTCGCAACTTCCAACAAGTAACAGCTAACGACCATTTATAATTAAAAATAAAATGCTTTAAAAATATTGTGCTACTATCCCGACTTAATACCACACCATATAGATTATTGCGGGTAAAAGAACATGTCGTTTTTCTTTAACTTTGATTTTTGTCTTTACTTTATTTTTTGGATAAAAATCTTTAGTTTATTTAAAATATTTGTGAGAAAATTCCTGAAGAGCTAAGTAAGCGGTAACGAAATAGCCATCGAGATGAGCTTTCACCCTCAATGATCAATTACTACTAAATTATTAAAACATTTAGTCGGGATAGTAGCACGATATTTTTAAATTTTAATTAATTTAGTTAAATATTTCTGTGGTTTAATTTTAATAAATAAAATTCTTTAACAATATGCACCTCAAAGTAAACCACTTCAATTTGGGATAAAATATACCGCAAACAACAACAAAAATCAGCATTTGCTTCTTAAGAATTGCAAAATAACAGACCATAAACTAAGAAATTCTAACTTTATCACAATCTACTACTTTTTTATTTCACTTACTCGTATATTTTATATGAAAGAAAAAAACACAAAAACAATCATTCTTTAGTATTATTCTCAACACTGTTTTTTGTAATTCAAAGAAAACCAAACGATAACTTTATTACTGTGAAATTTTCATGCTGATTTAAACAAAACGTAGACAAGAAAACTTTTTTATAAAACGTTTAGCAAAGTTATATATAACAATACCAAAAGTCAGTTTTTAAAGATCAACATTAACGACTTTATGAAATGGTACACTCAGGGAGACGTTTTTTAGTACACATCAGTGTATAGGGGCTTATTAAAATAATATCTGAAGTACAACTTCCCTTTTTATACCCTTCACCACAAAAAGTGGATAAAGGGTGTAAAAATGTATGTCATTACGTTTGTAATTTCTACAAAATCCATTTCCGACCCCATAAAGTATATATATTCTGATTTTTATGCATAGCGAAGTCGTTTGAGCGATGTCTGCCTGTCCGTCCGTGTTAGTGTTTAAATAAAGTTTGTGAAGGCACTGAATCAGCTAGAGAAAATTTCTATACGCCAATCGATCAGACATAGTGTCGAAAGAGTTGCTAATGTAAATCAGCAAAATCGGTCCATGTCCTTTGGGTCAGCGGGCAAAACACCATGCCTACCTCTAAGATTTCCATATCATTTAGGAACAATGAAGTAACTAAAATCAAAAAAGCAAATATTGGAGTGACAGAGAATTAAAAAATAAGAAAAAAAAAACAGCAAGTGAAAATATTGGCCCGCGCCCATAATTTCCGAGTTACGGGACTCTGAACTTTTCAAATTTTTAAAATATCAATATGGGTTTCATTTTAAAGCTTTTAAAGAGGTCTTTAAGGAAATACTAAAAGTTTTTGAAAAATGCTTAACCTATTAAGAGCAATAACATTTTTGTGTAAAATTATGTAATTATTAATTATCTGTCATCTTCATATTTTGCTGTTTTTATTGGACTTACTTCCCTAAACTAGATTTACAAATATGGTGAAGGGTATATAAGATTCGGCTCAGCCGAATATAGCGCCAATATATATGGCCACTTTAATTCTTCAAAACAGGAGGTTGCTCGACTCGAAAATTAAAATCTTCTGAACTGTGCGAACAGTTGCGGAGAAACTTTTTAGCACCTGCCTGAACTACCCATCAGTTGTGGTTATGATAGTTTCATCGACGACTTTAAAAATATCAGGACCAGTCACATTGAAAAAGAAGAGCAAATGATATGCTTGCATTTAATTTGGGTGCTATAACCTTTTAAGTACAAATGAGCTTCGTGGCTTCTTTTGAATAAAAAATTACGATCTTTGAAAATTACCTGAGAGTTGAAAAAATATGAAAAATTACTTTATTTATTGATTTATCCTTGTAAATTCTTTAAACAAAAATAAAAACGAGAAACAGCCAACTTTATTATTTATACATTATCCCAACTATAGGGTACTGGAAAATGATCAGAAGGATAAAACACAATACAATGCGATGATACCTTTCTTTTATGTTTGTTTGGTTTTTTATCTCAATCATACTTTTTGGTATAAAAATATTTTTTGTAGCTTTTTCTCGTTTATATATTATTTTTTGTTGTATAATAAAAATGCATTTTAATCATTTTGATCAACAGCGTCAAAATCATCCTGCGTCAACAGTTTTATTGTTTACTTGATGTTATGCCGCCACACATTTTGCTCTCTGTTTTAACAAGTTTATTATCAGCTTAAATGCATCAGACAAGACGAGTTGTTAGAGGAAAAAGTCTGTGTTACTTATTTGCGCGCATCATATTCATTTTAGCAGACCGCTATGCGCCATCATTATTATGACATTCAAACAAAGATTTTAGGTTAAAAGAAAAACGAACAACAAAAAAAAAACTCTTCCTAACACACGATACCAAATCATGTGTGGTCATTTTTCAGAACTTGATTTTATTACGATATTTTAAAGTGATTTATTTTAAAGATTTTTTAAGGAACACTTAACAGGCCAAAGCAATATAAACTGTGTTTTTTAAAAGATCGTTGTTCGTCACGCCATTTGATTTTTTATAGGGACCTAAATCAAAGAATGAAATTTAAAAACAAAACACACAAAAACCAAACGGTAGCTGGCATTAATGGTCTCGTGCTTACGATTGACATCTGGGTTAAGCCCTTCAGTGTTAAGAAATCAAACTAAAGTTATTCAAATATAGTTGCCACCTAAGGTGATATTTTATTGGCAACAATTCTTCTCTACCCCGGCAAAAATTATTTATAACTCTCATGTTTGTTTGTATTGACTAAAATATGTCTGTTATGAGTTATTGTTTAAACTGCTGGTCGCAATCATCTTACTCTATTAGACGTAGTATTCGTAGTGTTTAGAAAGAGCTCTATAAAAATATGCAATCTATTCGATTTTCTTTCTTTAACTATTGTAGTGGGAGTAGTCGTGTACACGAATGAGCTTAGTGTTTGTTGTTTTATGACGAACATAAATATTATTGTCATACCAATGAATAATTAAAAACACAGAAATAGAATTGAATAAAGGCTATAAAGTTTTTGTTGCCCAGGGTTTTTATTATAAAATATGAAAGTAAGTCAATTATTGATATAGATGTTGTATTTGCTGTGACGTTATAAATAGCATTTTTAGGGAAATTTTAGGTTGTTTGAAACGAGCCAAATGAGTCATCTACATTTTTCCATTAATTATTTTTAGCAGTAAAGTAACACGTATTGTTTAAGAGACTCTGGTATCATAAAAAAAAATCCTTTTAAAATTTTACAATAAGATGCTTACAAATAACAAATAAATTAGATTAGGCAGGCAGCTGTATGGGCTTAAAAAATATTGTTTATGGTACCTTGAAGAAAGCAATGGTGGAAAACGAAGGAAAAGACACAAGCTTACAAAAAGGGAATATCAACTAAAATCCATGTTGGACGTCTAATTAGGTAAAATGGCTAATACAAAAACTATAAAAAATTGAACAAAATTATTAAAATCGTTTATCACGAAAAAGATCTACAACCGCTTAAAAAACTAATAAATGTATTATCCTTAAAAGTGAAAAAAGCTGTTTGAGTAGTCACAAAATAAAATAAATAATTAAATAATAAATCACATATATGCTCAAGCAAACAAAATATATCGTTAATATCTGTAAAAACAAAAAATCTTAATAAAACCTGGGGTTACTCTCTAATACGATACGAAAGCAATTACGATACGAAAGCAAATGCGATTGGAGAGCAATTTCGTTCTCTTTATCGCTTTCGCATAACCTTTCGCTAAAAATAAATGACAACGCCGTCACAAAAAAATATGTAAACAAACATTTTAAAAAGGAAAGTTAAGCTTGTTCTATTAGTTGTAAATTAAAAATAAGTAAAAATACTATATTCGGCTGCTCCGGATCTTATATACCCTTCATCATACATGTAAATCAGTTTAGTAAAGCAACTTCAATGAAAACGATAAATATTTGGGTGACGGAGAATTAAAAAATAATAAAAAATTAAGTACTACATAAATGTAATTTTGCTGATTTTACATAATACTTTAAGCATTTTTCAAAAATTTTAGTAATTCCTTAAATATCTCTTTAAAAGCTTTAAAATGATACCCATATTGGTATCTTAAAAAATTTGGTCACAAGCGTACTTTTCTATGAAAAGTTCAGAATCCCATAACTCGGAATATATGCGCGAGCTCCAATTTTTTTACTTGAAATTATTTTCTAAGTTATTAATTCTCTAGCGCCATAAAATAGTTTATTTTTTTTTTTTTTATGTTACTTTATTAAACTTGAGTTATTCAAAAAAATTGGAAATATTAGAGGCAGGCGTGGTGTTTTGCCTGCTGCCTCGAAGGACATGGATTGCTGATTTTCAATAGCAAAATTTTCGAAACTATGTCTAATCAACGGCATATTTAAATTTTCCCCAGCTTATACAGTATCTTGGTAATGTTCATTTCAACCCGAACACAGACTAACGGACGGACATCGTTCAATCGACTTTGCTATACATAAGAACTTAGAATTCTTTGTGGGGTCGGAAATGAATATTAACAAATTACACACGGAATGGTAAACTTATATATACCACTTTTCTACCTGTGGTAAAGGGTATAAAAAAGTGATGGATTCCGTAGCGTTATACTTTCAAGATGAAAGCATATAACAAGAAGAATCTTAAGAGATAGATCCAGTATAATCTCCTTGAATTACCGGGGGTAAGAGGAAATTCTTGATTCTGGATTTTTTTTATTTCCGGCTTGTTTAGCATTTACTTACTGCAACTGCCCTTTGGGCAATTTTCTATGTCGCACCATAAAACTGTCGTTGCTTTGTATGTAATTTTTTGGCTTTCAATTCGCTGCAAATAATAATTTGTTTAAAAAATACAAAATTGTTGTACTTACATGTTTTTCTTCTTCTGAATTTGCTCTTTTACTATCGCAAGATTATTGTGTTTTTCGGACGAATTTGAGAGACGCTTTCGCACTACAGTCAAATTTGCAAATCGGAAAAACGAGATGCTAAAGACAAAAGAGTGCAAATTTGTCGATTTTGTACTACTTTTCTTTCGTATCGCATTAAAGATAACCCCCAAAATAAAATTACTTTCTTGATATTTTTTCGTACTTAATAAGAATCTGCAATTAAATTTTATGTATCAAGAAGAAATTTTTTGTAAGGGCCGTATCTAATATGAGTATTACTTCCTCAGTTAAGAGCTACGTTCCAAAGCGCCTATTTTTAAAACAAGCAAAAATTGTTTTTCTTTCCGAAACTGTAGTATCTATTCAAATATGTGTTTAAGTAACTCAAAAGTTTTTTCTGGTATCCTTTTATTAAGCCCGATAAATTCCTCAAATTTATCCTGTTATTGGTTAAAGAAGAATTTTTTCTACAGAACGGTGTAATTGGTAAATAGATACAAAAAATTGTGTAAACTAACTCCATTATGAATTCCAGCCCTTGCTGCAAGAGAGCCATTACTCAAAATTTTTAAGGTGGAGTTGGGGAGAAGTTTAGGAAATTAAGTCCTTTCACAAATATTTTTAAGTTTTAAACAGAAAAACATGTTATTTTTAATGAAATGTAACTATTATTAGAAAAGCCGGAGGTCGAAAAACTCGATCGATATTCATGTCCTAAACATCATGTTTTTTAAATGAAGTTATTAATTATATAGATATAGATATATTCAGAACTAAAATGAAAATTCTATACTTTTTATTAAAAATAAACCAAAAATTGCACTTTTAACTTTTTTTTACTTCATTTAAATGGTCCGCCATCTAAAGATTTTTTAAAATTGTGCTTATTTCGTGAATGGTAACACTTAGCTCATGTCTGATTTGACAGATAAGTAGTTTTATCCTTCCGCTGAATGAATATAGTTATGTGTACACTTGAACAACGCTGGGAAATATTGCGACATTAAGATGACGACTTTACCAAAAAAAAAATCATTTTTTCAGATGAAGCTCATTTTGATCTTGGCGGGTATGTAAACAAGCAAAATTGTCGCATTTGGGGCACAGAAAAGCCAATGCACTAAAAACGAGTCACTGTTTAGTGCGGATTTTGATCCAGAGGCATAATTTAACCATTTTTCTTCGAAAATAAGGAGTGGTCGTTACAGTTAATCGCGATCGTTATCGGGCCATGATGAACGAATTTTTGTTCACAAAAATTGAAGAGAAGGATATTAGCAACATTTAGTTTCAACAGGACGGCGCTACGTGCTACACAGCTGAAGCCACACTGTTGTTTTTATAACATTTAAAAAAAAGAAGTTGTTCGGCGGACCCTTTACTATTAAAAGAGCAAAGGAAGGCTGCACAGTAAATCAGAAGATATTAGAGCACTCAAAATAGGGTTTAGTGTTATAAATCCGTTTTTTTTTTCCTTGAAAAATTAATATGGTTTAATGCATATATTAGGATAATAGTCTAGATCGAAAGAATAACAGAAAGCAAGAACATGTGACGATTTATAAAGAGAACAACGAAAGAAATATAAATAGATGATGGTAACAATGTACACAATCTACGATAGATAGATGCGAAGAAATCTGAGGATAGATTTGTGAACCAAGAAAATACAGCATTAAATTTTTCTGGTGTCTTATTTTTCTTGCTTTCTTTTCTTAATAAAAATTTAAAAATTAAAATAAACTTACGCCAAGTTAATTGATTCATTTAAATATTTTTTTTTTAATTATTATTTTAAAATATCACTTAAACATAAATAAAAGTCCAAAAATAACTTGTTTTATACATAGTGACTGCGTCCCTCAAATAAAGTAAGGAGTGAGAAAAACATAAATAAACACAGTTTTATGTTTGCAAAAATTCTCCTAGTGTGGCTAAAAAAAGTTTTTTTTTGTACAAAGAACCCTTTTTAAAACAACACAAAAATATATTTCTTTTACCAACTGCTGTGAGAATGTCGCAAGGTTGATGATATCAAACTGTGTGCTATCTTCTATAATATACGTTCTTATGTTTCCCTCTTTTAGGCTTTTAGTTCTTAGCAAAAATTTGACTGATCAAAAGTGGTTGATTTGATTAAAGCGAAAAAATGAAACAATATAACAAAAATATTCTGCAAAAAAAAAAATAATCAAAATCTACTGATGGTGGTTAGTGGTGTTGAAGACATTGTTAAGCGTTATGAACTTTAAACTCTTTTCTATGCCTTTTTTTCCTCTTTTCATGTTGTTTTTTTTTTTAATTTTTTTTTTTTTTTTTTTTTTTTGTTAAGTAACAATAAGTTCATGCTGTGAGTTAAGGTTTTTCAAATAAAAACATCTTAGGAGTATAAAAGTAAAATATAGAGCTTTGAATGAATGCAAATAAATATTAATAAATAATGGGTGGGCCAATTAAACAAAAATGTGTTAAAACTTTTTTTCTGCTAAAATTTAAAACTATAACAAGGCGCCAATTCAAATTATATTTTATACACTGTCACGACAGGAAGTGACGCAATGGGTAGCTTAAAAGTTGATGTGATTAACAAGTGCAAAACATTAAAAAAAAATACTTGTAATACAAATATTAAAATGATAGAGAAGGTGTGAGGAATGTTTTTTAGGTATCACTTAAATGCCAGGACTTTGAAATTTTGCCGTTAGTAGTTTTTAAAGAATAACACTTATTTTTCAATAACCCATCATAATATGCCCACGAAAAAAAAATTTAAGAAAAATCAAAGAACAAGGATCTCTTTTTTAAATAAAGCCATTTCGTATGTTACGAAAAAAAAGAACGAGAATATAATTGCTGGAACTACGACAAGCAACAATTAAGACAGTAGTCCAAAGATCATGAACTTCGTTTTTTAAGGCAAAGCGAAGCTATAAAGGTGTGCATAATTAATTCGCCAAACTTTAGTATCGATATGCAGCACAACATCAAACATTAAGACACAACAAACAATATATGAATGTATGTATGTAGTATATCATGCCAACGAAACTTTTAAAGAATCGACTACATAAATACATACGAAAGTTTTTTTTGTGTTAGCCCACACTCAGTCAAATAAATAAAATGAAAAAAAAACCAGCTTAAAGTTCAGAAAAATCGAAATAAAATGATTCATTAGTTTGTGGAAGAAATCAGATCTTAAGACAAAACAAACCTGACACATGATGCCTAAAACAAATCTAGTTATTTTTTGCGGTCTTCGCCTGCAAGCCAGACAATGGAGCAGAGCTAGAGTTTAACTAAGCCAATCCACCAAACAGATCAGAGTCAATGAATAACTGATTTGCATTGTACATGCAAACGCGCCAAGGTGTTGATTGGCTTGCAGACACATCATGCACATACTCGCCAGCTTATGAGGTGCTTAAGTCTTAAAGTGTAACTGTATTTAAAAGGTTTTGGCAGAATAATAATCAAATAGAGTTAGCAGTTAAAGAAGAGTTGAACAAAAAATTTAAGAACAACTTTTTTTCTGCAGATACTTTAGAACCAGTTTTTAAACCGGGTTTTTCTGCCTTGCAGCATTCGGATTTTTTCATTGTCGAATAGACGGTCACTCGAATGTTTTAAATTCCATACATTTTTCATCAAAAGTATGCTTGCAATTATGAACCACAATAGAACGGTAATCGGCTAGTTTTCAACCTGGTTTTTAGAGTGGGTTTTCAGCCGGTTTTTTGCAATACAGCTGTCGGTTTTTATATATATCTTTCGAAGACAAAACCAAAGAATTCGCAGCTCAATTATATAATCGATTGTTAAGTAACGAAGGATATCACTCAGATTGTGGTTTAGCGTTTAAAGGTAACCAGTAGACTAAAACGAAATTTAATTAATTTTCAAAATAAAATCTTTTTTTCGTGCTATTTTCTATTATCCCGATTAATTATTTAAATTACCGATATTGATTATTGAGGGTCAAATCACGTCTCGATGGCCATTACCGCTTACTTAGCTCTTCAGGAAACTTGTGACAAACATTTTCAATAAACTAAAAATTTTGTCCAAACAATAAAGTAAAGACAAAAATCATAGTTTAAGCAAAAACAACAATAACCAACAGTAATTCTATTTTTCTTTCTCCGCTGTATACGGCTGAACTTTTTTCGGCTCTTTTATACAGTTGAAAGAGGATGAAAAATAAAAATCTCAAAACACTACGATAATTTATTTATATGCACGAGCACTTTGCAAATATTAAATTAAATTAAACAACGAGAATTTTTTATTATATTAATTAATTTTCAAAATAAAATCTTTTTTTCGTGCTATTTTCTTTTATCCCGATTAATTATTTATTGATTATTGAGGGCCAAATAATTAAGATTTTATTTTGAAAACTAATTAATATAATAAAAAATTCCCCTTGTTTAATTTAAAACAAAAATAATTTGCGACAAAAAATTTAATTTGAATAAAAACTATATTTAATTCAAAAGATCAATACATGACGTTAATTCATTGAATTTTGGCATATGCCTACCGCGGCTGTCCTTGACGAAGCGCATTTTCAACGTCAAATTTTGGGTCACTTCTTTAAGCATTGCTGGCCGTACGATACGAATAACACAATCAAGGCGTTAATTTTTTCTGGGTTTTTGCGTAAACCAGTGACTTCACGTGGCCCCACAGGGAACAATAAAAAGATTTTAAATTACACGCCCTTGAATGCTAATTGACAGCTCCAATTCTCGAAATCAATATATCGCCATAGTCAATGGTTGCAGTTGCGGTATGACACGTGGCGTCATTGTCTTGAAACCACATCTCACCCAGAAAAATTCATCTATATTTTTAAGCAAAAAATCATTAATCACAGTGAGGTAACGAATTCCATTGACCGTTACTCTGGCTTCGGTTTAATATTTGAAGAAATAAAGTCCAGTGCGTGTAAGCCGCGCTAAACTGTGCATTTTTCTTGATGTTTTGAATTCTGTATTTTGACGAATATGACATTATCTCTTAAAATTTATGTAATAGCGTTTTGAGTTTTGCAAAATAAAATCGACCAATGCGGTTTTTTCAGGTTTAAAACAATGCTATTTCAATATTTATTCAATAAACATTTTATTAAAAAAAAACATTTAGTATTGATATTTTGTGGAAAAATCAAAAAAATAAATTCCAATTTGGGATTTGTTGCGAGTGATTTTGGAATTTTGAAATTCGTTTTTTTTTAATTGATGATATTTTTCCATTTTTAGTTGTGCCAATACACAGCCACACAAAGATTTGCAGTTTGTTTAAAATAAGAGTTTTTAAAAACATTTGTGTGAATTCCAGAAGTCAAGATGTCAGGATACATCATAACTAAAAAAAGTAAATATGAATAAAAAATGCAATATTTAAAAAATACCTGTGTTTAATAGTGTCCATAATCGGTTTGAAACCCCTAAAAGCTTTCGATAAGATTGAATTTAAAGAAGTGTAGACGTTTGTTAAGTTGCACAACACAGTTTAATCAAAAAATATTCAAATTATTTACTGATTAAATTTACTTTGCCTAAAAAACAACAACAGCAGCATCAAAGCTGGTAGTTGTACACTTATAAACCCAAGAACAAGGTTTAATAGTTAGTGGTGGTCTCAACACTGGATATAGTCGTTGTAATTGAATAAAGTCAATTGTTGATTTTGATTGGTGTAATGAACGGCAAACAAAAAATTTTAAGAATAAAACATGCGTAGGTGTCAATACCAAGAAAAAAATACCACCCAAAATGAGAATAATGGTAGTATAGACAGCAAGTGTTAAATGATAAACGGAATTTGTACTAAATGAACATTTTTGTAGGGTAAGGTTGGGTATAGTAAGTTTAGTATTAGTGACGACAGGTAATATGCATTGAGCAGAAAAGTGTATTTAAATAAACAAGCGTAAGCAAATTACTAATGGAAAATATTACACTCTCAAAGAGCATTCATTAGTAAATAAGTTTGAATGTTTCTTACGTATCTTAAATGCGTATTAGTTTTTTATTAAGATTTTAGACTGACTAGAATTAAGAATTAAAACTTAAAACTGCCAGTGATTATCATAACAAATTACAATTAACATTTAAGTTATTCGGCTCCGATACAAACCAAACAATGGTAACCGATTAAACAGTTCTGCTAAGTAAGCGATAACGAAATGGCCATCGAGACGTGCTTTGACCCTCAATAATCAATATCGGTGATTTAAATAATTAACGGAAAAAAAGCACGACCAAAAGATTTTTTAAAAATTTAAAACTTGTCAATTGGTTTTATCGATAAATGGTTCAAGTTTATCTGTTTATTTTGTAAAAAAAACATTTAAAATATAAAGAATCGCACTTATTTTATATGGAATTTTAAAGTTGTTTTTTTAAACAATTTGTTTAAAAATGGTAAAAAAAAATCGTTAAGAGACTAAACTGTTTATAAAGGCAAATATATTAAGGCCATTGATTTCTCAGGCGTATTTTCCAAATTATTGCTTCGACAATCAGCACATCGGTTCATAAATTTCTGAGCTATAAATAAGAAACCACGCTTTCCTCTTTTCTAATCACACTTCTGCATATTGTTTTTGCCTCTATTTTTAGGTTTTTATTCTTTTCGTCATTTTAGTTTGTTTGTAAGATTAATTCACCAGGCGGTAAAAGAAATCTTTAGAAGATGCAATTAATCTCGATTGTCGGCTAATAGATCACAGAAAGCTGGCGCTCGATGGAATTAAAAGAGGTGGCAGGTAGATCCCAAAGGGACAATAAACCCCACGAAATAGCTATTGTGTTATATATATGGATGAAAAACCAAGCCAGCAAATAAACAAAGAAAGCACAAAATATTGCCTTTATGTCAACAAATATTCCGCTATAAAAACTATGCTCTAAATTTGTTATCTCATTTTCAACTTGTGTTCATTTTTCATGTAAAATTTTTCAAGAGGAAAAGTCAATGTTACCTAACAAATTTCACAAATTCAAGCAGAGTACTAAGGCGTTTCAATACCAGGTGGTCGCAATAGCGAATTTATTAATTAAATACGTTTCAGACAGTTGATATTGGTGGATGCATTAGTTTCTCATGGATCGATGTGTAGATTTTCCAAGTACCAAATTCGACAATTGTGCTTTTTCCACAAGCCATTAATGGATGGAAATGCACTTTGCTCCATAACATGATCTGTTAGTTTGTTAGTTTGATCTCATTATATAATTTTATAAGTGTAAGGTTGTAGGCCTTTCTTAAAATATTTCGCAAGGAGTTCCTACCAATTAAAATTTTTTTTTAAACGTTTTCGAAATGATATTGTTGGAGACATTCTACATTTAAACTAAATATACAATGGAGACTTACTAATTAAAACTGACCCATGTTCTTCAAATTTGTTGATCACGATGAGGACGTTCGCGATAAAAAATTTTACAGAACTCACCAGGGGTCTAAGTGTTATTTCTCCTTTTTTGTAATACGTTTTCAACAATGAACAACTCTATGTAGCTTGCTATGTTTAGTATCAGAGTAGTTTTGTCTTCTGAAATAAGTTTTATTTTTAAAACGAGTGTACAGAGACCAAGGTTGCTGCACCTCTCATAAAACAAAACCATGTATTGATGCAAAATATGTGATTCACAGCTAACTTCACATCGATCGTCCACACATTTGTTATATCATCTTTTTTTTAAATGAACATTTAGACCTACTAAACACTCTTTACAGAAGCATCCTTCAATTGTGAATAGCTGACTCAAAGATAAAGAGGATCGATCTAAATAATCCAAAACATGTCCATGTCCATGTTATGGAACTACATAAAGCGTTTACGAACACATTGCATTTGAGCAAAGCGATGTATGGAAAACTATTAAAGCATAGGCACGATAAAGTTATTTCTTAGAAGGGCAATGCCTAGCAACAGTGGGAAGTATAACTTCACATACCATATTCATATTCTCTAGATATTTAACATTCTTATTAAGAACTGTTCCGATCAACTAGAGCTGAGCATGACCTTTATTATTTGAATAAATAAATAAAAGTGGCATCAATTTTTTTATTACAGCCATCAACAAAACAGGTGTTGAGCGAAATATGTTATTAACGATTGTGATATGAGTATATTTCCTTTAGTAATTGAAACACACCTTCCTACCTGTAAACATTTCTCAACTTAACTTAAAATACAAAACGTTAAAAAAAAACTTTTATAAATATTTTTTATGTCATGTTACATTTTTAACAGGTTTAGCTGTTTTTGTAAGAAGCACCTACCTGTTGTCATCAATTAAGTAACAAGCACACGCTACCAATAAATTTTATATTTTAATCCATAGGTCGTCAGCAAAATACAAACATTCAAACATATTCATGCATATACACAAGTAAATATATTCTCTCTATAGTTCACAACACAATCTCTACACTGTTGTCTTATCAGATCATATTATTTAAGTTAAAAGCAACAAGAAAAAAAGAAATAAAATAAAATTGTTTTTACATTTAATCTTTTTTAAATACTTTTACCATCATGACTTTGGTGACTTTATTTTACCATGTGGTAACTACTTAATTGGTTCAGTAAGAAGGGGAAAAGATACTGATACAAGTATGAAACAGGCAGATCATAATTTATCATTAACTTGTGGTTGTTTTAAATGTTGCATAAAACAGCAAGATACATCTTGCAGCCAAGTATTCCATCTCAAACTTTATTTTTTACTTTACTTTTTTCTTGTGAATGTTAATCTTGCTGTTGCAATATACAAACGATTTGTAAATTTTCAGAACCAACAAGCAATTAATTTTATAATAGACAAAACATATGTTTAATCGAAAGTAAGAAACATTACTGGCCAGAAATATAATGCAAGAAGGTGCAACTGCTAGTTTTTAACATCTAGCAACTTGCATACAAAAAATTAATTAGCCCACAGTAAAACATATTCCAAATAGTCAGTGGGCAATTTTTTATTTGTTTATCTTAATTGAATTTCTTATAATGAAATTCTAGTTGATATTAAATGACGTAACATTTTCACAGAACCTCTCCTTCTGATACATATAATTTTTATATTAAAAACTCTTTTTGTGGGGTTGTGTCCAAGGCCTATTAATTTTATAGGTAATAGCAGTTCTAAAACAACTACAACAATAAGTAAACAACATGTATTTTGTTTTTGTAAAATAGTGGTTTGAAAACAATTTTTTTTTTTCTTGGACAAATTTCGGTACCTTATGACGAAATTTTACAGAGGCAGGGCAGAGGTGTTTCTCAGTGAATCTACGGACGGTCAGGCTTCTGGATGGGCCCCAAATTTAGGTACCTTGGACATATAGTTTTTTGAAAAAGTCATAAAAAGTTTATTTTTAACTCAAATGTTAAGATTTTTTAAATTTAATCAGACCTTGAAGATATCTATTAAAATATGCTTAAGTGTGCAGAGAGAAAATTTGCTTGCAATATTTTTTTTGTTTTGTTAATTTTGGCCAACCTTAACTTAGTATTTTTGGCTCAGTATGCTTAATAATTATCGGATTATTACTTCAAGACATTTGCTATATTTATAGGCAGGTTATCCTGTTAGGAATTAAAAGAAAAATACCACTTAACCTATCACTGACCGGTACATTAATAAAATTTAAAATAAACAAGTTTAAAGTTTTATTTTGAAAGGGCGAATAAAAGCAAAATTAAGTCAACAATTATAACGGTCCTCCAGCTCTTTCCATCATTGCCAATTTTGAAACAAAATTTTAAAATTATTGAGTGCAAAGCACCGATTAAAAAAAGGTAAACGGTAAGTCCCCAAATTTTTGCTACATACTTTGCATACTACATACAAAAAGGATTTGACAGCCCTAGATTATTTAAGGCCTCTTTTGTTAAAAAAAAAAACAATTTTTTGGGACAGTTTTGCCCGTTCCGGATATGTATATGTTAAAACAAAAAATTTAAATTTTATTTCACCATTTGATTAAAAGTTCTTTTAGCTATATCACTTTAAAATTTTGTAAAATCCAGTTTCAAAAAGTGTGTAAAACTTTTTTGTTTTATGAAAAAAATCAAAATCAAACCGAATAGAACCGAAATATTTGGGAATAAGTCAGCAGTTATAAATGGATGGACCAATGAAAAAATATCAATAGAGAGCATTAAAGCTTAAGTTTAGAGTTTGAGCCTTCAAGACCTTGAAGGAGTGGCGCAATAGTGTCCTAAATTTAGTAGGACAAGTAAATTTTTTTACGTTTTGCATTTTTTGGCTCTTTGGACTTCTGCATATTGGTCTTTAAGAAGAACTAAGGGCATAAAATGCTTTTTAAAACCGAAATAAGTTTTTGGATCCCATATTTGGGAAATTTCGAAGAAGTCCAGGGATAGACTAAATTAGTTAATATTTCCTGCAGCAGTTTCTCAATATTGCACTTCAAAGGGGTAAAACAATTTGCAGGCCTCTTTAGCTCTGCAAGATTATGTGCACACTCTTAAACGCTTTATGGGACTTCAATGGTATTTTAAATCCATCCACACCTGCGCAAAAAACGAAAAGCAAAAAAAGGTGTATTTTCAAAACTACACAAAGAAGATCGGAAAAAAAGAATCGAAAGATTGTAAAGTTATTTTTGGATTTATTTTATTATTAATTACAATAATTAACTTTTGGTATTGTATCAGATAGTGTTATCTAATATTTAAAAATATTTTTAGTTAGGTTTAAGTTCGTTATTATATGCACGTGAGTAATTATATATTAAATATTTATTCCGTCTTCTTCAGCTTTCTTTGTATCTAACTTAATGCTAGTTATGAATTGTTGATTTTTATTCAAATAACTTTTTGCTATTCTATGATTTTTAGTTTTTAAACAATCATTTCTTACAAGTCAATATTAAGTCTGTTTCTTTACTCTACTTTGAGATCCCGTAAGATCCCAATTTGCACGGAAAGCGTTCCCGCACTTCAAAATTTGGTAAATGCGAGCGGTTTTGACAGAATAAAGTTATTATTCTTCTTCTTGCAAGAAACAGCCCAAACTTTTTCTTCATGCAAGTTATTTAAATTTGTGAAAAAAATTTTAGATTTTGTGTTCCCGTACTTTTATATAATTTTTGTCTCTCACGAACTTTACCCAAGAAGTAGAGGTGTTATAAATAGTGCAAGATGAATTCTTACACAAATATTCAACGACAGAATTTGAAAAGAAAAATTTGTAATTTGTTTAATTTATTTTTAGAACATCTTAAATGTAAGGATTCATTCAGTGACCGGTTTTTTACACGATTTCTTTGGTTTGATTTTTGGCTAAAATACCTTTCTTCGAGTTTAAAAGAACGTCATTTTCGAGTTAAAAATGGGGAAATCGCTATTTGGAATTTTTTATTAAAATTCAGAAATTTACCGGCAAATCTAGCAACAAGGCTTCCCAGATAAGAGAAGTTGCCATTATCTTCTAATTTTGCTGTTGTTGTTGGTTATTGTGCAATGATTCCGTCATCCAAATAATTATAATAACTACAGGGTAACTGACATGAAGATCCGTCTTCAACATTTCCGGTACGATTCAGTAGGTACCAGCTGTTTTATGGTTTCTTAGCTCTCTGATAGTGCTGATTTTCGCTATCGATGTGATCTCTGTATATACATCCATTAATTAGTTCTAATGGTGCGTAACTTGCAGCTGGAAGACATTGACTGGGTCCTCTTTTGAGTATATTCGCCTTGAAGATTCGGCATTATTGATGCTATTACTTCTAAGGCAGAAAACGGCACCAGTCGCCTGCGCTTGCAGCTACTTGAAACTGAAACATTAGGAAGTTTGGCCTGTGGCTTAATAACTGATAACCCACAAGGACCACGGTCTCTGTTATGATTACTAGTGAGTCTCTTGGAGGAGTAATATGGTAACTGTATTTTAGACCGAAATAAGGGTATATGCGCTTCTTTTCAATGTGCCGTTGTATTGCACCAGATGTCCTAAAGGGCGCACTACGTATTTAAATAGTCTTCAGCTCTTTAGAAAGAAGTATGAGCATGGGTCTGCCAACCGTATTGCTAATTGGGATGTCGCCTTGCACACTAAGAACCAACATAGACTGTTGCTTACGCAATTCTTTACCACAGCATACATCCTAATCGTAAAGTGGATTGTTCTTAGCAAAATGTGTTTCATACTGTCTTATATGTGAGAAAAATCAAATCAGTCTTCTAAAATATTGATACGAAAATAAGATATGGCAGCCCTCTGTTGTTGTTGTCCGTATGAACGTGGTGAATAAGATACTTCCGCTAATGATTTGTGTATAGAATATACCACAATTAGCTAACAAAAGCTGAGCAATCTTAATGGCTGCGTTGGTAGAGGTACTTGCTGTAAAACAGAAGATAGTGAGTTCAAGCCCATCTACGGACATGCGTACAACAGAAAATAACAATTGTTGTAATGCAATTAAAAATTAAGAAGCAGCAGCACAAACCTTTCGAAAGGCAAAAGACTATTATTGTGTGAAGCCATGGCAGATAATTTAGTGGAGACGTTCAATTTAATATTAAAGTCAAGACGCCGTTGGATATAAAAAATAGGAGAGGTAGCGTTTAGCGCATGGAAGCGTAACAGCATTACCAACAGTGTATGGCAGACGCGTGTTGTGGCTATTAGATAAAGGGAATGACTGGCTCGGATAAAAGGCGTAGTGGATTTGGAGTTGTCTGTGGAATGTAAAGGTTACTAAACTAAGCATCATCGAGTAGTTCATGTCTCGTCGTAAAAACACAGTAGTGTAGCCTGGATGGCTGCGTTTTTAATAACGCATGTTTAGTAAATACAAGATCATGGATTCACAAGATCGTTGGATCAAGAAGTATAGCCAGATAAAGCCACAAATTAAAAATACAGAATTTATAATGAGCCACAGTGGTATATAAAAAACGGGAAAAACGTAACAATAAGTTTACAGATAATTGATATCCATGATTATTACTTTCAAATTAATGCACTTTATCTACTTTAATATGTATCTACGTTGTTAATTCTTTTTGAACATACTTGCATCATTTGCATTTTATTAATTTACAACATTAAACCCGCATAAAAAAACTTAAAAAAAAAAATTAAATTTGAAAAGTACTTTTACACATAGTAAATGCTTGATATTGACCTACATAAAAATAAAGTATAAATAATTTCAATTTAATGTATTACACCCCATTTGCAGTTATTAGACGCTTGATTACAGAAACAAATAATTAAATGAAATTTTTATATTTATGTTTTATATTAACGGTTCATCAAACCGCTACCGGTACCAATACAAATGGTAAAATTATCATTCAATTTTTGGTATTTATTATATAAACATTTTTAATTCTAGCAATCCAAAACAGTACATCTGATGAACGAATTGTTGGTGGTCGCGATATACCCAATGGTCAATTTGTACCTTATCAAGTTTCACTCCAGTATTATACACAATCCAAAAACTATCAACACTATTGCGGAGGTTCCATTATATCGAAAAATCTTGTTCTAACAGCTGCCCATTGCTGTAATGGTCTCAATGTTGAAAGAATGTTAGTTAGAGCGGGAGTTCGTGACTTAAACGAATCTATACAAGGCAAACGTTACATTGTCGAATATTATAAAATTCATCCAAACTATAAACAGTTTGAATCAAGTGATATTGCAGTTGTTAAAATTAAAAATTATTTTGAGTTAAACAATATAAGCATGGCCATCATTGATGTGGGAAGTCCACAAAGAGTTGTGGGCAGTGTTGAAGTGACTCTAACTGGTTGGGGTCTACGATTGCCCATTCAAATTCCCATTTTTGAAAACCATTTACAAACAATAAACTTTCCAACAGTGTTGCAAACAATGAGTTATAATACAATTTCTGATGCTGAGTGTCGTAATAAGGGTATTGATCGTTTATCCAAAACGGAAATTTGTGCTCAAGGTTTTCTGTTAAAAGCTGCTTGTGTGGTGAGTTTATTTTGCATTAAAAAAAATATATGTATAAGTTTTATGGAAGATATTGTCAGTAATTGTTTAACGGATGCAAGTGCATTTAAATTTTTATTTAATTTTTAAAATATGCAGGGCATCCTTTTTATGTGAAAAAATAAATTGTCCGTTACGATTTTATAAATTTCAAGCCTTCTATTAAGTTCAGAACTAAAAAAAACATTGCTACGAACATGTGTTATTGCTTACAGTTGATGTGTTAGATTTTTTTAATTTTTGACTCATTGAAATTTTTTTAATTGAATTGACAACGTAAAAGTATAGTTTTTGTAAACTTTTTTCCCAACATATTAATTTTTTTTCTGAGGCTCACTAACAATTAAAAACAGTTGGTAGGCAAACAAATGCAAACCAAGGCGAATTTATAACAGGTGGCAGCGCAGCTACAATAGTGTATGGTAAACTTTAAAACACACTTTAAAACAGCACTTTTTTCTTACCCTTTTTAATAACTTTTTTAACTAGCTTTTTTGTTAAATTGATTTAAAATTCTTGTTGCAATTCTATTTGTAAAAATTAAAAGAAGAACTTTTGTAATATAAAATGATACACCTGACAGCTACTCTACACATAAAAAAATTAACAAAAAAAAATAGTCAGCTGCCGCAACAATGCTATCTTGTAATTTTAATTCGCCTTGGATAGAATTTTAAATTGTACCGGGTGTCCCAACTAGAACGCAATTTTTAAATTTTAAATAAAACACAGATATTTAAAAAAAATCTTAAAACTTTATTATATCGTAAAGTAGACAGAATGAGGTTATGTATAAAACAAGATTTCGTGCAGATGTCCGCCGCGGCTTTGCTGACACACACGCGATCTTTTAATGAAATTTTCAATGACCTTTTTGCATAAATGCTGCGGTATTTCATTAATACAGCGCCCAATTTCCTCTTTTAAGGCTTGAGTCGTCGTCGGCTTATTCGCGTAAACCATCGACTTCTAAAAGTCCCAAAGAAAAAATCTAAAGGCGTTAAATCGCACAATCTAGGCGGCCAATTTTGGTCTCCAAAACGCGAAATAACACGACCGGGAAATTACTTATGCAGCAATTGAAATGTTTCTCTGGTTGTATGACATGTGGCGCCGTCTTGTTGAAACTACATGCCCTCAACATTTATATCTTCAATTCTAGGCAATAAAAAACTGGTTATCATTTCACGATACCGAACACCTTCTCCAGCCCAAAAACCACACTACACAGTGACACGTTGAGGATGCATTTGCTTCTCGTGAATCACTGAAGTTGATTTTATCGGCAAAACATTCACCATTTTGGTAAAACAATTTCACAATAAGAATGCATTGTTCATTCGTGCTGCGCTCCATTTTTCCTAACCTCGTACTTTCTACTAGCGAACAATAAAATTGTTCAAATGTCAAACAATGACATTTCGAATCGCGCCAAATTTAAAAATTGCGTTCTAGTTGGTGTACCCGTTAGAAAACAACACAAAATATTAAGTTTAACAAAAAAATTGTTTATTTATTAATATTTGAAAATTATTTAGGGCAGATGGCCACTACGGCTGTTTTTGAAGAAGCTTATTCGGGATGTTAAATGTTAAGCCAATTTTTCGAGCATTGCTGGCCGTATGTCACGGATAACAGCAACAATGTTGGCCTCCACAGCTCTGTTACTGTTTTTCAGCATTAACCAGTGACTTTACGTGGTCCTATAGAAAATAACCGAAAGATCTCAAATTGCACAATCTTAGATACCAATGGGCAGGTCAATTTTTTTAAAACAACTTGTCCTGTTGAAAACACATCTTGGCCGGATCAATGTCGATCACCATCGACCGAACGCTAGCTCATATTTATAGAAATAAGGTTCAGTAGACATGTGCCCGGTCGTTCGTTTCAGTGACCGGTCTTTTTCGGTCAATTATCAAAGACTGATTCGTTCGTTCAATTCGTTCAATTTGAACGAAAGGAGCCGGTTAAATATCTGGCACATTTCGTTCAATTAAGTCATCCGTTCAAATTAACCCGTACACTATTGAACGAAAAGACCGGATTCAAATGACCGGATTATTTCGTTCTCTTGATTGATTTGGTCAATTTAACCCGTTCGTTCGCGAACGGCATAGCTCTAAGGTTCAGTGTGTAAACCGCACCAAACATGTACATTATTCTGAACGCAATGTAATCCATAGGTTCTGTTATAATGGGTCTTGCTCAATCCGAATTTATCCGTTTAAAAAATACATGATTTAATTTTTTTGTCACACTTTCGTTCACAATTAAATTATCAATTATCAATAATTACTTTCAGTTGTACAATTAATCCATAATTATTTGCTAACGGTGCTACAAGGCGTACCAAAGCAAAAAAAATTAAATTAAATAAAATAAGAAATAATTAAATTATATTGCAATTAATTTTAATATTGAAAAAAAAATAAATAATCTGATGTGTTTCTTACGCTGGCGATATAAATTTCTAAATTTTAGGGCGATTCTGGTGGACCTTTAGTAAGATATACCGGCAATAGACTGCAACAAGTTGGAGTCGTATCATATGGCTTTTTTGTATGCGGTATCTTTGATGTGCCCGATGTATATACAAGAGTTTCAGAGTTTTCTGATTGGCTGCAGCAAAACATAGCCAACAGTTCATTATAAAAAACTTAATAAAAACAAATTATAATCACCTTATTTATAAAATAATATACAAATAAAATTGATAAAAATAATAAAATAAAATAAACTTTTACATTAATAGTTTTTGCAAAAAGAGAAGCGGACTTTAAAACAAACTTAATATCATACATCTTTAATATTCGCTTTGCTAGGATTTCAAAACTTTTTCTGTTAGAGATCAAAAGATAAATTCAGCAGCTATGAGGTCTTGCTTTATTATTTTTTTTTGGTACATCAACTATTAACGCACCCTTGAATTTCTAATTTTAAATATTATTACTTATTTTTTAATTTTTACCCAATCAGGATTTGAACCATAGATCTTATAAGTGAATGAAAATTTACTTATTTTCGGCTTTTTGATTCATTTTTAATTTAATTTCTAAACATTTTTAGAAAAGAAAATTATTTACAAATGCTTGCGGACGATTTGCGAGGAAACCAAGAAAAATAATACGCTAGGCAGAATAAAATGCAGCATTTTCTGGATCACCACATCCTTCATCAGCATTCTTCGCATATATCTACGTTATGTTATGTACGTCATCTATTTAACCAACTAATGTTAATATTAATTTGGTGAGACGAAGCCCACACACAACTTAAAGCATTTCTTTGTCGTTCTCTTTGCAACTCGTCTTGTACATTTCATGTTTTCTTCGAAAAACCTCCGAATACATTAGTAAATAATTTTTCTTTTTAAAAATGTTTAGAAATTAAGTGAAAAATGAATCAAAGAGCCGAAAATAAGTTAATTTTCATTTACTTAATAGATCTATTAATACTTATTATTATACTCAATAAAGTATAATAGTAGTAAGTGTAGCGGACTAAGCAATACATGCAATGTACATCAAATTGCATCAGCTATTGTAACACCTGTTAATTTATAATTTTAAATATTTATACTTTTTATTATACCAAGCAAAGTAATTGACATCCTATCTAATTTCCAAATGTTTGACTATAACGGTTTAAATAAAAAGATCTTTATAGTTCAAATCATCAATTATGGAAACATTCTTTAATTCTCAAGTTAAAATTGTACACTTGTTACAGCAGACTTAGCGGTCCCTTGTAAATTTTAGCTATCTATTTATAACGGTTCAAAAGTTTTACAACATACATTAAATTTTTGGACACCTTTTAATTTCCAAATCTAAATATTATACTTGTTATAGCAGGTTCTTTGTAAACTTCAACCGTATGTCTAAAACTGTTCAAAAGTATAGCAATATACATTAAATTAAATAAACTATTGGGGCACCAAATAACTTTGAAAATTTATTTCTGTTATTAAAATGGTCATAGTAATCGACATTCTTTCTAATTTTCAAGCGTTTGTCCAAAACGGTTTAAAGGATAGACCCATATAGGTCAATTTACGTCACCTATGGGGATACCCTTTAATTTGTAGATTTATTTTTGTATTACTTTTCGTTATTGGGAGCTATTGTGAAGCTTAGTTTTTTAATTTCAAATTGTTGGCCTATTCATACTCGTAATACATGTGAAGAACATATATGTTTTATAGGGATACCCATCTTTTTTAAAAAATATGAACTGCTTTTAAAGCGGGAGCAAATACCCCTCAGATAAGAAAACTATTTTAAAATCGGTTAAGAAATGACTGAGCTCTGCGGGCACAAAGGTAAAAAAGCACCATTCAGAGGAATTGATAACCTTCTTTATTGTTATCAATGTTTAAACATAGAGGGTATTCAGGCTACCGACTTCACTCTTGCGGAACATTACGTAACAACCTTAAAAGAAATTAATTTCGCACTCACTTTTGTATATCACACTACTAATAACCAACTGTAAAATCTATGTTAATATTGTTTACAGCATATGTTCAACGTTAGTTAAATTTACAAATTACATATTTACTAAAAAAAAGTACCAAAACGAGCATTTACATACATAATAGTTAACCGAAAAAGCCAAAATTATACAGGGATTTTTATTCGTTTTTCAGTTTCAGCTAATAACACATTAATTATAGAAATACTTCAGAAAGGCTTAACACTTTCATTTTATATTTTTTAAGAATAAATAAATTGTTTCTACAGTGCTTTTATTTGTTAGTGAAATTTAGATATATTTACAGCGGTAAAACTAATCAAAAAATGACACCTATTTTGCATTGTTGTAAGCGTTAAAATAAATGCTCACGCCAACCGACGTAATTGGTGACGTGAATACCTTTATAATGAAAAACATTTCAAACAATAGCAATTATAAAAAAAATTAAAAGATTTTATTTAAAATTTGATAATAAAATGCTAAAAATACAATTATAAAAAATCAGTCCTTTTGGTTGTCCTCTGTTACCTCTGCAGTTTCGGGATCAGGTTCTTCTTGTTTAACGGGAATAGGTTCGTCAGGTTTAACGGCAACAGGTTCATCTTGTTTTACAGGAGTTGATTCATCTGCTACAACGGGACCAGGTTCATCTGGTTTAGCAGGAGTAGTTTCATCTTGCTTAACAGGAGTAGGTTCATCTGGTTTAACAAGAGTAGGTTCATCTTGTTTAGCAGGAGTAGGTTCATCTTGTTTAACGGCTTTTACTTCTTCTGGACTTTCCACATCTTTTTTCTCTTGTTCTTTTTCTTCCTTAATATCATGATGACCAGGTGGGCGAGCAGTTAGCGATACATTCGACGCTGGTGTACAAACACCTTGCTCCTTTAATGTTACAATTAAAAATTTATATTAATAACGGTTAGTTTTTTTTTAGTAAAAAGAGAAGTATTTATGTATGTATTTACCTCAGCTATCTTCTCAGCCTAATAAAATAGAAAAAATAAGCAATATATTAAAAATTGGATAAAATACTTTAATAATAATTTAAGAAAATTATGTTTGAACCACACAATGTCTTTTTGAAACATACGGGCTACCTATTTTATGGTTATGAAACTAAACATTTTTTAATGAGAATTTTGCTGGTCACAGAAGTCAAAATTAAGCTAAACTAATTTCCAAGAATTTGTTAAGCAGCAATACAAAAAGAAGGGTGTTGTGTAGCGTATGGTACCAACCATGTTTCATGTCTGACATGTCTTGTTACAACGTCAAACAAAGTCACAACGTCAAATTTAGAGTGTTGCAATTTTTCTACCAAACCAAAAATGAATCTTGTTACTGAAAATAAAAATTCTAACCGAAAAAACATCATTGATCAAGGAGGTTCTGTCTTGAGTAAATTAATGTTTGTAGATGATGTCTAAATAAAAAATAAGCAAAGTAAAATGTATTTCACATGCACCTCCGCTCAAGTTGGATTGTTTAGGCAAATACACGTTTTAAAAATGTCCCAGCAAAAAATTTTTGAAAAGGTAATCGAGTGTGGTATTAAGCATTTTTGGCTGAAGTACCTCTTAACTAGATTGCCAACTTAATGATTTTAACAAGGCATGAGACTTTTATAATCAATTCCTGAGAATCGATTACATTAATTATTGTAGGAAGTAATAAGTACAATTAGTACTGTAGTCTCTTTTAACATAAAGAACTAGTTCCATTACTACTTCCTTTTTTGGAAGCAAATGTAATGTGTTTTGCAATCGAGTAACAAAATATGGCAATCACAAAAGTAAGTCATTATATGGCAAGTACTTTTAAAGGTAATGTCTAATTTTTTGCTGGGGTGGAGTCCTTAGAATCCAATTTCTAAAAATTTGTACATCTAGTAAACCTAGCTAGGGTAATCTGGCTGCTACTACATATCCGAAGTGTATAGATCGTAGGGTAGTCATCTGACCACCTCCAATAACAATAATACATTAATAACTGCCGGTTTCTCTAAATGCGAACGAACATTTCTTTCGCATAGTTACATTGAAAACAGAAACAAATTTATATATTTTGTTTATGTTTTTAATACAAGTAAGCGAAAGAAACGTTCGTTCGCATTCAGTAAAATAGGCAGTAAAACAAGTAAGAGTACTATATTCGTCTATTCCGAATCTTATATACCATTGACCATATACATATGAAATCTAGTTTAGTGAAGTAACTCTAATAAAAAAACAAATATTGGGGTGATAGAGATTTAAATCAGCAATGGCGAATATGTAAAAATTCGCCACTGCCACCACATGGTACATAATTTCGAAATGATCTCAAAAATATTCATACGGAATTTATATACGTTAAAACAAGGCGACTTCTAAAAAGTGACTACGTTAGCTAATGCAATCATAGCTGCCTTTTTATGTAATTTTCGTAAAAAACAACGAATAGCAGCTATGTGTTTCTAAAAATTGTTTTAATAAGCCAATACTAAAAGAATTTGCGTACTGGTAGTGTGAATAAAAAAATTATTTAAAAAAAAAAATATCGAAGATAGAAACTTCCTGCCATCCGCAAATTAGCGCATAGCTTTTGCGCTGGAATGTCACCACTAAATTTTACAATAACGTTAACTCATTTTATTCTATAAAACCAACTGTATAAGAATAAAGAAGAGATAAAACCGCTAGATTGCCTTGAAAATTATCATTACTTATCAACCATAACAAATTAAAACAAACCGACAAGCTGCCAACTTCACTTCCTAACGCACTGTCAAAATTGGATTTTACAATTGCTAAGCGTTGACGCCGTGGTATTTAGGGATGTTTCATACATTTTGTATGTACATAAGAAATTTTGACAGATATCTTGCGCTTTACGCACTAACTTAGAGATGGTGTTGCGCTTTACCCTTTAATATAGGGATGTCAGTTATTGGTAGCAACTCCAATACTTCCAAATTGTCATGACTAAAATTTATGATCAGTATATGGGAAAACGGTACAAGCGATAAATACATGTTATTACATACGTAAACACCAGTGTTGCCGTTTGTTAATATGTGTTACATTTTTCGTAACTTTTGAAGGCTTTACGTAACATGTATAATTTTGTTGTATTTAACCAAATTTTCATTAATTTTGACACAGACTCAAAATAAGGCAATATTATTGAAAAGTACTTGTTTTCTTTATTTGAAACAATAACTATCCCTCTCTGTAAGCTCTTTTTCCTTATTAACAAAGGTTGCAAATAATGTCAAATCGCATTTGAAAAATAAGTTTGATAGGTATAAATAAAAAAATAATGTTTCTGAAGTAGCACTCTGGTTAATTAGTGAAAAGTCGCGAAATGTTGCTTGCTTTCTGTTTAATAATAGCAAACTAAAATATACAAAGAGTGACTAAGAGTGTTTTAATGATGGTTGCATAAATTTTTAAAGACCAATAGCCTTTTAAGTTCAATAATAATATTTTAGTATGAAAACCTGATTGATTATGTTAAATATTTATCAATTTTTTCATTTAGAAATGAAGCATGGAACTGTAGTTTTTTAATTTACTTTTCAAATACGAAATAAAACTATTTACTATATTTTATATCAATTACATAACATCACAACTTGCTAAATCATGAATTTTAAAATATAAATTTTAAGGATAAAATGTAACTTTTATGAAAAAAAAGTGTAACTTTTTTTTCTTTCCCTGGCAACACTGGTAAATGGTACAGGTACCATAAAATAACAAATTGGGAGTTCCTTCATACAGCCCAATTATAAACAAAAATTTTGTGCGAATTCTTTCACTTTTCCCTTTTCTCCAATTATAAATTTTTTCCCCGGGGAAAAAAGTAGGTATTCTAAATTATAAAATAAAAATTATATGAAAATAAACAAAAAAACTCCCTTCAAATTGCGATGATGCCACTTTTTTATAATTTTATTCCCACGGAATTCATAATTGGAGGAATCTTTTCTCGAGAAAAATTTTTTTCGTTGGAAATAAATTCCGTGAGAATATTCGTAATTGGGCTGATAATGAAATAACTCCCAATTTTTTGGAGGCTATTTTATAATTTTTCATTGGGCGTTATTTTATAATGAAATAACTCCTAACTGGATTCTGTTGGGAGTTATTTCATTTATTTTGATAATTGGGAGTTATTTTATTTTGGTTGGGAGTTATTTTATTTGAAAGTTATTTAATTCAATATAATCTTCAAATTTTTTGAGTTGTTTGGGATGGCTCAATGATCTTTCTATGGTATATGAAACAGCGGCTTCGTTAACAAAATATTGTCTGTATAGCCGGCATTTGGTCATATATCTATGACATATGGTATGATATCAAAGTTAAAGACCTCTTTTACCGGGAGGTACCTGTTATAGCGTAGATGTTAAAACAGTAAAACAGTGCCCGGGTGCAAATATAATTTTTATTGGGAGTTATTTAATTTTTGTTGGGACCTTTTTCATTTGGGAGTTGTTTCATTTTTTTTGTAAAAATATTTTTATTTTGAATTAACGGTAAGTTTTTGAGTCTTATTTCATTTTGGCGTTGGGAGTTATCTTGTTTTTTTTTTTTTTAATTATTGTGTGAAGCCATGACAGATAAATTGAAGAAGGAGGTCTATTCTATATTAGAAAAGTGGATAAGGGTTCAAGATGCCTTTATAACAACAGTGAATAGCAGATATGGGCAAGTAGAATAAATAGGGACCTGGCTTGAAAAGCAAGAATAAGGAGGTTTTAATTTGGAGTCATAAGTAGTGATCTTGAATAGTTTGGATTACTAAACAAGGCATCAAGTAGTTCGTGTATCGACAGTGTAACACAGTAGAAGAGCGTATATTTAGTACGCAATAGACCGTAGAATAAGAGATAGAGAATTTATAATGTGCCACAGTGGTATTTGCTATACAATATAATAAAAGCTTACCTACCTCGCTTTGTTTCAAACTTATATGTCGCCGATAAAACTGTTGTATTTTAATAGCAGCAAGTTCAAGAAGCTCTTCATCTTGTTCAACTTCTTCAGCTGGTGCAGTAGGTACGGGCGATTCATCATCCACAAATAAAGATTTCCTTACTAAATATCCTCGGAAAGCCGACTGTAATAAAAATTGATATAATTTAACTTTGATATAACTTATAACTGCAAAAATAATTAACAGATAAACATTTTGCTAACCTGTATTTTAATAGCCGAGTCCTGCTTTAAACGTTCCTCTTCTCGAAGTTTTTCACGTTCCCGGAAATAACGATACAAACTATCTGTGCCATCGGAATTCTTAATAAACAAAATATTATTTATAAAAAAATTGATCCTAATATTTTTTCACATAGCTTACCTCCTTAGCAGTTATATAGGCATTTACAAATTTTTGATAGGCCTCTTCAATGACGGGTTTGGAAACTCTCAATTCATAATCAGTAAATTTACATTTTTGCACCAGTTCGTCTAGCATATCGAAATCTTTATATTTAACAACTTCCTTTTGTTTACCCTTTTCACAGCGTCGTTGAGCCAAAAAACGTCGAAAGCACTCTTCCATTGCCTCGCACATATGATCGGCCTTGGCTTTGGGTATATCACAAATGCACATATCGGCGATAATTTCGTCAACGATACGTAGCGCCCGATCAATTATCGATTTAGCAACTTAAAGAAAGATAATTATGCAAATAATTTATTTGCATTATAGTTATTAAAAAAGATAACTTACTTCTAGCCTTATCTCGTGCAACTATGACTGAGTGAAGGTAATCAATTACAAATTGACATAAGCATTCGGTTGTCGGTTGACATCGTAGCACTTCCCGTGTTATATCAGATAATAATTCAGGAAAGCCTTCAGGCACATTTATGACCTGTGAACGTATTTTACCTCGTTGTATGAGATGTTGCATTTTGTATTATGCAATAAAATTGATTAAAATAAAAATGTTTTAATTTTTTTTCATAAATTGAAAATTTCAAATTCAAAGACCTTATAGGCATATTCATATGTATGTACATATATGTAGACAAAAGTTTCTATACATACATACATATATACAAATTGTTTAAGCTTTCCTTCTTATATTTTTTTTATATTGTTTATTTATGAGTTAAGAGGTCATTAAAAAGAATATTATTACTTTGCAAAGCTTTTAACAAATGCCCTTTATATTCTATAAGCGGTTGTTGTCTATGATATCTGAAACATAGCTGACAAGATATTAATTAGCAAGGACTAACACCATTTAACGTTTAAAATAAATTGTAGCAGAATTATAATTAATTCCTGGTTTATTTTGTTCAACAACAGAATTGCTTTTATAAAAATAGATATCATTAAACATAATAAGAAAATGGCTTAAAAATTTGGTTTTCTAAATTATCTCTACGACATTCGATTTTGCTATTCTCGAATCTACAATAATTGATTTCGTTTGTCGTTGCTTCCTAGGCTTAAAATCATCTTCTTTTCTTTCATGTTGTAGCATATGACGTTTCAGTCGCGTGGAATTATTAAATGCTTTATCACATTTTGTGCATTGATATGGAAGCACATCTAAATGCAATCGTTTGTGTGCTGCCAAATTACTAGAAATGCGGAAAGGCCGACCACACACATCACATTTGTAGGGATATTCATTAGTATGCAACAGCATATGTCGTTTATAACCGGACATTTGGGTCAAACCTTTGCCACACACTTCACATTGGTATGGTTTAACATCTTCGTGAGACATCATATGCACTTTAAGGGAATGACTTTCACGGTACGATTTGCCACATGTACCACAAATAAATGGTCGTTCTCCTGTATGAAGCATAAAATGGAGTTTTCTCTGCTCAGATGTATGAAAAGTTTTATCACACAATTCACAGGCATAAGGTCGTATGTTGCTATGTTTACGCTCATGTACTCGCAGACTTGTAGAAGTACGATACAGTTGTCCACATATAGAACATTTGTATCGTTTTTCGTCACTGTGCGTTAACATGTGAACATTGTAATGTGTTTTTGTTCGTGATCTTTTGCCGCAAATTTTACAAACATGAGGCTTTTCGCCCGTATGAACATAGCTATGCTCCCGCAGACGGCACATTTTATCAAAGACTTTACCACAATATTGACAAGTTAGATCAGCCTCAGTTAAAGTATTAGTCTGAAAAAATAACTTATTAGCAATTTTTGAAAGCATTTCTTAGTTAATATTTAACTGACCTTAATAGATTTTCTTTTAACAACTTTTGTTTCATCTTTATCAATTTCGTTTTTTTGAAATTGCTCTTCTTCGCAGTTAACTCTGTCCTCAGGTTTTGCAGATTCATCAAACCCTTTAAGCTCCTCACCAGCGTCACTATCATTAAGGGTACTTAATATATATTCACAGTTGTCAACTTCCACTTCATTTTTAACCAATATTTCATTGCAATCGTCGTTTTCGTTACAATTTTTGTCTGTAGAATTTACAACTTCCTTTTCGCATTGTTTATTTATAGATTCGGGTTCATCTATTTCTAGCCACTCTTCATATTCGTATTCCCCGTCTACATTATTACTTTCAATAACTTCCTCAGTTTCAGAAAAATACTCCTCTACTTCCACATTCTCCTCAAAACCACCGACATCAATTTCTTGTTCAACAATTTGCTCCTCTTCAACAACTGTTTCAATAATTTCTTCCTTTGCTTTTTTCTCCTGCAACTCTGTATGTAACCGCTCCCTGTAGGCTCGGTCATTCTGCAGTACCATTTCTTTAAACAGATATGATTGCAATAAGTGTTCCACGCAGCTGTTGCATATGTGTTCGGGCATTCCACTTTCATGATTCTCACCAAAACATTCTAATGTTGTGCAGTAGTTAAGCAGAGCAGCCAATGTGGTGGATTCATTGTCAATAACCGTCTCGTCTAGTAAATGTTTGTAGTCGCCGCATTGCCGATTACAAGCCCGGCAATCAACCTTCAGTACTAAAGTCATGGTTATTATTAAATTATTTATTTAGGTATTTAAAGTCAGGATTCAATACTTTTGTTTTAAAAGGAATAAAATGCAATTGTTTAACTAGGATTTGATTTTTTACATCAGCTGTAAAAATATTATTCACAATAACACTAAATCAGTGATGTTAACTTTTCTTTTTAAATGCGAATGTACTTTATTTACCGCATTTTGAATAAAATTTCTTATGGCAGTTCAAAAAATTTTTGAGAATAAAACTGTTAAATAGATTAATTAAGTAGTAAACGTTGATAGCAGTTAATACCACAGTTTATAAAAAAAATTTACTGCTTACGAAAAATGTTTCAAAAACCAGTAAAAGTGTACTGCTTACTGTTAAAACCAGTAAGCTGTACTGGTTACTGCATTTTTTCAGTAACCAGTAAACTTATACAGTGTTACTGAAATAAGTGATATTTTTTTTATTAACAAAGACAATTTTATTTATTTCTGTTAGCTTTCCTTAATACAAGCATTTCAAAGTTGGAATCATTAAGTTTTTGCCTTCTAGATCCGTTAACATTGTCAGCAAATGAAAATAATCGTTCTACCTAAGCAGTAGCCAGTAAAAGTTTACTGCTTATAGAAAAAATTTAGTAATCAGTAAATTTTTACTGGTAAATTTTTTCGAAAGCTTTTTTCTTTTTGGAATGCTATTTTCTTTAACTATATATAAAGGCATTTCATTGAAAATTTTAGAGGTTTCAGTAACAAATAAAATTGTACTGTTTATGGAAAAAAATTACAGTAACCAGTCGAATTTAAACCTTTACTAATATTTTAATTATAATATTTTAATTAATTCGTGAATCTTTTATGTACTGAATTAGCGCAATTTAATTTAATTATTTTCAAACAAATATTGAACTGCATGATATTTCAGTAATTCATATGTATTTGGGTAAAAAGAATTGCAATTCGTTTTTAATTTAAATGAATTTTTAGAATGAAATAAGCGTCAAATATTGAAAGTTTTGATAAGGGTTGTAGTTGGCATAATTCTTCTAAAAAAAGTGACTTTCTTGTAAAAAGTGGCAGATTTCAGCTATCTGTCTATAACTATTCAAAAGTTTGACAACATACATCAATTTAAATTAAATATTGGGGATCGCTTTAATTTCCAAATCAAAATTTTATGCTTGTTGCTATAGCGGACTTAGCACTACAGCTCCTTGTAAATGTTAACCGTCCACCTAAAACTGTTCAAGAGCTTAGTAATATACGTCAAATTACATCAAATATAGGGGCACCCATTAATTTTCAAATTCAATTTTTATACTTGCTGTTATACCGAAGTAAAGCCTTTCATGAAACGATGTATACCACGACCGATTCGTATTTCAGTCCTCTATCGATTGTATGTATCAGTATATGTGCACGCGGAATAGTTTTTGAGATATAAGCAAAAAACTAAGTTTATATATTAAAGCAATTTTTTTTGCATTTGAAAAGCATGCCGCTTAATATCTTTTTTTATACAGTCTTTAATGCGACGAGTATATCAGTCTCCTATCGACCGTATATTAGTGTATGTGAGCGGTATAGTTTTCGAGATATAATCGAAAAACTGAAATTATAAATTTTAGCGATTTTGTCTTTTGCATATGAAAAGCTTGCCGCTTTGTAACTTTTTTCGAGCAACCTTTCAAGAAATAGGCATGCCACCATCGATTCTCATTTTTAGTCTTTATTGATTAGTATTAGGTGCTATTGTTTAGATTATAGCTAAAAAACCGTTATTAGCTCTTTTATTTTTAAAATGACGAAAGTGACAACCAGAAAATCTAATTCTACAAGGTTAGAGCTTCTTAGTTCAATTTTTTAGTTTAAAATTCATTTAAAATTGACGAATTATGACCGGATTTAAATACGTTTATTTTCTATTAAATTTTGTTTACATTTTTGTTATGAACAACAAAAGTTCGGATTTTTGCAACTCTGATAAATCAAAAAAGGGGAGTTTGTTTTCTTCTCTTGCGTAATACCGACTGCGTTTTCTGTGAACAATGTTTACATTTACTATTGTGAATGATGTAAAAGAAGCAACAATATAACTTTGGAAAAGTACGTGTCAAATTGTAATTTTAGACGAAATAAAATTTCAAAACACAATATTTAACTGGAAATAAAATGGCCACATTAAATTTATTAGATCTTAATGTTGATACACTTTTCGAACAACATAGTGTAGTTGAAATAGATACAGTTCACAAGAAAATACAGGAAGTAGTAGAAAACAAAAGAGAGGAACTTCGGACAATGGTTGGGTAAGTTTCTATTTTTATATAAATCTTCAGATAGTAAACAATCAGATTGTTTATTTTATAATAGTGAACGTTACCGGGATTTACTTAAGGCTGCTGACACTATTACCGCAATGCGGAAATCTACAACGGCATTGATCGCACTTGTTGATAACATTAATGGAAATTGCAAGAATTTAAACGAACAGCAATTATTGGGTTTTAAAACTGAAACTGATAACGTTGGAGAATTGAGGACTCGTTATGCCAATAAGCAATTAAATAAATATTTTAGCACTATGATACAAATAAAATTGTTGACATCATTGCCCGAGTTAATATGGTCGCAATTGGATAGAGAACATTACTATGCCGCGACCGAACTTTTCATATTTAGTCGCCACATAAGTACCGGCCTACAATTAGATTCAAATAACCCTTTAATGCAAAAATTGCCAGTAGCAAAGAAGCAGTGGGAAATTATTAAACCATTTCATGTGACAATTAAGCATCAAGTAATGGAGGCATTGGAGAGAGAAACTCTAGGGCCTGATCCTACTGTTGATTGTATATTATCGCTTTTACAATTGGAGAGATGTACATTGGAAAGCGCTTTAAACACTTTTTTAAGTTTGCGGTGCAATGCATTCCTAAATTGTTTAAACGCAGATAAAGGAAGGGTAAAAGAGAGAATTTTATCTAGTTTAAGCGTACTTAATGAAAGTTTGGATATGGTAGCCAAATGTTTTTTGGGTAAGAGTTGACACATAAATCATATGTTTTAGATTCTGCTTTAATCGATTACTTTTATTTAATATAATTTTAGATAAAAGTCTTTTATTTAAAAAACTGTCAGATTATTGTGATCCAAATGCTCCACCAACTATTAAGCGGATGGATAATGACGATGTGCAATTTGCCCATCTTTTGCCCGATATAATTCTTAATTTTAAACCCAAGTTTGATGCAGTCACTGTAAATAATAATGACGTAAAGTTATTACTTGAACAATTTCTTGTTGATACGGAACGTATTGCTAGCAATCAGCTTCAGCAACTATTTGACTTAGTTACACATATGAATAGCATTCAGGAGATAAAAACTGAAGCCAACAACTTAAGAAAACAAATAAATCTAAATCCTCTTATAACACAATATCATTTAGCGCAATCGTTAGATTTCTATGAATTACGTTATGTTCCTTTGATAAATCAACGCATACGCAATATTATAAATAATAGTTGGTCGAAGACAACAAATGAAATATTTATGTGTTTAGAAAAATGCATACAACAAAACGATGACGCAAATATAAAAAACTATTCTCTGTGGCAAGAATTTCCATCAGATTTGCCATATAGTTTGGCCCAAGCATTAAGTAATGACATTAAAATGAATAAATTATTAATAAAATCAAAGGGTTATAATGCTCAAATCACGGAAATTGCTACAGAATTTGATCAAAGTTTATCTGGTATAATAAAAGATATGAATGTTTTGCTAGAAGAGCCCAC
Source organism: Gymnosoma rotundatum (assembly GCA_916610165.2). NCBI lineage: Eukaryota > Metazoa > Arthropoda > Insecta > Diptera > Tachinidae > Gymnosoma > Gymnosoma rotundatum. The sequence continues at coordinate 141,512,261 of OU744336.1, read as the reverse complement.
AGCAAAACTAGAAGATAAGCAAGCATTAGTGGAATTTCTTCGTCATACTGCTCAGCAACATATTACAGATTTTATAACAAGAGTAAAAAATATACAGCTGGATCTCACAGACCGTCAGTCATTGTTGTTTATTGCACGATGTTGTAGTGCTTTAGTTGAACTTTGTCCAAATTTGAAAATGTGTTTTTGTCAATCAGCAACTTGGCGCCAACTAAGTGGAACCACATCTTCAAATGCTGGTTCGGAATATTGGCAACGTATTTGCGGCCTAATGGAGGACGAAATATACCAATTTTGGATGAAGTTAATCAATGGCTTATTAGAAACATTTAGCTGTGAACAATATTTGTCTAAAACTCATTCGTGCAATTTTGTTTTGGAGGATTTTACTGTAAGTCACATTTCTTGGTAAAATTATTACACAATTGCATTTTTTCTATGCATTAGAAAAAAGTATACAAAACTCTACAGATGATGAATCAATATTTTTTTTTACACTAATATACAATAAGAATTAATTAATAGTAGAGTACACAAGATATTAAATTCTGTTGAAAGAGAGAAAGACAAATCAGAAATTTTACTTTGATTTTGGATGACTAAAACATGAAATTATGTTTGAACTTCCTTTTTATCGGCTGTATTAAAAATGACCAAAATTGAGTTGTAACAATTTGCTTACAACCAAAATTACTGCAAACAATAAATAGAGCAGACTACAGGGGCCTTATTCTGAATGGCGATGCGAAAGTCAATGCGATGCGAAAATACATAAATTCGAACAATTGCTATTCTGTATTGCGATAATCGCAAAGTTCTCTTTTAATCGCAATTCAAAGTTAAGTCGGTATTCTAAATTGCGAAATCCGACAATGGCGGTAGCCCATCAAGATATAATCCACTGTCTCCCTTAGACGAGAGAGTGGTAAAATTGTTAAAACTTGACGGATTCCGTAAATGGATTACCGGCCGCACTTTCCTTCGGGGCAACAATTGTAATCAATCTTCTCTATATCCTTTCATTTTGCTCATGCCCTTCTCCGTCGACGAAACAGTCCCACAGAATCCATTTTTATTATTTTTTTATTATAAAATTTTCTAAATAAATTTTATAAACAATTTTCACCATCTCATCTATGATTTTCACAGCCAAACACAAAGATTTTATTTTTAATTTGCCGTTTGACGTAATTTGATACTGACGTTTATTTGAGCAGTATTGCCACGATGTAAAATAAATTGCGAATGCTATTGCAAAAGTCTAACAGAATACCAATTTTTCGAATAAGCCCTCAGATAATCTTAACACTTGCAGTTAATCATGTTTAACTATTAACTCATCCCGAAAGTCCGGGGGCAAATTGCGGCATTCGATATCGATCGAAATTTCAATAGAATTTAAATGTAAATTTCGATCGATATCGAATGCCGTAATTTGCCCCTGTCAGAAAAACCCTTCAGGCCTGACCGCCTTAAAAATCCGATGCTGAACAACTGATGGTTTTTAGAATTGCTACTGCGGGATCAGCTGTTTTTACCGGCTTCAAAAAAAAGGAGGTTGTCAATTCGTCTGAATGCTGCTTTTTTTAATGTTTGTGCCTGTAGAACTCAGTAATTTTTGAACTGATTTTGCTTTTTTTTCATTTTAAAGGTTATGCTTACAGATCTCAATCTCAAAAATTAAAGGATGTCCTCATACAACACACATGTTTCTTAAGTGTTTTATGAACCGTAAAGGGCGCCATTTAGAAATTTAAAAAAAAATGCGTATCACTATAGCTCTCAATAGCATAGTCATACAAAAATAAATCTAAAAATTAATGAGTGACCTCATATGTGTCGCTAGTTGTCTTATATGGGCGTATCTTCTGAAACGTTGTGAACAGAATATCGATGACTATGATCGCTATAATAACAGGAATGAATATTATAAATTAAAGGGTGCCCCAATAGTTCATTAAATTAAATTATATGGACGGTTAAAAATAACAAAGAACAAGTATTGCTTAGTCCGCTATAACTACAAGTATAAAATTTTTAATTGGAAATTAAAGGGTGTCCCAATAGTAACTGTTACTTGATGTATGTTGCCAAAATTTTGAACCGTTCTAAACAGATAGCAGAAGTTTGTTTTGCAGTCAGTTTTTTTCCAAAAATTATTGATGTTTTTTTTGTTTGTGGCAGTTAATATTCTTCTCTTTTCCGAATCGCGGCAGACTGTTTTATTGCATCAGAAAATAAAGATATATGGTAGTTGTAAAAACTTTAAGCAACATTGCCGATTGCTTTAAATATTTATTATTGGGTTCAATGAAAACTGTATAAAGAGCCGAAAAAGAGTTATCGTATACAGTAGATAAAGGAAATATCAGGCCTGTTCTGAAATCCACACGAAATTTTCACTTCAAATTTTTCAAAGCATTGTTGCTATAAAATTGTTTTTTTACAAAAACTTCGTGTGGAATTCAGAACATGCCTGTATAATTGTTTTTGCTTAAAACTTGGTTTTTGTCTTTATTTATTTATTTTTTTTTTGTTTTGCCGAAAAACTAGTTTATTTAAAAATTTTGTTGAAGTTTCCTGAAGAGCTAATTAAGAGCTATCAATAATCAAAATCTGTGAATTTAATAATTTTGACTGGAATGAGCACGATTTAAATTAAGTTCAAAATGACGTTAAAATCCAATTCAACATAAGATACATTATTGGCCTCCACAACGTCAAATAATTTATTCAAGTTTGGTAGTTTGGTAGGCTGGAGTACAAAATCAAAGTTTATACTATGACTGTAAGAGGGCAATGAAATAAACATATGATTTATTTTAATATACCTATGAAATGCGCCATCCAACACTTTATAATTTGTTTATAACAGTTTCTTCTGATATCAAATAAAAAATACAGCGATTATTAAAAAGCATCATTTTAATGCAAATATAATAGTATAGTTGGATAAAATATTTTTGAAAGGTTTATTGCTATATTCATCAATAATCACCCCTATCATGAATAGATTTTTCCTCGAAATTTTTTCCCTTTTCCCCAAATTGCAATCGTTAATAATTCACGTGAACAATTTCATACTTAAAAAAAAAATTCCCCTTGTCGTGGGTGATTTTGTTCACTTTAATTTTGCTGGGGAACGGCATACATTATTCGAGTTTTTATATGTTTTAATTAGAATATTTACAGCTATAATACGTATTTTTTTAATGAGATATCAATAACTGTAGTGCTGACTAACATTGTGCTCGTCAAGATGCATAACTTAACGTTGATGAAGATTTTTTATTAAGAATATTTTTAAATCTAAAATGGAAATATAAGAAATCAGATACAAAAATTTATTTTATTGAAATGGATCAGTAGCAATGTGTAAGGTAACTCTGTTGCAGTATCATCTCCTCATGCAACAACACAATGGTACCATTTCTACATTTTTTAAAACTTAAAAAAAAACTTTATAATATTTCGAATATTTTTCCCTATTTATATTTTCTTCTTTCTAATTTGTTTTCAGTACTTTGATAGCGGGTACAAACGTTACTATGAAATTCACTATAGCAATTTTCCCTTCATGGGGAATAAAAAATTTCATGAGAACAAAAATTTTACATTTTGTTCACGATAGGGGTGAATAAAAGTATTTTGAAATGTGTTTTATGACAATTTTTCCATACAAATTTGTCCTAAAATAAATTTAAATTTTTTTTATTACTTTAAGAATACGGCTATTAGTATTTTAAATTTAACAACAATCTCAAGCCGAACTAAAACACGCAAATAGTTAATACCTATTTAAAAACTTTTTGAAATATGTCACAAATATTTTTTCTTTTAATATGTGTTAATGTAAAAATTGAAACATCAAACTTTAATATTTTCGTTTTCTCTTACAGAGCTGGGAACTCATAACCGTGGAACAAAAGGACGATCTTGATATGCCTATACAATCATCATTTCGCATTCCCACACAACCACGCATTTCTTTGCAGTCTTATTTACAAGTTCTTATAACATCTCTTAAAGAAACAGTGCCTGAAACTGTCCCTGCAAGAGTTTTGCAGACATTTAATCACAAACTTATTGATGATCTTATCAAACATTATCAACTGTTATTGCAGGATCAGCCAACCGTAACGCAAAATATTGCATTACAACTTTATTTCGATGTTAAATTTTTACAAAATTCATTCAGTATAACAAGAGAACAAAAGGAACAGCTTACAGCTGTACAAAATGCTTACAAGGAACTTATAGATCCTTTTGATTTTGAATTATTTTCCTTACAATTAATGTCAAACATAAAACGTGCTGTTTTACGTTCAAATTGTCTTTTAGGTGTGTTAACATCATTAAATATGCAAACATCACAATCTAGTACTGTGGTGCAGGAAAAAGACCCAAATGTATTAAGTTTGTGCTCCAGTGGATCGACATCACTTTGGTTTCCGCTTTTGCCAGTTGTTACTAACACTAATGCTGGCGAAATCAGTTCTTTGGAAGGCAAACAAGTTTCCTTAAACGAATCACCAAAGGTAAGTTTTATCTATCTGTTTTATGTTTAGATTTTACTATAACTTCTTTCATTTTTTGAAGGGTTCTTTGTATTAAACATAAAATTTGATTTAATTTTACAACTGTATTTTTGGGTAATCGAAAATTTAATGTTGTATAGTTGCATGGCTTTTTATATTATTGTTACTTAACATATGCTTTTGCTTATGAGCACGTAACATTGAAGAATTTTATTGCCATTTTATAAATATTTTTTTTTCTCAAAATTTTACTAATATCGAACATATTTATTATTATTATTATTTTTTTTTTTTTTTTTTTGTTAAATAATAATTGTTTTTTATTTAATTTTTTATTAAATTCGAAATTTAACTGTGAATATATAAATGAACTGAAATTGATTTTGGCTTAAGTTCATTTTTTAATTTCTAAAAACCTTATTTCAGAAAGAAAAATTACTTTACAAATGTATGCGGACATTTTCCAAAGAAAACAATAACTATACACCAGCTGCCGTATGCACAAAAATATTAAAATGTCGAAGTTAAAAAAAAAAATCCTAAACAAATGTATTACTGTGGGGAAAGCATATCCCTATTGCCTTTCGTTACTGCTCATATTGCTCATCAGTGGATTTTACTTAAATTTTGTATAAAAAACCTAAGAGTCTCAAAAGCCAAATTGATTAAATGAGAACTTCAAGAACTTCATTGAATCAACAAAGCAAAGAAACAGTAAAAGTTTTTCTTTCAACATAAGGGTTCCCTTTGGAAAACGTATATGTATTTGAGCTATATGAGCAGTTGTAAAATGGACATATGGATATGCTTTCATTAGAATATCATAAAATATTTATATTTGAAGAAATCAAGCACGATTAAAGTAAATGAACATAAGAAAGATTCCGAGTAATAAATTTTCAAATCAACATTTTGATTTTTCGAATTATTCAGGAATCGAACTTACAATTTTTCCAAAAGAAACAAGTGCTATTATTCAAACTTTAATCATATTATTAAATTTAAAAATTATTGACACGCACATTGTACTAACATTTATATATAAAATTTTCCGTTTCTTTTTTTTTCTTTACTTAAATTTAGACAACTCTAACACGTAAATCAACATCGACACGTAAAAGTGATACGAAAGCAAAATCTGGAGCAGCATCATTTTTTGGCGCCATGTCTCAAGAATGGTTTCGATAAAATAAAGATAAAAATTTACATCTTATTAATTATAATTATGAACAATAATAATTATTATTTACATAATGTGCAATTGTTATAAGAAAACCTATTTTTAACAAAATATTTCTTAATTTATTTAAAAATTTCTTTTTATTTTTTATGTACTTTTATAAAGTATTTATTATATTATATGTTTTAAAATTAAATATTATCAATTTAAAAATATTACACAATATGGCATCAACCATAAACGAGCAAGATAAATTCTTGAAAGCTATTTTTTGCCACCCTTTTTACCACCTGCTGCTCCACCTCCACCACCAGCTTTCTGGTCCTGTCCTTTTTTACCGCCACCTTTGTCACCACCACCGCCTTTATTTTTATTGCCACCCTTATCCCCTCCGCCGCCACTTCCGCCTCCTCCACCTTTTTTCTGCAATAAGAGTTTATAAGTATTTAAAAAAATATTAATGACAGTCTTCGTTATTAAATTCTTGTTTCTTTTAACTAATAAAAAGTCCAACTGTTTCAAAGGATAGTTAAAATTCACAAAAAAAAAAAAAATAAGTAAATAAATAAAATAAAACAGAAACGAAACAAAGTTTAAAGTTTATGTTTTTATTTTACTTGTGTTTAGTTTAGTCAGTTGCCTTTTACTGGTGTTAAATGCTCGCTTTTACAATTAGTTAATTACATGCTTTTCTAAGTAAAAAACATAAATGATGAAAGTTCTTAATGAACTGTAAACTTTTAATGTGCATTTCCTTAAATAAATGAAGTTGGTAAAGAAAACACACACACATATATGTATGTATATCTTTGAAAATACTTTAGGTTCTGTTAAGTAAAAATTTCACTATCAGATAAAATTATTTCGTTGCGTTCTAAATTTTCTTTCTATTCTAAACTTAAGTTTGAATTTTGAGGTTTGGGCAGGAAATCTCTAAGAGTTCAGGTGAAATACACACTTGCTCAAGAATAAGATGGATTTAGAATTTAATGAAATAAATTTATAAATATCACCTGTCATCTCTATCTCAAAATAAAAACATCGTGTAAAAGATCTAAATTAAAGGTGCCAAAAATTAAAAGAGTCCCGCCACCAGATCCAACACGGGGAAGTAAAAGCTGTTGCTATTAGGGAAAACCAATATGTATTAACACTAGAAAGACGGAACCTTTGTATACCTATATTGCCTGAAATGACTACATGTGAAAAAATGAATAATGTGCAAAGAAATTTATTTAACGGTGATTTTTGATAAATTTTAAATCACTTATAGTCATTTATAAGTTATTTATAACTATTAATAATAATAAAATATCAGATCGAAAAAATTTTTTATATATTATCTGGACATTTTAAGCAAATACAAGTGCAACTCTTTTTAGATGTACATCTTCCGCAAACAATTTTGTCAAATATTTGATTTGTTATTGTGGCAAAGTCGTATTTGACACATATTTCGTTTGGTAAAATCCGTTATGCTTGAAGATGTTGCAATTGATACACCTGGGTCTTTCTGTTGTGAAGAATGTTTCTCTCTTTCCGTTGTGTAATCGGCGGAAAGCTGTTCTGCTAATAGGAAAAGGAACTGAAAAGGAATAAATCTTAGAATTTGCTTGAACTTATCTCGGGACATAGTTCTTCTGAAAAATTCGGGACCCCGAGAATGCATTAACAAAATTATTTGTCATAACGCTTTTTATTGCGTAGCCTGTTGGTCCCGTCATACCCTTGAAAAAACACGTATTTGGTATCCTTCCGGGAATACCTCCTTCGTCAAATTTTGACCACACAATACCATGTGCAGCTCTCCTGAGAGGTATTTTCAATTTCTTCATCAGAATTAATTTGCACCCTACGCCTTTTCCTGGGCGTATTGATAATATCTTTATTTTAATCGTTGAAGCTAGCCTCTTTATCGCTCTCTTCAGAATCAGATGTCTCACTCATAATAAGATCAGATTCGTCTTCAGATGAAAGTTCCCATCTCGTTCCATTTGATTCTGTATCGGAACACTCCTCACACAACTCTCTTTATTTCTTCTGTTGGACATTTTTTTCATGAACTTAGGCTGTAAAATAAATCAACTAAATAACGTGTTAGAACGACTAGCTGTGCGTAAAGCAGGCCTAACCTAGAATGAAGCGTGCGCAGTCTTATTGATACAGTATGAGATTATACACTCACAGATTTTCCTTCCCATCTGAATGACGTTACAGCGCATTCGAACGGAACAAAGCGCTAGGCCAGCCCTGGCATAAAGATTCGAATAGCAAGTAAGAACAATAATAACTTTAGTTATTAGAACCGCAACTTATCAAGAATGTGTTGAAATCTTCATTTATCATGAACTTGTATGTTAACATTTTATTTCAATCTAGAGCCAAACTGGTCTTTTCCAAGCAGTCATTTTGACTGCTTTTCGGCAATATAGGTATAACACGTCTATATTTCGCAAGTGAGGGACGAAGATGGGCAACAACAATGATTATTTAATTCATTTATATGTTGTAGAAAAAGTCACAAAATTATAAGAAGCTGTGTTACTGTTTAAATAATTATTTTCTTAATTGAAATTCAAAAGTAGTCAAAATGACTTGCTTAGGCAATCTAGTGTTAAAGAGAGAGAGAGAGAGATCATAAAAAGAGTGTATTTTTGTAATGTCATCGTTTATTGGAAAAAAACTTTAAAGAGAAAGAAGGGACCTACGCAATGCCCCAATTGTGCCATGTATGGTCATGGTGCAAAAATTGCAATACAATATGCTCAACCTGGAAGTCATATTTTCTCTTCTTATTGCACTCTTAACAACAATAACAGTGTTAGTAGTTTAGTTTATGGCTGGACGAAGAAGACTTTTAGAACGTCAATCATTATAATGCAAAGACCAAAGTAAGACAAGTAAGTCCCACACCAATGTTAATTTGCAATCACAGGTAAAACACAATTGTTACGATAAAAATAATAAGGACGACATTTCCAAAGAAAAACTAATGCAAACATTCTTTGATGCGGTTGATGCTTAATAAAGATTTCAAAACAAGTACGACAAACTCTAACTGCGGTAATTATAAAATATTAAAATAGATTTGAAATGTATTTTAGGACAAATTTATATGGAAAATTTGTCATAAAACACATTTCAACTCTATAATATTTTTTATGAATATGGGAGTAAATTTGTAAGTATGCCAACATGCCATATAAATCAAATTGTTTACATAAGGTCTGGGTTCTTAATATCAGAGTTTAAAATTCAGCACCAACTATTTTTTTTGCTGGTGACTGGCTGAAAATAGTTTTCAAGTACAGAAACGAAAATTCAAACTTAAAGGGTGAAAATTTACACATAAACTTACAATATGGACTAACAAAATATATTCACCCTTATTCTGTTTGGCGTTGTCAACATCGTCGTCAATTTTGAGACAACATCAATTTAACACAACATCAACACTAATGTGGTATTCCCTAACAAACTAATGAAGACGTTGACGGTTTATCGATAATATAAAAAAATAAAACACACGTATCTAATAATTGAGTCAGTTGATTCAATTTGGTTTCTATTGTGTTAAGTAAGAGTTGTGGAAAATTCGAATTTTGTAAAAAAATAAAATACCTATAAACAATAAAATAAGCAAAACTATTACAAACATTTAAAATAAATAGTTAAAGGGCCATTATTACAACTTGCCGTTAGTTAAAGGTAAGATTTTGTCTGCCTGATAAATAGCTTTGTATTATTCACCCTTATTCTGTTTGGCAACATCAACACAAAACAACGTCGTTTTTCTTCGTTTGTTGTAAATCGGTATTCCCGTTGTCAATATTGTCATTAATCGATGATTGTCACCATATGTTTGGTATTTTCTAAGAACAATTGATGTTGATGCTGCCGTTTAGTTTGTCGTCGCCATTTTTGATGTTGAGTTGTGTTGTGCGCAAAGGAAAATTAAAAAAAAATGAAAAAGTATACAGCAATGTTAAAGTAAGAAATATAAAACATAACAAAAAAGAAATGGAAAAACTAAAATTACCAACTTCTGCCAATTTGAAAATTTGGTGGAAGAGTTAGAAAGAATCCATCCTAATGAAAAAAGGCAGTTAGTAAGGGCAGGATTTTGTCGGACAGACAAGTGAATTTGCATTATAAAAACTTCACTTATTATTTTTTAAATATTTTATTTATTATTATTAATAAGAATATCAATAAAAATTGGGAGTTTTAATATTACAAAGCTATTTGTCAGGCAGAAAAAATCCTAACTTTAACTTACGACAAGTTGTAGTAATGGCCCTTTGACTATTTATTTTAATTGTTTGTAATGGTTTTGCTTATTTTATTGTTTAAAGGTATTTTATTTTTTTTTTTTAATTTAAATTTTCCACAACACTTAACACAATAGAAAACAAATTGAATCAACTGACTCAAATATTAGATATGTGTGTTTTATTTTTTTATATTATCGATAAATCGTCAACGTCGTCATTAGTTTGTTAGGGAATACCAAATTAGTATTGATGTTGTGTCAAGTTGATGTTGTCTCAAAATTGACGACGATGTTGACAACGCCAAACACAATAAGGGTGATTAACACTTACAATTTTTATTGCTATTATTATTAATAATAATATTAAATGGATAAAAAATATTAATAAGTGAAATTTTTAAATTGCAAATCCATTTATCAGTCCGAAAAAATCCTGCCTTTCTGCCTTTTTTTCATTGGGATGGATTCTTTCTAACTCTTCCATTAATTTTTCAAATTGGCAGAAGTTGGTATTTTTAGTTTTTTCCATTTCTGTTTTGTTATTTTGTATATTTCTTATTTTGTTATTTTAATACTGCTGTATACTTTTTCATGTTTTTAAAATTTTCTTTTGCACACAACACAACTCAACATTAAAAATGGCGACGACAAACTAAACGGCAACATCAATTGTTCTTAGAAAATACCAAACATATGGCGACAGTCATCGATTAATGACAATATTGACAACGGGAACACCGATTTACAACAAACGAAGAAAAACGACGTTGTTTTGTGTTGACGTTGCCAAACAGAATAAGGTTGATTATCTATGTAGTGAAATCAAGACATCTACAGTGTTACTTAGCGACAACATAGTCCAGACTAGGAAGTGCGGTTATTCCAAGATTCAAGCCATGCCTTTTTGTCTAACCTGCTTGCGTCTCTACACTTCTTACCAATAAACAAAAATTTCATTGAACTAGTTTCATGCAGAACGCGTCGTGTAAAATATGTCTCTTACACCACCAAGTTTTTTATGAAACTAGTTTCGTGAAATTTTTGTTTGTTGGCAAAAGGTGTAGTGAAACAAGCAGGGTATATGTAAAAAATCATATTTTCCGAGTTACTGGCCTCTAAAACTTTTAAATTTCTTAATATATCCAATATATTTATCATTTTAAAGCTTTTGAAGAGATATTTAGCAAATACTAAAATTTTTCAAAAATGTTTATTCCATAAGAGCCGATGGAATTTTTGTCTAAAATTATATTCAGACTTAATTTTTTTCTTATTTTTTAATTTTCTGAAGATTTTACTGCTGTGTGTGCCCACTTAAATTATTTTGGAATTTATTTTCAGCATGTGGCTGTAAAAAATTAACTGCCTAATAAAACGTTACTTTTGTTAGCAGTTTTTTAAGACTCTGGTTTTAGAAAAAAAAACCTTGGCGGAGAGCTAAATGAGTTTTTTTGCTCCTGTTTAGTAATATTAAATTAATGTGGTGCATACAATATCTAATAAGGTTTCAATCATGCACTGTTATCAAAGCCATTTAAGGTATTTTAATAATTTAATTAAGTCAGTTATATAATTTTTCATTAAAAACCACTTACTAACTGAAGAGCTTTCAGTTAAAAGTTTTTGTCTGTTGTAAAACACAAATATTGCTTACATTACCACCGCCGCCTCCACTTCCGGAACCACCTCCGCCGCCTCCTTTATTTTTGCCCATAATTTAATAAACTTAAAGATGAACCAAATTGATTTTAATAATTTTTATTGAAAAAATAAAATCGTTCAAAACAATTCTCAAACCTAACACTTTCGCTAAAAGAAAACCACTAAAACGTAATTAATGAAAATTATATGAGTTTATTTTTTGGTTTGGTTTGTTTTCATTTTACATTTACAAATTCATAAATAACAATTTTCAAGTGCAAGGGAAAATTTGAGATTAAAAACAAGTGCTAAAAATGAATTATATGTACACACATATATAGACATATATGTTCTTGTTACCAATGGAACACATACGTAGGCATTAAGGGGGAAAAATTTCAATTTACAGAAACATGTTTTCGGGGAAGCAAATTTTATTTTTAATTTATTTATTAAAATTTTTTACAGATGTTTAGGTTTCAAGTAAATTAATTATTTCATTTTATAAATTTTTTTTAAATAGTGACATTATCGTTGTGATATCATAATTAGTGTTTTATAAAAATATTTTATACCCTTCGGCACAGGTGGAAAAGGGTATTTCTAAGTTTGTGTTTTTAATTTCTTTAATATCCATTTACGACCCCATAAAATATATACATACATTCTGAGTTTTTATATATAGCGAAGTCCACTGAGCGATGTCCGTCTGTTCGTTTCGACATCGTTTTAAAACAAATAAATTAAGCAACGATTTTTTTATTATTTTTAATAAAAAAATCTGTGCCTAAAATTTTCAGTAATGTTTTAAATATTATTCGACAACGTCAGTGGGAAAATATGGAACACTTTACCCTAAACTGTCCGCTAACAAATTCTTATTTAGATAAGTCTGTATCAAGGTTGAACAAATGGAAGCAAATTTTTCCGTATCCCAAGCGTCACTAGTTTATAAAATGTTTATAGCAGAAATACTATATTTTAAACTTATTCTTTAAGTTATCTTGTAATACATATTATTTATTGTATTTTAATGTTAGTTTTTGCTTTTTCACTTATTTATTTGTTGTAATATAATTTTGTTCATAAAATCCACCAAATAATTTTAAGCTTCAAAGTACTTCAATATGGTTTTGCGTTTAAATATACATAAATATATTATTGTATATTTTGCCTAAAATTTCAGGAAAACCCAAATTTAAATAATTTTTTTTTTACAAATTTTTAATTTTTTCCCAATCAGGATTTGAACCATCGATTTTATTACTGAAAATGGACTTATTTTCGGCTTATTGATTCATTTTTAATTTAATTTCTAAACATTTTTAGAAATTAAATTAAAAAAACGAAAAATTAAACGTCCGCATACATTTGTAAATAATTTTTTATTTTCTAAAAATGTTTAGAAATTAAATTAAAAATGAACAAATACGCCAATTTTCATTTTTTGTACTAATATTTAAATACTTTTAAGTTAAAACTTTTAAGGGTGAGAAGCTTATTAAAAATGGCTTATTTGAGTAGGAATTAGGTAAAAGAATTTTATTTAAAAAATAAATTTATGTGCTGTTTCTACATTGCAGGCGATCAACTTGTTTAGAAAATTTTTATGAAAATAACTCATAATAGTCATTAATCAACACCCCAAAAACACTCATTTTAATAACGAAAATTTTATATTTTACTTTAAAATGTCGAAAGACAGTGTAATCTTTTTTCTTAATCTTTATAAACTAAATTATAAGAATAAATCAACAGTTTTGATGTGGTAGTTCCTACGCCAACTATTTTAAATACTTGAAAACAATCTAGAACCCTGAGGATCTGCAGTAAGACTAAATGTAGACAACACTTTCTTTCCTACTGAATCTTTTGCTACCCTGACCCAGAATTGCACTAAGTATTTGAACAAACAGTTGAAGTAGATCCTTGTTTATGACTCCTAGCTTGAATCATCTTAAATTAATTTCTCTGGTTTCGAAGGACCATTTAAGATTCGGCTAGCGAGTTCCGATATTATTTATTTTTTTAACGAGTGTCACATTAACAGCATAGAATTTTATTTTGGCGCTTTTGAACTTATTCCTATTTTAAGACAATGGCAGTGCTCCATAACCCATTACTAAAACATACGTCATCAGAAGTACCTGACAAATGGTTGTAGGAAAAACTCAAATGATACTCAAGAAAATTTTATGCAAGAGAGAGAGAGCACGATGAAATATATCAAATTGACGTCAACAACAGAATCAGTGCTGCTTAAAGACATCAATAAGTAAAAGTAAATATCGAAAATTTAGTCATGAGCGAGAAATTTGCTTCAATGACCCACTTAATATTGTTTATATGTAAAAATATCACTTAACTTTTTGTAGCGCACCCTGTTATATTTTTTTAGCTGTCAATTAATAAAACCAGTGCTTTCCATGATCATAGTTTCAATTAGTGATTAAAAATGCTTGACTATTTTCAATGCATATGTAATTTCTTAACTGTTGCTGTGGAAAAATGTGCAGCAAAAAACGTTTGCTGTTGCTTCAGCAATCACTTTTTCTTTATTTTTATTTTTGCTCAACTCTTTACTATGAAGTTGTGGCTGACTACTCGCCGTTTTTATTCCTTTTAACATTGGAAACGTATTTATGTATTTATAACTTACAATACGTAAGAAAATGCATACAATAAATACATAAATTACAAATACAAACGTTGTTTCTATTACATTATTAAATACTGCTTTTTTTAAAGCAACAGGAAAAGAAAAAACAAACATTAACTTATTGCTTAAGCAACAGCAAACGTTTTCAACATAAATGCTTTGCCGCAGAAAGAAACACATAGTCAGCTGAAGCAAATGCGTTTCTTTCTCTTTTTTGCATTTGCTTTTTTGCTGTTGCTTCGTTTATAATCAAATGTTTTGTAAATGCTCCGATATTTAGTTTTTTTTATTTCCTGAAAAACATGTAAGCAAAGCAATGATTTCAGTGCTGTTGCTATTTTTAAGCAAGCAATTTAAACACTGTTTTCAATAATATTAAGAAATTTACAGGCGTAAACAATATATACATACCTGCTTTGACAAGCTGCATAACCTACGCTATGCGTAGTTTCATTTTATATCGATTAATGCTAACAACAAGAATTATCATTGCCTACCGAAAATTTCTAAAATTTTAGCTATAATTTTTATATGAAATCAAAAATGTTACAATTAAAGTTTTATAAAAGAGAGAACAATGCCCTACAAACAAAAGTTGTATAATTTTATTTTCAAACATTTTTAATTGGTACATAAGCAGCGTGCAATTAAGTGACTTTAATATCATCTCAATTAATATATGTTTACTACTTTCAGATATTGCGAGTGCACTGTGAAATAAAATTGTGCATGCAATGTAATTTGTTTATATTAAACTGTGACAAAATTAGCTGTTCTCTGTTAAAAGTTGGCAATAACATGTATAAAAAACGTACGACACACAAATATAATTAGTGTAGTGCATATAATTTATTTTGAAAATTATTTTAGGAATTAAAAATCTTATTAAAAATGTTACACAGTAGTAACCCAAAAACTTTTATAATAAATGTGAAAATTATTGGATTTTTATTGTGAGATTAAAATTTAATTTTAAATTTTGTTGGTTTTATTTTATATACGCCATGGGTCAGCGTTAGGAATTTTGATGATAATAATCTAATGCAGAAAGGAATGTAAGAAACACAAGAAATCCCATTTTGGTGGTAATTTTTATAAATTGTATCTTGCGCATCAAAAAGCAATTTGCTGTTATTGAAAAACAATTTGGATAAAAGCCTTCTGATGTTTTAATTTAAGCGATAAGTAAAATGAGTATAGTCAGCTTAATTAAAAAAAAATAAATTATCAGCCCAATCATGAATACTCTCACGGAATTTCTTTCTCAGGAAAAAAATTTTTCTCAAAAAAAGATTCGTCCAATTATGAATTCCGTGGAAATAAAATAATAAAATAGTGTCATCATAGTATTTTGTTTATTTACATATTATTATACCTTTCACCGATTGAGCGATGTCCGTCTGTCCGTCCGTGTTAAGTTAATTTAACTGCAATCGATCAGACATATTGTCGAAAAAGGTGCTATTGGAAATCAGCAAGATCGGACCTCTAATTTGTCTATATTAAATGAACAGTGAAGTAACTCCAATGAAAATAAACAAATATTTGGTGCGATAGAGAATTAAAAAATAAGAAAAAATTTTAAGTACTACATATATATAATTCTACATAAAAATATCATTGGCTGTTAATGGGTTAAGCATTCTTTTTAAATTTTCGTATTTTTTTAAAGATCTCTTCAAAAGCTTTAAAATGATACCCATATTAATATTTAAAAAAAATTGAAAATTTCAGAAACACGTAACTCGGAAAATATGGGAGAGCGCCAATTTTTTCATTTGATGTTTTTTTCTTATTTTTTAATTCTTTATCACGCCAAATATTTTTTTTTCTGATTGGAGTTACTTCATTGTTCGTTTAATATAGACAAATTAAAGGTAAGCGTGTTGTTTTGAAATTATATTTGGCAAAAGTATTAATTAAACCTAAATGTGCAACTTTGGCAAATTAGTTATTAAGTTTATGTAAGTACATTGTAGTCACCTGAATTTCTTTAATAGGCTACCTAAGCATTTGACAGGCTTTTCGTTGAATTTTTGACATACGTAAGTTTAAGTTAAAGCTTCCTTCATTAACTTCTTATCAATTGTAGTTCTTTGTGCAGTGAAAGCCAGGGTGAACTGTAAGACCATACAGTTTTTATATCGGAAAGCTTCCTGAATCGAGTGTATACTTCCTTTTTTATCTATGGTCAATCGAACCTTAACTAATTTAGTCATATGTATGCCTTTGCACGGGTGGGCCATATAAATTCGAAAAATAATTACATACATATGTGTAAGTCAATAGCGTAAAGTATGGGACAGTTACACGACTGTTGAAAACTGCATCCACTTTTTTTTAGATAATAAAAAGGCTCACCCTAATGTCAAAACTAAAACATAATAATGTAAATTTAAATGATAATGAAGTTGTTTTTGGCTTGTAGTTGCCAGAGGGATGGCGATAATAGTGGTAAATTTTTGTTTGGTTTTATATCTTTTTTTAATGAATGCAATTAGTTCACATTTTTGTCAAGGTGAACAATATACAATTTGTGTGCTTTCAAATAGTCTTATATTTCATTATTGTGCTCATCGATGTTTTTATTTTAGCTTTTCTGTTTATATTTTTGACCGTTTGCAAGCGACAAAAAGGCAAATTTGCAGTAACTAAAGTGATTCAATACTAATATTTTCTTTTTTCCTTTAACTTATAATTGTTGAAATATGTATACATATGTATATGTATGTATTTATGTATGTTTGTAGATATATGTGACCTTTTTATATTAAGGCAAACACTAATGAACCCTTTTTAATGAAATTGCGTATGGGATTATTGCTTAGTAATGTTTTTGAAAGCTGCAAGTAGAACTGCCAAAATTTACGCATTATTTTGACTTGAAAAAGTTTGAAATTAAAAAAAATTATTAGTTGATATATTCAAAAATGTTTTAAAATGCAATTCTAAATTTGTAAAAGTAACATGTATAAATAATTTAAAAATTACTTGATCAACTTTTATTCAGGCTTAAATACGCGTGGTCTATTTTCTTATTTTGAGACATAATAGCGTTTTCTTGGGTTTCTTTTAACGAACGCATCATTTGAAAATAATTTCCTTTTTTAATTGAAATTTTTGACATTTTGCTTCTTGCCGCGCACCTTTAATTTTTAATAACCGAAATAAATTTTTATATTACATTTCGATTAGTGAACTTTCTTTTAAGAGAAATGAAATATCTATTTTTGACTCTGTTCAATTAAGAATTTTTTTTCGAAATTTCCAGTCTGAGACCTCATTTCGAATCAAACTTTGACAACTCGAAGAAAGTATTACAGAAAAGAAAAATTAATAATTTCTTACAAACACATTTACAAACACTTTTTCTAGTTCTTAATTTTTTAAATGTTTTTTTCAATTGACTTGTTTAGTGATTTTTAACATATTCTAAACTTATACACTGTGAGATTTTGTAAGGTCTCTCCAGAGATGATCTGGTTTTCCAAATCAGTACTTTTTCATCTAACAATTTCTGTCGCTAAGTCAATTTCTTTTATTAGTTGAGCGATCAATAAGTATTTTTTATGTTTCCATACACAAAGTGTAAAAAGGTGACCCTGTCACAGTTTTCTGTCTGGAACCGTAATAGGTATACTCTTGAAATTTTTATAGAAAATGTAGCCGCTATAACAACAAATACTAAAATTTAAAGGGTGCTCGGAAAATGACATGACTATTATAAAAGCATTGTTATTTTTTGAACTGTGAGAGATAGGCTCGCCAAATTTGACAGTGTCAGTAACATTATGTGCGCTATAGCAACAGGTAGAAAAAGAGTTCAAATACAGTATGTGCAAAAATGACCGCTACAAAAATTATAATTAATAAATTCAGAATTTAAATAGTGTTTCTAAAAGTCTAAAAGAATTTTGCCTATAATAGTTTAAAAAACCATAACTGACATTTGAAAATTATATGGAGAATGAGCTGCTTTGTCTGGTATAAGTACAAAAAATTAAATGAAGTAAAGAGTATTCCAACAGTAACGTGATTTTAACTCGTATTATTTTTTGGACCGTAATAGTCCGCGGCTATAAATTCTCGCTGTATAAAATTGTTCGTAATTTTTCTTTTTGAGAATATCGCTTTCATTATCGTACAAGTGCAATCGTAATTTGGGATGATAGTTTACGATAACGAGTGTGCATCGAGTATCAGCTGTTGAAATTTCATACGTCAGCTCTACAGCGATCGAAAGATAATTTGTTTGAAAAAAAAACTTAAAATGTAAGTTCACAAGACTTTTTAATAAATGAATAGAAATTATTTTGGCTTAAGTTCAATTATTTTTAATTTCTAAAAATCTTTTTTAGAAAGAAAATTTATTTTACAAGTGTATGCGGATGTTTTCCAAAGAAAACAAGAAAAATTAGACGCTAGCAGAATGAAATCTTGCATTTTCTGGACAGCTACGACCTTCATCAGCATTCTTCGCATCTATCTACCTTAGTTGTGTATTTTATAAACATCATCTATTTAACCAACTAACTTTGTAAATAAGAATACGAGAATACTCATATACTCATATCAACATTAATTTGGTTAGACGAAATTTACACACAAACCAACGTATTTCTTTACTGTTCTCTCTGTATTTCGTCTTGTACATTTGTTTTTGCTTTGTTTCAATCATCGATTGAACACGAATGCAAATTTGTTTTTAATCATTCTTACTTGTTTACTCATAACATTATAGATGCTGTTCCACAGCAGCGTTGCCACACAAGAAATTGACTTCCTACCAATAATTTTCAAAAATCCTACCAAAATCGTTCACAGCCTACCAAAAATTTAAAAATGCGTTTCTTGCACATAAACTCTGTTATACTAACTTGGTTTTTTCTCCCGTAGTTGTTGAGATGGTAGTTTGTCTTTTGGTGATTTTTAAGATGGATGTTATGATTTAAAATAGTTTTAGAGCATATTATGCAGAATGAACACCCATCCCTTTCCTGGAGCCAATCAAATTCGCTCAACCATTCGGTTCTAAATTTTTTTTGACTGTTTCTTAACATGCAATATTAGTAAATATTTATGTAATTAACAGGTACATATATACAATTAAAAAAGTTTACTTACTTTTTCATTTTGTCTGTTCATTTTTTTAATACAAACACTTGTAATATTGTTAATTTCAATTTCATAATATTGTTCGCGTTTCTTAAACCAGAGATGGTTATAGCTTTCATCTTTATGCAAAAAAGCAGAGATGTTTTTTATTACACCTAAAACAGTTTTTGAAAACAGTGGTAAAACTATTCACGGTTATTGTTTATTTAATTCAAAGTTACATTTTTTTATTTTATGTTCTGAATTTTTAAGGTTAAAAATTTACTATTGCTAAAAATTTGCTACAGGAGGAAAACCTACCAAAAATTTAAAAAAATGGAACAAACCAACCAAACTACCAAACTGTTTTTTAAAAACGAAAAACTACCAAGTTTGGTCCGATTGGACCAAAGCGGCAACGCTGTTCCACAGTATCATTTTGATTGTTATGATGTAAGCATGAATGCTCGCGGTGCATTGCGTGCTTGTTTTAAACTGTTTATATGCTACATATGTATATATTTTGAAGTAAGAAATCCGACCAGTCTTATGTAAAAAACACATCGTATAAAAGCACCTTAATTTACACAGATTTCTAGTTTATAGTTACGTTTATGCTAAGCGGTAATTATTTTAAAGGAACAACTAAACGATTTAAGTTTAAAAAGCACACACGCACAAAAAATAACTCAAATAAGATTATTATAAACAAATAAAAACTAATTATTTCCGACAAATCTTCTTTCTGCTATCTGCTAATAATATTTAAATGTAAAATTTACATTAAAAATATCAACATTATTAGTTTTCCTTTTACGTGTATAGACACAAATACTTAGAAATAATTTTAAATACTCCTCGTACCAAAAAAATTCAACATGATTTTTTAACTTTCGATTTTTATTCACCATATGGAAGACACAAAAAAAAAAAAAAAAAAAAAACAAAAAAAAAAATAATAATAATAATAGTAATAATAATAATATCAAGGTAATATTAGTAATAATCCCGATTTCAATTTATTTTTTACTATAAACTAATTTGGCGCTGAGTTAAAATTTAAAAATTTTTCTTAAAATGCAATAAGCCTTTTTTTTATCATATTAATTATTTTTCTCTCATGATTAACTTGTTCATGGAAATGCGCAAATAGTATTATTGATACATATACATATATAACGTACGAGAGTTCAAACAATAATTTAGAAAAAAAAAATCTTTTTTTCCTGCTATTTTCTATTATTCCGATTTGATAATGGATTGGTAGTGAAATCCCCATCAAGACGTGCTTTCACCCTCAATTATCAATATCGGCGATTTAAATAATTAATCGGGATAATAGAAAAAAGCACGAAATTTTTTTTTTTGAGAATTAATTAATCTGATAGAAAATTCCCCTTGTTTAATAGAATTTAATATTTGCAAAGTGCCCGTGCATAAAAATAAATTATCGTAGTGTTTTGTGATATTTTATTTTTTATCATCTTTTAACTGTATAAAAGTCCAGAAAAAAGTCAGCCGTATACAGTGGACAAAAGAAAAATTATAGTTCATTATTTTTATATTATTATTACTTTATTGTTTGGACAAAAATCTTTAGTTAATTTAAAATGTTTGAGAAAAGTTTCCTAAAGAGCTAAATTAGCGGTAGCGAAATGCTCATCGAGACGTTCTTTTACTTTTAAAAGTCAATATCGGTGATTTAAATAATAATTTGGATTATAGAAAATAGCACGAAATAAAGATTTTTTGGGAATTAATTAATCTGATAGAAAATTCCGTTGTTTAATTTGATAAATTTTTCATTTTAAGAAATCTAAATTTCATCGTAAAAATATTTTGAATAAAAGTAAAAGTTAGCATCACTGGAAACATCTGGTTTCATATCAAAATAGAAAACTAACACATAGATATTAATATGTGGAAAATCTGTCTTTTCATATGACTTGTATACGTAGTCTAAACACGCTTTAAACTAAATAATATGACCATGACCACCATATTTCGTAAATTAATTAGGAGTTAAAGTTTGTTGATATATGAATGCGTTTAAAATTTACCAAGTTCCCCCAAAGGATTTAGTCTTTTATCTATCTAATTGGTTGTGATTAGCAATAAGAACTATCAATTTAACCAACCAAGAAAATCTGCACTCACTAACTCTTTTTGAAACCAATAACTTCATCGTCAGATGGTTTCGTTGGCGTCATGTTAATATTAACACATTGTTCTTTAATTTATTTATTTAATAGTGTCTGAGCAAAAGTTATAAAATAAAAATATTCTTAATGCAAATAAAACGCATAATCACAGTCGGGACTTAAATAATTTAAATATTTCCTTAACAGATGACCTGAAGGCACTGCCAAAATTCTTTATTTGATTCAAAAACTGTAAAAAAAAATCTACCTAACTGTATAACAGAATTATACTAAGTTTTCTTTTTGTAAAAAATATGATAAAGAATCTAAAATAAAATTTAAATAAAACTGTAGAGGACAAGTAAATAATGGTGTTCAAAAAGAAGTTTTCTTTAGAAATGAAAAAACAAACAACATAAGTTGACTAGAAAGAAATAAAGGTGGAAAGAGGTTTTTGTTAACATGAAGGTCACGAACAGGCCAAACAGGAAAAAAAATAATAAAAATGGAAACGGAAGCAGGATAATCTCATTAAAATTACAAATATCTTAGAAAGCAACTAAGACAAAATATCTTATTCCCAAATGGACATCAATGTTCAGCAATATCCACACATTTATACAAAAATAACAACTAACCAACACCCAAAGATTATAGGTGCGGTCACACTATATTAAATGTGGGATTAAGTACATGGTTATCTTAAAGTTTAATTCATTTGTTTTTTTATACGTTTCAAATCCACTTACTCTCCCTCCCACCTAAAAGATTGTTGTAAAACACAATTGCAAAACTTATGGGACCTGATTCCTTTAAGAGGAAGTTTGTATTTTTTTAAGTATATTAAGCGCACCAAAAGTAGTTGTTATTTTTTAAAACAAATCCGTAGATAACAAGTTAATGGAAATTTTAGTAATCTTGGTTTATATGGGTTGAATGAATAAAATGTGTAAATTTTAGTGGATTAAAAAAAAATACATTCTTGACTTCCACTAACAATGGAAGAAAGTTAAAAAGGTGTTTTTTCGTACAAATTTTATGACAAAACTTGCGGAAAGTAGATATACTTCAAATATGTTAAAATTTTCAGTGTATAAAAACAGAAAAAGAAACGTGCTATAGTAATGCTGCAATGGCACGTATATGTATAAAAGTTACTTTCATACTAAGTATTCGCCTGTGGGCACAGTGGTTAAGGATTTACTTCGAAGTGTTGTCACAGAAGCAAAGAGTTTTATAAGTGAGGTAACACTAACTTTTTACTGGTAAGAGAACAACAAGCTCTATTTTATTTTTGTAAGAAATTGTTTTTTTAACTTGTTTTTTTTTTGCTTTTACGCATTTTTAATATTTTTTTTTAACTTTTTTTTTAAATTTTTGTAACGCAAAATATTTTTTTTCAAACATTTAAAATCAAATATAATCGGGTATGTGATGAAAATCGATAAAAAATCGAGTAGAATAAAGTCAGAGGTGTGATGTGGTTTTTTTTTCGTTTTTACGTTCTCGATTTCAAATTCCATTTCGTTCTATGAAAAAAGTAATCGTTTTGCCATGTGATGAAAATCGTTATTATAACTTTGAACTCGTTTTTAATTCACATTAGCATTGCATTGTGAATTTTGTTTTTCATATTAAAAACATAAAGAAAAAATATTTAAATGAAAAATAGGCAGACACAACATAGTGTTAACAAGTAAAAGTTCTATTCCGGCTATGCCGAATCTTATATACCCCTTTACCATCTATGTAAATCTAGAATTAAAAAGAAGAAAATTATTAAGTACTGAATTTATATAATTCTACATAAAAATGTCATAGATTCTTATGGGTTAAGTATTTTTAAAAAAATATAAGTACTTTCTTAAAGATCTTTTCAATAGCTTATTGATATTTTAAAAAATATAAAAACTTCAGAGCCCCGTAACTTACAAAATATGGGCGAGCGCCAATTTTGTCACTTGATGTTTTTTCTTATTTTTTAATTCGATATCGCCCCATATATTTATTTCTTTGATTTCAGCAACTTTATTGTTTCAAATGATATGACAAAATTAGAGGTAGGCGTGGTGTTTTGCATGCTGCCTTGAAGGACATAGAACGATCATGCTTATTTCTAATAGCATCTCTTTCGACACTATATCGGCAAACTTGATTTCAACACTAACACGGACGGACATCGCTTAATCGGCTTTCTATGCATAAGAAGTTAGAATATATATACTTTATGGGGTAGGAAATGGATGTTGTAGAAATTACACACGGAATGACAATCTTTTTCCACTTTTTGTTGTGAATGGTTATTGTGTTTTTTGTATAAAAGAGTTTTTGAGTAATGATGGTCTTTTTGCCTGATTGATTCAAAATATATTTTTGAGTACAAAATAAAAATATGCTTCTAGATTATTTTACGACACTTCCAATATTATTGTTTTTGCCACCCACTGTTGTGTAATATAATAGGAAAATGCTTCTACGAAATAATTCAGAAACCAAAGTAGTTGCTTCTTTACTTTTTTCAACAGAAAATACCTTTTAGTATTAAAAAAAAGTTATCACTCGCTATAAATATTTATTGACTCTGCATTAAAAAATGTTAGTTGGGAATTCTCATTGAAAGACATTCTGACAATTTTAACAGGTATTAGAGGTGGTGGCAATATCATAGAAATTGACAGACGATTTAAATGAAAAACGAACGAAACAAAAATGTTAAATAAAGTAAAAAATAGATTGAGTAAATGCAAAATATCATTGAAACCAAATAAATTTTGAAAAAGTGAAGGAGAATTAATTGAAATACAGCGTGTTTAACATGAATGTTTTTAAATCAAGTTGAACGATTACATTGTTGGTAAAAAAATACCTGGAGAGAAAAAATATTTTTGATTCTCATTCATGCTGTTAATATATTAAATTGATAAAAATTTGTCTTTGAATTCTTCAAGTTTTTTTTTTTGCAAAATGTTTTAAAGAAAAAGAATTTCTTTTGAAAATAAAATCTTACATTATTACTCTTTATACAAATTGATGAAGTAATTTTGTAATTTTTTGAACATTTATCTTATCTTTTATAATTTTGTTGATACTAAAAAATTGGTACTTTGAATTAATATAATAAATTGGAAAAAATGTTTAAAATAGTTTAAATAGAGAATATAATGATAGATTTTCCTTTAAGATTTGGTAAGAGAGTTATACTATTACATCCTGTCACCAAGTTCTAGAGTAGAAGATTACAATATCGAAAATTTAAATTTATCATTTAATTAACTGTAGTAATGTAAAATCAAATAGCAACAACTAACACAAAGTCCCGTGATTCAAAATAGGTGACGGTTTTTACTTTTCTAACGTAGGGATTCATTTGATTGCAAGTATAAGCTAGGAAAATTTTTTATGTGACTCTAGCTAGATTTGTACTCACGAGCTCTTGTTCGCCAAATATGTATTTTAACATATTTATGCAGCCATCTAAGCTACAGTAACGTTTAACTCTGTAAGATTCAAAATAAAGACATCTTGTTTTATAAACATGTAGTTCGCGTAAATTATGACATCAGATCTCAGGCCCTTTAAGCCATTGAGCTACGAATACTACAAACCTTTATATTTTTAAATTCCTAAGTCTCAGTCAGGGCTTAGACCACGAGGTTTTTTTTACAAAATTTGGGCAGAATCTACTGATGAGCTATATGAGCAGTAACGAAATGGTCCCCGCAAAAATACATTGCATTTTTTAGTTTAAAATAATAAATATTTTATGAGAATATCATTAAAGATTTATATTTCAAGGAATCAAACACAATTAAAATAGATTTAAATAAATTTGTAAGCAAAAATGTTAAGGTTCTAAAATATTTAAATACCGTTCTCCTAATTGTCAATAAATTTTAAAACGTAAAGCTTTTTTTTTACCCTTTACCACAGGCACACAAAGAAAGAACATGGTTGAGGTAACCATAATCTAAGAGCAACATATTGTGGTTGTATTATATGGTTGTTATCAAAACATAGTATTGTTACATTTAATAATAATAAAGCTGGCCTTCCAACCATATTGTTGTCTAGCCTAACAATAACATGGTAAAATCTAAAAATAATTATGTTAAAATATAAACATTAAATGGTTTAAGTAAAACATCATAATATGTTTGAAAATCTCATGTTATATAATTGAATTATAATATCGTCTCGTAAGTACACATATTTCCCGTAATTAAGACTTGCTTGACACACAGGCTACAAGAATCATTTACACAAAAAATATAATTTATACGCCCAAATAATGGCAATTTATCTTATCCATTTATGGAGTAAACGTGATATCCTCGTATTGAAGATATACGATACGTAATGGTAGTTCCGAAATGACCACATTTATCCAAGACTTCTAACACATTAATCTGATGATATTCTGTAACGGTGATATTTTGTTACATAATAGCAATTATTGTTGATATATAATATAACAGCTTTAAATGAAAAATATGTCAATGGTTTCAAAATTGTGCTTATAAGGTAACATACATTCATATACATACATACATATATTTGTTGTTGTGTTGAGATGCTATTGAAATTAAGCAACATCGGTCTATAAATGGTAAAAATAAAATCAAGAATAATCAAACCTCTATTTTTATTACTTTATCCGAGTTAATTGTACGTTCTTTTTTAATATTTATTGTTTTTTTTTTTGCTTTGTTGTGTTAAAAACCCTGAAATTTCTAAAGTATAGGTGATTAAAATATCGTTAAGCCCTATAAATTTCAACAAAATACTGCATTTTTACCATAATTTTGCCAAAAATATAAAACTTTGCTAAGAAAATGGTTATACAATAAAACATTTGAAATTGGAAAATTGCCAAACGATTAAAATTTCCCCAATAATGTATTTATTGTCACTACAATTCCGCAAATAAAATGTACAAAAAACAACTAAAAACTATTAACAATTTAAAAGTATGCTGAGAAACCATATATTAAATACACAATTCTCATTACAAATATTTTATTTAATTCGTTTACCTTTACCAAAAAATTGTTATAAAAAATAGTTGTAATTTAAACTAACAATAAATTAAAAAGATTTCTTACATACTATCGTATTTTCCAAGGACTATATATCTTAATGAATAAAAAATTTTGTACATTTTAATATAAATCCATTTACAATACATATATAAAAGAAAAAAGGTGAAGCCTTAATGGCTTTTAATTAAAGAAGGTAAAAAACTTAAATTAATTACACACCAATGAAACATAACGGAACACAACGATAAAGAACAGAACAGAACAAAAGAAAAGAAATAAATACAAAATAAAGTTACTGTGCAGTGTGCTATACTTCTACAATAAAATAGAAGATCTGCTCCCTCGTATAGAAGTCCAGCTCCCCTAAGGGTTAACAATTCCAGAGTGGAAAGATATTTCACCATTATAATGGTTTCCCCACTGCAAGCTCTAGAGAAACACTCCCTAACCAACACATTTTCTACAGATCGCGCACCTTCTAGAAACTTAAAAGCCTTCGCTACCATTAAGGAGCTTATTCTCTCGAAATCATTATATATAGAGCTACAAAAGAGCCTACGGTACTATCTGTTGTGCCCTACATATGGTCTCAACCCAAGGCCCACAACAAAGTTTCGGCTCTCCCATCTCCTAAGACACTCCATCTGGGCTAAAGAAATTCTAACCTAACCTGAAAAGGTATAGGAGATGACGTATGATCTGGCGGTACATCAAAAGGCACACTTTTTCATCGAGTCCATCTCTGCGCTTTAGTATGGCCTGATATACGCAGTATGCCCTCTTGGTAATCTCAAGCATATTGTGGATGTTCGATATGGCTCAAAGTTTTTGTGGAAGGTGAAGAAAAGACACTTTAACCTATCCGAAGCCCTGATAACGTCGCTTCCAATTCTAAAGCACGGTCTGAATGATCTGCAATTCTGGTATAAGTATGAACGCCTTCCTTTAAACATCATAGCGACAGTATAATAGATGTTTAGGTTGAGGACTTACCTTTTAAAATAGTCTGTCATTGCAGTCAAGTATTGATTAACTCGTTTATTAACAGTCCTTGCCCTTGTTCCTGAAGAAGCAATAAGGATGTCAACAGTATAGATCAGCAATATATCTCCCTGTGGGGCGGAGGTATCTCCGATATAAAATCACTGTACAAAACTGGTCCCAGCAACGATTCTTGTGGCACTCCCGAAAAAAACGAACCCTCATGAGTGAGGTCATCTCCAATACGTACCCAAAAAAGGCGGCCCCTAAGGAAGCTATCAATCATACGGCTGATGCCCGTATCAAATCCAATTCTCATCAGTTTGTAGACAAAACCATTATGCTAAACGGAACACACAACTTTTTTAGTGAAGGGTATATGTGATTCGGCACAGAAGAATATAGCACTCTTATTTATGTTTTTTTAATTGTTAATATGCTTAAAAACTACCTTTTTATTTTTAATAAAATCAATTGTTTGTTAAAAACTTAGATTTTTCAGTTGCAAAGAATTATTTCAGATTTTTTTAAGCTTTTTGTAACACTCAAGTTGTTTCTTAATACTTTTATTTGGGAAAATATGTAATTTAAAACTAAATGCACAAAATAATACATTTTTCATTTTAATGGCTACTTAATGTAACATCATACATTAAAATGTCAAAGCTACGATGGCAGAGGGACAAGTAAATGCTAAATGCGTAAGTTTTTATAAACACACAAACGTATGCTCTCTTATATACAAACTTGTGAATTCAACAACTGGAGTATTTCTCATGAATGGACAGGTAAGTATGTATCTACATATACATATATGCTAAGAATGTTTATTTGGGTGTAAGTCCCTTAGTTTTCAAGATTGTAACTATTTGGATGGTTTTGCGAGGGTAGGTTTAAAAATGTTAAAAATTATTTTTTTTTTAATTTTTAAAAAGACGCATTAAATTTTTCGACAATTTTAACTGGTTATACATTTTTTAAATTTAATGAGCAAAGCCTATTTCATGATGGTATTTCTGGTATTTTTCATTAGTGAGTTTTTCCTGACTAGAGTCCTCAGTCTGATTTTATTTAATGCTTACCATTCGCAAATGATATGCACAACCGTAATATCATCTTGCAGATCTAATCCTCTTACTTTATTTCCATTTTCCCACATGATATCTGTAGCTTGCACATTCTGTCACCAAGCTTAGGGTATTTCAATTTCTTATTAGCCTGGTTATTTATTCTTAGTTTGGATTTTTTTAAAAACAAGTTGGATAGGGACTGCATTATTTTGATAAATAAGATTTCAATTGGCGTATATCTGACCCTTAAACAACTAGTGACCAATGAATTCTTCCGTAGAATATTCTTCGAATTATTTACTCGTAACACCAACATTTTATTAACTAGAATTGATGCTTGAAAAATTATTGCTTTACTCTCACTTATTTTTTTGAGTAAATGGTTACTATAGTTATAAGTTTTAATGTGAATTCCGCTTCAAATGATTTGCTAGTGCTATAAACTGACCACCTCCATTTGTTCCCCAAAATCTTCTCCAGCAACATGTTGGTAATTCCTTAAGCTAGCTTCCTATTTGCCACTTAAATATAAATCGCTTCCAGTTATCCTTCTTTTATTACTTAGTTATCCTACCTACTCTCTCGTATCTAATGGCGGCCAGAGCAGGGTGTACATACACAACATACATTGGGTGAATGTGGAACCAAATCTTCAGTTTGCAAACGAGTAAACAGATTCGGTTTTATATATTTTTTCATTATGAATTCAGATAATTTAAATTTGGATATTTTTTGATTATGAGGGTTGCAACCAGATGATGTTAAAGTTGATCTCATCGTTTACTGCGATTGTCTTGCCTTAAAAAAAATTGTGCTGAGGCTAACACCTTAAGACCCCATACTATTATTATCAAAAAGTCACCCAAAATTCTTTTTCGCCATACTATAGTTAGTTATAACTTCTCACGCGTGGAACTTACAAAGCTTTAAAACTAGTTTAGAATCAAATTGTAGCTTACGATTGTTTTCTTCCATTGTATCTAATCCTCAAGTAGTATGCAGTAGCATATGCATATCATTCAAAAATATAAATAATAGTTATTCTTGCAAAAAAAACCGACTTCAAAACAGACTTCATCTGTCTGCCTATAACGGTTCAAGAATAGGGCCACATAAATTAGATTACATTAACTATTGGGCCACTCTTATATCTGCAAACTTTATACTTGTTCAGCTGTTCAATAGTTTGGCAATATACATAATATTACAGCAACTATGGGGTCACCCTTTATTTTGAAAATTAAAATTACATACTTGTTGTTGTAGTAGATTTAGCAATTAGGATCTGTGTAAAATTCAACCGCCTGTCTATAACGGTTCAACGGTATATGGCCAATACAGCAGATTATATCAAGTATTGTAAAACCCTGTAATTTGTAACTTAAAGTTTTTATACTTCTTATTTTACGAAACAAAGTTGTGGACATTCTGTCTAAAATTTAGGTGTTTGTATACAACGGGTCAAAAAATACGAACATATTGAACAAATTATATTAATTTTGAGAGCACCGTTTAATTTCTAAATTCAAATTCTAAGCTTCTTGTTATAGGGGACTTTGCAAAAGAGGTCCCTTGTAAATTTCAGCTGTCTGTCTATAACGGTTCAAAAGACCATATTATATCATTATTGGGACACCCGTTTATTTGCAAATCCAAATTTTATACTTGTTGTTGTAGCGAAATTAGTAATACAGGTTCTTTTAAATTTCAATCGTCGCCATATACAAAATTAGCTGAACTATTGGGGCACCCTTTAATTTCAATATTAATACTTGTTACTATAACGACCATATCAATTGACATAAGGTCAAATTAGCAGGCGTTTGTCTACAACGGTTCAAAAGATAGGCCCATATAAGTAAGTCTACATCAATTATGGGACACCCTTTAATTTCTAAATTCAAATTAAAAACTCGTGGATATAGCGGGCTTAAAAATACTGGCCCCTTTTACGTTTCAACATTCTGTCCATAACAGATCAAAAGTTCAGATAAAAGCTTTAATTTTGTGCATTGTAGTTTTAAACACGGGGTAACTGCGTGTACATAAATGGTACATAATTCTTAAAATAAAATAACTTAATTGATGTAAAGTAACACTACCCTCGTAAGGTTCAGATTCACAAAGCCTTTGTTCTTATCAAAAGTATATTAGTGTAAGAAAATAGCATTATGCAGAGCTCATATATAAGTCTAAAGTGCACATCAACTTAAGACCTCAAGTTAAGTGAGTCAATCTAAAATAAGGGACTTACTCGTACAAACAACCTTTATCAAAGGTAAATGATAAAAGTGATGACAATGATGGCTACTTTCAACACAAAATTGGCACTTATCTAAATCCAAGGTAAAAAATGAAAACAATAAAATAATATTTAAATGACAAGAAAATGCATTAAATATTTGAGTAGAAAATTCTTTTTACATAAAATTTTAAAAGAATTTTTCAAATTGAAAAACTCAAATAAAATTTCAATTTAAGTTACTCTAATTGGCACTTATGTAAGGGGATTGTAAACATAAAAGAAATTAATTTAAAGTATAACAACTGAAAATCCTTGAAAGTATCATTGGCTTAGATGTAGTTTATTGTTTAATTTAAAAATAGCAAATTGTGTAAAGTTATTACAGAAGCGATAGGGATAAGTTACTTTTTACGTGAAGAGGTAAAGAGGTAAACTCAAAATATAATATAGAAAAGTTATTTTTTATAATAGAATTTATATTTCAATATTTTAAGGAATTTATTAATCAAATTGTTTTTATTTTTAGAAGTTAAGGTCTTTACGCATATGAATTTTTTACTTTTTAAAATAATAATATGGAAATATAAAGTACAATTGGACTGTCACGTTTGGTTGAAAATTCATTTTCTTTTTTGAATGTTTTAAAAACATCATTATATCGTTGGTCTCATTATCTGCCAGGGGATTAAATCATTAAACAGCTGAAATTGTTATCGTTACAGGGGATCTAGTCGAGAATAAAACCTTAATTATGATGTCATGAAGATAGGCCTATTCAATAGGATTCAGACGCAATGTTTCTTTCTAGGAATTTAGTACTTAGATTGAGGCAATCGATATCGTATTCTAAATTGCAATGGAAAGACCAGCAACCAACATACGTTTGTTTAACAGAGGACTATGAATGCTCCCTTTAAATATTTTATATTTTATCTCAGTAAAAAATGACATTTAGGGGGATATTATGGAGAACTAACAATCTTAAGAGATCTTTTATTCGAAACGTAGATATCCAAAATCTGAACAGGATTATTTAGGGCGCAATAGCCGCCATCGAGGGTAACTACTGCAAAGATTTTTTGATAAAGATTCTTTTAAACAGAAACGGTAAAAATAGCTGCTGACATCCGACAAGGAACTCATATGATGGATATGTTCACATCTGAAAGAATGGCTTTTTCAAAAGATTTTTATAAAGATAAGGTCATGCCTGTTAGAATGGCTTTTTAAGAGGATTTTGACAATGCTCAACTGTTAGCTAACATCGTTTTTTGCAATGTTCACATGGAAGGTAGTAGTTTGCGTAAAGCTTTTTTTTTTTAATAATGATAGTTCGTGAAGTCCCAGCAGCCGATAGCACTTCAAACGACGATTACTTTCCCTCTGAGGTATATGAAGTTATAACCCTTAACATATTGGCTATGCTTTAAAATCTAGGACTAATTAAAAATATAGTAGTCGGCTTAAAATACCCGTTCTGAGGAAAACAAACACTTAGACACTGTGTTAATATCGGATATTTCCAGTAAAATGGAAGAAGTGAATTGTTGTGTCCATTCTTAAACTTGATCGCATCCTATGGTATTTGGAAGTTATGGGGCAATCTCTTTGTTATCCTTCTTTGGCAAGCTAATGGAGTGGCTTATATTATCAAGGATGTATTGTACAGTTTTATGGCCATAACCGCATGATATTTGCAGATTATATGGCAAGGGATTTTGCCAAGGCTTTTGATACTATATGACAGGACGGTATAGCATACAGAATAGTGAGCTAAAGGCTCTTCAGAATTACTTGCAAAATAGTGGCAGATTTTCTAAGGAACTAGTAATTTGGAAACTGACGTCATTGTTATTAAATGTAGACAGGGCCTTCTCTACCCAAACCTAAAAAGATATAAATTTCGGATAGCTGGTGAACCCTTTGAATATTTTAAGCATATGGATTTTATATTAAATATATTAAAGTAGGCTTGTTATAAGGGCCACAAAAAACTTCGTATACGAGATCAATTCAATGCTCAGTTTCCTTTAATATCTACAGATCTTATATTCTATTATTTTTCAATCTTGTTCGAAATAACTTCACATCAAATGAAAAGGCTAGCGATGTTGGAGAGAAGGATTATGTCATCTTGAGTAGAATTAAGGCCTAGATGTTAATTTTGCAGATCTCCTTATATATCTATAGTTTAATCGATGTTGAAAGAAGACATTGTATTCAGGGAAACTATGATCTAAAAACTCTACATAGATCTCGGTATTAATTATCGGTTAATATTTTATCATTCTATAAGAAAACGAAGGAGTATTATTTTGTCATAAGAGAATTAAAATCGCGGATATTCACTACCTGGTGTACATTGCAGAACATTAGAGTTTTATTTAGATATTTTTTTAATATTGAAATTTTTTTTGTGCCTTCTTTTGCTATATTGTTAAGTATTATTTATTTTGCAGTGTTTTTTGGATTTCAAAAATATATAAGAATTTGTCTACAATTAAAAAACTGTATATTTAAAACTAAAAAATATGTATAGCAAGCAGTAAATAAAATTAAGATAATGTGATTAATTTCTAAATAAGCAGTCAATACATAAGAAAATATTTTAATTTTTAATTTTTATTTTAATTTCTATATTTATACTAAGAAAGAAAAATTATTTACAAATTTTTGAAAAAAAAATTTCAGTGAAACAGTCAAAATTAAATGCAAGCAGAATGTTATACAGCATTTTCTAGATCACTTCATCCATCATCAGCAATATAACTATTATCTATGTAATCGACGACTTTTGAAACTAAGAATATAAGGAATGTTCATAATTAATCCAAAGCTTTTTCCTTATAAATCGTCATATATATTTATTCTTGATTTCTGCTAATCGTCAGTTTAGCCAAGAATGATATTTTTTATATTTTTTTTCTTTATACTTTTTTCTTTACAACATTGTGGATGCTGTTTCAGTATTATACTGATTATTATAAAGTAACTGTGTACAGTAGCTGCGCGTAATTAAAAAAATTAAATATTCTTTTGTTTAACATCTTTTTACAACTTTTGTGAAACAAACATTTTTGAAAGCCAACATATGTAAGTAAATACTTTTTCTATTCCCCCTTGCAGATAATTACATTCTAAATGATAGTGGCGCAATTGTTTTTCTAAGTTTCAAACCAAAGAGGCGAGAAAAGTAAATAATGCTTTTATTATAAATTTTGCATAAAAAGGATGTCTACTAAAAAACAAACAAAGCCTTTTGGCAAACTTAAGACAATATAGATATCAAAAAGGAGCATTTTATGACGCTAACAAACAAAAGGTGCTTAGAATAAAATGCTTGCAATGCTACTGGGCAACAGAGGGAAACGTAATAACACATACACTTTTTTTGTATTTAAAAAAAATGTGAGTTTTCAATGTAAAGACTTCTGTGAAGTATTACGAAATGTTTTATAAATTGTACCGGTTGCTATTTTATCTAGAAAATCTTAGTTATAAAGGGTTTTTTTAAGCACGATAGAACTTGAAATTATAAAAAATAACACAAAAAATTTAATTTTGATGAAAAATTTTTTCTTGTTATCTTCACTAAACTCTGGCAAATCATTATTAATAGACTCACGCTTCAGCAACTCTATCAAATCATCCAAGTTAATTTTGAAAATCCGTCATCAATTCGAGCATGTTATAGACGACTTCGTGATTTTTATGGTGCACACAATCGTCCGTCTGAGCAAGCCATCCGTCGAACTGTGGATATATTTCGTACCACATACTATTTAGAGAATGCAATAATACCAACACGTCGAAGGAATGTGCGTACTGAAGAGAATATAGCTGCTGTAAACGAAAGTGTGAAAGAGAATCCAAATTTATCGATTCGTCATCGGTCGCAGGAATTGGAGCTCTGTCTGTCTACTACGTGGAATATTTTGGGCAAAAATCTGGGCCTATATCCGTAAAGGATCCAGCTAGTGTAAGAATTAAAGCCACAAAATATCAATTAGAAAAATTGGCGCTCGCCCATATTTTCCGAGTTACGGGCCTTTGAACTTTTTTAATTTTTAAAATATCGATATGGGTATCACTTAAAAGCTTTTAAAGCGATCTTTAAGGAAATATTAAAGACATTTTTATGTAAAATTATATATATTTTTTTCTCTTATTTTTTAATTCTCTGTCTGCTTTTTTGATTGGAGTTACTTCACTAAACTAGATTTTCATAGATGGTAAAGGGTATAAAGGATTCGGCATATCAGAAAATAGCACTCTTACTTGTTCCTATTTATTTTAACGATTTCAGAAGTAAAGCGTTTTGATTATAAATATTTGTAAACACTGTGATTTACGCATTTTAAAGTACTTTAAGAAGGGGAATATTGCGTTTTCTTATATAAACTAGACAACGGTTGTTCCCACTTAAAACTCTGGTTCAGAAAAAAATATGAATGAAAGATAGAACAAAAAAATGAGATCAAGTAAATAAAAAAAAGTTTGCTAAGAGGATATATTTAAACTTTGCCTTCAAAACAATAAGAAATAAATTACACCTTATTATTAATTAATTTATCACAGCATACTTAATTTTAAATAGAACAATATTTTCGTAATTTAATATAATTTTTTTATCGCAAGCAATGTAAAAAAACTTCGAGGTTACTCTTACCTTGCTCTTGTCTTTTTCAAAATAGCAGTCGACACTTACAAACTGAGAGAATTGAGCAAGTTGGATGATTTATGAATATTTCATAATCATCACCAAAACTTTTTAAATATGATATGAATAAAATGTGGGATTTTGTTGTTTTTTTTGTTTAGTTTATATAATAAAATTATCGTTTAATCAATTAGACATAACGGTACATTTAGCGGACCGTAAATATAGAAATGTAAATGTAGATGTGTCAGCTGATCATTTTTATTATGCGAAGAGCTATGCAAAAGCTTAGCCGACTGAAATGTTACTTAGTCGTAACGTTTCAACCTGCTGAAAATAGAATTCCAATACGAGGTTACGTGACAGATGTAGCCAGTGATGGTAAATGCATCATACATTGATGTGAAGTACAATACCTCTTTTCAAGTACTTATTTGTGCTTATTTACGTAAACTTTTAAGTAGCTAAATTTTATGACACACAATATATTTTAAAAAAATTATGAAGTTTCCTTTCCTAAATTAAATATGTTATGCATGTAATGTTTTTAAAAATTGTTAGGCTAAGTATAATTTATGCAAATGTTATATTTTTAATTATTGCAATACAACATCATTTTTAGTAAGATTGAAATATTTACGTACTTTTTACACAAAATTACAAAGTGGCCATCAATGGTTTGAAAAGCTCTGTGTTTTTATTTATTTTTAAACTGAAATATAGAAAGATAAAAAAAAAATAATGGACGACGAAAAATAAATAATTCTTGTTCAGGCGAATGAATTCCTTTACAATAAATATTTTCCAGGATATAAGAACCCAGAAAAAAAGACGAAAGTTTACATAAACGCAAGAAGTTTAAACTAATAAACAAATCTTCGGTATCCATTCTAATTTAAAAGCAGACACGAAATAAAAAATAAGACAAAACACAACATAGTTTTGTTTAATTTTTTGCTTATGTCAAAAACACATGACACGTTTTTACACATTCTATAAGCACAACTACATTTACTTTACATTTACAATTTCAACGTTCGGCTAAATGTACCTATAGACATAATTGGATTTTTTAAACAAAATTTAGCCAAATTTCATATTTAATAGTTTGGGTAAAAAATACTTCATAAGAACATAATAAATTATTTAGTTACGAAGTTTTTAAGAACCTAAACCTCATTACCGTTAGTAAATTATACAGTTTTGTTGAAAATGTTTCGAAATTCGTTTTCACTCTGTCCATAAGAACTACCTACAATGTTCGTATGGAAACCCCAACAAATACAATCAGCTAAAGGTAACAACAGCAGCAACAAAGATGTCAAGTATTTTCTGATACAAAAAATTTTATCTCTTACACGCGCTAACTTTGTATGTATATATTTTAAAATACATAAAGAGGGTGTGATAATGTCATAAAAGTTCCTTTACGTAAAGTGAGCACAAAGCAACACAACATACTTTTACCATTTTATTTAGGTTGTATAGAAATATAATTTTACAAATATTTAGTTATCATGGTGGCGGTAATTTATAATTATAACACATGTGTAGACCTTTTGATAAAGTTCCCCTAACAAAAAAGTTTTGTGTCCACGATGCAACTTTTTTTCAATTCTCTTTATATGTAAGTTGCAGCGATATTTGCTATTTTAAACAAAACATAACCAACATAAACATCCCCTCAAAACTGAAGCTATAAAATGTTGCTTACCCCTCTTGATTCACCACCAAGCAAAAATTCGTGCTACTTTCATGAAAAATTGCATAGTGTAAATGCCGTATAAGTGAACAATACAAATATTAATACATTTATTAAGGCGCTAGAAATCGTAAAAGTGGCTTTTAATATCTCTTAGTATCTTTTTTTCAAAAATGCCTAATACTTGTACAAGGTTGCATTTAAAATTAAAAAAAAACCAACAATGAATTTTACTTGAAAATACAAACTTCTGATATGAAAACTTGCATTTTACAGTTGGTGCATTTTACGGAATAGCCTGCATCATAGTGATAAGGAAGGTGAGGTTAAGTTAGGTTGCACAGGTTGCCGAGTCACTTTGTACTGCTTGAAAAAGGGACGTTCATTCAGGTCTCCATATTACCTGGTTCAGAAGGGCCGTTTTGTCGGGTGAAGCGCACCGTAGGGGTCGTTTTGTATCGCCTGTTGTAGCTGCGGGTACAGCTTGGGAACCTGAAGACTTGTTCGCAGTTTCCTTACTGGCGGGAGGAGGTGACGCCTTCAATTTCGGTGCCACTAGTTACTCGCAGACTGGCCTGGCGTTATAATCTGGTTAACCTGGAACTTAGCCACGTTCGATTCCCCGCGGCCTGAAATAACTATCGCGATAATAGGGTTTTCGGAGATTGATAAGCCCCCGACTGGATACATGGGGCATTGTTTCTTTTTCCTATTAAGGGGGAGATTGATTTGCATTTTATATATACTGAAGGCATAGAAAAAACATCGTTGATGTAACTATACTTTAAGAGCAACATATTATGGTTGTATTAGATGGTTAGTAAAAAAAACATAGTATTGTAACAACATTTAATAAAAATATAGCCGGTCTTGCAACCATATTTGTCGAGCATCACAATAACATTGTTAAATCTAAACATAATGCTCAAATATACACATTAAATGGTAAACAATTACAACTTAAAGTTAACAAAAAACTACTAAAATGATAGAGAAGCTTGCTGTCAAAACTTAAAGCAAAAAATTTTTAACACAAACATTATTTTGTTTGCTGTTAATCATACTCTGATTAATAAATATATATTATGGGTAAATATTTTATATTATTTATAATAAGTTATAACACTTTAGAAAGGTTTTAATTTTTTTAACTTTTACCAACAATGTAGTAATTTTTGTGCACAGTAACCATATAATGGTTAAATGTTTATCGTAACTGAAGTATTGTTGAAAACAACAATAATTTGTTCTCCGCAGCTATACAATGCTACAAAGAACATAATATGGTCATTGTGCCCATATCACAACCATGTTTTTTCTCCGCGCGTGCCATGTAATTTTGACTGTTGCCAAGTGTAGACAAGGCACACCACTAAGCCGATTCAAAATGGAGAACAGACGCTGGTGGTTTTCAAACAGTGAACCAGATCAGGCAGACCTAAAAACGGAGATATCCTGACAGAGTACCCAATGTCATTGAGAGGGAAAACACTCGGTACTGGGTAGCTAATAGCAGCCCCATTGGTAAAACAGACGCTATCAGACACTGAGGGGTGGGCAGTTCGTAGTTTCTCACTCACCATTATTCAATCTGGCATGGGTATCCCTACTAGCGCCGCCTACATAGATAATTGTAATTGAAGAAAATAAAAATAAATATTTTTACTTTTCTTATTTAAATAATTTAATTTTAACTTAATTCATATCAAAATATGTCCAAAAAATATCTGAATCAGATATCATTGATTTTTTTATTATTTTTTTCCATTTGGTTACATTGTGCGCCACATCCATTATTGTAGTCCTATCGATATAGGATTATCGTAAAGCACGCTAAAGTGTTAAAATGTGTTTTTTAGGTTTATATATTAGTTGTATTTTTTCCATTCTTTTAAATGTATTAACCCACATGTATCTTGATGTAACACAGGCGACAAGTGCTTTGCGAAAACTTTTTTCACTTTCTTGTTGTCTAAACTTTAAAAATAGAACTACGGGTTTAAATGCATTTTTTAGGAGAATAAATAAAGCTGTTAGTTTTCTTGTTGTTGCGTTGCCGTGTATTATTCGATAAAAAACGTCTCTTAGTTTTTTCTTTTTTTTTCTACTTTTTACATTTTAATATAAAAGGTGTAAGATGCCATAGGGATTTTTTTCAAAGATCAGATTGTGTAAAATACGTATTGAGATTATTGGATTTCTTACGAAAAAATTATAAATTTCAGTTGCATTTAAAATTGTTTCGTTTTGCTTACAGAAACAGGAGTGTATACTTATTTTTTATTTCGATACGAATGGAAATTTAATAAGGTGTTTATATAGATTCAATCATTTTTTTAATTCAAAAGGTAATAAATATTTTCTTATTCAATCAATGATTAATACGTCATTTACACTATGCAGTTTTCATGAAACTAGCACGATAACATAGCAATATAGCATAGCTTCAGTTTTGTGGGGATATTTATGTTGGTTATGTTTCGTTTAAAATAGCGAATATAGCTGCAACTTATAAAGAGAATCGAAA
This sequence comes from Gymnosoma rotundatum, assembly GCA_916610165.2. Lineage (NCBI taxonomy): Eukaryota > Metazoa > Arthropoda > Insecta > Diptera > Tachinidae > Gymnosoma > Gymnosoma rotundatum. Next base: position 141,472,511 of record OU744336.1, on the reverse strand, counting down.
TAAAGTAGTATAAACGTGGACTAAGCCTATTACACATTTAATTAAAAAAGCATATACAATTTTTTTTTTGGAACTAAATAATAGAATCAATTTAAAATTAATTAAGACCTTAGCTAACGTTGTTCGTTAGATGTAATATTATTATTTACTTTGTTTTGTCGACATTTATTACGAACTAAATTAGGCAAACTTTTCAAACCACCCTTTTAATTTTCTAGATAATTTATATTGAGCATTTTTTTTTTTGAATTTTAAAACACTTCAACGGCATTTACACTATGCAATTTTTCATGAAACTAGCATGAAATTTTCGTTTGTTTGTAAAGCAGGAGGAGTAAGCAGTATGGTATTGCTTGATTTTTGAGGGGATATTACTGTTGCTAATGTTTACTTTTAGATAGCGCATAACGCTATAACTTAAATAGAAAATTGAAAAAAATGCTTCAAGAAATTGTAAATGTGGACTTACTAAATTTTCGATTTTTATTCACCATATGGAACAAAAAAATGGTAAATATGTTTTGAAAATCAGTTTTATAAACCGTATTATTTGTTACACTGTAAACAAATTAATTTTGTATAATAAATAAATTTCAACGCCTCTGATAATTGTTAATCAATTTATTTATTTTTTAATTATAATAAATTTGAAAAAATTATAAAATAAAACTTCGCATTGCCCCAATTTTAAGCCTTTAGTCAAACTTTATAGTAATAATACAACACAATTCATTTGGAAAGCCATAAAGGAATAATTTGACGCAAAATTTCATACAAAAACTCTATTTTCGATTTTTCCAATTTTTCGACATTTTCGGAGGGATTTTCCAAAATTTTCTTCCATATTGTAGGGTATAAATATAGTTGATAAAAAAATTTTAATTTTTACAATAATGGGGGGTATGTAGAGTTTTCTGTCCTCTTATTTCAGTTAACGTGAACAATTTATTCTTAAATTAATTAATACAGTTGTTTGAAGTTCCTCGCTCTAGTTGTCTAATGGCGTTTATTTTACGCCACAACTGTTGCCACAAGCTTTCAATGAGCTGTAAGTATAAGACAACTCTGGCAGTGTGATAGGTAGCGTTACCATGTTCAGGTATCCAAAATATGGCAGATCTGTTTATGAAAAAAGAATATAGAATGTTGCGTTCATTGTTGTGTTTGAAAACTGAAGCTTACCTGGTGCTGGAGCCCTACACTTGCCAGAAGAAGTTGCATTGCACTAATGGTCGGAGTTTTTTCTTATTCCAAATTCATGTAAGCACATATTCTGAAACCCAAAAAAGAACTCTTTGATGCAAAAAGTAACATCGATGTGAGTAAAAGGTATGACTACTTTTGACATCATATGGTTAAAATGAAAAACGAGAAACTTTTTTTTGTAAGGTTGACTGGAAAATGCAGAGATGAGATCCAAGGCACTGGAATAAGGATCAGGGTGAGCAACATATTGGTTGTGGATGTCACAAGGCACCATATTCTTGTATATAAACAATTAATCGATTAATTTACAGAACTTTACGATAAATTTTAAATTGAAAATTTTTTATATGCTATTTAACTCAATTTATTGGAAATGAGAACACATTAAAAAATAATTTCATAATTTTGTTTACAGAAATACCTCGTATTGTTTAAAATTTTTTTTAATAGTTAGTACCTTTCGCGTAAAAAGGCGTGCTAAAGTGGTTATAAATATGAATCAATTTTAACTAATAGTTTTGTTATTTAGTATTTTTTACAAAGATTAAAAAAAATATTTTTTTACATTTACCTTAAATACATAAACCAAATGTTAACCCCAAAATGTTCTACGAAATTTTAAGGAAAACTTAAAACTATTATAAAAAATAAATAGAAAAACATTGTAAAAGTTGTACGTGCCGTTTCAATTGCATTACAACTTAATCCTGTTTCTTGAGGCCAAATGACAAGAAGGAAAAATACCTGACTGAACAACAAAACACATATTTTTTGTTTAAGTTAAGCTCAGTGTTGTTGTTGTTGAAAAAAAGTGAAAGAAAGCAAATAATTTGAACAAAATAAGTGAAAACAGAATTAGCTTAAGGTTATAGAATTCTACAAACAAATAACTTTGCTGTAGTAAGTTGCATAAGGAAATGAAAATAAAACTAATTTTTTCAAAAGTCATTTAAAAATGATTACAATTACATTAGTAAAGTGTGAAACTGTTAATGGTCAGCTAAGGAATTGCATAAAAATACTTTAGTTAAAAGGAAACATTTGATATCAGTGTGTGTCCAAACTCAAGATAGAACTGATGTTAAATGGAGTCATTAAGCTTAAAATTAAGGTTTAAAAATAAATACATATGTGCTTATGGCCATACACATTAAATATATATACGCAATAGAGCTATAAATGAATTATTCTTTTCATACGCTTTACCACAGATAGAATATCAGTTTGTTTACATTATTCATTTCCGACCGCATAAAGTATTCATGAATAGCAAAGTCGATTGAGCGATGACCCTCTGTTCGTCTGTCCGTGTTCGATTTTTATGACTCTTACTACCAAAATTTGGATTTTAGTAGTAATGTGTTGAATAAGTTTAGTTGCATACGAGGGCTGTTATATATATTTCTGGCCTGGGGACACTGAGTGCTGCCAAGTGCAATCTGACATTTCCATTGGAAAGTTTGTCATTTTTAAGCATAATCGTACTCAAAACGTTTTGACGTACGACCATTATTTGTGTTGTTTACAGTGACTTGAAAAAATTAAAATAGAAAAAAATGGAATTAACTCGTGAACATTTTCGTGCCATCATTTTTCACAACTTTCAACGTGGATTATCACGACAAGAGTGCATTGATGAACTTAAATCTTTGTATGGCGATGAAGCACCATCCTATAGCACTGTGAAAAATTGGTATAATGAATTTAATCGTGGCCGAAGATCGCTCAAAGACGAATTCCGTGAAAGTCGTCCAAAAACGGCTGTTGTGCCAGAGAACATTGATGCCGTGCGTGAACTCATAATGCAAGATCGACATGCGACATACCGAGAGATAGAGACATCCTTGGACATTCCTTCCACCAGCATACATTCGATACTGCATGAACACCTGGCCGTAAAAAAGGTTTGTTCTCGTTGGATCCCGCACAATTTGAAAGTCGCTCAAAAAAAGGCTCGTGTCGATTGGTGCAAAGAAATGTTGAAAAAACTCGATTGCGGTGCTTCAAAAGACGTTTATAAGATCGTCACAGATGACGAATCATGGATCTATGCGTATGATCCCGAAACGAAACAACAATCGACCGTGTGGGTCTTCAAAGACGAGCAAAATCCAACGAAAGTTGTTCGTGAAAGAAGCACTTCGAAGCAAATGGTCGCCTGTTTCTTTGGCAAAACTAGTCATGTGGCGACTGTTCCGCTTGAGCAACGTAGGACGGTCACTTCTGAGTGGTACAGTACAATTTGTTTGCCTGAAGTCATCGGAGAAATTCGAAAAACCAACAAGAGAAGACGAATCATTGTTCACCATGACAATGCGAGCTCTCACACATCGGCTCAAACCAGAGCGTTTTTGACCGGCCAAAACGTCGAATTAATGGGTCATCTGCCGTACAGCCCCGACTTGGCACCTAATGACTTCTTCTTGTTTCCGCACATCAAGAAAAAAATGCGTGGTCAACGATTTTCGTCGCCAGAAGAAGCTGTTGAAGTGTTCAAAAACCATGCTTTGGAGGTGTCTCAATCGGAGTGGAAAAAGTGCTTCGACAACTGGTTTGAGCGCATGCAAAAGTGTATAAATCATGCTGAAGAATTCTTTGAAAAACAATAAAACCATTTTTGATTATAAATATTCGCATTTTCACTATTAGGCCAGAAATATATAGAGCAGCCCTCGTAATCCATTTAATAGAATAGATTTTAGTAAAGACACAAATCGGTCAGGATAACTTTTTTAAGAGGTGTTACAACCAATATTTGGGCGCAAATATCATTTGTTAGCTTTTAATATTAAAAATAAGTTAAAATTATAATTTATTTATATTAAAAAACAAATAATTATATTAGTAATTAAATTTTGAACATATGAATCGAATTTTTACCAATATTTTTTCTGTGTGTAGAAATAACAAACGTAATGACAAACTTATACCCTTTTTTCACTTTTTGTGGTGAAGGGTATAATAAGTAATGAAGGTATTTTTAATTTAATATCTGAAATATATTTAAAATGTCCTTGTAAGTTTGTTTGTTTGTGCGTGCGTCAATCACGGCTAACTGACTGAAGCGATTTTAATAAAATTGAAAACACAGTTAGATATGTCCTCACGGTAAAATAGGGTCCTTTACGGTTCATAATACACGCAAATAACAAGTATGTTGTATGGGGACACCCTTTAATTTTTGTGAAAATAAACTATTTAAAATGGGACCAATCTGTAAGCATCACCTTTCAAATAAAAAATTTTTCAAAATCGATCCAGAAATGACTGAGTGATGGACGCACAAATAAAAAAATATTTAGTAGAAATGATAACATCCTTCTTTTTTTAAGTCGGTTAATAAAATTTTTTTCTTTTTTATTAAAAAGAAAAATCAAATCCTTTACTATTTATTTTTACATCCATATATTATATAGAACTTTAGCAACATCTTTTTATATTTAAATAAAATATCTACCGCTCGTAAATCATAAGCCGCAACATTGCAATTTTAGTTGTCACCAATTTAATTTATTTATTCCAAGAATATTTTTTTACACTTTATTTTAGAATTTTTTTCTGAGATTAGTAATTGCGTATGAGCATTTAATGCAGATAGAACATTTTTCTAGATTTTGCTTTTTGAGCAATACATCAAGCCATTGTGATAAATAGATTGCAAATATTTAACCACAAAGCCTTTTTTACTACGAGTATGAAAAAATGCAGATCATTTATTTCAATAGCTTTTTTTTTTCTTGTGGAAAGTAGAGTCAACAGGACATTACTGACTGTTGCATTCGTAAACATCAATTTATATTTTTTTTATCAAAAACATTTTCTACACATAGTGTTTTCTTACAATTTCTTTTTACAATCATAACTCATGGTCAGAAGAGGATTTTTATATGTTTAACACTTAAAAGATCAGTTGGGTCATTTTATATTCTTACTGTTTCACTTTTACATACGCGCGCTATCGCAACATGGTGCTTAAACCCACGATAGAACAAAAGTGTTATTATATTTTCGATTGCTTTCACATATCAGCAATACTCAAAAATTGTTTCAGACATGAAACCACGTTTTTAGAAAAGAACACAAAGGTGTACAACATGCAATACTTTGGTCAGAAAAGATTTAAAAGAATTTACATGTTTTTATTTTATTATATTTTTTATTATACGTATTATTTTTTATTAGTTTTTTTTATTTTATTTTTTATTATTATTTTTTTTTATTATCTCATCAATTTTTTTGAAGCAGTAAAGCAATTCTGAATATCAAAATTCTGTTTTCAGTAGTAATGTGCTGAATTAGTTTGGTTGCCTCTCCCAATTAATAGAATTAATGTGAGTAAGGCCATAAATCAGTCAAGCAAACTTTGGTTGCATCTCCCAATTAATGGAAATAATTTGAGTAAAGTCTCATATCAGTCAGGTAAACAGTTGTTCCAGTTAACCTTTAGCAATAAATATTATTTGTTAGTTTTTATATAAAAAGGATGTCATTATTATATTTTTTTTAATAACACGAAATAAATTGTGATAGTTGTATTTTAATTTTAAATATATAAACTTATTATTTACAAATCTTCTTTGTGTGCGTACGTATACGCGATGTATTATGAAGAACAAATCAGTGCAATGTGACCATGTTTGACTTTAGTGTCGAAGTATTTTACTAAATAAAGTTATTTTACTTAAATAATTGATTTTTTTATTTTATAACATTTAAAAGAAGTGTACAAATCGGTAGTTAAAAAAATATTTGTTGTGTTTTTATTTATGTTTCATTCTTTAAAGTATTACTTTTTTATATAGTCACCTAATCAGCTCAAATGTTATAATGAATTATATATAAAATGGATAGAACTGAAAATTTAATTGAAAAAGTAAATGCTTAATGTTTGCATAATATGGCATTAAAGGTTCGCCAAAAATTGTGTACAGCAACCATAAGCAAAGTGCCTAAAAAGATAAAAGAATTAATATTTAATTTTCCCTTAGACATTCTCTGCACCTGTATCTTTCGCTAAATAATATATTAATAGGTCTGTTCAGTAACTAATAATTGTTACTAATTGAAAAATTGTTACTAATCGAAAAACTTGCAAGAAGAGAGTGAAAAAAGAGCATGGGAAGCATGCATAAGCATAAGTTATACACATGCAGGTGTGAAGTTTAGATTATTTTTAATGTAAATATTTTTCTATCTAAATCACAACATAAACGCTTTTAAAAATCACCTAGTAATTAAAAAACTTTTAAATTTATTATGGTATATATATTTGTTATTTAGTTACTTACTGCCATATTCATAAAAAATAAAATAACTTTGAAATATGTTTTATGTTTTATATATACTTCAAATCTATTTAAAATTTTTATGAATACGGCAGTTAGAGTATAATTTTCAATATTTTCTTGTGGTTGACATTAGTTTGCTGGCTTAAAATGGTCTATAGTTTTTTACATATTTGTCACTCTAGTACATGTACTTTTAAAATGGTACTATTTAATGGTCTTACCCTACAGTTTTTAAGTCTTACATATCATACCCAAAGCCGCAACAAGTTACTTTGCTAAGGCCCCTTTCAGATTAGGCAAGTTTACTTGTGCAAGTATAATTTTCACTTTTGTTTATTTTCTTTTGAACTTGCTTTTATGCTCACATTCGGCAACTTTGTTGAGCAAGTTTAATTTTCTTATACTCGAATTTTTTTAATTTATTGACGTTTTGTTTTTTTTTCTGTATTAATTGTAATTGTGAAAGTGATTTGAAATTTTGCGTATAAAATGGAATTTCAAAAAAAATTATTTAGTTAAAGATAAACTTGAATGCATTGGAGAAGCGGTTAATATAGATTACGATGAAAGTCATAAAGAAAATTTGCTAATGGGCTTGTAAATCATAAATATCTTCCCGTTGTGCAATGTAGCTTAACAACACGCCGAAGAAGAAATAAAAGACAATGTTAAAAACTAATAAATATCCTAAAACAAGAATGACAGCAAAAGCAGAATTGCCAAGTACAAGCAAGTCGCTACTCAAATCTCGGCAAGTCTTTCCCCTTCAAACCGACCTTTCCTCTCACACCCACAAAAACAAGACTTGCGCAAGTAAAATTGCCTAATCTGAAAGGGGCCTATTTTTTGCTAGTAAAGCGTGGCATCTTTAAATTGACAAAAGAAAATTTATGCAAGCAACAAGACTTTAAAATAGACCTGGAACAGTAGAACTAGATTTAGTAACGCAATTATTTTACATAAGAAATATTGGCATTTCCATATTCTTTAATGTCATTTTATTGACCAAAAAAGAAATCATTTGCGAAATTTTAAAAATAATTTTTGGGATTCAGGTAAATTTTTTTTGCCTGATTTTTTGAGACGGCTTCATGTGGTTACTATAGCTATAAACTGAGGTGTAGTAGTGCTTAACTTTTTTATAAGGATTTTACACCTCTTGTGCTAAATTAGCGCACTTTAATTTTATTCAAATTTGGTGTGTTTTTGTTTAATCTCTATAATTATAATTTAGCAGAACATCGAAAATAGCAAATAAGACACCAACATACAATAAGGAGTGCTATAATTTTTATATAATGAGATCAAATTTATTTTTTTATTCTTATACGGTCATTTAAGTATTAAAATTGTTTTTCCTTTTAAGTGTTTTTATACTGAAAAACCACTATTAAAACACTGTCAGTATTGACATACATATATCTGGATTTTTATTATATAAAAAAACCCATTTGGCAAGTGGTTTATTTGTCTTCAAGACAGTTATTCATAATGTTTGTCTTTACGCACATTATATGCTTTGCGGGTAACATTTATCACTGGAAGAAAAAATAAAACAACAAAGACGAATAAAGTGTAAACATTTAAGTGTCAAACAGTAACAAATAAAGGGAAAAATGCATTAAATAACAAAAAAATTCGGAGTCAAAAAGAAAAACCCTAAATGTATTTGAGCATGTTCTCGAAAATTTTTGATTTAGAGTTCAAATTAAACTAGTTCTATTTAAACGACTTCTAAAAAAGAAGGAGGTTTTACGATTCGGCTGAATGTTGCTTTTTTTATATTTGTGCCTCCAGAACTCAGTCATTTCTGATCCGATTTTGAAAATTTTTGGTAATATGACTATACTTACAGATTGGTCCCGTTTTAAAAACAGTTCATAATCTTAAAAATTAAAGGGTGTCCACATACAACATAAATATTTTTTACGTGCATTATGAATTGTAAAGGGCCCTTCTGTAAAATTTAAAATGACTGCGTATTACTATAGCTCCTAAAAACAAAAAATTATACATAAATAAATCTAAAAATTAAAGGGTGCACCCATATTTGATGTAAATTTACTTATATGGGCCTATCTTTTGGACCGTTATAGACAAACGCTTGCAAATTGGAAAGAATGTCCAATGGCCGTTATAGTAACAAGTATTAATATGAAGAATTATAAATTAAAGGGTGCGCCAATAGTTCATTTTGTTTGATGTATATTGCCATACTTTTAACAGTTACAGACAGACGCTCGGAATTTGCAACGAACCTGTATTGGTAAGTCCGCTATAACAACAAGTACAAAATATGGATTTAGATGTTAAAGGGTGTTCCAATAGTTGATATAATACGGTGTATGTGGGTGGACTTTTGAACCATTGTAAACAGACAGCTGAAACTTACAAGGGGCATGTTTTGCTAAGTCCGCTATAACAAGTAGCTTTTAATTAAAATATAGAAAGTAAAGGGTGTTCCCAAAATTAATGTAATTTGTTCTATATGGCCATATTTTTTGAACCGTTATATACAAACACCTTAATTTAAGACAGAATGTCCACTACTTTATTTGGTATAATAAGAAGTATAAAAATGTTATATTATAAATTTAATAGTTGATATAATCGGATGTATATGAGCAAACTGTTGAACTGTTGAACCGTTACAGACTAAACTACTACAACAGCAAGTATATGCTTTGAATTTAGAAATTAAAGAGTGACCCTATAGTTGCTGCAATTTGATGTATATTTTCAAATTATTGAACATTTGAAAAAGTATAAAGTTTTGAGACATAAGTGTGTCCCAATAGTTAAAGTAACCAAATTTATGTGGCCATACACTTGAGCTGTTATAGGCAGACAGATGAAATCTGTTTTGAAGTCGGTTTTTTTTCGCAAGAATTATTATTTTTTATCCGTATATACTTACAATTAAAAGCTGACAGATTTCTACAGTTTAAGACTTACAGACACCACTTTTGCCATTTAAAATCGTAAATGCCAATTTGAAGCGATATGTGTTTGTCAGAATATTAGCGATAATATACGAGTATTATTGAATGCCATAAAAAATACATTAGACGATGAAATTCTGGCTAGTCAGCAAGAGCTGTAGATTGACCACCAACAAAAGACACACATAATAAATAAAAAAAGCAGCCTTTATTTCAAATTCCCGAAAAAATTTATAAAAAAAGTAGTTCTTAAAAAAAATAGTTTCATATAAAATTTAACAATTAACCGAAAATTGAACTTTTCTTACAATATCGAAATTTGCTCAACAAATGTATTTTTCAAAAAAAAATATTTCAAAAAAAAATATTTCGCTGGATTCTTCAAAAACAACACACAACATGAAAAAAAATACGAAAAATAATGTTTATACTGAAGTCTCTTTATTTAGTTTATCAGTTTAACATTAAAAAATTTAGATTTACTTAGTGTCATCATTATATCATAGACAATGGCCCATATTCATAGGTATAGACTAAAGTCAACTCGAGCTTAAGCATACTCTAAACTAAAAAGCTCTTATTATCTGTTTTGTTTTATAGTAAAAAAATATACTTTTAGTTGTTCAATGTTTTCATACAATTTCTAAACAAACATAAGAATAAGGTAACCTTGTTTTTATTTTGTCAACCTTGTTTTTTTTTTTAGTAAAATATTTGACCAAAAATCTGTAACCACTATTATAACAAATGTTTACTAATTTTTTCCTGATGCTTGATGTTATGAATAAGGATTTATAGTATAACAAACGAGAGATCATACCTTAATATTGAGTAGGATCTCATTTTTTTTAATAAGTATTTTAAAACGACAAAAAATATTTTTTATCAATTTAGTGGTTACATCTTTTTAGTAAAATATTTTACTAATCTGAACGTACCTTTAGAGTATTGTGTTGTTAAACCAAATAAAATAAATTATGGTAAAATTTGATAAGGCTTGTTCATATAGCTTTAGAGACTCTAAAGAAAGTAAGAGACAGAGAAGCCTGCATTTGGATACGGTGAAAAACAAAGGTAATGACGTGTCAATGATAGGCAAAAAGAAAAGGCCATGTGAAGGTACGCGAGCAATGGCTGCATATAACAGTTAACGCCAGAAAAGCTGTCACAATGCAATTGCTATTCCTGAACTAAGCGCAAAGAAGAGTCTTGTTGTTCACGAGTTAAAGGATGTCGAAATTTTAATCGATAAGGAAATTGACTGACTGAAATCGATGAAATTGCTACAAATTCTGATAAAATTTTAAAAGTCCTCGGAAATGTGCGAAATAAAATATACTACCCCCGATTTTAAAAGAGAATCTTTCACAAGCTTTTAATTTTACAAAAAAACAGAAGGTGTAAAATAAGTAAGAAACAGCTTTAGATAGTTTTAAATTTAGAGTCGACCTTAATGCCAAAAGTATATTTTAATTTGTCTATGAGTTAGCGTCGACTCTAATGTAAATCGGCTTTAGTTCCCTTAAACAATACTTTATTTTTTACTATGAATATAGGCCAATAACTTTATTACAATCATAAAAACACACTAAAACTGGTTTCTTTTAAAAACTACTTAAATTTCAAAACTTGTTATTAACTTTTTTGATACTATTGTCAAAAATAAATTATTATTATAGTTAAACCGCTCTTAGCTGTGTAGCAAATCGAATAAAGAAATGTTTGCCCAAATACTTTTATTTATATTAGCATAATATAATAAATAATATTATAAAAATTCCCATAATAATTCTACGAATAAAAATTATATGCAATTGCTTGTGCAAACTGTTGGCACCACTGTTATGTTTTTTTTCTTTCTCTTCAGAAATTTAAAAAAAAAAACTGTGTTGCTTTTATTTTTAAAACTCCTTTCGTCTGCATTAAGAGTCGGCATGTAACCAACTTAACGCAGAAGGCAATGTAAGCAAAAATGAAAACTTGTTTTTTTTGTTGTAATTTTTGTTAAAGTCTTAACATTTCTGTATTAGATTCTACAATAACTCTCATGTTATTTTTGAAGTTTTTATACTTAAAGGAAATGTTTTTGGCTTTTCTAAACGTTTGAATAAAGGTTTCCTGACAGCTCGCTCGTGGCTGCTCGGCTTAGCAAGCAGCGAAATACGTATAGATATCTGCTTTTCCAAACCAACAAATATATTGCATTTTTATTTGATAATGTTATGGAAGATTAGCATAATATAATAAATAATGTTTGGCCAAATGTTTGCTCTGATCAGCTGCTAATATTTTTTGTTGAAAATAAAAAGCAAATATAAAAAATTGAATTCATTAGTAGATTTGGGTTAGCTCATAAATGTAACAAAAAAAATGTGAAAATGTTTCTAATTGCAGCTTTTAACTAGTGGCTATTCTAATTTTCACTATTTGAGTGATTTCAGATTTTCTCACTACAGCTCAATTTAGTTATTGTGAAACAGAATAAGCCTAAATCTAAACTTTATAGTGATAGTGCTAATTAGTAGAGAAACATTAAAAATGTTTCACTGTAATGCAATATAATGCATTGCATCACATGCATAAAAATCTAAGGCCTTGCTAATAATAATGGTACTGACATTAAAGTTGAACTAAATTAAATTGAAAAAATTCACGCCATTTATTTATTTACTTTCATAAGTAATTTCTTGTTACCAGATGTGGTTTAGGCATTTTAATTATTATGCAAACATTTGACGCAATTGTGTAATTCAGTTTCAGTCTGTAATTTTTAAATAAAACACATGATACTTTATCCTTCCTTCCGTTCCTACCTTATCCTCTGTTGAGTAATTCTAATTTTATATGTGATGTTCTATTTGTTTTTCAAAATTATTTTACGCTTTTAAATAAAACTATGTTTTGGGAGTACATATCAAAATGAGTCTAAAACATAAAAAACTTTAACAAACAATAACAAGAAAAATAGATAAGAGAATTTTTTGTATCATTAACATTTCTTTTTATGTCTACTGCTATATATGTGTGTGTTGTATATGAGTGTGTTGATAGTTCTACTAGTCATTTAGAAGTGCGAATAGTAAAATTTTTTTGCAGCAATGGAAATTTTAATTTTCAAGTTTTAACACTGTAACATTGTTCTGCAAAAAATATAACTTTAATCGAAAATAGTCTAAGGCGTGGCAAATAATAAAGTCGCAACTTTAATATATTTCACCATAACTTTTAAACGGTAAATTCGATTTGGAAAAAAAAACATCAAAAGAAGCTGAGTAAGATTGCATTAAAATCCTTGTACAAATTTTTATTTTACCCAGAATTAAGTGGAGCTACCTAATTTTAACAGAAATTGGAATTTGCACACAAAAGTAATGAATTTGCATCTTCTGGCAGCAGATTTTTTATGATTCTCGGAGTTAAACGCTTTTATGTGTGATGATTAGAAAACCCTATTCCAAGAAGTATTGTTTGTGGCTGCCCCAGGTTATCTATTTTAATCAAATTGTCTTTACATGAATTCTAACAAAAACTTATTTTAAAAATGTATAACAGTTTGTTCCACTCTATATTATTGTTCTCGATATGCGAATGGGCAGACGTTCTGAGATTAATACTACGAAGGGTCAGTTTTGTGCAAGTAATAGATAAATTCTTAACACCTTAAGAGTAAATTCCTTCAGCGATGCAAAGCTAAGCGAATGAATCTTTGTTGGTCAATAAATACGAGAGTTTAGCAAGCACGTAACTTTTACTTCTTTCTGCCTCTCAAGCTCTTAAATGTTAACTGGACTAATACTTTAATTTCCCCACTAATAAATAATGAGCGGTTTCATCTTATAAATATAGAATAATTAAGGTTGTTATACTCGGCTATGCTGAATCTTTTATACCCTTTACCACATATGTATTTGAGTTATTTCACTAACCTAGATTTGTTTCAAATATAGAAAAATTAGAGCAGGCGTGGTGTTATGCTCGCTGCTTTGAAGACCATAGACCGATCTTGCTGATTTGCAATAGAAAAATTTAATATCTATATCTAATCGATTGGCGTTTTTAAATTTTCTCTAGCTTATCTAGTGCCTTGGCAATGTTGATTTCAACCCAAACACGGACGGACAGACGGACATCGCTCAATCGACTTCGCTAAGCATAAGAACTTAGAATATAAATACACTATGGCATAAGATATGGATATTGTAGAAATAATACACGGAATGATAAACTTGGATATATCCTTTTTTCGCCTGTGGTGAAGGATATAAAAATTATACTCTATTTCATAGGAATGCATAATAAATGAATTATTGCTGAACTGACAGGATAAACTCCTGTCCTTTGACCATCATATTGTTTTCAGTTTCTTGTTGTTTCCGTTTTACAAAAGATTAATAGTTCAAATCAAATGTAATTAGTTACTCTGTTTAAAAAGCGATAAAATTGAAAATAGCAGATCAAACCAAGAAAGTAAAAAAAAATTGCAACCTCCTAAATCAGGAGATAAAATAATGAAGATATTTTGAAAGAACGTGCTACTTATTTTCTTAGCCTCCTAACTGTTCTTTTAGTTTTCAAGGCTTTATTTCTCTTCGTTCATTTGCTCATATTTTCAACCGTTTACTTCCGTGCGTTTTCTTTTTTCTTTTATTCTTTTCATAAAAGAACCGAATGTCCCCTTTAAACTTCTTCCTCTTAAGCAAACATTAGTTTTTTTTTTGGAAGGAATATAAAAGATTATGCTATTTATGCGTTTAAAGGTATTGTATATGTATAGGTTTAAACAATATATTTAATAAGTTTTAGTCTGTTTTATTTATTATTATATTATTATTATATTACAAGGCTTTCACTGAGAACACTTTTTATGTTTCCTTCTTCATGTTTTTTTTTTGTCACATTTCGTTTTATTTGTCTAAAATCTATACGATGCTGGCACATAGTGTTAAATATTTGAATATACTCAACATTATTTGCCATTGCTGTTGGCTTGCCTCTCACTTACGAAACGGAAATAGCGGTTATTTAAGTTTTATCTGCCACTAGAGCTACACTCATACCAATTACTATTATTAAAGTTGTTAAAACTGTTACGGAAGCCGTTACACAATTTTTTATTTCAAACATATGGTGAAAATATTTGTTGAAAGTAATTGTGGGATAACCTCTTCTTTATTTTGCCTTTCCAGCAATTTTAATAGTAAAGCAAGAGAAACGGCTTAGTACTTGTTGTATAAATTGAGGATAACATTTGAAACATTTAAAATACTATATTAATACATAGAAGGAAAATAGGATTGTAAAACCTCAGACAAAAAGTTTGGAGTGTAAGTGATGATTGCAAAAGGGGCAGCAATTAACAAATTAATTATAATCTTTAGCAGCATTAAAACCATTTAAATGGACTTAGCTTTAGAAGAAGACAAAATATATTTATAATTTTTATAATTCCACATTTGTGTTGTTTTCTAAACAAATTAAATTTGTCTGTGCTTTGAGATTACTAAAGTAATCGTTTTTACATATAGTATAAGAAAGTAAGCACTTTCAAAACCAATTAAATAAATTTCTCATTCTTAAACAAATTTCAACAGAAAAATATATGAAATGAATGTAATGGCGTTTTCTTTTCTGAAAATAAATGTTACCCAAAAATCACATAAAATGTTTTGCATGTTGCCTAAACCCCGAAAAATTGCTACACATTTTATAGCCACAATAGAACAAAAACTGTTATTGAATCTTTCTAACTACCTTTACATGTCAATAATGTTAAATTAGCGTTTCAAACATATAGTAATATAACACTGGGTTTAGCAACAAAAGCAAACAGCACTTATCAAGAGTTAGAACTACTGAAAAAAAGTGTAGCATACTTACGCATACATTATGTTGAGGGTAAAAAAATGTAACATATCTTACACTTTTTCGTGCAACATATTTTCAAAAGAACATACTTTTTATTTACACTATCGAACATTTCTTAGAAAAGAACACAAAGGTGTAAAAAGTGTAAAACATATGCAACATTTTTGTCAGAAAAGAAAACGCCATAAGTTTTTGTGCGTAGATTTTAATTTCTAAATTTTCTTAAATGGATGATTTTCAAATAGCTTAAATTAAATTAAATAATTTTTCTTCTTTAAATTGTTTGCTACAAATGAAATTCTCAAACAAATTTGTCAAAAATCAATTTGTGGTTGGCTAAAGAAAACCAAGACATTAAGATAACTTTTAATTGAAGTTTTAAAAATAATAAAAACAGAAGGCAAAATGGAAAAGCCAGAGATATATGTATTTAATTCTATTTTATTTTATATCCTGGGAAAAATGCAAAAAATCAAAACATCGTCCTTTTAAATATAAACGCAAATATTTACTTTAGCAATAAAATGAAATACTTTTTATCGTCTTTTCATTAGTATTAACATTAAAAAATATTAATTTTCGAATTAAAGAATTTATTAGATATTATGCAATAGAGCTGTAAATGAATCCTTCATTTTTTAATTAATTCAAGACTCATTTATGCACTGAATAAGAAAATTTTGAATTAATTTTTTTCACACAAAAAAAAAAAATGAATTTAATTAAATTTGAGTCAATTCAAATAAATTTAGTAAAAATTAATTACAATTCGTTTCCAATTCAAATGAATTTGCCAAAGGGAACTGCATTTTTTCCCAATTCATTTGAATTAAATTAAGTTTTATTTAATTAAAATTCATCATAATAAATAATTAGCAATTCATTTCAAACTGATTTAAATTGAATTGGTTTAAAATTGAATTGATTATGTAAGTAAAGATTCAGTAAGCATCTCCGTATTTTCTTCGATCTTTGATCATTAAATATTTTCAGTTTTGTGGAAGAAATTTCCATTATTCATTGCTCTTCAATTTGATTGATTGCAGCTCATTTTCATTCATTTGAATTGCAATTCATTGTTCTAACTCATTTGAATGAATTTAAAATCAATTAAATTTAAAGGAATTGAAAGTGAATTGCAATTTACTTTAACAAATTAATTTCAGTTGGAAATGAATCGAAATGCATTTCTACCTAATTCATTCGTAACGTATTGAAATTAAAAAAACGATTCTTTTACAGCTCTATTATTTAATATAAATTTGGCAGACATTTTATTTATTTTGATCTTAACTTCAGAAATAAAGCACTTGTCATATAATGACTTACTTTTATTATTGCCATATTTTGTAACTCCTTTACAAAACACCTTACACAATTTCACAAAAAAAGAAGCAGTAATTAAACTAGATCTTTAAGTTAATAAAAGTACTTCCTGCAATAATCAATGTAGTCAAATCTCAGTAACTGATTTTAAAAGTTTCATGCCTTGTTAAAATAATAAATTTAGCAATCCAGTTGGGAGGTCCTTCCAGCAGAAATGATTAACTTCATCCAAAATTTTTTTGCTAGATTACAATTGTATTCAGACTAAGGTTTTTCAACAAGAATTTCGTTTTTACAATTTGGCAACACCAACAACATGATAGTTTTGACATTAAGTGTTTTGCCGTTTTCGTAGTAGATGCATTGGCAATTTTTAATATTAATTTAATTTCGCTCGAAAATCGCACTAAAATAATTAAAATCCATTATGAAAATGGTGGTTCTTTTAAAGTTACATTTCGTACAACATAATCATCATTGTGAGACCGCTATCAATTTATTGCAGTTTAAATTTCCAGATCTCATAATTTCACAAAAAATCAGCTGTTAAACGGCCACCCAGATTATGAGATTTAACACGACTAAATTATTTTTTGTGCGGCTAAATTAAAGATAGAGTGTACGGATCCAATCAAATTGTCGATTGCATCCTTAAAACTCAAAATCTGTGATGTAATTAACAAAATATGGTCGTTAAATTACCAAAAAGTAATTAATAACTGTCAGCGTGGTCGTGATATATATTTGCTAGATATTATTTTTCATTCATAATTGCCGAACTTTTCTTTTCGTAATACAAAAAATTTTTAATTATCTTCATCTAAATTTGTTGTTTTATTTTCTCTTAGAAAACAAGTTCTTGTTGAAAACATATAACTCCATTAAATGCACTTCAAATTATGCTAAAATGTATGCCTATTGACTTTCACATATTGAGCACATCCGTCTTCAATATACACATAAAATAAATTTTTAATAAAAGATAAATTAATCTTTTCAGTTTTCTATTTTAATTTTTTTTATATTAATTTGTTACAAAAACAAAAGCAGTTCTACTAATAATTTGAAACATTAAAAATAAAGTTTTAATATCGAAATAAATTTTTGATAGAGGAAGAATTTTACCTTGGGGTTTAAAAAAATGGTACCTTTAAGTTCAAAACGATCTTAATAAAAATTATGTTTCATATTATATTGAATTATGCTTTCAAGTAACAATGATACCATTTTGAAAACTGAGTTATAATATAATTTATGTCTAATAAGTTTATAAGTTATTATAAACAGAAGAACTTTGTTACTGACTGAGACGGCAAATTGAATTTGCAGTGAGATAACTGTTATTTTTAAGTCCTAACGAATATGTGTTTTAATTTCAATGTATTCTGTAACTTTATAAATTACATATTTTAACCGAATTCTCCATTTAAATTTGAACAAATTTATGGTGAAGTATTTTTAGAAATAAAAAAAAATGGAACAAATAATTCTTCAGAATGTTAATCTACGATAATTGTGGGGGTACAATCCACTGATAAGCTATATGAGCAGCAGCGAAATTGCCACATTTAATATTTGTATTTAAAGGAATCAAGCACAATTAACTTAAATTACATAAAAGAGATTCCAAATAATAAATTTTCTTTCTTGAGAATGTTTTAATGAAAACGTTATTGAAAGTTTAATAAAAAAAAACACGAAAATAAGTATGTTTTACGGTTACAATAAATATCTAATTTAATTTAAATACTTTAAGCAGGCACACTTTTAAATTAAAAAGATCATTATTTTATTTTATTTATTTAAAAATGGAACAAATCCAAAGCCTGATAATATAAGTCTGTAGGATATGTTGTGTATTGATCTCACTCCATAAGCTGCAATTTTTTTCATTAATTTTGCTAACAAAAATGAGCCTCATCGCTAACACAATTTGGCGATAAGACAACAGGCCAGTTACTATCTGCTCTATAATCCTAGCTAGCTGGATCTTATACAGGTGTAGGCCAAATCTTTGCGCAAAATTTTCTACGTAGTGGACGGACAGAGCCCTAATTTCTGCGACCGACGGCGAAGCGATAAATTTGGTTCTTATTCCACACTTTCGTTAACAGCAGCGATAGGTACTGTATCCATAGTTCGATGCATGGCTTGCTCAAACGTGCACCATAAAAATCACGAAGTCATCTATAAGTTGCTCAAATTGATGACTGATTTTCAAAGTAAACTTGGATGATTTACTAGCCTTGTTTAAGCTTGAGTCTATTAAAATTTTATTTTATTTTTATAATTTCAAACCCTTATTATCATAAATTTTAATCTGAGAAGAATTTTGACAACAAAATAATTTTTTTTGGACTTTATTTTCCCGTTTCGTAATTTGTATGTTGAAATAAAAAAGAATTAAATTTTATTTTCTTGTTTAATTAAAATCTCATCTATATGTATAATTTCACAAATTTTACAATAATATCTCAATGCATTTTGATTTTGTGGCAATTTAATTTCCACATTTTATTTCTCAAAGAACCATCTTAACGTGATTTTTTCACTTGCTGATGTAAATGTCATTTAAAAAATGGAACATGAAAAAAACCATTATAATATTATTAATCTAAAAGTCGAGCATATATTTAAGCTATAGGTATTTTCAAAACCGTTCCTCCTCATGATTTTTTCTTATTTAATATGTAAAAATAAAAATTTTTATAAAAGAAAGGTGAAAACAACTTAAAGAGCGTATTTTTAAAAACAATAAATATTTATTGGAAAAGTTTTATTAAAAATACATATCATACTTTCTACGAGTGAAATAAGAGAATGTAGGAATGACTAAAAGATTTTTTTTTAAGTTATATTTATTGACTTTTTATTAAAATTTTTTTCTATATTAAATGATTTCCGAAAAAAGTAGATGCCACCTTAAAACTTTTCAAAAACTTTTACGTTTTAGTTTTTTTCTGTGGTACATTTTTATTTCTCATTTAAGACAAATATATTTTTTAATTTTATTTTTTGGTAAGATATGTTTGATATATCTTGTATTTTCTAAAACAATTTGGGTAACTAAATAAAGCATCAATTTTAATTATAATTTTTTTTATAATATGATTAAAAAACTAATGAATTTTTATTTAAATCATTGAAATCCATTGCATTTAGTTTGACATAAAAAAATGTTTCAGTTATTATTTGCAAAACTTCTTCCAAAACTAGTTTTAGCTTTTGTTCTTTTTTTTATTTTTTAAGTTGCCAATTTTTATTTTAATTTATATTCAATTTGGGGTTTATATCGTTTTGTAGTTTTTAATAAAACTTTAAATTCATTTAGAAATCAAACCAAACATAGTTTTATTACAAGCACACATGTATGTATACAGAAACAAGTAGAAGTGCTGTATTCGGTTGTCCTAAATTGTATATACCCTTCATAAAAGAACTTTTTTTCTTAAAATTTATTTTTTTTTGTCGGAATATGTCTTTGCAATAATGATTTTTTTTAGTCTTGTGTTGGTGGGTTTCTACGAAACACAAAACAAAATGGACAACAACATTTGCAACCCAAAGGTATCTTTGTATACTTATTTAATGTTCTATGGTCATTTCGTATATTGTATTGACACCCAATATTAGACCCAGTATTTCCTACCTGTAGTCTACTAAACGCCTACCGAGATTTATTTTAATATAAGAGAAAACGTAAAAATCTGAAAAAAATAATTCTATATTAGACCACCATATACCTGCGACTAATAGCAACTCCTGCTGCTCTTTAGATATCCAAGAATAGGAAGGCGTATTTACCTAATCTCTACTATTGCCGGCCCTTACTTTAAACATGTAAGAGTGCTATATTCGTCTATGCCGAATTATAACCCTTCACCATCTATGTAAATCTAGTATAGTAAAGTAATTTCAATCAAAAGTGCAAAATTGGGGTGATCGAGATTTAAAAATTAAAAAAATTTGGTAAAGCACTTGTTGTGGTGAATGGATAAAAATTAAGTACTACATATATATAATTTTGCATCAAAATTCCACCGTCTCTTAATAGGTTAAGCATTTTTAAAAAAATTTAGAATTTCCTTAAAGATCTCTTCAAAAGGTTTAAAATGATACCCATATTGATATTTCAAAAAATGTGAAAATTTCAGAGCCTCGCTCGTAACCCGGATAATATGGGTAGCGCCAATCTTTTCACTTTCCTATTTTTTAACTCTCTATCGCCCCATCTATTAATTTTTTTTTGGAGTTTCTTTATTGTTCCAAATGACATAAAAAATTAGAGGTAGGCGTGGTGTTTTGCTTGCTGCCTCGAAGTACATGGACCGATCATGCTAATTTCCAATAGCACCTCTTTGCACGCTATAAATGATCGGTTTTTTTGTGCAATCAAGTTTTCCTCGAAAAACTTAAGTTAACCATTAACACAGATGGATAGACGGACATCGCTCAATCGACTTCGCTATGCATAAGAAGTCAGAATATATATACTTTATGGGGTCGGAAATGTGTATTGTTGAAATTGCGCACGGAATGATTAACGTTTTTCACGCTTTGTGGTAAAGGGTATACAAATGAAGCTATAGCCAATTTACTTATTTATAAATTTATTTTTTTTTGTGAAAAAAGGGATTTTTTTTAATATCGACAGTTTTCTGATTTTCTTGTGGACTTTGGGTTTTCTCTTCCGATAAATTTTAAAATTTACGATTGTAAGTACAATTTTTTAGGAAAATTAAAAATTCGTTGGTGAAATTTCTTTGAAGAAAGTAAAGAAAATAGAGCCGCACTTCTTTGGTTGACCATATCTCCTACATTTATTGACCAACATCGCTGAATTTCAGTACCGTTTCTTTTAAAGTTATGAATGACAGATTGGTTTAAATTTAATTTTTTTTCTTCGTTAAAACTGATTTTAACCACATTAAGAACAGAAGAGCATCGCCAAATCGACTTTCCTATGCATAAGGATCAAGAATTTACGTTTGAATAATAAAGAAAGAAATATTGTAGGAGTAACATATAAAATAGCAAACGAATTGACAAACTAATATATTCCCCTACCAACTGTGGTGAAGGGTATTAAAAACAAAACGAAAAAGTATTGAAATTAGATTTTTGCAAAATTGGAAACAGAAAGCAAAGTTAATTTGCATAGATTTAGAAAAAAAGAAAAATATTATAAAAAAAGAAAAATTTGTACACAACAGAATTTTTTCGATGGTAAATATCTAGTCTAGCATGTGTGCTCGACAGCTGTAGAAGTTTCTTCTTCTAGATTATTATTATGGCCTTCTGAAATATATTTTAAGCTCTAAAACGTTTTGTGTTTTTATTTTTGAAATAAATTTCTTACTTTAGACGCATTCATCATCAGTGCAGTTAAAGATTATAAAAATTATTTGGGGATTTTCTTGTTATACCTACATGTGTATAACAACAGATAATTTAGTAAAAAAGTATTTAAAAAATTTTTGTGTTAATTTTAAGGAAAAATTACACACCAGCAGAAAGTAATTTATCAGTTTCTAGTTCGCTACATTCGTCATCAGCACTCGTCGCATTTTTCTACCTTAGGTTGTCTACATTATACACATCATATATTTAACCAACTATTTTGATAAATAAAAATACAAGGAATATTCAAAAAATATTAATTTGATTAGAAGAAAACTTCACACAACCCAAAGCTTTTTTCCTTGCTCTCGTAAATATTTATTACTTACATTTGTTCTTGCTTTTTAACAACCGTCGCACAGTTGTTTGAAAACGATTTATTTTGGCCAAAACCACTCAAGATCGTAATGAAATTGCACAAGGGTAAAGCAGAGATGTTTTTCAGTGATCATGCGAACGGTTGCCCCCTTAGGTGAACGGGGGCTCTGGGTAGGCTACCAAATTAAGTACCTCAGGAATTTTTTTATGATTTTTCATCGAACGGTTATAACGGTTTGAAAAAGTAGAATTTGAGAAGACTTAAAAAATATTTCTGTCATGTTCCGTAAAATTTTTTTTTTCAAGATATTATTTCGAAATGTCTCAAATGTAGATTGCAAGAGTATTATACTCGTATTACAAAACATAAGAAATTTCACATTGTATTGCTTTTGTAGATGAAAAATTTTATTGGGGATTAATTCTTTATTATTTTCTTATTGGTATAGGAGATTTTATATCCGATGTTTATCTACAAAACTTGTTTTCATTTATACACAGTTCTTTTAACTCTTTTTACTTTGGATACCCCAACATAATCAAATACAAATATTTTTTAATAATAAAACAATTTTCTATGAACGAACTTTTGTTGCAAATTGTAAATTAATTTTGTAATAAAAATATAAACTTTTTAAATTTTCCTAATTTGCCTAGGATTTATGCATTTATTTTATAACAATAACTAAATTATTAATTCTTTTTCCTTAAAAATTTTTCTTGCCTTTTTTACACAAAAGGAGTTAAGAATGTTTTTGCCATTAAAGCACATTGTTTTCATAGTTCTCCAGGGAAATTTAAAATTTTATTTTTGTTTTGGGAAATATTTAGGTATTTTAGTCCTTTTATACTTCTAAATATAATTTAAACCCTTTCTTTGTAATGTTGCATAGAAAAGTTACTACTTTGCTTAGGTTTTTAGATTATTTTTCGGAATTGTAAAATAAATAACTAATTGGACAATAAAACAAACACAAGTTGCTGAAGAAAGGTTAAATAATAATCTAATTTTTTGTAATAAATTAAAAGTCAGTTAGTCAGAACAAAACAAACAAAAACGGGAATTTATAAAAAGAATAAAACAACAATTTATAAAGATGAAAAAAGCTTTGGGTTGTGTGTAGTCTGCGTTTTTTCCTCATGCACTTCGTTAAAAAATTAGTTTGTTAAGTAGATAATGTTGACAATATAAAGGTACGGTCACATTTGACAAACATTTGCTTAAAATCATCAAATATTTGTTTGCAGTGGTCTGACCACAAAATATTTATTAGAAGCAAACAACATAACAGCTGATTTCGGGCAAATAAAATTATTTTCCAGCAAACAAAAATGCTTCTAATGTGAACATAGTGTGACCACTTGACGACAAATATTTGACTCAGAACTCAGAACAAACAGAAACAAATAACAGCTGTATCAACAATGTTGCCCAGTATTTAAACTAAATTATTAAGTTTCGGAAAAACTCGCTGATAATTTTAAACTTATACGTGTATTAAGTAAAAACAAAATACTGTAAGCAATAAAAAATAAAATTATAGATAAAAAATAATAAAGTGCAATTTTTGGAAGAAATAGTAAATTAAAAAAGTTTTCGGGCCACATATTTTTCGAGTTATATATCATTAAAGTATTTTATATATAATTTGGTATATTCCGACATTTTCGCCTCAGAATGGTGCAAAGTTTAAAAATTGTATGTAAAAAAGATTTGGCATTAGGGATTATTAAATCTTCTTTTATAAGTTTTTAGTTAAGTATTGGTTTAAAGTAAAGTCGCAAGAAATTATATAACTTTAAAATTTGCGTATATACTGTTATATATCTGCACATAAAAATATGATAAGGTTGAGATGCATTTTGTTTTAAAATGCTTATAGATAACTTTTAAATGAAGTTATATATGACAACAAGCAACATGCTTTCACTTTAAGAATCAATATCGATTAATTTATATTAAAAAAGAAACACAGTGCCCACGCATTTTAACTGCTTAAAGAGGCGAAAAAAGTCGGCTATGTGCAGAACAAAACCAAAATATTTCTTCCGCCCTACTCGAAGCGTAGGAATAGAGCTAAGAGTCATTAGTGAATATCCATTTTAAGCACTCAAACTGTTCTGTTTTGATTTCCAATCAAAAGATATATGTTCTATAAGTACTAAGCTGAAAGATTATTTTTGCAATTAATGTAAACAGATTTTTTTTTAATATAAATATATTCGTTTGACGGTATGTTATAATGTAACAATTTTTAAAAACTATATGTACAAGAGTTTTTCCCCTATTTCCCGAAATCTGAAACATTAAAGTTTCTTGAAAATTTGTATCCCAAACAAAAATTTGGCATATTTGTAGTTTGATTCTTTGTGAAATAGGCTTTTTAATTTAAGCGACTTTTTATTTCAATATATTATTTGTCTACACTTATATTAAACAAATAAACAGCTGTAGTTTGAAAAATATATTAAATAAATTAAAATTTTTTAGAAATTTTAATCAAAAAAATGTAATGAATGAATATTAAAATTTATCGTTAAGAATTGGAATCTAATCCCTATTTAGCTTCATCCTCTTATTGTGCTCCTTCTTTAGAACACCTTTTGGAGCTTCTTTATAGCATAGAATATTAAAAATTTGATATTATTGCTTGGCTTTGTTTATTTGGAACTTTCACACATGGGAGTTATTCATTATAAACTTTCTTACCATTGCCATTATGTGTAATAGTTATTTTAATGGAATCTCTATAAATAATACATGCGGGTGCATAAATATAATATTATCCATCATTATTTGACCAACTTTTATAGTTTATGGCTATAAGCGGTGGATATTTTATTTTTATATTAAAAACTGTGATTTAATTTCTCGTACAAGGTATAGGAAAAGTATATTATAGGAAGAGAATAAACACTTCATTTGAGACTTTTAAAAAGATGCGCCCAAAGTGCCTAGATGGAAAAAAATTTTCTACAGTTGTATATTTTTGTTCCGACTACAAATGGTTATTGTTTGTTTGTTTTGCGCTATGTATATTGTACTGCAATTAAATATTTAAGGGCAGCAACTATTTTTCATCATTTGTAATTAGCAGTTAATAATATTTTACACGTTTTCTTTGCAATAACTTTGAAATAATGCCGAAGAAATTGAATGGCAGTGAAGACATCCCATGCGCAGCAGTTTGTGAGCAAATAAATTTATGTTTTTTTTCGGTTTGATAGAATATATTTTTAAGGCAAATATTATTTTAAATGTGACCGCACATAAAACATGTTTGCCTGTATTTTATTTGACATTACTTCATAGCTGTTTCAACAAATAAAAATAGGCAAATAAATGTGCGTAGTGTGCCCACAAAACAAATTTTGTATTGTTTTGAAAAAATTTAGGCCAAACAATAGCAAACAAATTTTACGCAAATGTTTGTCATATGTGACCGTACCTTAAGAAATGTAATCTGCAAAAATTTGTAGTTAATTTTTATTTCTTAGGGCTCGTGTGAAACAGTAGCAAAATACAACGGTGTAATAAGTTTTTTCTATGGGGAGAAAAATTTGTATTACTGCTGTGTGTAATGATATTTTTGTTTAGAATATAAAACTTTGAAGTTTGCATACGAGTAATAAAGAAAATATTTTTAGTGAAATATTTTTTATTTTTTGTTAAGGGTTCTGCCTTTATTTTAGTTTAGAACAAGTAACAGTGGTTTTATCGACTATGCCGAATCTATGTAAATCTAGTTTAGTGAAGTAACTCCAATTAAAAAAACAAATATTGTGGTGACAGGGAATTAAAAAATAAAAAAATTTGGTACTACATGTATATATTTTTACATGATAATGACGTCGGCTTCTCATGGGTTAAACATTTTTAAGAAAATTAAGTATTTCCTTAAAGATCTTTTCACAAGCTTTAAAATGATACCCATATTGATATTAAAAATTATTGAAAATTTTTGAGCTCGGTGCTCGGATGGCCGAGCGCCAATTTTTTCACTTGATGTTTTTTTTTTTAATTCTCTATCACCCCATATATTAATTTTTTGATTATTTTATTTTTCCAAATGACAGGAAAAATTAGAGTAAGGCGTTGTGTTTTGCCTGCTGCCTCGAAGTACATGGATCGATCGTGCTGATTTTCAATATCACTTCTTTCGACTCTGTATCTGATAGATTGACGTATTTTTTTTATTTTGTGAAATCAAGTTTGCCTAGGCAAACAACATTAACACGACGGAACGACGGACATAGCTTAATCGAATACGCTATGCATAAGGTAAGAATATATATACCTTATGGGGTCGGAAATGGATATTATAGAAATTACACACGGAATGACAAACTTAAATATACCCTTTTTGCACTTTTTGTGGTAAAGGGTACAACAACGATTATATTTTAATATTTTTTGAAGATTTGTCTGCCGAATTTGTTAAACGAATCTATATACCTACATATGTATGTATGCACATACTTATATTGTGTGTTTATAAATTTTGAAAAGTTACAAAATAATTTTTAAGAAAATTATTTTTTTTACATTTGGAAAAACGTATTGAAATTTTTTGTGTCAAACATTTTAATGCTTTTATCAAGAATTCTACTAAACCTCAGGGTAATGAAATTTTATTCACCTCAGAACTGTCAAAATTTTGTTTATAAAAGTACTTTGCTATCAATTTATACAAGCCCTTAATAAAAATGTATAAACTAAAACTAATTTAAGCTGAATAATATTTTTTTTGTTAGAATTATAAAAAGTTTATTTTAACATTAATTGGCTAAAACAATTACTTTTTTATTAGGACCAGCACTCAGGAGATGACCCCTACTTATGCATGCATTGTGCCAGAACTAGGAAACTAGGTTGTGGGAAGGGGGGTAGAGGGAGTAGTGCTTGTGGACATTTGATTTGAATCTTTGCACGTTGAAAGCGGCAGGAAAGACCTCCGCAGGGAGTTTATTCCACATACGCACTGTTCGGCTAAAACACGAATTCTCTCTGTAATGCGTAGAGCGATTCGCTGGCTTATCGACCACAAAGGAATGCACTCTTTATGTAGAGCGCGTTGCACATATGAAATTACGGTTTTCAGGGAAAAGTTCGCTGATTTTTTAAAAGAACATTCCGTTGTTGTAACGATCAAACAGTGAAACACACCCTACATTGCAGCGATGCTATAGTGAATCAATAGAGCGGATATCCTACTGTCACCGATGAGCTTCTTCGCTCTCTCCTGTACGCGATATACTCCACCAGTTATTGGTATGCTGGCGTTAGACCATAAAACATGGAACCCTTTTTATGAGAATTTCGACTGATTCCTTGCCATATATAGGCACAATACATTCTTTACCAATCATAATTCCGATATATTACGATAAAGTAGGACATTCAGTAGAAAACCTGCAAGAAACTGTAACACTGTAGAAAAATAGGTGGCAACTTTAACAATGTTATAACTTTTAAATTTTATCTCATGTAATTGTTTTATAAGTAAAAAAATTATTTATATTTCAACAATAACAAATTACGTTTAACTAAATAAATAATATTTCATTTTTACTAATCAACAAGTAAGAGAGCTATATTCGGTATGTCGGTTCTTATTTACCCTTCATCATATATGTATAACCACATGTACCATACTGTAGACTTCCTATTGAATAGCTTAATAAGGATCAGCATAAGAAATTCTTTCTGTTCAAAAAAAGCTTTCTTTCCGAAAATTGTAAGTTTTGCTTAGGGTTGTTGTCCCAACTTAGTAAGTGAAAAGGTTGCTGTTTCGAGTGAAGGCTCATACATTTTTTTACCCGGCATTGTGGTGTTTTAACCGCTGTCTCGAAGAACATGAACCGATCTTTCTGATTTTCAGTAGCAAAAAAAACTACATACGTTCAATCGATTGTCGTATTTAAATTTTGTCCAGCTCATCTGGAGCCTTGGCAAATTTTGTGTCAAGATGACACGGACGGACAGACTTAAATGGATATTGATGAATTAAAATGCAATGACAAACTTAGATTAACCCTTTCCCACCCGTGGTGAAGGGTATAAAAACTGACAGCCGTCTAATTTTTTCTAAGAGTTGCCAGCACTTGACGGCGCAAAAAACACAACAATTTTTTTAAATTTTGGGATATTATTTATATCTTATTATTTATTAAAATGGTGGCATGTCATAACATCCATTGATATTACGTAGAACCAGAAAGTCAATGGATACTATAACACACTACGATGCGACATAATGACATAATGGGTATTATAGTTATATTATATGGTATTCTATGTAAGAAAGGTGCAATGTTTTTATAAACTGACGTGTAGAAAATCTTTGGTAAGCGAAGCCGTGTTGGTTATACCATAGAGGATATAATCTTTGCGCTATCTGGGATATCCTTGGTAAGCGAAGCCCTTGATTATTGTGGACATTATGAACTTTTCATAAGTGATACTATGTCTATGTCTTTTAAAGCGACATAATGTTAATAAACATTATTCCACTTTTGAGTGCGACATAAAGTCCATGGAATTTATATCCTTGGACACTATAAAAAGCCAACTGTAAAGATTTCATATCCTTGAAAAATTTTGTTTAATAAACATGTAAATGATAAGGGAATTATTGAAACAATTTATATATAATTCTATCTGATTCTTCCATATACAGCTGCATCGCTTACACAATTTTTTGAAACATCACAGAATTAGTATGCATAAGAAATATTTTTGGATTATTTATCGCATATGCTTTTATAATTTTGTTGTTTACCGCGTTTATGTAAAGGATATAAAATAATATTTTTTGAAATAATCCTTTGGTAACGTTCCCTTTACGTGTAAACTTTGTAATCCAATACCTGCAGCCAACAAAATGGTGCAAGTGTAAACCATGTGCATAAAATATATTTAAGGTAGCAGAAATATTTATAGTTAGTAAAGGAAAATTTATATACATAAAAAAGAAAAGGATCCAATTTGAACAAAAATATTTAAATACACACTTCTTTTTTACATAACGTATATGTTATTCACATATTAATTTCTTTTACCCTACAGATAACAATCCTTAGTTGTGGTTATATCCTGGAGAAATAAAAGAGTGTTTTTTTTATTTAACATGAAATTATAATAAACTTTGCTCATCTTTTTTAATTTTTTTTATTATATAATTAGAAAGAGGTCTTGAATGTGGGGAGTGTTTGATAAAGGAAAAAATGGACAGCATCTGCGTGTCATTCAAGCTTGACAGTTTATGAAAATGAAGTAATCAGTTTGAAATGTTAATTTCATATCGATCCAAATCTTATATGAGCATACCACTAACAATCCTAATACATTTTCAACGACATCTGATATACGATTGCTAATTTATGATGACCTTCATTGAATCTCGTTTTGCCACTAGCCAGCGATGCCAGATTTTACCTAAAATTTAAAGATTTCATTAATCAAAATAAGATTTAGTTGCTTGACACCTAATATTTGAACATATTTACCTATGCGAGACAATTTTGTTGTAATCTATTACATTCAAACAAAAAATTTTATCATTGCAGCTAACGGATAAATA
The DNA here is from genome assembly GCA_916610165.2 of Gymnosoma rotundatum. Lineage (NCBI taxonomy): Eukaryota > Metazoa > Arthropoda > Insecta > Diptera > Tachinidae > Gymnosoma > Gymnosoma rotundatum. The sequence goes on along the minus strand of OU744336.1, from coordinate 141,442,583 downwards.
TGTAAAAAATAAAAACGTTTATCTAGACATATTTGTAAAAACTAAAAATTCTGATACAAAGTTTAATACTATCGAATTAAATGAATTTACTGACAATAGTGTTGCCTTTTATATTGATTTCTGTAAGCAAAAACAAAAACGATTTGTCTTTAACGACGCAACCCTAAAAGAGCTTTCTTTGATTGACCCGCAAAACATCATCAACAAAATATGTTATCGCAGGTCTACTAATAATTATTCAAAATTGTATTAAGACAGTGAGATACAAAATTTAGATGAAGGATTAGGAAAATCTGAAACATAGAATTATAGATATTTTAAAAATTTTGAAAGTTATAGTCGAAGACTTTTGGCACACAGTCTCAAATAACTTTGTCAACGTTAGCAATAAATTTTATATCTCTCCTTTGTTCATCTGCAAACGTTGGAGGGATAGTTTTAAAAATAAACTTTATTGTAACGAAATACAGAAACAGATAAGATTCCGGATCAATCAAATCAGGGCAATCAACATTATAATTTCCATTGTAACACTGGATGTATGCTTGTGGCAGTAAGTAAGTAAGATCCCATGATTTCTCTTGACCAAATTGCAAAGGTGACTGATAAATAATTTAAGGGTTTTCCATTGCCCAGAATGATTCTGTTTATTTACGTATCCATCCAAATGAAAATGTCCCTCTGCACTCATTATAGTTTTTTCATGAAAATCGGGTTTGTCATGGACGTGCTGTAACATCCTACTGGCATATGTACGGCGGCGTAAATGTTCTTGTGTCAACTAAAACTTAAATGAAAACAAATGTAAATCCTTGTGCAAAATTATGGCCAAAGTTGTTCTTTCAAGACCAAACTCTAAGCACAGAATAGAATTGAGGTTGATTCAATTGTTTAAACACTTTCTTGAGCAGCAGTAATGTTTTCAGCCGATTTTGCAGTACGTTGTGTTCGATGCACCTACAGACCCTCTTTCATCGAAATTTTGCACTTTGTTTCTCCCCAAAGATTTCACGTAAATTTTTCATCGTCACAGTAATCAATGATTGACTTTGATAAAATGTTCTAACGATTTAAAAACGTTGGTTTATCGAATATTTTTCTATAATAAATTTGCCACGTACGAGGGCTGCTCTTTATATTTCTGGCCTAATAGTGAAAATGCGAATATTTATAATCAAAAATGGTTTTATTGTTTTTTAAAGTATTCTTCAGCATGATTTATACACTTTTGCATTTGTCGAAGCCCTTTTTCCACTCCGATTGAGACACCTCTAAAACATGGTTTTGAACACTTCAACAGCTTCTTCTGGCGATGAAAATCATTGACCACGCATTTTTTTCTTGATGTGCAGAAACAAGAAGAAGTCATTAGGTGCCAAGTCAGGGCTGTACGGCGGATGACCCATTAATTCGACGTTTTGGCCGGTCAAAAACGCTCTGGTTTGTGCCGATGTGTGAGAGCTCGCATTGTCATGGTGAACAATGATTCGTCTTCTCTTGTTGTTTTTTCGAATTTCTCCGATGACTTCAGGCAAACAAATTGTAGTGTACCACTCAGAAGTGACCGTCCTACGTTGCTCAAGCGGAACAGTCGCCACATGACCAGTTTTGCCGAAGAAACAGGCGACCATTTGCTTCGAAGTGCTTCTTCCACGAACAACTTTCATGGATTTTGCTCGTCTTTGAAGACCCACACGGTCGATTGTTGTTTCGTTTCGGGCTCATAAGCATAGATCCATGATTCGTCACCTGTGACGATCTTATAAACGTCTTTTGAAGCACTGCAATCGTATTTTTGCAACATTTCTTTGCACCAATCGACACGAGCCTTTTTCTGAGCGACTTTCAAATTGTGCGGGATCCAACGAGAACAAACCTTTTTTACGGCCAGGTGTTCATGCAGTATCGAATGTATGCTGGTGGAAGAAATGTCCAAGGATGTCTCTATCTCTCGGTATATCGCATGTCGATCTTGCATTATGAGTTCACGCACGGCATCAATGTTCTCTGGCACAACAGCCGTTTTTAGACGACCTTCACGGAATTCGTCTTTGAGCGAGCTTCGGCCACGATTAAATTCATTATACCAATTTTTCAATTTGCTATAGGATGGTGCTTCATCGCCATACAAATATTTAAGTTCATCAATACACTCTCGTCGTGATAATCCACGTCGAAAGTTGTGAAAAATGATGGCACGTAAATGTTCATGAGTTAATTCCATTTTTTTTCTATATTAATTTTTTCAAGTCACTGTAAACAACACAAATAATGGTCGTACGTCAAAACGTTTTGAGTACGATTATGCTTAAAAATGACAAACTTTCCAATGGAAATGTCAGATTGCACTTGGCAGCACTCAGTGTTGCCAGGCCAGAAATATATATATATAGCAGCCCTCGTATCTACTTTACGACTGTGAAGACTAGTTTTTGCCAAAATGGCGGCAAAACAAAATAATATGTACACCTTCTCGGCGGACAACCTGTACTACAAAAAAAAAGTATTTTGGATAATATTTTTTATTTTTATCAAGGCGAATAATTTTATCAAGTAGCATCGTTGCGCCAGCTGACTATTTTTTGCTTTATTATTTCACTCGCCTTGATTTTTATATATACTTGTTAATTTTTATTTACATTTATATGTAGGTATGTTTTTGGTTTATGTATTTATGGTTTATGTCAATGTAATTAACAAGAAGATTTTTTTTAAATTTTATCTTCGACGAATGAAGATTTTTCTATGAAAATTTCTGGCATCACTGCATTTAGCCATTACTTGCGGCTGTATTGATTTTAGTTTGTAGATCAGCGACTGATGTCATTCTTTCTCATCAGCTTATCTCTCGTTATTAGCTAAGCTCCAGAAAATGTTACTGTTCTAAGTCTCAGCCTCCTTCAGACACAGTCTGCAAGTTTCTGACATACTTCTGATAGATATTACTCTAGTAGTGTATTTTAAAATAAAAGGTTGTTCAGTAATAACCTGGTGCTCGATATTGTGTTACCTAGAGCGGATGATATTGATATAAATTAAATGTTATGATACATGTCATACTCCTGTAAAAAAAATTTGTTACTGTTTTGTAAATCGTAGTCGCGTTGGCTGTCGTTCTGTTGATCAGCCATGACATTTGCAATTAGGGAAGAAATTCAACCCTGTTCCAACAAAAGTTTGACACATTAACGCATATCAAAAAAGAAAAAATCCTCGGAAGAGTGCATGAGTGTGAGTACTGCCGTACAGGTCATTTATTAGATGTATTATTTTATGCCTTACATTATTCTTAGCAAAACTTTGGTTTTGTCTGGATTCGATAATAAATAAAAAAAATATTTTATTATCAGCTGTTTTGCTGACAATTTCTACCAGCATTTTAAGCACAAATTGAACAATTTACTAACAAGTGAGACTTTTTAATAATACAATATTCATTTTCAGAAGCATAAATTCTGTAAAACGAATTCAAAAAATAAAATGGGTGCCTGGAGTCAAGTCAGTCTAAATAGTTTAGTTTTTGGCCATTGACGATTAAAAAAGGCTGCACTTTAAGCCTGTTGGATGGTGTTAACGTACACATGACTTCGTCTAATATTTCTTGTACGATTCAACTAGTTGCAAAATTGCGGTTTTTAGCAGAATCATTCTACCAAAATTCAGTTCGAATTGATTGATCATCAATGTTAATGTAAAACTTAAAATGAAGAAAGAAGAGATAAATATGGACACAGAAAATACTTTTTAAATAAATTCATATAAACATATGAACATAAAATCCCTTAGCCTTCTGTACAAGAACACTTCTTTTTTAAAGGAAAAGATATTTTAGCCTGAATACCATGCGAGCTAAAACATAATAGCTTAACGCAAAAATAAATACAAAGCAAAATAATTTTGTTTAAATATTGATTTTCTTTATTTACAATTTAGATTGTCATGCAAATATATTTAATCTTAATTACATTGTGCGTCAAAATGCAATTTTGTTGGTTGCCAGCTGATCGGATTACTTCTGACAAAAAAGCTATAACATTGGATTCTATAACATATAATTCTGGTTCGAACATAATATTGATTTTTATAGTATCATCAGCATTTTACAATTTCAATTTTGATTCTGACAGCATTCGTTTTCCATAACAATCTTCATAAAGTAGTTTTTATTATTAGTCCTTATTACAATAGAATTTTTATTTTTCCTTTATTTCGGTTACTGTTCATGTTTTCCTATTTAGCTTTTTAGGCAAAAAAAAAAATCTGTTTAGAAATGAAAGTATTAAACTTCAATCTTTATTATTAATTTTCATATCACGTACTATTGACAAATCATTGCGGTTTTCATTTTATATCGACAGAATGTAATCACAGGTTTTTGTAATTTTTTTTAGAGCTAAAGAATTTTAGATTTGCTGCATTTTTTAATGTATGCATATTTTGTATTTCAATGTAAATGCTATTTTAATAAAAAAAAATACCAGTTGGTCTTCCTTTTTTATTTCTAATTTAATATTATTTATTGTAAATATGCAAGAAACTAAATTGTTTCTTTTTAAATGAATTTGTTAACAGATGATGATAATGTTGTTTTTTGAAAGGAAATGAGATGCTTTTTCAAGAGGGTATAAATTTGTTAGTTTTATTATTAGGCACTGATAACCATTATAGTCTTGTTAACTTAGGGTCTCCACTCCGAAAATATGCGGAACATTTTTTGTAATCTATTAAGTGTTTTCGAAGATAACATATTAAAAAGAGGCGTCATCTATCAGTTCCAATCTATCAAGTCTTTGTCCAAATGTCGCAAATAAAAGATTTGATTGAGATTGGATTTGCACATTCAATAATAGCATCACGTTTTTAAAAAATTTTTTTATGATATTACTAGTTAATTTTTTAAATTATATTTTTCTTCTGTCATTAAAGCTGAATTTTTTTCTTTTTCACAGGTTTTTCACATTGATGTTTGTGTTGCTTCGTTCTTTTATTTTAAACTATTTACACACAGAAAAAAGATTTGTAAACAAACGGTTAATATATTCTAAATTTAACTACTAATATCATAATTTATTTCTCGTTATATAAAATATATAATAATGACATACTTTTTATATTAAAATCTATCAAATAATATTTATAACTAAAGGTTAGCTGCAACAATTCTGTAGAATTAGATAAAAAACTGACTTTCAGGCATCATGTTTTAAGAACCTGTGAAAAGGCAATTAAATGTGAAAGAGCCCTTTTCCCATTATTAAATCGAAAATCAATTTTGAATTATAAAAACAAAATTTTACTGTATAAAATGTGCATACGGCCTGTTATGACATATGGGTGTCAAATTTGGTCAAATAGATGTGCCAAGACCTATTTAAAGAAGTTGCAAATCTCTTTAAATAGGTCCTGAATAAAAATTTAAAAATCATTTTTAATTTACCCAGAAGATACTCAACAAGTAGACTGCAACAAAATTTTCAATAAGATTTGCTTAAATCAGTAATGTCTAATTTAACACAAAGATTTGAAGTTTGAAATAGAGCTTCAAATTATGATATAATAAGGAATTTGTAATATTAATTTTTTTCTTCAACTCCAGCAATGAAGCTGATAGAAGGATTAATTCATAATTTCTTTAAATCTTTACTACGTTTTTCCCTATCTTTTTTTCCTAACACTGCGTTAATGTAAATACTAAATTTAAGATATTTTTACACAATAAATTAAGTTCATATTTGTTGCAATACTTAATTAAGTAAGATATCGAAAAACGTAATTATTGTAAATATTTTAAATTTATTAATGATAGTTATAATAAATAAATAAAAAACCCTGACCAGGATTCGAACCATCGATTTTATAAATTAATGAAATTTTACTTTATTTTCGGCTTTTTGGTTCTTTTTAATTAATTTTCTAAACATTTTTAGAAAGAAAAATTATTTACAAATGTATGCGGACGTTTTCCAAAGAAAACAAGAAAAATAATAAAGTTGCATTTGTGACTATCAAATTGCTAGTACAAAAAAGCAACAACAAATGTACAAGACGAGTTACAAAGAGAATGACAAAGAAAAGCTTTAAGTTGTGTGTGAACTTCGTCTCACCAAATTAACATTAAGATTAGTTGGTTAAATATATGATGTTTACGATGTACATAACATAAGGTAGATAGATACAAAGAATGCTGATGAAGGATGTGGCGGTCCAGAAAATGCTGCATTTCATTCTGCTAGCGTCTAATTTTTCTTGTTTTCTTTGGAAAACGTCGGCATACATTTGTAAATAATTTTTCTTTCTAAAAATGTTTAGAAAATTAATTAAAAAGAACCAAAAAGCCGAAAATAAAGTAAAATTTCATTAATTTAAATAAAAAAACTTTAGTTATTAGGTATTTTATAAACGCAGGTCATAATAATTAATAAAGTTTAGAATGACCGTTGTATTGGTTGACCGCAGATTATGAAGTCTTCGGTAACAAAGTGCTGAATGTTTTAATATGTGAATCAATAATATCATATTTTCGTCTAAGCTATATAACATGATTATGGCTTGTTTCTTCTAGAGACATCACTAACTTTTTCTGTAAATATCAAACAGACAGGTGTTTAAATATTGCTTTTAAATAATGATATATTCATATAACATTATGATTTTTACAATGCATAATTTTGCAACAAATTATTATTAAATTATTATTAAATTATTTTGCTTTAATCGTTTGCACTACAAACTTTTGTAACTTCATGCCAGTATTACCAGCTTAGCGTTTTGGTACACTATATTATACTTTTACGCGATAGTTTTTATAGACAAATTTTGGATAAACTTTATAATCAGTTAACTAAGAAATTATAAAAGTCTTTAGTGCGAACTTTCTGTTATTATTTTTAGTTTAGGTGTATACAGGGGCAACAATTGTCAAACGATAACTTTGTTAGAATTTTTAATGTAAGTGTAAACAGAAGTGCCATCTGTTTGCACATAGAAACAGTTATAAATCTCTTCATAGAAGTTAAAAGCAGATACAAATTTGAACTCAATCGGAATATAATGATTGCTGTAACTGGTCCAGGTTTGATATTGGAAAATATTATTAATTATTTATATTAATATTATTATTAATATTATTTTATCATGAGGACAGATATCTACCGTGTTACAAATTTTAAGAAAATTTTATGAAAATAAATAAGCACGCAAGTGAACAAACAAACTTACAAAGAGATTTATAATATATGTTAGATAAAATTGTTATAAAATACTGTTATTTGTAATATTTATTTGGCAATAAAGCACGTACTTATTCATTCTGCTTGTGTAAATATATGGCTTGGTTTTGTTTGTAATTTAAATTTAAAGCAATTTTAAGTAAACTTACTAACGAAAATATTAAATATGTAGCCAAAAAGTATAAACGGTGCTCTCAATAGGCTTTTGCTTTATCTTAAGTGTTGAGTTTAATCCTGTACGTATTTTATGACATAAGTGCTTAAAGCAAATAATTCAACGAGCATTTCGCGTAATCGGAATTGTTTTTGGTATTATGAGATGCTAAAATCTGCTCTTCTGTAATCAATTCAAAAGGTCCAATACATGAAACTTCAATTTTCCAATATTTATAACACTACGATACTAAGTAGCTGTCTGAATGGAAAGTGAAACTCTCTATTGCAAAAACTGATCTGTTGTAATCAATAAAACCTAGCAACAAATTTAAGAAAATGTAACCGATTGTAGAAATAATCATTTTTGGCTAAAGGACCTACCAATTAGATTATATCAACACATGAGACTTTTATAATCAATAACTGAGAATTGATTACATTAATTATTGCAGGAAATAATGATGATCATTAGATTTAGATTTTTAAGTATAAAATAATTTTATTTCTAACACCTGAAAGTATGTTTGAATTAAGCTCTTATTCATTTTTAAATAGCGCGGTGCCGAAAAAATTTTAATTTGTATGTTTGGCTGTGAAAACTACCTGCATTCCAAATTAGACTAAATTTGATTTGAGCCTTTGAGATTAAGAGCCAAACATCTAAACATAATAAATTTCATGGTTTTAAGTTAGTAAAATTGTGAATAATTGTATATAATTTGCAATAATAAAGACAATTTTTATTAGTAATGACTGCGAACTTTATATAAAGTCATATTTAGTTTTGTTACTGCTTATAAAACTAGTAAAATATTCCGCCTTTTGAATGTTCTTAATATTTAATTTTGAACAAATTGCTATCTAAATTATTTAATGCTGCACATACTTGGGAGTAATTAGTTAATTACCAGTTTCATTACCATTAAAACATGGAGTATATATATTCTTAGTTCTTATGCATTCCGAAATCGATTATACGATGTTCGTCTGTCTGCCTGCCCGCGTTAGTGTTGAAATCCCTAGATGAGCTAGAGAAAATTAAAATACGCCAATAAATCAGACATAGTTTCAGAGATGTTGCTATTGAAAATAAAAAAGATCGGTCCATGTCCTTCGAGGCAGCGGGCAAAGCATCATGCCTGCCTCTAATTTTTCCATATCATTTGGAAGAAATCTAGTTTAGTGAAGTAGAAGAAAGAAGAAGAAAACTAGAAAAATAAGAGAAAAATAGAAAAATAAAAGAAAAAACACAAGCGAAAAAGTTGGCTCTCGCCCAAATTTCCCGAGTTATGCGCCTCAGAACATTTCATAGAAAATTACGATTGTACACCATATTTTTTAAAATATCAATGTGGGTGTCATTTAAATTCTTTTGAAGAGATCTTTAAGAAAACACTAATTAAAAAAATACTTAACCCATTAAGAGCCGATTACATTTTTATATAAAGTTATATATAGTACTTAATTTTTTTTTCTTGTTTTTATTCTTTGTCACCCCAATATTTGTTTTTTTTTGATTGGAGTTGCTTTACTTATGCTGTGTTTAGATGGCGTGTACAAGTCATATGGAATGTCAAAATTGCTATCCATATGTATTTTGTTGTGTATGTCAAAATCTGTGTTTACGTTTTATAATTATCATGTTCAAACTTGCATATGTTACGTACATACGATATAACAACTAATTGTTCAAGAGAAAACTAAAATGCGTAAAACAGTGATAACAACGGTTCATTTTTTAAGCAATAAAAATTTAGAAAGAACAACGGCAAGCACAATATTGCTTTTACTTGTTATTATTTATATAAAAATTGCTATATATTAAATTTGCCATAATATAAAATTTCACTTAGGCTGTGGTCGTTATAAGAACACGTCACAAGCTAAAAACTGCACGTTTAATTCAGGTACTTGACGTAGTTCGCATGAACTACATGTTAAAATTTTAAAATAAAGGTACTCCGCACATTTTTTCTTGTTTATTTTAACATTTGAGGTTGTAAGTTGCCCGAATAAAACAATTAATATATATGCTTGTTTTACACGCAAAATAATAATATCTATGCAAGTGTTATTTATAAGTTGTAAAAGAGACACACATATAAAAAATGTACATTGAATAAAAAATTGTTGTAAGCAAATTCTTATTTGCCGTATTTTTCAACTTTTCGCTACCTGCAAGGGGCACACACATCCTTTATCTTAAAAAAACCCTAGCACACTGGAAAAATTTAAACTCATATTTGTTATTAACTCATAAAAACTAATTATATACACAAAAATCCTCTTTCTGCTATTTGTTAAAAATTTCTAGGTTGGAAGTGTCGCCATTATTTTTCCTTACGTATGTACATAAGAAAATTTAAAATTATTCAAATTATTCAAATACTGTTCGTCCAAAAAAAAGTGGATCTGATTTTTGGAGTACATTTTCACTAAGTAAAATTTCTATCCTTTTTTACCATAAAATAATACTATATTTTAAATAATATACTATATTTTAATATTTCTTTTGTATTATTATCTTTTCTAATATTTCAAGCACTTGGTCAGTTTTTAAAATAAAATTATTGATAGTTATCTTTTAGTTCTTCAATATTTCGCCACACCGTTGGGTGGCATCTTTAGGAAACAGCAAACAAAAATATAAATAATTAGTTTTTACAAACGTATTAAAAAAGGTTCAAGCCTTTCTGTTTTTTCTGTTGTGGTTAACAAGTTTATGGAAATGCCCAAAAATTATTTTTTAGCCTACGATCAATTTATGTAAATATATTCCCTACCAAGGTTAAAAAAATATTTTATTTTATATTCAGAAACTAACTAACTAACTTTTATCGTAAAAATATTTTGAGCAGAAATTTTAAAAGTGGAAGTTAGCATCACTGAAAACATCTGTTGTCATATAGTTTTACATATCAAAATAGAGCGTGCTCTAAATAAAAAACTGGCACATGTTTTAACAAATACGAAAATAACATATGTTATATTTCATGAGGTTTACACGATGTGTATTGATTTACATATGGAAAATCTGACATTCCATATGACTTGTACATGCCGTCTAAACACAGCATTAACTAGACTAGAATTATTAATTATATTCGTTTTTAAGTTTATTAATTTTTCTTGACTTCTTTAAAAAAAAAAGATTTCATGATACACTATGGAAATTTGTTATTTTAATTCATTTTTATATTAATTTATTTTAATTCTGCGTGATTTCTTCATATATAAATATTTTATGACAGTGTTATTAAATACTTATTATTTAAAGCTCAAAAATGAAATATGTTACCGCAGGGAAAGCATATTCACGTGCCCATTTCCCTATTGCTCATATAGTTCATCAGCAAATGCTATTTGTATAATTTTGTATTGTTTTTTTAAGCTTGGTGTTTTCCTCCGTTAACCTGAAGCAAATATCTGTAGGAACGTAGCTTTTAAATTTTCAGCTGAATTCTGTGTAGAATGATTTTGGAAACAAAAAAGTATAATAAAAAATGCTGTTGAATTATTTATGATAAACGTAACGTACCAGTACTAAAACTGTGTTGTACTTAAATGTACATAAACACTTTAAGCTACAAACAGGTAGACTTTTATCATATACCAACATACAAAACTGTGGCATGGTGCTGAAAATAAAATATTTTACTGGATTTGATAAAGGCGTGACTTTGTACACTTCACGTAGTAAAACTGTGCATCATCGCACATTTTCGTATAATGCTTTTGACATAGTTTGTGGTTTAAACGTAACATTAACGGCATTTACCAACTAAGTCAACAAACCAAACATAGAAATAACCAGCTCATCAAGTATCCATTAGCAATAATTTTTTTGCAGTCATACAGAAAGAAGTAAGACATTATAGTTAAATAAAATTGAAGTGCAAAGTTTATAGAAAGTCCAAGAAAAAAAAGTAATTTATGTTGACAAAGATATCTCAATTGGGTGTAAGCGGTAAACTTGTTGCCTACTTAAGTACGTATAACAAAAAAATGTTTCTGTTGTTTCTAGAATAATTTGTAATTAAAAAAAATAATAATAAGAATAAAAAATTGGTAGATCCTTGTAGTGATTTTAGAGTATATACTCAAAAAGGTATATCTTTTTTAAATTGTGTGTACAACATAAGCTGAGTAGCTGGTTGGTGTATTAAATTAAGTAAATTAGTCCTTCACTAGACTCTAATTATATTGTTACGTTTTCCCCTTTTAAGAACAAACGTACGGATTTTTTTGATTACAAATACCTCTGTGGCTCATTATGAATTCTGTATTCTTGCTTTAAGGCTTTCTCTGGCTATACTTCTTGATCCTACCGGTATTGTGAATCCCATGGTATCGTATTTACTAAACATTTTTACAAACGCAGCCATCCACGCTACACTACTGTGTTACTCCGGCGAGACATGAACTAATCGATGCCTTGTTTAGTAACCTTAACCATCCACAGACATCTCCACTACTCCTTTTATCCAAGCCTGTGATCTCCTTTAATTAATAGCCACAATTCGCGTCTGCCATACACTGTTGTTATGCTGGTACACTTCCCTGCGATACCCGCTACCGTTCTTACTTTTTATTATAAAGGGCTTCTTGGCAATTATCTGTTACTCTTATATTAAATTGAACGTCTCCACTAAATTATCTGCCGTGGCTTCACACAATACTTGTCATTTGCTTCTCGGGAGATTTGCTGCTTATTAATTTTTAATTGCATTATAACAATTATTATTTTCCGAAGGTGGGCTCGAACTCACGATCTTCTGTTTTGCAGCAAGCACCTCTACCAACGCAACCATCGAGGTTGCTCAGCTTTTGTTAGCTAATTGTGGAATTATTCTATACACACCATTAGTGGAAGTAACTTTATTCACCACTCTCATACTGTTAACTACAACGGGGGTTGCCAGATCTTACTTTCGTAACAATATTGTAATTTGCATTTATTTTGTCTCTGTCCTCTTTTGTGTTTGTAGCATTTTTCGATCCTGCGGTATTCGTAAACCCTCTAAAGTGTACGTATCTGATGTACGTGATTTTAGCATTAATTTACTGTGATATTTTTAATTTTATATTTTTATTTGTGTTTTGTACTCTTTAGGAAAACTTGCTTGTTTTTAATGAATGATGTAGAAGATTATATGTAAATCGAATTATTCTTATTAATTATTGCAATGTATATGATTGTTTTTATTGTTATTATTGTTAACTATTGGAACACCCCTTAATTTTCAAATCCACATTTTTTTATAGCGGACTTAGCAATACAGGTCCTTATAAATTTGAACCGTCTGTCTGCAACTGTTCAACAGTTTTTCATATGCAGCAACTTACATTAACTACTTTAATTTCAGATGTTATAGCGGATTTAGCAAGTCAGATTCCTTGTTAATAGTAGCTGACTGTCTATAACGGTTTAAAAGTTTAGTCACATATATCATATTACATAAAGTGTTGGGAGACTCTTTATTTTCCAAACCTAAATTTTAAACTGTTTATTTTTTTGTAAATTTCAACTTATAGCGGTTTAGCGGTTTGGCAATACACATCAAATTACATTAACTAACACCCTTTAATTTATAATTTTAAATATTTATACTTCTTATATAACCAGACAAAGTAGTGGACATTTTTTCTAATTTTAAAGTAATTGTATAAAACGCTTCAGAAGATAGGCCCAAATAGATAAAATTAAATCAATTATTGGAACACCTTTTAAATTGTTAAAACAAATTAACAAAAAAAATAAATTGATAACAATAATATGGAAAGTTATTTGCAGCTGCAAGTATAGTTATGTTTGCAAATTAGTTATTTATATTTGAACAGAAAATATTTAAGTTTTTAATTTAATTATTTAAATTTTACATATTTGCTTACAATTGAAATAATTTAATAAGTTTTTAATTTTTTTCTTTTTTAAAAAACTTTCTACTCTTTATTCATTTACTTCATGCTAAATATTTTTAGTTAATTCATTTCATTTTGTGTTTTCGATATACAATAATTAAAAGGTCTTAATTTTTCTTCACAATTCTCTTCATATCTACATGTCATCTCTGGAAAGTTGTTGAAAGACTGGAACTGAAAATGAAAACAAAATACTTAAACAAAAAGTTAGCTACTATTTGGTAAGATACTTTATTTAGTTTTCGCCACATCGTCAGCAAGAAATTTTCCCCGAAGAGAGATTAGAAACGGTATTCTACCACCACATATATCAGGTGCCTTTGAAACGGATGAACAGCTAAATAATGATTTAGCAGAGAACGAAATAATAGAACTCTATTTACTACAACAAAATGACAAAAACAGGCACTGCCCGGTGGAACAACGAGCACTATTTTGTTATAAATGCGGTAAGCCAGATGTCACAACGCAAAAAACCAGAAATTTGGCGAGCAAGTTCATTTGCATAGTACTGAAATAAAAATAAAATCTGTTTTGGTAGATGTTTTAACACTGGCAACCTGTCCACAAACATATTTTTCTTTGAACGAATGAACATTCATCAAACAACCATTTTTTGTATAGCTAAGATATAATATTCTGTCGTTATTATAAAATGTTTATTTGAAATTCCTAGTTTAGATGAGAATTCTCTACGAAATAAAATTTTTCTTTATAATTGCAATGTTCTTTCATTGCTAAAGTTTTTGTGATTTATTTAATAGAATGAATTATTAAAATTGTTCAACAAAAGTTAGATTAAGAATGGTTAGACAAATATTTACATTAAAATGCATACACTAATCAAAGAAGAAAACAAAAAGTAAAGTAAAAAGGCGACCAAATTAAATACTTCTTAAATTTTGATTTTCTTTTGTTGTTGGAACAAAATTTTATTCAAGTGAAAAAACTATTTTTATATTAATATTTTTAATAGCTTTTTAACACCACTTTCAGAATTATTTTAAAAATTAGTAAACTTGATTTTTTTTTATCTTTCTTAATTTGCTAGCAGTTTTGGGTTTTTAACATTTATTTTACCTTAAACCTTTTTGTTTAATTAAGTCACTTTTTATTGCTAAAACAAATTTATGGGTCGATAGGAAATTAAAAAATAAAAAAATAATAATAAATCCACGTTTACACTTTGCCATTTTTTGATGCAACTTTTTTCAATTCTCTTTTTAAGTTGCCACAATATTCGCTATTTTAAACAAAACAAAAACATCCCCTCAAAACTAAAGCCATGATTTATTGCATACCCCTCTTGCTTCACTGCCAAACAAAAATTTCGTGCTAATTTCATGAAAAATTCCATAGTGTAAATGCCGTAAAAGTGAAAAAATTGGCGGTCCCCCATATTTTCCAAGTTACGGACCTCTGAAATTTTCCAATTTTTATAAATATCAGTACGGGTATAGTTTTAAAGCATTTAAAGATATTTTTAAGGAAAAACTAAAATTAAAAAAAATACATAACCCGTTAAGAGCCGAAGGCGTTTTGATGCAAAATTATATACATATATGTTGTACTTATTTTTTTTATATTTTTTTAATATTCTGTCACCTTAGTATTTACTTTTTTCCCTAAACTAGATTTACACATATGGTGAAGGATATATAAGATTCGGCATAGCCGAATATAGCACTCTTACTTGTTGTATTAAAAAATAATATCACAAATCGGATCAGGCATAAGATCACTACCAATTTATTAATGTACAAAAATTTAGTATTTTTTTTGCACATTTTCGATTATTTATTTTTTATAATGAGTTTATTTTATCAATTTTCAATTTAGCCAAATCCAAATCTTTTTAGCATTTAATAATAAAATGGACAAATCAATCTGAATAAATGAAAAAAATATATAAAATTCAAATTAATAAATTTTCTGAAAACATCGTGTTAAATACAATTTTTAAATCAACGATATTGATTATATTTATTATCGAAGGTGAAAGCATGTCTCGATGGCTATTTCACTACCGCTTACTTAGGTCTTCAGGAAACTTTTCACGAAGATTTAAAAAAAACTAAAACTTTTTGACCAAACAAAAAAATAGACATTAGCTTGTCATTGGCAAGCATGGCTTCACATTGATAAAACTGTTGGCATTGCAGTGAAAATTTGTATACATTAGATAGGGTAAATTTTTTTTTCTCGACAAAGCGATTGTCAAAATCTTGATCTACGACAAATTCTAAGAAAATTTTCTAAAGAAACCATGTGTCTAAAATTCAAATTGAGCTTCCGCTTTTTAACGAGAAAGCTTTGTTTTCATTTACTTATTTCGTTCTAAATATATTAAAATATAATGTTTGGTCTTTTTCGAAAGGAAATTTCTTAAGCTTTTGAAAGCTGTTTAGAAAACTTAACAATTTAGATTAATTTTAAAAAAGTTTTTAATCATTAAATTGCACACAAATGGATACTGGAGCTCTCACGAAATTAATGAAAATTTGCGAACAGATTCAGGTGAGCAAAGAATTGGTAATTTAATAAATATATATTTTTGATTGTAAACAAGAAACTTGTTTATTTGTTGTACGTTGTTTCCGACTTTGTAAGTATTTCGCTGGGGAATATGCCACCCGCCTTGTCGGCACAACACGAAAAAACTACTATCGAACATTAAATAGTTATATCAGATTGCAGATTGCGCAATTCATAATGGTTCCTGTCCAGAAGGTTTAGGCAACATAAAAAAGCTTTTATATGTAACTACAAATTCACTTAGAAAATGTATTTTGAACAATGATTTTTGACAACAGAAAGAAAGTGCTCGGAATGGCTATAAAAAAATTTTATATTATCGACCCAACAAAAAAAAAGTTTACAAAAAGCCTGCTGTAGGTCTTAACTGCACTAATTACTTCGCCGTGATAAACGTAGGTAACGATGGCATTTTATCGGAGTCCACATTCACTACAACCATACCTATGAATACTTGCTTAATTACATAGAATTTGACGATACGCAGCTTCCGAATTCACAAATTCCTCTACACATTTAAGGAACTGAGCGGTTTGTGCAACTACTGACTAGAGTCTTACGTCAAACTATTGACAAAAATCGAGGTGGTGTTATGGCAGTCATAATTAAAAGTCCAAACGTAACATCTATGATTAAAAGCAAGAAATAACTTAAAAATAATTTTTGTTGTAGTAAAAAGCGTGGTGTTTTCAAAACATCACAAAATAGTTTATTTTAATATTAATAAGGGAACAGGTAACATAACTTTAAATACAAGACCTTCCAATTATTGGATCATTTTGAAAAAAAAATTGCTTATACAAAATGATACAAAACATAAACAAAATATTGCAGATATTTGAAACTTTTTTGGTGTGAGAACCATTTTTTTACTTTCAATTTAATCTTACTTTGATGAGGGTAAAGCTGAATATACCACTCCTACTTGTTTGCCTTAACTTAAGCTTATTAAAAAAAAAACTTTCTAAATTATTGAAATTATTACTTTATTTTCGGCTGTTTGGTTCTTTTTAATTAATTTTCTAAACACTTTTAGAACGAAAAATTATTTACAAATGTATGCGTACGTTTTCCAAAGAAAACAAGAAAAATTAGACGCTAGCAGAATGAAATGCAGCATTTTCTGGACCGCCACATCCTTCATCAGCATTCTTTGCATCTATCTACCTTATTTCATTAATTTAAAAAAAAAACTTTCTCGTTAAAAATCGGATTGTGGCAGACTACGATTTTGAAAACCGCTTGGTGACTTTTTTTTCGATCCATATAAATTGAACGCCCCTAATATATATATATATATATTTTATTTGTTATTATAATAATCAGTAATAGATAAATAATGATGTAAACATTTCTATATCAAAGCAAATAATTTGTGGAAGTTGTGGTTCATGTTAGCAAATAAATGTTGCCTTTTTGTATACAAATCAAATATGTTCGAGAGGCCTATTAACACAGTTTATAATTTAAATAGCATATTGGAGGTTTTCTCTTTACACAAGTGTTTTAAATTAAAAATGTATTGAATCACATAAACCTTGTGTTTATAAAAATATTTGAATGTAGACATATGTGCACAAACACTCATACTTGCCACTTCATACACTCAAAGCCAAACACGAATCTTGACCATACTTATATATTCAATGACTCTTAATGTATAAGTGAACATTTAGAATCAAATACGAGTAATTTTAGTTTAACCACTCGTTAACATTGCTTGTGGTTATTTATTTAATTGTCTTTTAAATATTAGTTTTGTTGCCTTTTACATGTATTTGTTAATTATTTTATTTGTGTGCATATTTGTATTCGCCTTCAATAAGTAAAACTCGACAAAGGGCATTCATAAATATTTAATAGGAAATTTAAACCTTTAATAAATCTTTACTTACCAATTTTTCACTGCAGGAATATAATATAATGTCCAGTAACACGGAAAGGAAATTGACATCCCATAATACAAATTCATTTTTAGAAATTTTTTTTAAGTACCAGGATTCTTCATTTTATCAGGGTTATTTTGCTTCTAATAACCCAGCCAACAATTACATGAGCACTTAAAAAATTTTTTTTAAAAGAACCCACCTGGGAAGATAATTCTAAGATTGCTTTAAAATGGCTCATTCGTTTCTGAAATTAGTTAAGCTGGACATTCTCGAAGAAAAAAATCCCTCTTTTCTGCTAATTTTCGCATGGTAAATGGTTATATTTTGTACTCTTTATGAAAGCAAAAGCTACGGAAATAAATTAGTTAGGTTTCCTTCGGATTCTTATGGTTTGCTGGCAATTTTTATTCAACTTGAAGTGTGATAGTATAGAAACAAAATGTATGTCACGTAGGATTTTTTGACAATCACAACAATTCTCATTAGGTTTCTTTCTTACAAAATCTAATGGAAGTCATTAGACTATATAATAATAATGTGAATGGACCCTAAATAGCATCAAGACTTCCTTTTGAAAAAGGATCGTAATATGTCGTTTGATTTCTATTAATATTTATTAAAATATTTTGTTAAAGTGCATATATTTATAACGATATTAATTGTCTTAGAGATTTGGCGTGTCCTTTCAATTGTATTTTGCTAATGACGCTATCAGGGTTTTCTTGGTGAAATTCTTATCAGATTAGAATAGTTATTTTGAGCTGGTAATTTTAAATCTATGCTGGTAAGCCGCATGAGAGAAACCTTCACTACTACTCTAATAACGCAGTAGGTCCATTGAAATAACTAACACGTGAAGCTGTTCGTGTTATGCCATATCATTTAATTGCAAATATAATGATTCATATTAAAGATTATTTCACAATTTATTTTACATTTGACACTTGATGATCTTTAATATAATGCCAAGCATAAAAATGAAAATAACAAGCAAACATAAATTATGACAAAAAATTATACAGGGTGTCCCCCGGTACGGTATCCTACTTTATTTTGCCGCCATTTTGGTTAACATTAGTTATCATAGTTCATATTTAGCAGCCGTGAAGCGGACACGTGGCTAATTTATTATGAAAAAATATTCGTTAAATCAACGTGTTTTTATCGTTAAACCATTTTATCAAAGTCAATCATCGATTACTCTGACGATGAGAAAGTTACGTGAAAACTCTTAGAGAAACAACGTGCCAACAAAACGCTTTATTTATCATGTAGTGAATGATTTCGAAGGAAGGGGTTTGTAGGTGAGAGCCCTAAGCATGGTTCACAGCGTACTGTAAGTTCGGCTGAAAATACTACTGCTGCTCAAGAAAGTGTTCATAACAATCCATCAATCTCAAGGAAAACTTGGCCACAATTTTGTACAGGGATTTGCTTTTGTTTCTATTTAAAATTCAGTTGACACAAGAGCTTCTTCCACAAGATCACTTACGCCACCGTACATATGCCAATAGGATATTACAGCTCGCCCATGACAACCCCGATATTCGTGAAAAAATCATCATGAGTGACGATGCACCTTTTTATTTGGATGGATATAAAAATAAACAGAATAGTCGGTTCTGGGCAAAAAAAAACCCTCAAATTATTTATGAGCCATCTTTGTATCTTTGCTTTACTTCTTTCATAATAAAAATGTCGTGACCGTAACTGTGAATGAGAAGCGATATAATGATATGACTAACAACTTTTTAACGCCACAACTGCTTTCTTTGTTATATATTAACATGTGGTTTCTACAAGACGGTGCCGCATCGCATACAGCCAGGATTACAATGAAATTGCTGCAAGACCTCTTTCCACCACAAGTTATTTTAGGAAAAGGTGACGTTGATTGGCCTCCGTGATCGCCTGATTTGACTGCAGCGGACTCTTTTTTGTGTGGATATCTAAAAAGTAAGGTTTTTGCTTGAGGAACTCAAACAAAATATTCGTGTTGAAATTAATGAAATACTATGTGAAATGTGTGAGAATGTAAAGAAAAATTTTCTCGCATTTGTGAGGCTAACAGTGGCAGATATTTAACAGATATTCTATTCCATACATAATGGCCGACGTTAAATAACACATTTATCAACATAAAATAGAATCTTCTTAATCAAAAATTAAAAACAAACAAAGTAGTATAACTTCTCGGTGAATACCCTGTTAAAAAAAGTACTAACTAACTAATCCTTCACTTATGGTTTTGTTATAATTTTACAGTCTTTTTTTACTCAGAAATGTTGTAAACGACATATTTTTTCTTCTTTGCTTTAATTTTCTTTATGCTTTTGTTTGTTAAAATTGTCATAATCGTCAAATGCCACATCACGTAAAATGGTTATTTGTGCAATTGATCGTATGCACATTAAATTAACAGAAAACTGGTGGTGATATGGCACAATATTTTTTTATTTTATTCATAGAAAGGGATACTATTCCCTGAACGTAAAGGTAATTTTTATTAAACAATGATTTACTCTGTTTAAAAATTAAGATACTACTAAACCATATATGTTTTTTATAAAGGTGATTTGTAGCGCAAAGCTTTTTATACGGGATATAGTGGCAAGATTAAGGGGCTGTACGTGTCATTGCCGAATCGTTCTGCTTCTTGTCTTCCTCACACCAGTTGCAGGCACGTTTTCTTTTAGTTTACTTTTCCATTTTGTATTTATGCAAGTGCTTTTAAGAATTCATAAATTTCTATCATAAATCAACAAAGTAATATAGTGATGTACAAACAGTTATGCCAAGCTAGGTATTGGGATACTTTTTTTACTCGTTCAGTGAATCATTTTATAAAAAGAGGTTTGAAGATTTATATTAGTTTCTGATAATAAACATTAAATAATGATAACTTAAGTTATGTAAAATAATATTATTGCTGATTTAATTTTTCTTTTTTAATTAAAAAAAAAACATTCTTGAAATATTTGGTTGATTGTTGCATCACTAAACCTAAATTGACATATATTATGACATGATGTCGCCAACATACAACTACAATACTATTAAAATCTAAAATCTAATACCCTGTTCAGACATGTTTTCTTGAGTCAATTTAGTTATAATTGTGCAATTTAACTTGGTGTTCTCACATTCTAAATTAAGCTTATTCCATTAGCACAAGGCATATATATTTTACAAGGTAGTGTCGTCCGCCCAGATGATTTCTCTTTTTTTTACAAAAACAACATGGCTTTTTGTTGTTGCTTTGAAGTTGGAAGTGTCAAAAGCCATTTCGTATGACCCGCCATTTTCGTTTTATTTGTTTATTTTACTTTTTTACTTGCGGCTTGCCAATTTTATGAATTTTTTCTCCTCACTAAACATAGTTCTTAAAATAAACATACTTGTTGGCAAGGGTTGCATTTTGCATCTGATTCAATTAGTGATGCAATAAGGTACTAATTGCTCGATTTATTAATTGACTTGATATATGGTAAATTGAGCTTAATTAAGCCCTTGGCAAGGGTTGCATTTCTCATCTTATTCAATTGGTGATGCAATTAAGTATTAATTGCTCAATTTATTAATTGGCTTCTTATACCTTAAATTGATATCAAATAAGACCTTAATTGTGTAAATTCCTTAATTGCGCAATTAGAGCGTATGTCTGAACAGGGTATAACTATTAACTATTAAACAGTTAATTTTGCGTTATTAAACTTTTGTGAATAAAAATTCTAATCGATGTATAATAAAACAAAAAGTATTTAACAACTGATGTTCACATTAAGCTCAAAATAAGAAATTTTTGTAAATATGACTATTAGTGTTTACATAGAGTGTGAACAAATATGTTCGCTATAAAAATAAATGTGAAGAATAAATTTTAAAATTAAAGTCTGCTTCCATAGAAATTGACCATTAAAATTTGCACGATTAATGTATTGATATTTATGCTATTAGAATAAATAAAAAAATTTATTAAATGAAGGGTGTCCCTTAGATAAGAAATAGGCGATCTATATTAACTGCACATAAAACATCTTGAATATTATAGATTTTTACAGGAATGTGTGTATAGATTTAAATAAAAACAATATATGCATAGTGAAATAAGTTCAATCATGTATGCTTTATGATATTTGAACAATAACAGATGAATTATAAAAATAAGAACATTAAAAACTAATTAATAACGATAAAAGATGTAGAAATATTTGAAACAGAAACAAAAATATTATTTGAGTATAAAACCAACATTAATGTTGATTAAACCAAGTGAAATTACTTCGATGGAAAATCAATTAATAGACTGGAAAAAAGTGCAAAATAATTGTTTTGCTATATCGTTTGTATTATTATTATTATTATTCTGCAATATAATAGCGATAAGTTTTTGTTAGTAATTTTTATAAAAAATACATATCAAAACTTAACGTTTTCATTTATTAAGTTTTATAATTGTTGAATGTAGGTTGATGTTAATTCCTATTTTTAAGATAAATAATAGAAATAAAATTGTCGTATTATAGCAGTCTTTAAAACTAAAGAAAATTATGTTCTTTATCCAACGTAAATCGCACCCTGAAATAAAAAAAGGAATTGTCAAAGTAGAAACCTGCTGAGCGCTTTACTCAATATAACCATCAAGGAAAAAGATGAGCATATAGATACCCAAATACTAATTATTAAAAAAATGAATTCTCAATTTTTTCTTCTCAACTTCTCTTATTATAATTGTTTAAATGAGCAATTATACATAAAGAAATTACCCTTACAGATTGGCCCCATCCAGAAACGATGTTTCGCTGCCTAAGTGACTGATTGACTTAATGCAATCGCTCTATAGTAGACATGATACTACATGAGCTATAAAAAATTAAATACTTGCAATTAAAAATCATATATTTGTATTTGTTTTTCAATTTTTTTTGTATTCCTGCAGATGGTTGTTGCTTATCATAAAAATTAATGAAATATATATGTAAAATATGTGTAGAAAAAATGGGTAAGCTTTGACCTCATAAAGCAATCTTTTCATTTACTAAGTAATTTTTATTTAAACTTGTGGTTGAACATATATGCTGAGAAGGGTATTTAAGATTTGTCGCAGCCGAATACAGCATTCGTACTTATTATTTACTTATAAACTAACTGAATTAAGGGAAAACTTAAGGGTACTATCCAGCTGGTGATAGGGTTCTTCGATCATTACACATACAATAATATTTAAAATTTTCCACCAACAAACGAAGTCACAGCACTCTAAAGTGCAGTACACGTTTAGAATGAATTTAAGCGAAAACCTTTTAAAGTAATTTAGTCTTGCAACTAATGAATTTGCTAAACACATTTGTTCAGTATTATAATCAGTATTCTTTAAAACGCTAGTAAATTTGGAAATAAATTAAACTTCGTTGCGCTCCCATGTATATAAAAATGTTTGAAAGTAGTTATAACATCTATAGGTTTTAAGCAGGTCACACTAGTGTTTAATAACCAGCATACTATTTTTACTTTCTTGTCTGCAATCTTTATAGTTGAACGAGTCATACAAGCTCAATAGCAGCAGTAAAGCAAAAGTATCTGCAATAGCATTATACATTTTTTATCGCCTATGTAATTTAAAATTCTAATCACTAGACCATAGTTTTTTTTCTGCTTTTTAGAAAACGAAAACTAATTGAACAAGAGTAACGTGTACACATTTTAACATCTATTTGCATCTACTTCTTTTCAGTTCCTATTTTAGATTTGTATTTTTAATCTCTGTGTGTTGTAAGCTTTTCATCACTGAAATACCTTTTGCTACGAGAATGATTTTGATTGGTATTTTACAACGTTTAAAACAATAACGAAATTGAAAAGCCATTAAAAACAAAAAAAAATTTTTTGTTTCTGCACAAAAGCAAGACCATCAGCAATTTTTGCACATTTTTCCACGAAATTTAAATAGGTTTAGTGAAATTTTGGAAAACAAAAATGGTTAGCCAATGAAATATTCAAGCAATAGAATAATTCTGCAGTGTTTTAAAATAAAAATAAAAAAAATAAAATAGACAGAAAAACTCTTATAATTTTCGACACATTTTAATAGGCGCCGGAATTCTATGTTTTTATTTCCTTCAATACAAATTGAAAAATAAGAAAAAAAAACATTAAGTGAAAAAAAATTTTCTCGCCCATATTTTTCGAGTTACGGGCTCTGAAATTTCAAATTTTTTAAAATATCAATATGGATATCATTTAAAAGCTATTGAAGAGGTCTTTAGGGTAATGGTAAAATTTTATAAAAATGCTTAACTCGTTAAGTGCCGATGTCATTTTTATGTAAAATTGTATATATGCAGAACCAACTATTTTTTTTATTTTTTAATTCTCTGTCACCACAATATTTGTATTTTTGATTGAAGTTACTGAATAGCCGAATATAGCACTCTTACTTGTTCTTGCTAACTTTGTCTTTAAAATTTGTTTTTCCTTAAAAGAAAGAAAGGAGCTTATATAGATACTATTAACATTTTTATACCCTTCACCAAAAAAGTGAAAAAAGGGTATAACTAAGTTCGTCATTTCTACAATATCCATTTGCAACCGCAAAAAGTATATATAATCTGATTTTTTATGCATAGCGAAGTCGCTTGGAAATCAGCATGATCAGCCCATGTCCATTGAGAAAGACGGCAAACCAGCATGCCTGCCTCTAATTTTTTATATCATTTTGAACAATGTAGTCACTTCAATCAAAATAATAAATATGTGGGGCGATAAGGCATTAAAAAATGAGAAATAAAATATCCAGTGAAAAAATTGGCGCTCCTCCATATTTTTTTTTTAAATTTTTAAATTTTTTAAATATCAATGTGGATATTCTTTTAAAGCTTTTGAAGAGATCTTTAAGGAAATAGTAAAATCTGTTAAAAATGCTTAACCCATTGGGAGCCGATGACATTTTTATGTAAAATTATAATATGTAGAACTTTTTTCTTCTAATTTTTTAATTTTCTGTCACACCAATATTTGCTTTTTTGGTTGGAGTTACTTCAATAAACTAGATTTACATAGATAGTGAATGGTAAATAAGATTCAGATGTAACACCCTTACTTGTTTTAATCATCGTGTAAAATAAGCTTAGAATTATATTGTAATATATTTTGCAACAATTACAGGAGGTGGTTGAAAAAATAAGTAATAATGTTAATGATTTGAAATTTCAGCTCAAATTACTTAGCAAAAAAGACAAGCAAAATCAGTAGGTGATTCATGGTTTCTACTTAAAATTAACTGGTAAAATTTATGGGAAGAACGCATGATTTTATCATTAGCTTGTCATTGACGAACATGGTTTCACTTTAACCCCTGAAAATTCGATGATTAGGATACGTTTTTTCATAATTTATTGTTTAATTTATTAAAATACATTTTTATAATTTTTTAATGAGTACAAAAAATGTAATTTAAATAGAATCAAAAAACTCAATTCAAATACATTATAGAAAATAAGTGCAATAGAGGCAATGAACATATATAAGATTTTTGAACTAAATCTTTTTTTTTTTGCTGTGTTGTTAAGACTAAAATATGATAACTTTTTCCTCCGTAAATGCGGAGCTTTTTATATCGAACATTATTTAAAATAATTTGTACTGGAAATTTTCTAAGCTATAAACATTTTATATTTAATTAATATCATTATTAAAATACAATGGCAATGTCTTGCCCAAACTCTTACAAACATTAAAAACGTTTCGTGTAACTGAGGAGTACAAATCTCAGATTTTTGGCATTTTTTTAAAGTTATGGCACTTAGCGATTATTAATGATAGTAAAGAAAAGAAAGAAAGTTAAAAATAAGAAAAAAATCCTTAACAGATTTTACACTTCGGTTGTAATTTTTCATGTGGACAACTGCCACTTTCATAAGAGTCAAGCAAAGAAAGCGTAAATGGAAAAGTAATAAAAAGAGCTGCTGCCCCTAAAGCGTTTTTCTTTTAATTTTACTTTAACAACTTTTGCGGCACTGTTAACTAAGTTTTAATAATTTTTTAAATGGTTTTTTTGTTTTTTTTACTTTTTATACAAGTTTCCTTTCATTGTCCTTGACAAGTATTCAAAAGAATTTAAAGTAAGATTATTTAACCAAAACGACGTAACCACTAAATTAAAGTAAGAAACTTTTATACTTTTAAAATATGTATTTATAAAGAAATTTAAAATCTTCAATATTATATTATAAATCGTCATTTGTAAGGATATGTGTCAGGAAATAAAAATAAATATTTCTAAAAATAGTGGTTACTCTTTTTTGTTAAATATTTGACAAATCTGACCGCACGTTACGAGAGAATTAGTTACTTAAGATAATTATTCCGAATCAAATTATATTTTACATTTTGTATTGATACTTGTTCTTACTCTACGTTTATTTAATATGAGGACTGTTTGTTGGGAAACTGATACATACCAAATATTTTGAACACTCATTGCTTTTAAAAATCAATAACGTTTTTGATATTTTAGTTCTTACATATTTCTGATAAATTTGCTCTAGTTTTATATATATATATATATATATATATATATATGTATCTGATAGGATTAAGAGCAGCTCTTGTATTCCTCGAAAAAGATTCACTTTTGATTATTCTAAATATTAATTTCTAATGACGAATTGTAGTTGACGTATTTAATAATACAGTGTAGCAATTTATGTAACATAGTATTTTTATAGATATCAGCTATACCAGCCACATATATAAAACTTCTCACTAATGAATTAAATTAAAAATGAGTTCTCATATAAGTATGTAGGAATTTTTCCAAATAAAAGGTTTAAATATTTTACATTTCAATATATTTTAGTTTCTTGTTGAACAGGTAAGCTTTTTTTATATGTACATACATATCTTATTTTAGTTTAACAATATTTTAACATTACTTTAATTAGGTTTATTTATTTATCAGGCGTGTTCTGAATTCCACATAAAATTTTCACTTTAAATTTTTCTAAGCATTGTTACTATACAATTATTTTATACAAAAACAATGCCATGAAAAATACGAAAGTGAAAATTTCGTGTAGAATTCAGAAGATGCCTGTATTATTTATAAGTTTAGAATTAAGTTTTCTATTGACCTTGTTGTAAATGCATGTCTTGTACATATTTTATTGTATCAAAGCCTACTTTGTATTTCATAGCCTACAATTTCTCCTGCGTGCGTATTGTTGGTACGAGGGCTGCTCTATATATTTCTGGCCTAATAGTGAAAATGCGAATATTTATAATCAAAAATGGTTTTATTGTTTTTCAAAGTATTCTCCAGCATGATTTATACACTTTTGCATGCGCTCAAACCAGTTGTCGAAGTACTTTTTCCACTCCGATTGAGACACCTCTAAAACATGGTTTTTGAACACTTCAACAGCTTCTTCTGGCGACGAAAACCGTTGACCACGCATTTTTTTCTTGATGTGCGGAAACAAGAAGAAGTCATTAGGTGCCAAGTCAGGGCTGTACGGCGGATGACCCATTAATTCGACGTTTTGGCCGGTCAAAAACGCTCTGGTTTGAGCCGATGTATGAGAGCTCGCATTGTCATGGTGAACAATGATTCGTCTTCTCTTGTTGGTTTTTCGAATTTCTCCGATGACTTCAGGCAAACAAATTGTAGTGTACCACTCAGAAGTGACCGTCTTACGTTGCTCAAGCGGAACAGTCGCCACATGACCAGTTTTGCTGAAGAAACAGGCGACCATTTGCTTCGAAGTGCTTCTTCCACGAACAACTTTCGTTGGATTTTGCTCGTCTTTGAAGACCCACACGGTCGATTATTGTTTCGTTTCGGGCTCATACGCATAGATCCATGATTCGTCACTATGACGATCTTATAAACGTCTTTTGAAGCACCGCAATCGTATTTTTACAACATTTCTTTGCACCAATCGACACGTGCCTTTTTTTGAGCGACTTTCAAATTGTGCTGGATTCAACGAGAACAAACCTTTATTACGGCTAGGTGTTTATGCAGTATCGAATGTATGCTGGTGGAAGAAATGTCCAAGGATGTCTCTATCTCTCGGTATGTCGCATGTCGATCTTGCATTATGAGTTCACGTACGGCATCAATGTTCTCTTGCACAACAGCCGTTTTTGGACGACCTTCACGGAATTCGTCTTTGAGCGAGCGTCGGCCACGATTAAATTCATTATACCAATTTTTCACAGTGCTATAGGATGATGCTTCATCGCCATACAAAGATTTAAGTTCATCAATGCACTCTTGTCGTGATAATCCACGTCGAAAGTTTTGAAAAATGATGGCACGAAAATGTTCACGAGTTAATTCCTTTTTTTTTCTATATTAATTTTTTCAAGTCACTGTAAACAACACAAATAATGGTCGCACGTCAAAACGTTTTGAGTACGATTATGCTTAAAAATGACATACTTTCCAATGGAAATGTCAGATTGTACTTGGCAGCACTCAGTGTTGCCAGGCCAGAAAGATATATAGAAGCCCTCGTATCTTATTCTACTTTTTATATCATAGCCTACTATTTGCCATGCGTGTAGTGCTTACAATAGGTATTTCATTTGCACATTGACTTGACTACCATATCCTTCATATGTATAAATAATTATATAAAATTAACATTTTTTATTAATGGAATGAGGCAAAAAATAAACAGAGGCAAAAACAGGTTGTAAAAAGACGATTAATATTTACAAAGAACCTGTATTGCTTAGTCCTCTATAATAGCAAGAATAAAATTTGGATTTAGAAATTTAAGGGTATTCGAATAATTGATGCGATTTGGTGTATGTGACCAAACCTTTGAACGGTTATAGACAGACAACTAAAACTTACTAAAATTAACTAAAAAGTATACAATTTGAATTTATAAATTAAAGGGTGTGCTCATGCCTAATGTAATTTAACATGTATATAGCCCTATCATTTAAACCTGTTTATACAAACACTTGAAAATTAGACAAAATATCCACTAATTTGTATGGTATATTAGGAAATATAAATAGTTAAAACTAAAAATTAAACTTTTGATACATTCGTTTTTTGCGTTTTTCTGCGTTTTGATTAATATTTATTTGTTTTGATAAAGATTTATAATATTAATTTGTAACTTTTATAATTATTTAGATTAAAAAAAAAAAATAAATAAAAAAATGTCTTTTGATTTTTTTAATTCTGACACTTGGCAATTCTTACTACCGTGTAAACTAACAATTTGATGTCTGACAATGTTTTCAGATAAATTTATTTTCAGATAATAGTCTTATAATGGAATTTTCAGTTTTCTGACAAATGCCTTGCTATCGTGTGAACTGACAGTCTAAATTGTGGTTACAAGTTTTATTTGCCTTGTTAGGTCCGATAATATTGTAAGATCTGACAACCGTCTGTACAGAGCTTAAGACAAACGTACATTCAACTTAATTATTGAAATATTTGTTATATATTTTTCTCAACAATTGCCGTATTCACAACCTCTGCTAAGGTGTAGGTAGTATTGCATACTACGTTTTGTTTACTTCTTTGTGAACAACAATTGTATCAGTGTGCCATTGTACATTGTACTTCATACGTCAAAAAGTAAATAAGAAGAAGAAAAGTGCTATTCATCATTTGTTATCTATAAGCCAAATGGGGGAGAAAACAGAAAAAAGTAAATTAATAAATTTTTTGTGTGAAGATGAAAGTCAAGACATTTTTAGGATGAAACTAGGTAGCATCTCTTTTTGGTATAGGTGATGGCGGTACCATACAAAACATTAGAAATCGAGTCATTAAAGCAATATTAAATCTTAAAGAACAGTTTTTATATTGGCAACTTTCAACTTTCAACTTCAACTTTCTAATAAATCAGTCAAATCAATAAATTAAATAAATAAAACTAATAAAAATATCTTTTAATTCAATTTAATTTAATTCACACATGAACACGAAAATAATAATTCATTTAAACATAAAACATTTAAACAAATACAACGTTTGAAAAACATATAAAAAAAGTACTAAGTGTTGTATCGCATGTTTGCATGAAAATTACCAACAACACAGCTAGCACCGTTGTATTTTGTTAGCACTTAGCACGTACTAGGGGGCTTGTGAATAGGGCAATTGTATTTGCAGTAATTCTACACTTGTTTACATATAACTTGGTTTTCAAGTTTTGTGATACGAGTATTGACATAGTTAAGATTGTCGGTTTTTACTTTCCTATTCATATATGATAGATAAACACAAAATTTGAATGTTGTTGTTCGTATTTATTTCTGAAGTTATAAAAAAAAGAATGACACAAGTTTGCAGCTTCTTTAAATAACACATTTTTATCTTCATAAAGCAACGGAAAACTTAGAAAAAAAACTGAATAAAATTTATTTTAATATAAAAAGATTTTTGAACATGCATTGCGTTTCTTATATTTAAAAATATTTTTTAACTTTAACAAGTTTTATTTTAGAAGAAAGTACTTGTATTTATTATTTTAATATATTTAAAACACATATTATTGTAGAGCATTGAATGTATCATGATATAATTATTAATAACTATTAATTTAAAAAATGACATGCTAAATAAGATGATGAAAACCAGCAAAACTAATTTTATATCTATTGTCCTTAAATTTATATTGTTAAGCTTCCTTAATGCAAAATATTTAAACAGGAATGTAATTGTAAATAAGTAATTAATATTTATACTCATAAGGACTCTCCAAACTACATTAATCGGGCTCGAAAATTCAAATTAATTATTAGTTATTCTTTGTACTAATGAGTTGAAATAAACAAATCTTATAACAAAAGACTTCGATTAACTTCGCTAAGAGCATATATTTAATGAGAACATATAATATCCTTAACAATACAACGAAATTAGAGCAAATGAAAATTCAAAGCTGCATTTAGGTAATCAAGATACAGTACATTGAGTTAATAATAATTCAGATCAATTATAAAAAAATAATGGAAAAAAACTGTGGCTGATTACGTACGCAAAGTAAATCGATTACAGTTTACCATAGAGCGTATAATATGGGACGTTTAAGTAAAAGGTCATGCTAATTATTAACGCAATAAAGATATTAGTGAGACATAATGCACCAAAAATTCAAATGTTTGGTAATGGGATTTCCCGAAAGATTTATAATTTAGAAATTCAAATCATTATGGATTTTTGAAAGTAAATTTCAAAAATTTGTTTAAGTCACTTTATGACACAATAAAAAACTCGTATATTTATGTTATGTTTAATAATATTAAAACGTCTAAAATATTATCATAACATAATAGAAATGTATGATTATTTAATTAAAATTAGGTCAATGGTTTTAATTATATTAACAAAAAAATGTTATTTTTTAACTGAAATGGAAAGTATTCTAATACTGTTATATTGAACTTTCCTGGAGGTGATGTTTTTCCGATCATATAGAACGAAGAAGGTTTTTTCAAATAATAAAAATTATAGTCTTTTGTATCCTTTTAGATTTTCTGTCGCATAGTTTAAACAAATTAACTAATCAATTTGAAAGTCGATAGTAAAAACTTATTCTCTTGTACCTCTCAAACTGGGTAAAAGATGGCTAATTATATTTCATTTCCTCGCTATATCTATCCTCAAATGAAGTATAAAGTATTGCTACAGAAGTATATTCCCATAATTTTCATGAAGAAACTACTTCCTTTACCATCATATTGTATTATATTGTATTGTATACAAATACTTATATTTATAAAAATTTAATTTCTCCAAGTTTTACAGTCTTGACTTACTTCGTTTTTAAAAGGTAATAGATCATACGTAGCTAACCCCAAACATTAATTGGCACCAGAAACCTATTGCATCTGGAAGAGTGATTAACTTATCTTTAAAATACTCTAGAAATATAATTATTAATACAGCAACGAATTTCACAGAACGAGTACTAGATACCAGTAACTCAAAATTTTACGAAAAAATAAAAAGGTAATTAGAAATATACTGATTCAAAATGATTACCCTCTTCAAAAAGTAAATAAATTTAATAACTATTAAAAAAAATTCATAGCGATGATACTCATGGGAATTTAAATTAGGACTCAATAGGATTTTTTAATAAGTCTGTTTTACCTTTTTCTTTCTATAGAATTTACTACACAATTATTTTAAAAATACCGTTATTAAAGACAAATTTGAGCTTTATTTGCTTAAAACTCCAAGATAAAATTACTGACAATTTTTCTGTAATATAATCCGGCACTTTCTAAAGGAAATTAAAACACAACTTCTAAATCGATGTATTGGTTCTTTTGTCAAATATTTCAAGCGAAACAATTGAAGCTGCTAACAATTTAATTTAAACAAAATGCTTAGTTTTCCGCACAAAATGCAGCTCATATTGTTTGATAGTTGGAAAGAATTATTGCCAAAAATATTTTGCTTTTTCTAAATATTTCGTAATTCTCTCGAATTAAACAAAGTAAAACTTCAGTAATGTTATTTTTTGTTTATTTCAAACTAACTTTTTATATAGGATTTTGATTGCATTTGCAGGTAACTTTTATTAATAAAATCGAATCGATAAGTTAAGAAAACTTGACATGTGGGTGATTCTTACCTCAAATAGTATTACTTTATTATGTGTCTGTACCAAAAGTTACGAAAATTTTGCCTAATAAAACAATATTACACATGTTACGTGGATCCATCAAAAGTTACAAAAAATACAAAAAATGTAATTAAACCCCAACGCTGGTGCGCATGTATATCGATACACAATCAACAGAAAAGAAAAACAAAAATACAGTCAGTGACAAATCTTAAAACAATACGCAACAGACGACAATGATATACATATTCATTAAAGAAATTGTATCTAAATTGAATGTTTATGTTTTTAAATAATTGATTTTATTATATTTGTATGTATGTCTTAGTTGAAACTTTCCTGAAGATGACCAACAAAGTTGGTCGAAATAAATGAGAATAAATTATTAAAAAGACAATCTCACAGTTTTTTCTAATTTATTTATTTTGGAGCACCCTAATAAAACCGAAAAGACTTAAAAATACATATTTAACGACAAGGTCTATTATTTTACTACAATATAGTTTTCAAAATGTTGTTTTAGTTTGTGCCTGACAAATATTGCCTTCACTTTGCTTTATTAGCTTTCACATCACTACCAATGCCATAATAAGGTATCAAATTAATAGTTTGCTTAATAATTTATGTCTATTGAATTAGCAATATTTTAAGTATCTTATGTATATTGAATTAACACAATAGTTGTTTGCAAATTTAGGCAAGCACTAACATGTTTAATTTAATTGTTCATAAAATGAATTGATTACATGCGAGTATTTTGCTTTTAAATGGTCCTATTTGTATAATAAATCAGTATTGATTTCCTCAATATTCAGTGTATTTACCTAAATAGCTTACAGTTGAATTTGATTCAATGATGTGTAAATATTAATTGTTTTATGTATAAAGAATCTCTTGTTGTTTGCTTGTATGGCAAATAAAAAAAAAAAAAACTTACTATTTTCTTGGAAATTGAATACATTTGAATTGAACTAATAATACTGATTAATCTGTAAACGAAATGCAACAAAACGCTTGTTTCCATAACTATTTTATACCCTTCACCACAAAAAGTGAAAAAAGGGTATATCTAACTTTGTCATTCCGTGTGTAATTTCTACAATATTCTTTTCCGACCCCATAAATTATATATATTCTGACTTCTTATGCTTAGTGAAATCGATTGAGTGATATCCGTCTGTCCGTCCGTGTTAGTGTTGAAATCAAGTTTGCCGAGGCATTTGGAAAAATAAAGTAACTCTAATCAAAAATATAAGTATATGGGGCAATAGGGAATTAAAAAATAAGAAAAAACATTAATTTAAAAAATTAGCGTTCGCCCATATTTTCCGAGTTACGGGGCTCTGGAATTTTCAATTTTTTTTTAAATATCAATATGGGTACCATTTTAAAGTTTTTGAAGAGATCTTTAAGGAAATGCTTTAAATTTTTAAGAAATGCTTAACCCATTAAGTGCAGATGTCAATTTTATGTAAAATTATATATGTATATGCAGTAACAAAAAAATTTTTATTTTTTTATTTTATGTCACCCCAATATTTGCTTTTTCGATTGGAGTCACTTCAATAAACTAGATTTACATAGATGGTGAAGGGTACATAAGATTCGGCATATCCGAATATTTTGTTTTTTTTTTATTTTTAATTTTTTTATAAACTTTAAATATTTTAATAATTTAATACTGACTGTGTAATATGCGGTACATAAAATTACTACAAAAACTAAAACTGTTAATATTTAATCACCACTGATATTCTTGCAAGCTTTTTAATTCGACATAAATGAAGCTGTAAAGCTGATGAGTCGTAAAAACCGACAGACAAGTTATAACTTTATTCGCGATTAGTTAAGTAAGTGGCTTTTTTTTTGATGTATTTGAGCATTTTTACAAAACTAAAAATAATTTAAACTTCTTTTTGTATTTTCCTTAGTAGTTCTTTGAATATAAATGGAGAATATTTAACTTCCTCTATCTAGTCTGAGATGAGTCACATCTTTGAATCCCTTATATTTACGGTGGATGCTGTTATCTTCTTAACGTCATTGTGCCACAAAACTGCCTTTCTGGGTTTATATTTGCTAATGTGCTACTCAAGATGAAGCTGCTGCTGCTGCTGCAAATCGAATACAATTCTAGCTGTATATAATATTGGACGTTTAAGACCATTTTTTAAAATCATGGAGTGCTTTACTTGTTTGTTTTCTTAATAGCATAGACTTAATTTTATTTTATTTAATTTTTTAAGCACAATTGAAGAAAAATGGAATATTATTGAAGCGCAAACTAATATAGAAAAGTGTTTTTGCGCAAAGCTAAATATTGTAGAGAAGGTAATAGATATTTTAAATATAAAAGTAAATTTTATAAACAACAGAAAGGATAACCGATGGAATCACCTGCTTCTCCAATTGTGGCTGATATAACTATGAAGAATTTAAAAGAGACGTGCATTGGAAAGGTTAGTATTAAGCCAATAATAATGATCAAATAAGTTGATTATTTGTTTTGTATTACAGATGATCGTAAGCCATATAAAAGTGTACAATATTGTCTCTTTTTCAAAAGCGAATATTGTCTGTAGCTGTAACAGAAATTTAGTGCATAGTAAACATTGAAGAAAAAGAAACAAGCACACACAATTTTGTTGTCGAATAGTTCAACAGACAATAGTCTTACGAGTACAACGAATATCTTGTACAATACTCGGTGTAACACTTTTCAATCTCTTCGGGATTTATTAAGAGAAGAAACTTTGGATTGTTTTATTTTATTCAGCAACAATCTTAAAAAAAAAAAATAATAATAATAATATTAATAACAATACAATGTTGTCATGCTATGACAACAGAATACAACAGAATAACTTGTTTTAATTAGTGAAATTTGCATTGACATAACAATAAAGAGTTCCTATGCTCGACAAATGAATAATTTGTGTCGAATGGTTTTATTGAATGAGTACAGTAGTGTTAGTGTACTCATATTTCACAAGCAATAAACAAAGAGAACAATTCAATAGCAAACATTACTAATAGAAGCAAACAAGACGTTTTGAGCTCATCTCCTCCTTTAAACCAAAATATGCTTTCTTACTGTTTTCAAATGTGCTGAACACGAATTTGAAGTCAGATTCTATCTATCACGCACAGTTTCTTGAGAAATTCTAGTTTTTTTATCCAAAAATGTGAGTTTTTTTTAATTCAAAAGCCCGATGATTTTGAGCGCAATAAGGTATATTTGAACAAAAAAAATTTGATGGGAATATTACAAGTGATTAAAGAAATATGTATGTATAATCTTAAAATTTTTTATGGTGGTATCCTTTTCCTTCAAATCCCTACCTGCCCCCTTTCACCCTCAATAATACTTCCCCCCTCCCATTGAGCCGCTCTCTTGACACTATTTTCTTCTAGAATTTGATCAGTACTCTCGAGGCTTTCGCTCCAAGTTTCTCCTCTTTCCTCTCAAAATCAGAGGGTGATAGAATTTTTCTGAGTTCAGATTCAGACTCAGCACACCTGAAAACATGAGAAACAGGCAAAATTGGTCAAGGGAAGGGAGAAAAGTTTTTTCTTGCAGAACAGTGTAATTTAATTAAAACTGAATTAATTTGATCCTTATGTTAGGTTTACAATAGATATAAAACAAAAATATTTAGATACTTTACTTATTAGGAGTGGAAATAATTTATTTCTTAAATTTCATTTCTAATAATTCATAAGGACATGTCTTAACTATATCTTGATTTGTGCTATTTTAGCGTGCATTAAATGTTTATTTATTCAAATGAGTAAATGTTAAATTAAAAAATTTCATATTATGGAGCAATAATACATACATGTAAATAATTTCTGCTAAAAACATGTATATTATGTAAAAGAATTGCATAAATATAACTATTCACAAAAACCAACAAATGCACATTGCAAAATAATAAAATAAAACAACTATCCTGGGTGTCTGTTGCAGTGCAGTGTAGTGCAGTTGTTGTATTTTTATTATGTATTAATTTTTTTCCTTTACATTTCATTATTTTTGTTTAACTACAATCTACTTATCTCTGTGGAAAATTTAATTTTATTAAATACAATAATATATAATAAAATAAAAAATATAACGATAAATTTTTTAACATTATTTATGTATATAAGAGTGTAAGATTTATCAATTTTGATAAAATTTATTTTAATGTACTGATATGAGTGTAGTAACACGTAACACATGTCTGTGACATACGACATTATAATTAATTTAATAAATGCTAAATAAAAGCCTAAAAACTTAAAGCGATAAATAAAAATGTTTTATTATTTTTTTAATGAATGTTAAATAAATAAAGTGTGTACATAATTGTATGTAATAGTAATCGTAATATGAACGTTCAAAGAAATATATAATAATCTGGTGGTTTGGTTTTCAATTTGTTGTTTAAATATTAAAGATATTTTCGACACCATATTCTCAAGACCGAAAAACTATTAAGAGGATTATTTGCCTTAATTAACATATTATAAGGTGGTGTATGATTTGCGCTGCTGGATTTAATAATAAGCTCTATTTACGCAAATAAATGGAACAAGCGAAATGCAGGAGGCTTATAATAGATGATGATAAGTACATTAAATGTATATAAAGTAATGTAACTATTAAAAAAATAAATTTTTTTAGTTGTTAATTAAATAAATACTCGAAAGAGTTTATAGTTTTGGTAGTGATAATATACAATTGAAAAAACCAATAAAGAAAATGTTTGAAGGGTGTGTGTTAAAGGATCATACATAAAATTAACCAAAAAGAACAAAAATTTATTAAATTAGGGCACCATTACGAACCTTTGCTTGAGGTTTATGCTATACATTGACTACTACTGTAACGCAATGTGCAATTTTTTCACGTGTTTCAGGCACGCATATTTCGAAATTCTTACGTTTAACGTGATGCAAACTGGGTTGTTAAAAGTTTTGAAATTTCAAAATTTCTTTTGTATTTGACTGCTTTATAAACCGTCTAATTCTAGTTTAGCTGGTCAACTAAAATCAAGTGGCAAAAAATTGTAATATTTAGATAAAGGGAATCCCACAATATCTAAAATAAGGAGCGGATGTACCGAAATTGCCTATAAAGTCCATATATGGACTTGGGCTAGCTTATAGTTAGCTTAAACAAAAATAAAAACTGTCTCTCTATTCCTTGAGAAAATTTTGTCCGATCTAAAATAGAAAGAAATGCAATTATTATGGATTTTTTAATTGAAAACCGACTAGTTTTTAAAATAGAAAATATATAATCGTATATAATTTTTATGAAATTATTGCTTGAACTGTTTGATGTAATTCCAAATGAATTTAACGAAATTTTGGCTTGAGTCCATTTATTGTTTAAATTTCTTAAAATTTTAATAAAGAAAAATTATTTACAAATGTATGTGCACGTTTTCTAAAAAAAACAAGGGAAATAAGATACCGTCAGTACGTTATGCTGCAGAAAATTCGGCATTACATTCTGCGAATCAATCGGCCCAACCTTTTATGGCTAAAATATTTCCAAAATATTTCCACTGTGCAATGTAATAACAACCATAATTTATCACACAGTAAGAGGTCGCCTTCGTAGATTTTTGTTTCGACTTTAATACACGCAAAAAAAACATGGTAAAGGTAACCGTAATATGAGAGCAAGATATTATGGTTGCATTATATAGTTCTTAAAAAAACATAGTTCTTTCACATTAAAAAATAATACACCCGGTCTTGCAACCATATTGTTGTCTAGCAAAACAATAGCATGTTAAAGTATAAACATAATTATGTTTAAATATAAACATTATTAAATAGCTAAATTAAATATAATTAAAATAATATAGTCCTGATATAAGAGGCTAAGTTATTTATTGTTTTATTCGTTATTGAATTGTCACAAAAATTATTTAAAAACACAAATTTCGAAAAACTACAACTATTTGCTTATAATGAGGCTATGACACATAGGCTACAAAAATCATTTGAATATAAATTAACTCAAATATATATCCATTTATAGATAAACTTTACATTTTCCTGGAAGATATCATACTATACGTAGAGGTAATTCGGAACTGACTTCTCATTTATTTAAAACTTCTAACACGCTAATCTGGCATCTGCGGTGATATAATTTGCAACATAAGAGCAATTATTGTTGTTGTAAAGCTTTAATTAAAAAATATGTAAATGGTTTCACAATTGTGCTTGAACACAAAAATAAAGATACAAACATAGATATATATTTTAACTTTTTTTTAGTTTCCATTTTATTTGTTTTCGAACAAAAAATTACTAAACATTTAAGAACTGTTTTGTTTTGAATCATATTTAATTAATCATAATATATTATGGTTAAATATATTATATTTTTTTTTAATAAGTTATAAAACTTTGCTTATGGTTGGATTTTTGTTAAGTTAAAACCAAACATGTTGCATTTTTTGTTCGCAGTAACCGTATAATGGTTTAATGTTTATTGTGACTAAAGTTTTTCTGAACAATTCTATAATTGGTTTCCGCAACTATACATTGTTACAAAGAACAAAATATGGTTCTTGTGACCATATAACAATCATGTTTTTCTCTGCGTGTATAATCGACGTTATGGTTTGCTTTTATCACTGGATTTATAACATCGACATTCAATTCCTTTTCAAGGGCTTCTTGCAGGTGATTTGTGATAAAATTAACCTATAGTTACACTAGAAGTATAACTAGAAGTTTAAGAAGCTTAACCGTGTTATTCTGAATAATTTAAATTAAGTAGCGCCAAACAAAGATTCCCCTTGAAAATATCAATTTTTTGTTATAAAAAATTTATAATAAACTAAAAAATTTATCATTTTGTAGCTCACACACAGAAAACAGACAGGTAAAAATTCGATTGGTATGTTCAAAATTTAATTACTAATATAATAATTTGATTTTTAATATTAATAATTAATAATTTTGATTAATTTTTTATATTAAAAGCTAACAAATGATATTTGCCTCCAAATGTTGGCCGTAACACCATTTGAAAAAGTTAACCTGACCGATTTGTATCTTTACTAAAATCTATTCTATTAAATAGAAGATGCAACTAAATTTATACAGTATATTATTACTGGAAACCAAATTTTGGTAGTTAAAATCATAAAAATCGATTGCGTCTTCTAAATGCAAAATATTTGACGTAATAAAAATTAATTTTTACAAATTACACAAAAAATAATCAATATTTTAGTCTTAAAATACAAGATATATTGTTAGTGGTAAAAAGTTCTTCAATATTGTTGAAAGGTAGGTCCAAAAACAACCTCACAAAGACATTTGTAAATTAAAAAACTCTTTAATGTTTAATACACTTTACTACAGCAAGACGTGCAGTATAGGACGGAAATTTAAAGAAACTATGTGGAAAAGAAGATTCATGATGTAAAGGAAGGAGTAGGCTGAAATCGATGGCTCGAGACATGAAATGTAATGTGTGATCTTATTCTTATAATTTACTTTTAAAATAAAGATAAATATCAAAATATTTTATTGTTGTTATTTAATTCACAATAATACTTTATAGAATCATTTTTTACATAGTTGTGAGTGCTATATTCATTCAGTTATTACAACCGAATTCAAGATAATACACACAACCGACAAAATTCGATTGGCAACAAATTCGGTTCTCATAACGAATTTCTTTTCTCTGTGCATATTTGTAAAAACTATAATTTTTTATGTCTGCGGAATTACTTGAAATATAGAGTTTAGTCCAAGTTTCGTTTACTAAAAATATGTTTATGAAATGATGAACTTTGTTTCCTTTTATTAATTTCATAAAGTTTATTAGATAAATTACTTAGGTTATTAAAGCAAAATATATTCATTATTTTATTGCTTTTGAAAATATTTAAGGAATAACATGTTTAGTTTTAACGTTTGTAATTATGAAATGCTTTTCTTAATTTCGTATTTGATCAATCAAATTCTTTGACATTAACCCTCCTTTAGATATATTTTGGCTAAACGTTTCGTGATGATTTGAGTAATCAACGAAGATAGCGTATTTCACCAATTATCAGTTAAATTATTTAAAAATAAAATTTGTATACTTAGCATGTTTTAAGGAATAAAACTATTTTAGAAGTTTTATATATGTATATGTTTTATTATTACTGGCCCATAATCAAAGTCACACACTATAGTCGTTATCTTTTAGAAGCGACTTTAATTTTCAAGCTAGTAATTAATTTTTCGATACTATAGTCAAAAATAAAGAATATGTTTTAAGTTAAACTGTCATTAACTAGGTGACACGTCAAATAAAGAATATGTTTGCCCATAATTTGTAACAATGTACAATTAAATAGATTATCATCTCTGACCAGCTGTATTTTTGTTAAAAAATAAAAACACAAATATAAAAAAGTAAATTTATTTACAAAAAAAATCTTTTTTTCGTGCTATTTTCCCGATTAATTATTTAAATCACTGATATTGATTATTGAGGGTCAGAGCACGTCTCGATGGCCATTTCGTTACCACTTACTTAACTCTTCATGAAACTTCTGACAAACATTTTAAATACACTAAAGATTTTTGTTTTCTTAAATGGATCTTTTATTTTTTAATTATTTTACTAATTGTAGTGAGAACTTAAGCAGTCTTATATTTTTCTCGACGGTGATAACAAGTCAAAAACTTAAACTGCGATTATCTCGAAATTAATTTTTTTGAGCTATGACGTTCTATTACTAAATGAGCGATATGTATACTCATGTTTATTATAAATTGTATGTAAAAAACAATTTAAATATGAATAAAAACGGAAAATACAGAGGTTGTTTTAAACATTTGATTTCATAGTAATAAATATTTAGTTTTTGGCCACCGTATTTTGTAAACAAGTTTAAGTTTAACAAAAACTTCTACATGTTTTAAAAAAAATTTTTCTACATGTTTTAATCTAACAAATCAGTTCTCTTTGTTGACCTTATTTAAAAATTTTTTTAGCATTAAATTTTAGAATTTGTTTACATTTAATTATATAAAATGTAAAACAGACCCATGTCCTTAAATATAAATTATTTTGTACTCAAACATGTAATTCATAACATCATCGTGCTGACTCTTTATATTTGAAGAAAATATTAAAAAAAATTTTATGACAGAAGAAAAGCTCTCAAAGAACATATATTAAAGTTTGATAATGCAATTTCTGTTATTAAGTACGTGCAAAATGACAGTAATTTGGAAGACATTTTTATCAAAACAAACACTCAATGAACATCTAAACGAAATTTATTATTATATATAAAGCTTAATAGTTTATATTTAATCGATATTTTTGGGCATTTTTATACCAGTCTGTTAAAAAATATAGTTTAGATTTCCTAACAAATTTTGTAATGAAAAACCAACACGAACTGTGGCAAATTTTAAAGAAAGTATTATGCGCTTTATTACATTTTTTTGTTTCCTGAAAACTGTATGCACATTCACAACGTTTAAAAATAAGGCATTTTAAATTTATGCCCTATAAGATGTTTTAAAATACCTCATCTATTTAATGAACAAAATAATCAGCAACTACAAAAAAAGAGCACACCTTTCTTTTTATTCAAGGGATGATTCCTAAGTTACTTAGTTGTATCAAAAATTCTTTTCAGACAAATTCTTTCAAGACAAGTAAAGCGATCCGCTTATAATTAGGACAAATATGTAATGTGTAAACGAAGTTTAAATAACACGTAAATCGTAATTAGAAAAAAGATAGCTGTTTCTATAACTTTTCAACAATTTAGCCACATACATTAATCACTATTCATCAACTGTTGTAAAACCCTTAATTTATAATTTTAAATATTTTTCCTTCGTATTATACCAGACAAAGTAGTGGATATTCTGTGTAATTTTCATTTCTTTGTAAATAACGGTTCAAAAGAAAGGGCTTATAAGTAAAATTTTATCAATTATGGGAATATCCTTTAATTAATAAATTGAAATTGTTCACTTGTTCTTAAAGATGACTTAACAATAAAGGCTTTCTGTAAATTTCAGCTGTCTGTTTATAATGGTTCAAAATATTGGCCACATAAATATATTAAACAAGTGGACCCAGCAGGCTTCGCTACGCATGAATATTAACATTGAATCAAATCCAAATATCGTATGCGCTTACACGTATTTGCTGTTGTGTTTTATATGAACAATATCACATGAAGTATAAAAAGTATAACCGATAGACCGATTTCGTGCAAACTT
Organism: Gymnosoma rotundatum; assembly: GCA_916610165.2. Taxonomy (NCBI): domain Eukaryota; kingdom Metazoa; phylum Arthropoda; class Insecta; order Diptera; family Tachinidae; genus Gymnosoma; species Gymnosoma rotundatum. Next base: position 141,399,974 of record OU744336.1, on the reverse strand, counting down.
GGGATAAACCACCTACACGACCTTGTGAACAAGTTCTAAAAAAAAACTAATTTTGAATTGGGTTTGACCCATCGCTAGTTATAAAGTCACAACGCTCTTGCAACAATTTTATATATATGTATATATATATATATAGATTATTACTTTTTATAATATTAAACGTTTAAAAAAGAGATTATTTTTATCGCTTAGAGCTCAAACTGAGCTTACTAAAATAATATTTAATTAAAACTTAATGTTATGCTAACTTGCAGTAAGCAATGGCAGTGGAAATTTACGAATTGATGCAACCGATAAATTCCTCGAGTTTTGGGCATCTGTGACGGGTGTTTTGAAATTCTTTGAATTTCAGTTGCGCGAATGGATGTTTTGGTTAATTGATTGCAATTGGTTTAAACAATTGTATGGAACTTTGTTTAACAAAATTTTGGTTTGCAGATGCTGATAAAGCAGAATAATGTTTTGCACCTAAAGCCTGACATAATTAATAATAATTACACAGCAGTTTTATTGATTATGTGGGAAAAATGACACCACCTATTGCGACAACCTTTTACTTCAAAATCCAATCATTTTCGTTGGTATTATAGCAGATTTATTATTACAGGTTCTTTGTAAATTTCAACTGTCTCAAAAATATGGCCATGTACAACAAATTAAAAAATTATTTTCGCACACACAGAAAACGGACAGGTATAAATCCGATTGGTATGTTCAAAATTTAATTACTAATATAATAATTTGATTTTTAATATTAATAATTAACAATTTTGATTAATTTTTTATATTAAAAGCTAACAAATGATATTTGCCTCCAAGTTTTGGTTGTAACACCTCTTGAAAAAGTTAACCTGACCGATTTATATGTTTACTAAAATCTATTCTATTAAATAGAAGATGCAACTAAATTTATTCAGCATATTACTACTGAAACCCAAATTTTGGTTGTTAGAATCATAAAAATCGATTGTGTCTTCTAAATCGAAAAATATTTGACGTAATAAAAATGAATTTTTATAAATTACACAAAAAATAATCAATATTTTAGTCTTAAAATACAAGATGTATTATTAGTGGTATAAAGTTCTCCAATATTGTTGAAAGGTAAGTCCAAAAACCATCTCACAAAGACATTTGTAAATTAAAATATCTCTTATATGTTTAATACACTTCGCTACAGCAAGACGTGCGGTATGGGATGGACATTTAAAGAAACTGCGTGGAAAAGAAGAATCATGATGTAAAGGAAGGAGTAGGCTGAAATCGATGGCTCGAGACATGAAATGTAATGTGTTATCTTATTCTTATAATTTACTTTTAAAATAAAAATAAATATTAAAATATTTTATTGTTTTATTTAATTCACAATAATACTTTTTAGAATAATTTTTTAAATAGTTGTGAGTGCTATATTCATTCAGTTATTACAACCGAATTCAAGATAATACACACAACCGACAAAATTCGATTGGCGACAAATTCGGTTCTCATAACGAATTTCTTTTCTCTGTGCACCTTTTAATTTTTAATTTTATAATGGTCATAGTAATTATTATTATCAATTTACGTCAGCTATGTGGATATCCTTTAATTTTAAGATTTTTTTGTGTCACTTCTTTTTGCTATTGGAATCTATAGTGATACGCACTTTTTTCAAATTTTCATATATATATTTTATAGGGTTCATAATAAACGTAAAGAACGTGTATCTGGTGTGGGTACCCTTTATTATTAAATTTAAAAGCTGGTTAAACCACTACCATTCTGTAAGCATAGCCTTTAAAAAAATTCAAAATCGGTTCAGAAATTAAATTCAGACGAATTCATTACCTCCTCTATTTGAAGTCGGTTAAAAATATATTAGGTTTGGTAAGATCTTTGGAAGCAATGACTATTTAAATTAGCTGAGAAAAATATGCTACAAAAAGCAGTTGCTCAAGTTTTGAACAAGAGGTATCCCGGTAATGCGAACGTTCCAAATTGCAACTAAACTTGCAGAAAACCACATATATTTTAAAAATGCATTAAGAATTGAAAATTAATGATTTTCTCTTTAAAAGAACAACTTCTGCGAAAATAAATTTTTACCTGGAAATCGTTTAAATAAATGTGTTGCTGATAATAAAACAAAAAAAAAAAAAAAAAAAAAAAAAATCAACCCATTTTATTAGTGAATAATACTTTCTGTCTCTTTTTTAGAAAATATTATCAACTGTGTTAAATCATGTTACGAAGCAGTAAAATCTTGATGATTTTTTAGCTCAAACAGTATTTATTTTTAAGAAACTGTTTCTTGTACAATAACTTCGTTGATATATCAAATTCAGTTTCTCTCAAATTCATTCAAATATAAGTAGAAATCCCTAAGTATGATTTCAATTTTTTTTTTACCGCGGGAAATAATGATTAACACATAAAATTAAATGAAATACTGTTTTATTTTTATAAATAATTTTTATACACATCTAAGTAAGAATGTAACACAGGTCGTGTTATATCTGATAGAAAAAAAAATGATTTTTAAAATAAAAAAAAACCAATAAATAACAAAGATATTAACTATGTGTTAATGGTCTGTATACCGTTTTTAAAATAGATCTATGATGATTATTTGGAAAGAAAGTTAAAAAAGAAAACTTGTAGTTTTTTATTTATAAAATCTTTTTAAATTTTTGCAATTCGCTGCTTAGTAGTTTGAAAACTCATATATAAAGGCAAAAAAATATGAAACTGGTATGAGTTATATATGTTTTATTATTAAACTTATAAAATTATATCTCGTTGTTATATTTTTTACCTATAATATTTTTTATTTCATTGAAAACAGCAGTCTCCAAAAAAACTTTTTGACAGATGTTTGCGTTTTTCTAGAGAGGAAAATTTAGATAAGTAAAGTAGTGACAAAATGCGGTTCATTTGTGTTGTATAAAATCTTTAGTGTTTATAAGGTACTGTTTTGATATTGTATTTTTTGTTTTCATTTTATGCATACATAAAATAATGTTGTAGAGTATTTGCAAGAAATATTTGTAAATCAAATTTTAACGTTGGTAATAAAATTATGCCACATAGACACATAAAACGACACTTGTAACGGATAAAGACTGTGATTTTATTTCTAGTAAAAAAGTTCATAAAAAGTATTTTTTATGATTTTTTTTTTACTAAAAAAGGTTTAGACCGCCTTTGTAAAACTTTAGCATAAATTAGTGTCTTATTGTACAAAACATTATGTTGGCTAATAAATCAACTTTAAGATTTTCTTTCTTTATACTTTTACTTCGCTTGCATCGAAAAATAAAAAGAGTTTGAAAAGTGACATTCTTTTTAGCATATACAAGTATTATTAAGAAATTAAAATGATAAGGAAGTGTTGAAAAATGTAGATTTTATCTAAGCAATATTCTGTAAACCATATTGTATATTTTTTAACAGTTTGTCAGATACTGTTAATATTTTTCTTCACAAAAAAAAAAACAAATAACAAATCAAATTCATATTTTTTATTATCAAAACATATAGTTTTTTTTTCTTTGCAGAACAAATCTGAAAAATATATAACTTTTTTGTTACTGATATTTTTACAGTTTCTTTATAGTGAAAATTATAGATTGCTAAAAAAACAACTTTACTACTTTCAGTAAGATGTATTAAAAAGGTGGCAAACGTTATTGCTATTCATTTTAATTATTTCAAAATAAATATAAATAAATAAAATAAAGCTACAAAATTTAGCTTTCAAAGCGGACGCAAATTTTCGCACGGTTGGCGTGTGATTTATATATTTTCAATAATTAAACATTGATCATACGTACTGTTGTCTTTATAGGCCAGGATTCACTATCATACACAATCGTAGGATTTAATCACACAAATCTGGCAGAATTCTGTTGTTCTTTAAAAATCGTTTCAAAATGGCATCATAGGTGCCACACTATTATACAAAAAGAGCAAAATCATATCGCTCATTTATTTTAAATTTTGGAGTTAAACATACAGAATTGTTCGCAATGTCATGCTTTATATTGTGTATAAGTTTCATTTTATGTCTTTTGTACTTTCCACGTTTTAAGAAAATAAGTCGTTATTTCATTTCAATTTTGGAAACTTTGTCAATAGGAACGACACATTTTGAGTTGTGCAGCAGAGAACTGCAAGAGTGTCTATTTTTAATACTCTAAGTATACTCATCTTAAATGCGGTTGCAGTGTGATCGCCACCGCATTTCTTTTGTGCGAGTATTTACTATACCCATTCCATTTGAGTATTGATGAGTTAAAGTGTCTAGCATACTCAAGTAAAATGTTTGCGATGCTGGCTTTACTTTATTCGTACTCATACTCACAGCAAACACCAAGAGAGAGATTTTAACATGTGTAGTGAGAGGACAACAGGGTTATCAGATCAGACTTATAAAATCAAACACAATGTCTAAATTAGCTAACATACATACTTCTTTGAAATTATGAAAGTTTATTTAATATATAACAGAAAATGAATTAAATAGAACTCGTAAAATTCGCCATATTTTCATTTATTAAACACAACAAAAGTTTAGTAATAACTCAAGAATAGTTCATTGTTTATTATATTACGTTTTTGTTAGTGTTTTTTTTAAGTCACACAGGATAGAAATTTAAAAATTCTATTCTTTAAGCAAATATATTTTTAAAAATAATAAATAGGTTTAAAAACAATAATTATATTTAACAAAATAAAATATGTAAACTAAAAACTTTATTGCAATTTATTATTTATGAGGTCTAATGACATTCAGTCAATGCAATATTACATCTGCGTACATACAGTTTTGTATAAAACTAAAAAAAATTAAGTAATTTTCCTTTTATTCGATTCGAAAAATAAATTTATTTTATTTTTTATAATTTTCTTTTCCTAAATACCGTTAGTATGATAACAAGGCTCATAAACTGAAAATATTTGTACATAAAAAACAGCAACAAAATAAATATACCCGCTTTAAATAGTGTACAAAAGCTGTGCCTTCATACCTATGAGAACGGTTGTTGTCGTTTTTTCTGCTTATAATGTTTAAGCAATAGATTTGATCAAATTTTGCTTTTTTATTGTTTATAAATAGATCTGCAGATACAATGCAGAATTTCATAAAACGGCAGTAAAAAACTTTAATGGGGTAAAAATGTGGCAGCGCTGCTTACAAATAAAGAGAATTTAAAAATTCTCGCGTACGAGTATAGAAAATACATAAAATTCTGATTGCGATATTTTTGAGACTCGTTTTTAAGCTCTTTGTTTTAAATATACCCACAACAAAAAACACTTACAAGAATGGGTAAAATAAACACCGCAACTTTTTAGTGCGGTGTTTAAAATACTCGAGTATGAAAAATATAGAGTAAGTATGCGGTGTACTCATGGTTGCGGTGTACTCGTGCAGTTCTCTGTTGTGCTGTTAACTTCATAACGTAAAGATTATATCGCTTTCTAAAACATTGTCACATTTCGTTTTGTGACTGTATATATGAAAAAAATATACATTTAAATCTATCGACTCTTCGCATGTAATGTATTATTTTCAATTATGGCTGTATTGATGAAAAATATTACATGAAACTCCGTTTTCTTTTCACAAATAAGCACATATTTTAGTTTACGTATCGGATATATTTTTACAGCAGTGTGTCCAAGACCTCGCCTTTAATATATAATTGATGTAACTTTTCTTAAATGGTGTTTTTAATTATGAAACATTTTACTAATTGTAGTGGGAACTTAAGCAGTCTGATATTTTTATCAGTCTATCAGTCTAAAACTTAAACTGCGATTATCTCAAAATGAATTTTTTTGAGTTATGACGTTCTTGAAGTAACTGAGGGATATGGTTTTAATATTTTATTGTTTTTTTCTCCTCATCATCTTAAATAAATCAAAAAAAAAAAAAAAATATTTAATGAATTATATTAGAAGATTATACACGCAGAAAAAAAACATGGTTGTGATATGGTTACAATAACCATATTATGTTCTTTGGTTGCGGAGAACCAATTATAGTTGTTTTCACCAACGATAAACATTTTTTGTTAACTTTTAACGATTATATGGTTACTGTGCACCAAATTTTAAATTTAGAAATGCATATTTGAACAAATGGGTTCCCTTAACTGATTTTTGTTCAACATTTTTTAAGACAATTTAAAATAAATTACTTTTAGTCAGGCTCAGATTCTTGTTTTATTTCCAAATTTTACTACTAAAACAATTAAAATTTATTATTGCCTTGAAAATAAATAAACGTCCAAAATATTTTAATTAACGCCAGAATCATTTATTTATTTATTTTTGTTAATAATAGCTGGGAGTATTCATTTAAACAAATTATTTAATATTAGTTATTTATTTGGTAAATTTTTAAAATTGACATTTTTTCTGTAAAACTTTTTGTGACATAGAATTTTTTTGTGACATAATTGTGTTGGGTGAAAAATTTTTACTGAAAGTGAAAAAAAATTTTTTTGTTTTGCTACAGAAGATTAAAACCTTCTTATTAAAACAGTTTCTTTCATGAATTATTCGTTTTTATTTTAGTCGATAATCTTGTGTTTATTTTTTACTTACTCGAACACATCAGTCTTGCTGGACATTAACTTAGGATTTGAATATACTAATCAAGAAATTTATAATAAAATACATATAATAGTTCGGTTAAATTATTAACAAAATTATATATTAAATATTTTCATCATTATATAATAAAATTATTAATAATCTTACTAAGACTCCAAATGCATGAAAACTTCTTAAAATAAAGTATTATAAAATTGATTATTCCTTTCAGCTTTTTGTCTTGTCACATTCTGATGCGAAATATTTAGAAACTTAACTTTTTCTTTTGAACTTTTCCGTAAGCTTATCAATATTATTAAAACTACAGCGCATTATTAGTATATAAATATTTATTATTATTATAACCTGTTCCGACATGTTTTCTTGATTAAGTCAATTTAGTTTTAATTGTGCAATTTAATTTGGTCTTCACACGTGCCCAATGAAGCTGATTTCTCTTTTTATTACAAAAATAACATCACCTTTTGTTGTTGCTTTGAAGTTGGATATGTCAAAAGCCATTTTCGTATGACCCACCATTTTCTTTTTATTTTTCTTTTTTTTTATATTTTTTAATTGCAGGTTCGATTTCGCATCTTAATCAATTGGTGATGCAATTAAGTACTAATTGCTTAATTTATTAATTGACTTCTTATATGGTTAATTAAGCTCAATTAAGGCCTTAGTTGCTTTAATTCATAAATTGCGCAATTAAAGCGTATGTCTGAACAGGGTATTATGTGAGGATTGCCACCTAAGCGCTACGTTTTTCTTTATTCTACATAAAAAGTGTTAATTTTTGCATTTCCAAAGATAAAAATATTTTTGCGGACTTCGAATATTACAAAATGGTTTATTCTTTCAAGAAAGCGAATTAATGTAAGGTAAAAAGGTTTTTATTTAATACTCATTGACAAATTTTAATTGCAAACTTATCACCTTAAAAAAAGCCAACTTGATTTTATTAAAAATTATTGAGAAATATATTAAATTATTTCCATCTCTAATAGTACTTTACAAATCATTAAATTTTTTTTATTGCTTTGAAAATGTAAGTACTTGAAAATATACTGTAGATACTAAAACGACAGACCTAAGGTGTACTTGAATGAATTTAAAAAAAAATCATTGTTTTACGTTTTATTTTATCTAAATAAATCTTTCGATTTTATGCTTGATTGAAAAATTTCTTCTTTAAAATTTTATTCAGTTCAAATTGAACATACAAGTACATGCACACCTTCAATTTCCATCGCTCTTGAGAATTCAAATGTGAAAAGTTTGTTGGATGGTTATACATTTGTATTTATTCATGGCGATACTAACCAGGAGAATGTGTAGCGATTGTCATAGGGTTTGTTTTGCTAAATAAACGGAATTATACAAAAAACGAAAAAAAATTATTAAATGACAAATATTTACCATAAAATTGATTTTATTTTTCCAATTAAAAATAGAATTCTGCTTTTTATTTACAACAAATTTCCGAATTCTTACTTTAGTCTTGATTTTATAGCGGACTGTAAATAACAAAACTTTTCAACGGTTTGACCATATACATCGAATTACATCAAATGTTGTAACACCCTTTAATTTATAATTTTAAATATTTATATTTCTTATTAACCAAACCATTTAAATTGTGCACTTGTTGTTTTAGTAGACTAAGCAAGACAGGTTCCTTATAAATTTCAACCGTTTGCCTATAAATGTTCAATAGTATGACAATATACATTAAATTAAATGAACTACTGAGGCACCCTTAATATATAATTTTAAATATTTATACCTGCCTGTTTTTGTAAAGGTATAGTAGCCGACATTCTGTCCAATTTTCAAGCGCCTCAAAAAATAGACGCTTATAGGTCAATTTACGTCACCTATGTGGACACCCTTTAATTTTGAAAGATATTTTTTTATTATTTTGTGCTTTTTTTCTTTCGAACAACGAAAATAATAAAAGTGGACTATCAACAGAACATACAAAATAATTAAAAAACTAAATGCTCCCATATAATTTTTTTTTAAACTTAAAAAATAACTATTATAGAAGAATTAGTAGTTTTAATTAAATTTTCATTGAAAATGTACACTTAAAAGCGATGCAGAGGTTGTGTTGCGTAAGGAACATTACAGTCGACTCATGTAACCTTCCACATATCTTAAGTTTCAATTGAAAAAAAAATGCACATACGTTTACATTCACAAACTCATTTATATACATATATGTATGCTTTTATATTCACTTCAGCAATATCCTTATCTCAGTTTACAAAGATTTCTACGAATTTGTCTTAAAAATGCTTTTATCTTTTTTATTTTAAAGTAATATTCGTTTAAAAACCATTTGCTTTACTTTTGCTTATTTATAAAGTTTTTACATAATAAACATCTTATTTTTGTTTTATTTAAACGAGGTTTAACAAAAAATTTAACTGAAACAACTTTGGTATTTCAAAAAATTTATAATAGATCTTACAGATGACATAAATTCGTACGAAAATTTTGTTAATCTATTTTCACCTGCATAGAAGTTACTGACAAATTTTAGTATAAAATGATGAAAAATGCTTTAAGATCATAAAAATTTTAAATTCAATTGCAAACATAAGGTAACATAAGGGTAATTTAATATAAGAACTACAATATCTATTAAAAGTTTCGAGGTAAAAGAAAAGTTTAGGCAACTTTAAAAACGTTTTTTTATAACTTGCTTTTACTTGTTCGTGGACTTCGTCTCACTAAATTGACATTTAGATTAGTAAGTTAAGTAGATGATGTTTACGACGTACATAACATAAGGTAGATAGATGCGAAGAATGCTGATGAAGGATGTGGCGGCCCAGAAAATGCTGCATTTCATTCTGCTAGCTTCTAATTTTTCTTGTTTTCTTTGGAAAACTTCCGCGTACATTTGTAAATAATTTTTCTTTGAACCAAAAGCCGAAAATAAAATCAATTTTTATTAATTTATAAAATGTAAAATAAAATAGTAAAGCATTAAAATCTTAAACCAATTGACACCCCCAAAATCTGAAAGCTTATAATGGCAGAAAAAAGCCCTAGCTGAGTTTTGAATTATTAGCTAAGGTTTTTTTTTTAAATTCATTTTTCAAGTTTTTGATTGGTGGATTGATTCTAGTACAATTTTCAAAAATCATGGAGGCAGCAGGCAAAACACCACGCCTACTGAAATAAAGTAACTCCAATAAAAAAAAAAAAAAAAATAAATGTATGGGGCAACAGAGAATAAAAAAAAAGCAAAAGAAACATTAACTAAAAAAATTGGCACTTGCCTATATTTTCCGAACTACGGGGCTCTGAATTTTTAAAAATTTTTTAAATATCAATATGGGTATCATTTTAAATCTTTTGAAGAGATCTTCAAGGAAAAACTGAAATTTTTTAAAAATGCTTAACCCGTTAGGAGCCGATGTCATTTTTATGTAAAATTATATGTATGCAGTACCAAAATTTTTATTTTTTTTAATTCTCTGTCACCCCAATATTTTCTTTTTTGATTGGAGTTACTTAACTAAACTGATTTTAGAGTTCCTGCATCAACAAAAAAATAACGGTTGATCTTTAGGTAAAAAAAGTAGCAGAACAACTATCGTTTTTAAGTGCCTAAAAAAATAATTTTCAACAATAAAAAAGTTATTTTTCTCGATAAGTTGGTTTTTTGATATTGCTATGTTAGAGTTTTGAGATATGGTGTTGTAAATTCTCTGTAAAAAAATATTTCCATCTTAAGGCCGCGTAAGTCTTTAATTTCTGTTGCAGTTCTGTTCCGTGCCACTCTGCTTTTAATTAATTTGATTAGTTTTTCAGCTGTTATATAGAAATAAATACAATTTTTCACAAAAAATAAAAGTAATAAGTGAAAAATTGCTAAAATTTAAAACAATACGCACTAATTGTTGAAAACCAATTTTTTTAAACTACAGTAATTCTTCGGTTTAACGAAGCAGTACTTTGTCAGGCCTATTCGTTATACTCAAATGTTCGTTATAGGCCATACATATGCCTAGTACCCATGTTATAAATAAATAAATAATTATTTGTCGTTTATTTTAAATTATGTTTTGAGATCTGTATATAAATATATTTAAAACGTTAAAAAATGTACAATTCATTATACTGATAGCATGAAACCTAAAAAAGTTTGAATTAAAAATAGGTTCAAATTTCATTTTCATTTCCTTGAATATTTTACATAAAAAATTTGTTGAGTAATGGAACAAAAAATTTTATTTTGTTGCATCTTCCTGAAGTTCTCAAATTAACGATGATCTTAGGCCATACTTTTTGCACAAATTTGTTACTTGCAATCCATTTTTGTAATCTTATACTATTTCTAAATGTACAAGACGAGTTACAAAGAGAACGACAAACAAATGCTTTAAGTTGTGTGTGAACTTCGTCAAACCAAATTAACATTAAGATTAGCTGGTTAAATAGATGATGTTTACGACGTACATAACATAAGGTAGATAGATGCAAAGAATGCTGATGAAGGATGCGGCGGTCCAGAAAATGCTGCATTTCATTCTGCTAGCGTCTAATTTTTCTTGTTTTCTTTGGAAAACGTCCGCATACATTTGTAAATAATTTTTCTTTCTAAAAATGTTTAGAAATTAAATTAAAAAGAACCAAAAAGCCGAAAATAAAGTCAAATGGGGAAATATTAAAAAAATAAAAATTATTTCTATATTTTCTATAAAAAAATATCTTTTTTGTACTTATTTGTGTGTTTACAGCACGAAAGAATATACGTAACTGATCATTGCAGCATTATCAAACAAAAGTACTACAGAAAAGAAACCTAAAGTAGGGCTTCTTTTTGCTACTTATTTTATTTTTAATTAGAAATGACTTCACATTATGCTTTCTTGAACTAAAATTCTGAATCTTGTTTGATCGCTAAATTGAGCAAAAAAAAAAAAAAAAATATATGCTCAATGGAGCAAACTTGTGTGTTCGTTAAATGCAATGTTCGCAGAATCGAAGGTTTGTAATACAGGAAAACTACTCAACTTTTATTTGAATTCAACAACAATTTAAATTTCAAATTGAAATTTTCAATCTTTAAAAAAAAATGTGTTTGTATACAATTACGGGACGGAAAGCTAAGCCCAAGGCAGATTTATTTTACTAGGTAGTGTCGTCCGCCCAGCTGGTTTGTAGTTGGAAATGTCAAAAGTTCTTGTATTTTCCTTCTTTTGTTTACGAATTTCAAAAAAACACTAACAACAAGCGTTTGCGAGATAAAGCAAGCATGTGTATTGAGAGCAATTATTTTTTATTTCTCTTTGTGTTTTTGACACACAAAACAACAATAAAAAGACATGTTGTTTTTGTCAATGTTGTATTTGTTATAGAGCCGCTATTACCTAGTAAAATAAATCTGCCTTGGCTAAGCCTTTAAGTTTTTATAAAATCTCCCTTTTTATGTTAAGCACAATTTGTTAAGAGAAACATTAACAGAGTGTTTATATATGTACATGTATAATGTTAAACTTCTACAACATTGTACATTGACATACTTTCCTAAAAGCAAAATATACGCATGCATTAACTTTTGCGCACAAACATCCTTAAAACAGCATCCTTAAGTTAACAGTCCCAACCAGAGTAGCCAGTTTTTCAAGCCTACTCGCAAAGTAGCTTTTCCAGAAGAGTGGAAAATAGCAAAAGTAATACCATTGCCGAAGATTAGGCATCACAACTAATTATAATAATTTTAGGCCAATTAGTATTTTGCCAATTTATGCAAAAATTTTTGAGAATATTTTGTATAATCGAATTTCAAATAAATTAAATGCGGAAGGACTAATCTCGCCTTTTCAATCAGACTTCAGCACATCATAGCACCTTTTCGTTGGTCATGAATATGGTTCAAATTTTAGAAGATATCTGGATGATGGCCGTGGAGCAATTGTCATTTTCATTATACTATACCAAGTCATTTATTCTATTTATCATGAAATGCTTATTAAGAAAATGAACAATACATTTGGTTTCACATCTTTAATGCTTATTTTGTGCAAAAATCAATGCTATCTACATATTTTTGAAAACGAATTTTCTCTTTCAATTTTTTATTCATTCATCTCTATTTTCTTTATTATAGCTTTTTTTTGCTGTCGATACCATATCTCATTTAATTTTAGTAATTTTGATTTTTGTCTCACTTTATTTTTCTTTAAACAGTTTCACCATTTGACTTTTAATAGTAAAATTAATCAAAGCAAATTTAGTTTACTCGCCGGTATACATACTTTTTTGTCAACCTTAAAATAAAATAAAGCTGCTACGTTTGCCGAAAAACCGCCATAACTGGCAGCACTGGTCCCATCGATAAGTAAAAAACTAACTTAAAAGAAAGAAACAAAATGAACAACAAACTTAAAAGATATTGTCATGAAATGTTATTCACTAACAGCAACAAGGTTTAGTTGAAAATTTGTTTAGGTGCAATTTATACAATACGCGTATGAGGCGGAAAGATGTAGAAATGAAGTTCATTAATTAAATAATTTATTAAAATGTCACTGACAATCATATGAATAAAAACAAATGCATATTGAAAATTAATTGTATATGTGTATGTTTTTGACGTATTTTTTTGGACAGCAAAATTAAACCTTTTGATGTTAGTTTATCAGTTTCTTCTGCAAATGTGCTCAACAGTTTTTTATGTATATATATATATATATATATATATATATATATATATATATATATACTCATGCCATTTATTTATTATTCCTGCAGCTGTTACTTAAAAATATTTTTTTATGTAATAATAATATGTAAAAAATATATCGAATGATTGCAGGCCAAATATAAGAAATCAGTTTAAAATAAAGTCTATGCTAAAGTAATGCTGTGTATTTGGTACGATTTTAAAAGGACCATTGAATCCCTCAATTTCAAGGCATTGTTTTTTTTTTTTTTTTTGTTAGCGGTGGTGAGCTTAGATTTTTTTCAGTAGTAATAAATTAGAGTAAAACCACTGAAACATATCAAAAAAATCGACTGCAACAATAATTCTTTGTTTTCAAAACAATGTTTTTATTTTAAGATGAAGACAAATGACGTTTTTGTTCCGTAAAGAATAGGATGAAAATATATAAAGTTCAATCATTGCAAAGTTTCTGATCCCCCTTAATGCATAAATATCAAAACTGATCTAGGAATAAAAAAGTTTCCATGTTAGTAAAAATGAATAAAGAATCGTGTTGCCTTGGACGTGCGTTTTAATATAAAATGCATATTTATTTTGTTAACGATACTCCGTTCAGTACTTTGGCATATAAGTCACAGATGACAAGTAGACAAGAAGAGAATGTCAAAAACGGTATCCCAAACATTATACCGACAATATGTATGTATGTACATCAAAATATAATGATATTGATGTTTTATTTATCTGTATAATTAAACTGCTTCATACATAAGACTAAAAGCCTTACATTGTAGTGTAAAACTGCTAATATGTATATTTCTAATTATAGCAATTGTTGAATTGTTGAAAATACAAAAGAAATTGAAATATAACATTAATAAAAAACATTAAAAACAAAAACTAAAAATAAAAATAATAAACAAATTAAATTATTTAATTTAATTATAAATAATATTTGTGTGTCATAATAATAAATTTATGCTGCAAATTGTTATGCGAAAAAAAGCTTAAAAATATTTCTTTGAAATTTTATTTGTGCGTTATTTATTAGTAGAGAGCCCTGGGGTAAAGAATTCCAGAAAGATACTGCAAATATGTGTGTATGTCGAAATGCCACTCCGCGATTAAACTTCTGTATCTAAATAATCTATTTTTTCCTCTGCTTATATTTGCTATTTATTTGCTATTTTATTTTGTTTTATGTAAAAATACTAAGACTTTTATGTTTAATATCTAAAGAAAGAATCATATAACTGAGACGAAAACAAAGATACACTACACCGTCTTTTAAGTCTATATACGTTTTGGATTTTATTGTTAAATACAACATTTAATTTTCCTTTACTAGTTGTATCACATTTAGCAAATAGTTCACAACTATACAGTAAAACCAGCACCAGATTCTTTTTGGAAAGTAGGATTCTTATTCTCAAAGGTGTACAATGCAGCGTCTGGCAAAGAATTTTGATTATAGAGAAAGTGCGACCACAAGCAAAGTTAATATTTTACCTGGAGGAAAAATATGTACCCCTATTTCAAATCGTATTAAAACCGCTACAGCCGTTTAGCCATGATTGACGCACGCACGAACAAACAAACTTACAAGAAGATTTATAATATAATTTTTTACACGCAAAGAAAATACGTGGTTGAGGTAAACATTATCTTACAGCAACATACTATGGTTGTATTATATAGTTGTTAGCAAAACATAGTATTGTTACAAATAATACTATTAAAGTTGATCTGGCAACTATATTGTTGTCTAGCTTAACAATAACATGGTAAAGTATAAATGTTTAAATATAAACATTAAATGGTTAAATTTAAATATCTTAATATGGTTGAAAATGTCATGTTATATAATTTAGGGCAAAGATTTCCTGATATAACTGACATATTATTATTAAGTGTTTCATTTGTTAATGATTTGTCACAAAAATTATTTAAAAACATAAACTCACAAAGAATCATTTATACAAGAAATATAGTTTATAATGTTATCTTGTCTTCATACATTCCATACATACATCCATTTATGAAGTAAACGATATATTCTCGTATCGAAGATACGTAATGGTGATTGGGAACTGACTACACATTTATCCAAAACTTTAAACATGTAAATTAGTCATCTGAAGTGATATATTTTGTTTTATAATAGCAATTACTTTTGATGTATTATATGACAGCTTAAATTGAAAAAGTATAATGTATGTTTCACAAGTGTGACCAAAACGCATATATACAGAATTATATTTATTTCAACTGTTTTGAAATGTTTTGCTTACCTTTTTAATTGTTTTCATATTTTGTATGGACATTATTTTTTATTATATATTTTGAACATGTGTATACAGTAGCTCACATCTTATTTCGTGCAGGCGCAAAATAAAACTTTTCAACTTCATATAATAAAATCATTTATAATACCAAAAAAATTTTGGTTTCCAATGTTAGCTGTTTATATTTGAAATAAAATGCATAACTTAGAAAATCTGAAAATTTTGTATTTCTTTAGTAATGATCAAAAAAGTTTATTTCTTAGAAAAAAAAGCTCACAGCTTATTTCGTGCACTCTCTTTAACTGGAGATTTTGTATTCATATGTAGGTTCTGATCAGATTACCGTTACTTTTTATTTTATTTGGTGTTTTATTTTGCTATTGATATGCGTACAATTTAATTTCAACTCCATTGAAAAGGATAAACAAGTGCTTTTTGAAAGATGGGTTAGCGGCCTAGCTTAGAAAAGCGAGAATTGGTTTTACTATATTTTAAAAAAGGTAAAAGTCAGCGAAAATAGCTGAGATAGTAGGGCTAAGTGCTAATACAGTCGAATATATTATTCAAAGGTATGAGCGCGAGAATCGAGTGGCGGATAAGGGCAGAAATGCTTCAAACAAAATTTTTACAGATGCTGATAAAAGAAAAATTGTCCGAAAAATTAAAGAAAACCCTAAAATATTGGCTCCAAAATTGATGGTGGAAAGTCAAAATGAAATGGGTAAAGTATACTCCACACGCAAAGAAAAAATATGGTTGAGGTAACCATAATCTAAGAGCAACATAATATGGTTGCATTATATGGTTGCTAACAAAACAAAGTATTGTTACATTTGCAACCATATTGTGGTCCAAAGTATAATCATAATTATGTTCAAATATAAACATTTTATGGTTAAATTAAAATATAATAATATGGCTGAAAATGTCATGTTATATAATTGAATTATAATATAGTCTCGTAAGTGCAAAATTTTCTTGATATAAAAAACAGATTATTGTTTAATTTATTATCGATTTGTCATAAAAATTATTTAAGAACATAAATTCATAACAAATCAATTATTTGCTTAAAATAACAAATAAACGATTTCACAATTATTATTATTACAAATCATACATATTTACTTCAACTTTTTTAAATGTTCCCTTTTTTTTGTTTTCATATTTTGCATTTTATTTTTAAATATTTATTTTGTACACAAATTTTTATTTTTTTTCAATTTCTTTAACAATAAAAAACAATTTCAAATTTTAGCTACCAGAAAAATGACTAAACTGTCAAGTACTAGAACAAAATATTTTTAAGCGTAAACATTATTCTGTTGCTTTTAACCATACTTTGATTAATAATAATATATTATGGTTAAATATTTTATATTATTTTTAAAAAGTTATAAAACTTTGGTTATGGTTGAATTTTTTTTAAGTTAAAACCAACCATGTTGCATTTTTTGTACACAGTAACCATATAATTGTTAAAAGTTAACAAAAAATGTTTATCGTGACCCAAGTTTTGGTGAAAACAACTATAATTGGTTCTCCGCAACTATACATTGTTACAAAGAACATAATATGGTTATTGTGACCATATAACAATCATGTTTTTTTTCTGCGTGCACCGAAACAGTGCGCCATGTGCTGCGCGAACATGATTTCAATGGCCGAGTAGCTCCCAAAAATTCGTTTATATCTAAAAAGAATATGCAAAGTCGACTTCAATTTGCCCAGGAGCACGTGACAAAGCCAATTTCATTCTGAGAAGACGTTATATTTGCTGATGAGCCGAAATTCCATATTTTTGGCTCGGATGGCATAAATTACGTGTGGCGTCAAGCTAACACAGGGCTCCAGAATAAACATTTAAAGCCAACTATCAAACACGGCGGAGGAGGTGTTTCGTTTTTATCGAAGGCACAATGGACAAAAATATGTATTTAAACATATTGAAAGAAAATTTGTGTGAAAGTGCCGATGCTTTGGGTATACGCGATCGATTTCGGTATTACCAAGACAACGACACGAAACATAAATCGGGTATTGTGCAATCATGGCTGATATTGAACTGCCCACACCTCATGAATCTATCTCCACAATCACCCGACTTAAACGTTATTGAAAATTTGTGGGCAATTTTGGACTCGGCTATACGAAAAAGGCAAATTAGAAATCTGCATGAACTAAAACTGCACTGGTTGAGGAATGGCAAAAGATTCCGCGCGAAACTACTCAAAAACTTGTTGCTTCGATGGAAAGTCGCCTTAAGGGAGTAACTAAAGAGAAGGGAAGCCATACAAAATACTAAGCATAGTCCACGCAAGTTTTTTCTAAGGCTGCTAGAAGTGCACGAAATAAGCTGTGACCTGAATTTTTCATACATCTTAAGTTTTTTTTTAATTACTTTTGCATATGGTTATAAATATGAATATAAACTTCTTGTTTAAATAAAGGAATGTTTTTATAAAAATTGCGCGTTTAAAGTTTTTTTATATCATTTACAGTTTATTTAGTGTAGTCGTTCAAAGTTGTGGTTTGAAGCTGCACGAAATAAGCTGTGAGCTACTGTATGTTTAATTTTTTTATTTTCTCCAACAGTAAAAAAATATTTTCAAATGTAAGCTAACACAAAAAAAAAATAATAATAAACTGATAGAAAAGCAGTTTGTCAAGACTTACACAAAATATTTTTAAACGCGAATATTATTTTGTTTGCTTTTAATCATACTTTGATAAAAATATTACACTATGGTTAAATACATTATATTATTTTTAATAAGTAATAAAACTTTGGTTGTGGTTTGAATTTTTTAAAGCTAAAACCATCCATGTTGCAATATTGTGCACAGAAACCACATAATAGTTAAATATTAACAAAAATTGTTTGTCGTGACCAAAGTTTTCTTGAAAACAAATATAATTGGTACTTCGCAATGTTACAAAGAATATTATATGGCTGTTTAGACCATACAACACCCATGTTATCTCTCTGCGTGTAGATTTTAATTACAAAAATTTTTTAATAATTTTTTATACGCTGTCCATCATAAGTGTCCAAACTTTTATCTCTATAATTTCCTCAATCAGTTTGCATTATTTGAGTTTTATAAAATTTTATTCAATAAGTGTTTCAGTTGTTCAGAGATTACTTCTTGGTCCTTGTGGTTTTCAGGCAGTATTTCTTATAATTCATTAGAGAAACTTTTGTTCACACACTCGATATTTATAAGTTGTTACAAGCAAAATACATAACAGCTATTTACGAAGAATTTGAAGAACTTGGAAGCAATATCTTTTCACCCTACTCGTCTGTCGTTTTTAAGTGACACTATCTAATTACACACCACTTTCTTGTTTCCATCAGACCTCTAAAAGTAATTATCTTAGCTGTTATACTTGCCTGCATTACAATATAAAGAATCAGCATTTAATTTTTTTGTGTCCATAAAACAAAGTAAATAAAACTTATTTAGGTATAATTTAGTTTTCAATTGGAAAATCTTTTACTTCAAATAAGAGATTGGAAATTGATCTTTAATAAAATTTATATTTATGGCCGACTAGAAAATACCACAACGATTAACCTTATAGTTGCACAAAAAGAAACGTTATCAAGTCTAAAAATGCCAAACACAAGTACTTAGAATTGTTTTATAACATAATCTACTTTGAACGCCTTTACGAATTTTGACACAGATCAGCACACATTTAAGAACGTAACAATGTCAAGCAGTACCAACAAAAATTAACTTCATATTAGTGACACTGATATCATGGAAATTAACCAAAACAAGAAAGTACAAGATATGATCTATGATGATATAACATCAAATACTAAAACAATAAGAATTAATAACTACAACAACAGCCATTATGCAACAATATTAACAACTACGCAGGTAACAACAAGAAAACCTATGGAAACAAGTCCAAACCACATGTATGACAAAAATAGTGCAGTATGGTTTTTTTCATACATAAAAATATTGAATAAAAATCTCAATATATCTAAGAGTAGTAATGGTAGTGGCAGAAATCGTGTTTGTGGTAGTAGTTTACGACGTAATACATTGTCTTTAGTATGTATAAAATCAACAGCAAAACATCTGTTGTTGACAATAGTTCTAGTAAAAGGGCTTTTGTGTTCACGCTCGGAGTACTATTGACAAGGAAAATGTTTTGAAAATAGAAAATAGTTTCAAGAGAAATAATTCTTTGACACACTACGATAAATCGATAGAACAAACATTAAAAAAAATAATAGAAGTAACACCAACATCTATCTATGTATATACACCGTCATAAATGCAACTTTATTATCCTTTCTATTTAATGAAGCACTAACACACTCTGATTTAACAACAGAAACAACGAGCGAAACATATACAATAGCAGCAACATTAACGAAAACATCAGCGTCATAAATAACGACAAAGTCTACAAAACGACGTCATTCCTAGGACCACATTAAAAAAAAAAAATAACCATGAGGTTTATATACACTTTAATGCAAGTATGATTTTCTTTCTAATAATTATTAATAAACAACACAGAGTTTTGAAGAAGGCCAAGTTTAACGTAGAAGTTGGAAATAAATGAAATAAAAATCGGAGTTCAGAAAATATAAACATCATACACAACTTGTACTGTTAGAAAGCAACAAACACATATTTTTAATGTGCGTTTTTATTACTTTCTAAATTTTGTATATTGCTGAACACACATAAATGTTTGTGTTTGTTTAATATTTGGTTGTTACACAAACATGAGTTCGGCAAAAAAGAACATGATTCGTGTATGAAAAAAAAAACATACATGAAACATACATATATTTGAAGTTTTGCTGTATTTTCTTAGCCATAATGTTACATTTGAATACTTATTATACAGACTGCAACATTTAATTTTAGTTGGTAGTTTGCTGGATCTTAAAAACCGTAAGAGGCAAACTCTTAAAATTTTCTAAAATCGAATCGATTATTAATTTTGGCTTTAGATCATTTATTTATTTATTCTCTTAAAAATTATTTAGAAAGAAAAATTATTTTACAAACGTATGTGGACGCTTTCGAAAGAAAACAAGAAAAATTAGACGCCAGCATAATGTAATGCTGCACTTTCTTAACCGCTACCTCCTTCATCAGCAAAAAATATTTTTTCTAAATTAAAATTATTTTATATGGGTAGGGGGAAATACCCTTCCAAAGCCAGCCCCAAAAAAGTCCCTAATATTTTTTATTATTTTTATGTACCAATTTTCAAAAAATATTCGTAATTAATCTTTTCAATGCCTTACCAATGCCCGCCTTCCACAAATATTATTAAATCGTAAATTTTATAGAAAAAAAATTTCGACCGTAATGAAGATCACTCTCAAGAACCCATTCACTTTTTTACAAAAAATTTAACCAAATACAAATCCCTTTTTTAACTTCGAAGGAAATTTTTATCATAAAATTAAAAAAAAAAAATTCTAAAAACTAATATGAGTAGCCACAAGAAAATATATTGCAAACCTCTCAAAATCGTTTAAAGTCAATAAAACAGAACAAAGTGAAATTTTCAAAAAATCGCAAAAGCACAAAAAATGTTTTTCTACAGTATTAAAGTAGAGATCGCAAGTTTTATAGGGATATACTCGTAAAGCATTATAGGATCGCACTGGATATTATTCTCAAAAATTTTTCACTTTTTTTTACAAAAAATTTTGCAGAAAAAATCCTGTTTTTAATTTCGAAGGAACCTTTTTATCATTAATTAGCTGCAAATATATCCTTTTACAATATATAATCTTTATTCATTTAGCCATAAAAAAATTTATTGCAAAGCTCTAAAAATCGTATAAAGTCAATAAAAACGTATGCAATTTATCCAACTTTTCTGATTTAAACAGTGTCCCAAAACGACAAATCTTAAGCAAAAGCCTTGAAAATTCTCTTTTTTTATTTATGTATCCGGCTGCATACTTAAATTTTTACATTTCTTAAAATTAATTTTTGGCCTAACGTCCGGCTACATTAGCAAAATACCCCTATGTGAGCGGGCGAAACACTAATTTTTCGATATCATTTGGAAGAAAAATAATCCATGGAAAAAATTGCTGCTCGCACATATTTTCGAGTTACGGGTCTCTGAAGGTATCATAGAAAAGTAAGATTATGTACCATATATTTTGAAATATCAATATGGGTATAGTTTAAAATCTTTTAAAGAGATCTTTTAGAAAGTGCTGAAATTTATAAAAAATCCTTAACCAATTAAGAGACGGTCAAATTTTTTGTAAAATTTTATATAGTACTTAATATTTTTTCTTATGTTTCTCTGTCATCTCAATATTTGTTTGTTTGGATTTACTTCATTAAACTAGATTTACATACATACATACATACATAGCCGAATATAGCACTCTTACTTATTTTACCTATTGTTGTTAACTTAATTGCACCAAATACTAACAACTACTAACCCTGCTGTTGCGTTAAAGAAGAAACGTAACAGCAGGTATAGAATAAACTCACCTAAAATTGTTTTTCGACTGTTTGTAAAAATCTTTAACTGTTGATTTAATAAAAGGGGAACAAACACTAGCCTTGCTTATTTTATGCTTCGCTTCAAAAGCAGTGAAAAACTCGCTCCTAAACGTGATTTTCACCGTCGCTGGAAAGTTCTTCTCCCAATATTTTTTATAACTGTCATGAAAATGTTTCTATTTACGCACAGTTTGTGGCTTTCTGAGAACGATGTTTTTTTGGGCAATATATGCCCATCAAAGCCTGCTAAATATGGTCTAAAATTTTGGCCCTTTCTTGCTCTCTTTTAACCTTAAGAATTAGTTTTATTATTACTACTTGTTGCGAAATAATGTAATGTATTGCATAAGCGAGCAACAAAGTATGGTAATCACAAAAGTAAGTCATTAAGTGGCATTAAGTACTATTTAAGGTAATGTCTAAATTTTTGCTGAGTAGTTGTGTAGTACCTACCAGTGGTGTTACAAAAGTTTCACATACTAGAAAACATGAGACCTGTAGCTACAAACCTAAATGTGATATAAAATGCATTATCTGCAGGAAATTTATGTAGCAGATACAACGAAAAATAATCTGCTTATCCCGTACAAATAAATTAGTGCAACAGGCTGATGTTTAAACAACAAAGGCACCATCGGAGCAACGCGGTAATAGAAGGCCAGCCGGATAAATTATTATCAAATAATAACTAAGTTATATTAATGTTAAAAATGAGTAATAATTTTATTAATCATCTTTGTTATATTTAACCTAAATGTTTGTATGCTCGTATATACTACAAATAATCTCAGCGGATGTAAGAAACATATTTGTTATTTTAAAAATCTATTTTTCTTGTCTGTGAGACCGTTTATTATATTCTAATATTGTTAAAAAAAATTCTTATTTTCACATTCAAACTCATTTTTTTATTTAACTCATACATTAGAAGTGAAACCACCTCAATTTTTAATTTTGTCCAGGTAGATTTGCGATCTACCACTCTGTGTATTGGTGTAGTTGATAACCCTTAATAAATTAGAGACAGGAGAGGTGTTTCGCCCTCTGCCTCGAAGGACATAAACCTTGGCTAAGTTGCCTTCAACACGATCTTAAAAGGACAGACGATTAGATGGACATCGCTCAATTGACACATATGTACACAGCGAAGTCAGTTGACATATATTCCGAGTTCTTATGCATAGCGAAGTCAAAAATAAATTAAAACCAGATCCTTTGTAAATCCATAAAAAATAAAGTAAAGAAACAAAGTTCTTATAAGACAATTCTTAAACTTAATATTTACGTGCCACCCTGGCTAGACACGTAATATTTTAGGATTTGTATTAAAAACACTTCTACAAATAACGTTTTCAAACAATCAAATATTTATATAAAAAACTGCTCCATACAGAATTTCATTGAAATATAGTCTGAAACCAATAAGTTACTAGTGGTGTTGCCAATGTCATACTAATTGACAGACGATTAAAATGAAAAACGAACGAATCAAAGAAGATAAAAAAGAAGAAAGTAAGATAAAATGAATGCAAGATATCTTTGAAATCAAATAAATGTAACAAAGGTGAAGTAGAATTAATTGAATTACAACGTGCTTAACATGAAAGTTCTCAAATCAATTTGAACGATTAAATTGTTGGTAAAAAATATAAATTTAAATTTAGTGCTGTCTCAAAACATTAAATTGAATAAATTTTTTGTTTTTTAATTCTTCAAGTTTCTTTTTTGAAGAAAAGTTTCTTTGAAAAATTTTTTTTTATTTATTTAATGTTTTTATAAAAATAACTGTGATCTAATAAGATAAAATTTTTAATTGTGGTATATTATTTTTAAGTTTATTTTACTTTTTGTGATTAATTTAAATTTTGTGTAATTTAATTTAATTTTTGTGATAAAAATTAGAAACAATGTTAATTTGATGAGAAAAAAAAAATATATACTTAATAAAAAATTTCCCTGGTGATGTTGGAAAAAACTGCCGATGAAACATCGGAAAAAAGTATGTTAAATAAGAAGTCTTTTTATTTAAAATTGACCTTGAAAGCCCAACTATAGGAAACTATAGAGAACAAGCATTAAAAGTAATCAATCAAATGCAATTAAATAATTTGGAGAACGAGTTATATACACACAGAAAAAAGATTGGTAACAATTCGCTTGAAACGTTAAAAATTCAATTACTAATACAGTAATTTGATTTTTATTATTAATAATTTGTAGTCTTGATTTATTTTTTATATTAAAAGCTAACAAATGATATTTGCTTCTAAATGTTAGTTGTTACACCTCTTAGCAAAATTAACATGACCGATTTGTGTCTTTACTAAACTCTATTGAATGGAAGATGCAACTAAATTTATTCAGCATATTACTACTGAAAACCAAATTTTGGGAGTAAGAATCATAAAACTCGATTGTATATTCTGAAATCGAAAAATGTTTGACACAATATAAATAAAATGTGTGCACAATACAAAAATCAAAAATATTTTAGTTCAAAAATAAAAAGATTTATTAAAAGTGGTGAAAAGTTCTCCAATAATGGTAAATGGTAAGATCAAAATTATCTCAGAAAGACATTTATACATAAATATAATTTTATAATATTTAATTTATTTCGCAGCGCAAAACGTGCGGTATCGGATAGCAAGTTGAAGAAATTATGAAAAGAAGAAATCATGATGTAAAGGAAGAAGAAAGCTGCATTCAATGGTTCGAATCATGAAATTTATAATGTGTGATCTTATTCCTTTAATTTATTATTAAAATAAAAGTAAATATTAAAAAATTGTTTTGTTTAATTCACAATAATATTTTATAAGCACCCAAGAATCATTTTTTTACTACAATCGAATTTAAGATAATACACACAACTGACAAAATTCGATTGGCAACAAATTCGGTTCTTATAACGAATTTCTTTTCTCTGTGTACGAGTATAAAAAAAATAGCACCAGATAAGTAATGATAGCATTTGTATATCTATTTAGTTAAGTTCAACAAAAATCAAAAATGCTTGACAAGTTGTTTTATACTTTATTTCAATTAGTGAAAGATAATTTTTAATGCGAAAACAACGTAACATTCTGAAAACCTTAACACCTTGAACTAAGCCAATTGTTCATGATTTAATCAACAAACTGATTTTAGTGTATTACGTGTTGCGATTTAGGACACAACAATGTTACCCTTCAGTATGAAAATGCTCAACCATGTATAGAAAATTCGGCCAAAACATGCTTGACTGAAATTTGTCGTATGCTCAGAACACTGCACCTTTTCTTTACTTGTTTAGTTTGTTGGCTACCAAAAAAGCCCTTCATTCTTTTGAAGTATTAAGAAAATTTGTCGGTTCAAGATATGCTTTTATTTTTTTGAATGTAAAGACCGTACCTTGACTTGATTTTTTATATTTTTTTCAACACAAGTTATCAATTTTAATCAGTTTTTTTAAACATCCATACGCACCATTGCATTTATTTAATATTATTTCCATAATATGTAGATACTCGTACACTGTACACTTTATTTTTGAATTTTCCTTGAGATTGGGAAATTTTGCATTTGACCGCAATTGCATTGAAGCACTCCGCATGCAAATACATAATTTTAGATTTTCTTCCCTTTATGTGAAAAATGTGGTTAACTATTTAAAATGAATTTGTTTTCCCAACTATGAAATACAGAAATGCAGTTTATTGAATTTAATAGAAACTATTGATTGGTCAACTGATATTAGATATTGGGTTGAACCAGATTTGAAATATTTAGTCAACCTTTTAGAAACTTGTTTGATATCGCGATTCACAGTAGCGTGAAATACAAAAAAAGGGAATAAAAGTCTGGAACTTTAAGACTATTTACCCGATTTTCATGAAACAAATTTCGATTTAAATATTACACAGTTTCAAAATGTTTCAGAGCTTATGTCTTTATCAAGAGTGAACCCATTTCAAAATTTTTTTGACAGGAAAAATGTGTCTAAAATTCGCATGGTATCTTTTAAACTTTTAGAGATATTCGACTTTTAAATTTAAAATACAGATTTAGAAAGCTAACACTATAAGAAATATTTTGTAAATTTTATTCTTCTGAACTCCTGAGGTTAACTCTTTGACGCATATGGAGCGCCGGTGTCTGAAAGTTTAACAAGCCTTTATTTAAAAATAAAAAATAATGAACTTCTGTAGAGAATGATACCACTGAGTACGAAAATATAAAGAATATTAAAATTAAGCTTTCGGTATACTTTAGCCTATTTTTGAATTTTCTCAAATGAGTTTTTTAATACAGTTTTATATTATTCAAATCTGTTTTTCGAAAGATATTGTGAGAATGGTAAGTACTACTTGTGATTGTAGTAATTATATTCTTAAAGTCAATTTTGAAATATTGAAATAATGAAATTATTTATAAGGGACACCAGTGCCCCAACATGCATGAAAAGTCAAGTTTTATACATTAAATATTTTATTTACCTAGGCCTGTGAAAGTAATAAAATATTTTTCTTGACTGTTATTAAAAAGAGTAGTATTTATTGGCATATAATAGGGATACTGAAGATGCCCGTATTTTAGACGTGCAAGATCAATCACTTCTGCAAGAAGACATTGAAACTGCAGTGTCCGAAGTTGTTATTGAGCCTGCACAACTAAGCCCTTCGTTTTCTAGCTCACCCGTGGTAGTTAATACAACAGCATCAAGTTGAGGAACTGGTAGCTTATGGTCTTTCGCAACTGATTCGTCAT
This sequence comes from Gymnosoma rotundatum, assembly GCA_916610165.2. Taxonomy (NCBI): domain Eukaryota; kingdom Metazoa; phylum Arthropoda; class Insecta; order Diptera; family Tachinidae; genus Gymnosoma; species Gymnosoma rotundatum. Next base: position 141,373,137 of record OU744336.1, on the reverse strand, counting down.
TGCAAAATTAGGTTCCTAAATTTTATTGGGAAAAGATTATGAATTTGGTAAAATCAATATTCTTAAAGATTTAGTAAATCTAACACCTATTGATTTTTTCAAGGCCGTTACAAACATGAACTCATTGATTGAGAAAATAATATTACCTGAAACTTTACGCCACGTTCATAATAATGGATCTGTATTTAACCCTAATCTTACTAACATGTGTCTGTGAGACACATTTGGATGTTCCATTCAATTTAAATACAGATATATATAACATATCGCAACCAAACTTCATGACTTTAATTTGACATATGTTTTGTATAATTTAATAAAAAAAAATTTTTGGGTATTGCCTTCTTACATCCTTTATATGCCAAAACATAAAAATGTAGCAGTAAATACTGACATGTGTCTCAGAGACACATATGTACATGCATATATAAATGTTTTTGTTTACATATTTTTGGATGTCTATCGCTTACCGTCTATGAACATATTTTGTAAAATAAGTACATTTTTAACAATAACAATAGAATAACAATAAATAAATAGGCAGTTGCAATAAAATTTTGCACAATATCAACGTGAAAATAATTTTTATCAAAAATATACCAAAGCGACTAACAGAAAAAAAAATTAGGCTAGCCGTGGAAGAAGTTGACGAGCAAACGAACAGTGATGTTGAAGACGAGGATGTTTTTACACCATTTGAGGACAAAGAGAGTGAGATTAGTGAAAACTGTCAAGATAGTGCTTCAGAGAAGCTTGATACTGTTTCGATACCAAAGCACTAGGACCGATCGTCAACAAAAAGACAAACTTGCACCCATTAGGGATTTATTTGAAATTATAAACAAAAACTTAAAAAAAATTTACTGTCCTGGTTATGCCATAACGGTCGATTAGCAGCTTGTTCCTTTTCGTGGAAGGTGTTCTTTTCGGCAATATATGCCTAGTAAACCAAACAAGGATGGACTTAAAATTTGGTGTGACAATAAAACAAGCTATCCATTGAATGCAATACCCTATTTAGGCAAAGTAAGTAATCAGAGGGGCTATGGCTTGGGTCAGAAAGTAGTAGAAGAGATAGTGCAGAATTATGAAAATACAGGCAGAAATATAACGTGTGATAATTAATTCACAAGTATTGAACAAGCGCAAAATTTATTGGCTAAAGGCTTAATACTAACGGGAACTTTCAAAAAGAACAAACGTTGTGTGCCTTCATCATTACATTACTCACTGCGACTTACAAAATAGAAATAAATCAGAGATGAACCTCAATTATAATCAAACTAAAAGAACACTCTGGATCAACTTACACATAGTTTTACATACCACAGAAAATCTAACAGATGGCCGTTTGCATTTTTTGCAATTAATTGACGTTTGCGGAATCGCTGCATATGTAGTTTCGTGGAAAGCAACGCAACCAAAGAAAGCTCGAAAACTCTTTTTTGACAAGTCGCTGAAGGGTTCGTTACACACGAAAAACCCCAAACTTCGAAGAATAAGGTCTTTCAAGAAGGAATTGCACCTACTACAGAGTGCAACAAATAAACGCAAGAGGTTCTAACATGCAATACTAAAATAGCCGCATTATTAAGCAAAGCTGCCAAAAATATAATAGTAATTTCTGCAATGAACATGCTGTGAAAGTTCTTTTATGTAAAGATTGTAATTAATAAAAAATAAAAAAAGTTTAATAATTTTTTGCAAGTTTTTTTATATGTGTCTTAGAGACACATGTTAGTAAGATTTGTAAGTATTTATGTCAGTATGATTAGGGTTAAAACAGTTCTCCAAGAAATAGCAGGTTTCATCGGTATGAACTATGTCATGAGCTACCTGAAGCCTACATGCGTGTGTCAAGCGTAGCTGCTATTATGCCACTAGCAAAATTTAGTGAAATAAGAATTTAATAGAGCAACTAAATTTAGATTAGTGATGGACCACTTTAATTTAAGTTTTCATTTAGTGATTAGGCGTATGTTTAAATTTAAAGGGCAAAACATAATGAAACAATATATGCATAATAAACCAATAAAAAGAAGGTTCAAAATGTTGTGCCGCGCTAACTCTAGAACCGGTTATTTATTTCAATTTGATTTCTATACAGGAAAGAAGTTATCAGGACCAGAAATAGGATTAGAGGAATATGTTGTTTTTCAGCTTACGGACCAGTTAGTGCACCTTGATTGGGAATTATTTTTCGATAAGTTTCTTGATTTACTCGTGCCACAATATAAAGATATAATGATATGCAATTTTTTAATTTTAATATGGCGGCCTTTGAAGTTCATAATACACATAAAAAATATATATGTTTTATGGGGACGTTTTTAAAATTTTTAACTATTTTTCAAACGGAAAAATCAAAATCGGTTCAGAAATGACTGAGTTCTGTAGGCACAAACATAAAAAAGCAACATTAAGTCGAATTATAAAATTATTACAAATTGATGCTTGTGTTATTAAGTTATTTTTGAAAGTCATTTACTTAAAGCATAGGACGCGAATCGTTTTGAGTATGCTTTCAAAACCGTCAACACACAGGCTTGTACCATTACTTAATGAAAAAAAAAGAGGCCAGGCATATCTCCAATAAAAAATTACGACGTACTGGCAAAACTGAAACCATCTTCATTTTTTTATCTATTTTTACATATTTAAAATTAACATTTCAAATGTTTCTGTGGAATTGAAGCAGAGTATAGAAGATTGAAAATTAAAAACTGATAATAAATTTTATATTCTACAATAGGGAGACCTTATCTTATTTATTTTTTAGTTCTTTTACTCTTTATATAATGTTTACTCAAAATAATTCATACGGAGCTAAATAAATAATCCTGTTATCAAGGAATTAAGATTTTATGTTTAATACTGCTTTTACTTAAATGAATAAAAAAATAAGTTTAATTTTTTTAACAATTACTGTAAACTTAAAGTATTACACAATTGTTTCATTATATAAGAAAGTTTGTTATATCTAAAAAATTATTTTGTAAGCTAAACAAAATGCATCAAAGCCACATAAAAAGATTAGATGTTTGTTTTCAAAGAATTTCATTTAAATTGGTTTAATGATTTCATTCCTTTTATTTGGTTTACTTATCTTGTTACGCGATCTAAATTTTTGGTAATTTGGTTATGCCAATTATATTTCTGACGTTATTTATCACATGTATTAGTGTTAGCCTTAATAACGCTACTGCTTAACCAAAGTAAAAATTGGAGCATTTATAAATGGCATATCAGTTCCATAAATGAGTTCTTGTTACCAGATGACATTTATGCGTTTTAATTGTTATGCAGACATTTGCTACAACTGTGTAATTCAATGCCGGCCTCCAATTTTTAAAAACAAAATATAATAGTTTATCCTTCCTTCCTTCCGTTTAGAGTTTATTCTCTGTCGAATAATTATAATTTTATATGTGATATTTTCTGTTCATCTCGAAATTGTTTTAATCTTACGCTTTTATAAACAACTGTATTATATATTAAAACGAGCCTAAACTCAAACATGGACTATTCATTTGTTTTTCTGTCCAATGCTAAAGCATGAACACATGAGTGTAATAACAATTCTACATCTAGACAGTAGCACCTTTACAGAAGTGATGTAAGTTTTAAAATGGACATTTTAGCAAAAAAAAAAAAAACGACTTTAAAGCAAATTTAACCTCTCTGTCTATAAAGTTGCAAAAGTATAGGGACGTACATCAAATTTCATTAAAAATTGGTACACTCTTATATACCATCTCCAAACATTATACTTGTTATAGTCGACTTAGCGCTACAGCTCTTCGTTAATTTTAACTGACTGTCTACAACTGTTTAACGAGTTGGCAATATACACCATATTACATCATCTTTAGGGGCACGCTTTAATTTCCAAATTAAAATTTTATACTTGCTGTTGTAGTGGTTTAACAGTTTGGCCATATTTTTGTCCAATTTTCAAGCGTTTGTCTATAATGGTTCAAAAGATACGCCTATAGAGTTCAATATACGTCACCTATGGGGAACCTTTAATTTTTAGATTTATTTTACTATTACTGTGTGCTGTTAAAAGCTAAAATAATACACAGTTTTTTAAATCCCAAAGTGGACCTCTTTGCGGTTCATAAAACATGTCAAAACATGTATGTTTTATGGGGACACCCTGTAATAATAATAAGACCAATCTATAATCGTCACCATTCCATTAAAGAAAAAACTTTCAAAATCGGTTTAGAAATGAAGTAACATTCAGTCGAATTGATCTTCTTCTTCCTTTTTTACGTCGATTAAAAAGTAAGATCAACGAGCACGCATAATTTAATGCGCTAAATTAAAATGTGTTTTTAACTATGTTGAAAACGATTTAAGCGATTTGTAGAAATGAAAATACAAAACGAAAAAATTATCATTTTTTATTTTTGGATGCAATTTTTTATTTTATACAAAATTAAGTGAAGGTACCTACTTTAGAAAAAAATAAATAAATTGGAGTATCTTCTTTTCGGATTTTCATTTATCCGCAATTACATACAGAAATCAGATTAGTAAAAAATCAGTTAAAATTAATTAAATTTAACAACAACAGCATCATTTTTAACTATTATAGGAAACAATAAAATTTAATGGTTGCTTGTATGCTCAAAAAGTATGATATTGAGGATTAAAAGCGTGTGTGTATGACAGAATTTATGACAGATCTATACCATTTTATAATCTTTTGAGTTAATTCATTCATAATATATTCTTTCTATGCGATCAGAGTTGATTTTTTTAAGATCCGGAGAACAGACAACATAATACTAAAACCATATGTTTTTTAAAATCTTTTGTATATAAAGGAAACCACCAGCTTATATAGAAATCAGCATAAAAAAGTCTGGTCAAAAAAAAAAAACAGCGAAAATATTAAGTTCTGCTTAGCGTTGTTGTCCCAGCTTGTATAACTGTGGTTAGAAACAGATGAAAAATTATAAAACATAACCACCTGCACGAATACAACTGAAATTTGAAGAAAATATATGGAAAATTTGCGGCAGGTGTGGTGTTTTGCCTGCTGGATCGAAGCAAAATTATCGATACCTTATCTGAAACCTATTATACTAAGCTATAAGTTCACAATTACAAGCGTTTTTGCCTTTAAAATTGTGAATAACTGTGTGTTCAGAAAAATACAATTACAAGTTTGTAGCTTTAAGTGAATTGTACAAATTAAAAGTCTATAAGTCATACTTCTACAAGTAATTTTGTTCCACTAAACTAAATTTGCACTTGTACACTTGTAGAATTGTAAAATAAAAGCTAAGGGTCGACGAACACCCTCAAAAAAAATTGTACAAGTTACAAGTGTAAGAGAAATTGAATTAAAGATTGATTTTTTTTAAGTTTTTGAATACAAACAACGAATAAACACAAAATTGTTGAATTTTTAATATAAATTAACATTTACTTTTTCGTTTTGTTTATTTTTCATTGTTTAACAGGATCATATCTGTACATGCAATATTTTTTTTAAATTTTTGTTGTAGATTGTAATCGATATGAAATACAAAACATCTATAATTGGATTTTTTGTCTGTCTGTCTATCTATCCGTATATCTGTCGCTGTTTGCAATCTGTTGGATGGATTTAAATAAAATTTTGTGAAGTTGTCCCTTAGAATAATATGTAATTTCGTAGAAAAAATAGAGATACGAATATGAAAAAAACAACTTTGAATTTTGACAAAATTATAAATGAAACATTGACGAAGTCGTAAACACTTCTACTATGTAATTATACAAACTATATCACATTGTTTAAATTACTGTCAACACCTTAAAAAACGAACTACAGCACTGAGAAAAGTTTAGAAAAGGGGATTGATTAATGGTGTTATAACAATCAAAACAAATTATCGGTATATATTAGAATACCCATAATTGCAAAAGTATTAAAAAAATTTCATGTATTTCATGGGTATTCACACATCTGTTAAATTTATTAAAATAACTTTGTAAAAATAATTTATTTTATTTAAAAAATTAATGTCATATTAATAAATTATATTGCGTTTTTATATGATATTTTAGCATTTTCAGTAATAATAATTAAGAATTTGTAAAATTAATATCCTAATATATACAAGAATTTGTAATTGTAGATAGGCAAGTAGACAAGTGCAAAAAGCTTCAACTGTTATGAAAACCTTAATGAAACACAATTCATTAGCACTTGTAGGAATTATACTTGTGTTTATAACTTATAACTTGTAGAAATCTAGCGTAGTGAAAGAGGCCCCTGATCGATTGACGTGTTTAAAAGTTGATTTTATCACGAACACGGAGGACAGACGAACGTCGCTCAATATTCTTCCCTATGGATATTTTTATGGGGTCGGAAATGAATGTTTTAGAGGTTACAAGCAGAATGACAATCTTATATATAAGCTTTTCCACCTGTGGCGAAGGGTATACTAACAAAAATAAAATTATTATGTAAGTGGTAGGATTTTGAACATTTCAATTGATCATTTTTCCAGTCTATTCTGTGTGTATATGTATTTCTAATTAGGCTAGCGGCTGCCTGACGAGACGGGGAATATTTTTTTTAATCTTAAGCACAAAGCTTACACACATATTTTTTTCTGTACTTATTTAAATGATAATTTTCATATCTTATATTGTCAGCATCACAAAGCTTTCACTGTAAACATTGTTTTATGTTTTTTTTATTTATGTTGTTAGTGCCTCTAATTTTTGTCATATTTGGTTTTGGTTGTCTAAAATCTAAACCATGTGGTGCGCACATTTAACTGTATTCGATATCATATGCCATTGCTGTTGACTTGCCTTCCACTTATAAAATGGAAATAGCGGTTATTAAAATGGGTTTAAATGGTTTTTACCACGAGACCTGCACGCATGCCAATTTACTTGACACAAGTTGTTAAAACCATTACAGAAGCTATAACAATTTTATTTTAAACATACGGTTATGATAATTGTATAAAGTAATTTTGGGATATTCTTTCTTTCATTTTGCCTTTCGTATAATTTTAATTGTAAAACAACAGAAACGGTTTGAAAGTTGTGATACCGTTTGGAGTTGTGGTTTGTGAAAACTCATACAATAAATTTTAAGTGTAAACGTACTTGTTTTAATTTGTTTCAAATTTTATAACCCAAATATTATTTTCTATAATAGTTTAAATAACTTAAGTTGGTCACACTAGAAATGGTAGGGCATTTCCAAATCTGTGTATTTTGCCTACTCAAGCAATACTACATACAATTTGTATGAGAACAAACCCATTTTCAAAACACATTTAAACTTAAGTAACTTTTTTAGGCTTAAACGTTTTCAAAATAAACTTATATGTATATAATGAATGTAAGTGTGTGTGTGTGTGTTCATTTTTATGTTTTTACTAGATTTTACTAGATTCAATTTGTAGATTTTCTAAAACAGACGATATAAATAGCTTTAAATGTAATTAAAATTTTTTACTTTAATCGTTTGTTATAAATTTTTTTTTCTTTTTTTTTTTTTTGAATAATTTTTTTGAACTGTGAATACTATAAATGAATAGAATTTATTTTGGCCTGAGTTCATTTCTTTTTAATTTCTAAAAATCTTTTTTTAGAAAGAAAATTTATTTTACAAATGTATGCGGACGTTTTCCAAAGAAAACAAGAAAAATTAGACGCTAGCAGAATGAAATGCTGCACTTTCTGGACCGCTAGAGTCTTCAAATTTTAGTTACCTCCTAAATTGAGAAGTGTTATTGTATTATTATAAAACCCTGCAATACTAGAATCTATACAGAATAATCCTTTATGACAATTTTCAAGGGATATTTCTACCACTCAGTTCTCATATGATAACTTCTGTACTAGTCGGCTAATATAAGAAAAAATTGCCTTGGTTGCGTTTTTGGCATAAGCTAAAGCATTAGTCACTGTTGTCATATATAATTTTTGCCGGGGGTTTTTGTAAAAGACTATCTGCAATCACTTGCTCATAAACCGAAAATAAGTATATATACAGGCTTAGCAGACTTACATGATATTTGAAAGGCGGTTGGCATTAGTGGGCAACTATATGCGTATAATGCATACGTGTCAATCTGGACGTCCTTCATTATCGCACACGTAAGTATACGGAAGGGAGAATTTAGTCCTCCACTTTCTCTTCGAATGTCTCTACCTGTTGATCGTTTCGCGGGCAATAAGATGCTACCTAATTTTTGCAAATACTTGGGTAATAATAAGATAAAACAGCTTCGGGATAAACGTAATAGCATCCCAATAGTTAAAAGCGGGCGTAATAATTTGTGTAGGTTTGCCAAAACGGTGTACATTTTATTCTAAGGCTTAAGCTATTTAAAGCAAAGAGTGAAAAATATAAGTACTTCCAGATGATATGTGTTAGGTTAGGTTAGTTTGCACAGGCTGGCAGCGTAATGAGACCGACTCACTTGGGTCCTAAAGGTCCCGTTGTGTCACCTGGAAATAGGATGTGCAAGGATTAGATTCAGGTCCCTAATCTACCACCAAAGATCCATATCCAAACCACCACCACCGAGGACCGGATAAACAAGTTTATCCTAGCATAATCGCAGACAGATAAGTCTTGAAGACCATGCAGTCTCGGACTGCCGAAAATGGCCGCTATATTCCCAGAAAGAGCTGGACAATGGCAGAGCAGTTGTTCCACCGTTTCATCCTTCAGTCTGCTAGCATGGGTTACCAATGACACAGTGCCCCGTCAGCATAGCCACCAGTGTACCCAGATGCCCTCGAGGAAACCTCAGTAGATTTGCGGATCTCCCACTATCATACTGAGGCCAAAATTTCCTCGAGACCGTGCAGGTGACCTCTTCAGACCATCAACCGAGTTTATTTATTTTATTTATTTAAATTATTTCCTCTGAATGAATTTTTGCTTAATACATCCTGCCTTTTAAAAAAATGATGTTTCTTAAATAAATACTCGTATTAAACCAAAGCATGTTTAGTTATTGTTAAAAGAGTAGCAATAAATTGTTTGTTTGATATGAAAATTCATTTTTTAAGTGCGTGTTTACTTAAAATAAATTAATGTATTTATTTTTTTTTTCTTTTATTTTTAAATTGCAAAACTTTACTTTATTTTACATTCAAGTTGGGGCTTGTATCGATTTGTAGTTTTAAATTAAAACTGAATTTCATTTGAATATCAATCTAAAAATATTTTTAGTGCAGGCAATAAACCCAAAAGTGCAAAACCAGACATACAAGTGTATACAGCAAAAAAATGAAAAAGTATTAAAACTAAAAATTAAATTTTTAAAATGAAGAAAAAAAAAGAAGCAAACGTAATTTGAATAGATTAGTGAAAAAGCAAAAAATAGCTTAAAAAAGAAAAATTACATTTTCACACACCAGAATTCTCTCGGTAACTATTATTAAGTCAACACTTGCATAAGCATGTCTGCTCGACAGCTTTAGTGTTTTTTTCTCTAGAATATTAATATGGCAGTTTTGTATCTGTAAACTTTTTGCTTAAAAAAAAATTTATTTTTCGATTTTTGATGTAGATTTAAAATATTTAATCGCACTCATCACTAGGGGAATTAAACATAAAAAAAAAAGTTTGAAAAATTTGTTGCTGTAAATTCATGTGTAGATTTTGTGGCCAGGTCACATATTACTTGAAGCCAAATACTAAAAGGAAGCAGTTATGCTTATGAGACTTGCTAGGCAACAACTGTACAGTGTTTTATGGAGCAAGTCATCGTCACGAACTATAATGTCAACCGTAAATTACCAGAGTAAAATGGAACATCAATTCTGAATTATGCTTAAATAAGCATAAATAACATTAAAAATCAGTTTGCTTAACTAGATTACAAGAAATGTATAGACTATTAAGAAGGCTAGATTTATAAAATTAAAACCTAAATAAAGCCATCATATAATGGACAATACCAACGTAGACAGACTGAAATTTACAAGGGACCTGTATAACAAGAAGCTTATAATTTAACTTCTTAATGTAATTTAACCTATATAGCCGAATTATTTGAACCGTTATACTAAAACCCCTGAAAATTAGACAGAATGTCCACTACTTTTTATGGTATAATAAGAAGTATAAAAATTTTAAATTAAAATTGAAGGGTTTTACAATAGTTGATATAAGATAAAGTATGAATATGGCCAAACTGTTGAAGCAATATAGACAGACGGTTTAAATTTACAAAGAACCTGATTGATAAATCTACTACAACAGCAAGTATATAATTTGAATTTGGAAATTAAAGGATGCCCCTATAGTTGCTGTAATTTGATGTATATTGCCAAGCTATTGAACAGTTGAACAACTATAAAGTTTGGAGACACAAGGATGTCTTAATAGTTAATGCAATCTAATGTATGTGGCCATACTCTTAAACCGTTATAGGCAGACAGATGAAAACTGTTTTAAAGTTGGCTTTTTTACAAGAATTATTTTGCAATATAAGTACTTATTAAACGAGAAAATAAATAATTTTTCTTTGTTCGATATAAAATGATTTAGTGTTATATTTTTCTCTTAAATTAAAATATTTTTTAATTAGTCCGTATTGCATTTAATCCATGTTTATTGTTTTTAAGCTACTGTTGTGTATACGAGGGCGGCTATATATATTTCTGGCCTGGCAACAATGAGTACTGCCAAGTGCAATCTGACATTTCCATTGGAAAGTTTGTCATTTATAAGCATAATCGTACTCAAAACGTTTTGACGTACGACCATTATTTGTGTTGTTAACAGTTACTTGAAAAAATTAATATAGAAAAAAATGGAATTAACTCGTGAACATTCGTGCCATCATTTTTCACAACTTTCGACGCGGATTATCACGACAAGAGTGCATTGATGAACTTAAATCTTTGATGATAAAGCACCATCCTATTGCACTGTGAAAAATTGGTATAATGAATTTAATCGTGGCCGAAGCTCGCTCAAAGACGAATTTCGTGAAGGTTGTCCAAAAACGGCTGTTGTGCCAGAGAACATTGATGGCGTGCGTGAACTCATAATGCAAGATCGACATGCGACATACCGAGAGATAGAGACATCCTTGGACATTTCTTCCACCAGCCGTAAAAAAGGTTTGTTCTCCTTGGATCCCGCACAATTTGAAAGTCGCTCAAAAAAAGGCTCGTGTCGATTGGTGCAAAGAAATGTTGCAAAAATACGATTGCGGTGCTTCAAAAGACGTTTATAAGATCGTCACAGGTGACGAATCATGGATCTATGCGTATGAGCCCGAAACTAAACAGCAATCGACCGTGTGGGTCTTCAAAGACGAGCAAAATCCAACGAAAGTTGTTCGTGGAAGAAGCACTTCGAAGCAAATGGTCGCCTGTTTCTTCGGCAAAACTGGTCATGTACCGACTGTTCCGCTTGAGCAACGTAGGACGGTCTTTTCTGAGTGGTACACTACAATTTGTTTGCCTGAAGCCATCGGAGAAATTCGAAAAACCAACAAGAGAAGACGAATCATTGTTCACCATGACAATACGAGCTCTCACACATCGGCTCAAACCAGAGCGCTTTTGACCGGCCAAAACGTCGAATTAATGGGTCATCCGCCGTACAGCCCTTACTTGGCACCTAATGACTTCTTCTTGTTTCCGCACATCAAGAAAAAAATGCGTGGTCAACGATCTTCGTCGCCAGAAGAAGCTGTTGAAGAGTTCAAAAACAATGTTTTAGAGGTGTCTCAATCGGAGTGGAAAAAGTGCTTCGACAACTGGTTTGAGCGTATGCAAAAGTGTATAAATTAAGCTGGAGAATACTTTGAAAAGCAATAAAACCATTTTTGATTATAAATATTCGCATTTTCACTATTAGGCCAGAAATATATAGAGCAGCCCTCGTATGCTTGAACAACGCTGGGAAATAACATTACTTTGAAAATCATGGTAATATTGCAGAATGTGTGTGAAAATTACGTACGTAGTTTGAAAAAAGAAAAGAACCGTCAGCTCCGTATGTTGGTTATCTTGTGAAAAAAGTGAAAGGCATCCTCATCGATAAACCAAAGCGTGGATATCTAAAACCAACGCTTACACTAGAGAATATTGCTGTTGTGGCAGAAAGTGTGCGTGAAGCGCCATCAACTCACTTGACCGTCGTTCTCAACAATTGAACATTTCGGAGATATCATTGAGACGAACATTGCATAAAGACTTTGGTATGACGCCATACAAAGTCCAATTGGTCAGGATTTGAAGCCAACTGACCATCCAATGCGTTTTCGATTCGCCTTTTTCCAAAATAAGTTATTTGGTGGACCCTTTATATATAGAAAGGTACTAGTACTTCAAGTAGAATTTCATATTAATTTTTGAAGATGTTTTAACGCGAATTGCTAGTTCGCATTTTTGTTTATTTTATTTTTAATTTTTATAACAATTTTTATACAAATTCAAATTTAAAACATTTATATAAATAAACCTAGGTTTTACTTAAAAGAAAAAATAATTGATAAAATTAGCCGACCGACAAAAGATTGCAAATTATCAAATCAGTCTTTTAAAGACAAGTTAAAGAAATGGTTTATACAGAACAAACCCACAAGAAGTTGTGTCTAAAACATGTTGTCAATTTTGTCTGATGAAGGCTGGCATTTTTCGCTATCTCTAGAAGGTCTGCAGTTTTCACTATTTAGGAAAAGACCTAAAAAAAATTCGAAAATGTTTTCGGAAAACCAAATTGTATAAATAATTATTTAAAAGGTGCAAATACGGGAAAAGAAAGTGAGAGATTTCAGAAAGAAATAGATACTGAATCTTTTATAACAATAATATACAAATACAAATATTATCGCACACTTTTTAAAATTTGTGTTTTATTGTAATTCTTTTCTTTTTTAAAAATGTCATTAAATTAAAGACACGGCTTTATTTTTTTTAAATTATTTAATTTTCATAAAAAACTTTGTGCTATTTTTTAATTATCCTGATTAAATTAATTACCGATATTGATTATTAAGGGTTAAAGCACGTCTCGATGGCCATTTCGTTACCGCTTACTTAACTCTTCAGGAACTTCTGACAAACATTTTAAATAAATTAAAATCTTTGTTCAAACAATAAAATTAGGACAAAAATCAAAGTTTAAGCAAAAACAACAACAGCCCACAGTAATTCCCTTAATAATCAATATTGGTAATTAATTTAATCGGGATAATTAAAAAAATAGCACAAAGTTTCTTATGAAAATTAAATAATTTAAAAAATACTCCCGTGTTTTTAATTTAATAATTTTCAAAGTGCCTGATTATAGAAAAAATTATCGTATTGTTTTTGATATTTATTTTTCATCCACTTTCAACTGTATAAAAGAGCCCAAAAAAAGTCAGCCGTATACAGTGGAGAAAAAAATAGAAGTACTGTTGGATGTTGTTGTTTTTGCTTTAACTTTGAGTTTTGTCTTTGCTTTATTGTTTGGACAAAGATTTTTAGTTTCCAAAAACAAATTCGCTGACGAAAGATTTTCTGCATAGCCAGCCTTCGGCCGGCGCAATATTTTAGCGCCCTACTTAACTTAACTTAACCTAATTTAACTAAACTTAACTTACGATTAAAAACTGTTACTCTCTGGTATACAAACAATTCGAATATTCGTAAAGATTTGAGCGTACCTTCCGTTAAAACAGAAGTTGTTATGTAAATCTATGAATGGAGCATATTAGCAGAATAGCCATATTATGAGTTTTTTATATATAAACCTAAAGTCCTAAAATGTCTAAAAAAATTTATATTTTTAAAGTACAAGAATCATTTGAAATTACTAAAGGAATCTTAAACTAAATAAAATTGAAGAGAGAGATTTTTTTATTTGTATGCATACTTTTTATAACATATTCAGATATATTATTCTCTACCTACTAATTTTATAATTATGCATTTGAATACTTTGTATAATTATCCTTAATTATGCCTTTTTCTTTCATATTAGTTTCATTTTTACAATTTTATAATTATTAGAAAGAGATGATTGCCTTTTTTATTATTGCAAAAGTGTTTGAGAGTTGGTTGAGTATAAGTAACAGTTGGGGATTTGTTTAATAAAATGGTAGCAAATCTATAGTTTATAAGAAATACATCTATAAAATTAATTAAATCAGATTTATTTTTCAATTTGAACTGACTTTCATTGAGTTTTGTGCTGTTTTGAATCACCGCTTTAAACATTTATCATCTCCTTCCTAACGTTTTAAGGTATGCCTGTATTAGGAGATTTCTTTTCTAGAATTTACTCAAGCTCTGCATAATTTACTTAAAAAAACTTAACATAAATTTGTGTAAATTGACATCTAAGAAATAAGCACATACATATACCTCGCTTGAATTTACATGTTTTCACTTTTTTGTTTTTCTTTTATATGTGGAGGGAGATGCCACTCAATTTCAATTTGTGTTAATAGAATAATAAAGATATCTAGTATCGTTAAGCTGAAATTAGTGAATCATTTAATCGTTACTTCAAATAGCAGATAATGCGGACAAGTATAAGAATTGTCATATTGCTTAAAGTTTGCGGATTGCGCTACTGAGCTGACGTTTTAAGTTAATAAGTTTGATCGTTGCAAAGTTAAAGCACAAATAAAAAATTTTGACCAAAATGGTTCATTTCTATTAGTAGCACCACCTTTTAATATGGCCTACACTCAAGCAATATTAATGAACAATATGAAAGAAGTAAAATTAAATTACTTGTATGTGGCTCACTTTAAATCTTGCCCATATGGATAACATTTAAACAAAATCTTTTACAGGTGTGGTAATAATCCAAATCCTGCTTATTTGGTAATATAAGTTAGAAACGATTAAGGCGAATTTATTTCTATTTCAAACGCCAGTTTAAGGCAAATTTATATGTCAGGTAGTGGCAGTGTATTATCTGACTTTTCTTGTCTTCGATTTCAGTCGTCAAATTTTGAAATGTAAATATTTTAAATGAATCAAAATTATTTTGGCTTTAGTTCATTTATTTTAATATGATACTAAAACAGCAACTATAATGTTGTAAGTAAACAAGTAAGAATGATTTAAACAAAACTTGCATTCGTGTTCAATCGATGATTGGAACATAAGCAAACCCAAATGTAAATGATGAAATACAGAGAGAACATTGAAGAAATAAATTTATATTGATATGAATATATCTCGTATTCTTATTTACAAAGTTAGTTGGTTAAATAGATGATGTTTATGATTATACAACTAAGGTAGACAGATGCGAACAGTGGGTTAAGGCAACAAGCTTTCAGAAAAAAAAGTGTGTGTAAATTTTTTATTATTTCCGATTAAAAATCAAAAAGTTGTGAAAAAAAACATTTATTAAAGCTCTAAAAGATGCCTGGCTTAAATCTAATCTACTGGCACCTTTCGAAAAGAAAAAAATTGCATACGGGGTGTGAAATGTTAAACGAGTACTGAGCAATAAATCTGATGTGGAATCACAGCAAAATTAATATGTTACCGCTTTATAAAACTTCGTGAAATATAGCAAGAGTGAAATATAGAGCTATTTTTACCAAATGTTAAAGAAAACTAAGTATAAAAAATCTTTTTGTTATTTAATGAAATAAAAATTTGGTTATTCGTGTATATAAATATTTTCATTTAAACCATTCCTTTTTAATAAAAATTTATTTTAGTAAAGCTTATGTCTATATGAATATTTTAAGAGATTTTCATTAAATATTTATCTCTGGTAAAATCTAGTAGAATTAACGTAAAAAATTGTGTACTTTTTTTTTAATAAATTTGCAATTTTATGCCATTATTTTTTTCTTTAATGCATCTTTTAAAACATTCAAACCACTTACATTCCTCCAAAAAAATATTTTTAAAAGTGTGAGTGTTTTTGTGGGTTATAATTGTAATATAATTAGTGTTGAACTGTCAACAACATGTTATTCACATGGAGGTTTTAATGTTGTTAAATTCTTTTGATAGCTAACTCAAGTTATCTGGCGGAAACAACTGCAGGAACGTTACTTTTAGATTTTTACTTAAATTTGTATGTATGAGTTGGAAACTAAAAAAGCAAAGCTGTGCAAAAGCTGTCACGTACTTAGCTGCACATAAACTCTTTAAATGTGAATCTATAAACAAGTATGTTTGTACATAGAAGAAATTATTTTCTCGTATATTTGTGGAATAAGTTGTCGATTTAAAAGACTTTATCCATATTTCTGTTCAGTGTGCATGCTTCCTGTTACTTTTTCATGGTATTCCATGTCTGTTGATACAATCAGGACTTTGGTACATTGATATGTAGTAAGACTGTACATAAAAATACTTACCCGTTTGTAATAACTTAATTATGTAATTTTATGAACGATTATGGGAGAAGCCTTCTGCATGGTTTGTGATATTAACAAAACATAAACGGCTTTTAGTAACCAAGTCAAATAACCAAACTAAGAAATCTATAGTTGCTTAAATAGCTGAAAGACTTTTAATTGGTGGCAAACTTTTAATTGGGTGGAATTGGTAATCTACATACTACGTACATATGGAAGCCTAAAGTAATATTATTTTTGTTTACTAATTTTTTAAGCACTAGGTCAGTTTATAAATTATAAAAACTTTTATTTATATTTTCAATATTTCACCACACCGTTGGGTGGCATCATCAGGAAACAGGAAACAAAAAATAAAAAATATTAATAATTTGATTTTTTTTTTTAAATAACAAAATGAAAATGAAATTATTTTTTTTTCATTTTTTTTTTCATTTTCATTTTGTTATTCAAAAAAAAAAAAAGAAAATCAAATTATTAATATTTTTTATTTTTTGTTTCCTGTTTCCTGATGATGCCACCCAACGGTGTGGCGAAATATTGAAAATATAAATAAAAGTTTTTATAATTTATAAACTGACCTAGTGCTTAAAAAATTAGAAAACAATAATTATCTATCGTGAAAGTTTATCTTAATGTATTTGTATTAAGTTTTTTAAAATTTTTAAATAATTTAAATGTTTTCTGTTTTTTAAATTTTTATAAGAATGTAAATGTTTAAAATTTTTGAGTTATTTTACTTGAATGTTTTTTGAGTTTTAAATTTATAAAAATGTAAATTTTAAATATTTGAGTTTTTTGTCGTTTTTTTTTTGATTTTTCTGTTTATGTTTGAAAAAATAATTACATTTTAATTTTGTTATTTTAAAAAAAGAAAATCTAATTTTTTGTTTCCTGTTTCCTGATGATGCCACCCAAAGTTGTGGCGAAATATTGAAAATATAAATAAAAATTTTTATTATTTATAAAACTGACCTAGTGCTTAATAAATTAGAAAAGAAAAACTATTTAAAAAGGTAAAAAAAAAAACATTTATATATAATTTAAAAGTGAGCACGCGTAAACAATATAACGATGAGTTATAATTTATTTAAAAGAAACCGGTTGATGAGAGGACTTATTAATCGTTTTAAAACGTTGAGGGATAAGGTTATAAAAACTCAATCTGCAATAACCTTTTTAATAAGATGCCGTAATTCAGGAATTGTACCAAAATTTATTGTGAATGCAACAAAAAATATTCCTAATATTTTCAAGATGGAGGGAAAATGGACAATCAAACACATTATGGAAAAATACTTGTGTGATCTAAGGGATAAAATATTAAGATGTTCAATTCTTGAGAAACATAAATTATTAAGGTATTTTCAAAGGGAGCTGATAATGATTGAAAATGATTTGGAAAAACATTTATCCAGAGAAGCAATGGAAAGATTTTTGCAGTTTGAAGACAGAATAGGAGCAGCTTTAAAATTTAAGGTAAATAAAATACATAAAAAGAAGTTTGAGTGTTTGAGGGAATTACAGAAGAAGGAGTTAGGTATTAAATTAAATAAAAAGTGGTTTGTAAATAAGACTAATTTAGATATTCCAGATGAGGTTCAGTGGGTTCTTTCATTAGGACATAAATATGCATTACCCATTAAACGAGAAGATTTTCCAGTTCTAAAAATGATAACGGATGGAGAGGATTTAGTGCAAACTTTAAAATCAAAAGAAGAACAGGAAATAGCTAGGACTAAATTAACTTCAATAATAGATAATCATTTAAATAAGATAAAATTAAATAACAGGGATAGATTTATGTTAGAAAACGTAAAAAAGGCGGATAGTTTTTTGAGAAGAAATAGGGATATACTTATCTTAAAAGCTGATAAAGGTAACACCACAGTAGCTTTAAACAAGAGTGATTATGTTTTAAGAATTAACAATATTGTAGGGGATGTTGCTAATTATAAGTTAGCAAACAAAGATCCAACAACCAAATTGCAGAAGGTTAATAATGTGTTGGTTGAAGAACTTTTTAAACAAAAAGTTATTACAATTTTAGAGAAAACCAAGCTTAAAACCAATGTTTCTACAGCTCCAAGATTGTATTGGTTACCTAAAATTCACAAGGAGGATTTTCCTTTACGACCGATTTGTTCTTTTATAAATTCTCCATCTTATGAGTTATGTAAATATATTACAATGATTTTAAAAAAGATTACAGAAAATTCAAAATATAATGTTAAAAATTCGTTTGAATTTAAAGAAAGGATAAGGAACATAAATGTTCTAAATGATGAAAAATTAGTATCTTTTGATGTAGTCTCATTATTTCCAAGTATACCTGTTGATTTGGCAGTGAATATTATTGAAGAAAAATGGAACGTAATACAGGAATATACTAGAATGGAAAAAGGTTTATTTTTACGAATTTTAAAATTTTATATTGAAGATAACAGATACTTTCAATATAATGATAACATATATTTGCAACAAAAAGGACTTCCAATGGGATCTCCAGCTTCCCCAGTTGTGACAGATATTATTATGGAGAAATTATTAGACACGTGCATTAATGAAATTAGTATAAAACCAAGAATAATGACAAAATATGTGGATGATTTGTTTTGTATTATTTCTGCATCTGGTATTGAAAATATGTTGGAAACATTTAATAGTTTCAATAGTTGTATAAAATTTACAATAGAAATAGAAAATGATTTTAAATTACCCTATTTAGATACGTTAGTAATAAGGAGAGGGAATAAACTAAAAATGGATTGGTACCAAAAGCCAACAGCTTCCGGGAGAATTATTAATTATTATTCAAAGCATAACAAAAGAATAATTATTAATACGGGAAAAAATTTGATAGAAAAAGTACTTAAGCTAAGTGATAATGAATTTCACAAAAGCAATAAAGATAAAGTTAAAAAGATATTAATTGATAATAATTTTCCAATGAGAGTGATAAATAGTTTGTGTAAACAGCTAAGGTTTAGAAGAGCAAATAATACAAGAGATGTTACAGAAACTAAAGTTTATAAGTCTTTAATTTATGTACCAGAAATAGCAGAAAGGATTGAAAAATCAAAAATTTTTGATGGGGATAAATATAAAATGGCATACAAAACTTATAATACTTTAAATAGATTATTTAGTAAAACAAAAGATAAGATTAAAAAATGGGACATGTCAAATGTAGTTTACAAAATACCTTGTAATGGTAATGATAGTGAGAATTGTAATAAGGAATATGTAGGTACGACAAAAAAAAAACTAAAAACTAGAATAGCTGGACATAAGTCTGATCAAAGATACAGGGACGTTAATAATTCACAAAAAACTGCATTATCTTCCCATTGTGCCAGATTTGATCATTATCCTAACTTTGAAGATGCATCTGTTTTAAATATAGAAAATAATTATAAGCGTCGGTATATATTAGAGATGTTACAAATAATTAAAATATCAGCAACAAAAAGAATAAACTTTAAGGCTGATACTGATAATGTTGCGCAATGTTATAGACATTTAGTCCATAAAAAATAATTAACGTTTGAGAGTATATGATTGCTTGTAACATTTCTATCGTGAAAGTTTATCTTAATGTATTTGTATTAAGTTTTTTAAAATTTTTAAATAATTTAAATGTTTTCTGTTTTTTAAATTTTTATAAGAATGTAAATGTTTAAAATTTTTGAGTTATTTTACTTGAATGTTTTTTGAGTTTTGAATTTATAAGAATGTAAATTTTAAATATTTGAGTTTTTTGTCGTTTGGTTTTTGATTTTTCTGTTTTTGTTTGAAAAAATAATTTGATTTTAATTTTGTTATTTTAAAAAAAGAAAATCTAATTTTTTGTTTCCTGTTTCCTGATGATGCCACCCAAAGGTATGGCGAAATATTGAAAATATAAATAAAGATTTTTATTATTTATAAAACTGACCTAGTGCTTAATAAATTAGAAAAGAAAAATTGATATATAATATTGTTTTAATACATGTTGTCAAATAAAACTGCTACGCGTAGTTTTAATAAATGATATGAGATAATAATTTTACTAGAGTTCTTATTTAAGTTTAATTTCCGTCTAATAAACCATCTAAAAAAATTATAATCAAAAACACGGCTATTGAGTGTTCAATTGCTAATTAATATTTTAAGCAAGTTTTTTTTTCATCCGATATTTCCTATTGTCGTTTAACAACCATTAACCCAGTAGAAGAATTTAGCTTTTTGTTTCAATTTCTTAAACAAAATTACTATTAATCACGTTATTGAAACTGGTGGCCGTTAGAAGGCTTTGCTTCGGACACATAAAATTAATATTTCATAATTGAAAGAGTAATTTCGGAGATAAGATATTAAACATCTTAGAAAAAGGGTCAATAATTAGGTCCAATCTCTCAAGTCTGTAAACAAAGTTACCTTAATATAAAAGTTTATTAATATGTGCCTTCGAGGTTAAAAACAGTATATCGATTTCTTTAATAAGAAGAAAAGTTTTATAATAAATGTTCTAATTCTTTCAATAAATATGTTACCTTATTCGTAAAAAAAATATGTTTACCTAGTTATTTGTGTAGCAATGTTTTTCATTTCTATTTAATTTGTAAAACGATTTTAATTCTGCAATTCTGCGTGCCAACATATGTTTATTATTAAGGATTTAGTAGTATAACCGTTGCATTTATTGACCGCAGGCAGTACAGTCTTTGGTAATAAAGTATTTAATGTACTGCTGTTAGTGGACAATTCCGTATATCAATTGTTGTCTAAGTTTTAGCACATGAGTGTAACTTTTTCCTTCTAAAGGAATCACAGTTACTTTTCCTCTGAAAATATCGAAAAAGCTGATCTTTAAAAATAGCCTTTTTAAAAAAATCCCAAAAATTCCGTGTAATAAAGGTTTACAAATAGTCTGTGTATTATGCTTACAGATTGTTCTCGTTTTAAAAACAGTTCATAATTTTGAAAACTACAGGTTGTCCATACAACATACATGCTTTAAAGTATATTATGAACTATGAAGGGCACCACTCTAAAATTTAAAGAAACTGAGTATCACTATTGCTCCTAGTAGCAAAACGTAATAGAAAAATAGATCTAAAGATTATGTTCCCATAGGTGACGTAGTTGTAGACAAACGCTGGAAGATTTGAAGAAATGCGGATTACTATGGTCGTTATAATAACAAGTAAAAATTTTTAAAATTATAAATTTGAATTATAAGTCCATACACTTGTAGACCGATGGTTTCGATTTGGAAAATGAAGGGTGTGCCAATAGTGGATATAGTTTGAGGAATGTGACAGGAATTTTGAACCGTTACAGACAGAAAGTTGAAACTAACAAGGAAAGTGTAATTAGAAATTAACTGAATTTAGAAATTAACGGGTGTTCTCATAATTCATATAATTTGATCTATATAGACCTATATTCTGAAACGTTACATACAATTATTTGAATAAAAAAATATCTACTACTTCGGCTGGTATAATAAAAAGTAAAGATATTTAAAATTATAAATTAAAGGTTGTTACATTTAGTTGATGTTATTTGATGTATATGGCCAAACTGTTAAATAAATGTAGACAGACGGTTGTAATTTGCAAAGAAACTATATTGTTAAGAGTAGTGACTATACGTGAACAAGTTAATGCTACTCCAATGTCAGAGTCATTGGGTAATTTCGGCTCTTTCTGCAGATCTTTTAGATTTTTCAAAACGATATTTAGCTTTAAAAAATTTAAAATTTTTTCAGATAAAGTTTTTTTTAGGGTTAACGAAGGAATCAAAATTTCTTCGCTGTTCTTCCTCTGTAACTCGCCTTACAGGCTTGTTTTTGCTATTGCGATTTTCATTTTAATCTTTCCTACTAGTTTCCCCGCAATAATGTAAATGCTGTTTAAAAATCATACTGATTGATCGGCGTAGCTGCATAAAGTTGCGCCCGCTTTTCTACCACTTACCCTTCTAAGCCATTTTTTTATAGTTTACTTATAATTAATTACTAGTACAACTCCTTTAGTATATAAATAAATTATAAACTTTTGGTGAAGCCTGACTTTGCATTTTTATTTCTAATTTTTTAGTAAAAGATTTATTTTCAATTGGTGTGCTAAATTTTGAAAGGAGCAAAAAGAATACTATTATTTATCCGGTCATAAAACTATTTTTTATTGTTTATAGAATTTGAATTTTAAAAGTTAAAAATTTTTATTAACTTTTAAATTCATAATTTATTAAAATATTAATTGCTACGATAAATAAAATATAATTAATAATTGCTATATAATTACAAAACGTTTATTCGTTATTTACTTTACTTGGTTGGAATACAAATTCACCTAAGGGTTGATTATATTTTGGCACATATTTTATATTTGAGATTGTAATTATAAATTGAAGAACAAAAGATAAAAAACTTAGTGCATATAATCGTTTTTTTTTTTATAATTTGAAGAGTACGAGGGCTGCTATATATATTTCTGGCCTGGCAACACTGAGTGCTGCCAAGTGCAATCTGACATTTCCATTGGAAAGTTTGTCACTTTTAAGCATAATCGTACTCAAAACGAGACGTACGACCATTATTTGTGTCGTTTACAGTGACTTGAAAAAATTAATATAGAAAAAAAATGGAATTAACTCGTGAACATTTTCGTGCCATCATTTTTCACAACTTCCGACGTGGATTATCACGACAAGAGTGCATTGATGAACTTAAATCTTTGTATGGCGATGAAGCACCTATAGCACTGTGAAAAATTGGTATAATGAATTTAATCTCGGCCGAAGCTCGCTCAAAGACGAATTCCGTG
Organism: Gymnosoma rotundatum; assembly: GCA_916610165.2. NCBI lineage: Eukaryota > Metazoa > Arthropoda > Insecta > Diptera > Tachinidae > Gymnosoma > Gymnosoma rotundatum. The sequence goes on along the minus strand of OU744336.1, from coordinate 141,349,994 downwards.
AAGGTCGTCCAAAAACGGCTGTTGTGCCAGAGAACATTGATGCCGTCCGTGAACTCATAATGCAAGATCGACCTGCAACATACCGAGAGATAGAGACATCCTTGGACATTTCTTCCACCAGCATACATTCCATACTGCATGAACACTTGGCCGTAAAAAAGATTTGTTCTCGTTGGATCCCGCACAATTTGAAAGTCGCTCAAAAAAAGGCTCGTGTCGATTGGTGCGAAGAAATGTTGCAAAAATACGATTACGGTGCTTCAAAGACGTTTATAAGATCTACACAGGTGACGAATCATGGATCTATGCGTATGAGCCCGAAACGGGGCGTCTTCAAAGACGAGCAAAATCCAACAAAAGTTGTTCGTGGAAGAAGCACTTCGAAGCAAATGGTTGCCTTTTTCTTCGGCAAAACTGGTCATGTGGCGACTGTTCCGCTTGAGCAACGTAGGACGGTCACTTCTGAGTGGTACACTACAATTTGTTTGCCTGAAGTCATCGGAGAATTTCGAAAAACCAACAAGAGAAGACGAATCATTGTTCACCATGACAATGCGAGCTCTCACAGATCGGCTCAAACCAGAGCGTTTTTGACCGGCCAAAACGTCGAATTAATGGGTCATCCGCCGTACAGCCCTGACTTGGCACCTAATGACTTCTGCTTGTTTCCGCACATCAAGAAAAAAAATGCGTGGTCAACGATTTTCGTCGCCAGAAGAAGCTGTTGAAGTGTTCAAAAACCATGTTTTAGAGGTGTCTCAATCGGAGTGAAAAAAGTGCTTCGACAACTGGTTTGAGCGCATGCAAAAGTGTATAATTCACGCTGGAGAATAATTTGAAAAACAATAAAACCATTTTTGATTATAAATATGGGCATTTTCACTGTTAGGCCAGAAATATATAGAGCAGCCCTTGTATAAAACAAAAAGCGCTTCCTAAAATAGTGAGCGATAAAGAAAGAGGGTTTCTTTTAATTATATAATTTATTTTATAATTCCTGTCATGTAAGAAGAGATAAAATAAATAATATAAGAATAACTATTTTATTATTCCTGATATGCTTAAGTTCTCAGATGGTTAAATTAAAATAAAGTCTACTGGCATTTAATTAGGGATTAGTTTAATGAGTTTTAAAATAGTTTGTTTTGTATTTAATACATGTTTATTTAAATCTTTAAAATTAACCGTAATAATTTGATCACTAAAAATAAAAAAGTTGGCAACACCGCAACGCCAAAAAAAAACTTGTACAATTGTTTTTATATGTTTACTGTAGGTTCCGTTACAAAATTTGTTTACAAATACTGTTTTCATTGTTCTGTTTTGTCTTAAAATTAATTATTTTAATTAACCTGTATATTAGTTACTGTGAAATAGAAACAAATATGCCGAAGAAGCAAATGTCGTAAGATTTAACGGAAACAATTATAAGACTGTGGAAAAAGGGAAAAATCGACGCGTGAAATCGGTAAAATTTTAAATAAAACTTATAGCACAATCCATTATGTCATTAAAACTTAAAAAAAGGATCTTGCGAAAGTATAGTAGATCTGGTCGTCCAAAAAAAAATAAAAATAAAAACTGTCCAAATTGAACGACAAGTCTGTAAATATATCAAAAAAGATCCAAAAATTTCACCTGTAAAAATAGCTAATGAACCAAAAATTGGCGTAATAGTTCATGTAACACCGCAGACTTTAAGAAACTTTTTCCACTCGCAAGATTCAAGAGGATACTCTGTTCGTATGAAACCTTTTCTTTCAAAATTAAACGTTAAAAAACGTTTAGCTTATTCGAATGAATATTTACGCAAAGATAATGCTTTCTGGAACAAAATTAACATATTTGGCAGTGAGGGTCGGAACTCAGTATGGTGGAAGCAAGGCGAAGACGTAAAGTCACAGAACATTGAACATACTATTAAACATGGAGGTGGAAGTGTAATGATCTGGGGTGACATGGGTCGTCGTAGGTAACCTTGTTTTTATGGAGGAGACTATGAACAAGATGGATTATTTAAATTTTTTAAAATAATTTAATTCAATCTACTGAAAAAATGGGCTTGTCGGATAGCATTTTGCTTGTTCAAGACAACAATCCAAAGCACTCTGCCATTGTAATCAGAGAATGGCTGCTTTGTAATACAAAAAAGGTTTTACCTCACCCTCCCCAGCACAAGACTTGATTCCCATAGAGCATTTGTAAAAGAATACCTTATAATCAACAAAAAACCATTAAAAACTCTCTAAGGGATATATGGGAATCTATCTATATGCAAAGAAGACTTTTTTTACATGCAATTTCGGAGGATAAATTTTGTTCAAATTATTATGACTTAAGGTAGTAATATCCATGTTAAATAAAACGCGCATGTATGTAATAATAATGCCAAGTGGAAAAAGCTATCTCTTACTATCATCTAGAATCGGATACAGACATGAATTCCCACTCAGGCAACTACTCTGCTTTTGTCTTTCAATTTTAAGCTTTTCCGTAGTTAGAAATCAGAACTCCATACTCAATATAATTAATTGAATAAATAAATGCTTACAATTTTTTTTTATGTATTTGTATGACTTACCCCAACTTAATCGTTTGTTCAACTTTGTGTTTTACTATGACTAAAATCAAGGTACGTAGAAGATGTAGGTACTTGTTATAAGTGCAGTACTAACAAGTTCATTCATTTTTGCGAAGATGTTACGACACTAATAGGTATCATTATATGAACATCAACACATACAAACGAATAAAAATGAACGAGGTAGAAGATATATAAGACGTTAATTAAATGCTGTCTAAATTTTGTACAAAAGTAAGTTGAAATAAATTAAATACTCTTAGCTCTTTTATTTTTTAAATTAATTATCATTCGCCTAGACAAGGTGTTGTAATGTCACTTTAGGGATTATCAGGTTTAGAGTATGAATGAATTAATAAGCGAAATATTTTAAAAATATATATTTTTTTATAATATCTTTATGTATGAATTATTATTAAAAATTATTAATAGAAGAACAATTTTGCTTGCATTTCTTTGCCTTTGGGAAAAGTTAAGAAACTAAAATATTCTTAGTAAAGTTTTTTTTTCGAAAATTAATGTTTTTGAAAACTGTGAACATAAATTATTTTGTACAGGAACTGCCCGTGGCGTATTTGCATATTTAGTAAAATGTGTAGTGTACTTATCAAATGGTGATGTATGTTAAGGCTGTTTAAATTTTTAACAGTACAAAACTGAATTTTGCTACTTGGACAAAGAGTTTTTTTAAAGTTTAAAAAGATTTATGAAGTTGTAATGCTCCAATTAGGTTGCGGGTTCTTGTAAGTAAGAAGTCCCATATTAATATTTAAATAAAAAATTATTATAATTTCAATCTAGTAAACAATTCAGTTAAATATTGATTTTTTCCCACCGTGGAATACAAACTTATGTGCTGTTTTAGTATTACAGGCGATCAACTCGTCTGAAAAATTTGTATGAAAAGCAATCAGTTTTTTTTTAGTTATTTCTATATAAATTTTCCAGATGAGTTGATCGCCTGTAATATAGAAACAGCATATTAAACGATAATTACGTGTCAATAGTAAATTTGTTTTTATTCTGCTGAACATGTTTTGTGGACGGTAAGCATAAAATAATGTTGAACAATAACGAAAAACCGTGTTCATAATCGCTCGACTGAAACCACAGGTAATAATGCTTGAAAAAAAACCGACTTAATAACAGGCTTTATCTGCCTGTCTATAACGGTTTGAAAGTTTGGCCACATACAATAAATTACATCAATAATTGACCCTTTAATTTCCAAATCCCAATTTTATCCTTGCGGGCTTAACAATACAGTTTTTTTTTTGCTAATTTTAACACTTAATTACTCTAATTATTGTAACACCCTTTATTTTAAAATTTAAAATATTTATACTTGTTACGTTACCAAAGTTGTGGATATTCTGTCTAATTTTCAAGCGTTTGTTTATAATGGTTTTAAAGAGAGGTCAATTTACGTCTTCTATGGGGATTCCCTTTATTTTTTTATTTTACATTTTTCTTATTGGAAGATATTGTGACACGCAGTTCTTTTACATCTATAAGTGGCGCTTTTTACGATTCAGAATACAGGTAAAAACATACATGTTGTAGGGGACACCTTATAATTTTTAAAAAAAATGAACTGTTTTTAAAATGGGATCAAGCAAGCATACCCTTTCAAATAAAGAAAAAAAATCTAAAAATCGGTTCAGAATGACTAAGAAAAAAGACACTCGGAACTGCTAGGGTGCTGTTTCGTATACTTCTGTGACTAAAACTATGGCTAGAGCTGTCCTCAAAATTATGTGTTTTAAACTCCTCTGGCCGGGTTAAACAAAATAGTTTTCAAATTGTGCAATGATACAAGTTTGTCATTTAACTTTGAAGATTTAGGTTAAATTAGACCGATTTGTATGCCTTGAATAGTGGATTATTTTAAATGAACCGACATATTTGCAGTATACAATTTGTGATTTTCTATGGCTTCGTAATAAAACGCGAGTCCTGAGAAATCAAATGTCAACTACTTGCTTTTAAAGCTTTTGAATGGCCAGTATTACCTTAATATGCCGTTCGTGGTGAACCGGGATAACAACAGGCCCTATGACCTCCCTTTAGGGTATCTTAATGTTTTAACCTTTTCTCTGGTTGCAAAACTAATTTTTTTTCCTTACTAAATAATGACGTACATTATAACCAACCTTGTGGATGTATATGCCTTACTGATTTGTGATATGGTCGCGGAAACTATATTACGTTCCTTGTATTAATATATGTCTCTAAACTTGGTTTAGCCGCAACCTTTAAATTAGAGTTATTTACAGAAAAACAACATTTTAAATACATTGTTTTATATTTAACGAAATCGACAATAAAGCTACAATATAGTTTTCTCTTTCTATTAGCGAAAAAAAGGCAGGCTACAAAAAATGTTAATATTAATTCAACCTTCAAGAAGTTATCATCTAAAAAATTTAACTTTAATTATTTACCAGAAGAAACCTGTCAAATATTCATATGATTAAAGCAATCTGTTAAAAACTTAAGAAAAGAAAACTTATAAATAGTTTTCAACCAAAACAAAACGAAGCTGTACTCACCTATAAATTGAATTATATAAATATAAAAATAAATATATATTATATAAATTTTATTCCCTTAAACCTAAAAATTATAATCTCTTTAAGATTGGCAAAATACTTATTTTTTCTACTCCGCCAATTCTAGAAAAAATTTTAATAACAAAACAATTGTTTCAATATGGTTGTGGTAAACAGATTATAGTTGCTTTAACAATACCTTAGTTACTCAAACAGATGTTTTATCACATTTAATTATTATATGCAAAAAGTTCGTCACCGTAACATGGTGATGGGGTCCAATGGTCATTAGATTCCAACTCCTGGTCAGGTTGGCAACGACAACGCAAAACAAAAAAGTAAGACACAAAACTTATAATCACAACATACTACACCCGAATCTAGAAACAGTTGTTGGCCTCTAACTAACCTTCCCATCCTTGTCATAATAAGAGTTCATACAATTTCGAAATAGCGACCCAAATTCCACTCGATCGTACTCATCCACTTACCAATCTATCATTACCAAAACGTGATTAATGAAACCATAAATTTTTTAAATTAAAACAATATGTGAATATAAAAAATAAGCCAAACATGTATTTTTGGGTATAATTGAGACGCTCAGCGCCAAAACAGCCTCAGCCAAAAAAAAGTGATTTTGACAAAAACGAAGTTAAAAGGAAATAAGTTTTTAAAGTATTTTTATTTTTTTTTATTAAAAGCTAATAAATATTAATTGTAATATTTGATTTAGGTTAATCATTAGGTCTTAAATAACTTAGATGACAAAAATGAAAGTGTTTTGGAATTGAGGGTTAGACCATTTTGGTTCCACTTTTTAAAACATAAACATTTTCTTCTGATAATAAATAATAATAATAATAAAAATAATTCTTAGCGTTTTAAGTAATACAAATTAAAAATAATAATAATTCGTCTTTCTCCTTGATATCTTCTTCTTCTTCAGCTCTCGAATTCGTTTTTAAACTATTATAAAATGCATGCTTTATAGAAGGTATGGACTCTGAGTTCCTGTAAATCCTTAAACTTTGCAGCTTCAATGAATCGTCCTCCAGGATAAAGTAATTCAATATTTAGAAACTCGATATACATAGTTACTCTTTGAAATTGATTATTTGTATTGAATTATAAATGACTTAACATTTTGGAATCGATGCGACAGAATTGTAACCCATTCAACTTTTGAAGTCTTGTCTGCGGAGATTTTTCTGTTTGTCACTAGTTTCACAATTAAGGATATGCTTTTAATATCATCTGCCGTCATCTTTACCAAGTGAAATGGTTGGCTTTTTTTGCCGCAATGATTACACTAACCATTTCGAAAAATAATGAGAACACAAATAACAAAAAAGCATTGTTTTCACAGAATAGGGCAAAGTACAGTTTGACATCCAAAATCCAAAAAAAAAAAAAATTAAAATGCATTTTGAAACAAAATCGCAATAGCTGATCAACTTTATCACTTAACTAAACTTACAAAAAAGAAAGTTGATTTTAAAAATTTTTAACGTAAAATGCGTTTTTGGCTTAACCCACATATATTTTTTATTTCTAGGATTTGATTGGCCTAAGTGGCTTAGGCCATTATGGCATCCACATTTTTTTGATTTTTGCAATACCATGCAATAAGGAGTTTTTTTAGTGTTTATTTTAAAAGGTTCCGGTAGGAACAGCATAGTCAGCTTGATTTCTTTGAAAATTTGGGTTTAGCCATTTTGGCGCTGAGCGCCTCAAATATAACACCCTCAACTGTGTTCTGTAGAAATTTTACAGTTAAATACAAAATTGTTATCCGGTTCCACTAAAATCTGTAAAATATTCTTCTGTGTAACTTGCCGTACAAAAAGCGAGTTAAATTATTATTATTAATTTTTGTTTGCAAAAACGGTACGTAAAAGTGTAGTATTGGACTTTCATACAGTTATAAATATATAAAACCCTCTCAAAAAACTTTTTAAATCTTCCCAAATTACTAACGAATTATTAATTGTAGGGTATTTAAAGATCACTATGAATTTTCCACTTTCCGATTTCTATCTCAAGCATTTATATGCCGTTTGGTTGGAGAACATTAAAGTTAAACTTATGCAAAATCTTAAACAAATTTTAATTGTTTGTTCACTTCTTTGAAAAACTCGGAGAATAAATAGCAGTAGTTTTCCGTCAAAGAATAGAAAAAATGTAATAAAACTAGCGTCAAGAAACACCAGAATGAACAAAAAAATTTTTCGTTTTGTTCAAACTTATTTCGAACCAGTTTCTTATTTTTTCTTGTGCTTATTTCCTCAGGGTTTGAGTTTTTTTTAACAGATTTGCAGGTTGAACCGCAAATATCTCATGGCGTGTTGTTCAGTTTTCTTCTAAAAGTTTGCAATTTCTCGAAGTTTTTTTTACGTCTACTTTAACATGAAATAAACGAAATGGTGTGTTCCCATTCCTTAGTAATTTTTATTACGTTTTTGTATTAATATTTCAATACGCTGCTAACATCAATAAAAAAATTTATCTTTTCATACAATAACTTTGATCTGTAGCTGGGTTTGACACTTTGTATAATAGAAATGACAGTATTTTTAGTATTAGCATTTTTTTTTTAACTTTTAACTTTTTTAGTTCTTCCTACTGTTTGGCGTTGCACGTAAAGTTAAAAAGTATTTAAGCTGTCATTAATATTAAATGGAAAACTTTGTGTTTTTGTATTATAGTTCTTTTTTTTTTCTTTGTAATAGAATGCCTAATGTCTTCAGTTAACGTTTTATTTTGTATAAAGTAGAAAAATAAAGTAGGAATAAAAGGCTTTATAATAATATTATATTTTTCTTTAACGAATACATACGATTTGGTTTCAAAATAATGAGTTAATATTTGTACTTTTTTCTTTGCTAATTTTTAATGGAAGTGTTTTTTTTTTATTGGCACCATGCTTTTAATTGCTGACATATTTCATAGCCTGTCATTAAAAAATGCATCGAGTTACTAATGAATACTAACTGAATAAAGACAATGCATAAGTGACTTTACGTCACACACTTTTACTATCGCTACAAACTTTTGAAAACTTATTACATTTGCATTAGTTTTATTCTCTGTTGCAAAATCGCAATAACCAAGCCAAAGTAAAACTTACACGCACTTCTTCACTTACTAAAAATAGAAGAGCCGTGGCAAACACACAGATAGAGGAACAGATATTGTGACTAAAACAATATTTAAAGTTTGACAATATTCGGTTACGATTAGGTTTTTCAATATTTGGTACCAAAATATATACGACAGATTTGTATAATTTTTATTAATATTTTAATAAAGTTTTTATTTTACCTTTTTAATTAATTATATTTTATTTATTTTTTAAGCAATATTCCTTTTTTTATATATATTTTCAATATTTCGCTGCTCCATAATCAGGAAAACAAATATTTATTTAATTAAACAAAAACAACAACAAAATGTAATAACAATTTGTTCAAACTAAAATATTTCAAAAACTAAAAATTTTTTTGTCATATATAAAATTAAAAAAAAAAATACAAAGTAAAAAATTATTTCTTATTTACTAAATGTCTATAAATCTGAGCTACATTATCTGTGTCTGCCTTAAAATTAATTCTGTGTGCTATTGGTGTATTAATAACACTGTACAACAAAATCAAATTTTTTCAAAAATTACAAGGTCCGGGCTATAAATTCTGATAGAGGAGACAAAAAAAAGATATACGTGTATCGGCGTTTTGAAAGTTTACATCTGGATTTCATTTGAGAGGGGGTTAAAGTTTCCCAGCTCTGGCACATTCTTATTGTTAAACGGCATAAGAAACCATGTGACCCTTACATTTTAGGTAAAAAATGTGTTCAGCAAATTTATGTAAAATGTTACGGAGAAAATTTTTGTAGAAATGTTAACCCTCTAACTGCTCAAGATATGGGTCTTTTTTGTCCTTCTTTTAAAAAATAGCAAAAAACACCATTAAAACAGGGTTTTAGAGGGTTAAAATGTTCCACAAAAATGTTACCCGTTAAATCTTACTATAAGTCCCTGAATACACCAAAAAGGAAAATTCAACCATAAAGTCAGAAATAAGACGCAACAAAAGAGAGCTTAGGGTTAATTTCGCATTTATTAAGAATTTTGTTTTAAATCAAATTTGGATAGCATTAATTACATTTTTTTTAGCTCTTGGCAATTCCACTTCATTATCATACAATGTCCAGCATATTTCAGCGATAAGCGAATGAATGCTTTTACCTTTATAGCGTTCTTCAATGGGTGCGCATATCTGATGAAATTTTTCACCATGCTCATCAGATTCTGTTGACAACTGGTTCTCAAAGTAATCCATATGGGAATTTAAAAAATGAATTTTTGTTGACATATGAACGCAATAAAAGGTTCCTGTTTCAGCGATGGTTCCATCAACATAATGACTAGAACTTCGAAGTTGTAGCACAGGTACTGGGAGTTCGTCAGAATGCGGAAATGGCAGCATGGCTGATGGCACATTTTTGAATACAAAACTCTTTCGCCTATATCTATTCAATTTTAATATGGAAATATTTTGGCACACATAGCACGTAGCGTCATTATGTTCACCTGGATCTAACCACCGCAAAGGAATACCAAACTGCATTTTTAAAAAATAAGAAAAAAAAAACATCAAGTGAAAAAATTGGAGCTCGCCCATATCTTCCGAGGTACGGAGCTTAGAAATTTTCCAATTTTTTGAAATATCAATATGGATATCATTTTAAAGCTTTTGAAAAGATCTTTAAGGAAATAGCATTAAGAGCTGATGCAATTTTTATGTAAAATAATATATATGCAGTACCAATTTTTTTTTTAAATCTCTGTCACCCCAATTTTTGCTTTTTTATTGGAATTACTTCTCTGAACTAGATTTACATTTACTATATAGTGAAGGGTATATAAGATTCGGCATAGCCGAATATAGCGCTCTTACTTGTTATTTACAATCTTTAAGGGGTGAAATAATTTTGGGAAGTAATTGAAAATGTATTTATGGCCTCAATAAGGTGTTGTTTTATCATTATTCTGGCTGAAAACAATTATTTTACGATTATAAAAAATACAGATTCAAGGGGAATACTCATATAATAAATTCCTAGGACCACTACTTCATAAATTTAAGTATTCTTCACATAATTTATATCCAAAACGGGAACTGCAAACAAATTTTTTTGGTTTTTGTTTTAAATGTAAATTGTATGTAGAAATTATCATTACTAATCTGTTAGTAAAATAAGCCTTTGCATAATATGGTTAACACCATCGTTAATCGTTCTAGTTGCCAATCATGGAAGGAATGGCCCCGTTGATGGAACACTAAAATAATTTATAGAAAATATTTTAAAGCTTTTTCAAGTATTTAAAATATGACTTGTAAAAATGGTTTAACAGTTTGTTATTCTAGTACCTGGTTTTGTTTAGGGACATTCCCAAATTTGTGGAATTTTAACAACCACAATTACTAATTACATTATTTTGTACATCCAAATTGACCTGGGGTGGAATCGTTACATCCGTGAACGTACAACACGTATCGTAAAAATACGTTTTTCGGATTATGACATACGTTAACGGATGGTAATTAACAATAACGCAGATTATAACATACGTTATCGTATACATGAATGTACATTTTTTACGAACTGTCATACGTTAACAAAACTTAGTTCGAATAAGATGAAAAATGCAACAAATTCGCTAAAAAAAAAAGTGCGAATTAAACAAATTTAATTTTAGTTTATGATAAAGTTATTATTACAATAAGTTAAATCTAAGATTCATGAATGAACACAAAAATTTGGCAAAAAACATGCTTCCTAATTGGGCATATTAAAATCTAATGCTAACAGACTATGGGATGAGCTTTCCAAATGTATGGACGCACTAGTACCACCAGTTAATGATGTTATAATTTTAAAATAGGAAATTCGCAATTTATATTTTTGCAAGAAAATATTTATATTTATAATTTTGGCTGATCAAAAATAGGTATCAAGCAAAGAAAAAAGCTTTTTCTTTAATTGAAAAACCAGAATGAAGGAAGCCAAGTGAAGAAGTGTTAATTGAAGCAGCAGTCCTTGAATCGAGCGCTATAGGCAAAAAATCGGTTTTGACCTTTGGAAACAACAAAATTTGATAAACTGACCAGCCTGAATACTCTTTCTTTAGCTTTAGAATATTTTAATTTCAAAACTATTGTGACTCATTTAAAAAATTACGATCCGTTTACAATCGTATGTCATAATGCCATTTAGTTCATACGATTAACGTATCACGTAATTTTTTTTCGTACGATTGTCGATACGAACACGGATGTAACGATTCCACCCCTGATTTATCATAAAATAAAATTTAATTGCTTTTTCAAATTTGTTATTCTAAATGAAACATTTTCCTTTTAATTTTCAATTGAAATTTTTTTTATATTTATTTAACTGTTTTTTTTTGGTCTATGGACATTCTCGAATTGGTTTTTTGTAAAACATATTTTTTAAAACCACAATTATTATCCCTTTTCACTCGTAATAAAAGGTATATAAAAGGGCAGTAAGTAATAACAATTTTCGTAAGATAAAGGTGAAAGCATTCATTCGCTTATCGCTGAAATATGCTGGACATTGTATGATAATGAAGTGGAATTGCCTAGAGCTAAAAAAATGTAATTAATGCTATCCAAATTTGTTTTAAAACAAAATTCTTAATAAATGCGAAATTAACCCTAAGCTCTCTTTTGTTGCGTCTTATTTCTGACTTTATGGTTGAATTTTCCTTTTTGGTGTATTCAGGGACTTATAGTAAAATTTAACGGGTAACATTTTTGTGGAACATTTTAACCCTCTAAAACCCTGTTTTAATGGTGTTTTTTGCTATTTTTTTAAAGAAGGACAAAAAAGACCCATATCTTGAGGAGTTAGAGGGTTAAGATTTCTACAAAAATGTTCTCCGTAACATTTTACATAAATTTGCTGAACACATTTTTTACCTAAAATGTAAGGGTCACATGGTTTCTTATGCCGTATAACAATAAGAATGTGCCAGAGCTGGGAAACTTTAACCCCCTCTCAAATGAAATCCAGATGTAAACTTTCAAAACGCCGATACATGTATATCTTTTTTTTGTCTCCTCTATCAGAATTTATAGCCCGGACCTTGTAATTTTTTGGTGTGTTGTACAGTGTAATTTGTAACATCTCTAAAATATAAAGTCTTTTATAATTGTTTTGTACGTTTATTACTAAAACATTGTCAAAATTGGGATATTGATTTAATCTGGCACAATGAGACGATAATGCAGTTTTTTGTAAATTAATATTTCTATATCTTTGATCAGATTTATGACCAGCAATTCCAGTTTTAAGTTTATTTTTCGTTGTTTCTATATATACTTCATTACAAATCTCGTTATCGTTTCCGCTACATGGAATCTTATAGACTAAATTTTACAATTCTAGATTCCGTATTTTATCTTTAGTTTTACTAAATAGTAACTTTAATGTATAGTGTGTTTTATATGCTATTCTATATTTATTGCAGTCAAAAATTTTTGATTTCTCTAACAGTTCTGATATTCCTGGAACATAAATTATAGACTTGTAAATCATTGCCTCAATTAGATGTCTTGTATTTATATTATTCCTATTTTTATACTGTCTTATTAATTTATTAGTAAGATGAATAGGAAAATTATTACAATTTAATACATTTCTAATTTTCTCCTTATTATTTTTATGAAACTCAATATCACTTGTCATAAGTGTCCTTTCTGTCAAATTTTTAGCTGCATTAATTATAATTCGGTTACTGTGTTTAGAATAGTATTTAATGATTCTGCCAGAAGCCGTTGGTTTTTGATACCAATCTATTAATAAATTATTTCCACTCCTAACAAGTAAAGTATCCAAATATGGAAGTTTCGAATTATATTCTATATCTATTGTAAACTTAATACTAGGTTAAATTTATTAAAAGTTTTAGGTAAATTATTAATAACATTTTCTGATATTATACAAAATAAATCATCCACATATTTGGTCACTATTATTAATTTAATACTAAGCTTTCAAATACATGTGTCTAGTAGTTTCTCCATAACAATATCAGCCACAATTGGATAGGCAGGAGATCCCTTTCTGTTGTTTCTATAATTTACAATTATAATTTACTTTATTCGTGCTGGATTCCTTCAAATATAAATATTTCATGATATTAAATTATTTTCTATTTAATTAAGCTTTGTGTCCTTATATTTTTTATTAATATTTTATTTCAATATTTCGGTACTTTCTGCGTACCTTCTTCAGGAAACAAAATTAATTAATTTTTAATTTTGATTCCTGAAGAAGGTACGCAGAAAGTACCGAAATATTGAAATAAAATATTAATAAAAAATATAAGGACCCAAAGCTTAATTAAATAGAAAATAATTTATTAAAAAAAAGGGTCAAATAATCATTATTAAACTAATGTCATGATATTCTTATGAAATATTTATTATTTTAAATAAAACTAAAAATGAAATGTATACTGACAGAAAAAATAAAAATACTTACTGAATGTTTGCTGTGTTTTTGTAAAAAACATTTTTAAGTTGTTATTGTCTTTTGTCTTATTGATTCAATGGAGTTCTCATTTAATCAATTTGGCTTTTGATATAAGACTTTCTAGTTTTCTATACAAAATTTGGGTAAAATCCACTGATGAGCTATTTGAGTAGTAGTGAAATGGCCATATGGATATGTTTTCCTCGCAGTATACATTTCGTAATAATTTTTTTTTTCCTTTTTTTTAGAACATGAACCAAAATATGTAAATGTGTATGTGAATGTTATTAAATATATAAAATATCTTCTTTAAAGCCTTATCGTTTTAAATTTATGTTTATTTATATAGAAATTATTTTTGGCATAAGTACAAATTAAACATAAATGTGCAACTGTGGCAAATAAGTTACTAAATTTATGTAAGTACATTGTAGCCACATAAATATTGTTAATAAGTTACCTAAGCATTTGAAAGGCTTTTCGTTGGATTTTTGATATAAGCTAAAGCTAGCTTATGCACATTATAGTTGGGCCTTTAGTTGAGTTTCAGCTAAGTAGGTCGAAAATTATTTCAATACACGCTTCTTTTTGCTGTTGATTTGTTTTTTTATTCATAGAATATTAAAATAGATTTGAAATATATTTTAGGACAAATTTGTATGAAAAATTTTTCGTAAAACACATTTCAAAGATATTTAATTTATTATGAATATGGCAATTAAAATTCACATTTAATATTTATTATTAAAAACTAATAAAAATGAAATGTGTTATCGCGCTTGAAGCTGTAGCAAGCTCAGTCCAGTCCTAGATTGCTTTACATTTATATTATTTTTCTCATTAAGTCCAAGGACAAATTGTGCATGGACTTAATGTCGCACTAGAAAGTAATATAATGTCTATTATTATTATGCAGAAAATTTTTGGTAAGCGAATAATCTCAGGCCCAGCCAAAGGCCGGATATGCAGGACCATGGACCTTATGTCCTTGAATACTATGACATGCCACTAATATGTTTTAAATTTTGGCATATTTCTACAGTAGGAACTTTACGGATTTAATTCAGTTCTTTACCCTGTGCCTCTTTTAATACTTACAGCTTTTTGTTTTATATATTGATTTGTTTAGATATGTTTATACTGCGGACAATTTTTAATATTAGGAGAGAGAAAGAACAAAACGAAACAAAAGTAAAAACTGTTTTGGTGGGTGGTTAAGTTTGGACACCTGTCCATGAACATATTTTTCGTTGAAAGAATAAACATTCCTGATATTTTCAAATATAATATTCTTTCATTGTTATAAAATATTTAATTAAAAGTCCTAGTTTTAATGAGAGTTTTCCAAAAAAAAACAATGATTTTTCTTTGTAACTGCAATGTTCTTGCATTGCAAAAGTTTTTTTTTTGATTTATTTATTACAAAATTTATAAAAATTTTGCAACAAAAGTTAAATTAAAAATATTTACATTACAATGCATAGATTTATAAAAAAGGAAAACAAGCGAAGCAAATAGTCGTCCAAATCATTTGCAAATTTGTAATTTTTTTTTGTTGTTAGAACAAAATTATTCAAGTAAAAAAATTAACATCAATTCTTGGAGTGACTTTTTTAAAGGTTTTAAAAATAAGTAAATTTATTCTGCTATTAAACCTTTTTGTTTCAGAGAGTCATTTTTGTAGTTGTAATTATATATACATTTAGCGAACCGCCTTTTAAGCATGACGTTCTGATGATGCCTGATTTTAATCAAAATATAATTGTTTAAAACACTTATGGTGCGAATCAGACAAACAATTTCAAAAGCGAAGCTGTTATACAAAATCTCTTGCTTTTAAACTTTCCATAATCTTTTTAAATGGTGCAAGAGAAGAAACACTGAATCTTCTTCTTTATTTACATTATTTTGTTTACTTTAGAGAACGCAAATGGTCGGTTTTAATCCTAATGTAAGCATTCTGTGTTCAAGCTGTAAAAATAGTAATATTTTGTGATGTTTTACTTTTTATGGGTTTATCGTGTTAATAAATGATACCAGAAGATATCCAATTAAAGAAATAACTTATCCACAGAATTTTAAGTCTTCCTTGGGTTTATTATTTTGAGTTTGCAAAACTCATCTTACAAGTTAATTAATAAAAATTTTGAGTATTATTGTGAATAATGCAAACTTAAGCCGTTTATATAAATTTTGATGACGGAAATATCATTAAACTTTTTTTTTTTGCAAATATGAAAATTTTTTTCATATCATTTTTTTAATTGTTTTTAACTGACAGAAAAAAACAGAAGGAGATTATCAATTCGACTGAATGTTGTTTTTATGTTTGTGCCCGCAAAATTTAGTCATTTCTAAACTCAATTCTGAAACGATTTTGAAAATGTTTGTGATGTTTACAGGTTGGTTCCGTTTTAAAAACATTTCATAATCTTGAAAATTACAGGGTCTCCCCATATAACATATATGTGTTTTACATTCATTATAAACCGTAAAAGGCACCACTTTGAAATTAAATGGCAATGGCAAAAAGTAATACGAGTACAAAAAACAAAATCTAGAAATTAAAGAATGTCCCCATAGGTGACATATATTGAGCAATATGAATTGAATTGTTATATACAAAAGTTAGCAAATTAAACAGAATATCGATTGCTATGAACGTTATAGTAACAAGTATAAACACTCAAAATTTTAATTCAAATAGTGCCCCAAAAGTTTACTCAATTTGATATAGATAGCCATACTTTTGAACAGTTGTAGATAGATGATTGAAATTAACAAAGAACCTGTATTGCTAACTCCGCTATAACAACAGGTATAAAGATTGGATTTGAAAATTAAAGGGAGTCGCAATAGTTGATGTAATTTAATATATATGTGGCCAAACTTTTAAAGCGCTATTGACAGGTAGCTAAAACTTACAAGAAGCCTGTGTTGCTAAGTCCGCTATAACAACGAGTTCATAATTTGAATTTAGAAATTAAAGGGTGTTCCCAAAATTAATGTAATTTAACCTATATGGCCGTGTCTTTGGAACCGTTATTCACAAACAGGCTTAGGAGATGGGAGAGGTGAATCTTAGTTGTGTGCTTGGGTTAAGATAGAGATTTCGGAAGGCCCTCTTGTAGCGTTAAATATATCGTGCAGTCGATTTCGACAGAATAGACTCGTTTGCGAAATTTTTATTTGATTACTAGATAAAGACCTTGAAAAATACACTAGTATACGGACTTGCTTTTAACCCATTATGAGTTTTAGTTGCTATTTTTATAATGAATTTTTGAAAAAAAAAAAAATAAATAAATCAATGCTTACATTTATTTCTGTTGATTAAACATACCAAATAAAACGAAATAAAAAATTAGAAGCAAAAAAAGAAATAATAACAGAAACATAATATAAAAGACAAAATATATCGCAATTTTAATCGTGGCCATTAACTTATGTTTTTGTTATGCTTTTCTACGCAAATTTGAATATGACTTTTTATTTTCAGTATCCCTTATGCTGTTATCTATTTTAATTGTCATTATCATCAACTGGCATTAAACTGAAAATGGTAATTATGTGGTTTATGTTTGTTAATATATTTACAGCTGCTGTTGTTGTTGTTGCCAATTTGTTCTCAACAGATTTTTCTTTAAACGATTTTTATGTAAAGGGACAAAAGTCCCTTTTTTGTTGCTGCTTTTAGAAAAACAACTCCATTATCTGCTTCTGATAAAACAAAAAGCAATATAAAGTTGTTATTCAGTAATATTCCAAAGTAAAAACAAATGATTTAGGACTTTTTTTAAAATATGCTTTAAAGCGTTTCAGTGATTTCTTAAATTTTAAGTTAATCATTATTTTCTATTTTATAATAGAACACATTTTCTCCGAGTAGGAGTTATGTAAAAATAGCTGTCCTTAGCTTTGCTATTTTTTCTAGCTAGATTTAATAATTTCCGTGTAGTCCAAAAATTTTGATTTAGTTTTAAGCTTTTTTCCATTTTAAAAATAAGTTAATTTTTTTAGCGGTTTTTTTAATACATTAATTAACATATTTAATCCAAAGCCAATTACGTCGGTACTTCTTCAAAGCATATTCGCTGGCGAAGTAAAATAGCTAGTAACATGGCTATATCTATCTTTCACTTTTCACCACCTGTCTTATCTCTCATCTATCCCTTTGCTAAAGAATGTAGCACGGTTACGAAAATTACTAAAAAAGTTATACCTTACGTGCTTCTTCTTTAAAAAAAAAAGAAATCAATAAATTTCTTAAGGCAGTATTAAAAAAAATTTTAAATAGTACGAGTACACAGATTGTTTAAAGCAATTCGACAGAACCCACAATATTGATTTGATTTAATTTAAACATGTGTTTGCGAATCATATCTACATGCAGAAGCTTTGGCCATTAAGGTACAGTCTTAGGTGTCATGTCATAGAGTCCACGTTTTTAGTATGGACATAGTGTCACTTACGTTATAACTTTGCGTTGATTTACATTATGTTTTTGGACGTTATGGCATGTAATCTATTCTTAGATCCAAAATTTATCTATATCAACTACATGCAAGTCTATTACAAGTACAACACTAAAACAAAATTTTGTTTGTGTTAAATTAAAAATCCAAGGATGGTAAAGTGGGTATGCCTATACGTTCTTGTAAAAATATCTTAAATCTATTTTGATAAATAACAATAAAAAAATTATAAATTACTAGAACGGCACAAGAAATTATTTAAAATGTGTTAAGTGAAATAGGAGACTTGTGTGCGGTTTCTGTCTAGAAAATATGTATGAAAAGCACACAATTTTTTAATACCCTATTGTTATTCCGTGTGTAATTTCTACAATATCCATTTCCGACCCCATAAAGTGTATATATTTCGAATTCTCACGCACAGCAAAGTCGATTGAGCGGTGTCCGTCTGTCAGTCTGTCCGTCCATGTTAGTGTTGCCTCGGCAATGTGTCAATCGATCAGATATAGTGACGAAAGAGTTGCTATTGGAAATAAGCATGATCGGACTTTTTCCTTCGGAGAAGCAGGCAAAACACCATGGCTACATTTAATTTTTTCACGTCAGTTGGAACAATAAAGTAACTCCAATGAAAAAATTGGCGCTTGTCTATATTTTCCGAGTTACGGGGCTCTAAAATTTTTTAAGATATCATTTTTAAGCTTTTGAAAGGATATTTAAGAACATACTAATACCATTAAGAGCCAATGTCATTTTCACTTAAAATTTATATATGCAGTACCAAATTTTTTTTTAATTTATAATTCTCTGTCACCTTAATATTTGCTTTTATGATGGAAGTTACTTCACTAAACTGAATTTAGATAGATAGTAAAGGGTATATAAGATTCAGCATAGTCGAATATAGCACTTTTACTTGTTTTAAATAATATACACTTTCGACCACTGTATATTATAAATACTGTTAAAAAGATAAATAACCGCTAATAAATTTGGATATGAATTAAACTACTCTTTTATTTATGACAATATCTTTGACAGTGGTAATAACATTTATTTGTTTAAGTGTGTCGCAGGAGAGTGTAATAGCTGGTAGATTATAAAACATTGTTGCCTGCAATCTCTGCAGTTTTAAATCTACATGCATCAGCAATAGCAAAATATTGCATATTTTTTTCTTTCAATTTAATTTAATATTCTAATCACTAGGCCATCTTTTTTCTGCGGTTCGGCAAAAAAAAAAAAAAAAAAACTAATGGAACAGCAGCAATATGTAAAAATTTTAACATTTGTTTACATTCACTTCCAGTCAGTTCTTGTTTTCGATTTTTATTTTACTTTCTATGTGTTTTTAGTTTTTTATCACTTAACTACCTTTAGTCTACGTGAACGATTTTGCTCAATATCTAACAACATTTACAACAAAAATGAAAATGTAAAGAAAAAAAAAAAAAAAAAACAACAAGAAGATTTTTGTACTGAACATTTTCTACTACCAGATTTCTTTTTTTTTTGTTTGTTTGTTATTTTTGGCCCATTTTTCAACGCCATTGGTTTAGTTTAATTTTTGGAAATCAAAAAATGGTTTGGAAAACCAAACTTATTTCAATGTTTACAACGTTTTACTGAAAATTTATTTATTAAGAAGATTAATGAATTAAGGAGACGTTGTCCTCAGAACTCATTATTCGGTAAATAAATGAAAAAATACATATGTTTGTACAGAACGCTGCCAAAATTTTTAATAAACGTTTAAAATAAGTTTAAAATTATAACATTTTATTTAATGCAACAGTAGTAGGCGGAGTACGTTCATAATTATCTTCATACGAGTACACATCATGATCACAAATGTCAACCAAATTTGATATTCTATCATGAAGAAAATCGTGTATATAGTTAAGACCGCATTATTATAACTGTTTCCTCTAGATGAAGTTTTCACATTTCTTAATAAATTTTAAACTACTACACTTATTTTCATCACATTTGAATGTATTTAAAGAACAATTTTAATATCTTGCTCAACTTTTTGAAACACTGATTACATTTTAATAGCTAAGAAATACGAACTGATAAAGTTTTTTTTTTTGACGTCGTTTGTACCTTCATTAACATCGTACTGCTAAACGATTAACGCATAAATATACAAAATGAATAAAAAATGAGAAGAACATCTTGAATAGATTTTTTACTCCAGTAGTCATTTTTCATGTGGACAACTGCCGTTGTCATTAGTGTCAAGCGAAAAATCTTAAAATGGTACTAAAGTAAAATTTAGCTTCTGTTCCTTAAATCTTCTTCTTTTCGTTTACAAATTTTGTGGCACTTTTAGTTTTAATAACGTTAGAACTGATTTTTTTCTTCATATTTTTATACAAATTTCCGCTTATTGTACTTGACAAATATTCACAAGTATTCCAAGTCAGTTTATAAAGTTATTGAAAAGAAAAATGATTTAATAAGGGAATAAATATATAAAATATGTATAAAATTTAATTAAATATTTAAATGAATTAAGATGCTTGTCTGGAAACTGAAATATATATTGTATCATAATACAAAATAATTTACTTTTTTATTTAATCATGATTTGAACTGTGGATATTAAAGACAAATCGAAATTAATTTTGGCTTTAGTTCATTAATTTAAATTTCCAAAAACCTTTTTTAGAAAGAAAAATTAATTTAAACTTGTAAGCGGACGTTTTCTAAAGAAAACAAGAACAACTAGACGCCAGCAGAATGTAATGCCGCACATTCTTGACCGCTACGTCCTTCATCGGCATTCTTTGCAACTAATATTACAATTCAGATTCTAGTTTAAAAAAATTAAATTATAAAAACGCATGGCACAACGTTTGTACATTCATGCTTAACTCATAACAGTCAATATGATGCTGAAACAGCATCTATAATGTTGTGAGTAAACAAGCATTTTTATTTAAAAATAATTTTTTTGTTTATTGCCCTTTGGAAAATATAAAATATAAGATAATTACTATTTAATTATAAAGCCAAAAATATTGCTCGGTTTTTGAAAAAGCAATTAAATTGTAAATGATGATCATATTTTTAAGTGTCCCCCAATGCTTTATTAACCGCACAAAAATTAGTGCGAACGGAAACAAAAAGTAGGTATTGTTAATACCAAGTCGAATTAAACATAAGGTGGCCGCACGGCTACAATAACAAAAAGCTAATGTAATTTTGTTGTTGCAGAGCACTACCTTGGTGTCAAAAATATCTGACTAAACAAAAGGAAGCCAAATTCAGTTTATCCTTCTATTATCATTTGGTACTTTAAATGAAGTTGTACCAGTTAGTTTCTTTCTCCAGTATATACAGCAATACTTCATGTTTCATTTTTTGCTTGCGATTTAATTATATGTAATTTACAATTTTTTTACTTGTTCAAATTATTTCAAAATATTTGAATTTTTTATTTATTTCAATATTTTGACAACAACGTCGAACGTAAACAAAAATCAGCTGGGCTATTAAGACCACCTATTAATTCGCCTTGGTTAAGTTTTTCATGTGGAATGCTGTCAAGCTACAAACTTACAAAATTTGTATGAAAAAGTCGTGAAAAAATGTTTTAGAAGTTGTACTCTGTTTTTACTGTGGAAAACGATATGAAATGTTTCTGCCAATATTTTATCAAAGGTGTGAAATAAAACAAGTAGGCATTATTTCATGCGGAATTTTTCAAACAAGAGCTGATGATATGTCTTTTGCTTACATTTTTAAAAAATGTAGTTCACGTGAAAACAATAAAAAGTTAAGTTTTTCTAAATCGCGAGATGGGCACCAAATTTTAAATGTAAAATTTTGCGCATGAAATAATTAATGTTGCTCAACAATTTTTACAAAATCGAACAGAGTACCCAGGCTTTTTTTTAAAGCGCTAATTTGTAAATTTTAAAATTACCAATTTTTATGAAGCGTTGCATGTGTAATAAAATTTGTGCAAGTATAATTAGGTCGTACTTGAGGCCTAGTTTTTAAAATAGTCACATAAATGTTCTTGTATAGAATTCTCATAGTGAGAGCGATAATCAAACCTGCTTTAGTTCGGGCTTATATACAAATAATTTAGGGCTAAGCCTACAGGCCTTTCATAGCGGCAACGATGGCTTAATTTTCATATGAGAAGATCACTCAAAATTGGAATAAAATATCTTAAGATGCTATTGGAGTTTTACGAAAAAAGAGTAATCTTTCAAGATGTTTATGAAATGCAGAATATAATCAGGAGACAGTTGTTGACATTAAAGAAGTGATCCAAAAAAAGATGTACGGAGTGTTTTGTAATGTTGTTGTATTAAGTTCTTGTTTTTTTTTTTATTGGTAAGTTTTATTTATTATTTCTTTTGTGTTTTAACTTTATTTAAAATATGTTTTAGTTAACAAATATAAGCCGTTAAAACAAATAATATTTTTTTTAAGTTAAAATTTCTTATAATTTATGTATGTTTTACTCATTTTATTCGTGGAAATAATGAACAAGTTTCATGTATAAAAGAAATATTATTTAAAAAAATCTATGTTCAGTTTATATTATTTATTGCAAATTTCATAACTTGAATGATTGTTAAAAAATTCATAGAAATTAAGTATTATTTTGTGCTATGCTTTTTGTGGTAATTTATAAATATTTTGTTTTGTATTGAAAATTACAGGCTTAACAAAGCAAAGTAAATTAATTGAGAATTTTAGGTCCTGCTTTTTTTAATTTCCTTAAATAGATTTAGTTTAATTTGCATAAAGTTTTGACGCTTTTGTTATTTATATTGCTTTCCTTAGCTGGGTGTTTGATGCTAAAGGTTATTTGCTATTAAGATATAGATATCATTCTAACAACTATCTTACCTAAAACGTACTATAGCACCATAGTACCATGCACTGAATGTAAAAAGCAACCCTGGCAAATTTAGTTTATATTCTAATGATTTTTTTTTCTATCTTGGACCGGCACTCAGAGGATGACTTCTACTCAAGCAATGCTCTGTGCCAAAACTAGAAATTTAAGTTATGGGAAGGAGGATGGAGTGAGTAGTGCTTCTGGACATTCGATGTGAACTTTCCGACATTAGAAGTGACAGGAAAGATGTCTGCAGGAAGATGATTTCACATACGATCTGTTCGAATTCTCTCTATAA
The DNA here is from genome assembly GCA_916610165.2 of Gymnosoma rotundatum. NCBI lineage: Eukaryota > Metazoa > Arthropoda > Insecta > Diptera > Tachinidae > Gymnosoma > Gymnosoma rotundatum. The sequence continues at coordinate 141,326,653 of OU744336.1, read as the reverse complement.
TGCATGGTGCGATTCACTGGCTAATCAACCGCAAATGGATGAGCTCTTAATGAAGAGCATGTTGTTAGCAAAATCGTGTGGAAATCGGGAACGATATCCATAATCTCATTAGAACACATTCCATTGTAGTATCGATAAAACAGCGAAACACAACCTACATTGCGTCAATGTTAAAGAGAGTAAATACTGTTGGAGACCCTATTGTCACCTAAGAGCCTATTCGCCCTCTCTTGTAAGCTACCGAGTGAATCCTACACATACTTTGAAGCACTGGCCCATACATGAGAGTTGCATTTCATTCTTAGTCTGGTGATAGTGGTATAAATAGTAAGGAGATCAGCATTTTTTGAGATTTAAAAAACGTGTTTGGTCCTTCGAACATCACACTGAATGGTTATGCTAAAAACATTAAAGCTTCTGATTCCTTAATGTTTATACCACTAATACTTACAGATGCAGCACTACTTTCGGTCGAATGTCGATGCGAAAGCATACATCATTGAGTCTTATGAGCATTAAAGTCGAATCTATTCACCCGGCCCCAATCAGATATTGTCATGAGATTCTGAGTGAGTGTATCAATTATACGTAGGCGCTTGGCCCCAACCTCTATCAGGCTTAGCCATTTGCCGAATGAATATGAATGACAAATGCTGTTGTCATATGCAAAAAAATAAATAGGATTTAAAAGGTTTTAATTATCCGATGTTTTCTATAATACGACAAGCATAGTAACACTAACTAATTTAAAGGTTTTAGGTTTTTCAAAAGTTAGCCTTTACAAAATTGTTCGAATTTTATAATTTAAATCAAATTACTACATTGCAAATGTTTTAAAAACGCCATAAATCAGCACAAGAATAATGTTTTTTGAACATTAAATATTAGGTACAACATAATCCGATAAGGGAACTGTAATTTTTGTCAGCAAACTTTGTGACGAATTCTACATTTTTATCTGGTGAATCAAATAGGAGAAAACTGGTAAAACTTAAATAGAAAAAACCTATGAATAAAGTTTCGAACACCTTAGTTTCATACTAATAATATCCTCTAGGCCGTATATCCATTTACGAGTGTGTCATCATGAAAAAGTTCTAAAAAGTGAACAAACGCTCAGTTGATAATATAAAAAACACAAAAATTAACTCTCAAATATGTAGGTTAAGTCAATAAAAAATTTGTTTCCGCTTCATTGAAACAAAATAAATAGAAATAGTAACGTAACACAATAACTTTCATGATCCGAAAAGGGTATTGTAATAAATTGTTTACAGGTATTTATTGATATTTACAATACATATAAACTTAGTTTTTAACTAGATTAAAACGAGGATGGTCCTAAAAAATTAATCACAGAATAAAGTATTAAAACATGAGCCTTCGATAAAAAACTGATAAAAGCAGAATAAATAATAATAATAATTATAATAATAATAATAATAATAATAATAATAATAATAATAATAATAATAATAATAATAATAATAATAATAATAATAATAATAATAATAATAATAATAATAATAATAATAATAATAATAATAATAATAATAATAATAATAATAATAATAATAATAATAATAATAATAATAATAATAATAATAATAATAATAATAATAAGAATAATAATAATAATAATAATAATAATAATAATAATAATAATAATAATAATAATAATAATAATAATAATAATAATAATAATAATAATAATAATAATAATAATAATAATAATAATAATAATAATAATAATAATAATAATGATAATAATAATAATAATAATAATAATAATAATAATAATAATAATAATAATAATAATAATAATAATAATAATAATAATAATAATAATAATAATAATAATAATGAATTATAATTTTTTTAAATTGCAGCCCAACACTTGCTAAACGAAGTCTTTTTAGTGAAGAAGCTAGTACATATTTCAACGGTTCAATAATTAAAATCATCACAATAACTTTATCCAAATTTTTAGAAAGCCGAAATATTTTTTCTTAGCTCTAAAAACTCTCAAGATAGAATAAGAGCACAGTTATATTATGAACGCACGAGAAAAAAGAAACTACAACAAGTTTTACCAGTAATTTTTACTACCAATTTAAATATTATTTATTTAAATATTTGGCTATACCGAATCTTATATACCCTTTACCATTTAAACATAATTACACGCGCCATACTGAAGATTTTCTATTGAATAATTTAAATAAAAAGTTTTGTTAGAAAAAAGTTTTTTTTTCCGAAAATTTTAAATTTTTTTTGGGTTGTTGCCCCACAACAGTAAATGAAAAGGTTGTTTGTTCAATCACATTTAAACGCACCCACCTTCTGGAATACAAACAAACGTTGAAAAAAATATATTAAAAAACAAAAGGTTGGCGTGGTATTTTGCCGGCTGCCTCTAAGAAAATATACCATTTTTGCTGATTTTCAATGGCAAATGTTTCGAAACTATGTCTAATCGACTGGCATATTTAAATTTTCTCTTGCTCATATGGTGCCTTGGCAAAGTTAATTTCAACTGAAACTTGGAATGGCAAACTTAGATACCATTTTCCACTTTTTGTGGTGAAAGATATAACAACAGACGTGGTGAGTTTTACAAAACTATTTCGATTTATCGATTGGCGAATTTAAGTTTTCTTTAGTGCCTTGGAAACTTGATTCGAACACAAGATCGGATGGTCAGACGGATAGAGGAATAAAGGGGCATCGGTAAATCGACAATGCTATGCATTAGAGCTCAGAACATATATATATATACTTTATGGGGTCGGAGGTGGATAATGTAGAAATTACAGTTTCAGTTAACTTCAAAATTAGTTGGAATATAAGATTTTTCAAACATCAACTTTAATGATTTTAACTGAAAGCAGAAACTTGCTAGATTAACAAAGATTTTAACGTGTTTGTTTGATTTACATATTCTTTTATATTATATAGTTCAAATAATAAATACTTAAAATCGCTAAATGTGATGTTTGGTGAGATAAACTGATTTCCATTATTGAGTCAACTAAATACTAACAGCAACCAGTTCTTTGCTACCATTAACAATAAATGAATATAGAGTGCACTTGTTTAAATATTATTTTCTTAACAACTATTTCTGAACTTGTGTTCAATTTAATATTGAATAAATTAAAAAAAATATATTGAATAAATTTAAGTACATATTTTACATATATACAGATTATTTCATAATGGTCACCTTTTTGTTAATGAACAGTTAAATAATTTAATACTTTGCAGATTTTTTAATTAATTAGCTTAAGTATTTAACTGTTTACTATGCTGATACACAAACGTTCGTAAATACATATGTAGAATGTATTTTTTTCTCTATTCTTTTTTTAATGTGCGTATTAAATATTTATAAAGTCAAATGAGTAAAAGTTAATTTAATAAATTTCCTATTATTATGCAATTTATGAACATATAAACAGTTCTACTAACAACGCGTATACTAGTAAAGAGAATTGAAAAATAAACGTATTCGCATAAAAAGTATATGCAAATTGCATAGGAACAAAATGAAATAATTTTTTTTAAGGGAAATATTATTTGTTATTCTTTACTGGGAGTTTTTCCTTTTTCATTGCACTACGATTGTCCCACTACAATCCGCTTATTCCACTGGAAAGTTTAATTGCATTAAATTCTACAATATTTATTAAAATAAAATATTCGGCAATGTCGAATCTTATATACCCTTCACAATATATGTAAATCTAGTTTAGCGAAATAACTCCAATCAAAAACAAATAACAGAAAAATAATTTTATATTAAATACTCATTGACTCCTAATGGCTTAAGAATTTTTTAAAATTTTTAATATTTCCCTAAAGATCTCTTCAAAACCTTTTAAATGATACCCATCTTGATATTTTAAAAAATATGGTACACAATCGTACATTTCTATGAAAAGTTCTGCGGCCCTATAACTAGAAAAATAATTTTTTTCACTTGGGTTTTTTTTTGTTTTTAATTCTCTATCGCCACATATATTTGCTCTTTTTATTGGAGTTACTTCACTAAACTAGATTTGTTGCAAATGATATGGTATAATTCTAGCGAAAAAAACCCAACTTAAAAACAGATTTCATCTATCTGTCTATATTGGTTCTAAAATATTGCTTTATACATCAAATAAAATTAACTATTGGCACATTTTTTGATTTCCATATCAAAGTTTTATACTTGTTGTTCTAGCGGTGTTAGCAATGCAGTTTGGTTATAAATTTTAAGCAACTGTCTGCAACTGCTCATAAGTATGGCCGTATGCATAAAATTAAATGAGAGGACCATTTTCATAATGTGCAGTCAACGTAATATAAATGTGTTTCGATAACGTATGCTTATATGTATATCTCTATCGCATATCTAGAATATTAAAGAACAATTAAAAGTGCTTTTTTCGGCTATGGCGAATCTTATACACCCTTAACCATCTATATATATTTTTTTTTGGAGTTACCTTATTGCTCGAAATGACATGAAACCGATCATGGACCGATCATGCTGAATTCCAATAGCACTTCTTTGACACTATGTCTGATCGATTGACATATTGAGTTTTTTTGTGAAATCAAGTTTGCCGGGGAATTATCACGGACAGACAGACGGACATCGCTCAATCGACTTTGCTATGCATAAGAAGTAAGAATATATATACTTTTTGGGGAAATGGATATTTTAGAAATTACACACGGAATGACAAAGTAACATATAGCCTTCTTCAATTTTTTGTGGTGAAGGGTATAAAAAGAAACATTCAGATAATTTGATAACCTCCTTCTTTTTTACCGACTTCAAAAAAAGAAGGAGGTTATCAATTCCACTATATGTTGCTTTTTTATGTTTGTGCATTTAAGACTCAGTCATTTTTGAACGGATTTTGAAAATTTTTTGTAAATTGCTTACAGATTGGCCCTATTTTATGCTTACAGATTGGCCCTATTTTAAAAACATTTCATAATCTTAAAATTAAAGGGTGTCCCCATACAACATACATATTTTTACGTGTAAAATAAACTGTAAAGGGAACTTCTGTAAAATTTAAAACGACTGCGTATTACTAAAGCCGCCAATAACAAAAAGTTGTACAAAAATAAATATAAAAATTAAAGGTTGTCCGCATAATTGATTTAAATTTACTAAACAGGCCTATCTTTTGAACAGTTATAGACAAACGCTTGAAAATTAAACAGAATGTCAATTGCTATGGCCGTTATAGTAACAAGTATTAGTATTAAAAATTATAAACTATGGGGTGCGCTAATACTTACATTTTTTGCAAAATTTGATTATTTTATTAGCAGTTTTGTTTTTAATTAACGGGTAAAAAAATATCCCTTAGATACGAAATTTATATTTCAGTAACTGTCTAAGGAATTTGCAGCATAATTATAATTTCTAGTTTTGGCAGTATATTATGAAGTAATATGCATTCCAGTATGTTAATTATTTTAAGTTTTTTTATTTGTAACATAAAAAAACGGAAATACCTGAATCGAAAATTTTATATTAAAATCAACCATTTTGTATAACAAGAAATATTCATTAAAACTGCTAAGTTTACTTTTTGCCGAATTTTACTTATAAGCTAACACTTCGTTATATCAAATAATTTTATAACAAATATCCTTAACCGACAATCTTTAAATCAAAGACAGTTTAAAAATTATACATTCAAATTTTTAAACACCTGATATCTTTGCTGAACATAATAAATGTCTGCGTGGTTAATTAAGAAAAAAAAATCAAATTATTAATACAGTTTCCATTTATGCAATCTGTGCATCGGAACTAGGAAAATAAGATGACGTTAAGAAGGTTATATCGATTATTTGACTGCCATTCTGAACACTTTATATTAATCCTTATGCATCCCGTAAATATGTGCCCTTCCTACGATCCTTTGGGTTACTATGACCCAACAATAAAATGTAAACAAAATTTCATATTTTATAAGAGAAATTTATCTGTTTTGTGCGTTTTTATTAAGTATAATAAAAAAGTTAAAACTAAAATAAATAAGCCCTTCCTAAGCAATGATTAAGCAAGGTACATGCATACATTTATGATTGATTCTGATGATGATTTATTGATTTTTTTTGGAAAGTAAAGTGTTTATAAGAATCATATTTAGTAGAATACTTATTTAAATTCCTTTCCTGTTGACAAAAGAAACACCGCTGTCTTTATTTGGTAAATTACTGGATTATGTTGAATTTGTATAGAACGTTGCAAGGTACTTATACGATTAATTTGTTCCTTAATATTTTTAACAAAATTTCTTGCTGATAGTCCAAGTGGTAAGACTTTTCTGCACAAGACATGCTTTTTTATTACCTAATCTGTCAACTCTACCAGTTGAAGCATCCGTCTAAAATTTTTTGAAATTCCAGGTAGGATGCATATTAGTTCATTAAAGGTAGGAGGGACTTGCTGATACGTCATATTTATATGCGCATACATGTGTAGATAGCAACTGGTTGGTCAGGCGCATCAACTCCAGCTTTCTTTTGGTTGTGAAAGTGTATTATTTCAGGTTTTTTTTGCCATTATCTGTTACATAGGCTAAAGAATGCAGATAACGTAAGAAGAAAAAGAAAACATATTTTTTTTGGACATAGAATACTATTGTTATATACGTGGAAAACAAAAAAGTTTTATTTTTACGGGCAGTTCCAACTAACGTTATATTTTGACAAAGAAGTTGAATGGCAAGATTAAAGAAATAAAAAACTATCACATTTAATTGTGCATCCCTTTAGCAGAGGGTCGTATAATGTTATCACTACTCTCTCATCTAAATTGGAAATATATCAAATGTAACACAAAGTACAAGATTTACTCCGTGATTTTTTCTAGCTGAGTATTTATTGCTCTGTCTGTATACACCGTCGTCCTATCCAGGCATATTTAATTGTGGAGCCGCAAAGTTCCCAAATTTGTATGCCATATGTGGCATTACCAGTTAAAGAAAAAAAATTTTTGGATAAAAAAACTATTCAATGAAATCGAGATTATTGATTATTTTATTGAGAAAATAGTTGTTCTATGATTCTAAAAGAATATGAAATAATTTCAATTATATTTAATATTTTTTTTCTAAAATATATTATTGCGGGAAAAGCATATCTATGTGGCCATTCCACTACTGTTCATATAGCTCATCAGCGGATTTGACCCTGATTTCGTATAGCAGTAGTGAAATCGCCACATGGAAATGCTTTCAATTTGTAGCTTTAAGTAAAAAATATTTCATGAGAATATTATGAAATATTTATATTTAAAGGAATCAAGCAAGATTGTTTTCTAAAATATTAAAATAATAATAAAAACTAGTGTATTTTGCATAGAGATTTTTTTTCCAAATAAATAATTCTACAGACAAATAAAACTATTAGTAGGTGCAAATCCTTTTATCTATGTTTGCAATGATTTTTAAAGAAAAATACTTGAATCTAGACTTACATTATTCTAATTGTGCAGTAGTAGTAGCTGGGAAAGCCTTAAAATGATAACTTACTGGTACCAGTACCGTTATGTGGCCGACACATATGTGGTCTCCTACCACCGGCTTAAAAATTAACAACCATCAAGCCAAAAATATTTTTCATTGTACGCCAAAGTCTAAATTTCCTTTACTAGCATTGTTCTAATAGAGACGTACAATTACAATGTACACTTAAAGCTGGTTTATATGCCAATAATTGAAAGAATTCTTCTTTACAAAACCAAAGTATTTTATACTTTATCCCTGTAACCATAAGAGCTGTAATATAAAATTTTATTTCTCTGTATGCATTTCCTCAAGAGTAAATACAAAAAAAAAAAAAAAATTGCTAGCTAATGCTATAAATGTTAAGCTTAATCGAGATAACATTTTCGTTTGTACTTTTATTGCCAAACAACCAATTAAAAGAATTTTTACATTTTGTGGGTACACAAGCAGAATTGTTTAACATGAATCTTTATACAGAACCAACATTTAGGTTAAACTTGTAAAGAAAAATTAATTTGCTTTAGGAATTTAAAGTGGATGATTTTCTTTTTAAGAGAAAACTTTTTCTATGAACATACGTGTGCATACAAAAATCGTTTAAGTTCATGTATTGCATAGAAAATTTTTTGTATTAACTCAGTTGTTTTTGGGAAGAAATATTTCAAACTCTTCAAATATGTCAAGATTTAACAATTTTTTGTCATAGACAGAAAAAGGAACCAAAAGATCTTAATTTGATTTGTGGCAATCGTATACTATCACACATTAAGTTACTTTTATTTATTCAATTTTTACATCATGCACAAGAAGCGTTGTATAACTGGTCCAACTTATTTAATCTGTGACCAAACGTACCCAGAAACAAAGTTTGATTATGGTTGGGTTTGCATGTTCAAAAATTGAAGATAAAAGTCAAAACCGAAAAATCTTTACACGTAACGTTTACTTTCCATCTTGGAAACTGCATGCATGCTTCAATTAACAACACTGATATTCCACAATCTGACACAGTCAAATATTTAGTTCTCTACATCGATCGCAGGCTAAAGCTAAGAAGCATTATCTTAACTTAAAATTCAAGCGCCTATTTTGGTTACTGGGTACCAAATCCAAGTCGCGAGAATAAAGTAATTTTGTACAAAGTAATTTTAAAACCTGCATACCATACTCAAATGTAAGGAACAGCCAGCAATTCTAACATTGAAATTCTACAGAGGTTTCAGTCGAAAACATTAAGGTCCTTAGTTAACGCTCCATGGTTTGTATCAAACAAAACAATTCATGATGACATGTCAATTCCGATGGTTAAAGAAGAAGTTAGAAAATATTGCTAAAATTACTTGGAGAGGCTGAGTAACCACTGTAACAACCCATTGGCAATAATGCTACTAGATGACACAAACGAAGTAAGAAGACTGAAAAGGAATCACATATTAGACTTGCCATTTCGAACCTAATCAATTATACATAAATAAAAATTTTTTGTAGATTACATGTGTAAATATTTATATAGATAAAACATTAAGATTTTTGTATATAATGTATAAATTATAAATTTTTGAAATAATTTTAACAATTTTCGTTTTTGTATATTATTGTTCTTATTGGAGTTCAACAATTAATGTTATTTTCTTATTTTATAAAATTAACTTATTATCCTTGGATAATAAAAAAAATATTTTTAAATAAAATAAAATTATTTTTAAATAAAATATAAAAAGAGTTTTATTTAAAATCAATTTTTGTGACCTTGAGCCCAAATAAAAAATTAAATATTTAAAACTTATAAGGTCGAGTAAAGAATTAACAATTTTTTCTATCTTATATATTAATTCTGCCTATAAATCTGCAATTTTTCTTCAACAAAACTGTTCACACTGTCATTTGTATTTAAAAGCACTTGAGAAGCAATTTTATTTTGCAACTCCGCATTCGAACATAACTTTATTATAAATGCTTTAGTAAGTCAGGCAATTTACCTTCACCCACCTAAATAATACATCCAGACAGGATTTTTTTTCAGGTTTATGTCTATAATAAACGGAGGTCATAGTGTTTCATAAAATTTAGAAAGACCGTTGCATTTTTTGAACAATTTTATTTATTAATCGTGGGTAATAAAGTCTTTGGTTACAAAATAAAAAGTGTGTTTTATTATGATAAGCAACAGTGTTAGTAATAATGCTATAATTCTATTACCTTCTAAATTTTTTTTCTTCTAGGAGCATCGCAGATACTTTTCCTCTGAAAATATCGAATAACCAGATCTTTACATATTGTTTTTTTTTTAATATCGTGTAATCTATATATATATATATATATATATATATATATATATATATAAACTATTGTTGCAAGTGTGTTGCGACTTCATAACTCACGAACGGTCCAATCGAATTCGATTAAATTTGTAGGGTTTGTTCGTATGGTCGAGTAGATGGTTTATCTAAAGTTTGCATCGATCGAGACGTTCGTAATTGTTCGTTTGTGCGTGCGTCTACCGCGGTAAAATAGGGTATTTATATTTTTAAATAGCATACCAGGAGGGGAGTAAAAGGGAAAGCGGGAATTTTTATGCATCTGGATCGATTTTAACAAAGGTCCTTATCGATCTCAACAAAATCAGATTCTAAAGATATTTGAAATATTGATATACTACTATCTATAAGATCCTAACAAATTTGATCGATTTGAAAGGAACAATAATTAAACTCAGGCAACACTGGCTAAAATAAGCTAGCAAACCTATAAAATGTAATCTTTTCATATATGAGTTGATATTATATTAAATAAATAGATCTTGAATACAATAGCAAGAGACCACGGTTTGATTTTTAAGATTTTACGATAAAAAATTTTACAAAAAACAAAACTTAAATTATTTTAGTGAAATTAGGAACTGTTTTATACAAAGAAGTTTGGCAGCACCCAGCCTATGACATTGTGTCGTTCGTCCACCATTAAGCAAATGGCGGCTGCACCTGAAAAACTACTGCTATTGAAACGTTGAAATTATTGCATATTTTGGCTGTTGTACATCAGATATAATCCTGTTTTCAGCTTCTGCGTAATTTTTTATGTCATTTGAATTGAGCTACTGAGCTATTTTATTATCTAGAATTTAAAATATTTTCAGATTTGTTAAGCTTTTTGTAATAAATTTTTTTTAAGAATTATAACCAATATACATATGTTTGATATAGCTTTTTTTTTAATTCAAACAGATTTAATTCTGCCTATTGGACCTTGAAGATCAGGGCATATCTATTTTTCAAATATCTTTAAAATCAGATTTTGTTTGACCGGTTGAGATGCATAAAATTTTTGTTTGTCCCCTTTGTATTCCCTTTTTTTATAAATATAGGATATTCCCTTATACCCCTTTTTCTCTCATCTAGGTCCGAGCTCTGGAAAAAATAAGTATTGGGCTATGTAAATGATTTGAATTTCTTTAAAATCGATTAGCCCCTTTGGTCCGCTATTTCAAAATATATATATCCTTTTTTGGCACATGGACTAACATCCACATTGATTAAGGCACCAATAAACAAGCAAAAAAAATATAAATTCTATATCGCTTTTATATAATAACATATAAAAAATTTATTCTTTATATCTTTGTTTTTATAAAGCACTGCAGAACACTGCACTACAAACCGTTTGATACTGAGATAAAACTGAAATAATTAAAATTATGTTGTAGAGTACTAACAAAAATTCCAAGTAGTTTATGTTAATAAATCTTTTATGATCGCAATAAAATTGCGGCAAATAAAACCACATGTAAAAAGGATAAAGGCTTGATTTCATTCCTAATAAAAATGGCTATAACAAGTATCTGTCTTTGACAAAGAAAACAGTCTGCCGCCTTGTAAAACTTTATTCTTAAATTTAATTTGAGGCTTCCTTATTAGTTAATCTGTTTTTATTTATAAACTTTAAGAATTTAAAATGAATATTTTTGCCTGAAGAAGTATTTTTAAAATATTAATTTTATCTAAGCAACAATCTGTATATCCTGAACAATTTCTTGCCATATCATGTTTATATTTTTCTCAATAATCATTTTACGACTGCTTTTTGAATGCAAATGTAGTCTTTATTGTTATTGCATAAAACAGAAAATTTTGAAAAAATATGTGTAGAGAAATTGGCTTGACTGGGGTTTTAAAGAAGAGAAATTTTTAATTGCTAAAAAACGAAAAAATTTTTAAGTTTTTTTAACAATATTATTATTTCTTAATTATCATTTATTTATATCTGATATATTTATCGCTTCTTTAATGCGACAGCAATAGTTAGTTACAAATTGCTAAATATTTTACCGCTTTTAATAAAATATACTAAAAAATGTAACTAACAGTGTTTGTTTTTCATTGTAATTATTATCATATACAAATAAATTAAATAAAGCTGAAAAAAAAAACAACAACAACATCTTACTCAAAACAGCAAAACTGCCAAAAAGAAACCTATAATGTTGTCATATTATTATTCTTTTGTTTTTAACACTTTTTTTCAGAAATTACTACGAACTATACCAGACAGTATATCACAAAACGATAGCACCAAGTAACAAAAAAAAAATTTTGATGACTCCTTCACTGCTTTTTTGGTGGCACGTCATAATGTCTATCACCGTAGAGATGGCCTTCGGCCGGGCACGGGTGTTTTCTCGTCAATGGTATAACCAACGCCGGCTTCGGCAAAGATTTTCTTCATGCCAGTTTATAAAAGCTTTTCATCTTTCTTACATGGAATACCATAAAATATATCTATAATATCCATGGACTTTATGATTGTACTGTTGAAACTAATACTAAAAACAAAATATCTCATTTTTATGATTAGACGTATTTACATTCTACGTTTATATTTTGAATACAATATGCATAACTTTTTTTTATGAAATTTATAAATGGTTAGCTACATCTTAAGTCTTCGCCATTTTATTTTAAAATTTACTGCAACGTTGTACTTCGAAGCAAATATAATATATATAATAACTGGTAATTTTCGTATCAGTTTTTACAAATCATTTTCACTTTATAAAATTATATGTATTTTTCAATTTATATACATACATTTGCCTAATAAATCAAGTATTTTATTATGTTGGTGTATTTAATTAAAAATTCCGTGGAAATCTAGAAGCTCAGTATAGGAAAACAAAATACTTTTTTATACATAAACTTTTACAGTTTTGTTAACTGCGAAAATGACTGAATTCGCCATTGCTACTACCTGGTGATTGATAAGCCCAAAGAATACCATATAACTATCACAAGGAATTAAAACTACATATCTGAAGTAATTTTAAACACTTTATTTACTCCTTGAGTTTTCTTTATATACGAGTACTCGTCTCTGCATAGAAAACCGAACTAAGTGTTTATTCAAAATTTATTGTTTGGTTATTTACTTTTAAACGAATTCTTATTAGATTTCTGTAGAAGCACAAGCTTAAATAAAATTTTTTTCCTGCTGTTATTTAAAAGGACTTAATAAAACTTATCACATGTTTTAATAATCTTTTAACATCTTGTTTATTACTTATTGAACTTTGTATTCTTATTCTTAAAGTAGCTTTTTTTAGCTGATTTTATGACAGGCATATGTGCTATAGTAAAGTTGGTGTTGCTGGTATTTAGAAAAAAAATTACTTGACACTAGACACTAGAAAGAAACCTTTTTTTTTAATTTCAGTTACTCCAATAAAATCAAGCAAATCATTACCCAATACAATTCTTAATTCATCCAACTAATTATGGGAACTACCAATTTCAAAACCAACATTTAATTTAGTGCAGACGCAATTTGGATTAAAAAAAAAAATAATTCATGCACACTACAGGACCTAAGTTATCACTCTTATTCTTTTTTGCAAATACAAGGAGCAAACTAACAAGCTTAATAATACAAAATTAGCTAAGAAAACTTTAAGAAAATTTTTTAACCGACAAATAACTATTCGGAAAAAGAAACATTAAGGTATTGAATTAAAATAAAATAATAAAATAACATAGGTTCATATCCATTTCGGAGAAACAAATTAAATTTACGAACTGTATTAGCTGGAGCTGTAGTCTTCAAATTAAATCTACGCTTTCCTGATAAGTAACGTTATATGTATTTTTCGAGAATAAAACTTTGGCCTGTGGCAAACATGTGTTTGTAAGGCTATATCTTGGTATTATAGCGGCATCACGCAATTTTATCCAAATTGTAATCATATGTGTCACCTCAGGTGTTAAATGAATATTGAGAAATACCTTTGTCTCGGAATCTCCACCATCAATGTATTTTAGCAATAAAAATCTCAGCTTTAAAAATTTTATCATAATTCTGTCTCGGATAAGCACAGAGTTCAGCTTTACAAGAACTGCCTTTTCGCTGCTAATATATGTAATGTGCTGCATCTCAGAAGCTTCAAAAGCAGTTCTACACAAGCTTTTGAGAAAAAGTATTTTTAAATCCTTAGTGCAATAAGGAAGATATTTGTCCTGTCCATGCGCCTAAGTAGCATGAAGCTTTGTTTTTTAAGGGATGAATTTAGTTAGCAAGCCCTAGAATTTACAAAATAAAAAAATCACCACAAATAAATAATATGATCTAAAAAATTAAATTTTTAACACAACCAGAATTGTGTAATGTAAAAATTTATATAAAATTCTTGCAAATCAAACTTTAAATGAGATATCAAAATTTAAAAAAAAAAACCAATTGGATGAATGCAAAAATTGAGAAGATTCTTAAAATTTTTGAAAGAGTAGAATTTTTCAAAATACAAAAATTTATTTAAGCGCAATTTCACAAAATACAAAATAAAACACATGTCATCAAAAAAAAAAAAAAAAAACAAAAAACGAAAACTAAAACTAAAAAAGTAAACAGAACAGATAACCTCATTGTTATTCTTTTAAATTAGCAAGATTTTTTTAATTCACCAAAAAATGCATAATTTCCCAACCGGTTTAAATTCACCGAAGAATCTGTTCAAAATTTTGATGAAAATTAGGAACAAAATTAAAATAAATCAATAAATAAAAGTTTGAGGCATCAATAACTAATTAAAATACATCGAAAAAAGCTATTTTATAAATTAATGAAATTTTACTTTATTTTCTGGTTTTTGGTTCTTTTTAATTAATTTCTAAGCATTTTTAGAAAGAAAAATTATTTACAAATGTACGCGGACGTTTTTCAAAGAAAACAAGAAAAATTAGACGCTAGCAGAATGAAATGCAGCATTTTCTGGACCGCCACATCCTTCATCAGCATTCTTTGTATCTATCTACTTTATGTTATTTATTTAACCAACTAATCTTAATGTCAATTTGGTGAGAGGAAGTTCACACACAAATTAAAGCTTTTTTCTTTGACGTTCTCTTTGTAACTCGTCTTGTACATTTGTTGTTGCTTTTTTTGTGCTAGCAATTTGGTAGCCCCGAAAATGCAACTTTTTATTTTTTTTTTAATTATTTTTTTTAACTATTTTATGACAGATCTGTGGTTTTTACAATATTGTACAAGTTTCGAAAGGATTTCCTTTTAGTTGATTTTTTTGCACATTAAAAATTTAATTTCTATCTGGTTACACGCTTAAATTATATGTAGTGCATCACATGCATGTATACTAGTGGCACTATAATTTCTAACTAATGCCAATATTTGGTATGCAAAATACTGGTTGTGGCGTCAGAATTGAACCAAAGTGGCATGTCGTTTTTATAAATAAATTCTTTTTACCAAATGACATTTATGCATTTAAATTATTATGCAGACATTTGTTGCATTTGTGTAGTACAGTTCAAGCCTAAATTTGTCAAACACAGCAGATGTTCTATTATTCTTCCTTCCGTTCAAATTTATCCTCTGGCAAATAATTCTAATTTTATGTGTGGAGTTTCCATTCTTCTTTAAATTATTTTAAATTTATGCTTTTAAAGGCAACTATGTTCTGTGTGTAGATTTTAAAACTTAAGCAAACTTTATCACACAACGACAAGCTGTTCACAAGATGTTTTATATCATTAACATTTGTTTTTATGTCTTGTGCTATTACATGAATATATGAGTTAAATGGTTCTTGTACGTTTACATACTTAGTGGAGTTAGGCAGTAAAATCTCTTCAGAAATGATGAAAATTTTAAAACGAAAATTCAGGACTTTACATAAAAAAGTAGATAACAGAGTTCTGCAGAGGAATTCATTTTTAAACAAAAATGGGATGAGTATAAAAAATTTTTTGCACCTAATTGAAACCTGCTTTTTGTGATTTAATATTTTTAAAGATCAATTATGGGCCGTGGCAAATAATAAGCGTTAACATTTATATATTACTCCATAAATCTAAGATGTTTTAACCGATTTGGATCAGTCACACCAGAATTTGCGAAAAAAAAAATACCTTTAATCTATTTTAATACAATTTTTTACCAGCTCCATAGTTTCCAAATTAATTCGAAATTAATGCTGGAAAACTGTTGGCTAAAGAAAAATACAAATTGTTTGATTATATTATTCATAAAATAATTCAATTTAAACTTTATTTAGAGTTAAGTGAATGTGACTAGTTTTATTAAAAATTAGAATATGTGCAAAAAAGCAAACATTGGGGTGACAGAAAATTAAAAAAATAAATTGTGTTACTGCATATACATACATATACACATATACATATATATATATATATATATATATATATATATATATATATATATATATATATATATATATATATATATATTTTTTTTTTTAGGTAAAATCGACATGGGCTCTTAATGGGTTAAGCATTTATAAAAAGTTTTTGTATTTCCTTAAAGGCCCCTTCCAACGCTTTAAAATGATGCGCATCGTGACAGTGTAAAAAAATTAAAATTTTAGAGCTTGGTAACTCGGAAAATATGGGCGAGCGCCAATATTTCGACTTGATGTTTTTTTTTTCTTAATTTTTAATTCTCTATTGACGTATATATTTAATTTTTGATTGGGGTAACTTTATTGTTCTAAATGACATGAAAAAATTAGAGGTAGGCGTGGTGTTTTGCCTGCTGCCTCGAAGGACATGGACAATGAGCTTCAATAGCACCTCTTTCGACACTATATATGATAGATTAACATATTAATTTTTGCCTCGGCAAACTTAATTTCAACACTAACTCTTAGGGACAGACCGACCTCGCTAAATCGATTTCGCTATGCATAAGAAGTCAGAATGTTATACTTTATAGGGTCGAAAATAGATATTCTATATAGATTTACTCACGGATTGCCAAACTTAGATATATCCTTCTTCAACTTTTTGTTGTGAAGGGTATAATAAAGTCTTAAATAATGATACTTTTAGGTTTGAAGGTTTGTAAAACCCCACGACGTCTTGTGACTATTGTAAGTTTTCTACTGAAAATTTCCTTTAAATAAACTTTGCCAAAAATTAATTTAAGAAAAGTATAACAGTTTGTTAGTTTCTCTATGGCCTCAAAAAAACATGAAGTAAAATATTGGCCAAGCAGGATTTTTGTGTATCATAAGAAATTCCGAAGCTTTAACAATACAAAATTGAAAGAGGTTTACAAATACGAGACCTTAGGAAGCAAGTAAGTTTTGAATGAAAATGAATAAAGCGAAAGGAAAAGCATAGTCGGTTTGAAAACGTCTCCCATATTTATTTGAAGGAAATAAAACCAAACAAGAAAATATTTCAAGAACTACTTTCCTTCCACACAAGTCTTAAATACAAACTGCCTATTAAAATTCATTTCTCATACATAAATTTGATTATTGATAATTTTAGTGCAGTATCCTGTCAACAGTTATTTATGACTATAGCAGTGCCCACAACTTCTTCAACGAGTCACATATAATTTTCTTTAAATTCAAATTGAGATAAATGCAATTTTTAGTAAATAAAATAAAACAAAATGTGCTGATTTTAGTGCCATTTTACCGGTAAAATATGGTACTTTCGCATTTACATTTCTATGTTTTCTACGAAATAACTTATTTTCCCAACTTAAAGAAAACACAGACGGGCAGACAGAAAATAATTCAAAAATAGGAGTTAGCCAAAGAAAAAATATCTGAAAAGGTGTCAGTGATACAAAAGGGATGTTTTCTTTTGGTAAGATAAGATTTTATGAAGTTAAATATTTTTAAAGTTTCTGAAATACGAAACAAACTCCTATTATGTCAAAAAATTTAACGAAGTCAATGGAAAATATCCAAATTAGTTTTCTAGTTAAACGATTTTTCCATACTTTGTGTATATTAAAATATTTAAACAGCGTTCTTTTTTATAATTTTAGTGCCACAATTTTCTGATTACATTTGGTTTTCATTGCCTATAATTTATATGATGCTAAATCACAATATTACACACTCAACTTAATTCTACACAATACAACATTACATTGCCTCTCACTTATTAATCGAAAATAGCGTTTATTTAGGTCCATCTTTCACTTGTACTCCAATCATATTAATTTGTATTGTACAAGTTGTTAAAACTGTTACAGATACTATTACAATTTGATATTAAATACAGTGAAAACTCTACTTGCGGAAATCTCCCGCAAGCGGACACCTCTACTGAGCGGACAATTTCTTCAGTCCCTTTTATTTCCGAGTATGCAATCAAATTTGTTTCACTTACATATCAATACATAAAAGAATATTTAATAGCAGTGAATGCCGACCATTTCTAATCAACGGACGGACAACTCTCCATAACGGACAAATCTGCTCTGACGGTCGGTGTCCGCCCACGGGAGCTTTCACTGTATATGGTTATGATAATTATTTTAAGTAATTTATAATATCCTTTTTATAACCTTCACCACAAAAAGTGGAAAAAGGTTATATATAGGTTTGTCGTGCCGTGTATAACTTCTACAATATCCATATCTGACCCCCCCATAAAGTACATATATTCTGACTCCTTATGCATATCGAAGTCGATTAGTGATGTCCGTCTGTCCGTTCGTTAATAGTGTTTGCCGCGGCAAACTTGGTGTTACAGACAAAATAAATTTGGCAATCGATCAGATATACTGTCGAAAAAAGTGGTATTGGATATCAGCAAGAATATTTCATGTCCCACGAGGCAGCAGGCAAAACACCACGCCTACCTTTAATTTCTTCATATCATTTGAAAAAATAAAGTAACTTCAATCCAAAAAAATTAATATATGGGGCGATATAGAATAAAAAAATAAGAAAAAAACCTGAAATGAAAAAATTGGCGCTCGCCCATATTTCCGAGTTACGCGGCTCTGAAATTTTCAAATTTTTTTAAATTTCAACATGGGTATTATTTTAAAACCTTTGAAGAGAGCTTTAAGGAAATGCCGATAGCTTTAAAAAAAGAATAATATATACGCAATACCATTTTTTTTATTTTTTTTATTCTCTGTTAACCTTATATTTGCTTTTTAGATTGGAGTTACTTGCCTAAACTTGGTCTACATTGATAGTGAAGGGTATATCAGATTCGGCATAGCCGAATAAAACACTCATACTTGTTTATTTTCTTTTGTAAAACTTTAATAGTAAAATAAGAGCACCTTTGTACTTTGGTTTGAAATTGACGATATCTGAAGTATTTAAAGCTCTAACTAAAGAAAACTGAAAAAGGACTTTAATAAAATTGCTTTAGAAAAATATTTAGTGTTTATGTAAATTTAAAGAGCTTAACTTTTAATCCTTCTAAAATTGCTCACATTTAAATTGACTTGGCCATAAAAGTCTTCTAAATGTTACTTCAGAATGTATACTTCGATTTTGATTTCTCTTTATGGCTTAAACAATTTAAATTTAACAAAAGAGTAGTAGAAGAGTACATGCAGGTCTATGGTTTTTACTTACTAAAATAATTGTACATACAAATAGATGAGCATTATCAAAACCCATTTAAACTTAAGTAAAATTTGAAGGCTTAAACGTTTTCAACATTGAAATACATGTTCATAATAAATTTAAGACTTTGTACATATGTTTATGTTTGTATGAGATTTTAAAAGATTCAATTTGTGGATTTTCGTTAGTGGACTATTTAAATAGCTTTAAAAGTTTTAATTTAATTGAACTTTCTTCTTGATATTGTTTGTTGCTCCTGTAGTTCTCAAACAATTTTGGTCAATTTTGGGTTAGATAAAAAACCAAAAGCAATTAAAACTATTTTCAATTGAGGCTTTAAAATTAATAAAAACGATTTTTGAAGTGAGAACACCATTGTATAAGAGAGTATTTATATAATTCCGTTAAATTTTCTATCTTGGAATGAAAGGCAAAAAAATTAAAGCAACTAAAACTTTCCTAATTCTTTTAAATTGAAACACAAAGCATTAGATTTTATTTGGCTAAGGCATTAAAGTGAAGTAGCTTTTAATACATTCATAATTGAAAAAAAGAATATTTGAAAAAATTATTAAACGAATTGCTCTAAAAGAATAGAATGCATATGCACTTTATACCACAGTCTATTCCTAATGAGCCGAACTACTCAAGGCATCTGGAAATAAAAAATGTGGCCACGAGATAACCTTAAGCATAATTCTTTTAGAGTTTAAAATAATACTCTGACAATGTTACTCCCTATAGCACTTTGCAGCAGCAAAGAGGAAATTTATTTTCCTTAGTTCCTTACATAAAAACAATATGATCACTTCAAAGAGCTAAAAAAATAACGGGAAATAACATTTTGAAATTATCTAGCCTCCTGAAAAATAGGATCCCAAGGTGGTCTTCATCCTGTGTTAAAGAGTGAAGCACACACATAGTACGCGTATTGCCGATTCGACTTCTTTGGTGCCACCGCATACTTTGCAGTAATCTTTTGTTTCACCTTCGGCCTTTGTTGACTTTTCGAACCAGACAGTGCTCTTCCACAACATTCACGACGAGGAAGAAATCCGATTCAGGCAAAGGCAGTAGGTAGTAATTAAATTTATTATAAATTTGTCTAAGACTCCTACCCCGCAAGAGAAGCTTGTAAGTTGCTAGAAGTATGTGCACATCTTCCAGTTCCCTTAAGTTGCACAAGGTGGTTCCTTATACTTCCAGTTAATTACCATCCGAATATGGTGAATTTCTAATCTTTTACCCATCTAATTAAGAAATCTTCAATTTTTTTTAATTTAAACAGAACCTTTTTAGTAGTAAACTAGCGGCTTGGATTTCGTAAAACTATTATGTCTCAGGCATTTCTCTAACTCTTCATCAGAGAGTATATAGAAGCACCAGGACAAGTTTTGATTTATTAACCCCACCACCCCACATTGTCAGATTTTGTCATTTTAGGGAGTCTAAAGTCTGGATATTATCATGAAAATACGTAGGTTTTTTAACCAACTTCAAAAAAAGAAGAAGAATATCAACTTGACTGAATATTGCTGTTTTTATGTTTGTGTCAGCGGAACTCAGTCATTTCTGAACCGATTTTGAAATTTTTTTCTTTATTTGAAAGGATATGCTTACGGAATAGTCCCGTTTTAAAAACAGTTCATAATCTTAAACATTATAGGTTGTCCAAATACAACACACGTGTTTCTTACGTGTATTCTTTATTTCTGAGCCAATGGCAAAAAAAAAAAAAATAAACAAATTTAAGTCTACAAATTAAAAGGTGTCCCCTTAGGTGACGTAAATTGACCATTATAGGCCTATTTTTTGACCCGTTATATACAAACGTTTGCAAATTGGGCAGAATGTCGATTGTTATGGCCGTTATAGTAACAGTTATTAATATTCTTTTATCGTTTCGAAAGGGTGTCCCCCTGATGCATATGGCCGTACTTATGAAAAATTGTAGACAAGCGCTTAAAATTTAGAAATAACCTGTGTTGCTAAGTCCGCTATAACAACAATAATAGAATTTAGATTCAGAAATTAAATGGTGTCCCAATAATTGGTGTAATTGTTTTTATGTGTCCATACTTTTGAACCATTATAGACAGACAAAAGAAATCTGTTTTGCAGTTTATATTTTCTGTGCAAGAATTATTTAGAAAATTAGACAAAAACAGACAACTGGGACACCCACCCCCATATAACAGTAAGAATTAATATGCATAGGATACCTCACCCGAAGATGCTAGGAGGTTCCCTAGTCCAAAGCAATAATTTAAGGTTATTCGGACATTACTACACTGAAAAAAATTAATGCTTTTAAAAAACTGTTTGTCATTATTCTTTTTTATTATTTCAATATAAAACTATGTTATTGTAAATAAGTATAAGAAAACTTTAATATTTTATTTACATTATTTATTATAAACTCGAGCCATCAGAGTCGTTATTTTGCTCTCCTTACAATGACAAAATTTCAGGAGTTAAAACATGTTTTGTAGTTTTCGGAGTTTTGCGTAATCTGCATATTAACGGATCCGATGATAACAAAAGTCAATAAAATAAGTAAATTTTGTAATCGACTCTATAAACCTTTCTCGTAAAGTTTAAACGATGTCTTCTGTTGTCTTTATGATTGGCCTATTAGAAGTAGGCCGGCATCTACAATTTCTCTTGCATGGTATTGGACTTTGTGGACCGCATCTGGCATGAAATACAATGAATATTTCTCTAAATAAGAACATCTTGTAACTATTGCAAAATAGTCAAAAGTTACTTTAAAATGCAAAGTTTTTTATAAAAATATTTTATGTCTACAGACTTTTCTGCAGAAAGGTGCAAAAAATATATTGTTATCCCAGTAGTTTATAAATAAGATTTTCATATGAAACTTTAGTGTTAACTACTATAAAGCTACGTTAAAAATTTTATTGTTTTGTAATAATCAGGACATGCGGTGTACCGTTACCTTGCTTCGATTCACATTTCTTCGCTGTGGTATGCAATTCTCTCATATTTAATGAAAAGTTAAGCAAAAAACCAGAAAAAACATTTGAATTTAATCCTCCGAAAATAGCAAAATCTAACATTGTGCGCCCTCCGAATGAATGATCAGTTCCAGCTAAAACAATATTGGTATTTATGTCGACTGTCAGGAAGCACTTGCTTCAACATGCTTTTTTACAACTTCTTCCACACTATTATTACTAAAACCATTTACAATGGAAAGACGGATGAATAAGATACAACATGAAGTATTTTGAATATTTTTTTTTTTTGAAGAGGTATTCGCAAATCTGTTGTATGCTTTTAAAATAGTTTCTGCAGGCATTTTGTTAAAAGGAAGCTTGGATGTCGACACAGATAAGTTACTAGATTAATGTCTATACCTGGCCCGCGGACCTTACCAAACGGTGGTCTTACTACTTCTAAGTCCCAATTTTAAGTCCATGGCTTGCATGACCATGAAATTACTCCTTGCTATAAGGTTGGAGTCTAGCCAAACTCCGTCTGTTGAGAGTGCAACAGCACACTTTCATCTATTCCACACCAGAGCTGTACATACATATAGACTTATTTTTACCACAGCCACCACGTTGCCCGTTTACCCACGAGAACCCTCGTCTGAGCCTAGGTTAAATAGCACAGACTCTTGGTGCCTCCAGGGCGAAGGATGTCGACACGGAAATACTTTTAGTAATTATGTCGTAGCGGTTAGGATACGGAGGAGGAGAGAAAGCCTTCTAACTTTCCTATGAAAGTTTGACCTGCCTATTGAAGCATGCCGATTCTTATGCAACTATAAAGTAGCTGATCTTTGTCAAAAGTTAATACTTCTTAACTACCAATAGAGACAGTATGAGCTTGATACTACCGGCACTAATTTGCAGCAGATATAATAAGTAGCGTGGCCTTATTTAAACGGGGATCTTCTTTGAGTAGTCATTAACTATTAAAACCAACAAGGTAGGATAGAAAATAGCTTGAAAATTTTATACATTGCAGAAATTTCAATAAATATAACAAGTATCGCTATTGAAAAAAAAAACGAAACTATTCCATAAATTCTACTACTTGAAAATAATTTGAAATTTCCGGAGCCAAAAGCTGAAACGACATACGAGTATAATATCTAGTAGAATTAACTAAAAGACTTTATTTATCACTAAGATATAATTGATATATAAATAATTTGGTTTCTTGTAATGGAATACCGAAAGGTTCTAAAAATATGGGATTTAATACCATTGACCTGCATTTGCCATGAAAAAATTGTTAACTAAATACAAATTATTTGAATGTATAATCTGTTTTTTCATTTATTCATTTACAAGCCTTCTTTTAAAATTAAATTTTTACTTTAATTTGCATTCACTTGCGGTTTGTACCATTTTATAAATTGCAACAAATTTGAATTTCATCTGCAAATGAAATCAAATAAATTTTTTATTGCAAGCAGTGAAAACTAGACTGCATAATCACACATAGAAATGTGAACAGAAAAAACAAATAATTACGACCAGAAAATTAGAATATTTGTAAAAAAAAAACAATAATAAAAAGCAAACTTAATATGCATAGAAAAAAGATTATATTATCACACAAAATAATTCTCTTGATAATAAATATCTAGTCAACACTATCAGAAGCATGTGTTCTCGACAACTTAAATTTCTTCTTTTAGATAATTAACATACATATGTATTCTTTTAGTATCTTTAAAGTTGATTTTTTGTTTTTAAAAACTATTTGTTTTCAATTTTGAAATAAGTTTAAATATTTTTGACACTCTAATCATCAGGGAAATTTAACAGGAAGAAAAATATTTGAAATTGTGGCTAACAATACTAAAACAGAAACATCCATGTGAAGATGTGGACAAGTCAAATTCTTAGTAAGGCCATGTACCAAGAGGCAGCTGTTTTGTTTATGTGCAAAGAGAACACAAACATCCATGTGAAGATGTGGACAAGTCAAATTCTTAGTAAGGCCATGTACCAAGAGGAAGCTGTTTTGTTTATGTGCAAAGAGAAGAAATTCTGTGTCACTGTAAATGATTTTGACAGAGTAGAAAACATGAACGATAATTTTATACCTTACGCTCAATTTTGGATTGTTGCTAAATAGTAAAAAATTTGGAAAACAGTTGTTCTTAAACAGCTTTTAAAAAATTTAATGCAGCCAGAAATGAGACTTTCCGATCCTTGTGAGGACGTTTGGATAAATAAGTTGGGTTTACTGCCATGGAATATGGCAGACGTATAGACATGAAGTCAATAGTCTAACTAGCTGATGCTGGTCAACCAAGAAAAATTTTTTTGACTTGCGTAAAGCAGAAAGTAAGTAAATCATCAATTGGCAACGATACACTTGAAACGTGGTTATGTTTCGCTCCAAATACAAAACTCGTCCATGGGTTTTTTACACTGTAATACAAGAGTGAATAAAATGATAGCTCGCTCGTTTGATCAGATTATGAAATAGGTGCAAATTGAATGCTGATATGATGACGTTTGCTAATAGTGCAAGCGTATGTATCAGTCCAAATTTTAATAGCCTTTAGGCAGGAACACCAAGAATTAAATTAGATACAACAGAAAATATGTCTGTTTTCTTTGGAAAACGTCCACATACATATGTAAATAAATTTTATTTCTTAAACTTTTTAGGAAGTAAATTAAATTGAACGTAAGCGAAATTTAATTTAATTTATTTGTTATAATACAACAGAAACTTAAAATGCTTTATCCAAAGATATTGCCAAATTGTTTGTGCGCGATCTCTTCTAGATATCAATAGTATATGTAAAATAGTGGTTGTATAGTAGTGTAATACTTACTGATGGGAGAGTGGTCTATATTCTCGACCCAAAAAATACAAAATTTAATTACTTTTTAGTGCTATTTCTCTAATTATCGAAAAAATTTAAAATTCTCTATGTTCCTCCTTTTTCAGGAAAAAAGCGGTTTTTGAAACTGAAAAATAGCAAAATTTGTAAAGTTCGGGTATTTAATTGGTTATCGCTCTTTTTTACATGCAACAAAACTCCAGTTAGCAAATTTGTTATTTGAGCTGATGATTTCTAAGCATACAAAGAATCCTATTAGATCCGCTGAATGAGATAAAACCAAGCTTAGGTAGGTAGCTGGAGTAAAACAGAGTTTTAGGTGTTCAATTTCGTGAAATTTTAAACTAATTTATTGGCAACCGACAATTTATTGTCTATCCGTCAGAGTAGAAATTTATATAGCAGATATTCTCCAACAAAACTTCTTTGATACATACTTTTTTAAGGCCCTTTTATTTCTAATTCAACATGTGTAACTGTGAGGTACATAATCAAATACAAATATTTTCTAATATTAAAACAACTTTCTATGAGAGAACTTTTATTTAAAATTTTAAATGCATTTTATAATAACAATAAAAAGTTTTGTAAATATGTTCCTAATTCTCTAAAGATTTATGCATTAATTTAATTGAAATAACTAAATTATACATCTTGTTTTTAAATCTTTCTCTTGGCTTTTTTCCACAACAAAAGCTAAACTATTTTTACCATTAAAACATTTTCATAGTTTTCTAAGGAAATCTAAACTTTTATTTTAAATTTGTTATGGGAGAGGCAAAATGTACATTAGCATTCAAGTATTTTAGTCCTTCTTAAATCTAGTTAAATTTTTTTTGGAACCGTGGCCACGCAGGGAATATAAATTTAATTAAATTTTTAATGATAATGTTACGAATTTTTAAAACGCTTAACGGACATAAATAAAAAACCACTGATCAAAGAATAACTAAAAAATATTCTAAAAGCAAACATATGTTGAATGATAAGTTTAAAGAAGAATTAAAAATTAGTACTTACTAGAAAGATTTTTAATAATTCCACTGTTAAAATTCTTAGCGATTAGATTAAACAAATTAAATAATAATAATATGACTTTAATTATGTATAAGTATAATTAACACATATAAAAATAATAATAAATTAAACAAGTAAGTGTGCTATATTCGGCTATGATGAATATTATAACACTTTTACAATTTATGTAAATCTAGTTTTGTGAAGTAACTGCAACAAAAATAAACAAAAACTAAATAAATAAATAAAAAAAATGGGCAAGAATCAATATTTTCACTTAGTGTTTTTTTTTATTGATTCTCTATCGCCCTATATGATTGTTTTTCTGATTACAGTTACTTCAATAAAGTAGATTTGTTCCAAATAATATGGAAAAATTAGAGGCTGGTGTGGTGTTTTGATCGTTGCCTTGAAGGACACGGACCGATCTCGTTAATTTTTAATAGCAATATTTACGAAACTATGATCTCTAGCTTCCCAGTAAAAAAGTGAGGAAAAAGATTTTATTAAAACAGCATATCTATACGAAGGAAGTGGTGCAAATTCATGTGAAAAACCTATAAACCTTGGGGTAGTTAAAGACAAGTTGTTTGTTATGACTACCATTCAAATTGTATTATGGTCTACTAAAACTTTTGGGCGTACTGTCGCAAAAGCCTTATTTTAATCCTCGACTTCCTACCTGTAAAACAAAACAAGTCCTTAAATTCGGCCTTTAATTCGTTTATATATATAATAGGGAACGTTTTTTTGTGTTTCGGATTTTTGCCTTTCAAAAAAGTTTTTGATTGTTATACTACTGTTCACTGGGAACGTCTAGCACCAAAGAATTTTGACTTTTGATTTCTCAAATATCAATGGTTGGAACAAAAGCAAAAAAAAGAAAACAAATTAAAGACGAAATACAGAGAGAGATCAGTGAAGAAGTACGTTGGTTGTGTATAGGTTTCGTCTAACCAAATTAATATTGATATGAATACTGCCGGTATTCTTATTTACAAAGTTAGTTGGTTAAATAGACGATGTTTACAATGTACATAACCTAAGATAGATAGATGAGAAGAATGCTGATGAAGGACGCAGCAGTCCAGAAAGTGCAGTATTACATTCTGCCTGCATCTAATTTTTCTTGTTTTCTTTGGAAAACGTCCGCATGCATTTGTAAAATAATTTTTCTTTCTAAAAAATTTGATTAAGATATTAAAATAAATGAACTTAAGCCAAAGTCAATTTCGATTCATTAATAAGAATAATGTTTTGTCACCTCACAGCGAGAACGCCAACTTCTTGTTGAACTTTTGTTCATTTTGTTTTGCTAAGAAAGAAAAATGTGCAAGTATATTGCCAATGCTTTAATTTGAAGAATTTTATTGATTTTGAGAATGTTAACATATATAACTGTTAAGAAAGTAGATTTCTTAACAGTTCTTAACAACATATCCGTTTCCCATTTTGTTAAGAAATAGTGTTCCTTTGTAATTTATTTACAAGACTCAGAATTATCTGTACATGGAGCCTAACCGAGGTTATATTAAAAATCTCTCATTGATAAGCTAACATTTTGAAAACTTTAATTTTGCCACGTTTGATTTTTTGTGACTATATTGTATTTAATTAGTGGTTGTGCCCTATACACACCATTATCAATCAAGTTCCATGTCTCGATAAAATGTGGTTACTTTCCTCGTAACCACCGTTTCAGTATAGTTTCAGAAAAGGTTGCTCAACGATCACAAAAATTTTGAACTTTAATAAATCGTGGTTTTAATAACGGTCAAATAACAGACGTTATTCACACAGACTTCAGTAAAGCTTAACCACAAGTTAACTACAATCTTCTTTCTAAGAAATAAAACTTAATGATCTTCACTCAAAATGCCTTAGGCTGGATTAAATTTTATTTAATTACACACAAAGAAAAAACATGGTTGAGGTAACCATAATCTAAGATCAACATATTATGGTTGAATTATATGGTTGCTAACAAAACATAAGCCCTATTCACGATCTAGTGCAAATGGTCTTGCATCATAGCATTTGCAAAATTGTGTGGCAGACTTTTAGTTTACACCAACAAAACATATAGCAATGAGTAAAATATGATACACAATTTTGCAAATGCTATGATGCAAGACCATTTGCACAAGATCGTGAAAAGGCCATAGTATTGTAACATTTGCGACCATATTGTTGTCTAGAAAAACAATACCTTTGTAAAGTATAAACATAATTATGTTCAAATATACATTAAATGGTTAAATTAAAATATAATAATATGGCTGAAAATGTGCAAAATTTTCTTGATATAAGAGACTTATTATTGTTATATTCACTAACGATTTGTCATACAAATTATTCAATAACATACATTCACGAAAAATTCATATACTTGCTTATAATAAGACTTAGATCATAGGCTATTATTTGATTTCATTATTTGCATATTATTTTCAATTATTTATTTCGTGCAAAAATTTTGGTTTTTTTACTTTCTCCAAAAATAAAAAACAATTTCAAATTTTAGCTAACAAAAAAATTAATAAACTGTCAAGAACTATAACAAACTATTTTTTACCGCAAACATTATTCTGTTGATTTTAATAATACTTTGATTAAAAAAAAAATATATATTATGGTTAAATATTTTATATTATTTTTAATAAGTTATAAAAATTTGGTTGTGGTTGAAATTTTTTTAAGTTAAAACAAACTATGTTGCATTTTTTGTGCACAGTAACCATATAATCGTTAAAAGTTAACAAAAAATGTTTATCGTGACTAAAGTTTTGGTAAAAACAACTATAATTGGTTCTCCGCAACTATACATTGTTACAAAGATTATAATATGGTTATTGTGACCATATCACAATCATGTTTTTTTCTGCGTGTAGGAGAACGCCAAGATTTGATTATAATAATACGTTCTCTAAAGAAATTGTTTTAATCTTTGAATCCCTCAAGAAGGCCGTCTTGGTGCTATATTATTCTGTATTTTCGTGATGGATTTTGTGTGTGTAACTAAGTTTTGCAATACTTTAATGTGCGCAAAAGATGCGAAGATTTCCATCTGGTGAAGGCTATCCCTATAGTTGCTATAATTTGATGTACATAATTAATGTAATGTTTTAAACCGTTATTTTAGACTTGAAAATAATAAGTATAATAAGAAGTATAAATATTTTAAATTTTTAATGTAAGGTATAACAATAGTTGATGTATTCGGCCAAACTGTTGAACCGTTATAGAGAAGCGTTTAAAATTTACAAAAGACCTGATTGCTAAGCCAACTATAAGAGCAAGTATAAAATTTGAATTTTGAAATTAAAGGGTTCACTCCCCTATAGTTGCTGTTATTTGATGTATATTACCTTACTGTTACACAGTTGTAGGCAGATGGTGGAAATTAACGATGAGCTTTAGTGCTAAGTCTGCCATAACAAGTATAAAGTTTGGAGATGGAATATAAGAGTGTTTCAATAATAAATGTTATTTGATGTATGGATCATATTTTTGAACCATTATAGATAAACAGATGAAATTTGTTTTGAAGTCGGTTTTTTGTAGCAAAAATTATCTTACTGCAGGTAAAAGTCTTTAAAAATATGTTTCTATGTATTTGCTTTGTTTACACTTTTTAACACGACGCTTACTTTTTGTTTTTGTTGAGTAAAACCGCAAAACAAAAAAAAAAAATTACCGAACACACTTCACGAGTATGTTAATCTAAAAGCTGGAGGGGTACTCTCTATTGCAATTGCGAAAGCAAGTTCTATGTGATAGGTAGATGTGATAAGAATTGCCAACGCTTTCTCAAAATGATTTAAATAATTCTTGAAAAAAAACCGACTTCAAAACATATTTCATATGTCTATATATATGACGGTTCAGGAGTATGGCCTCCAAACTTTATACTTGTTCAACTGTTCAATAGTTTGCCAATATACATCAAATTACAACAACAAAAGAGTCACCCTTTATTTCCATATTATATATTAGCTGTTGTAGTATATTTAGAAATCAGGTTCTGTGTAAATTTCAACCGTCTATCTATAACGGTTCAACAGTTTGCCAAGAACATCAGATTATATCAACTATTGAAAAACCCTTGAATTTATAATTTAAAATTTTTATACTTCTTATTATACCAAAAAAAGTATTGGACATTCTCTCTAAGATTCAGGTGTTTGTATATAACGGTTCAAAAAAATACGAAAATATGGAACAAATTACATTAATTTTGGGACCACCCTTTAGTTTCTCAATTCCAATTATAAGCTTCTTGTTATGGCGGACTTAGCAAAACAGGTCCCTAGTAAATTTCAGCTGTCTGTCTATAACGTTTCAAAAGTTCGGCCAAATTACATCAACTATTGGTATACCCGTTTATTTCAAAATCAAATTTGATACTTTTTGTTACAGCGGAGTTAGTAATACAGGTTCTTTGTAAATTTTAATCATATGTCTACAACTGTTTATAAGTATGGTCATATACATTAAATTCAATGAACTTTTTGGGCACCCTGTTATATATATAATTTTAAATATTAATACTTGTTATTCTAACAGCCATAGCAATTAACATTCTGTAAAATTTGCAAGCGTTTGTCTATAACGGTTCAAAAGATAGGCCCATATAAGTAAATTTACATCAATTATGGGGACACCTTTTAGTTTTTAGATTTATTTTTGTATAACTTGTTGTTATTGTAATACGCAGTCACTTTAAATTTTACAAAAGTGCCCTTTACAGTTCATAATATATTTAAAGTATGTATATTGTATGGGGACACCCTTTAATTTTTAAGATTATGAACTGTTTCGTAAACGGGACCAATCTGTAAGTATAGTCTATAATATTACCAAAAATTTTCAAAATCGGATCAGAAATGACTGAGTTCAGCAGCAACATTCCGCCGAATTGATAACCTCGTTTTTTCAATCGGTTAAGAAGAAGCAACACTAGCACAACTAAATAAACAATAGTTAAGAATAAAAAAATAAATAAAATTAAATGTCAATATTTTCAAACAAAGCTTCCCGGCCAATATAAAGTACTATTAATTACATACATTTAATTCAGATAAAAAAAATATAATTATAATTTAGAAATTTTTTAATCTGTGTTTTATTGTTTTTTTTTTTTTTTTTTTTTTGTATTAAAAATAAAATATTGATGGACTCAGTGGCATTATGGATGGAGACGGAAAACGAACATAACATTTAACATGTAATTTTCTTGTTCTTCCGCATACATAAATATTTACGAGTAATGCGTTAGTTTCACATTTTATATACAAACATATATAATATCAAAATACATTACTTTTTTCCTGCCCGCTTCATCCCATTGGACTACAAATTTTTTGCGCGTTCTTTGACATTCTCGCCCTGCAATTGTCCCTTGGCCAAACCGCTGTTTTGCTCCAAAAAATAAAATTTCGAATTCCCGTTGCTGAGTCTTTAACTTTTTAGGATTTTCCCTGATTAGTTACTTTTGCGTTTGATATTTTGTTAGCGCAAGATATTTGCGCATAACGAACGATATGGATATAAGCTTTCGTATTACTGACTGAGGGAATACCATATGCGAATTGTGCAATTACGTACCGTTTTTCTTTCGCATTGCAATAAAAAGTTACCGCTCCTGAATAAATAATAAAATAATTTTGAAATTTCTTTTATGGCAAATTTGTATAGAAAATTGCATATCAATTCTATTTTAATATTTTATGAAAACGGCAGTAAGCCTTTTGCGATGTTTTTAAATCAGAAACAATTAAATTTGCAAGACAAGTAAACGTATGGTAAAACATCTCAAAAGCAACTCATTTTACACTTAAACAGTTAAAATTTGCTAAAAAAAAACATAAGTGTGACCGCTATATAAGGATAACTAATAATTATATAAATTCGTAATTTTCCTTAATTATTATTACAACAGAAAATTTAATATTTAAATTTTTTATTTTGTTTATTTTGGTTTCCTAAAAATTTTCCAATTTAGAGTTTTGTGTGAAAAAAAGAATCTGTTTAGAAAAGAAACGAAAGTTGAATCATAACATTCAAATTTCATATCACGTACTATTGACAAATCATTGCGGTTGTTATTGCTTTTCGGCAGACTGTAATAACAGATTTTTGTTATTCTTAGATTATCTAAAATTTTTTATTCACCAAAAAGAATTAATGTATGTATTTATATTTTATATTTGAATGCTACTGGTATCGTGTTTATGCAAATTATTTGCCCATTTGATTTTAAATTGAAAACACATTTTAAATACGCAAGAAATTAGTTTTTTTCTTTTTACAATAAAATGTTAACAGATATTTCTCTTGTATCGATATGAGATGCTGGTTCAACTAAACATAAATTTGTTATTTTATTGCTAACAAGAGCTGCACGCATTATAATAAGTTTTATAAGTAAAATGCTATAATTTGTAATATTTATTTGGCAATACAGCACGTATTCGGTAATTATGCCTGTTTAAATCAATAAGTTGGTTTTGTTTATACTTTAAATTGAAAGCAAATTTAAATAATACAAAAGTTCGCCTTGTGGCCAAAACTCGACCAAGTATATAATTAATACTTTTTGCTCTATTTTATTTATGTGCACACTCATATTTTGTATACATGTGTATTTTTTGCATGTGCAGTGGTAGCTATTTTAGTGATTATTTATTTTTTAAAAACTGTACTGACTTAAACAAGTTAAAGACCCAAAAATTTTAACTATGGTTATAGTAGGGTTTTGTTTTGACTTAACTATAAAGGTAAATCCTTCGCGTATTTTATTTCATTGATATTTTTACAAGATATCAGAGCCAAATGGTCAATAATTGGGTAAAGCAATCATGCCTAAATATGTCTGGATGCAATCTGTTCTATTAGCGCGTAGTCCTTTTTTTTCTTTTGACATTAATTTAATTGAGTAACCGATCATGAAAATTTTGCTAAAACAAACGAACGAATTGAAAACGTTATTTTTAACAGGGTGCGATGAATTTTGACTGATTTCAACTACACCTCGGAGTAATTAATTAAATAAATTAGTTAACTGCCAGTTGCATTAGCATTGAATCATAAATAATGCATTTGATGTTTTTAGAATTACTATTATCTGCACTAATGGTAGTGCTTTTCATGGATAATGAGTTAAAAAAAAACAAGTAAGAGTGATATTTGGCTATGCCGAATCTTATATACCCTTTCTACCTATGCAGATCTAGTATAGTAAAGTAACTTAAATCAAAAAAGCAAATATTGGGGTGACAGAGAATTAAAATTAAAAAAAAAAAATTGGTACTGCATATATATCGTCATCTTAGTGGGTTAACCATTTTTTTTAAATTTTTAGTATTTTCTTAAAGATCTTTTCAGAAGCTTTAATGATACCCATATTGATATAAAAACAATTTTAATTTCAGAATCCCGTAACGCGGATAATATGGGCGAGCGCCAATGTTTTCACTTGATGTTTTTTACTATTTTTTTAGTTCTCTATCGCCCCATATATTTATCTTCTTGTTTGGAGTTGCTTTATTGTTCCAAATGAGATGAGGTAGGCATAGTGTTTTTCCTGCTACCTCGAAGGACATGGACCGATCATGCTGATTCCCAATAGTACCTCATATGACACTATATCTGATCGATTGACAAATTAAAATTTTTTGCAGAGGCAAACTTGATTTCAACACTACCACGGACGGACAGACGCCCATCGCTTAATCTACACACGGAATGACAGCATTTACGTCTGTACCGATTGCAATAATATTTTAAACATATTTATGTAAAGGTAAGCATATTTTACGTTTATTTTGAAAAAAAGTAAGTAAAAAACGCTTGCAGGGTTGTTAAGTGAAATTAGACTGAAGTTTTAAACATATCTTCCCTAAAATTGACAAACTATTAAAATATAAAACCATCTATAAAAGAGATAAAGTTTATTTTTTATGCATAGTTTAAAAGTTCTGATATAATAAAGTTATTTTTTATAAAAATAATTATTATTTTCCAATTTTAATTAGTAATTAAACCGGAGTGAAAGCGTTACATCTGCGATCGTATGAAAAAAAATAACGTTATACACCAATCGCGTAAAGTAATTGGCAACATGAAATACGATTACAAACGGATAGTACTTTTTCGTTTAACTTACAATTGTGGCACAAATGGAATAGATACTGTCGTAAAGTATATTTCTGTTTAGTGTGCATGTTTCCTTATTTAGCGTGACCTGTGAAAAAAAAAATGATTTTAAGCTTGCTAATTTCGCTTATGTTCATTTCTACCGTGCTCGACCAAAAAAAAATATGTTATTTTTTCTTATGGTAAAGTTAGCTTGTTAATATTCTCATTCGAATTCTGAATTCCATTAAAAGACATTGGATTTAGATTTATAAAGCAATAGCTTGCAATCCAAGCCCAGTGCTTTCTAGCATCCATCCAAGGTACCTACTTACATGTATAATTATCGATAATGTTACATGAGCAAATTAATGCTGTGTCGTCAAAAAGTGTTGATATAAGGATATGGAAATTTGGTAGACATATAAAGAACGATTGCGAAAAAAGATATTTTAATCAACGATATTAAAAAACTACTCTTTTCCAAGACCAAGTTCAGAACCCATGCCAGGAGAATGGGTATCCCTTTTAACGACTTCAGCAGAAGTTGTCAGGATGACGAGGAGGAGATATCTCGGTCATCAATACTATGAGGGCCTATCTAATATATCTTCAATGAGTCCAGGTAGGATTAGTTCCTTCTTAAGGTACAGTGGGAGGTTTACCGGCCCACAACCGGACGCCGTGACTCATTCAGGGAAAGAGCGTACACTTTGGTTGACTGATCTCACTTAGCGGATTCTTCTATGCATTTTTCTTGGACCTTCTCCGTATTTTTTAGACCCTCGGCATTTTCTGTCTTTACCTCTCTGTCCTTCTCATCTCTTCATCACCATTTCTCTTTTTCTTTCTTTCTCAAATTCCAAACGTAATCTTTTCTCTCCCTTCTAACAGCAGCTAATACAATTACTGGACCAAAGTGGGCTGTGACAACACGGCTGCCTGACTGCCTGACCTAGCCTAAGATAAAGTTCAAAGAATTAAAGGAAATTCCTTATTTGTGTTTTCTTAGAAATTGTTCTTCAGAAATCATAGATAGGCTGTAACTAAACAAGATTAAAAATACTATTTACACTACTTGGTTCTGAGCGATATTTTGTTACTCATGGTCTTGGATCTAAGCGCCTCATGATTGTTTTCTAAATTTAAAGTAATAATATAAAGCATTCGTAGTTAATTATCTTTTTCTTTTAATTTATTTATTTTATCGGATACAGTTTTTATTAAGATATTAAGTAAGTATTTAAGAATCCTCTTGAATTCAAACTAAGAAATAACTGTGATTAATTGCTAAGATTTCAAATACGTATTAAATGTTTTTTTTTTTTTTTTTTTTTTTGCAAAAGGTAGTTAATAAAGATTTGCTTAGATAACTTGCTTTGAAAAATAATTTTGCATGACGGAAAACAAAGACAAAATCAAAAATATTCAACTGAAAAATTGGTGAAAGCACAAAAAAAATGTTCATAAAACTGAAGCGAAGAAAAATTAATCTAAATGTTGACAAAGTTTTGATGTATATTTGTTTCCCTGTGAATAAATTTATAATCAAAACAAAAACTTATTACAAAAAAGAATATTTTTATATGTACATACATTCTTCATGAAAAAGAATTTCTTTTAATTATAATTTCAACATGATGCTCGTTTTACTAAGACGAGAAATCTTGAAATGAAGAATAAATAATTGAAATAGGAATACAGCGTAACTGAAATCTCTATGAGTATATCATTTCTTTTTAGCAATGAATATTTTATTTCTGCTTTACTTTTAGATGTTTTATGGGAAACATTGCTAACTGCAAAACGTGAAGCCGAATTAAATTGATTTTTTTGGGTATGTTAAGTTATAATAATTCTTGCAAAAAAAACCGACTTTAAAACAGATTTCATCTGTTTGCCTATAACAGCTCAAGTGTATGGCCACATAAATTAGGTTACATTAACTCACACACTTATATTTCCAAACTTTCAACTGTTCAATAGCTTGGCAATAAACATCAAATTACAGCAACTATAGAGGCACCCTTTAATTTTCAAATTCGCATTATATACTTGCTGTTGAAATAGATTTAGCAATCAGGTTCTGTGTAAATTTCAGCCGTCTGTCTCTAACGGCTCAACAGTTTGCCCCATATACATCAGATTATATCAACTATTTATTTTATAATATAATATTTTTATACTTCTTATTATACCAAAAAAAGTAGTGGACATTCTGTCTAACATTAAGGTATTTCTATACAACGGTTCAAAAATACTGCCATATAGAACAAATGACATTAGTTTTGGGCACACCCTTTTCATTCTAAATTCAAATTATAAGCTTCTGGTTATAGCGGATTTAGCAAAACATGTCCCTTGTAAATTTCAGCTGTCTATAATGGTTCAAAAGTCCGTCCACATCCACCATATTATATCAACTATTGGGACACCCGTTTATTTCCAAATCCAAATTTTATACATGTTGTTATACAGGAGTTATTGATACAGATTCTTTGTAAATTTCAATCGTCTGTCTACAACTATGGGTGCACCCTTTAATTTATAATATTAAATATTAGCAATACAGATCCGTTTTAAGTTTCAGCGTTCTGTCTATAACGGTTTAAAAGTTTGGTCACACAATTGAAATTACATCAACTGCTAGAACAGCCTTTAACTTCTAAATCCATGTTTTATACTTGTTGTTATAGCGGACTTAGCAATACTGGTTCGTTGCAATTTTCAAGCGTCTGTCTACAACTGTTCAAAAGTGTGGCCATATACATCAAATTTTATGAACTATTGGCACACCCTTTAATTTAAAATTTGTAATATTAATACTTGTTACTACAACGGCCATAGCAATTGACATTCTGTCCAATTTGAAAACGTTTATCTTAAACGGTTCAAAAGATAGGCTCATATAAGTAAATCCTCATCAATTATGGGACACCTTTTAATTTCTAAATTCAAATTATTAACTCGATGATATAGTGGATTTATCAATACAGATCCCTTGTAAGATTCAGCGTTCTGTTTATAACGGTTCAAAAATACGGCCACACACTTTAAATTACATCTACTATTGGAACACCCTTTAACTTCTAAATCCATATTTTAAACCTGTTGTTAAGCATAATCTATCATATCACCAAAAATTTTCAAAATCGGATCAGAAATGACTGAGTTCTGGAGGCACAAATATTAAAAAAAGCAACATTCAGCCGAATTGTATAACCTCCTTCTTTTCTTGAAGTCGGTTAATGAAATACCAAGATACACACTTGCGGTTCATATTGGGAAATAAATTTTGCTTTTTTATACACAAATCAATTATATTTAAGAATTCTTTATAAATAGATAATAAGTTAAATACCAATGAAAGTTTTTTCTTTGAATAAATGTTTTAAATTATAAACTTATTAGACTATTTAAACAAATTAAGCCACAACCTTGTGCTTGGTAACATTTTCGAATACAGATATACAAACCCAATATAAACAGTTATTTTTTTCTTATTTCAACCACATACATTAAAAGGTAAATAAGGATACACCCTGATACGAATTTTGAACACACTTGAACGTTTACATTTAACGGTGCAATTGTACATATTTACATTGGAGTACAAGCTATTTCAATGGTATCACTCGCTAACCTTGCTTGTGGCAATTTCAGTAATTGCCTTTTCAATATTAGTTTTAGTGGTTTGTATACTAAAATATTTCTTAATTAGTTTATTTGTGTGTTTCTATAATACTGTCAGCATTTAGGTACAAAGATAAACTAACGTTTTTTTTGCTGGATATTTTTTTCATATCATTTGAAACGCTGCATTTGATTATTAATGAAGTGAATAAGTGTATAAGTTTACACATGTAAATTTTTAAATATATATATGTATATTAAGTTATAGAAGAATATATAGTTCACTCGTGTTTATGTTTATACATATATACATATATCAAACATGAGAGTAGTTCATTAAGTAAACTAATTACCATTAAATTATAAGTAATGGTGATCATTTTTTTGGCATTATCATTATTTTTTATAATAATAATGATTTTTAATTAAAAGCTTTCATTGAGAATAAGTTGAAAATAATGTTTTTATTATTGATTTGTAATTAAATAGTTTTAAAGCATCTTAAAGATTAAAGTGTAGCAGAGCATAATTTTTAAATGGCATTTTTATCACAAAATTCAATAAAGCATGTACGTTTTAACATTCCCAGACAATGAGACACAATAGAAATACATCTTTGTTTTCGTATAAGTAATACCATCTACTAGCTGGGATGTTAGGTGATTTAAGATCTAGGGCATTAAGTTTTACACCAGAGAACGGCACGAGTACACCGCAACCATGGGTATACCGCATACTTGCTCTATATTTTTCATACCCGAGTATTTTAAACACCGCAATAAAAAGTTTCGGTGTTTATTTTACCCATTCTTGTAAGTGTTTTTTGTTTCGGGTATATTTAAAACAAAGAGCCTAAAAACGAGTTTTAAAAATATCGCAATCAGAATACTCGTACGCGAGAATTTTTTATTTTTCTCTATTTGTAAGCAGCGTTGCCATATTTTTACCCTAATAACATTTCTTACTGCCGTTTTGTGAAATTCTGAATTGTACGAGTATGCAGGTTTACTTATAAAAAAAAAACTAAATTTTATCAAATCTATTGCTTAAACATTATAAGCAAAAAAATAGGCAACAACCTTTTTCATATGTATGAAATACAACACATATTTAATGAATTAGTTGCAATAAAAACCGCTTAAAGGCAATAACATTTATAAAAAACCCACATGCACCACACACACAAACCAAGTAGACTTTTATTCCATTGTTTTGAACAGCTTTTGTACACTATTAACAGCTTTTATACACTATTTAAAGCAGGTATACTTATTTTGTTGCTGTTTTTATGTACAAATATTTTCAGTTTATGCGCCTTGTTGTCATAAACGTGCTACTAACTGTGTTTAGAAAAACAAAATGATAAATAATAAAATAAATTTATTTTTGGAATCCGTGAATAAAAGGAAAATTACTAAATTTTTTTAGTCTTAAACAAAACTGTATGTACACAGATGTAATATTACATTGACTAAATGTCATTATACCTCATAAATAATAAATTGCAATAAAGTTTTTAGTTTACATATTTTATTTTGCTAAATATAATTATTGCTTTTGTACCTATTTATTATTTTTAAAAATCTATTTGCTTAAAGAATAGAATTTATAAATTTCTATCCATTGTGATTCAAAAAAAAAAAAACAACACTAAAAAACTAATATAATAAACAATGAACTATTCTTGAGTTATTAATAAACTTTTGTTGTGTTTTTAATAAATAAAAATAATGCGAATTTTACGGGTTCAATTCAATTTAATTTCTGCTATATATTAAACTTTCATAATTTCAAAGAAGTATGTATGTTAGCTAATTTAGACATTGGCGACTTTTGATATTGTGTTTGATTTAATAATTCTGATCTGATAACTATGTTTTTCTACACTACACACGTTAAAATCTCTCTCTCTCTCTTGGTGTTTGCTGTGAGTATGAGTACGAATAAAGTAAAGCCAGCATCGCAAACATTTTACTTGAGTATGCTAGACACTAACTCATCAATACTCAAATGGAATGGGGATAGTAAATGCTCGCACAAAAGAAATGCGGTGGCGATCACACCGCAACCGCATTTAAGATGGGTATACTTATAGGATTAAAAATAGACACTCTTGCAGTTTTCTGTTTTATACCCTATTCATATATAATTAAAAAGTTATTAAAATTTTCAAATATAGATCTAACTACAAAAGAACGAACGGTCAAACCGAATTCGATCAAATTGTTAGAGTTCGTCCGTAGGGTCGTGTAGATGGGATATTGTTTGTACGACGCATTCGTGAGTTTTGACTAAAACGTCTGTCCCAACAAAATTATTGGTATAAGCTAACCGTTTGGCAACACTATTGTAAAGCTTTCAACATAACTTATAAATCTGGCAGTCCTAAATTTAGAACACTAGAAAAAGGGATATTTATTTAATACAAGTTTTGTCAAAATCATAAAAAAGCTTAAACAAGAATTTAAAATTAATATTCGAGTTACTTATATTTCTACACTCGTAAAGTTAGGTATTAATCCTAGACACTATATTTTTATTACCTATCCTTAACCCTACATTTTATTTTTTATTTGTTATTAATAAATGGAAAATAACTAAACTCATCATTTACATATGAAGGTCATCCTAAAAAAGTGAACATAATGTTTCTCAAAATTTAATGAAAGAATATAATTACCAAGATCTTTTATTTTCAATTCACCCATTTATAACTGCTTTTAATGAGCAATTATAAAAAATCTTCCTTATAGGTTGGTCCTCACTCACCTGTCTTTCTATAAATTGGTTTATTTAAATATAATCAATTCGATTA
Source organism: Gymnosoma rotundatum (assembly GCA_916610165.2). NCBI lineage: Eukaryota > Metazoa > Arthropoda > Insecta > Diptera > Tachinidae > Gymnosoma > Gymnosoma rotundatum. Next base: position 141,285,827 of record OU744336.1, on the reverse strand, counting down.
TATTCAACGACATTTACGGCTTCACCGATTCAAAAAAATGAAGACAGCGATAGATTTTTATTTAGAAGTTCCAAGAGGATATGCTTATTAAAAAAAACGTCAGGGTAGGTAAGTGGGAAATAGCAAAAATGCACGGAATCGATTTAAACAAAAAACAATTTTAAAGAATATTTGAAAGAAAATTTAGTCTTACTTCATAAGTTCCAATAGGCAGAAGGAAATCTGTTATAACTTCAATATAAATCCAAAAAAAAAAAAAAAAATTGCTCGGAAGAGTGTTCTTGTTACTATTAATCTCATTGGGGTAGCGAAGCGCCGTGGGAACAACTATTATTATTTTTTTCAATTGTATTTAGAAATAAAATGATTAAATTAAAGTTTCATTGCCATTATTGAAAAACAATTATAATTTGAATAGAATCATAACCACTAAGTGGTAGTTATATATGTTTTTAATTGTAATTATTTCAAACAATGCCAATGAAATGTCAATGGTAGTGAAAAAGTCCAAGTATTATAATTATATATATGTCTTAAAAGCGTAATTTAGAGTCTGTATTTTTGTTAAATTTTTAAAGTTTTTAGGGTAACGTTTGTTCAAAACATTTCAATTTTTAGTAAATGCATTTTGAAATTTGCATATTATTGAGGGGGTTGCGTGGGTAAATTTAAATAAAATATTTTAATTTCGTACAGAAAAAAATAAGGGGATTAGATTACTATAATTTCTTACAAAATTGGGGTTTCAATAAAAAAACGTACCTTCGGGTTTGTGGGCTATTTTTATAATAACCAACTTCGTTTATTTCTCCATATTTCTTAAACTTAGTTGTATAAACACAGTAGCAACCATAAGGGTTGTATTATTTTAAAAATAAAAATAAGGGTGACCAGCGTAGACATCCCGCCCCCTTGCAATAGTGCAACAAGGAGAAGCGGGAGCTAGGTGATCAGAGATCATAGAAAAAACAAAAATTATATATAAGAAAAAAAATAAAAAAAATATGTTTTAATGAACAGCTTTACTGTTTGGCCAGGACATTAATTATAATCGTGGCGCCATTAGATGCCGCACCAGTGTCAACCACATTACCCTTCTGGCATCGACAGTTATGAGCCTGGTTGTGGGTTGCGCTCGTATTCCCTTTCCTCTTTTTCTGCGACTTTCTTCTAATGTTTTGACTGCTGGGCTTGTCGTCGGTTCTCTGTTTGTTGGTTTTGTTGTGTTTGTGTGCCTCATGGTGGAATTTCTTGTTTTCTACATTTTTCTGAAGGTGGCACGGATGAAGTTGATTTACGTCTCAACTGAACGTTTTACTAATACTATTAACGATAAGTCTAGACGTAAATCAACTTCATCCGTGCCACCTTCAGAAAAACGTAGAAAACAAGAAATTCCACCAAATGCTGTTACTGTGGTCGATATACTGGCCATAGAATCAGTACTACCAGAAACTGCCGAATTTCAATTTTACAAAAACATCCTTAGCCTCGACCTGTGTTTGATACATATTAATAATCTTTTCTAACTACGAAATTATATGGGTAAACCTCATACTTGTAAACATGGTGAAAATAAATTCACAAAGATAAGAAAATAATATTGAAACTGGCTTTCAAGGATAGTGGTTTATAGTAGAAAAAATAATGGCATCATTTTATAAGTTAAAGTTGGTGTAAAAAATCCTTACAGGCAGCTATTAAAAGTAAATTTACGTTGGATAGAATTATTAATATTTTTGCTAGGAACCATATAAAAATTAAATTTCATATTTGCAAAGGATAATTAATTTGTCTTGTGGAAAATTTATTAACTCACACTTTTATTTTAAGTTTTTGTTAAATTTTAAATGAACATTTACAAATGCATTATTTTTCGTTAAATAAAAAACTTCTCATATTTCCTTTATCCGAAAGTCTACTTTAATTAACAAAATTATGCGTAGCGTAATAAATTTGTATTTTTTTTTTTGTACATTTTGTACATTTTCATTTAAATTAACTTGTATTTCTTTATCTCTACTTAGCTTTTTTTCATTATTACGTAACAACTCTGACCGAGATAAAAAAGTTGAAAGATAAAGAAGCAAACTAAGTAACTAAGTTTGCGTTATTTTTTTCCAAGAAAACGGTAAAAAAGAAAGAAAGCGGAAAAAAATGCTAGACGAATTTAATTAATTCAAGCCTAAAATAAATATTAGTTACGTCTATGATACGTCTACAATTACAAATGTTGTGTAGCATTAAATATTTTAAAATAAAAAACGTTTTTGAAGTTTGTTTAAGTCTCGCGCATATTTTGGAACACTTCTAATAAATTATTTATTTATAAATTTGTGAATATAATTGCTTATCCATTGCAATGCTTAATTCGTTTTAAAAAATTAACAAAAAATTTTAGTTTAAAAAATATGAATCCAAAAACTAAAAATTCAAATTTTTAGTAAAAGTTCGCAGAAAAATAACTCTAAATGCTAAAATGCCTGTAGAAAGGTTAAAATTTACATATTTAATTCAAAAGCAATATGGATTTAGAATGAAAAAAATAATAAAAAAAAGACTTGTTAATCGAATGCAGAAACCATTTCATTGTACGCTAAACTATAAATTTAATTGTTGGCAACTGAGGGCAGATTTAAGTTTTGTAGTTTCCACTTAAGAAACAATACTTATCTGCATTTTTAACTGACTTGAAAATAATTAGGAGGTTGTCAATTTGTCTAAATAGTGCTTTTTTTTAATATTTGTGCCCATAGAACTCAGACATTTCTGGACCGAAATTGACTTTTTTTCTTTATTTGAAAGGTAATGCTTACAGATTGGTCGTGTTTTTAAAACAGTTCATAACTATAAATGAATTAAAATTGGTTAATTTTTTTTAATTTCTAAATTTTTTTTGTAGAAAAAAAAATTATTTACAAATGCATGCGGACGTTTTCCAAAGAAAACATAATTTTAATTATTAAAGGATTAATTTTAATAATTAAAAGATATTCCTATACAACAGACATTTTATTGACCGACTTCAATAAAAGAAGGAGGTTTTTAATTCGTCTGAATGTTGCTTTTTTAATGTTTGTGCCTGCAGAACTAAGTCATTTCTTAATCGATTTTTAATACTTGCGTAGGTCAAATTACATCAATTATTGCAAAACCCTATAACTTTTATACAAATTAGAAAAATTTAGAAATAAAAGAGCATTTGGGATTAGTTGATTTAATTTTATGTTTGTGGACAAACTTTTGAACGGTTGTAGACCGAGAGCTGAAATTTACAGGCAACTTTTATTGGTCCGCAAAAAGAACAAGTAAACAATTTAAGCTTAGAAGTTATAGGGTTTTGCAATAATTGATTTAATTTGACCTACGCAAGTATTAAGTTTGTGTTTGGAAAAAAGCGGTCCCTAAAGTTGATGTAATTTAATAAAAGTGACTTAAACTTAAATAAAAATCCCATTTGTTAAGTTTTATTTTTTCGTTTGGAGTTAATTATCCGGGGTGTCATAGAATTCAATGCTATGGGAATTGGATTTAAAACCAATAAAAAAACCAATGTTATCGTTTTTTTGTTCGAATTGGATTTTTATCTGTTTCAGGTGTCGCAGAAACCAATGTTTCTGTGGGTTTTTGTATTGGAAATAAAACAGCAATGGTGGCATCTTGGATTGTGAAAGTAGCTCTTCAATGGTGTTAAGTACATCAAAGCCTCTTCATTTACCCTATAATAAGCTTGGAAACTGCAAGGTAACTTTATTTATATGTATATATATGTATGTTATGACATACAAATTTACTTACGCAGTCTACAGAACATTAAGTGGATTACTACAGTCCCTTAAAATTTTTCTTGTCACCTTTTTTTGGGTTTTTTTTTCTTTCAATAACAAAAAAACTGCAACGGCGGAAGACATTTTCTGTTTTCTATATATATCTTAGCTTATTATATCATTTACAAATGTTTTTATAAAAAAATAATAATAATAATAAAAATAAACGTTTTACACAATATTTTAGCAGTAGATCCCCAATTTACTAAAATTTTATAAAAAAAAAAAATACATTAAAAATATAAACATACCAATAACCACGCAAAACAGCTGACTCGATTATTGGTTTTATAGTTATTCGAAAAAGGCAAAATAAAGACGATATGATGGCACCAAATGAATCCAATATTGGATTTCAATTCCAATAAAAAGCGGAACCGACTTGGATTCTATGACACCCTCGTATATTATTTTTAAATTTTCTTAAATATAAAATTTTATTAACTAAAACTTAAAATTATTATGTCTGTCTTCAACTAAAGTAGCGATATTTTTTGCAGACTTGAATAATTAAAACTTTAAACAATAAACTATTCTTATATTTACATAAAGTATAATTGAAAAGTTTTTTTGGGCCTTTTTTAGAAATTTGTCTACATTTTATGCATAAGCTTAATGCAAAATATTTTTAATTAATTCACACTTTTTTTCCTCAATTTGCATTTTCGTAATCCAACAGTTAAAAATTTTTTCATTTTTTTTTTATAATATCTTTCTATTAGCATGTCATCTTCAGGAAGTTGGTATTCATAATGAGCAACAAAACTTTAGCAAATTTTTTCTTTTCCTTCTGTTTTTTTTTATCAGTTTGTGAAAAAGTTACATTTCCGTTATACCGTTACCAAATATTTCAGTTTAACAAACACCTAGAACAATGTATAAATATCCCTAAACTTGTTGTAGACATTAAGTATTCTAGGGCGTAGAGTACTGGCAAAAATTGACATCTTCTTAACTCTCCAAGTAACGTGAAGAATTAAATCGGATCAATATAGCACGACAAATCAAGTACAGTTCATTTTTAAGGTTCATTTCTACAGTAGACAATTTATGGGGTTAACTTGGCTCTATATACCCGTTTCAATCCTTATAATTTCTTGTTTTGTCTATTTATTTTTTGATACATGTAATATACATATATGTGCTGCGGACTTGGACTATTTTCATTATTTGAAGATAAAAGACAACACGAAATAGAAACATAAACAGTTTTTGTGGGCTTTTAATACTGGCAACCTGTCCATGAACATATTTTTCTTTGAATGAATATTCATCAACTTAGAATACTGTTACATAGTTGTCATAGAAAATTTTGTCGTTGTTATAACTTTTTTATTTGAAATTCTTAGTTTTGATGAGAATTCTCTACAAAATAAAATTTGTTTGTGAATGCAATATTCTTGCATTACAAAAGTTTTTGTGACTTATTGCAAAGAAATACTAAAATTGTTTAGCAAAAGTTAGATTAAAAATGTTTAGTAGAATATCTACATTAAAATACATGTGGTAACAAAAAAGAATCTAACGAAGTAAATAGTTGTTCAAAAATCATTAGAAAATTTTGATTTTCATTTGTTGTTTTAGCAATATTACACAATTAAAAATTTTTTTTTAATTTTTAAAGTTTTCCCAAAGATATTTTTTTTTTAATTTTTTTTACCAACACTTTTAGAATTGTTAAAAAATAGTAAATATGGAATAAATGATTTGTAGTTGACTAGATTTTCATTAACATCTTCTCCGAATTTTATTATTTTTGTTTTTGTGTATTATGCTGTAATCACATTAGCCGCTGAAAGATACACGAACACACGACAGCAAATGACGCTAGCAACATTTCTCGCCTTGTACGCAGCTGCATAATTATTTTGAAGGCAGCAGCTACATAATAAAAATATGATTTTATTGTATTTCAGTGATGTCACTTTAGCAGTTTTTAAAGAAGCAAATCGGATTTAAAATTAAAATATATTTCAAATATAATTATTAAAATTAGTAAAATAATACTTTTAAGGGTTACATCTATTTTTAAGTATAAATAACACGTGGTTGCTTGTCCACTTAAATAAAAAATACTAAAAATAACAGCTCTATGACAGCTATTAAAACCAATCGTGTTAAATATTTACAGATGTCCCATACGACAATTGAAATTAATATAAGTACTTTACCCAGCAAGTACTAAGAACAGAAGTAAATTTTTAACTAAATGTTGTCGACACAAAAAGGAGTTTTAGTTTTATATACATCTTAAAACATTCCTTTGAAATTTTTACAATTATTCTTCGTAAAATTTCGCCATGACAATTCGTCGGTGCGACATTTCTAATTTTTTTAAAATTCAAATTTCGAAAAGTAATTGAAAAAGTATGTAAAAACTGTTTAAATTTTTCTCTATACAAAACTTAAATGTGCTGACAACTGTTTAAATACAATTATACCGGTAAAATTGGGTGATTTTCTACGAAAAAAAATATTTTTGAACCAAAGTTCTAAAGGATCGCCTCACAAAATTGTACTCAAAGCTATCTAGCAGCATTACCTGAGACAAATAAGAATTTAATAAATAGGAATTATGTATTCCAAATCAATTATTATCCTCACCAGCAACAATATTTTCCTTAAATATTTCATGTACTGAAATTATTCTGTTACAGTTTTATTATAGATTTTTACTTAAATCTTTGAATAAAATTTTTTTTTTAATTTTTATTGTTCTTTTCTTTTTTCATATTAAGAGTTTAAGCACTTATTATTTTACATGTCTTATAGTACTGACATCACTTAACTGCTTCTTGTCGCCAATAAAAATAGAAATAAGTTTAATTCGATTGCAGCCCGAATTCAGCCCAGACAACAACCTGCCGCCTTGTTGCCTTGCCGTCTACAAAAATATCAATCTCATATAAACACATGCATTCTAATTTTGACATTTTGCAGGTAGCTGCTGTCTGGAATGTTTTTACAGCACTACTAAGGCTTTAACCCTTTGAGGTCCGAACTTTGTCTGCCGAAGCGATTTTTTTTTATTTTTTATTTTCATAACATATAGCCAAATAATAGTTACGCAATAAAAATTTGGCCCCCCATGTCCTCTCCTTGCCCCTTATTTTGCTTGGCAAATATGATTGCCTCTAAGTTGAATGAGAATTTTTTACCAAAAAAATTTAATTAAAAAGTATGATGGTTTATTTAAATATTTTTTCATTTATAGTAGGTTAAAAAGAATTTGAACAAATTTAAGATAAAAAGTGTTATATATGGTATTCACCAAAAGTCACGTGATGAAGTGAAGCAAAGGAATACATTTCATATAGTACAAAATACATTTGAGCGGCTATAACAGCAAGTTAATGCTAGTAAAAAAGTTATCGCAGTAAACTTCAACTCCTTTCTATGCTACATAACTGCAAAACCACAGATTCACCAAGACCGTACTCCACAGATGTCTTTTTCCGGTGTATATGTCCACGTTATATAAGTACCCGGTGTTCGATTCACACAGACACCAAAGCTTGAAGCCCCATGATACGGGCTTGTTCTGTATATACTGCTTCATGGCGTTATGTCCCTTGAACTTCACCATATATTCGTCAATTGAAACCTTTTTCGAATACGTGTATGCGTCTGGCATAGATCAGGCTGATGTCAATGACCGGATTTTGTATCCACTGTCATTGACATCAGCCTGATCATTGTCACAAAAGTGCAGATTAGAAGTGATTGCCTCAAAACGAGGCCGCGTCATGGTGTCTGCAATTTGAGCTTGATGAAATGTCGGATCTGTAGACCAATACATTCGAATGCTGGGTAGTTTAACTAGGCTCGTACGTACAATCAGACCCATATAAGCTTTGTACTCTTCCACGGTCAACGTAAAAATCCGACCTTTTTGCATGGCATATAGTTTGGACTGCTCCACTACCATTATACACATTTCTGAGACCAAATATCTAATGTATTATAAGAAACTAGCATTTTTGCTTGTAAAAACTTACCTTCAAAGTTAGAAACAGCATTGAATACATCGTACGCTGGCAGCATTTCCTCATGTGTATTTACAATTGGTTTAAGCATTTGCGAATGTTGATATGTGGAATTTTCCTGGCACCCGATGAAAACAGGGGCTTTATAGGAAAGCGTCTCTCTTAACCTTAAAGTCTTCGCGGCTGGTAAAAAAAAGTGCTGGATTCTCTGATATTACTACAGCATTTGTACTTTCTATAACTACTTCTATGGTTTCATCCTCTTGGATTTCCAAAGCGTCATTTTCCAGGAAAACGGTGTCCTCTTCATCCACATATGTAGCAGCTTCTTCCTCATTGTCACTGCTGTCGCAAAGCAAAAGTTGCTCAATTTCATCCGGATTAAGGAAAAAATACGATCAAGGACGGGTGCACTTTTAATCACTTTAAATAAGAATACACTATAAAAATTAGCAGTTCATGCTTCAAAACGAAGTAACACAATATACACATACGAACATGCAATGGTACAAATAAAATAATATTTGGTTATACTTAGTTGCGTTTCAACCCAGAGGCAAATATACTTGCCAAACATGTTCGTGGTAATTTTAGGCAGGTTGAAACTTACACACACTTCCAAAATATATTTTCTGAAAGGTTAAAGTTGCCCCAAAAATATACCCGAGTTTAAGCCAGATGCGCCCTAAGCACTTCCCACAGCACTCCCCTAAAATAAGGCGATTTTTTGACCAACTATGAAGCCACCTAGCGAGAAAATTGGGCAAGATAGGAATGTAACACCTTTTACATTTTTGTTGACCCAACCCTCCGCTATATCACACTTTGGAATATATTTATCCTATCTTTTATGTGAACAATTATATAAAGCAAAAACCCCTGGGCAAGCATGTTTGCCTCCAGTCGTCAAAGGGTTAATATAGCTGTATTCGATTCATATTTTATTATTTGGATTGGAAAGCGGTGGCATGTCGTAACGTTCATTGATAGTAGAAGTATATTTTATGGTATTCTATATAAGAAAGATGCAACATTTTCATAAACTGGCCTGTAGAAAATCTATGGTTATACCATAAAGGAGAAAATCCTTGCGTCCAGCCGTAGGCCATCTATGCCGGTAATCTTTGTTGTTTAAAGTGCTGACATAATTACACTTTCATACGTGTCACTATGTCCATTATGAGATAACGACGTTTACAAAGCAATGTTTTGAGTGCGACATAAAGTTCATGGACATTATGTGCTTGGACCCTATGACATGCCACTTTGTAAATCTACAGGAGTTAACTCTTTTTAACTGGCCACACTTTATGCATGTCACATCGGCAGCCTGTTCTGAATTACAATATAATTGTTAAAAGACAGAAATAAAGTTAACAAAAGGCTTAGGAAAACAATTGTCAAGGCTTCCGTGATTATTTTAAATGGTGGAAGAAAAGAATTATCGTATATCTTTTATAAATAAAAGATATACGATAATTCTTAATTTCAGAAGAATTTTTTTTTACTATACACAAAAATGACTAGTTTTATTCGTAAGTTACTGCCATTCATAAATTAGTGCGTAAAGCGCGTATGAAGCATCCCTAAATATCACGGCGTCAACGCTTAGCAATTGGAAAATCCAATTTTGACAGTGCGTTAGAAAATGAAATTGGCTGCTTGTTGGTTTGTTTTGTTTTGCTATGGTTGAAAAGTAATGACAATTTAGGTTTTTTTTAGGCAATCTATCGGTTTAATATCTTTTTTATTCTGTAGCATAATATGATTTAATTCTTTTAAACCACACCAACATTAAAGATTTAATTATTTTAAAGGCATTCTTTTAAATAGCCAAACAAGTGTCATGTGTCACTTAAAAACTCATCAACAAAGGCAGGCAAACACATGTGAATTGTTTTAAAATACTGCCGCCTGTACACCTCTTGAAGTGACAATGATTTTATTGCTATGTGTGTGTGTGGCACACTTAAAGACCAAAATACCAAGTAAAATTATTTACATTCAATTAGACATACATATTACGTTACACCAAAATTCCAGTCGCTGTGGGAAACAATAAATATTTTTAAGAATAATCTAATTACATTTAAATTCAAAAACATTCCCACAGTGATAATGAAAAACAAGTGAAATTAAAATCTAGGATCTTCTCATAAGTAGTATATAAGCTGAATTAATTTTAAGAACAAATCAATCTTAATTATAAAGCAAAACTGAAAGCAACTATTGCTAACTTGCTGTAAAATAAAGATTCGCTTAAAACCCCAAAAATTATTTAAACGTTTTTCATTTTTATGTTTAATGGTTTTATGGCGATCCTGCCAAATTCCTAATAAGGAAAAATAGCAAATATTGCTTATCCTTATTTCGAATAAAAAAGGATAATAGAATCCAACACACAGAGCTTAAGCTTAGTTGGATCTCTATTTTAAAATTAATAATTGCCGTTTCTACCAAGAAGATTATAACACACGACTTCAAAAATGGTGGATGACAATGACGACGACGATGAAGAAGAAAGATCGTTGCAATACCATCAAGATCCTTACAATCTCTATGATGCAGGAACAACACTCAATAACTCTTGCAAATTTATTTCATACTGATAAGCGAAAACAACAGCAGCAACAACAACATCAACCGCATTCTCAACAACTACAAAATAATAACAATAATGATACGGATTCTGATAGTGATTCCACATCATCATCTTCGTCTAATGACGATAATAACTCAGATGATGATAATTCTGATATCTCAGACGACGATAATTCTGATGACGATTCCAACGATGATGATCAATGACCAAGACCATAGCAATTAACCCACGTTTTACTAATGATGACGACTAACGCAAACAAACCACTCTTATATTATTATTATTATTGTTCTTTAACACTACTACTAACTTTGATTTATATATGTAAAATATTTTTCCCTTATTTTATTGGTTGTATATGTAAAATATTTTTCTTTTATTTTTATTTTAAAATAACACAACTGCAACCCAATAAAAAATCGAAATTTAAAAACCAAAACAAAAAAAAACAACAAACACAAATAAAAAAAAAATGTTAAGTAAATAAGTAATTAATAATATATATACGTTAAGATTAAATTTTTGAAAAAAAAATATATAATAATAAAAACATTAATATATATATATAAAAATTTAGTAACTGGTCCTAATACAACAATTTTTTTTAATATGAACAGGAGTAGCGCCAAAATTAGGGCAAAGAATCCGATTAGGTGGAATAGCATATCCCCCGAACCTTCTTTACAAAATCAAATTGAATGGCTAACAAGCTACTGATAGGATAGGATAGGATTACAAGGATTACTAATAAAACTCGATTAGAAGAAGAAACAATAGCAGGAATTAGATGGTCAGAAAAATTAGAAGTATAAAATAAAACAAATTGAATTAATATTGGTATTCAAACGCATATTGTAGTGAAATTCAAAATTTATCTAAATCCTTGGAAAATGCATACATGTCCGATGGATAAACATGCGAATTAGCCACAAAATATTCTACACAAGTTGCTGTTAAAGCACTTACCAAAAACTGCACCATCGATAAGGTAAAGCTTATTATGGAAGCAGGACAGTTTAATAGCATGAATGATGCTATAAGCAAATTTGTCAACAGTTGCACAGAAGCAACTGGACAACAAAATGCTGTACTATACTACCGGCAAAGACAAAATAATAGGTACAGTCAACGACCTAACAATCATCGTAGAAACGGAAAATACGTACGAGCAACAGGATCAAACCAAATTGATTCGGAAAAGATAATTATGTTGCCGACGCACTTTCAAGAATAAGCATAAATGACCTAAAAGACATGAGTATTAAAATTTGTTCTATATTAAGAGTCACGACTAGATCAATGACGGATAACAAAGAAAACAAAAATAATAGAAATATAAATAATCAGCATACTAATAATAATAAGAAAAATAATGAGCCCAGTATATATGTACCATTAAACAACACTGACGTCAGGAAAATCTATAGTAACATATATACAAATTAATGATTTGTTTACTAAAGGGAACTTTGACTTAGGACAATTTCTCCCTAGGCTCGAATACGTGGCCGGTAAACACAATATAAATAAGTTACAAGTGGCACCTAGTGAGAAAATTTTTGAATTTATCTCAATTAATGAATTTAAAATTATGGGCAATAAAATATTAAAGAATATTAAAGTAGCGCTACTAAATGAGGTGACCCAAATTGATAGTAAGAATGCCAAGGCAATTCTCGAAATAATGCTGAAATATCACGATGATCCCATAGAAGGAGGACATTGTGGAATTTATAGAACAATAGAAAAAATAAAACGATACTTTTATTGGAAAAATATGTCTAAGGATATATCAAATTATGTAAAATCATGTCATAAATGTCAAACATCAAAAACAACAAAACATTTAAAGAGTCCAATGACTATTACAGAAACACCAGATAAACCATTTAACACGGTGTATGTAGATACAATAGGTCCATTTCCAAAATCAATTTACGGAAATGAATATGCTGTCACACTAATATGTGACTTAACTAAATACTTAGTTACTATACCAATACAAGACAAAAGCGCTAAAACAGTCGCTAAAGCAATTTTTGAAAATTTCATACTCACCTACGGTCCAATGAAGACATTCATCTCGGACATGGGCACTGAGTATACAAATGAAACATTACAGGAAATTTGTAAATTTTTAAAGATAGAAAAACTAACTTCCACAGCTTATCACCACCAAACGTTAGGAACAATAGAAAGAAGCCACAGAACTTTAAATGAGTACGTGCGCTCTTACATTAAAGTTGACAAGACAGATTGGGACGAATGGTTAAAATATTTTACGTATTGTTTTAATACAACACCATCAACAGTCCACAATTACTGCCCATATGAGCTAGTTTTTTCAAAACTTCCTAACAAGTTTGAACAATTCAATAAAGTTGACAAAATAAATCTGTTGTATAATATAGACAATTATGCCAAAGAGGCAAAATACAGATTAGAAGTAGCATATAAGAGGGCCCAACAATTATTAGATAGGAATAAAATTAAGCAAAAACAAAACTACGATAAAAATAGCTTAGATTACAATTTAAAAATAGGAGATTTAGTTTTACTTAGAAATGAAGCAGGTCACAAAGTAGAACCCAACTAAAAGGGACCATTTGAAATTAAGAACATAGACGTAAGAAATAATGTAACTATAGTTGATAAGAAAAACAATAAAAAACAAATAGTACATAAGAATAGACTTAAGCTATATTATAACAAATAATACATAGTAAAAACCATTAGTTAAACAATCCGGATTGGTAATAAGCAAATAAAAATAATTTAATCATAAAACTTATTTTTAATTTTTCTTATACATTGTTGTTAATAAGCAAATACAAAAAAAAATAAATAGTTAAGAACCTTATTTTTTAATTTTTCTTATAAAATAGAGACATTTTGTAAAAGAATGTTCATAAAACTATCGTTATATGAACATTCTTGCGAAAAATGGAGGTGTAGCATAATATGATTTAATTCTTTTAAACCACACCAACATTAAAGATTTAATTATTTTAAAGGCATTCTTTTAAATAGCCAAACAAGTGTCATGTGTCACTTAAAAACTCATCAACAAAGGCAGGCAAACACATGTGAATTGTTTTAAAATACTGCCGCCTGTACACCTCTTGAAGTGACAATGATTTTATTGCTATGTGTGTGTGTGGCACACTTAAAGACCAAAATACCAAGTAGAATTATTTACATTCAATTAGACATACATATTACGTTACACCAAAATTCCAGTCGCTGTGGGAAACAATAAATATTTTTAAGAATAATCTAATTACATTTAAATTTCTAAAACATTCCCACAGTGATAATGAAAAACAAGTGAAATTAAAATCTAGGATCTTCTCATAAGTAGTATATGAGCTGAATTAATTTTAAGAACAAATCAATCTTAATTATAAAGCAAAACTGAAAGCAACTATTGCTAACTTGCTGTAAAATAAAGATTCGCTTAAAACCCCAAAAATTATTTAAACGTTTTTCATTTTTATGTTTAATGGTTTTAATTCTTATACAGCGGGTTTTATAAAATAAAATGAGTTTACATTACTGTAAAAGACACAAAGTTCACGCTCTTATTTAGGTACGTCATTGCAGCGTAAAAGCCCGACGTAAGAAGGCGTTTCGCTTTACGCGCTAATTTAGGGATGGCAGTTAGGTAGTATTATGGATAAATCTGCGCATACAGGAAATAAATACATGTGAAAAGTAATCTGACAAAATTTCGTTAAGAACGTGTTTAATTTTGATCTGACAAACCATAATTTTAAAAAGTATTGCCAAAAACCTATGCTGTATGAAAAAAATCAGCGGCGGTTGACCATTGGCAGTAGCATTAGCCGGCTGATGATAATATTTTATATAACCAAAATCTGAAATTGCTTTTAACTAATTAAAAACAATTATGTAAATTCTGTATCATTATTCGATGCAAACTGATCTTGTTCATATTAAGAGTAAAAGAAAATAATAAAAATTTACAAGTCTTCAGTAATTCTGTAGCGCACGCAAAAATATTTTAAGACGACTACAAGCCATTTTGAAAACGGACGGCTTAGATATCTGTACAGTGAAAAAAGCAAATTTGATCAGTTGTTGTTAACAAATATTAATTGTGTCAGAAGTAATTTTACTTGTACATTTGTGTCTAAATATTAAAAGTCTTCTGTAATATAATAATTTTGACACTCATGTAGAATAACATATGACTCACGCAGTTAAAATGTCAGATGTAATAAACATGTCGTTTATAGGTATCTTAAGCAATAAAAATAGTCGTAAAAGGTTTTTCTATTTTTTATGATTTTTTTTCAATTCCTTGAACTACATCGAAATAGTTAAGCGTATGTGGGAATAATATCAAAAGACGTCTAACTAAATACAATTAATTCATTAAATTATGTGTTCCAAAAACCAAAAATAAGACACACTAGTAGGTTTGCAGAATTTATCATACCATTTTATAAATCAAAATTAAAAATATTTTTATCCGTATTTTTTATTAATTTATTAATCAATTTTCTAATTTTCCGATGCTTTCAGAAAAATATCACAATGCTTAAATTCCGCGTACAATAAGGAAAATAATTCATAAATAAAAAATGCATTTAAGAAAACTTTCATCAATTATATATTAAAGGGGAGGTTTTGGACAAAATATGTGGGATGTTTGAATTATGACGTTATTGCTGTCAAAATATATACGCTACTGTGCCGTAAACTCAAATGTGTCATTATTTATGATTAGAAGAACGTAGTTTTATTAATACTATTATTTTTTTTTAACACAGCCATATCTTGAAAAAATACATTATATTGAACAAATCGATGCATTTAAAAAGGATGACTTTTTCATGTATACGGTCACAAAACGAAATGTGACGATGATTTAGAAAGCGATGTGATCTTTAAATTGAATAACGACTTACTCTCTTTAAACGTGGAAAGTACAAAAGACTTAAAGATATAACGTATACACAGAGAGATATAACGTAAATACAGAAACGGCAGATTAATGAAGTGTTAAATTATAATACAAACCTTTTTGTGTTAATAAAAATACAATATATAAAATGCTTATGGTTTTTCTGCTGTCCAAAAAATAAAAAACAACAGTCAATGTTGTTTCATAAAATACCAAGGATAATAAATAAAAAATAATTAGAAAACAAAAATCAAAACAAAAAGATAATATTAAAACCAAAATATGCCACACTAACAATTTAAATCATTGCCATTAACTTCTATTTGTTACGATTTTTCACACAAAGTAAAGTTTTTTTTATTCTCAGAGACAGCAGCATTCTTTTTTCAAAGTTTTTCGTCATTTAAGTAACTGGCATAGCACTTAAAATGGTAATTATGTGGTTTGCGTTTGTTAATATGTTAATTGCTGCTGTTGTTGTTGCCAATTTGTTTTCAACAGATATTTCTGTAAAGTATTTTGTAGTCTTTTTTTTTTTCTAAAAGTCCTTTTTCTGCTGCTGCTATTATACAAACAACTTCATTAGTTGCTTGTGATAAAACAAAAAACAAAAATAAACAATCACAAATTCTTGTGCAGGAATATTTAGACGTAAAAAAAGATTTTGTTTAATATTTTACGAGTATGCGTAACATTTCAGTAATTTATTTTTTAATTTTAACTCTAACATTCTTATTTATTTTGAATATAAGCGCACTTTCGATTGTTTTAATTTTATAATATTATATATTCTCTCCGAGAATATATAGTGTAAAAATGGCTGTATTACGAATACGACCACATAAAAAATATGTTTAAAAGGCTGATTACCATCAGCGTTGCAACTTTTTTCTTCTGCTGGCTAGATTTAGACTTCTTATTTTCTTTTAGTTAGTAAATTATGATTTAGCCATTATCCTTTTTTAAACCTTTCTTAAAATCGGCTTAACTAGTTTTGTGGTTTTTTGTTTTTGTATTTTTCTTAAGCCAACAACAACTCAATTTCAAATAGTACAAATTTTTTAAAGCAAAAATGGGTTAGAGGTCTGTAGTGCAATTCACTACAGTTTTTTAGCGATAACCGGTTGGTTAAATTGACTTGACAACAAAATTGTCATTTTTGATATTTAGTAACTCTTTTAACAATATTTGCTGTTGCTAAAAACCAGCTTATACTGTTAGCAAGTTGCTCATCATGAGTTGTTAAATCTGTCGACAAAAAAATAGACGTACAACATGTGTTAAACAAATATTCCACATAAACACAAGTCTTGTGTACAACATATACTTACGTCAAATTAAATAAACTATTGGGGCAGCCTTATATTTATAATTGCTAATATAAATGTTGTCAAAACAATCACAGTAATCGAATTTTGTTTAATTTTCAAGCGTTTGTCTATAAATGTTGCCTGTTCCAGTCATGTCCCAGACACAGGGATGTGGGAAAACCATTGCTACGAATTCACTTTGTGCCTGATAATAGTAGCGGCCAATTGTGCGATCGGCGTCGTTTCTCTTGGGCTGACTAAGTTGTGGGTCGAATCGTTGCTTAGAAAAAGATAAACAATCGTTTTATTCATCATCTGTAGAAGAGAAACCAGCATATCTATCATCAGTAACATTTTGGTCCTTCTTCCGGAAAATTTGGAAAAAGGTGCGTACGTGATATTAATATTAGTTTTCCTTGTGTGTTTCATTTTGGCGTCTCAAATTTGTGGCTGAGTCAAAGTGAGGTTATAAAACCTAACAACGAAAACGTGGTTGCAAAGCCATATTGTGCCATTTTTTATAAACCGTTTCGCTATATTTTGTTGTTTTAATAACATAAGAAAATCGATTGGCGTCCGTCTTTTTACTTTTAAAATTTTTATGGTATCTCTTGGCGGACATTTTTGGTTTTTTTTGCGGGTTTTTATAGCATTTCTTAATTTTTTAGCATCCTTATACATATTTCTGGATGTGTTTCTCTGGATGTTTTTATCTGTAATTCTTTTTAAAACAAATACCATAATGACGACTTATGAAAAGTATTTGCGGGCGGCTGAAGAAGTGATTAGCTATGAGACTATGCTTATTGATGAGGACTTTACTAAATACTCTAAAGATGCGAGTTGAGTTTGAAAAAAATGAATTAAGTAAAGCATGGGCAAACGTTTAGAAACTCTATGATGAGTGTTCGCCAGAAACGTAAAGAAGAAAAAGGAATTAGTAGTGGTTCAGGCAAAACATCCTTAAGTGCGTAAGTTGGATAAATATTCTTGCAAAAGCTCTGGAGTTAGTTGAAGAATTTAAAGAAAATGCAAAACCAGTGGTTTCCAATCTTTGTGGTTCGATGAATGTGCCTCAATGTGATACAGCGGATTTTCATGGGGACTACGTATCATGGTCCACTTTTATGGACATGTTTACTGACATTTATATAAAAGCTAGGCCCATAAAGGCTAATTTACGTCACCTATGAGGGCACCCTTTAATTTTTAATTAAATTTTTGTATTGCCTTGTGATATCAGGAGCTATATATACATGTCTACACAGTTTTTTGACTTTTAATTTACGGTTCGTAATAGACGTAAAAGATATAAGCATGAAAATAAGATCACAAAAGTCTCCTTACAAAAGGGGATATAAATTTGAATTATGCAAGATAATTTAGCTTTTTTGATATCCCTTTAAAATTATAAGCATATTGTGTTTTTTTAAGGACCTGAAAAAAATAGTTGAAGAGTTTAAGTGCAATTTATTTCAAAGCCTTCTAGAGAAAAATAAAAAAGAATTTAGCGAGAAAGATGCTACTTTTATAGAAGTTGCGACCAACCGCCGAAGATGAACTCATGTAATAGCCCAACAAATGATGGTAATGAAAAAAGGCATTTTGGGTGAAGCATGAGAGACTGTGATGGTCCGTTAATAATGGCATCTGAAAATATATTTGTGCCGATTTAATAGCACTTCGACACTCTGTTCATCACAATTTCTTAAAAAAATATAAAACACAATTTTCCTCATATTAAAAGTTTATTTTATTTTCATACTAAATCAGTTTTTAATAAATTTATGCGAAGGACCAGCATTATGAGTTCTCTTAACCTCATCTGGTAAAAAAAATATATGAACATTATATATATTATATATTATATTATTATATATACACATGTTGCCTTGTAAGTATATGTAAGAGCACAAAGGTTTTTAATTTTGTATTTAAACACGATGAACATATGCTCTTAGAATCCGTACAAAGTATATAAGCTTGAAGCAAATATAAACTCTGCACATAGTTAAGTCTTAATTTGATTAAGGAAAATCAACTGAGTATAAAAATATTTAATAAATAATCAATCGTTTTTGTTACGATTGCTTATTTCTAAATATTTTAATTTTTATTTAAGCACAAATACTTTTATAAATAAAGCATAAAGTTGAAGTAAATATTGCGTTACTTATGGAATATGTATAGAGCAGGTAGTATGATATTAATAAATAAACACATTAAGAACTGTGTAGAATTTACAAAAGGTTTAAAAAAGTAATGAAAGGGCTTATAAAACTTTAAAAAAATATTTTTTGCTTCAACTAATTAATTTTATAAGAAATACTGGAATGAATTTTCGGCCAACAAAGCAAAGAATGCTAAGAATATATAGTGAATATTATGTTTCTAACTCGGCCTCGATAAGCTAACTAAATGTAATATATGATGCAATAATTGGTCGACGGAGTGTACTTTGGGGCAAAAAAATTTGTAATCAAATGATTGCACCAACACTGATTCGGCAGAAATAAATAATCAAAAAACAGCTCTAAGTTAAAGCTAAATGAGTTGCAACTTTGCATGAAAGTAATTAAATTGCATCAGAAACCTAAAAGCCGTTTACTTATAATTTATAGAGTAAGAAAAAAATTAGTTTCAATTAATTTTTTGTTGCGATTGCACCATTGCAGCATTTTGATGGTACAGGAAGGTTGCCAAATATTTTTTCGCTTGTCCCTAATGGCAATCAAAAAACTCTCAAAATAAGCTTTTTAAAACAATCACCCAAAATAATTTATTTGATAACCTAAATAAATTTTTTTTATACTTTAAAATTTAAAAATAAAAATATCCCCTCATTTAATTCTACTTTTAACAAAAATCTCCCAAAACAAAAATTTTTGGGTGTTTAATTTTTCATTTTATTAAGTATTATAGATCTTATTAATTAGCAAATATATCTAGCACATCCATAATCTTCATTAGCTCTGTAAATATTGTTGGAATTAAATAGCTTTAACATTTCAGTGGTCGGCGTAAAATTGTGGCATCTTTTATCTAAAGAATTTTTTACTCGTAATAAAGAATACCTTTAAAATATACATTCTATTTCCAAACTTATTTTTTGTTAAGTTAAACATTAGAAAAGCCCTTTCAACCGATGCGTTATGATATCGAAGAGCCAGCAAATTTGGATATCTTTAAGAATTTAAATTAAATTATTACAAATGACATGTAATTAAAAAACTCCACGAAAATCACTTTTTTATTTTTATACCTTACTTCTTAAATTAGCGTTAGTATATTAGTTAACAACATTGTTTCAAGCAACCTTGCTTAAAAATCAAAACAATTTATTACAAACCTTTTTTGGCAAAATTAATGTGTTAAGTCTTGTTTTTGTGTAGAACTCATGAGAAACAAAAAGTTAAATTAAGTATTTTACATTTTATGTAGTAAAAAAAGATTCTTTTGTAATCGCTTTTGCCTCTTTAAAATGTTTTTTTTATATAATTGAGCA
This sequence comes from Gymnosoma rotundatum, assembly GCA_916610165.2. NCBI lineage: Eukaryota > Metazoa > Arthropoda > Insecta > Diptera > Tachinidae > Gymnosoma > Gymnosoma rotundatum. Next base: position 141,265,667 of record OU744336.1, on the reverse strand, counting down.
ACATATAGAACGTTTACGTATAAACAGTAACTAGCCAACGTTGAAGCCATCCGCAATTTTTACGTGTCCGCAACATTTACGTGAGAGTAATGAGGCCTCAAGGTAACATTTCTAGTTTGTCAAAAAAATTCATTTAACTTTGTTTTGTTTTAAATGTCCCCATGCCTGATTAAAATTTAATTCACTTTATGACTGCAAATAAAATTAAATTTACTGTTCACAACAGTATACATAGAAACACAACACAACGGGTGCTTATTAAGTGATCAATTGGTCTTAATAATATTACAAATAAAAGTATAATGTTCTTAATATTAAAAATATATTATTTGGTTATTTGCTTATAAGCAAATAGTTTATAATTTATGTATAATGTATAATTTATTGTTTTCATCAAAAAGATTTATAACCTGGGAATTATAAAAGGGACTAATTACTCGTTTTAATTAGCCGTCATATTTTACTGCATATTTGTATAACTAACGTTATACACACAAGGTTGATAGTATAATTTAAGATTAATTTTGCCTTCCACACACTTTATTAATTCTTATGGTTACATACTCGTATTCCCGTATTTACTACAAATATTAATTTTTTAAAAAAATTCGAATTAGTTTAACGTGAAAAAATTTAGTTTAATTGTTTTAATTTATTCGCAAGTTTTAAATATAAATATTACATTGAATAAGAAAAACTATTTTGTTACTTGTTGACAATATTTATTTAAAATTTATTACTCTATTCGAAATAATTGAAATATATATTTTAACAAACTGTTACCATCGAAAGTATTATTTCACTAAACATATTTTTTTTTTATTTCCGAGAAAACGTAAGTACATAAATATAATGTAGATTTTATAATGACATAACTAAGCTGCACTTGACTGAATTAAAAAAAAAAACAATTTCATCGTTTAACATATTCTTTGCCATAAATAAATCTTTATATTTCTTGTTCTATTGGAAAATATCTTCTTTTAATTTTTATTTTAATTATTTTTTTAATCTTATTCTTTAACATACAAGCATGTTCGTACAGTTGACATCACTCATGAGTCTTTTTAATGTGAAAAGTTTGTAGAGCAACAGCTAACAAATGTTTATAGAACTATTGAATGGTTATACGTTTTTATGCTTCCATGTTCTACATAACCAACCAAGAGAATAATCAATGGTTGTCGAAGTTTTGTTGCACTCTTAAGAAATACTCAGATTTATTATTTAGTGAAAAAATTATACTAATAAAAGAAAACGTTTCATTTTTTATTTAAAAACAAATATTAACGTCTTAATTTGAAATAATAATATTAAATAATACAAGAAATTAAATGCTTTCATAAAGTTTTGTTTTGACTGAAAGATGAAAAATTAATAATGAACATTATTTTTTTAATGGGAATTCACACTCAAAAACAATACGAATATAATTTAATAAGTACAGAATTTTTTTTGAATAAGGAATATCAGAGTCGATTCACGTAAAGATATGCAAATTCATTTCTATTTATCTATATATTCTTTTATGTTCACTTCAGCCATATTCTTGTCTTAATCTATGAGGATTTTTGTAAATTTGTCTTCAAAATGCTTTTGCTTTTCTCATATTAAAACTAGATTCGGTTCAAAACCATTTGTCATACTTTTTGCTTATTTGAAAGGTTTTTACATATTAAACCTTTTATTTTTATTTTATTAAAACTTTGTTTAACAAAAAAGAAACTTTAAATAACTAAAACCAAAAATAATAAATACTCTTTTCTTTGGTATTTCACTTGTTTACAGAAAGTAGATTTCTCACATGACATAAATTTGTGTGGAAAAATTGTTGAGTGATTTTTAACTGCACATACTTTAATAATGAGGTTGTGTATAAAATGATGGCATATGATCATAAAATGGTATCAATATCATAAAAATATTGATTAAATTATTTGGGAAGCAGCCAGTGTTGCCAAACGGTGGTTTTCCCGCCAGAACTAGTGGTTTTTACTATTAAAAGGTTTTTTCAGCTGCTAACATTTTAGTTTGCGGGTTTTTAGCGTTTTTTTAAGCTACAATAAGTTTTGTTAGTTACAAAGTAAGCTAAACTCTTTATCTGTATCCTTTTATATAATTATATAGATTATCCGTCTCTGCTTTATTTTTTTTAACTGTTAAAACAATTAATCCAAAGGTAAATAACGAAATATGTTTTGCTAGGGTCAATAAAAACTTCTTTTAACTAATGGAAACTGTCCTTTCATATTACCAGAAAATTGGGACATTTTGAAAAAAACTGATAAATTATCAGTAAATAACGTATTTATAATAAAAAAAAGAGGATGCGTCTCAATATTTGGACCAACCGGGTTATACCCCGGAAATAATAGAAACAATCTTAAATCAGCTTAATAATATAAATGCTATAAAATGGAATAATCTAATGGATACTACATATTTTTGGTACGAAGTTTTTGAATATCAAAATACGGCTGGAAATAAAATTTTCAAAAAGCTAGCTGAGTTTGCCTTGCGAAATTGTTGCGAAAAAAACTTTTAAGCTTAATCGGAACCTCTAATATACTAGTATGTATTAATAATCAAGATCTTAACTAGAGATGAACAATTATTGCCATATTCATAAAAAATAGTAAAAGTTTATTTTATGAATACGGCAGTTAGTATTTAAAAACAGTATTAAACATGTAAGAGTGCTATTTTCGGCTATGCCGAATCTTATATACCCTTCACCATGTAAATTTAGTTTAGTGAAGTAACTCCAGTCAACAAAATAAAAAAAAACAAATATTGGGGTGACAGATAATTAAAAAATGGTACTGCATATATATTATTTTACATAAAAATGCCATCGGCTCTTACTAGGTTAAAGATCTCTTCAAAAGCTTTAAAATGATTAAAATTTCAGAGCCCCATGACTCGGAAAATATGTGTGAGCGCCACTTTTTTCAGTTAATTTTTCTTTATTGCTTTTTAATGCTCTATTACCCCATATATTTATTTTTTTGATTGGAGTTACTTTATTGTTGCAAATGACATGAAGAAATTAAAGGTAGGCGTAGTGTTTTGCCTGCTGCCTCGAAGGAAAGTTATATATATCGGGAATTGGTTCAAAAGTTTTGGCAACACTGGAAGGAGTAAACAGTTTTCTGTATGAGGACTACTACAATTTCTATCATAAGTCTTAATGTGTTTTTTTTTTTTTAGTGGTATGTCGTAGTGTCCAAAGTACTAATGTCCAGAGACTATACGTCGCACTCAAAAGTGACATATTGTCCATTTAGATTTTATCGCTTTGAAAAACGTCATTGTGTCATTATAAATACACTAATTCAGTTTTTAAGAAGCTCAAGAAAAAATATAATGATTAAGCGTATTAAAGTGTTATAAAAAATCCAAGTAATGATAACGTATCAGCTATATTTAATATAAAAACAAAGCCTCAAAGAATACTGATTTTATAGCCGATTAGAATATTTCAATTAATATTTACCACAAATCCAGATGTATGGTCATTGCAATGAAAAGTTGCCGGTGTATGAATGCCAAGTGTCCATAAAGCCAAAATCAAGCTCAATCAAAATATGTAGCAAATGGTTTTTTTTTTTTTTTGTTTCATCGCTTTAAATAAAAAAATTAAGCTAAAGAAATTAACATAATTTTTGAGAAAAAAAAACCGACATCAAAATAGTTCAAAACAGCCTATAACAGTACAAGTATATGGCCACATAAATTAGATTACATTAACTATTGGGACACTTATATCTCCAAACTTTATACTAGTTCAAATGTTCAATAGTTCGGTAATATACATCAAATTACAGAAAATATAGGGTCACGCTTGAATTTCCAAATTCAAATTATATACTTGCAGTTAGGCTCTGTGTAAATTTCAACCGTCCGTCATTACATTTTAATACTTCTTATTAGACCAAATAAAGTAGTAAACATTCTTTCTAAAATTAAGGTGTTTATATACAACGGTTCAAAAAATACGGCCATATAGAACAAGTTAAATTAATTTTGGGAACACACTTTTAATTCTAAATTCAAATTATAAGCTTCTTGTCGTAGCGGATTAAGTAAAACATGTCCCTTGTAAATTTCAGCTGTCTGTCTATAACGGTTCAAAAGTCCGGCCACATACACCATATTATATCAACTATTGGGACACCTGTGTATTTCCAAATTTTACACCTGTTGTTATAGAGGGGCTAGTGATACGGGTTCTTTGTAAATTTCAATCGTCTGTCTACAACTGTTTAAAAGTATGGCTATATTCCAAATTAAATTAACTATTCGTGCACCCTTTAATTTACAATTTTAAATATTATCAGCTGTGACTAAGACGGCCATAGCAATGGACATTGCGTCAAATTTACAAGCGTTTGTCTATAACGGTTCAAAAATAGGCCTACATAATTAAATCTACAGTAATTAATTTAATTTTTAAATTCAAATTATGAACTCGTTGATATAGCGGAGTTAGAAATACAGGTCCCTTTTAAGATTCAGCGTTATATTTATAATGGTTTGAAAGTACGGCAACACACTTAAAATTACATCAACTATGGGAACACCCTTTAACTTCCAAATCCATATTTTATACTTGTTGTTATAGCGGACTTACCAATACAAGTTCGTTGTTAATTTTATGCGTCTGTCTGTAACTGTTAAAAAGTTTGGCAATATACATCAAATTAAATGATCTATTGGCGCACCCTTTAATTTATAGTTTTTTTTCTATTAATACTTGTTACTATAACGGCCATACCAATCGACTTTCTGTCCAATTTGCAAGTGTTTGTCTATAAGGGTTAAAAAGATAGGCCCATATAAGTAAATTTACATTGATTATGGGGGCACCCTTTAATTTTTAGTTTTGTTTTTGTGTAATATTTAAACAACAATTCAATAATAGGACGTTTAATGCAACTTGAGCTGAAAAAGTGTATTTGTAGATTTCGTTTACCATCCCTAATAAAACAATAAAAATTAAAAGAAAAACGTGAAAAAACAAAAGCAAAATAAAAATTAAAAAAAAATTAAACAAATTTTGACACATAAACTGATAAACACGCACACAAATAAAACTATCAGCTGAACTCCTGCATGTACTTGTTATAGATATAATTTCAAGCAAGTACCAAGGTAAGTAAAACGAGGTTGCCTTGATATTTGAATTTACTTATAGTAATGAATATCTTTGTAAATAAAAATGGAAGGTTTTAATCTTAAAAATTACGATTTTTTTAACATTTGTAATGTTTAATTTTCATTGTAATGGGACTGCCATAGTTAAGCAATGTATACATATAACAATAGCTAGAAAACGGATAAAGATATCAAACATAGTAATTTGAACGTATTTTTTTTTTGCTGCTAATTTCTGAATCTATTTTAGGAATTGATGAAAAACCAAAAATAGAAAAAAAATTGGTATTATTTTGGTGTAAAAGGTCTTTCAAAGCATTGATGAATTTGATAAGCCTTTGTAAGCTTACTTTATCATATGGATGTTTTGTACGTAGCTAAAGATACAAAATAACAAAGAAAAAATTTCGCTCTTACCTATCATGCACCAATACATTTGTCTTTTATATATTAAATTATATTATATTATTTTGCGCCTTTTATACTCTACAAATCCAGCATATTTAAATTGTTCATGGTATATTGCACAACGTTTCGCGCAAATATTTAATACTTCATGGCATCATAAAAAAATCTTCAAAGAGAAATTCAACATTACTTAAATTACCTGAAGCTTATCACGGAAATATCAACATACATATTCTTTTTTTACTTGTTTAATTAAGGGTCCTTAATCAAAAGTTTTACAAATTACACATGTTCATGATGCAAACAAGAAGTTTAACCACAGTCATGATTTAAATAATATAAACAAATATATAAAAAATATAAATATTTTTTTAACAGAAATATTAAAGCTTTCAATTATAATTGCGTATTACAATCGTGCTACGTTTTGTCTCAATAAAAATCAAGAAAAATGGTAAAAACAAAATAATAAAAAAATTCGAGGTCAAATGAAGAGTGTGACTTGTTTAAGAATAAAAGAAACTAAACTTCGAAAGCTGAATAGAGAAGAAGAAAGAATAAATTATTTTGTTAACATTAAATGAAGGTCACCAAAAAAAGTATAAAGACTATTTCTTTTCAAAGCCATACATTTTTCAATAGAGGAAAATGAAATAAAAGCTAACTAATAAAAACGGAGGAAAGTTCATCTTGTAAAAATCACAAATATATAAGAAAATAACTTAAATAGAAAAAATTCTTCTCCCAAATGAATACCTATGTTCATCTGCTTGTCTATTAATACATTTATTAAAAAGTAAGTAAATTAGTAACTACCAAATAAATAATATTCTTATGTATTTGGATAAACTAACACATTCAATTTTCGCTCACTTATAGAAATATATTAATTGTAAATCAACAAAATATAATTCATTCGTTTTTGTTCCTCTAACAGTCATAAAAACATAAAAAGTGGAATTGCGAAACATGAAGATTAACGACACCAAAAAGAGTTGTTATTTTTTCTACACTTTCTGTATTCAACAAATTTACTGGAAATTTTAATAATCTTAGATTTAAGAGGTTGAATAAAAGCAAAGAAAAGAAACAAAAAATAAAATAAAGTGTATAAGTGTAAACATATTTTGATTATATGAATATTATAGACTTTAACTTGAACTAGAAAAAGAGTTAGAAAAATTGCTGAGTTTGGATTATCTAAGCGTTGCACTTAAGCATCAGATTTTCTCGCTAGAGACACAAAAAATTTGATACTCTTAAAGAAAAAAGGTATTTCGAATGTATGTACTTCCAATCTTGTTATTTGTAAAGAGAGCAGGGAAGTCAGTAACTTAAATAAATGGGTTTTTCATATTCGTAAACTTTTCTTACCTTCGCTCAAGAAATAAGCTTAAGAAATTGTAGTGAATCAGCTATTTTAGAAAAAAGAACTCAGTTTTCTTTTTGAATAAGTCATAGATATTATTATTAACATTACTTGCTGGGCTAGAAAAAACAATTTATACACACCAAAATATATTGGTAAGGCCTTTAGCAAAACTTGTAGGCTGGACAAAACATCCCCAACGCAGCCCGTAAATGCTTTAATAATTCGCTAAAAAATATGTTTTAAAATTTGTTAAAACACTCACTTCACACCACGGCATTTATTATGAAACTAGTTTCATGAAATATTTGTTTGGTAAGCAAAATGGCATAGCTTGAATGTTGAGGGCTGATTTTTGCACTTGCTTTGAGTATGTTCGCTTCTTATATTTTGTAGTTTCGTTTATTATTTGAAATTTGAAGATCTCTTCAAAAGGCTATAAATGTTACCCATATTGATATCATAATATGTATGGTGCATAGTCGTACTTTTAAATGAAAAGTTCAGACACGCATTATTCGGAAAATATGGGAGAGCGCCAATTTCTTCACTTGATGTATCAGCTTAAAATCAATACGACTTCATAACTATTTTGACAATATACGTAATATGCAATTGAAGAGTTGAAAAACTTTCTGCTTCTCTTTTACTCCATATAATTTTAAGAGGAGCTTACTAACGAGAACAAATAGATCTACTACATGGATATCAGCCTCGTTATAAAGCACTTGGTTGGACACTGAATAAAAAACAAAAATTACACATCACTGTGAAGTGTTCAGAGTTATAAAAAATGCCCAAACAGATAACGAGTTATTAATTTTTTGAATTAAAATCTACATACATCTCCTTAATTTTTCTCCAACACTGTTTACTTATATGTCTGGTTACAAAATTATTCTTTTGTTTTATAACAAAAACCAATATTTTTTCTTTTTCATAAATTTATTAAGCTCATTGGGTTACCTAAAATGTCATGTTAAACTAAGTGTACAAGATAATACATCTTATATTCTTATAGCTACTTGAGGACACTGCTACAAAGTTAAAGGGAAAAATAAATGTCAAATTCATAGATGCATAAAAAGACATACAAAAATTTATGCACAAACCTGAGTGTTCAACTACTGCAATATTGCTCATGAATTTACAGATGAGTATCCACATAAATATGTTATTAATGCTTGTTTGAGTATAAATTACTTTGTTGTCAAGAATGCTAATCTATGGATGTTTTCGAATATGAGGTCAGCTTAGAAAATGTTAGAAAAATTTTTTTTTGTTATTCTTAATTGTTTTTTTAAAGAGCTAGTAGTTTTCCGTGGATCTTAATTTCAAGTATGTGCCTAAAAGAACTGAAATTATTAAGGAAATCTATCGCATTAATATGCATTATCAGTATTCAAAGATTTGTGCCGCGGTCTTGGCATCTGCTAGGCGTAAGCTACTAATATCATTTTCGTCACCATTTTGCTTATCTAAGTGATTTATTTTTTTATCGCGTCCCCCGTCGCCAAGTTAATAGACCAGTGTATTTCGATTATACCTGCCCACACATCCTACATTAGAACAGCTTTCAACGTGAGCGTACTGGATTTGAATATTCGTTAGACTTATTAAGACTTCCCGTATGATTTCTTTAGCATTACTTTTTTTTACCGCCTAAAATGGCTGCCTGTTCCCTCTAAGTGAGTTAGACCTGAAGCTGGAATAAAAATAAATTAATGAAAAACTCTCGTCTTTTACATTCCATCATTAATTTGAACAATAATGACGGACTTACATAAACAAGGAGTATTATCTGGTTAGCCATGGCCCTTAATCCTCGAATTTTCTTGTTTTATAGTTTTAGAAGCCAAAAAATGGCAAAATTACAAAATAAATTTAAGATCTATTTTTAAGTAAATTTTAGTTGAATTATTAGAGTGCATAAAAAATTATGAGTATTGTCAGCGTTTAGTTTATTTATTTTCTTATTTAAAAAATGTCAAAAACTTGATATTGTACACACCAAAAAAAAAAAACTGTGCAATTCCGCAGAAATACCGTAACACCTAAACCCCTATTAACAAAATAGAGTTTTGTCAAAAATTTAAGCAAAAATAAAAAAGTAGCGAAGAAAACATAATAAACTTTAAAAATACCAAAACAAAGTAAAGTCGAAAATTTACACGAATCTGTTTGTAGCGCTTAGGCAATTACATCTCAATCTGCCTTACACTATTTAATCTTGCGTTTAAGAAAAAAGTTTCTTTCTAATTTTCAATATGTATAACGTAATTATTTCTAAGTTTGAAAACTAAAACTTCCCTCGTAAATTGCAAATTCACAAAGAAAATCCTTTGCAGAGCTCATATGTAATCCCTAAGTGCACATTAACTTAAGACCTCCAGTTAAGTGAGTCAAAATACAACAATTACGATACTGGCAATGCTGTTGGACATTTCAACACAAAATTGCCACTTATATAAATACATAGTAAGAAAAAAAAAACAAAAAACAATTCAATGAAATCTACATTCTTCGTTATATAATTATTTTTTTTTGCAAATTTTAAAAAATGTATTAAATTGAAAGAGTCAAAGAAAATTGCAATGCTTTCTGATAAGTTGTACGTAATGAATAAATGTACGAGCCATTATTCACATAGAAAAAAGTTGTTCTTAAGCGTATTGTTAAAAAGTACAATAAAAAAAAATAATAAATAAAACAATTATACCGTAACAAAAATACAACAACAAGAGGAAAACATAATAAAAGTAAAAAGGTGCACCCACTTTTGAGCATGTCTCTACAAACTATTAAACGATGTTTTCGGGAGAATTATATCTATTGGCATGCTCTTTTTCTAAAATACTACCATATTTAAGCGCTTAATAAATTGACTTTAAAGTTGCGGTGTCTTCTAGCAACTGTGTTTTTTTTTTGCCCTTGTCATTATGTACCCCAAATTATTGTTTGAAGTAAGAAAGTTCAATTTTTATACAAATGGTAAAATTCACTGACACATAAATAAATAACTGTGTTTTTTATACTTTTAGGAGTCAATATCTGTCAATAACTTTTATCGATAATTTCCAAATTGTAAGTAACAATGCTTGTTCCACGCAAGCTTATAGCAACGTTTTATTTTTCTAATATATTTTAATTTTTCTAATATATTTCTAATATATTTCAAGACATAGGCGCATATACATTATTACTCCTCCTCTTAGTTTGTCATTCTGAGTGTAATTTCTACAATATTTATATCCGACCCCACAAAGTACATGTATTCTTACTTTTTATGCATACCGAAGTCGATAGAGCGATGTCCGTCTGTCCCTCTGTCCGTCCGTGTTGTTGAATCAAGTTTGCCTCGACACGATAATCAATCAGACATAGTCAATCGATCAGACATAGTGTCGAAAGAGGTGCTACTGAAAATCAGCATGATCGGTCCATGTTCATCGAGGCAGCAGGCAAAACACCACGTTTACCTCTAATTTTTTCATGTCATTTGGAACAATAAAGTTACTCCATTAAAAAAGATAAATATAGTTCCGGGGCTCTGAAATTTGCAATTTCTTTTAAAATAGCAATATGGGTATCATTTTTAAAAAATGCTTAACCCATTAAGAACCAATGTCATTTTAATGTAAAATTTAGATGTATGCAGTTCCCAAATATTTGCTTAACTAGATTTAAATAGATTGTGAAGGGTATGTAACATTCGGCATAACCGAATATAGCACTCTTACTTGTTTTTAAATTGCTTAAGCATTTTGTCCTTCAAGTCGAGGTTTTTAATAGAGAATATATTTATTTTGTTAATTTGCAAGTATAGCAAAAATTGTCTTAATCAACCGATCGTTAAAAACAATTAAATATACGATTTAAGATTTCAGACCTTTCCTATCTTGTCTTGTAATTAAACAAAATCAAATTAATATTGCATTAAAACAGTATTTATTAGGCACTGCAATATATATAGGGATGTTCTTGAAACCAGTCAGCAAGAGAATAAACACTTTCTCTTTCATAAATAATTTTGGTAACTACTTTGCAAAGCCAGGTCACTAGAAACTTTAAGAATCCACGTTAATTCTTTGTTCTTAAAAATATTTATTTACAAGTTAGGCCTTTCTAAAGAACTCACCCTATTTTTGCATTATAAAAGTGCACGGTTAAAATTATCTTAATTTGGTGTGAAACTAAATAAATAAAATAAATAACTATTAATTTTATAAATTAATATAAAAATGTTCAAATGAAATGTTTAGATCAGATACTATTTAGACAATTGTAACTGTTTGTGAAAATAGTTTAATCGGCAGTTTTCTAATACCACAAATTTATTTTGACAATTATCTTGAAGAATTCATGTTTTATTCGACCAACGATGATATTTTCCAGAGTACAAATCGAGATAAACTATAAAAAATGTCGGTTGTTGCGTTCTTTTACAAAAGCCTTGACATTCATATTTAAAAAAAAAGTAAAAATAAAAAAGAGTTAAATTTTTTGGCATATAGATATCAAATTCTATAAAAAAGCTTTTAACTCCAGGCCTCTTTTGTAAAATACTGTCCAGCGTTGCCTGTCTGACCACAGCAAAATAAACTATACCCTTGTTTACTATATTTTGTAATTAAAAAAGTAACTTCGGAGATAACATGTTAAAAATTTCTAAAAAGATGTCACCTATCACATCCAATCTACCAATTCCGCGACCAAAAGAAGCCAAATGCAGAATTTGATTTCGTTTACACGTTCCATAATAGTTAATCTTTTAAATATACATATTTTTCTGTCATTAAATCTGTGTTTTTTATTTATCAAAAGTTTATTTCTCCTCGGTATTTGTATTGCTTGGTTATCTCGCTTTAACTCATTTTTAAAAGGAGGTGGTTTTGCAGCTTTGCATACCAACGTGACCTTATTAATAACTTTAAAGTAATTTACACAATTTACATTCACCCACCTTAATAATATATTAAGATAGGATTTTATTTCAGTTATCAAGCATTCTAAAAACGCAGGTCATAATGTCTAACAAAGTTAAAATCACCGTTAAATTTGTTGAACACAGATAATGAAGTCTTCGGTTAAAAAGTGCTAAATGTTTTATTATGCGATGCAATAATAGTGTCTAAGGTATAAAACATTAATTTTTAATTTTTTTTTCTTCTGAAAATGTCGAAAAAGCAGATTTGTTTATAAAGGTGTTAATATTTTATTAATAAATAGCATTTGATTAAGATAAAAGCTCTTTGTTTCTTAAAATGAAAAAATTTGTTCAGCCTTTTTGTGCCTAGATTCTAAATAAACACCGCACCACAGTGGCGTGAAATACAAAAAAAGGAGTAAAAGTCTTTAACTTCTAAACTACTTGCCCGGTTTTCATGAAACAAACTGCGAATTAGAGGAGGTCATAAGCTTTTCGCTTATTGCATTTGGATACACCCTGTCACCTCGAATTTAAAATTTTTTCAGAGCTGGTAGTTTTGAAATTGCATAGTATCTTTTACACTTTAAGAGAAATTCGAAGAAATTTAACATATAAAATTTTTAACTTGGCTTTTTTTAGTTTTTCACCTGTAGTTCTTTTTAAATAGAAGACAAAACTATTTTAAAACTGATTTAAGAAGCTGACAGTATAAGAAATAATTTGTAGAAAAACTTTTTTCTTTGACTTCATTATTTTAGTGGTAATATTTTTTTTTAATTTGAAATTTCATAAAAAGTAAATAAAATGTGAAATTTTGTCAAAAAGTACTTTCAGTTTCTTAATTAGATTCTTAAGAATTTTTTGTAAATTTATAAAATTTTTAACTTTTTCTTTAAGAAAAGGCCTGATGTAATCTATCTGATGTGTTTTATGAAATTTTTGTGAAGCACGCTTCAGTCAGCATTGTTCGAATTAAGGCATTTTTTAACAAAAATTTAAATGTTCCAGACTTTAAAAAAAATTTAAGGCTGATTTTAATTATTTTTATAACCAAGTATTCTAGTACGATTGGTTGTTAATAATTGGCCAAATTTTGTAGACATCATACGCATAAATGGGGTCTGGGGAGGTGATTGAAGAAAAAATTACAATTTTCGGGAAGAAAATTTTTTATCCACACAAAAAATTATATTTTAATATATTGTTTACCAAAATTATTATTGATTTTAGTTACGTACATATTGGTCTTTAATAGGATGAAAACCTGATTTAATATCTTTTATACGTTGAGAGATATTCAACGTAAAATTTCATTCGCAAATTTCACTTTTGATCGTTTTTGGTTTTTAGCGGTATTTTTTACAGTTTTTTTTTATTTCAAAAAATTATTTTTTTTCAGTGTGTCTGCGAAAATGAATAAATTCTCCACTGCCACCACTAGGTACATGACCTCATCATGATTTATTCCCTACAAAAAACTAAATCAATTGAAAATTTTTATTGTATAATAATTTTTTTAATCCAATAATCTAAATTTACTATTTGTTGTTATTAAACTTGGCAGATTCTTCTTGAAGTAAGCACTTGTCCTTACAATCTGAATAAATGGAATTTCAGATAGCAGTTGAGTATAATTGACGTGGATTCAGGAAGTGTCCTGAATTGCCTGAATAACTAAAACTAATAATGATGTGGTTGAAAGGACTTATTGAAATTATAGAAAACCTAGCACGATTACCTTTGAAAAAGGAGACCACTGTGCTGCCAAATAAAACTAAAACTAGCATGAAATATAAATCAATTAAAACTTTCAGTTGTTGCTGCGAAATAAAATTTTATTGTGAAATTTTACTTTTACCGCAAATATATAAACAAAATTGTTAACCTGAAATTAATATTGAAAATCGTTAATGAAATTCTAATAAAGCAAAAAACTGTTACGAAAAATAAATAGAAAAAAGCTAAACGTGCAATTTAAATTGCATTACAACTTAAAGTTGTTTCTTAAGGCCAAATGGCAAGAAGTATAAGCACCTGACCGACTAACTTACACATACATATATACTTCTTTGCTTTAGTTGGTTTTTAAGAAAAACTTTTGGAAAAAGCAAATGAAAGCAAATCATTTACACAAAAAGTAAGAAAAACAAAAGTAGCTTATGGCCATGGAACTCTGCAAATAAATAACTTCATTTTAGAAAGTTACTTAAAAAGAATTAAAGAAAGAAAATCATTTTTTGAAAAGTCATTTAAGAACAACTACTGTTACATAATTGAAGTGTAAAACTTTTCATGAGCAACTAAAAAATTGCATTAAAAATACTTGAGCTAATGGCAAGTATGTATGTATTTGTGCAAAAAAAAATATATAATACCGAGATTGATTGTTTTTGTTTTTAAATATGTACAGAGCTCAAAATTCGTGGTTCGCTATCTTAAATTGTTCACAAATTAATCATGAGTAGATCAACGTGTTTGGCCATATAAAATCTTACTAGCGAAGCATGTTGTTTTGTAAAGAATTATTTTGAATGTACTTGCGAAGCATTCTTCTCTAAATTTTATCGCAAGTTTAATTGCACTAGCTCCATACAAATATAAACAAAAGAGTAAAACAATGTTGAAAGTGTAATGTGAATATGTTTAAATACAAAAATAAACACTTTAATTACAATTTAAAATTTAATAAATTACAGCAAATATGACATTTTAGCATACTTGGGTATTTTTCATTATCATTAAATTATTTTTTGAAATAATGACAATAAAAGAAAATTAAATACCATTCCATGCTAATGATTTTATTATAATTTCTTATAATAAAATTGACATTTTAATGAAATCGTTTAATTGTCAATTATAATTGAATAAAAAATAATTGTTTTTGTGAAACAAAAATTACGATTAGAAAAGCTAAATCAAGTAAGCCTTTTTGTAGATGGATCTGTAATTAAAAATGTTTATTATTTATTAAGTTTAAATGAGGTGAGTGTAAAACTTGCTGTCTTAATTTTAAAACATACATATTTCAATAATTTTTGTAATAAAATTGTCATTTTAAAATATGCTCTATTACACTTTAAGGTGTTTATTTAGTCTAGAACAAATTATTTTGATATTCTTTTAGTTTTTGTGTCTTGATTCCTCTCTTTACTAATATTTTCTTTTTTACAAAAAACATTAGCGGGCCAATTACGGCACTCGATATCGATCGAAATTTCAATAGAATTTAAATGTAAATTGCGATCGATATCGAATGCCGTAATTTGCCCCTAGGGCTCACACAGTTCCTATAAATTTAAAGGTGCAGTATTTAAAATATGGTGTAGAATAGCAACGAAGATAATTGAAAATTTGCCATTTTTCTTAGGCGATTGCTATAAACGTAAATATATTTTGAATATTTATGTTACAAAGTTAAAAAATAAAACATTTGTTACTGGTTTTATGTACGCTATATTTAACCAAACTCAAAAACTCTAATTTTTGATTCATATTGAGAATGACGAAAATACCACAAACAAAATCGGCCATTCGCTTTACGTATATGTGATAATAATTACTAAAATCCGTTTGAAATTATTGTTTTAAATGCTTTTCTATAAATGAAACCAAAGAATTTGCCGCTCGGTTATATTTACAGTCGCACATTAATGAAGAAGGTTTTTCAGGTGGTTTTCTGGAGTTTGGATATGACAGTTAAGCGAAAAATGTTGAGATCGATGTATGAAACAATAAAAAAAAATAAATAAATAAAATAACCAACAATAATAAATAAATATAGTGATGCCATTTAATATTTAATAAATTACAATAAAAAAAACAAAAGTCTTGAAAGAGCGTTATTAAGGCCGAATATTCATGACTAAAAAAATTAAATGTAAAAAATGCTTTTATTTTGGATTTAGCAAAAGCACTTTTTCTTCAAAAGCAATGTAACTTTTTTAAACCTTATTCGTTTGACCGTTTTAGTTATCCGAATTATGTAGATCGAGTCCCTAATACGAGACAAGAAAGGAATTTCATTTTAGTATCCTTCGTCAATCCAATAGAATTATTTCAATTCTGTTAAGAGAAGGGCACCCACTTAGAAAGTGCTTTCCCTTCATTCTTCGTCTTTGCTGGTATTATAGAAGTCTATTCATTATTTATTAAGAAAAAAGTTTAAGAAGGCACTGTATATTAAAAATGGTCGCGGTAAAAATTTCTATGGGGTTTTAGCGAACAAAACGTACGGTGGGCGGTATTCGTATCTGGGTTGGATTAAAGCGTATATTTGAGATCACGTCTGTAAGCTAAGAATAATCATAAATATAACAGATGGTCACTCTGATATCTCTTTTATGTTCACTGCGCCTGTTCGTTTTGGTAAATAAAGTGGTCACAAATCAGGTACTGAACTACATGAGAGGACGCGAAGATTAAAATTGGGAAAATCAATATTTGAAGCCGGCTCTGTCCTGAATATGTCTTTTTTATTGTAAAAAAGTGTAAATCAGAACTTAAATAAAAACAGACAAAATCTGTAGCTTCAAGTCGTTAACCGAAAATTTTTAGTCAAATAAAGGTTTATATATATCCAGAATAGACATTTCTTAACTTGATTAATGCCGTTGTATTGACTAAAAGAATAGTTGTACAATATTTTCAGCACATATATCTAAACTGTTATGGAATTTTGAAGAAATCAGATACCCTGCTTACACATAGAGGACTAGCAACCTAATGATGTTGACATGGCTTAAATTTTTATAATCAATTACTAAGAATTGGTTACATTAGTTATCGTAGGAAGTAATGATGTTCATTAGTTTTTATTTTAACTTTTTCTCTTTTAACTAAAAGAACTAGTTCAATTACTACTTCCTGGTTTTGCGAACCAATGTCATGTGTTTTCTAAGTGAGAAACAAAATATGGCAATTACAAAAAAAAGTCATTATATGGCAAGTTCTTTTTAGGGTATAGTAGAGCTTAAGTGTTTAATGGATTTAACAGTTCTAAGGAGATAGGATCCACAGTATTCTCTCTGGGTTTTATCCAAACTTTGTGTAAATGTTTTTTTAGGAAATGAAGCCGAATATACAAAACAATAATTAAAAAATCATCGTACAATAAGAAGTGCTATATTTTTTTATAAATGCAATTAAGTTTAGTTTTTTATCTTCATGGCTTTTTAATTGATTTCTTTTAAAAAATCAATACTTCGCTAAGGAAAAAAATTGTTTTCTTTTCTAAGGGTTTTAACACTGATTTTTACTTTAAAAAAAACATGAAACAATATGTACTTTTTATCAGTACTTATTTCTGCGTTTGTATGTTATTAAGTTGTAATTATAGAAAAAAAACTTTTGGATGGTGGATTATTTGTCTTCATTACTATCATTCACGATGTTTGCCGTAACTCACATACGAGTATATACACTGATGGAAGAATATATAAAAAAATAAGAAATAACGTGTATTAATGTCAAAGATAAAAAACCACATTGACAAATACATTAAGAAACAAGTAAGAGTGCTATATTCGGCTATGCCGAAGTAAATATACCCTGCACGATTTATGTAAATCAAGTTTATTGAAGTAACTCCATCAAAAGCTTTTTTTTTTAAATTAAAGCATTTTTTAAAGGTCTCTTCTAAAACTTTTGAATACTGATATCTTAAAAATTTAATACTTTTCTATAAAAAGTTCAGAGACCCGTATCTCGGAAAATATGGGCGAGCTCAAATTTTTTCACTTGATATTTTTGTCTTATTTTTAAATTCTGTATCGCCAATTGTTCCAAATGATATGGAAATGTTAGGGGCATACGTGGTATTTTGCCTGCTGCCTCAAAAAACATGAACCGATTTTCTGATTCTTAATAGCAAGTCTTTCGACACTCTGTCTAATAGTTTGGCGTAATTTAATATTCCCCAGCTGAACAGCAACACGGACGGACAACGCTCAATCTACTTCGCAATGTATGAGAACTAAGAGTATATATATTTTATGGGGTCGGAAACGGATATTGTAATAATTACAAACGGAATGACAAACTTAGATATATCCTCAACATATCTGAAATAACATATGTGGAGAGGTCAAGGTACTGTGCCAGTAAAGACATCTTTGTTTTAATTTAATAATTTTTTTAACAAAAGATTATGTGTTCAAAACCCAGCAGAGCAAGGGCTCCAGAGTAGCCGCGATTATGGACGATTCAATGGAAAGAAAGGAAATGAATTAAATGATTTTCCCTTCATTACTCAACCGTCCGATTTTGCGTTTTTTGTCTTTGTACTGTTCTTTTCTAACGTCCGACAGCTGGTTTTAGTCGCTAATAAATATATTTCTAATTGAGCTATTGGACGCCTGTTGATCAACGTAGTTTTTTATTTAATATTTGTAAATACATATTTAACTCTCATATTACTTTTAGTATAAAAAAAGTTTTTCTGTGTCGTTTAGTTTATGTTGTCAGCGTAACAAAACCTCCGTGAACACTGCGTTTATATTCCTATATTTGTGCTGTTAGTGCCACAATTTTTGGCACATTTGGTTTTGGTTATCTAAGATATATACGATGTTAAATGTTATTATATGCCATTGCTGTGGTCCTGCTTCTCACTAATGAAACGGAAATAGCGGTTATTTAAGTATTATCTGGCACCAGAGCTCCAATCGTACCAATTTATATTATAGAAGTTGTTAAAAAAGTTACAGAAGCTATTACAATTTTTTGTTTAAAGTATGGTTATGATAATTGCTTAAAGTAATTTTGGGATATTTTTTTTACATTTTGTCTTTCCTACAATTTTAATAGTTAAATAATAGAAACGGCTTAGGGCTTTTATATTGAAATTAACGATAAAATGTGGAATATTTTAAACAGCATGGAAAGGAATAGGAAAAAGGAAAATTAATTTGCATTAAAAAAAGTGGAAAAGGTGATTGTGATTGTTAACAAGTAGTTTTAATCTTTTTATTGTTTTAAGAGACACGATAACGCTTTTAGAGCTTGACAAGGACTACAGTCAGAATTTAAAGATCACAGAAAAAATTAAATTCTAACAATGGATTTAATTTTTCATAAACTCAACGCGAGCTCCTTTAAAGCATTGCGATGGTAGGATTACACCTCTTCTGTAGCTCTGTGAAGTTTCCCTACAGTTAGATTGGCCATTTGTACCACCAAATTTTTCCATTTCTAATAAATCTTCCATACATTAGAAATACGAACTTATATAAAATCTCAAGTTTTTATTGTCCCGCCCATGGATTTTCTTTTAAATGATAGTAAGATTTGTTTGTAAATAGGAATTATACATCATCTGCAGATGTCCAGCTGGTTTAAATTCTTCATAAAATGCAGTTTGAAATTACTGTAACTTACGCAATATTTTAAATTAAAAAACCTATGTATGTTTGCGCCTATATTTTTATTTTGTAAATATGTTTTAACAAAGAAAAGCTTTCTGATTTAAATAAATCTGTTTTATATGACTTTTTTAGTTATCATTCTTCAATAGAATCCAATAAACAAATATGGACTTTTATACATTTGTACCAAAAATAAATATAACACCCATGTAAATTTTTTTTATTTTTCGATAATAATTGTAGGGTATTTGAAGAACACTTTAAATTCCATTTTTGTTTCTGGTTTATGTTTCAACCATTTATATACCCTTTAGTTGTGGAAAATCTTTTAGCGATTTTCCCTATTTCTTTAAATTTTTAAAAAATTTATAAAATAAAAAGTAGTTTTCCAGCAATGAATAGAAAAGAGTTGCATCAGCTAACAACAGGATTAACAATAAAGTTTATCGCTTGGTGAAAAAATTGTTGAACACAGTTTCTTGTTTTTTGTTTGTGCATATTTATTTTACCTTTCCTTAGAAAATAAGTTTTCTAAACAGATTTGCGTTTTTAAACTTTAATATTTGTTTGCGCTGTTTAATTTCTCTTCTGCAAGATTCCATTTTCTCCAAGTTTTTTTTTTTCATATTAAATGCATTTTTCTTGCATTTTATTTTAACTTTAGAAATGTTAGTAACAAATTATAAATTCTTTTTATCCAACTTTGCAATGGGAATTCAGGCGAAATGTGCCTGCGCTTGATGCTCTTCCATAATATATAGACTTCGGTTTTTATATCCTTCACCACCAAAAGTGGAAAGAGGGTTTATCTAAGCTTCTCATTCCGATTGAAATTTTTACAATGCAGAACGAAGTCCATTCAGCGATGTCCGTCCGTGTTAAGATTGAAATGAAAATAGCCAAGTTGACATTGGCGCTCGCCAATTTTTTCCGTGTTACGGTCCTCTGAAATTTTAATTTTGTTTTTAATGTCAATATGTTTATCATTAAAAAGCTTTTGATGAGATCTTTAAGGAAATACTAAAATTTAAAAAAAATGCTTAACCCAATAAATAAATCAACGCTGTTTATCATTTTTTTTTTTTTTTTAGTTTGTCAAGAGAAAGAAAAACCCAGGGTTTTAATTATTTGCTTTAAATTAGCAACAGCAATTTACAACAAAAATTGCATTCAAGTGCTTGTGCAAACTGTTGACATCACTGTTTGTTTTTGTCCAGTGATTAAAAATAACTGACTGTTTTCAATGCATATATAGTTGCTTAACTCTTGCTGTGGAAAAATGTGTAGCAAAAGCAAAAAGCAAATGCAAAAAAAGGAAAGAAACGCATTTGCTTTAGCTAACTATGTGTTTCTTTCGGCAGCAAAGCATTTATTTTGAAAAGGTTTGCTGTTGCTGTATATGTCCACGTTTACACTATGCCATTTTTGATGCAACTTTTCTTCAATTCTCGTGATGAACTGTCCTTAAACAATTAGAAAATAAAACTAATTATAAAGGTCATATAAGCTATAATATTTTGATTTTAGTTATAAATTAAATTAAGTAACAAAAAACACATTTCTACAGCAAAGGAAAATAATGTGTGGGGATTGCGGTTGGTGTTAATAAATAAATGCAATTACATCAAGTAAATTTTAGTAACCTTTTGTCCACATATTAATTTAAATAGCAAGCAGGAAAATTCTGTTTTAAAATAAATGTTCTAAATTTAAGGTTTATCAAACCATTTTAGCAAATCAAGTCTTTGTTAACAATTTTCAATGCACACATACAAACACGGGTTTGTAAAGGGTAAACATTTTTTCTCATTTTCAACACATACTTAAAGGAAAACAAGGATACACATTGATACGAATCTTGAACATACTTGAACCAAACACTATAAATATATAAAGATGTTTTACTGATAAATTTATTATCTTGGCTTAAACGTTTAATTTTAACGGTGCACAGCGGTTTGAAAACTATTTATTTTGGTCACAATTCAGTATCTCATGAACCACTGCAGATATCTTAACAGAGGCAAAAGATATCGTAAAAATGTGTAGCAAAACATTTGGTGCCAAAATGGAAAACACACATGCATAGCTAACAAAATGCGTTTACATATTTTTAATTTTTACATACAAAATGAGGAAAAAAATCATGGGGATGTGGGGTTAAGGAAATTCCTTTAGCTTAAAAATATGCTTAATATACATTTAAGTGGTATCAGACGAGAGGTAATGACTTCTAGATAAATAGTTTAATATTAATTTACAACGCTTTATATTTTAAATGACATTAACCTTTAATTCTGAAAAAATCATGTTAAGGTGAATTTTTGTAAAATAAAATATGGAATTTATATTGTAACAGGATCAAAAGGCATCTAGATATTATTGCAGAATTTTAAAACTATATAGATGAAGGCAGTTTCAATGAAATGGTTAAATAAAACATGTATTATTTTTATTTCAAACTATTAATTCCCGAAACGGGGATAAAATGTCCCATTAAATTTTTTTTTTATAAAAGTGGCTATCCTGCCTTCGCTAATAAAGGGGATGACAAGTCCTTTTCTAAATTTATCCAACAATTTAGTACTAAAAAGTCCGTTTACCTTTTTTAATCGATACTTTACGCTCCGAGGAATTTTAAAATAATTTTTAAATGTTGTTTCAAAAATGGCTATGTTTCGATAGGGCTAGAGGGAGACCCGTTATAATTTTTTAAATAATTTTTCTTTCATTCGTGATTGTTGTTGCCACAAAAATTTGCTAGGACTAAAGTATGTTTTCGTTTACATTAGAAAAGAATACCACCTTTTTGGGAAAATCCTAAAAAGCGATTTTAATATTGTTTATTCTTATTTTTTTTTAATATAGCAAGTGTCTTTAAGTAATAATAAGATCATTAATATTTATATATATATATGATAAAAACATTAATTTAAGGTCGACCAAAAGTAAAAATAAATTGTAAGCCAGTTTTCTCCTAAACTAAAGAGATAAAGAACACATTTTTCATAGATTTTCAAGTTTAATTAAATTTAAAAAATCATAAGATTTAGTTTTAACATGAACTTTTATGACATTCCAAAAAAATTGTATGTACTTAATTTTGGGGGCCTACCCAGAAGCCGACCTTTACTCTAGAAAGCCGCAGCTCCACTTAATAAAAATTCTGCTTTATTGTTGTGAAATTTTATTATTACATTTTTAGCGGTTTATGGGTTACCGAATTATGCATAAAATAAATCGTTTTTTAACCACTGTGCAGTGTTAGTGTACACATCTGCATTTAGATACGAGTTAATTCAGTGTTACCACTCGTTAACCTTCCTCGTGGCAATTTCAGTAATGGCCTTTTAAATATTAGTTTTGTTGGTTGTTGGTTTGCTTTTTAACTAACAGGTTTAATTAAGTAAAATACACATATGAATAAGTTTGTTTGTTTGTTTGTTTAAACGTAAAGTGTGGCCTAAGCAAATAGCACGATAATTAAATTAAAATTAAATCGTAATATTACGATCCAATTAGTAGGATCTATGTTAATTATGTATAACAAAAATTATCTGCCAAAGAATAAGATATAGAGAAAGGAATAAACATTCACAAAAGTAATTAAATTTTATTTGCAATTAAACAGAACCCCTACTTTAGAAAAGTAAATACCTAGTTTAAAAATTATCGACTCTTTATATTATATTGAAAAAATTATTCCATTTTGAAACAGTGGGCTTACTTTTTGACACACATTAAAATTTATAAAATAATACAAAAATACTTGCAGGTGCGTTGTAACTTTATACCTCACGACCGTTCAAACTGAACTCGATTAAATTTTTAGTGTTTGTTCGTGTGGTCGTGTAGATAGGTTTTTTAAAGTTTGCACGAAAGCGGTCAATGCAACAACAAATACGTAAGTGCCTATGAGTGTATGCGATATATGAATTTGATTCAATGTTAACGTTCATACTTAGCGAAGCACGCTAGGAACTCCTAGTATTATAAATAATAATTGCTATAAAATGTTTACGAAATATAAATATGACAAGTAAATGTTTCGGGTAATACCACATTTATTTTATAATATACGTATTTTTCTTATTTTTTTTAATTCTTTTCTTCAAGCCTTTAAATAAATGATAATGATAAAGAATGCATTACTATGAAAATTTTCTTTAATAAAATTCAAAATACGCTTGTTTTAAATCTATATTTTTTGACATAGTCACAACAAAATTATTTCTATTAAAATCTTTAAGTCTTCAAATCGGGTGTGCAATTGGCTCATTCTATTATAAATGTAAGGTTTGCAGGATTATTCAAGTAGAAAGTTAGCAAATGACTTTTTAAATTAAAAAAATATTAGGCACCATAATCTTTGAATACATTAAGAAAAATTAAATTTTTCTTTTAGTAATAATATAATAAGATTTGAGATTTAAGGTTATTCACTAAACATGCCGAAATCGTGTACCACTTCCTGGCATTCATTTATTTTCGCCTTTGATAGAAATATAAAACTCAGCTCAAAAATCAGCGTAAAATTTTTTTTATATGAAGTTTGATATTTCCTGTAATGGCGAGAATATAAAAAATTCGCCATTGCCACCATATGGTACATGATTTCGCCATGGAACTAAAATATACCTTGTTCTTGTTTTTTTTTCTTTTTTTTGATATATATACAGTTTGGTTTTTTGAAAGATGTATAATAAGTTATAAGGTTTGGTGGAAAAAACTGACATTATTTTGTTATTTCTATTAAAAAACAAGTAACATAATATGTCTCATATAGAAACCTTCATAGAATGAGAGTAAAAATACTTCAATTTGATGCACAGCTTTTAGTTTGTAACCAAAAAAATAAAAAAAAACATAAAACGCTTACATCTTTATATGCACAAACGTTTTTATTAATTTATTTTTTAATGACTGTATACAAATCAGCTAAATTATTGTTGATTACTTTTCATGAATGAGTGTATAAATGTAAATAACTACAATATAGTCATATTAAATCATGTATGCTTATTTCAAAAACAGCAGAAGCAATTAAAGCAGGAATGGAAATACCTGAAACAACAACAAACATGTTATGTTGAAATAAAGCCAACATTAATATTGATTTAACTCAGTTTAATTAATTTGATGAATATTGGTTATTAAACTAAATAAAAACTTAATTGTTATTCCTAATGCTAATTCCTCTTTGGAGAAGAGTAGATTTTATTGTAGTAGTCACTAACACTAAGCAAAATATTATTTTGTCGAGTTTAGCAAAATCAAAAGCAAAATTTCTTAATTAGGTTTAACTATCTAGCGATGATTCCATTCCATTTAAGAACAAAAAACCCAATTTTTTTTTTTGTCAATTTTTTTTTTTTTTTTTGTTAAGTTGAAAAGAAAACATTAACAATTTAATACGTCAACATCATCCAGAAAAAAATGTTCGGACGATCTCGAACTTTTTAGATACAGTGTGGTAAAATGAGAGCACCAAAAGTTATTCTCAATTATAGACAAAATGCCGCAAAGTGCAGAAATAGATAAAATCAACTTTCTTTCCCAAAACAAAATACCAAACAAAATATATATGTATTGTTCATAGTAAAACTGAATAATTGATTGCAAAAAAAAACCAACTTCGAAACAGATTTTAGCTGTCTGTCTATAACGGTTTAAAAAACAGTCTACATTCCTCATATAGCATAAACAATTGGGGTATCTTTAAATCTCCAAGCCTTAATTTTATGCTTGCTGTTACACTGGATTTCGTAATGCAGGTTCTCAGCATAACTTTTTCACCAGCTAATTGTTTTGCAAATTACAGAATCTTCAGAAGAAAATCTATTGCAACTTCCATATATTTGTTTCTAATCAAAGTAAATGCTAGCCATATAAAGAATAGCAGTCTCTACAACTTCATCACAGTGTCATTTCTAATTTTATTAAAATTCAAATTTAGAAAAATGTATTCTTAATATTTGTTGTAAAGTTTCGCGTTAAAAATATTCCACCTACAAATATAAAATGTGCTGCTTTAGTACCATTATACCCATAAAATAGAATGCTTTCGCATTTGTATCTCTATTTTCTTTACGAAATAACTTGAGTTTTTAAAGTAATCTATATTTAAACCAAGGTTTTAAGAGACCTCCTCACAGAATTTTATTTAAATCAATCAAAAAGCTTTTAAAAACAGACGGACAGAAATTCCAATAACAGGAGTTGTGTATTCCATATCGATTACTATGTACTCTAAAATATTTTATGATACTGTTGCAGTTTTATTATATGTATAGATTAAATTATGTTTATTTATTAAACCAACTTTATTTTAACTGGGCAATTGTATATAAAAACAAAAACAATTTTTAAAATTGATCATAGTAAAAACTTTCTTGTTTAAAACAAAATTATTACTTACTATATTTAATTGTGCTTGGTTCCTTCAAATATAAATATTTCATGATAATTTCATGAAATATTTATTATTTAAAACTACATACTGAAATATATTACTGCGGAGAGAACATTTTCATATGGCCATTTCGTTACTCCTCATATACTAGCTCATCAGTGGATTCTACCCAAATTTTATATAGAACACCTAAGAGTCTTGTATAAGCCAAATTAATTAAATGAGAATTTCGTTGAAACAATAACGAAAAAAGAAAATAAAAAATTCAACATTTTTTATACAAAAACAAAGTTATCATTGAGTCATTATTTTTTCTTTCAATTTTCTACATAAGAGATCCCAATGGGAACCATTCATACGTATTTTATAGACTCAATGAACAAAGAAGAAGGTTATAACTATCAACCATTAGAATTCTTTTCCGTGCTAAATTAAAAATTGGTGAATCATGAAGAATTGCAAGCGTTGAAAACTTTGTGCCAAATATAAAAATGTGTTGGAGCTAAATACTCGGACTACGTTCGTTCAAATAAGATATTTAAAATCCGTCAGTTACAGCAATTGAAAGTAGAAAATTAGTACAAAGGCATCATTGTGTTTATGAATCGTACATACGTACGAGGGCTGCTCTATATATTTCTGGCCTAATAGTGAAAATGCGAATATTTATAATCAAAAATGGTTTTATTGTTTTTTAAAGTATTCTCCAGCATGATTTATACACTTTTGCATGCGCTCAAACCAGATGTCGAAGCACTTTTTCCACTCCGATTGAGACACCTCTAAAACATGGTTTTTGAACACTTCAACAGCTTCTTCTGGCGACGAAAATCGTTGACCATGCATTTTTTTCTTGATGTGCGGAAACAAGAAGAAGTCATTAGGTGCCAAGTCAGGGCTGTACGGCGGATGACCCATTAATTCGACGTTTTGGCCGGTCAAAAACGCTCTGGTTTGAGCCGATGTGTGAGAGCTCGCACTATCATGGTGAACAATGATTCGTCTTCTCTTGTTGGTTTTTCGAATTTCTTCGATGACTTCAGGCAAACAAATTGTAGTGTACCACTCAGAAGTGACCGTCCTACGTTGCTCAAGCGGAACAGTCGCCACATGACCAGTTTTGCCGAAGAAACAGGCGACCATTTGCTTCGAAGTGCTTTTTCCACGAACAACTTTCGTTGGATTTTGCTCGTCTTTGAAGACCCACACGGTCGATTGTTGTTTCGTTTCGGGCTCATACGCATAGATCCTTGATTCGTCACCTGTGGCGATCCTATGAACGTCTTTTGAAGCACCGCAATCGTATTTTTGCAACATTTCTTTGCACCAATCGACACGAGCCTTTTTTTGAGCGACTTTCAAATTGTGCGGGATCCAACGAGAACAAACCTTTCTTACGGCCAGGTGTTCATGCAGTATCGAATGTATGCTGGTGGAAGAAATGTCCAAGGATGTCTCTATCTCTCGGTATGTCGCATGTCGATCTTGCATTATGAGTTCACGTACGGCATCAATGTTCTCTTGCACAACAGCCGTTTTTGGACGACCTTCACGGAATTCGTCTTTGAGCGAGCGTCGGCCACGATTAAATTCATTATACCAATTTTTCACAGTGCTATAGGATGATGCTTCATCGCCATACAAAGATTTAAGTTCATCAATGCACTCTTGTCGTGATAATCCACGTCGAAAGTTGTGAAAAATGATGGCACGAAAATGTTCACGAGTTAATTCCTTTTTTTTCTATATTAATTTTTTCAAGTCACTGTAAACAACAAATAATAAATAATGGTCGTACGTCAAAACGTTTTGAGTACAATTATGCTTAAAAATGATGAACTTTCCAATGGAAATGTCAGATTGCACTTGGCAGCACTCAGTGTTGCCAGGCCAGAAATACATATACCAGCCCTCGTATTTAACAAATATATTTTTAAAAAATTTATTCTTGCAACCACTGGATTTACTAAATAACATTTTTGGGTATTTATCAAAAAAGCATTAATAAATTTGGCTAAAAGCTAAACAACGGTTTGTTCTTATTTATATCAAAATGTTTGGAAATGGTTGAATCATTTGTTAGTTCTCACTAGGTTACATGAGAGTATGATAACCAGTATACTTCTGTGCATTCCTGTTTGCAATCAGAATGGCTTCAAACCGAACCCGAGAAATAAACATTAAACCAATGAAAAAAGTAATCAAGAATAGCAAAATATTGTATTTTTGCATTCAATCTGATTTAAGATTCTAATCACTGTACAATAATTTTTTTCCTGCCGTTTGGTAAACGAAAACTAATCGATCAGCAGCAATGTTTGCACATTTATATAATTGTTTGCATTTATTTTTATTACATTTTTTGTTTTACATTTTTTTCTCTCTCTTTGTTGTTAGTTTTTCATCACTGAAATAACTTTAACTACGTAAAAGAGTTTGCTCAATACATAACAACGTTTGAAATAATAATAATGTAAACTGTAAATGCAACAACAAAATGGCAAAATTGTAAAGGTATAAAATATTATCTACCATTAGCAATTTTTTGTATTTTCTAGACATTTTTCCGTGAATTTAGAATGTGTTTAACCAAATATCGGAAATCTAAAACTTTAAGTTAAAAATATATTTAAAATTAACAAATTTAATATTTAATTTCATCATTCATTCATTTTAATCATATTTAATATAATTTGGCTTAAATTCCGGCAGCAGAAATTTTCTTCAATTGTTGGAAACCCAAATACAGCTCAAGAGTTATCACACTTTTTATAAAAACTGTTGTCAGGAGAGCTCATGGTAAAATAGTAATAACACTTTTTATACAATTAAATAGGCTTTGAGTGTATAGTGCCGAGGATCTTTTATTTTTGTGTCACTTTGTTCTGAAAGATCATTATTTCTTAAATTACGTGCGTATTTTACATTCGTTGTATTGTTGTGCTGATATTGTAATTTCTGCTACACATAAAAGAATAGTTATGTATGTAACAACAATAAAAAAATAGTTATTGGATCAATAATATTTTTTAACAATTTAAAATTGAAAGACAATTTTTAAACGTCACTAAAATAGTTTATTTGCAATACTTTTAACATTGATGATTGCAATAAATATTTAATTATAGATAATAAAAATGATTATTAAAAAAAAATAAATTCGGTGTTTGCAATCAAAAAATTTGATGGATTTTTTTACATTTCAAATTCAATTCGAAGTATTTATCTATAAAAAGTTTTTTTGTCGATATTAAAAATGTTTGAAACAAATTCTATTTATAGCTTTCCTAATATTAATGAGTAACATTTTTTTTAGTTTAGTTAGGAAAACCCCTAAAACCTTCGCTTCTGCTTTTGATGTTTTTCATAGAGAATATGTTTTTCTAAACAGTATGAACGTCTTTTGTTAGCTTTGTTTTAATGTAATTAAATATGTGTGGGAATCTTTGCGATTTCCCCCTTTTAAATAAAGAAAACGCTCTAAGTCCGATTCAGATGTTTTATTCAATTTATTTCACATGTAAACTTAAACTTAATTATTATATTATTTTGCCAGGACACTTGTTGATCTCATGAGTTTTTAGACTGTCCTATTTAAAGTATTCAGTCAGTTGCACCACCTATACGTTTTTCTTTGCTGCGTGTGCGTGTTTCGTGCCCTACTGTGTTTCTTGTGCGTCGTTTGTGTATTTTGTTATTGTGTCATTGCCTACTGAGTTTCTTGTGCGTCGTCTGTGTATTTTGTTCTTGCGTCATTGCCTACTAAGTTTCTTGTGCGTCGTCTGTGTGTTTTGCTTGTATATTTCTCTGCTTGTGTTCTTTGTATGTTTTGTGTTAGAGTTTTTGTATGGTGTGTTTTTAAGAATTCGTATCCTACTATGTTTTATATGTTCGTCTGTTACTGTTTTCAAATGATCTCTTTGTTAATATGCCTATCCGCTATCTGTGTGTTTTGTTTGTGTATTTCTCTACTGTTTGTATGCTTTGTCTAAGTGTTTTTGTATGATGTAATTTTGGAATTCGTGGCCTACTATGATTTATATGTTCGTCCGTTACTGTTTTCAAATGTTATAGTTGTTACTATGCCTATCCCACATATGTTTTAAACTCACTCCATTTAATCTCCTTACTATCTATGTCACCTATATCAGACCAAAATTGAAATACAACCCTCATGTATGGACCGGTGCTTCAAAGTCGATTTTTGAAGTTACTCGACCGGGTGCAGGAGAGAGGGAAGAACCTGCATCAAGAGTGCGTTCCTTTGTCGTCGATTGGCCAGTGCATCGCACTTCGCAATACAGAGAGGTTTTGTTTTTTAGCTGAACAGTTCGTATGTGGAATAAACTCCCCGCAGAGGTCTTTCTGCCACTTTCAATGTGCAAATGTCCACAAGCACTACTCCCTCTATCCCCCTACCCACAACCTAATTTCCTAATTCTGGCACGATGCATTGCATAAGTAGTCGTCATCACTTGAGTGCTGGTGCTATATATAAAAAAAATAAATAAATAAAAACTATAGAAATTTAAAATATTTTAATTTTACAAAAATATGCTTAATTGATAATGAATATTTAAACAATTTAAGTTTTTTCTTAATGCGCTTAATTACTATACTTTTTCCTATACTAATGAATATAAAAAAATATTTGTGTAAAATAAATTTTACCCATTGTTCTTTTTTAATGCATGTATTAAATATTTATAAATTCAAATTACCAAAATTTAACTTAATAACATTATCATGCAATAAATAAATTTCAATAAATTCTGCCAACAACGTGTAAATTATGTAAATAAGTTGCATAAAAACTCATTTTCACATAATAGAGTGCATAAGAATTAAATAAAACCATTTTTTAAAATTCGGGTTTGTTAAAGCAAATGTATTAAATGCAGTTTTTACATTTTTAGGTTTTTGTAAAAATTTTAAATTTTCATTACATTTAACTATTTAAAACCGAGTAATATATATTTAACTCTATTTAATATTTTATTAAGTTAAAAACAAAAATGTATAATAAATTAAAAATAATGATGATAATATATTATATATAATACATATTTATGCAAGTATTAAAAAATTAATTTTGATGTAATTTAATTTAATATAATTTAAGTAAAATTACATGCTGCACATGTCAATTACGTATGCAATTATAATCAATAAATAAAAGGCTAAAAACAAAGAGCGATAATTAAAATGGTTCATTATTTTGTTTTTATTCAATGTCAAATAAATAAATTAAGAACTGTGCCAGCATAAGTATGTATTAACAGTAATCGAACAAAAAATTAATACAATATAATAATAATACAAAAAATGAATACAATTCTACAAAGTTTTTCACTTTTTGCTGTAAAAGTGTTTCTGACGATTTGGTTTTCTATTTGTTTTTTTTTAATCAAACTTGTGATGGTGCTAGGATAGATGCTTGAATGTGTCATTATGAAATGTGTAACAAGAATGATAGCGTCATTATGAAACTCAGTTTGCGAAAAATTCTATAGAGACTATAAAAGATGCAAACAACTACTGCTTAACGCACAGAAGTTACTCAAGTCGTAGGCAAGTGCGTAATATGTGTAGAAAAATGTTAATTGTTCTTCTTATTTGCTTCAAACTAGATTATAAAATGGCTAGAAGATTGAAAACATTTCAAAGTTTGTACAAATATATTCACAGCGCACTAGGAGTGAACGCTTTATAACCCCATTTAATTAGAAATTTAATGTTAAAAATTAAAGCAGCGAGTTTTTAAAAAAAAATTCCCCAAGGTTATTTAAAATTAATCCATTTTCAAAAAATATTTTCAATTTCAGTTTTTATTTAAGCTTTCACTCATTTTCTTATTTATGCATTTATATGCAGCAAAAAGAAAAAATAATGCAAATGAGTAAATATTACAAGATATAATGAATGTTGAAATTGATTCCATTCCTTTTGCGGTAACAAGGCAAAAAAAAAAAAAAAGAAGAAAAATACTTAGTATTCAAAACACGTATATTTTCTGGAATTTGCAAACAAATATTGATACAGTTAAGGTGAAAAATTTTAACTTTTAATTGGTATTATTTTTCTAAGAAAACTTATGATCTGACTGCAATTAATAGTGGATCGTATAATCGTTTTACTTTGCAAGGCCTAAGACACCTGACGGGTATCTATCTGTAGTTGCTAATTAATTTCCAGCCATATTATACCACACGTTATGAGAACGACTAAGTACACTTTTGTCTTAATAATAAACTCAACCTTACTGCCATTTGCCATTGGCCTCATAACATCGATAGCTAGTACCCTTCTCTAGAAATTGTTGCGCGTCATTCAAGCTTTTCTAGGCTCCTTAGTTTAGTGCAGTTTTTATGGCATTAGCCAATGCAACCATAGTTCTGGACAACATAAAGATACAACAGATTATCTCTCTCTTTCTAGATTATACCAGCCACTACCTCGAAGGGCAAAGATCGACCATGTTGATTTCTTATAGCAAAAAAAACTATATCTGATCGACTGGTGTATTTAAATTTTCTCTAGATCATCTAGTGCCTTGCAAAAGCTGATTTCAACACGAACACGGATAGACAGACGTATATAGGGACATATGAATATCACTCAATCGACTTAATTTTTCATATATACTTTATGTAGTCGGAAATGGATATTGTAGAAATTACAAATGGAAAAACAAACTTTATTATACTTCTTTCCACCTGTGGTAAAGGGTATAAAAAATCACTGTATTGTTATACAACTTTAAGTTAACTTTTGTTTGAAACTGTTAAGTTTTAAATTTGCTAGTGATTGCAATCCAACTGTAAATATAAGCATCTTTACTTTGCATTCAACAGGTTGCTGATATTTTCTTAAGTGAAATTATGTGAACGAATGCAATTCTGCAACCTTATTTTATTTACTCGTGCAGGATTTTTTTGTGAATTTGCATTGAAAGGTGGTTGTAGAATATAAAAATCTTTTATCTGTATTTAATATTGTGAAGTTATCAATATTTGATTAAAGTTTCTTTTTGTATATTTCTATAAGCAAATTTATAAGAAATATTATTGTAGTTAAATACATATGGATTATTTTATTTAACTTTCCCTCAAATATATTTTAATAATTCAAGGCATACTCGATAATTTATTCTCGTAAATTTTATTAAAATTTTATGATTACTGAGTTTTGTAAAACTAAGTAAAAACATTTTCCGGAATTTTTTTTTCCCTTAATTTTATTTGTTCACTTACTTTTTTTTTTTATAAAAATCGGAATTGTATAAAGTTTGTAATAAATACAAATTAAACAATAAGAAGAAAGATTCCGAAATGTAACTATTATTTAGTTTTTTCTTTTGCAACGTAACTCGTCAGTGTTAATCGGCCCAGCTAATTATTATTTTTGCGATTTTTATATTTTTTGTTAAGTACCAGTAAAATATCGACACTATTTTAGTAGTTTCAACTCGTTTTTAGGGCCTTCTTAAAAAGATTAGACTGATTGTGAAAGGCGCTAACATTTCTTTACTTATGTAAATAAAACAATTTGTAGCAAACGCGTATATTCGCCAGAAATATAACATAAAAATATGCGTATATACACACACGCAAGCGCTTAACGAAAAAAATTTTTTTTCACTTATGAAAAACTTTTAAATTTTAAATTTTCTTATATGAGCACTTGCGTGAAAAAAAAATAAATATTTTCTCGAATTAAACATCGGGAATTTTTTATTATATTAATTAATTTTCAAAAACAATATTCCCGATTAATTATTTAAATCACCGACATTGATTATTGATGGTTAAAGCACGTCTCGATTACTATTTCGCTACGGCTTACTAAGCTCTTCAGGAGAATATCTATAAACATTTTAAATCAACTAAAGATTTTTGTCCAAATATTAAAGTAAAGACAAAAATCAAAGTTTAAGCCAAAACAACAATAACCAACTATGATTTTATTTCTCCTAAAAATTAAAGGGAGTCTCCATACAACATACATATTTTTTACGTGTATTATGAACTGTAAAAGCACTTCTGTAAAGTTTAAAATGACTGGGCATTACTATAGCTCCAAATAACAAAAAGTTATACAAAAATAAATCTTTTTGACAAATTTGACATAACGTTATTTGAAATGGTCATTATAGTAACAAGTATTCATATTTAAAATTATTTTTTGAAGGGTGCGCCAATAGTTTATTTGATTATGTATATGGCCATACTTTTATACAGTTGTAGACATAAGATTGAAATTTACAAATAACCTGTATTGCTTGCTCCTATACAACAACAAGTATAAAATTTGGATTTGATAATAAACGGGTGTCCCAATAATTGATGCAATTATGTGTATGCAGCCGAAATTTTGAACCGCTATAGTAATACAGGTGAAATTAACAAGGGACCTGTTTTGCTAAGTTCGCGATAACAAGAAGCAAAATTAATGTAATTTTTTCTATATGGCCGTATTTTTTGACCCGTTACATACAAACACCTGAATTTTAGACAGAATTTCCACTACTTTGTTTGGTATAATAAGAAGTATAAAAATTTTATATTATAAATTAAAGGATTTTATAATAGCAAGTATATAATTTGAATTTGGAAATGAAAGAGTAATCCTACATTTGCTGTAATTTGTTGTATATTGCCTAACTATTGAACAGTTGAACAATTATAAAGTTTGGAGACATAAGGGTCACCCAATAGTTTATGTAATCTAATTTATGTGGCCATACTATTGAACCGTTATAGGCAGACATATGAATTATGTTTTGAAGTCGGTTTTTTTTTCGCAAGAATTATTTACTTAGCTTTTAATGTGGAATTTTTTAAATATTTTATTGATGGTTTTAAATGTTTATGGCCTTAAGGCTAGGTTTTTATAAAGTGGATAAAATAAATAAATAAATAAATAAAGTTAATGATAAAGCACAGGAGATTATAAAATTTTTTTCACAAGCTCAAATATTACTACAATCGGAGAGGGCAGTTTTCTCAGATTCTAAAAATATTAACAATAAAAAATAATAAAGTTTGCTCCAACAGTTTTTTTTTTAAACGCAAAAAATTTAATTTCATGAATATGTAAAAAATATATTTGTAATTAAATGTTTCGACGGTTGATTCATTCCTTAATTAGTTAATTCTTCAATTCATTTATTCTTTAAAAAAATTCTTTACAAAAAATAGTAACTAAAACTAATAATTCATTAAAAATAATTCCTTACATACTAGTGAACTTTTCAAAAACTACGTCCATTATTCAAATAAAAAATTTGCACATTTTTTTGCGCATCCATTTAAAAAAAGGAAAAAAAGGGAGGCAACTAAATTAAATAAAAAATATAAACTTAAAACTAATTACACACTAAGAAACGAAACACAGTGGAACAAAAGTAAACAAAACAAATAAAACCTATTGAACAGCGTTATAAACTGTGCCAACAATATTCAATGTATTAAGTCTCCTATGGTAAAATAGTATGTCTGCACCCTCGTAAAAAAGCCCAGCTCCCCCAAGGGTCAACAGATTTACTGGAGAAAAGTACTTCGCCTCTCACTAAACTGTTTTCCACGGATCGCGCATCTTCCAGGAACTTCAAAGCTTTCTCAACCATAAACGAGTCTATTCGACTTAAATCTATTGCACTGTATATAAAGCTACAAGGGGGCCTACGGAACTCTCCGTTACACCCTATATACGGTCTCAAACCAAGGCACGCAACTAAGATCCGCCTCTCCCATCTCCTAAGCCACTTCATCGGGGCAGAGGAAATTCTAAACCAAGCTGGAAAGGCATACGAAATGAGAGGACATATGATCTGGCGGTACACCAAAAGGCGTACTTTTGCATCGAGTCCACCTCTGCGCTTTAGCACGCCCTGATACGCGCAGTAAGCCATCTTGGTGCGTTCAAGCACATTGCCGATATGCCGATAAAACACAAAGTTTTCATGGTAGGTGACACCTAGGTACTTTAGCCTATCCGAAGTCCTGATAACGTCGCTCAACTCTTAAGCACGGTTCGAATGATAAGCAATTCGGTTAAATGTATTTACGCTTTCCCTTCAACATCATAGCAACAGCCTTTCTGATGTTTAAATTAAGGCCCCACCTTTTGAAATAGTCTGTGAGTGCCGTAAAATATTTATTAACTCGTTCGTTAACAGTTCTTGCCCTAGCCCCTGAAGAAGCAATAAGGATGTCATCAGCATAGATCAACAATAGATCTCCCTGTGGGGGAGGAGGTATATCTGCTATGAAGACATTATAAAAAACAAGACCCAGCAACGATCCCTGTGGCACTCCTGCAAAAATCGGACCTTCACGAGAGAGGTAATCTCCAATAGGAACCCTAAAAGGGCGGTCCTTTAGAAAGCTATTAGTCATACGGCAGATGACCGTAGCAAAGCCCATACTCAATAATTTGTAAATAAGACCATCACCCAAATTGGAAATCTTTTAAAATGTCATTGTTAGTGATAACGTCACACAAACATTCATATATTTTTTTGTCGACCATATCAAGGATATCTCTGAATAATTATTTTAAGTTTAATCCGGTACATGTATTGCAATTGAATATATTTTGAAGCATTTTAAATTGTTTAAAATAAATCATGTATTTTAATTAATAAGATACCATAAATGTATTTCTGATGCCTCAGTAAGCAAATCATTGAAACAAAACTTGAACATTTTTCATAAAAAAAAAAAAACTAATGTGGTACTAAGGCCTGTCGTCAATGAAGGTCTTCTATAATCTTAAATAGAAGTTATGGATTGCAATAAAAATATTTTAGTTAAAAAAAAAGAAATTATATCTTCGGTAAGAGATATTAAAACTAAAGAGTGGTGTTTCACAAAAAAACATGTAGGCCAGTACCTTAAATCAATAGTTAAACATTTTTTTAGGTCTAATAGTAACAACCAAAAAAATGCTTGGATGCAGCTTATCTTTACGCTTTTGTGCATTAAAAAAGAAGCAATTAATCCTGAGGGATTTTAACAAATAAATGTGCAGAGAAAATGTTTTGCACCAGTTAATAATTTTATTTGTTTTAAAATTTTTTATTTTATTAAAATTGTATAATTTTTCATTGTATTAAAATATTATCTTGGCACATTTTTTATATTATTGCTTACTTAACGTCAACCGTCACCTGCCAAATTATTTTATTATTAAGACATGAACATAAAATTAACATTTAAAGAAAACACTTGAAAACCATGTTTCATTAGTATGTTCCTAAACCCAATTGTTTGTCATAAATACAGTTATAATATACATACATATATTTGAAGCCAATTGCTCGTCTGTAGTTTAAGAGATTCTTGTATGCAAATTATAAAACCGAAGTATTTATAATTTCACTGCATGCATTTCTTCAAAAACAAAATCATTTTTAAAAGGTTAAACTTATTTTAGAAATTCATCTACAACAAAATTGTATTAGCAAAAACTATAAATATTAAGATCAATTGAGATAATATTTTTGATTTTACTTTTACTGCTTAGCAACCATTTAAAAGAATTTGTAGATTTTGTGGGTTTATAAACAGAATCGTTTAACATGAATATTCACGAAACCAAAATTGAGGTTAAAAGTTATAGTAACCCCTATCCATAAAACTGTAAACCCTATCCATAAAACTATATTTTAATTGTAAACTATATTTTTGCTTACTAAGAAAATAGGTAAATGACCTCACAGTTCATTTACCAATATATAATTTTATATTTTGCTTACTAAAGAAATAAAAGAAATAGGTAAACGAACTCACAGTTCATTTACCTATATACAAATAGCCTAATAATCACTTTACTTTATTTCCTATACCAAATTAGTAAAAGAAATGTAAAATTGTATCGTAATCATTTTCAAGTTGATTTCGTAATTTCACAATTCTACATAAATTGTTATAGTTTTAAGTTAATTTTGTAAATTGCATTGTCAACACTTGACGATTTCGCAATTCTGCCTAAATGCAAGAATATGAGTTGACAATACAATCTATAAATAATTGTAAAATGTTTATTGAAATCAGTTGTGTATTAGAGTCGAAACTTAAGTGATGAATTAATAATAAACTAATAAAAAACTAAATAAAATTGTATTTTTTTATGAACCCAATTGATTAATAACTTAACTGGCGACGAGGATGGGATGGCATATAAATGTCATCAACGCGTAGTAATAAAAGGAAATAATAAAGTGAAAAAAATAAAAAGGAAAGCCTAATTCCTTAAAATTTTTTTCTTATCCTTTAATTAAAGTGAGGACCAATTCCAATTCTTTGAAAGTGAGAAAAAAAAAAGGAAAGACCAATTCCTAAAATTTTAAATTCTATTTAAAGTGGAAAAAAGAAGTTTTATTCTAAAAGGAAGACATATCCTTATATGAATAAAATTTTTTGAAAGGACCAATTCCAATCCTTTTAAAGTGAGAAAAAAAAGGAAAGACCAATTCCTAAAATTTAAAATTCTATTTAAAGTGAAAAAAGAGGTTTTATTTTGAAAGAAAGACCTATTCCTATACAAATAAAATTTTTAAATGAACAAAAAGGAAAGACCTATTCCTATTTTAACTTGTACTAAAATAAATATAAAAAGTAACATAAAAAAACACTCCGCTAAGCTACAAATAACTTGTACAAAGTGAAACTTACATATGTGCTTTCAACGTATTACTAATATACGAATATTAACTATTGAAAAATAAAAAATAGAAAACACTGAAACAAATACAAATAAAACGAATAAAAAACAAAACTGTGATAAAAAGCGTTTCTTTGAAAATCAAAATACTAAAGAAGGTGCTACTACAACTAAATACAAAAAACAGCAATTCGTGCCAAGATAGAAAATTGAAAATCAAAATACTAAGGAAGGCGCTACCCTGGGAAGAACCACTCTACAGACGACCGGCAAAATCCAACAAGAAAGAGATCACCAATAACAAGTAAATTTTAAATAATTATATGTATAAGTATTATATGTATAAGTATATATGTATATAAGTAACATAGAGCTAAGTTTTAGCCTATTAAAAAAAACAAGAGTAAAGAAAAAATAAAATTTTTAATAGGAAATTTTGATATTATTAATCCACATAACTCACACAAAAATTACTCAAAATGGCTGAGTTGTTACAAATCAATATAGACCCTATTAAATATCTAACAAACTTACCGGAATTCACAGGAGATTATAAAGATCTCCATACCTTTATAAATTTGATAGATAGATTCCAACCACTTTTACAGGGCTACGACCATTTATCCCAACAGATTTTTGCCGATCTAATCAAAAGCAAATTAAAAAGCAAGGCAAGAGAGGTAATCGAAATAAATTGCCATGCAGTCACCTGGGTAGAAATAAAAGAAGTATTAATTAATAACTTTGGAGAACGATTATCTTCAGACGAACTTTTTGATGAATTAAGGGCTACAACCTTTAAAACTAACAGTATAGAATTCTTCAACGAAATTAAAAATAAATTAAGACGTCTTAACAACAAAGCTATGGCCATGATTGGTGAAGGTGCCGCCATGAATGCCATCGCTGATAATAACATGCGTAGCGCTCTCAATATATTTAAATCAAAGATCCCGGAGCCCATGAAAACCATTCTTACGTGTAGAAATCCCCAATCCCTAGAAACAGCCATGAACATCTTGTTCGAGGCAGGGTACGCAAACTTAGATACAAATGGGAAACCTTTTAATAGATTCAATAGAAGACCGAATGACCAACAGACCCACAGGCAAATTGATAGGCATAACAATAGCAACCGGCGTCCTTCTTACAACAACTACAACAGACGCGATTACAACGAAAATAAACAGAACTTTAATAATAGGAACACGAACTATGACAGACGAGACTATTACGAAAGTAGACAAAATTATAATAACAGAAACATGAACAATGACAGACGCGACTACAATCAAAATAGGCATAATTATAATGCTAGAGACATCAATAACGACAGACCTGCTAATGAGAATGGACGAAATTACAACAACTACACCCCAAATCACTTCCCACAAAGACAGAATTTCCCGAGGTTTCAAAATCAACCAGTTCTTCCTCCCCCTGAGCCTATGGATGTAAATACGATCCAAAATTTTCATCCAGTAGCCTCCAAGGAGAATTACCATGTATAACAGTAAAGACTAAAGCGGGATCCCTTAAATTTTTAATAGATAGTGGAGCGACCCACTCTATAATTAAACCCGGATTATGTCACCCAAAATGGTCCGAAATTATTAAGCCTACGCAATTAAAAACAATTAACAATATTACAGAAATTAAAGAAAAAGTAAACATTCCCCTATTTAAAGAACTAGGGGATGAAAACCAAAAAGTAGAATTTTTCGTATGTCAATTCAGTAGTCAACACGATGGCATCATTGGAATGAACATTTTGAGGCCATTAAAAGCAAACATTAATTTAGAAAAAGAAGTGTTACAAATAAGTAACAAGGAAATTCCTTTACAATTTCCTGATAAGGTGGTAATTTATCATTTCGAAAACGAGGGATTATATGAATTAAATATACCCGTTAAGTGCGAAAATGGTTTAGTATACCAACCAAAAATAAAAACAAACGATAGTACAGTAGAAATTCTTGAAGGAATTTACGAAGCTAATAATTTTTATATTAATGCCCTAATTAAGAATACCGACAAAAACCCAAAAGACGTAACCATCAAAAGGCAAGACGCTATAAGAGTTACAAAAGATATTTTTTTTGTTTACCATTTCGATAATGATGAAACAGTTATAACAGGAGATATATTAGATCAAATAAGAATGCAACATCTTTCAGACATAGAAAAAAATAAACTCACACCTCTTATAAAAAAGTTCAAAAGTATATTTTATTTGGAAGGCAGCGATTTATCATTCACTAATACAATTAAACATGAGATTAGAACAATTAACGATGTACCGATAGCAGCACACACTTATCGCTATCCATACATCCATAAGGACGAAGTCCAAAAACAGATTAAAGAAATGTTACAAAATGGCATAATCAGACCAAGCCACTCCCCTTATTCTGCCCCAGTTTGGGTTGTCCCCAAGAAGGCTGACGCCAGCGGTAAAAAGAAATGGCGTTTAGTAATTGATTACCGCAAACTGAACGAGGTCACCATTAACGACCAGTATCCAATTCCCAATATCGATGAAATATTGGAGAAATTGGGCAGATGTCACTATTTCACAAAACTCGACCTGGCAAAGGGTTTCCACCAGATCGAAATTAATGAAAAGGACATCCACAAGACTGCATTTCGCGTGGAAGGCGGACATTACGAGTTTCTTCGTATGCCGTTTGGGCTTAAAACAGCTCCAGCGACCTTCCAACGCCTAATGAACAACGTCTTGGGAGATCTCGTGAATACTATATGTTTAGTCTATTTAGACGACATAATCGTTTTTTCTACTTCTTTGGAAGAACACATAGAATCACTAACAAAAGTTTTTAAACGGCTTAAAGATGCCAATTTAAAAGTTCAACTTGATAAGAGTGAATTTTTAAAACTGAAAACTGAGTTTCTAGGGCATGTCGTTTCATCAGAAGGCATCAAGCCAAACCCAGAAAAAGTTAAATGTGTAAAAGACTTCCCTTTACCGAACACACAAAAGCAAATCAAACAGTTCCTAGGCCTTACAGGATATTATAGAAAATTTATAAAAGACTATGCCAAAATCGCTAGACCAATGATAAAATATTTAAAAAAGGACTCGGAATTAAATAGAGAAGATCCCGAATATAAAACCAGCTTCCAAACTCTAAAGAATATGTTGATTAATGATCCGATTCTTAAATATCCGGACTTTAATAAAAATTTTGTTCTCCAAACAGACGCTAGCAATTTTGCTCTGGGTGCCGTTTTATCACAAGACAACCACCCTATCTGCTACGCCAGTCGTACACTTAATAACCACGAGAGAAATTATAGTACGATCGAGAAAGAACTTTTGGCTGTAGTTTGGGCCACAAAACACTTCCGGCCCTATCTCTTCGGCAGGAAATTCCTGATAGAAACCGACCACAGACCATTAACTTGGTTATTCTCAATAAAAGAACCGAATTCTAAACTGGTACGTTGGAGACTCCGTTTACAGGAGTTCGACTATGAAATAAAATACAAAAAAGGAACACAAAATAGTAACGCAGATTGTCTTTCCCGAATCGAAGTAAACACTAACGAAACCTCAGAATTTATAATCAACGAAACCACAAAACCATTAAATTTGTACAAATTCCAAGTCATTCTCAACAAAAGCGAATCTGGCTCTTTAAGAATAAAAACTAAACAAATATTTAATTCAAATCGCAAAATAATTCATTCTAAAAATTACGATGAGAGTACATTGATAACCATCATTAAGAACCATTTTAATCCAGATAAAACTAACGCTGTTTACATTAAAGATAACGAAATTAGAGAAACATTCAAACAAATCGTAGGAAAGTACTTTACTAATAGTAAAATAATTATGTGCACGACATTATTACAAGATGTTATAGATGAAGATGAGTTAGCGACACTAGTGGAAACAGAACATTTACAAAATAACCATAGAGGGATAAACGAAAATTACGCACAAATGAAACAAAAATTTTATCACCCAAAACTAAAAAAGAGAATTACACAATTCATAAATAATTGCACTATATGTAACAAGGAAAAATACGACAGAAAACCCGTTAAGCCAAAATTCAAAGTAACAGAAACCCCTAACCAACCAAGGGAAATAGTTCATATGGATGTTTTCTACAGTCTTAACAAAACACTTTTCCTAACAATCGTAGACAAATTTTCAAAATTCGCTCAGGCGATCAAAATAAACAACAGATCATGGGTTGAATTTAAAAGAGCTCTGACCCAATACCTAAGCAATATAGGACATGTCGATAAAATAGTAATTGATAATGAATTAGGCTTTAAGGCCTTACCCCTCACTGAATACCTTAGACAACAAAATATAGAAATCCACTATACCTCAAACAACAACCATACTTCCAACTCAGACATAGAACGACTCCACAGTACAATCAACGAACATATAAGACTACTGAAACATGACCCAGACAAAGACATAGACACCGTTGAGGAAAAAATTTACAAAATAATCAAGTACTATAATAATACAATACACTCAACAACAGGTCAAAAACCTATAGACTTCAATAACGGTAAGATTGAAAGAGAACAATATCCCTTTATTAGAGAAAAAATATTAAAAATTAAGAAAAAAAACATTAATAAACTAAACAAAAATAGAGAAGAGGTTGAAATACAAACCGGACCAATTTTTCTAAAAGAAATACGCGGGGGTAAAAATCACTCCAAATTCCGTCAGGCGGAAGTAGAAAAATTAGATAATGACCATGTCAGAACTCAAAGGGGACTAAAGTACTATAAATCCCATATAAAGAGAAAGAAAAAGTATCAAAACTTACAAGAAAACGAAGAAAATAATTCAGACAACTAAGTAAATTATCACTTTATTCCAGGTAAAATGGACCCACTATATAAATACGTAATAATAATGCTGACAACTATCTACCTTACAACCGGACAGACGATCGACATACAAGATTTAACGAAAAATGAAGGATACATACCAATAAGAAAAGAAGATGTCAAAATCATCAGCTCCTACCAAAAAGTGCTCCACATAATAAACGGGACGAAATATGAGCAAACCACACAGATAATATCAAAAAATATAGATGTATTATCTAATTCTTTATTCGATAGCAACCCACTTCTGTATTCAATCAATAAAAACCTTATACTTTTAAAACCGAAAATAGACAACATGATACCTAAGTTTAGACAAAAGAGAGGACTAATGAATTTTGTAGGAAAAGGATTAAAAATCTTAGCCGGTACCATGGACAGTGACGATGAAATAGACATCAAGAACGCTTTAAACCTCTTGACAAACAAAAGTGCAATTCTTTCGGATAACATAGAATCAGTAACATATATTAGCAACTCCCTCATAACAAGAATAGATAAAATAACTACCCATATAAATACACAACAGAATATAATCCAAAATTACATAAACAAATTCAAATCCGAGATACAAAATAAAATTACAAACATAGAAGACGAAGTACATTTTATAGAACATATATATAGGATACAAAATGACATTTCACTTCTTAAAGACCACATAGACGACATTGAGCAAGTGATATTTACAAGTAAACTAGGAATCGCACCGACAGAAATACTTACCGAAAAGGAACTCGAACTAGTGAACGACTATGAAACTTATGTTAATATTAAAACAACAGTTACATTCCACGATAATAATATAATACTTATTTTATTCATCCCCAAATTCTCAAAGAAAGCCTTTACAAGAATTACACTAGAGCCTGTACCAAACAGTCAAAACAAAAGCCTTTATTTAGAAGACAATGAAATATTGTTAGATCAAGAAAATAATGCCTATGAAGTAAACGTAAAAGGTAATCTATTTAGTAACCTAAAAAAAAAAATAAAAAATGAATGTGTTCATAATATTATTCACCAGGAAGTAGCAAATTGTGTTTTTAAGAATGACAATGAACAAATAGTTAAAGAAATTTCCCCAGGATTAATAATATTTAAAAATTTCTACAATAAAAATATAAGCTCAAACTGTATGAAAAAACAACCGAAATTATTCGGACATTTTATAATTAAA
The DNA here is from genome assembly GCA_916610165.2 of Gymnosoma rotundatum. Lineage (NCBI taxonomy): Eukaryota > Metazoa > Arthropoda > Insecta > Diptera > Tachinidae > Gymnosoma > Gymnosoma rotundatum. Next base: position 141,221,288 of record OU744336.1, on the reverse strand, counting down.
TTTGAAAATTGTATTTTGAAAATAGATAATAAGAACTATACAAACGAAATAATAAAAATCCATGAACAAATAGTCTTACCACACCTAATTACTGAAATTAAAGAAAACTACACTATTGATGAATTAAAATTAGAAGATATTCATTTAAATCAAATTAGAAATGAAAACCTAATAAAAGAAGTCATAAAAGGCTCTAAAAATAATAATGTTATAACATACGTAATAAATTTCAGTACATTTTGTACTTTTTGTATTGTTAGTATAATTGTAATATCTATGTTAAAATTAAAGAGAAATACTTTGCATATTTCGGCGGAGCCTCAATCCAACGATGGGGGAGTTATAGTAACCCCTATCCATAAAACTGTAAACCCTATCCATAAAACTATATTTTAATTGTAAACTATATTTTGCTTACTAAGAAAATAGGTAAATGAACTCACAGTTCATTTACCAATATATAATTTTATATTTTGCTTACTAAAGAAATAAAAGAAATAGGTAAACGAACTCACAGTTCATTTACCTATATACAAATAGCCTAATAATCACTTTACTTTATTTCCTATACCAAATTAGTAAAAGAAATGTAAAATTGTATCGTAATCATTTTCAAGTTGATTTCGTAATTTCACAATTCTACATAAATTGTTATAGTTTTAAGTTAATTTTGTAAATTGCATTGTCAACACTTGACGATTTCGCAATTCTGCCTAAATGCAAGAATATGAGTTGACAATACAATCTATAAATAATTGTAAAATGTTTATTGAAATCAGTTGTGTATTAGAGTCGAAACTTAAGTGATGAATTAATAATAAACTAATAAAAAACTAAATAAAATTGTATTTTTTTATGAACCCAATTGATTAATAACTTAACTGTTAAACTTGCAAGCAAAAAAATAAAATTAAAATAAGATAATATAATATAAATTTTAAATATGCATTAAGAATTTGAACTTGATGATATCCGTTTTAGATGAGAACAAGTTTTATAAACATACATTTGTATCCGGAGATCGTTCCAGTTCATGCTTTGCACAGAAAACTATGTTTTTGAAGAATTTTATAAAATCGTTTTATTTGCGAAAAAAAAACTTTCAAACTCTTTTTGCAAAGAATAGTTGTTTTAAAACTTTATAACCTTATGCCATTGACAGACAAGGCAGCAAAAATATTTAAATTTAATTTTTAATAAAGGTACAAGGTTGCTTATGCATGTAAGATGTGTTTTAACGTATTTTTGAATTCTTCTTCGTGCAAGGAAAACTCTCTAACTTTACAATTTTTTAATCAAATTTATTAATGTTTTTGTTTTCTTACAATTACAATTTTTTAATAATATTGAATTTTAACAATAATAGTTTATGGTATAACAAATGAATTAAATTAATTTTGCTTTAATTTCAATTCCAATTTACTTTCTAAGACATTTTTTAAGAAAGAAAAATCGTTTGCAAATGTATGCAGACGTTTTCCAAAGAAAACAGGAAAAATGGACAGCAGCATTATTAAAAAATAAAAATAAAGTTCGTGACTACACACAGTTTGGTACAAGGCAGAAAAAAATGTAGAAGACGAGTTGCAGAGAGAACAGCAAAGGAATACTTCGGTTTGTGTATGGACTTCGTTACAAAGTTATTTGGTTAAATAGAGGATGTTTACAATGTACACAAACTAAGGTAGATAGATGCAAAGAAATTTGTTGATAGATATAGCGATCCAGAAAACGCAGCAGACCATTCTTCTGGAAAATTGCAAATAATTGTTCTTTCCTAAAAAAATTTGGACAGTAAAATGGAATAGACCTTAAGCCAAGATTCATTTAATTCATTAGCTATTTCTAGTAATAATAAATTGATTATTACGATGTTTAACGACTTTTTGTCCACAATGTAGGTTAGTGTTTTGGTATGTTTTAAAGAGTACTACATAATTTTACCTCATAAATACTCTATAAAAAATTTTCTTAAGAAAATGTTTTATATGTGAAAAACACACAATCCCAAAAGTGTGTGTATAACGCATATGGGTGTATTTTGATAACCATAAGGGGAAGTAGACATTTTCGACTCATATATTGGTTCCCTAGTTTTAAAATGACTACCATCTGACAAATTATTTTACAAATAGCAAGAGGTTTATATATGTTATATTCAAAGGATGTCAAAAAGACATCTGAACTAGCAGTTGTAGCCCTCAGAATGCACTACAATTCTAAAATTGCTTTTGGAATTATTTTTAATAATATTTGCTGAGTGAAAATCTCTTTAATGTGCTGCTTTGGAAATTTTAAAATTCAAAGCGGAAAAAAGCGTTGTACGCAAAAAAAATATTTAACTGATATAAACTTTTAAAAACGGAAAACTCCTTAAAACTTTTTACGTATTGTATAAAATCTTTAGAGTTTAAAAGGCATTGCTGCACACCACTGACGAAAATAAAATTATGTTGTAGAGTCTTTACAAGATATTACAAAAATTTGCAAATAAAACTTTTACGACAAATACAACCACATTTGTAAAGGTTAAAAAGCTTCCTTTAACCTTGAATACAAATTGTCATAAAAGATATCTGTCTTAGATAAGGGAAAGGAAAACATGCCTTTGTAAAACGTGATGCTAAAATTAAATTTATTATTACAATCTCATTGTACAAAACGTATAGTTGGGTAATAAATCAACTATGCGATTGTGTTCCGTTATACTTTTATTCCGCTTATATGTATAAATAAAAGGTAACATGCTTCTTTTGCATGAACAACTATTGCTTAAAAAAACTTAAAGTTAAATGTAGATAAACTCACATTTTATCTAATCATCGAAGGAAAATACTGTTAAAAAAACTAGTAAGATAACAGAACCATATTCTTGTATATTGTTACCAAGACTCATGGTTGATATTTGCATCAGCATAAACCAAAAAATGTTAAAAAAATTATTACTTTTTTTATCTATTATTTATACTATTCCTTTAATGCGACCATAATACCCGATATCAAATGAAATGTATAGTATTTGCGATAATAGCATTTTATTTCTAGTAATAAATTAAATAACATTTTTCTAAATGTCATGCGGCATGTGTCCAATATATTTTAGCTGACAAATAAGATATGCCATCTTTTTATACTAAACCTAGTTTTTAATCTAAAAAAAAATAAATTACATAAAAAAATTTAAATATGAAATATTTATTTATCATTTGCAGTTTTCAGTTATAAAACAGAATAACTTTGTCTTTAATTTATTTTCTAATCCAAGTAAAACTATTATCTTCTTAAAGTCTGATGAGAAAAAATTAAATAATAATGCAATATAAATTTTGTTTTCTTTAATTTAGTTTATCTCTATTCTAAGCTGATTTTGTTGGTGCAGGTGTGTTCTACTTTCTGTTATTACTATTAATTCCATTTCTTGTCATTAAATTTGCTTAAAGTCTATTATATTTTCTTAATAATTACGATTCGATAAATATTAGATACGATGATTATCATAATCGACACATATCGGATTATTATGCAATACAATAATACACTCGATATCTTATGTCGTGATTAGACCCAAGTAGTTCTTGCAAAAAAAATACCGACTTCAGTTTCATGTGTCCATTTCTAAATATTTTACTTGTACAATTTTTCAACAGTTTGGAAGTATACATAAAATGAGAGGGACTATAGGGCCACCCTTTAATTTCCAAATACAAATTATATACTTGCTGTTGTAGAAGACAGCGTTCAGATTCTTTATAAATTTCAACCATCTCTCTATAGCGATTGAAGAGTTTGGCCATATTCATCAGACTACATCAACAATTTAAAAGCCTTAAATTTATGATTTAGAATATTTTTACTTCTTATTATACCAAATAAATAGTTATCAAATGTTTGTATATAACGCTTCAAAAGATACGGCCATATAGATCAAATTACATTAATTTTGGGAACACTCATTAATTTCTAAATTGAAGTTATAAACTTGTTGTTATAGCGGGCTTCGCAAAACAGGTAAATTTCAGCTGTGTGTCTATAACGGTTCAAAAGTTTGGCAATATATATCAAATTACATTAACTACTGGGATATCCTTTAAAATGTTTATACTTGTTATTTACTTTCATAGTAATCGACAATCTGTTCAATTTTCAAGCGCTTGTCTATAACGGTTTTTGAACCCATATAGGTTAATTTACGTCACCTGTGGGGACACCTATTAATCTTAAAGGTTATAAGCTGTCTTTAAAACGGAACCGATTTGTAAAAATAATCTGTCAAATTAAAAAAAAAAATAAAAAACCGTTGTTCTTCCTTCATTTTTTAAAGTCGAGTAAAAAGAAAAATAAAAAAAATAGCACGGTCGGCGCATGATTTATGTATTTTGAATAATTAAATGCTGCGCATCTTTATTGTTGCTGAAAATTTATTAAATTTTCACAGTTAATTATTGCAGGTGGTAGGACGGCGAATCTATTTATTTTCACTGAACGTCGAACTCTATACAAAAAATTATTATAAATATTTTTATTTGCAGTTATTCAGCTATGTTACCGGCAAAATGTGCAGCCGTATGTATATTCTTTTCCCGCATTAAAATATTTAATTTTTAATTTTTAAATAATAAATGTTTCAGAAAATTACATGAATTGTTCACATCTAAAGGAATTGAACACAAAATAAACTAAACATTTAAATTTCAAAATGGCAGATTTTATTTTATTATTATAACATTTGTAAATTTAACTATAATCATGCTAAATCTTTAATACAAACATTTGTCTCTAAGTGTAAGATCAGATTAGTCAAATATTTGGCCAAAATTTATAACATTCAAATTTTTCTGACACGTATCATTACGAATAAGGATTTGTTATATAATAAATGTGATATCTTAACTTTCATGTTAAGTAGGATCTTATATTTGTTAATAAATATTTGAGAGGAACAACAGTTCTTTTTCTTTCCTTCTTTGGTTATGTTTTTGTTTTTTTTTTGTTTTTTTTTTTTTTTTTTAAAATATTTGACTAGTCTGATCGTACCTAAAGTAAATTTGCTCTAGTATAACAAACACAAGTTAATATTAGGGGATATAAAAAATATTTCATGAGAATACCATGTAATATTTCTTTTTAAAGGAATCAAGCACGATTAAAGTAAATTGAAATCAAAAAATTTCCGAATATTAAATTTTCATATTGATAAGGTGATATATTTATAATGTTACAAAAATAAGGTTTGGAAAAAGTTTTTCTGTTATATGTAAAAACAAAAGATAATACATACATAGGAATACATAGGAAATACCCGTTCAAACCTTTTGAGTCATGAGCATAAATTGTGTACAGTAATTGCTTTTCTACGTTAATAAATAATGCAAAACCAAAAAAAAAACAAAATACGGTGATGGTAAAAGTGTAACAAAAGAAATTTTTGCCAATGAATATCCAAATAAATATGCACGTCTTTTGCACGATATCACTTATTTGTTAACATTGTTTTTTTTTTTTTTTTGTTAAAACAATTTTTGCCGTTAGTTGCATAAATAATTAATTTTTTTTTAACTTTTTGACAAAAATGTAAGCTTCTGTGTTCAAAGCTGAACAGTGATGTGTTCCAACCCTGTATATCAGTAAATGGTGATGCCAATGTTGTCCTGGGTGAATTGAGATATGGATGGCGCTTTGATAATCATTTATGCTTAATATCTTTTTTTTTTGTTTTATAAAAAATCCCGATTGTTCATTGTTCGTTAGCATCTCATAAAGCTTAGTTTCGTGACTTAAAATATTTTCGCCATATTAGTTTTACTTTTTTGAAAATTATAAAATTATAAGGAAAGTTGAAAAAATAAATATTGCCTTTTTTTGTTGCTGAAGAAGAAAATAATTGTTTTATTTTCTTTTATTTTTCGAGTGACTATTTGGGTCAACTAGTTGGAGGGACTTTTAGCAGGACAGCTGTCTGGAAGCTATCCTGATTTTGAATTTTTCATTGGTCCTTCGAGCCGGATTTTGGAACTGGTTTTTGGAGTCCCAACATATTTTTTGGATAAAGGCAAAAGAAGGTGATATTACTTTGATTTATTTCTTTTTATATCTCTTGTAACATTTTGGTTGGAAACCAAAAAATTTTACAAGAATATTCTGTTTTACAGTAGTGCTTTGTGCTGTAAAACAATCTTTTGTTCTACAGTTTGAAATATACTGCACTTCATTTCCCACTATTTTACACTGCGTTACCACACGGATTTATTTATTATTTAGCTAATTTCGAAACCAGAATTAAAAAATCGGCCTTTTTTTCCTTTTTTTGTTTCACAACTCTGATTTTGATCAATACCGGTTTTTGTTTTGGCAACATCAATTTGACACTTATTTGTTTACGTTTATTTATTCATGTGTTCGGATTTAGTGCCATAAATTTTATAAATAATCTTATTTTAAAGTTGTTTTGAGGATTTATGTGTAGAAAATTTTTATTTGTAAGCAGTGCAGTGCCAATTTTTTTTTTGAAGAAGAAAATTACCAGTGTGTTGTGGAAGATAAAGTTTATTCCACCCTATGAAAAGAGGAACAACAATAACCAACCACCAGAGGAAAAGTGAGCCAAGGAAGGAATGTGGAGCTGTAGAAATTTTACAGGTATTTCGCATAAATTTTAGATGAGAACTTGTGAATTTGCACCTGCATATGTATATTTATAGAAAAAATAAAAGCATTTTGTTGAGTGGTTTATACGAAAGTTTCAGTGTTTTGCATTTGCAATAAGGTCGCTCCGATTTTTCGTTTAAAATTTTCTGATTAAAATTAATAAAATTTTTACGAAATACGTGAACAGAATTAAATTGAAATAAAAATAAAATTAAATGAATTGAATTTTATACCTAACGACGGTTTTTGGAAAATTTTTATGGTTTATTTCTTTAAAAAAAAACCTCATTTTTAATTGCGGAAATTTACAAATTGGTTTTTTATTTATTTTGTTATTACATTCTGTGGCGATAATTTCTTACCAAGAAAAGGAAAGAGTAGAAATTAAAAAGCAAGTTTAAATTATTGGGATTTACTTAGTGCATTTTTATTTTATATCCACTTGTTTTATGAATCTTTATATAATAAATCTAGTTGATAATAAATCTAGCTGATTTAATTCTGATTTATATATTGAATTGTCTGTCGTGCGATTATTTAATAAATTGATGTAATCGTGGGCCATTGCATAAATTGGTTTGATTATCTATTGCATCATCGCTGTTGGGTTCTGTCGGATTCTGGTTATTTGGACGCTTTGTAATTCGTTTTGGTTGGAAATACAATCCGATAGTTGTGTTTGAAAAGTTTTTTTTCTTTTTATAAATTTTTTGGTTGCAATTGTCTTTTCTTTAAAAAATAATGGTGAAATCGACTCATTTGCAAACTTTCGAGAAGTATGCTGCGCTTCTTCTTGAATTTGAATGTGACTTTAATGGAGCTCACAGGGAAAATCAAACGGCCTTTACCATTGAACTGGAGAGGGAAGAGTTTAAGATCTTATGGGAGAAGGTAAGGGTGTCGTATGAAACATTGATCACCACAAGTGAGAATGCTGACAATGAGGAGGACATGGAATCGGCTAAGGTTCTCTTTAAAGAATGTAGATTGGCCTACATCACCTGTGCTGCTCTAATGGGCGAGTTATCTCAGTCATTCGTTAGTAAACCTACCCCTTCTGCTTTATCTTCCACCCAGTGCGCTGCTAACTTAAATGAGGCGACGAATGTCGGGGGTCATCAGCTTAGATTACCGCCATGTACCACTGAACCATTTTTTGGTGACTATCAGTCATGGCCGGCTTTCAGGGATATGTTTGTGGCAGTTTATATTAATGGTACCTCTTTAACTGCCGTAGAGAAGCTTTTTTATCTTAGACAGAATACCCGGGATGAAGCTCTAGAGATTGTTAAGAAATCTCCCCTCACTAATGTAGGATTTGAAATGGCATGGAAAAATTTGAAAGACAGATATGAAAATAAAAGGATTTTAGTTAATCTTCAGTTAAAGATTTTGTTTAACCTAGTAGAAGTCAAGACGGAATCAGCAGCTGAAATAAAGCGACTGCAAAGGGATATTAATAATTGCATTACGGCCCTTAGTTTGCACGGAATAAATATTAGCAATTGGGATTCTATATTTATTTTTCTTAGTTCGATAAAGTTGCCGAATTTGACCCTGTCATTATGGGAACAGTCGATTAATGACAAAACCGAAATACCAAAGTGGGAAGAGATGGACAACTTTTTAACTTCTCGTTTTCAATCCTTAGAGACAGTATCTGGTATAAGGGCAAATCCGGCTGATTTTGCTTCAAAACCCAACTCAGGTAAAAAACTCTTGTCAGTAAACGGTACTTATACTCAAGGTGGTAAGGGATCACAAAACAGAAAAACTTATTTTTCTAATAGGAAAGTGAGAAATTATCAGGCGAAGGTAATTAGGAGAACATGTCCTAGTTGTTCGAAAGATCATCTGCTTAGAACATGCCCTAAATTCTTAGAAATGAATCCGGGTGAACGATTTTTGATCGTTAAAAGGCATAATCTTTGTATAAACTGTCTTAGCGAGGGACATAAATTAAGCTCTTGTCAAAGCACTTTTGCTTGCGCGGTATGCAAATTGAAGCACCATTCGTTACTGCATCGGGAGATAGTCAATGATAACCAAACAGCAGGGCCTAGCACGAGTCAGGCTGTACCACGCAACGCGTCAGTTCAGAATTGCTTTGCTGCCACCTCGCAGCAGGTTCTCTTAGGAACTGCTGCTGTCAATATAGTTTGTCGTGGTGAGGTCTATTGTGCTAGAGCTCTTATTGACTCGGGATCCCAGGCAACCTTTATTTCGGAAAGTTTGCAACGGAAACTTAATTTACCAATTAAGCGAATTAGCGCCCATGTTTCTGGTTTAAATAATGCTTTGGCGGGTTCTGTACAAAAACTTTGTTGTTTCGAGTTGAGTTCTAGATTGGATAATCAATTGCGACTAAACGTAGAAGGTTTGGTTCTGCCCAAATTAACTGGAAATATGCCAATTGAGTCGGTGAATGTGTCTAAGTCGTCTTCATTGTCAGGTTTAGAATTAGCAGATCCCCATTTTGACCAGAGTGGCCGTATCGATTTACTGATTGGTGCTGATGTCTACTCAAGAATTATAAAGGATGGAGTAAGGCGTAATATTTTAGACAGTTTAGTGGCACAAGAGACCATATCTGGGTGGATCTTGACTGGTTCTATCACTGAAGGTGGGAAAAAGGCTTATTCCACGATTGTTTCATTTTGTACTGAGATTGATCTGAATGCGCAGTTAGAAAAATTTTGGGCCCTGGAAGAACCTCCAAGAATCGTTCAATCTTTGCCTGATGATGATTATTGCGAGTCACACTATAAAAAAACTACAAGGCGCAACGCAGACGGTCGCTATATAGTGTCTTTGCCCTTTAAGCCGCAATATTTGGTCGATAGTGGTCTTGGTTGTTCGCGTGAAAAGGCTCAGCGTCAGTTTTGGAGAAATGAGTTATCTCTTCTAAAGAAACCTGCTCTTAAGTCCGCTTATGATGACGTTCTTTCTGAATATCAGCGCTTAGGTCATATGGCGCAAGTTATACCAGTTAAGTCTCCCTTGGTCGCATTTTACCTACCTCACCATGCTGTGTTTAAGCCTGAGAGTTTGTCGACAAAGGTCCGAGTGGTTTTTAACGCCTCAAGCCGTTCCTCTTCAGGCTTAAGTCTAAACGATATATTATTCACAGGCCCTATTTTACAGAATGATTTAACGTTGTTGATTCTCAGGTGGCGTTTTTTTCGCTATGTTTTTAACGGCGACATTGAAAAGATGTATCGCCAGATCTTAGTTGAACCGAATCAGACAATATTTCAGCGCATTGTGTTTCGAAACCATCCGAGTGATGATTTAAAAGATTTTGAGTTAAAAACCGTCACCTTTGGAGTAAATTGTGCTCCTTATTTAGCAATTAGGACGTTGCATCAGTTAGCAAGTGATGTGGAAGATCGCTGGCCATTTGCTGCGAAAATTTTGCGTCGTATGATGTATGTCGATGACGCTTTAGCTGGAGCTCATGATCTTTCTTTGGCTATAACAGCTCGTGATCAATTGTTGTGGGCTTTATCTTCAGCTGGATTTTCTATGAAAAAATGGACTTCGAACGACGAACGTATTTTGCATGATTTACCGCCTGAGTACCTGTTAAATAGGAATTTTCTGGAGATCGACGAACACAGCACCACTAAAACTCTAGGTATCAGATGGAACGCTAAAGCAGATGAGTTTTATTTTTCGATTTCCCCAATTGCTTCAAAATGTAATTTTACTAAGCGAGAGGTTTTATCAATTATCGCGAAGCTTTTTGATCCAGCGGGTTGGTTAGGACCCATTGTTGTCATGGCAAAGATATTGATGCAACAGATTTGGAGTGAGAAGACGGATTGGGATGAAACATTATCCGAAAGGAGTGGTCGAATATGGGCGCAATTTATTAATGATTATAGTGCCATTGAGAAAATTAGAATTCCTCGGTGGGTAGGGTTTACACCTACAAGCGATTTAGAGATTCATGGTTTTTCGGATGCCTCGGAAAAGGCATATGGGGCTTGCGTATATGTTCGGCTTAGAAATAAAGAGGGCGTCATACAATCACATTTGTTGTTAGCTAAATCGAGAGTTGCTCCCTTAAAAACGATTTCCCTTCCCCGCTTGGAATTATGCGGTGCTTATCTTTTAGCAGAGTTGATGAACACTGTAAAAATAGACTTTAAATTTGATGGCAGCCGAACAAAGTTATACGCATGGAGTGATTCGACGATCGTTCTGGCTTGGCTTCAGAAACCACCGAACAATTGGACAACCTTTGTGGCGAATAGGGTTTCAAAGATTATCGACAAGATTAACAAGGAAAATTGGAGGCATGTTTGTTCTGGTGATAACCCTGCTGATTTGATAAGTAGGGGTATTCGGCCTCAGGACTTAGTCGATTCTCGTATTTGGTGGCATGGGCCTTCGTGGCTTTGTTCGTCTTCCGATCGTTGGGATTCTGCGGATGTCAGCGAAATGGGAACCACGGTAGAAGAGCGCAAACGGAAAGTATTCTTTGTATACTTTAAGTCATTCTTTGATTTACTGCAAAACTTTTCTTCTTATCCGCGAGCCCTAAGAGTTTTGGCCTTAGTAGTGCGGGGTTTAAAGCTTATTTTTAAACAAGAAACTCATTTTCCTGACTTAGAAATCACTTCAGCAGAGTTGCAGGCGGTGAAAGAAAAGCTGATTGTTGTTTCTCAAAAGGCTTTTTTTGCCACCGAATATTATAAGTTGTCTAGCGATGAGCCGATTTTAGATGGAAAATTGGTCAATTTGTCGCCATTTTTGGATGAAAAGGGGATGATTCGTGTGGGTGGACGTTTGGCAAATGCCTCAAATTTATCTTATAGCGAAAAGTTTCCGATAGTATTACATTCAGGTAGTCAGTTTGCCAGACTATTTGTTGATTTTATCCACCAGATTACTTTACATGGAGGGAATCAGTTAATGTTAAGAGTCTTACGTACTGAATTTTTTATTCCACGTGCTAAATGTCTAATTAAGACAATCATAGGACGTTGCAAGACTTGCACTTTGCAGAGAAAAGCTACTCAGAGTCAGATTATGGCTGCTCTGCCAACGCCTAGAACAGTGATTTCTCGGCCCTTTAGCGTTTTGGGTGTGGATTTCACCGGACCCTTTGATATTCGAAATTATACTGGGCGAGCTTGCTTAATTACGAAGGGTTATGTTTGTTTGTTTGTCTGTTTCGCTACGAAGGCGATTCATTTAGAAGCAGTGGGTAGTTTATCGACACCTGCCTTTATGGCAGCATTTGACAGATTTGTCAGCCGGCGTGGATACCCTAAGGAAGTGCATTCTGACAATGGCACGAATTTTGTAGGTGCCTCAAGGCTTATGAAAGCAGAATATCGTGATTTTCTTCGTAGCACGAAGTCTGCGGTGAATGTGAAGTATGGACCTAAAGGCCTGGAATGGCATTTTAATCCTGCTGGTGCGCCTCATATGGGAGGCTTGTGGGAAGCAGGTGTAAAAAGCTTCAAATATCATTTTAGAAGAATTGCGGGGAATCTTAAGTACACATTTGAAGAATTTTCTACGTTGCTGGCTCGTATAGAATCGTGTTTAAATTCTAGGCCGTTGTGCCCTTTAACCGAGAACGTTGACAGTTTAGACGTGCTGACACCTGGACATTTTTTAATTGGAAGTCCGCTTTTAGCTCCACCTGAAGTGGATATTTTACAGGCCCCAATGTCTGTTATTAATCGATGGCAGCGCGTTAAGGCATTAAATCAGCGTTTATGTGCTAAGTGGAAAGCAGATTATCTTAAAGACCTACAAAAACGGTATAAGTGGAAGTTTTCCCAAAAAGATTTGAAAGTTGGCGACTTGGTCGTGATTCGGGAGGACAATCTGCCAACAAATGAATGGCGAATGGGCCGTGTCGTAAAGGTTTATTTAGGTAAAGACGGTCATGTCAGAGTTGTGGACCTTAAAACGGAGCGTGGCCTGCTCACTAGGCCAGTTGTGAAGCTCGTGGTCCTTCCGACTAATTAGTTTTTGTTTTTAGATTTATTTGTTTTTTAGTGTCATGGTCTCTCGTAAGAAGTATACTGAAGGCAAACGTACCACCAAGAAAATGGTTTGTCGAGTCTGTCTAGAGGACCACCCCTTACGTTTTTGTAAGCGTTTTTTGAAGGAAGACTACAAGGAGCGAATGCGTTTGGTTATGTTTTATAAACACTGTGCAGGGTGCTTGAGCCATGAGCATACGTGGCGCACATGTAAGAGCACTGGGAGGTGCAAGCGCTGTGGAGACATGCACCACACGCTTTTACATAAACCCAGCTCTAGACCTCGTTCGTCTGAGCAAGACTTCCGCACGAAAGTGAAACGTCTGCAAAAAGGGCCAAAGGTGCCCCAACGTCAACAGCGTAAGGGACCTAGTTCGTCCCAAGCATCGGCAAAGGGACCTAGTTCGTCCCAAGCTTCGGCAAAGAGACCTAGTTCGTCTCGAGCCTGTGTCAAAGGTTCCAAGGCAGTTAAAGGCCGTCAAAGTGAGAGACCTAGTTCGTCTCGAGCTCTAGTCCCAGTTAATTCCGAGTTAGAACCTGCGTTTGACTTAACTGCGCAAAAAGTTGGTTCTACTATGCCGTCGATACCATTATACCAAGTTGCAGAAACTATTTTGTTACGACCGACAGCAATCGTAAAGATAGTAGCCAAGGATCGTTATATTCAAGAACGTGCACTAATCGATCCAAGTTTGGAGTGCTCTATCATAGCAGAAGATGTTGTAAAGCGGCTAGGTGCGAGGTCCGTTAAAGTTGGTGCGAGTGATATGTGTCTCATTCAGATAAGAGGCAATTTTGGAATGAGCACGACAGTCGAAACATTTGCTAAAATCCGACGTAAGCATTGTGTGGTAACTCCTCGAAAATCCATCGATGACAAAATTGTAGATGAATTCCCCGGATTGCAACTGGCTGATCCGCAGTTTAATGTGTCTGCTCGAGCCTTCATAACTCTAGGAGCCGATGTTTACCAAAAGATTATTCGGAATGGTGTTGTAGGCGGATCGTTTGGAAAACCTTTGGCACAATTTTCTATCTTTGGATATCTGATCTCTGGGTCATGTTCAAAGTAGTCAGTGTATGGGAGTATCTTACCATGATAAATTAACACCTATTCAGTTGTTCTATTTTCCTCGAATGTTAATTTAACTTTATTTAAATAAATGAATTACAATTTATCTAAATTCTCATTTGCTTTTAAATTCATCTTTCTCTATTTATTAGTTAGCTTCAGATTGCAGTTTTGCAAGGCGGCCGGAATGTTCAAAGCTGAACAGTGATGTGTTCCAACCCTGTATATCAGTAAATGGTGATGCCAATGTTGTCCTGGGTGAATTGAGATATGGATGGCGCTTTGATAATCATTTATGCTTAATATCTTTTTTTTTTGTTTTATAAAAAATCCCGATTGTTCATTGTTCGTTAGCATCTCATAAAGCTTAGTTTCGTGACTTAAAATATTTTCGCCATATTAGTTTTACTTTTTTGAAAATTATAAAATTATAAGGAAAGTTGAAAAAATAAATATTGCCTTTTTTTGTTGCTGAAGAAGAAAATAATTGTTTTATTTTCTTTTATTTTTCGAGTGACTATTTGGGTCAACTAGTTGGAGGGACTTTTAGCAGGACAGCTGTCTGGAAGCTATCCTGATTTTGAATTTTTCATTCTGTGTAAAAATTTAAAAACAAATTAAAAATTGCTAAAAACTTCTAACATACATGTAAATAAGTTGTGTGTTTTAGACAGAACAACGACACGAATGAAAAAATGTTTGCTAAAAAAGTTTTTTCAATTAAAATACCAAAATAATTTTTAAATAAAGAAAGGCGTTACTTAACAATTTGTAGTTTGTTTTAAAATGAATTTCAAATGATTTTAATTTTTAAAAAAGGATAAATAAATAATAATTAATAATATTTCTTTTTTTTCCATATTTAAAAAAAGTATTTAAAAAAAATTACACTTAATGGAAGGACTTGCGGTTGGAAAGATATAAGATGAAATAAAAAAATTTAATATTTCAAATGTAACACATAAAATGATACCTTAAGCTAATGTTGTTTGATTTTACTTTATTAGGGGTACCGAAAGTGACAAAATTTTGGTCACTTTTGGTGTTATAAACTTCATATGGTTAGAAAAATAATCTGAGTGCTTATACGTTAAAATATTTAAAATAATTAAACTAATAATTTTCAAGTAAAATATTAAGTGTAGAAAATATTAAAAGAGTATTTCGCGGCTCTAACTTAATAATATCAAAAATTTTAAATTACCGTGTGTTTGTTTGGAAATCAGTGACAAAGATTACAAAAAAATGGTTGGATCTGATAATGAACAATAAATTTTTTTGAATTATGAGGATATTGCATGAAAAAATAAATAAATAAAAAATTAATTTGAATTTTGCAATTTTTGATTTTTTTTTTAATTTTCTTACTAAATTCTTGTCATAAATAACATATAAAGTCCGTATATAATGGGGAATGTTTTAAAAAAAGATATTGACTCAACAACTACAATCAGCTGCTTAAATCAATTTATAGCTTTTTAATATTTTCTATACTGATTTAGCTTCCTAAGAGAATATTTTCTGTACAGATGTACAGTATTACTCAGTACTCAAAGTACTTCAAAACTTAAACAAATTACTTCTTATGTGTAGCAGTTTACTAAACATATTCTTTGAGTGTTTTATTTTGTTAGTTGTGCAAACCTTGAAAATAAATAAATTCACTAGAATAGATTTAAATATACCAGCATTATATTATTTTAATATGCATGCACTTATGTGGCAATTTTGACACCATTGATATTTGTTCTGGTTTTGTAAATGACATTAGTTATTACAAAATATGTTATTATTATTAACGAATTGGTTAATTTGTAATTTCGCTATACAAAAGATTCTATAAAACTCGCACTGAAGAGTTCATGAATATTCTCTTAAATACAAACGTATCTCTGAATTTTAATATAAAAAATTATTTAATATTAATCACTTCTTCTGTTAATTTTGATAAGTATTTTTTTTTTTTTTTTTTGGAGATTGCCTGATAATTAGTCGCTGTCATCTCATTAAATAATATAAAGTTTATTAAGTTTTATTAATGTACAATTTGAATGCACTTTTGATTAAATGTGTTTTTAAGTCATAATTGTGATGGATGAATAATATTAACTGAAAGTAAGGAACATAAAGACAATTTTAGCTGAGTATTCGTACGTAACATATGTTTTTATAATACCCTTCAACAAAAAAAGCGGAAAAAGAGTGTATATAAGTTTATCATACCGTGTGTAATTTCTATATCCATTTCCGACCCCATAAAGTAAAAATATTCTGATTTCTTACACATAACGATGTCGATTGAGCGATGTCCGTCTGTCCGTCCGTGTTAATGTTTACCTTGGGAAGTTTGATTTTATAGAAAAAATTAATATATCAATCGATCGGTTTCGAGAGTGATGCTATTAGAAATCAGCATGATCGGTCCATGTCCTCCGGAGCAGTAGGCGAATTTTTAATGTCGTTTGGAACAATAAAGTCACTCCAATCAAAAGAATATATGGGAAGATTAAGAACTAAAAATAAGTAAGATATTAGGTGAAAAAACTTGCGTTCATCCATATTTTCCGAATTACGGGGCTCTGAAATTTTCAAATTTTTTGAAATATTAATATGGGTATCATTTTAAACCTTATAAAGATATCTTTAAGGAAATACTAAAATTTTTTTAAAGGGCTTAACCCATTAAGAGCCGATGACATTTTTATGTAAAATAATATACATGCAGTACCATATTTTTTATTTTTTAATTCTCTGTGTTCCTAATATTTGCTTTTTTAAATGAAGTTACTTCACTTAACTAGATTTATATAGATGGTGAATGGTATAGAAGTTTCGGCACAGCCGAATATATCACTCTTACTTGGTTTAGTTAATCATGAATTTTAAATTTAATTGCGTATACATTTATATCTCTTATTTCAACACACAAGCCATAATAAGACATTAATTTAACATGTAAATATGCCGAATGAAAGGGGCATATTTTAGAGTTCGGCTTTATTACTAACAAAACCATTTATTGTTTCCATTTTCTTTTTGTCATACTTTACGTAAATTTAGAAATATTAATATTACTGATATTCAATACCAGTACATAAATAGTTATTTTATATAAATTTAACATTTCTATTCTCATTAAAGATAAACACAAAGAGCACCTTATAGTTACAAATTTCATCTGTTTTCTCGTTTTACAGTTATTATTGCAGTTCCAAGGACTTGTTTTATTGTTACAGATACAATTTCGGATATATACTAAAAAAAATCTTTTCTTTTAAGAAATGCGAATTAGTTAAAGTAAAAGTTTTTTCTTTACTTTTTTTACTCTGGAAAAAAAAACCAAACATATTAATACAAACTATTTAAAAATAAACTTAACGTTTTTGTTTTATTCAAAGTAATTGAAAAATAAATACGAGTACTAACAAATTATTTTCATATACAATATTACTATATCACTACACATTAAAATTTGTTTTTTCTTTGATATTATAAATACTTTAAAATATAGTGTAGATATCAAATGCCACAACTAAAAAAATTCATTGCTTTACTCTACTTTTCTATAAATAAATCTTTCGATTTTACGTTCGGTTTAAAAAACTTTTATTTTAAATTTTATTTCTCAGTTTTAACATACAAGCATATTCGTACACTTCACATCACTCTTGAGAATTTAAATATAAAAAGTTTCAAGAGCAACATCTAACGAATAGTTGTAGAACTTTTAGATGATAAATATTTTTATGCTTCCATGACCGTACAAACCAAAAGAGTGTGCAACAACTGCTAAAGGTTTTGTTGCACTCTTAAAAAATACTGAATCTTATTTTTTTATTATTTAGCAAACAGAATTATATAATCAACAAAAAAAGGTAAAACATAAAAACAAAAATTAACAAAAATTTAAATTTAGGAATAAAATTATTTTTAACCACAAAAGCATTAAATTTACTTGGTTTGTAAATTGTAGCTTTTATTTTTATTTTTTTTTTTTTTTTGTTATTATAGTTTTTATTTTCGTAAAATAAAGATTAAAGATTAATTTAAACTGAATGAATATTGTAGAGAAATTAATAACTAAAATAAAAGTTTTAGTAGATATTAAACCTTACAAACAATACAGAGGTTTTGTTACATGACGAATATAATAGTCGACTCAAATATACGTTTGCATTCACAAACTTATTTTTAATATATTCCTTTGCATTCACTTCAGCTTGTCTAAATCTATCAGAATTATTCTTCAAAATGCTCAGGTTTGATACATTTTACTTTTGCTTATTTAAAAAGTTTTTACACACTAAACATTTTATTTTTATTTTAGTAGAAAATTGTTTGAAAAAAAAATAAACTGTAATAATTAAAACAAAACTGAAAAGAACCTTGATATTTCATTTATTTACAGAAAGTTTATTGTAGATTTTTTAGATGATATAACTTTATATGAAAAAATTGTTAAGCGATTTTAAACTGCACACAATTTAATGACGAACTTATGTCTAGAGTGATGATGTATGATTATAAAATGGCATCAACGTCGTTAAAATTTTAATTTATTTACAAAAGTAAATCAGTATAAAATATTTTAAAATGGGTAAACAATTTACTGCATGGAGGAGAATTACAATATCTATCATAAGTTTTGATATATTTTTTCAGTGTTTTTATAGTTTTTAAAAATAGCAAAATAAATTTATGCAACTTATAAAAACAAAATAAAAACAAGTTAGAGTGCTATATTCGGCTATCTATCCATCTAATTAAATCTAGTTTAATGAGGCAACTTCAATCAAAAAGCAAATATTGGGGTGACGAAGAATTAAAAAAAAAATGTGGAACTGCATGTATATTATTTTACATAAAAATGCAATTGGCTCTTAATGGGTTAAGACTTTTTAAAAACTTTTAGTATTTCCTTAATGATCTCTTCAAAAGCTTTAAAATGATACCCGTATTGATATTTTAAATAATTGAAAATGTCAGGGCCCCGTATCTCGAAAAGTATAGGCGAGCCCAATTTTTCCACTTGATGTTTTTTAATTCTCTATCGCCCATTTATCAATTTTTTTTGATTGGAGTTACTTTATTGCTCCAAATGACATGAAAAAAATTATAGGTAGGCAAGGTGTTTTGCCTGCTGCCTCGAAGAACATGGACCGATCATGTGACCGATCATCGAGTGGCATATTTATTCTTTTTTTTTTTTTAAATCAAGTTACCCTCAGCAAATTCGCCCTGATTTCGCAAAAAGCCAAGCACACACATTATATTTATAATATTTTTGTTTGACATTTCGTCAAAATTTTGCTAATAAAGCATACATTTACTTTTTTTACACTTTTTTGAAAATTTGCTCTCTCGTTGCTAGTTTTTGTTACGGAAAATACCTAGTATAAACTAATATAATAATATATATTTAAATTTTTATAGCAAACATCAAACAAGATATGTGTATATTATATTTAACATGTATTGCAAAACGAGTGCATAATAGTAATATAAACTTAATAGTTTTAGAGTGTTCTTATTAAAATATTCTTTCCGTTTTTGTATAGTATGGGCAATATATAAAATAGAATCACGTCCAAAAGTTTACCTAAAAAAAATAATAAATTTATCAATAAAATCCAAATTATCTTTCTGGTTAAAAGAAATGAACTGCCACTTTTGGTAATTTAATAAGGCTTGGGATTTTACACATTTGGCAAAAATCCAAAACGCTTTTTTTTTGGCTATAAATCCAAGTTAATATTTTAATGTTTATTTATTATAAACAACATAGCATCATGCGTTGTGGATATAATTTGACATCGTATGCAAAATTGAAGTTATTTTAATAATCCTGACTAAATTATTTAAATCAAAGGTATTGATTATTGAAGGTGAAACTACAAACATTTTTTATAAACTTAAGATTTTGCCCAAACAGTAAAGTGAAAACAAAAATCAAAGTTTAAGCAAAAGTAGGAATAATCAACAATGATTTTATTTTTCTTTATCCACTGTATAAGGCTGACCTTTTTTTTTTGGCTTCTTAATACAGTTAAAAGATGGTAAAAAAAGAAAATAAAAACAATATTAGCAGGATAATTTTAAAGTTCGATTATTAAAATTTAATTTCCCTGTTGTTTAATTTTATTAATTAATTTGTAAGTGCATAAAACAAACGGCCGAAAAAAGACAGCCTCATACAGTGGATAAAGAAAATAGAATCATAGTTGATTTTGCTGTTTTTATTTAAACTTTGTGTTTTGTCTTTACTTTTGTTTGAACAAAAATCTTTAGTTTATTTAAAATGTTTGTAATAAGTTACCTGAAGAGCTAAGTGAGCGGTAGCGAAATGGCCTTCGAGACGTGCTTTCACCTTTAATAATCAATACCGGCGTTTTTAATAATTTAGTCGGTAATTTTAAAGTTCGATTATATAAGTTTAATATTCAAGTTGTTTAATTTTATTAAGTCAATTTAGCTTTGACGATTTTACGTTTCGTAAAAGCTATTTGATAATAACTTACAGTAATAAATTATATGTATGAACAAGTTTCATGTCACTTGTTGAGAATTGATAAAGTAAAATTAGCAGCTTATTACCGTCTGACCAAAAAGTGTAACGTATTTTTTATTTATATTATGCCCTATTTAAGACTAAATGGCGACTTTGCAAGAGTGGATGCTTACATGACGGAAATGGCTGTGAATTTCTAGAACGCGCACGATTCGTAGAGAACTCACTGTTGGGGGAATGCTTTTCTGCGTCTCTTTCTCCCGTATACTTGCTGACCATAAAGGGGGCTGGCATTCTTTACGAGCACGCAGACGTCTTACTTTATCATCGATGGCGCAACTCTCTAATTTTTAATTCTTGTTTGTTTGTTTGTTTGTTTTGTTTTATATGATTTGGTTGTTCTTCGTTATTTCTTTTTTGTTATTATAGTTCTAAGTTTTAAGTGTGTTATTTACTTCAAGTTTTTTTTATTTTTTTAAATTAATTTTTTAAAGTTTCCTTTTTATATTTCTTTTTTGAGGAATTTTATACAAGAGTTCAGTCTTTGAAAAATACTTACGTATGCAGAGATTATTTTTTTCATAATGTTGTTATAGCTTAAAGACTTTACTTGTTTGTTTAACTCTTTTGACAAATAAACAAATATGAATCCATAACAATTTCAAATAAAAATTTAATATATTTGTTTGTTGGAAAAGCAGATATCTATACGCATTTCGCCAGTTGCTTAAGCCAGCTAAGTATAAAAACTTTAAAAATAACATAGGTATTATTTTATATGAAAATACAAAAATGTTAAGGCAAACGGAGAAATACGCCGATTCTTTTTTTATCGAATTAACGCAAGATTTGCAAAATAAGTTTCTTTAAAAAATTAACTTGTTCAAAATTTAGCTTGAGAAAGATAGCAAACGGAGAAATACGCCGATTCTTTTTTTATCGAATTAACGCAAGATTTGCAAAATAAGTTTCTTTAAAAAATTAACTTGTTCAAAATTTAGCTTGAGAAAGATATATGAACAGCAAAAATTAAATTTTACAATAAATGTAGGGTGAAAACAGCATATTTTATGAAGAAAAAAAACACAATTTATTTATTATTTTATTTTTATTATATTTATGCAAACATAAACGTGGCAAGAGATTTTTTAAATAAAAAGTCTTAGTACTTGTCTGCGAATAACTAACAAATTGTTTATGATGCTATAATATAAATTGTGACTGCAGAAAAAAAAACAGTTATAAAAAAAGTTAATAAAGCGACATCGATTTTAAAAAAGAGAGTTAGGTATTGGTGAAGCCTATTTTACTTTTATAGACAAAATTAATTCAAACATTTTTCCATTTCACACCTATTGTTGTAAATAGCACTAATCTGTATGTTATTTTTGTAAACTTTGTGTCGGTGTATTTAATTTTTGCATTAATAAATTATGGTAATTTTCATTAACTTAAACAGCGGAATTTGTTTCATTATATTAATTAATTTTACAAAAAATTCTTTTTTTTTGTGCTGTTTTCTATTATCCCAATTGATTATTAAAATCACCGATGTTGATTGAGGGTGTCAGCACGTCTCGTTGACCATTTAGCTACCGCTTACTTAACTCTTCAGAAAACATCTCAAAAACAATTTTAAATAAGCTAAAAATTTTTATTCAATCAATAAAAAAAAGACAAAAATCAAAGTTCAAGTAAAACAGTAATAATTAAATATAATTGCATTTTTATTTTCATCCACTGTATACAGCTGTCTTTCCTTCGGCTCTTTTATACAGTTAAAAGATGATGAAAAATAAAATATCTCAAAACCCTACGATAAATTATTTGTACGAACGGGCACTTTGCAAATATAAAATTAAAATAAACAACGGGAATTTTTTAAAATATTAATAAATTTTCCAAAAAAAATATTTTTTTTGTTCATCCCTAGTGAAGATTGTGTTTATCTATAGTATAGAAATTTTTTCGAACCTCATAAGAGAAACAGTATTTGTTAAGCCGACGGAGACCATATCTAAAGCAACAAAGTAATTTTAAAGAGGCAACTATAAAAATTGTGGAATTGACATACTTAACGGTTAAAATAGCATTTAACATATTGGTTTGCAATCGATTACTAAGCTTTGATTTAGTTTTATTAAGTTGACGAAAAACTCGTTCCACTTCTGTAGCACACCGTGGCATGCACAAAACTAGCAAGGCAAACTCCTTGAAAATTTTATTTCCAGCTTGATCTTGAAATTAAAAAATTTCGTACCAAAAAGATGTATCCATTAGATTTTTCCATTTTATAGCAATTATATTATTCAGCAGATTTAAAACTGTTTTGATTATTTTCGGGCTATAACCCAATTGTTCCAAATATTAAGATTCATTTTGTTTTTTTTTTTTTTGTTATAAATACTTTATTTACTGATAATTTATTAGTTTTTTCTAAAATGTCCAGATTTTCTGGTAATCTGAAATGACAGTTTCCATTAGTTAAAAAAAATTTTATTTTCCTAACTAAAATATATTGTTATTTACCTTTGGATTAATTTTTCTAACAGTTTAAAACACCAAGGCAGAGATGGATAGTATATATATATTTATGTTAAAGTTTACAAATACATAGTTGAGCTTTATAATAAACAATACTCATTGTAGAATAAAAAAAACGCTAAAAACCCGTCAATTAAAAATTTTCCTAGCTGAAAAAACTACAGCGGTTTTTTTTCTAACTTCCCGCTTTTAATAGCAATAAACCACCGGTTCTAGCGGGAAAACCGCCGACTTGGCAACACTGACGATGACACTCATACACTGTATCAAATTTTTCCTCAATTATAATTATTAGTTTCTTCAAAATTTTTAATACTGTTTTTTTGAATATTTAGTGCTCAAGACCGACACGTGTGCACTCAACTTTTGACAAACACCACACATGTAAAAATACTGTGCTATCTTATTTCTTGCTGTAGTAAGTAACACAAAGAAAGTGCTTATTATGTTAAAGGTCGCACATGAACTGTTAATAAATAAAACAGAAAAAGTTATTGAAATAATTATTTGAATAATTTCCAGCATATATTTTCGCTCTAATTTTTCGATTTTAGCTCTGAAATCCTTTTAATATATTGAAATAAAAAGCACAGGGACATAAATATACTACACTACATAATACTATAATGCCAAACTTAAGCACTCAATAATAAAAATAATACAATCTCAGAAAAAATAAAACCAGAAACTAAAGAATGAAATGTATTTCTTCGGGGAAAGTATATCCATATGGCCATTTCACTACTGCTCAACTAGCTCATCAGTGGATTTTACCCAAATTTTGCATAGAAAACTAAAAAGTCTTATATCAAAAGCCAAATTGATTGAATGAAAACTCCATTGAATCAATAAGACAAACGACAATAGCAACTCAACTCATATTGATAAAACCAGAAACCTTCAGTAATGTTATTAAAAATGTCTTCTTCATATTTTAGAAAAATGTTACATGATTTTTAGAACGTGTTATTTTATCAATATGCGAGTACATACCACATAGTTTTTCCTCTAAAGCAAAAAACCATTTACATTAAAAAAATAACTGACGCAAAAATAAAAGTAAAATATTACAATTAAAGTAGATCAACATTAAAAAGATTTCAAATAAGAAATTTTCATGTTGATATATCTGTATGTGCTTATTGATTGTTTGTAAAAATTGCTTAGAACTGATTATTTTAGCTTAAGTTCATTAAGATATCAATTTGAGTATCATTTTAAAGCTTTTGAAAAGAATCTAAGGAAATACAAAAATTTTTTAAAAATACTCAACCCATTAAGAGCCTATGATTTTTTTATGTAAAATTATATAAAGTTCTTAATTTTTTCTTATTTTACAATTTTCTGTCAACCTTATTATGATTTTATACCCTTCATTACAAAAAGTGGAAAAAGTGTTTTCTAAGTTTGTCATTTCGTGAGTAATTCTTACAATATCTATTTCCGACCCACAAAAGTATAGATATTCTGACTGCTTATGCATAGCGAAGCCGATTGAGCGATGTACGTCTGTCCGTCCGTGTTAGTGTTTACAAAACATACAAAAAAATATGTCAATCGATCAGATATCGATGAGAAATTATCGGTCCATGATCTTCGAGGTAGCAGGCAAAACACCATGCATTCCTCCAATATTTTCATGTTATTTAGAACAATAAAGTAACCCCAATCAAAAAAATAAATATATGGGGCTATAGAGAATTAAAAAGTAAGGAAAAATATCACGTAAAAAAATTCTGAAATTTAAAAATTTTTTAAAATATCAATATGGCTATCATTTTAAAGCTTTTAAAAATATCTTTCAGGATATAATAAGTTTTCTAAAAAAATGCTTAACCCATTAAGAGCCCATAACATTTTTATATAAAATAATTTTTTTTTTATTTTTTAATTCTCTGTACCCTTAATATTTGTTGTTTTAATTGGAGTTACTTCACTAAACTAGATTATCGTAGATGGTGAAGGGTATATAAGATTCGGCATAGCCGAACATAGCAGACTTACTGGTGTTCATTCATATCACTCTTGTTTTTATTGGATTTATTTAACTAAACTAGATTTATATATATGGTGAAGGGTACACAAATGCATTATTATATTACCAAACAAACTATATATACTGACAACAACGTACCAAGACGTTAAGTAAGAAAACCACCACTGAAGATGGCGCATAACCACGATAATACTTGCAGCATTTGAAATATTATTGCTATAATTGTGGAAAATATAATTGACAAAAAAATTTGTAACAAAATTTGAAAGAATATTATTTACAGATCAACATAGTGCACAAAAAGTTATACGTCTCTTGAAAACCTTTTAAGAACTTGGTGTTAATATGTCATAAAAATTTCATTTTCACAATAAACCTATGGATTTGTTTGAAACCCGAATATCTACTGAATCTTATGAGCAAAGTAAACTTTTACACAAAGTAGAACAGAAGAAAAATAAAGATTCTGCATTAGGCGACTTATGCTGGTGATTGAAGAGCAAAACCGATGAAAAGGATAGTTACAATGAATCAAAAATATATAGAGTTCCACAGTCTACTACTTCTGAGCTTTTGCTGCTTCAAATTTGCGACCTTGATAGTGAGAGTGTGATGACAATCGGATCCAAAATGGTTACCAAATAAGGTATAATACTTAACGAAAAAATTTGTTTTCATAAGCAGTATTTGCATCAAACCGTAAAAAATCTCGCACTGAACTAAACAATAAATCAAGGTCTTGTTACAAATAATGTCAACTTTCATTTGCAATTGGTCTCATTCAATTTCCATTTTGGTTTTTGCACTATTTATTCGTCATATGTTATTGTTGTGCAATACTGAGGGAGGTAAAGGATTCTACTAAAAAAATATAACTTTTGTACATAAATCAGCCATAAACTGCTTTTTACCCGACGAGAGCATCAGCCTTCCTAACTAAGGAAGATGATAATGCTATTATTGTTATTTTTTCATATTTTCCTTGCTTTTTGCTATATAACTGTAATTTTAAATAATTTTGACTACTTTCTCATGCTGTAATGGAATTCCGTGTGTTTTATTTATTTTGTTTTCGAAACAAACATTTAGGTCAATGCAATGCAGTTTTTTTATAAAAAAAAAATTAAAAAAAGGTTGATATACAATAGTAAAATAATAGAACTTGAAGACGAAAGAATGATCTAAACACAGACATAGAAAACTGCGCTCAAATCCATTGAAATTTTAAACAAAACAGTAACAAGTGGATGTTTTTTTATTTATGTATTGTGTTCCCAATGAGAACTTCTCATTGTAAATGTAAATCTGCAATGTATAAATTATAATTGTCTAGTTAATGTGTTTGTCAATATTTATTATAGACCCCTGATGATGCTTTCCAGCGAAATATTGGATGTTTAAATAAATACAGGAAATATTTAATATCAAAATTGACTTTAAGCTTGAAAAAATATTTTTTTATCGACCAAAGAAGGGTCGAAAAAAGGATAAATTCCAAATCTATTGTCATTTATAATATTTAGCAGAAATATAAGTTATATATTATTATAGTTATAACTACAAATACGAACTTCTATAATAATTTTTCTTGAATATGCAAGTTAAATATATACGAAAGTCAAGTAAAGTAAAAAAAAATATTCTATCATTTTAATAACACAAAAATTTAACTAAAAACAATACTGTGTTGATTACACAGTAAACGAGTATACGAATACAAAGGAATGACATAATTTATTTATCCGCAACATATCATCAATTAAAATTATTAGTGCACCCACACGCCATGTAAAGATCGGAAGTCAAGTAAAACTGTTGTGTGTAATTAGTCAAGCGTTGGGGTCACCTGTCTTTGCATTTCCAAAATGTTGAAAGTTTTGAAAGCTAATATTTCTTAGGTTACTGCTTTATCTGTTTATCCTGGTTATAGTTTCTTCGAAAAATTTGTTTAAACATTTGACAATAATCAGCCCATTTATTAACAAAAGTTGCGCCCGAGTTTTTCCAATTTTCCCCTTTTGATTGACAGCGGAAATTGAGAAAAATTTTGGGAAAAAAGTAGGTTTTATGAATTATAAAAGAAAAATTATATGTAAATAAACAAAATAACTTCCTTCAAATTACGATAATGCCACTTTTTTCTTTTTTTTCCCACGGAATTCATAATCCGAGGAATCTTTTCTCGAGAAAAATTTTTTCCGTGGGAAAGAAATTGATTGGGCTGAATATATATTTAACTATAATTTGTATTAGAAGACATCTGCAAGTTTTATTAATAACTGTTGTAGACGAATTACAAAATAACTTAGGTTTTCAATAATATCATCTTCTGTTTAATTTTCAAACAGGACTTGCGAGGAATCAAATTGCAAGTAAATTCATAATATAAAATTTTCAAACAACTTTGGGAATTTTTGTTACGAACCAACTACCCTATCACCAATCTCTTGTTTTTTCTTAATTTAAAAATTATGGCTTGAAATATTTTTTTTTGACATATAAGTCTAACAGTATATTGGTTTTAAATATAAAAAAAAAAATTAAGAATACTATATTCGGCTATGCCGAATCTTATATATGTAAATCTAATTTAGTAAAGTAACTTTAACTAAAAAAGCAAATATTGGGGTGACAGAAAAAAATTTGGTACTGCATATGTATAATTTTCCATAAAAATGACATCGGCTCTTAATGGGTTAAGCATTTAAAAAAAATTTAGTATAGTTTAACTTCTATAATTTGAATCACCATTATCCAAACAAATAACTTCAAGTTAGGGAGACTTCAAGTTATGGAGGACTTTTATTCCTTTTTACTTGTAATAAAAGAATTGAAAAAGTTTTTATAATTCATTATATATTAAATTAATGATTAATTTGTGGCTGAATTTGTTTAATATTTTTTGTATAAAACGTGTCTGCAATTTGTGTAGCGCTTTGCAGTGGTCGCAAAGCGCAAAGTTAAATTGTTCAACGTATCCTTCATCCTCGTCCTTTGTAAAACCTGCGACAGCCAGATCATTATATACTTCACTAACTGACATCCCTAAATTAGCGCGTAAAGCGCAAAATATCTGCCAAAATTTCTCATGTACATACAAAATATATGAAGCATCCCTAAATAGCACGGCGTCAACGCTTAGCAATTGAAAAATCCAATTTTGACATTGCGTTAGGAAGTAAAGTTGTCTGCTTGTTGGTTTGGTTTGTTTGTAGTTATTTTCAAGGCAATCTAGCGGTTTTATTTTTTCTTTATTCTTATACATCAATAGCTATAAAATTTATTGCTTTGCGTCTTACGCGCTAATTTAGGGATGGCAGTAAATTATTGAAGAGTACAACAGGTTGTTATGTAATTCATATCGGGACTTTACCCAACTTTAAACAGAAATCATATTGCCATCAAGGCGAATTCGTCTTGATTGCCACATACATAACGACAGTGTTGTTAATTTAGTTATGTATTTGCCCATTAAAACAATATTTTGTAATGCAAAACCAAACTAAATTTAAATTAATGATGCTATTTTGTATATAAATCTTAAAACAAACACACCATGTAATATTTAAAGGACAGTGACTTACGGTCTTATTCATACAAAAATTATATTTTAGGTTTAAGGTTTACAGTATTTTTTGAAACACTTTTCGTTAAGTATTAAAATTTGTATTTAAACGATTTAATTGCGCAATTAAGGAATTTACGAAATGAAGACCTTAATTGAGCACAGTTTACCATGTAAGAAGTCAATTAATAAATTGAGCAATTATTACTTAATTGCATCACTAGTTGAATAAGATGCGAAATTTAACCCTTGCCAATAAGTATGTTTACTCTGGGAACTATGTTCAGTGAGAATAAAAGATATAAACAAACAAATTAAAAGAAAATAGCGGGTCATACGAAAATGGCTTTTGTAACTTCCAACTTTAAAGCAATAACAAAAAGCCACGTTGTTTTTGTAACAAAAAGATAAGTCAGCTGGACGGATGACACTACCTAGTAAAATAAATATTCCTTGTGCTTATTACATAAGCTTAATTGAGCATGTGTGAATACAAACTTAAAATGCGCAATTAAAACTTAATTGACATTTTTGAACAGGGTATAATCTACACTTTAAGCTATTTAACGTTTTTACCTGGTAACTTTAATGCTTAGTGCTTTTAAAAACCAATTTTTAAATAACCCGAAAACGGAATATGGTTTTTCTTTCATTTATTCACGGCAAAAAATGGAACTTTCTTGCAAAGAAAGATTCTTAGTTAGTGCAAAATACACGAATAAAAAATGTAATAAAAATGTATAAATAAATATGTTTTGTTTATTTTGGTCATAGATGAAATAAAAAGTATTCGAATAATGAGTTCAATAATGAGTTGTTTACATTTTAAATACATCACTATTCCAATAAATTTATTTTAATTTTTTTTTCTTTACTTGAATAAATCTAGTGGGCTAGTAACTTCAAATAAAATAAAAAGTTGTCCGTGGTTCAGAAGAAGTAACTTTATACGGAAAATTTAATGTGATAAATCCTGCGAAATCTCATATTTTCAGGGTTAAGGAACCCTAAAGTTTTTATAAAAAAATGACACATTTCAAATAGTATTTGACGGAATGGGCCAATATGGGCATCATAGGAAAGCTTTTAAAATAAATTATTAGGATACTCACATAAATATGTATGTGTAAAAAAAAGTTTAGCCCATTAGAAACCGATTTAATATAGTTGAACTTTTATTATTAATTTTCGATTATTTTCACATTGTTAAACCAAATTTTCAACTTTTTGGAGTACAAATATTGTGTTATATGTACATGAGTATGTACGTAATCCAGAGTACTTTTTAAAACTAGACTTAAGGGCTGGTTTTTCCTTTTTAATGTTATTGCTTTATAATGAGTTACCAATTTGTTTGTGATATGTATGGCGCTTGATAAGAATTTTGACAAGATCTTCTACGATATCCATATTGTCCCGTTCTACAATAAGAGTTTGAGATATCACAAAATATTTAAACACGATACGATACGTAACTTTGAAAATATATGTTACCGACGATTTTGTCGTTTTATATTTTCTTCATAAAATAACTATTCTACTCCAGGAGAAACTTTTATTTTTAGTAAAAATATCTAAATAATAAAATAAATAAATAATAAAATCTAAATAATAAAATTGTTTAAGATTTTTAAGTCTATTACTCGTTTATAAATATAAAAATATATCTTTTTGAAGTTTTTATCAATATGGCCGTTAATGTAATAGGCGCATCGCTTCTATTACCAAACTCTTGACATCAAAAATATTATAAACATTATCTTTAGCTACTTTTTCATAGTCTGACTATTGGAAATGATGAAACTTTTAAAGAACAGTATAAACAATAACATATTAACATGCAGAATGCAAACTTATTAATGTGGACAAGATTGGCTGAGTCCTGTGACCATGGCAAGGTTATTATTACAGTATATTCTGCACATCGGATTTGGACTTTGGTCCAAACTTTAAAAATGCCGTGCTACTGCTTGTTCAGCTCTCCAGGAAATTTCTCACAAACATTTTAAATAAATTAAAGATTTTTGTCCAAACAATAAAGTAACGACAAAAAATCGAGCTGAAAAAAAAACAACAACAATAATAACAATGGTTTATTTTTTATACCCTACACCACGAAAATTGGAAAAAGGGTATAACTAAGTTTGTCACTCCGTGTGCAATTTCTACAATACCGATTTCCAACTTCATAAAGTACATATATTCAGACTTCTTATGCATAGCGAAGTCGATTGAGCGATGTCTGTCTGTCCGCCCGTGTTAGTGTTGAAATCGAGTTTGCCGAAACAATTCTATAAAAACAATATAAATGTCAATCGATCAGATATAGAGTCGAAAGACGTGCTATTTGAAATCATCATGATCGGTCTACATCCTTCGCGGCAGCAGGCAAAATACCACGCCTACCTCTAAATTTTTTATGTCACTTGAAACAATAAAGTAACTCCAATGAAAAAATAAATAAATATATGGGCTTTAGAGAAATAAAAAATAAGAAAAAACATCGAGTGAAGAAATTGGATCTCGCTCATATTTTTCGAGTTACGGAGCTCTAAAATAAAATTTTTTTTAAATATTAATATGGGTATCATTTTGAAGAGATCTTTAAAAAATACTAAGGATTTTTAAAAATGCTTAACCCATTAATAGCCGATGTCATTTTTATTTAAAATTATATATATGCTGCAACAATTTTTTATTTTTTAATGCTCTGTCACCCCTTTTTAGACTACAGTTACTTCACTAAACAATATTTACATAATTGATGAAGGGTATAAAAGATTCGGCATAGTCGAATATAGCACACTTACTTGTTTTTTTTTTGTGTTAACAATGAATGGTTGTGTTTTTATTTTACTTTCCAATTACAGACTGTTCCATTAATTATACCATCAGTGCAAAAACAAGATCCTGGAAACTAAATACATGTAGTACTTTAAATAGCGAGCAGCGTGATTCAATAAATGCGTGTACTTGTGAACACAATTGTATAAAAAAATTCTATTTAACTTAATTCTTATTTGTTTGAGGTATTTTTTATATACATAAATTAATGTAAATTTATGCTGTTTCTTTTCATTCCTTTTTTTAATTGCTTCAGTTTGAGTGTATAAAAATATGCGCAGTACAAAAACAGTATTTAAAAAATTAGTTTTATTTTACTTGTTAATTGCAGGTGAATTTTCAGCTTCAGCAAATAGGTCAGAAGCATTTAATTTACGTATTCAATAGATTTTTTTTTTTTTTTGATTTATTAAATAACGCAGACTTCAAAAAAGTGTGTGATAAAAAGATAATCTCAGTAATTTTAGGCCGTTCGATTTCGTAGTTACGACAGTGTGGAACATTAATTCATTGGCTAATTTAGGTTAACCGGCTGACGTTTAGATAGCAAAGTTATTCTTGTGAGGAAGGATTATCAAGACTGCTTTTTTGCTTTTAACCCAGCGCGTCGCTGTCATAGAAGGCCAACCATGCAAACAGCCTAGCAGTTTGGGTTCCTGTTATCTTCATATTCTTCTGGTTAACATAGGCGGCAATGGATGACCTGCAGCCAGCACGGCTACAACATATATACGTTCATACATTAATACATACACATGCACTCATACATACATGTATAAGTACATAAATTAGAATTAATATATGGAATTATTATTTAAATATGTTACATGAAATTCAAATATAAGACTGCTCTGATTGCGTTAAGCAAACCAACATTTAAATAATAATTAAAAAATAATCTTGATTAAATAGAATAAAGGCTTATTCACACCATCATACAAGTCTTAAAATTTGCATTCGTTTTTGAAATAAAGAAATCTAATGTCTACACTATCACATAAGAATCCGAAAGAAAACTTTACTAATTTATTTCTCGTAGCGTTTGCGCTCATAGCGAGTACAAAAACACTGATTTGCCATTTGAAAACCTTCAGAAATGAGGGTTTTTTTCTACTTAACTGGTTCACCTTAATTTATGTCTCTAAAAGAGTTCTTCCGTTTATAGCTCTGAAGATACACATATTTTAATGTCATGTAGGAGTCATGGCGTGAGCCTTTTTAAAGCATGCTCAGAAATTTTTATCTGTGTTATGAGCAGCAAAACGATCCTGATAAAATGAAAAATCAAAGTGTTTCGAAATTTTTTTTTAAATTAATATGTGTTATGTGATGTCAAATTCCTTTCCGCATTATTTGACATATACATTACATTTGCTTTTACACTACCACACTTTTTCATAATACATGGTTATTTGACAAATCTTAATATTTAGTTTTATAGTGTAAAACGGGCTTAAGCAAACAAATATCTATGGATGTACAGGGAAGTCAGTTTGCTACATTAAGCCATTTATATTAAAAAATATAAAAGAGTATCTATTTATTGTTTCAACTAGTAGTTAAGTAATTAGTTTTTCGTTTCTATTATTGAAGTGAGAAATTCTTAACACGAAAACATTTTAACGTATTTAACGTAATTTCTGAATTATTAAGGAATTATTTTCAAAAAAAAAATTAGCTTTTCAAAAATTTATGGAAAATAAAAAATAGAAAGAATTAATCGACATTGCTAAAGGTTTAAAATTACAAAAAAATGTTGATTGAAATGGGTAATGGATATTATTATTTTTAACCTTTTTTGGGCATAGTATGTTACAAATATAATAAACTTTTAATATGAATGTTAAATACTAGATGCCATCCAATAGGCACATAAATAGATTGTTGCCATGCGGAATATCAGTCTAAGAAAACCCTGGAAAATTACATGGGATTTTGTGATCTGTAAGAACAACTTCTTAATACGTAGCTGTAAAAGCTATAGAATAAAAAATCAAACACAGGAGAAAAATGCAAATTCGTTTTTTAGCTTTCGCTTCATTTTGTTTAGGAAATAAAACTTTTAATGTCAAAGGATGTTCATAAGCTTAAATTTGGGAGCAAGAGATTTTTGAATGCCATTTTAGGCCCCACTTTATTTTGTGGGCGGTGAAATAAAATATGACATAAAACCATAAAAATGTATTTTTATGAGCTAGGGGAGGTTTCCCTCAAATCTTACCACCAGAACGTCCGTATAAAATTTTTTTCTAAAAACAATAATTTCTAATATTGAATATTGTTAAAAAGGTATTTTTGTATTTTATTATTTTATAGTATTTTATTTATTTGAAAATAATGAACTAATTCCTAGTAAAACACTATTTATGATTAAAACGATAAATTTTGTTTAAAATTATAATTATTAGTTTATTTAAAACAATATTTACTATGCACTAAGATGATGGTGAGTGTCCATCAAAATCATAAGAATTTAAAACAATAACAACAACAGCCTTATACAGAAAAAAAAATCAATACAAAATCTTTATTCGTTTAGCCAGAAAAAAATATATTGCAAACCTTTCAAAATCGTATAACGTCAATAAAAACGTATGAGATTTAATATATTTCCCTGATTTTAACAGTCTCCCAAAACTACAGTTCTCAAGCAAATTCTCTATACGATGCAGACTTTTAGCCGGACATTACGGCTAGATTGGCAATCCGTTTGCATTTATATCTTGCTACAAAAATATTATTCTTAATTAAAACTTTATTCGTTTTTTTTGTTTTAAGGGTATTTAACTAGAAAAAAAAGACTTACCTAAAATTAATAAAGTACTATTTTTAAAATTCAATTACTTACACCAGTTTTTTGTTGAGAGGATGTTTTAAACAAGATGTAAAAATTTTAACTTCTTTACACTTTTCGTTTCAATGGCAAAATTTGTTTTGATAAAAGAAGCTCCAACACAAGGTAAATCTTGCACAAAATAGCTGACATACATAGTTTTTTTTTTCAAAATTCAACGTGAAGGTCATCATGGAAAAACGAATATATTTTTTCACTTCAAGCTCAATCTCAGGTTACAAAAGTTCCAAAAAAAAAAAAAAAAATAAATTATGCAAATAAGATGTACAACTGTAGCCATGACTTAAAATATGAAGATGTTTCCTTAACAGGATAATTTAATTTAAAAAACGTACAAAGTAAACAAAAACAAAAAAGAATTAGGAGAACAAATAAAAAGTATTATACTAAAGGAAGTTTGTTTATAAGATATAAAAAACTAAACTTCACAAGGTGAATAGAGTTAAAGGTAAAATGAATTTTTTAAGATAAAATGAAGGTTATCAACGAAATTTAAAGAGGCGCACAAGTTTTCTTTGTAAATCTAAACACAATTTAAATAACAGCATGAAAATAAAAGGAAACTTATAAAATGAAAACGAAGCAAAAAGAAGCAGATTAATTAGTCTTTTGACATTAATGTTAATAACAAAATTATGCATGAATCTAATAATACAAAGATATTTTTAAGATTTAATTTGCTGCATTTAGCGTATAGAAGTGTGATGTACTAAAAAAAAAGCCGTACCGCGAATATAACTCAAAAATCAAAGCCATCTGCTGAAACATAATAATAAAATGTTGGGGCACCTATCAGAAGAATGCATTAAAACAAAGAATTTTTTAAGTGAGGTACCATAATCGAGAGCATCATTTAAAATTGCTTAAATTATAAATAAATGAGTATTTACCTCTTCTATTTAGCTATGTTTCAGTTTTTCAGCTGTAAAAAATACCGCTAAAAACTAAAAAGAAATTTTGCGAATGAAATTTTAGCTTGAACATCCTTGAACATGTAAAAGATACTAAATCAGATTTTCATCGCAAT
This sequence comes from Gymnosoma rotundatum, assembly GCA_916610165.2. Lineage (NCBI taxonomy): Eukaryota > Metazoa > Arthropoda > Insecta > Diptera > Tachinidae > Gymnosoma > Gymnosoma rotundatum. Next base: position 141,186,225 of record OU744336.1, on the reverse strand, counting down.
TAGACCAATATGCATGTTAGTAAAATCGTTAAAAATTTTGGCAAACAAAAAATTAAACTATTATTTTTTGTATAGATAAAAAATTCTTTTTCCCAATAATTTTAATTTTTTCTTCAACCCCTCCCCCAGACTCCATTTATGCACATGATGGCTACAAAATCTACGTGCAATTTTATAACAGTCTCAAACATTTAGATTTCTGTTAAAAAGTTTACAATAATGACTGTAGGGTACTTCACTATAATTGCACTATTAAAGACATTCTATGAATTACTCAAGGCTTTATCTTAAAGAAAATTTAAAAATTTTATGAATTACAAAAAAGAAAAGAAAAATAACGTTAAAAATCTACTTAAAAAACTGAAAGTACTTTTTGACCAAAATTTTACATTATTTTTAACTATTAACCTAAGGAATTCAAAGAAGAAGTTATTTTTGATAGTATTAGCTTTCTAAATCTGTTTTTAAAATAGTTCTTTCTTGTATTTAAAACAAAACTTCAGGCGAAAAATCAAAAAATTCCAAGGGAACAATTTTTATTTTAAATTTAAAAGTCGAATTTTTCAAAAGGTACCATGCAAATACCAAGCACATTTTTCTTTTAATTATCTATGATAATTAATAAAAATTAAACAATTTGGAAATCGGATCACTTTTGATTTAGTTATAAGCTCTGAAACATTTTTCAAATTCGAGATTGTATAATTTGACACGCTGTCGTATTATCCTGTACAGAAACGGGGTGTATCCAAATGCAGTAGATGATGTCCTCCTCTATAAAGCGCAGGTTGTTTCTTGAAAATCGGGTAAGTAGGTTAAAAGTTCAAGACTTTTTTGATTTTTTTTTGTATTCAACGCTACTGTGCAGCGTGAAGGAAAGCGGAGATATGTTTTTCACAAAAAACGCAACGTAATTTCTAGCTCCCTTCAACTCGTAACAGATCGTTAAATACTAAGATTTTCAGTAAGTAACAAATTCTAACAAATTTTTATATTGAATATAAAAATTGTTTGCTTTTAGGAAAAAAGTACTTCAAAATAACAACCACTCAAGCACTTTTTCATTAAAAATAAGGGAAATTTAGGCTATTCTTAATTATCTAACATAAGTTAAAATCAATTTTAATAAATATAAATAATTAATATTATGCAAACAGGCGTGAATGCTTAATTTTACATACTTAAAAACTTGAATTTATAAAAGGTAAGCTTAGCGCAACTTCAGTCTAAAAAGTACAATTTGAAAAGCGGATGGTACAATTTAAACGTTTGTGTTTTTACAAATGTTAAATACTTTTATGACAAATTCGCAGAAATTCATTTAGCTAAAAGATAATAAAACCAGATATTTTGAAAATCTAAATATTTACGAGTTGCACGAAACAGATTTCATTTTAGTGTTTGTACTGGACGCACTTTTATATACAAACAATATTCATTTAAACCAAACCCTTCATACAAACTTTTATTTAAAGATATGCTGAAAATAATAACAATTACTAGTGGTATTGGCAATGTCATAGTAATTGACAGACGATTAAAATGAAAAACGAACAAACGAAAGAAGGCAAAAAAATCAGAGAAGAAAGTTACATTGAATGAATGCAATATATCACTGAAATCAAATAAATGTAACAAACGTGAAGTAGAATTTATTGAATTACAACGTGTTAACATTAACGTTTTCAAATCAATTTGAACGATTACATTGTTGGCAAAAACGTGCACATCTTCAGAGAAAAAAGAAGATAAATTTGATATTGGTACTGTTTTAATATAATGAATTGTTAAAAATTTATCTTCTTATATTTTTTTGTTTTTTGGGAGAAAATAAACTTCAGTGAAAAAGAATATTTTTATAAAAATAATGTTACATTTATACATATAATCTGTTAAAAGGAATCGATTTGGAACTTTTTTAATGTACAATATGCTGAAATCACATTTGCGGCTATTCGTCGAAAAAAATAAAATACATTTGTGTATATGAAACTGAGCACAATCAGTGCATTGATGAAATTCATGGTGCGTAAAGAATTCTGCGATATTTTTATATCCATTTTTTATGTCGACGAACGACAAATATTTTTCTGTAATGGGACCGTTTTTCTATTTATTATTTAAAATGTTTTAAAAGGCATTGGTGGTGAATCGGTTTAATTACTTTTCTACTGCTAATGTTTAATGGTGATTTTTCAAATTTCGAACACGCCATATGTATAATAGATTTATGTATTTGTCGTTTAAATTGTAAAAATGAGTTTCCAACTACTTGTAGTAAATGCTCTTCTCTAAATGAAACAAATAAAGTTGTTCAGTAAACTCAGAATGTGATCTAGAGTTTGTATATGACGGTTAAGATAACGATTTAGAAAACGAGTTGTATGTAACAATAAATATGTACAGAAATACAATATAGAAAAGTAATGAAAGCTTTTTTTATATCTAGTTAAATAGCAAAATAAAAAAGTTAAAAGCTTGACAGTTTATTTAATGCTTTCTTTCAATTCATGAAAGACTATTTTCAATGCGGAATTTGCTAAACATACCAAAATCACAATCATCTACATCTACACTTAATATCCATGGTTTTAAGAATAATCTGAGTATTACTCTTCAAAAAAATAAAGCTCAGCCACATAAAGTGCTATTAGTCATTGTAAAGATGAGTAAAGCAGTGGCCATTTACAGAATATTTTTTCATGACAAAATTACAAAAAAAAAAAAAAAAAAATACAATGACAATTTTTCGCATGTTTTTTTTTAATATTTAAAGTAGCCTTTTATTAACTGATTATATTTTCTCATCAGTGAATAAACTTCAAATTTTTATTTTTCTTTAATATTATGTAAATTGTGTACAATACATAAATCTAAAATTCTTTACTGTTAACAGTGAAAAGATGATGAAAAATAAAATATCACAAACACTGCGATAATTTAATTATATGCTCAGTTACTTTGCAAATTATTTATTTAAATTAATTTTTGTTGTTGTTTAATTTTAGTTATAAATTGTCTAATTTACTTCCTTTTATTATAGGGAGCTTAAACAATATCCTTGTTTATTTAAAATAAAATATGAAAAAATGTAAATCATAAAACACAACAATGTATTATTTTTCTACACTTTATTTTAGAACTTTCTTTGTGATAATTTTTCATTTGATCGCCATTTCGTTTGTGTACTGCATATGCAAATAGAAAATGTTAACTTTTCTCTCCCTTTGAATAATGTATCAAAGAATTGTGTTTAAATATTTGCAATTAATTTGTTTTTACAAGAACGGTATAACTTAAAAGCAGGCAATTTACTTTAAGAAACAGTATTAATGATGCATTGGTTAACAAATAGAATGTTTTATCGATATTTCTTTTCACAACCAAAACTCTTAGCCCAAAACTGGTTGTCTTTCATACTTTTTTTAGATAAGCTGACAATATTCCTTGTAAATTATGCTTTTTAGATGTTTAACCTTAATATTGGTTAAAGCAGGTTTAAAATATTCTGTTAACCTTTGTTAAATATCGCAATGTGGTGATGAAGTTCTTTATGCCTTAATTAAATGATTTTGAAGCGGGCTATACATACATTTGCTATTACGTTAATTTTTATATCAATAAAAACCGCACAAACGTTCTATGAAAACCCCCAAAAAACTACTTAAATTCCTTATCGTACGAGATTTTAATTTCCCTTTGTTGTTTTTGCACCCACACAAAAAAGAAATAGTCTGAACAGCTGCGACCTTGCAAATTAGAATAGACACCACAGTTGCAAGCAAAATATAGACGTTTATTTATAAGAACTACTAACAAACAATATTTTTATTTTTTCTTATTTTTCCTTCTGCAACAGGTTGATTGCATGCCGACTTTTAATGAAGGGGTAAGGCGAAATACTTATAAGATACCTGCTTTTCCAACCATTTGATAAATTGCATTTTTATATTAAAATGTTATGCTAGATTTACACGATTGAAATTTTCTTCAAAATTCTTTTAACTCGTGTAAACAGCAAAATTTCTTCAAAATTTATTGATCAAAATTTACTGAACAAAACTTTTGAACATTTTATTGATACCGTGTAAATAAGCATCAAAATCGCCTCTGGCAATATTGGCATGTTCATTCTTTATATTCAATACATAAGGTGTTTACAGATATACGTCTGTTGTTAATATGAGTTGGTAAATGTTACATTTTTAATAACTATATATTTGTAGAATAATATATCAATATTTTTAAAAATGATACCATAAAGAATAATTTGCGCAAAATCGCAAGAAACAGAAAAAGTGGACAGGCGTTGAACTGAGACTGTTCATCGAAATAGTTGAAGTACGCGAACCGATTTGGAATTTTAGAATTGATGGGTACAGAAACCGAAATGAAAAAGAGAAGTGCTGGTCAGAATTTGCTACTGCAACGAACCATTGCATAGCCGACTGCAAAACACAATTTAACGCTGTACGAGCAGCAGACTTTAGGCAAAATATTGCATATCGATGATCTTGATCTTTAAAACAAGAACACCATACTTGCGTAACTGTCCCCAGTCGCTAAAAATCTCAAGGTTATTGCCAGGCGTTCTCCGGGGCATATAGATTCCCGCATATTAGTGTTCGCTTTTTCTATTGATGGTGTGACGAAATTAAACAACTAATCAAAATCGTCTGCTGACATTCGCACAAAATTTTTGTATTGGTCGGGGTCATGCCTTTTCAATCGCTCTCTAACCTCTCTTACCTTCCAAAAGAAAAGCTTGAACCCAATGTTCCTTTTGTTTTCTTCTTTTTTTGCATTATTATCTGCAACTTTTTCCTCCAATATTAAAAATGTTGATGCTATGATGATTGTGTCGTCGTCTGTACTTATTAATTGTTTTTTTTTTTTTTTTTAAATAATAAGTTATTTCACAAAAAAAGCAAATTCAATATTTTGAATAAAAAAAGTTTACCAATAGTGCAAATGAGCTCAACAAATTTTGATCTAATTTGTATCAAAAGATTTTGATAAATATTGAAAGAGTATTTTGATCAAATTTTTGGTACGTGTAAAGAGGACATCAAAATAAATTTTTAAAAGTTTGATAAGACTTCAATATACTTTCAATGGTGAAAATCTAGCTTTATTTTCATTTTGTGTTCAATATGTTTTTGACAATATTTTTAAATTTGATTCAAAAATTAAGTATCAATATTTTTTTATTCCCAGCTTCCTGGTGATGCCATCCAATGCTAAAGCCAAGCACTGAATTTTTTATTTTTAAAATTTAAATATATAACTAATAATAATAATAAAAATAGTAATATAATAAGTTTTTTAATATTGTACTAGTTGAACAAGATTCATATCAATTTAACATAAAAGTCTTATTCATTGTTTCTAAAGTATATCCCTTACTTTGATTTATTATTTGTACATTACATATCTAAGTTTAATTTAGTTGCACCCTTATAATTTTTGGTTATTTATTCATGCAAATTATATTACGCTCCGGTTGTACATCATAAACATCAGAGGCACCATATTTTCTAACTAATGTCACTGTTTGGTATACTTATTTATACAGCTTTAGAAGTTAAAATGAAACCATAGTAAAAATGGAAATTAACATAAACGGAATTTCATTTCCATAAATAAATTCTTTCTACAAAATGACATTTGTGCATTTTAATTATTATGCAGACATTTGTTGCCATTGTGTAGTTCAGCTCCAGACAATCCTCTTCAAATACAACACATGATACTTTATTATTCCTTCCGTTCAAACTTATCCTCTGTTGAATACTTTAAGTTTCATGTGTGGTGTCTCTTCTTTAAATTATTTTAAAATTATGCTTTTAAGAACAACTATGTTCTGTGTGTAGAATTTAAAATTTAAGCATAAAATGACAAGCAATATTCATAAGAACATTTCTTATATTCTTTAAATCTGTGCTTATGTGTAGTAAATAACACATGCATTTTTGACTTAAACAATTCTACATTAAGTGAGTTAGAAGTTTTACGACAGTCAAATATTTATAGAAATTTTAAAATGGAAATTCTAATTTCTGCTCCTTCTCCAAAACATGAGGTAAGCAGCTAAACTGAAGGTAAGTGCTAAACTGAACAATTTGGTACCGCTAAAAAATGTACGCCACACTGTCAGAATAAAACGGAGAAGAGGTGGCTGAATTTTCTTTTACGAATGATCATGTGGTCAAAGCCCATATTGCCTCCAGTGTAAAGAGTAGTATTGGTTTTTGAGCTGTCACAATGCTTGAATTGTTTTAAAAGCGAATAAATGGAAAAGAGCATTTTAAGCCACTGGACTAAGAGACAAAAAAGTTTCAGCCATTAAAGTTAGACCTTTCCATTTTTTATCACCCATATTTTTTAAACGAAATATTTTCGTAGAATTTTTTTATTTGTAAATCAATTTTATAGGATTACTGGCGATTATTATTATTGCCGGCTAGAATAATTGCCACTTTCCAAAAACATATTTTATATGAACATATTCTATATACAATTTTAATTTAATTTAATTTTCAATTTTTAATAACATCCCAGCAAAAAAGACACACAAGCGCAGTAGAAATGCATGAGTTCTACTTAAAAAGAACTGGTTTAATTTAGAGGAAAAATGCATAATTTTAACATTAGCTTGTCATTGGCGAACATACGTTCAAATGAATTATTAACACCAGTGAAAATTTGATAAAATTTTGATACGTTTTTTCTTTGGTGTCATAAATTAATTTTTTCTTTAATTTCTTTAGACATTTTAAAGGATTTCTATAATTTTTACTTACAAATAAAATAAATCTAAGCAACTTGTAAAGATTTTAAGTTGAATAGTTTTCATTCATATTTATTTGTTGTAATAAAATAGAATTCAATTATTAAACATTTTATTGGTACCCCTAAACATTTTATATTTATTTAATTTTAAATTTGGTTATTTATTAACAGAATTTCATGAGTTTTTTCATGAGTGCAAAAATTATAACTTAATTAAAATAAACACAGTTATTAAAAATGCATTATAGAAAAATGCGACAGAAAAGCAATGAAAATACTCATAATTTTTGAACTATTTAATAAATATATGTGCAGGGTGTCCGGCGGCAAGTTAAGCTACTTTGTTCATAATTTTTTATTAAATGAGATAATGTCGCGCTCTGTTGGCCTCACAAAGCAAACACTTTTAATCATATATTATATTACATTCTCACACATTTCACACGGTATTTCATTAATTTCATCAGGAATATTTTGTTTTAGTTGCTCAAGCATTTCGAGTTATTTGCACAAACCTTGGTTTTTAGATATCCTCACAAGAACGAAGTCCGATGCAGTTAAATCAGGCGATGGTGGAGGCCAATCAAAATCACCATTTCTTTAAATAACTTGTTGCCCTGGCTGTATACGATTTGTTACGCCTTGTTGATACCTTATGTTAGTAGTAGTCCAAAGCATACAATTGTGACCTTTAAAGTGTTCAATTATTTTACCATATCGTTCCCCATTCACAGTTACTGTTACACCGGTTTTATTTATAAATGAAAGTGGCGATTGATTTTAATAAAATGTTTTAACAATTTACACGCGTTGGTTTATCGAATATATTTCCATACTAAACTTAACGCGTGCCTACTTCACGACTGCCAAATATAAACTGTAAATTCTAATGTTTACCAAAATAGCGGCAAAACAGATAAGTATGCCTTTCAGTCGGACACATATGTTTTATTTTATTCCTTAGTCCAAATTTTTTTAAACTAAAATAAATAATTGGTTTTAAAACATTAACAATTTCAGTAGCGATTGGGTTCTTTTTTTTTCTAAATTTTATTAAAATTTCGTAACAATTAATTTTGCATTGCGTATATAAAAACACATTGTCTGTGTTAACTTAAACAGTGTTTTTTATTTATATTTTTAGTATAACTACTCTAAAGTATGCATACACAGTGCACATTTAGCTACATTGATGCCATGTTTGTTGGCTCTCCTCTCAATTGCTAAACAGAATTGGCGGTTATTTAAATGGTATTTACCACAAGATCTGCACTCATACCAAGTTGTAGGATGAAAGTTATAAAAACCATTATAGAGGCCATAACAATTTTGTTTTAAACATACGGTTATGATAACTGATTAAAGTAATTGTAGGATATCCTTTCTTTCGTTTTGTCTATCGTGTAATCCTAATCGTAGAAGCGGTTATCATTTGAAGTAGGTAAAATACGTTAAAAGCATCAAGCAAATGTGGTTTGTAAAAACTCATGCAAATAAAAAAAAGGGAAGCTGTTAACAGATTTGTTGTAATCTTTATAAGCATTAATAACGTTTGAATTGACTTGCCTTTAGAGGTCTTCGAAATTTTATTTAAAATTATATATTCCGACTTTAATGGCCTAAATACCTAAGGTTCATCAGTACAAAGATGTTTGGGTCTGTGTAAAAATTATAATAAAAAATTAGTAAGCCTTTATCAAAATTATAGTCCTTAGAAAAACGTTTCCAAAAAAATATTTCTAAAAAAATATTTTAGAAATTCTTCCACATTATATTATTCAGGGAAATTTGTAAAATCGTTTACCTTTAAACTTTCTGAGACTATGTAAAACAACGAGTCTTCAGTTTCATTTCAAACAATGGTGTACGTTATTCTTATCGACTTTTGCACAAAAGGTACACATCTGCCTGAAAATCAGTAAAGTTAAAGCGGGGGGAATGCTCGAGAAAGGGGATGTACCGAAGTATAATTATAATATTGCTTATGCTTGACAGAGTCTTCAACTTTGATTCACTAGAATATTGTGTTGTGTTAGTGTGACATTATAGAGAACTACAATAGTCGAGGCGATATTATTTAGCTAACATACAATATTTTCCAGCATGAGGGATTATTTACTAGTCTTTAAATATAAGAAATAATTTTCGTGGCTGCGTTTCCTCCCACAAGGAGAGGCAGTCGGCCTTGCAATCAGTAATCATCAACATTTTGTTAGTACTGAGACAGTAGCTCCTCCATTTGAGTAGTCATAAAATAACGTAATATTAAAAGTCAAAGCACTTTGCACTACATCCTTACGGATCGCAAATAGCCCAAACACACAAAAGAAGAGCCACGATTAAAATCTGTCTCTGCACATATGAGAAAAACAGATAACTTTCCTTAACGCCAACTAAAAATATATTATTTTGTGAGGAACAGGAAACTCCTAAATGTGTAACAAATTATTTTAAAGAGTCCTAACGCAGTGATAGAAGGTATTTATATTAGAAGAAAAGGTGCAGCTAGAGAAATACAAATAGAAATTTACAAAAAAAGTCAAAGCTAAAGAAAAATAAATCCACTTTGAATGCTGAAAAGATAAAATTGTGTGGGTTGACTTTGTTCGCACATATTTATAATTTTCAAAATACCATTCTAGTCCTCCTCACAAAAAAAAATCTATCTATTACCAAAAGTATCAAAGCGAGCTGAATCGCTAATACTTAATTTAAGTCAATTTTTAACCGACCTAAAAAAAGGAAGTTTTCAATTCGATTGAATGTTGCTTTTTTATATTTGTGCCTCCATAACTCAGTCGTTTCTAAACCGATTTAAACATTAAAGGGTGTCCTAATGTAGCACACGTGTTTGTACGTGTATTATGGCCACTAAAAGGCACCGCTTTAAAATTAAAAAGAAAACTGCGTATCACTATAGCTACCCATTGCAAAAAGAAATACAAAAATAATATGAAAACATAGGTGAAGGTAATTGATGTCGATTGCTATGAGTGTTGTTGAACAAGTATTGATATTCAAAATTAAAAATAAAGTGGGTCCTAATAGTTCATTTAATTTAAAGTATATGCCCAAATTTTGGAACAGCTCTAGACAGATGCATGAAATTTACAATGAACCTGTACGAGTATTGCTAACTCCGCTATAATATTAAGTTTTTAATTTAAATTTAGAAATTTAAGGGTGTTTCCAAAATTAATGTAATATGACAGTTGTACACAAACACTTGAAAATCAAACAGATTGTCTACTACTTTGGTTTAATAAGAAGTATACATATTTTAAATTAAAAATTAACGAATATTACAATATTATTTGATCTATGCTGCCAAACTTTTGAATCGTTATAGAAAGATGGTTGAAATTTACAAAGAACCTGATTGGTAAGCCTACTGCAACAGCAAATATAAAATATGAATTTAGAAACTATAGAGTGCCGCTATAGTTGCTGTAACTTGATGTATATTGCCAAACTGTTAAACATGTGTAGACAGACGGTTGAAATTAACAAGGAGCTGTAGTGCTAAGTCTGCTAAAACTAGTGTAAGCTTTGGAGGATGCAACACAAGAGTGCCTCAATTACGTTTGATGTATGTGGGCATACTGTTAAACCGTTATAGACAGACAGATTAAATCTGTTTTGGTTCTTTATCGTAAGATTATTTTTGTACCTTTACAATAGTCCTAAAAATATATCAAGCTTTTGTTCTTTTGCTTTATCCTTCAAGTTGTTAAATCATATTCAATTACGTCTTTATATCGTTTTATAGATTTTAATGAATTTCAATTATAAAAATATTTTTATTGCAACCGCAGTAACACAAAACACAAAAGTGCATCACAGATGAACAAAAATTTGAATTTTGAAAAGAGGAGACGACAGCAAACTAAATTTGCATAGTTTTACATAGAAAAAAAAAAATATGAAAATAAAATAAAAACTAAATTTTCACACAAGTCTCTTGATAACTATTATTAAGTTAACATTATCAAAAGCATGTGTGCTCGACAGCTTTAAATTTTTTTTTTCTAGATTGCTTTCTTGGCTTATTTGTGTCTAGAGTATAGATTTTTTGCTTTCAACTTTAAACCATTTGGATATTTTGAAATAAATTGTAATGATAAGTATTGAGAAAAATGCATGTAGGAAACTATCTGAAGTTGTTTTTATGTTGATGTGTAGATGTAGTCGGGTCAAAATTTGGTTAATGCCTTTGAACAAGTGTGTGAAATTCTGTGTAAGTGTAAATGACTTTGACTGAAAATAAACCATACACACAGAAAAAAGATTAGTAACAATTCGCTTGATACGTTAAAAATTCAATTACTAATATAATAATTTCATTTTTATTATTAATAATTTATAGTCTTGATTTATTTTTTATATTAAAAGCTAACAAATGATATTTGCTTCTAAATGTTAGTTGTAACACCTTATAGAAAAGTTAACATGATCGATTTGTGTCTTTACTAAAATCTATTCTATTAAATGGAAAATGCAACTAAACTTATTTAGCATATTATCACTGAAAACCAAATTTTGGAACTAAGAATCATAAAACTCGATTGTATATTCTGAAATCGAAAAATTTGTAGACATTACAAATATCAAAAATATTTTAATTCAAAAGTAAAAAGATTTATTTCAAGTGGTGAAAAGTTCTTGAATATTAGTAAATGGTAAGTTCAAATTATTTCAGAAAGACATTTGTATATAAAAATAATTTTATAATATTTAATTTATTTCGCAGCGCAAAATGTGCGGTATGGGATCAAGTTAAAGAAACTATGTGGAAAAAATCATGATGTAAAGATAGAAGAAAGCTGCATTCAATGGTTTGAATCATGAAATTTATAATGTATTATCTTATTCCTATAATTTGTTATTAAAATAAAAGTAAATATTAAAAAAAATTTGTTTTGTTAAATTCACAATAATATTTTAGAATCATTTTTAAAATAGTTGTGACTGACATATTTATTCAGTTACTACAACCGAATTCAAGATAATACACACAACCGGCAAAATTCGATTGGCAACAAATTCGGTTCTTATAACGAATTTCTTTTCTCTGTGTAGTTATGAACAGTAATTGTCTCTTGAAGCGAATTTTAGATTATTCAAGATAATTTAAATACATTTAATAATATCACTATGAATTAGTCGTTTGGTGGCATTTGTCGAAAATGCGATTTTATCTCCACGTGGCGATGGTCGATTACTATCACCTGCAATGTAGTCTCTCTGCTAGTTGAGCTGAAAAAATTATTTGGTTTTAATTTCAGGGAGTCTGGCAGAGAGATATGAGATCAACCAGGGAGAAATATGTTTTACTGTACTATCAGATGCTAGTCGAGAAAGGCGAAAGTATTAAGACTTATGTATCAGAGAACTGCAGGAGTTGATTAACTTTCGATGTCCACACACATTTACGTTGCTTTTGTATTGCTTACATTGTTAACTCTCTACACACAAAAAAATGATTTGTAAATATTCGGTTGATATATTCAAAATTTAACTACTACTATCACAATTTATTTCTTGTGATTAATAAAATATAATAATGACATACTTTTTATACTAAAAACTAGAAAAAAGTATTTATTACTGAAGGTTAGCTGCAACAACTGTTTAGAAAGTTCACCTTACTGATTTATGGCTTTACTCAAATTAATTCTATTAATTGAGAGAGGCAACCAAACTAATTCAGCACATTACTACTGAAAACAGAATTTTGGTAGTCAGAATTATATAAATCGTTTGCTTTACTTCTTCAAAAAAGTTTTTCACATAATAAAAAAAATAATTATAATAAAAAATGTAAGTGATATTTAGGTTTAAAAAATATAAAGATTTAAAGAAAATAGCGCAAAGTTCCGCAAGATCCTTAAAAGATAAGTTTTAAAATGTCTTAAAAAGACATTTGCAAATAAATATAAAATGTTTTATTAACTTCATAGCGACAAGAATTTCGGTATTTGCAAATGGAATGTAAAAACAAAGAAAGTAGGTGGAAAGAAAGAAATCGGAAGAACATACAGTGGCATTGTTGATTCGTATGGTTCGAATCGTGAAATTTTACGTTATATTATTTCTGTAAATTATTTTTTTAAATAAAAGTACATATGAAAGTTGTAAAAGTTGTTTTTTTACCACAAAATAATATTTAATATCGACTGTCGAATGAATTTTTGAGAAAGTTGTGAGTACCATATTTATTCAGTCATCATAACCGAATTTCAAATAATACTCACAACCGCCCAAATTCGATTGGAAACAAATTCAGTTGTCGTAATGAATCTCTTTTCTCTGTGTAACAATTGACTTTTATTAACTCACCTTTGTATTTTGTGTGCTGTTAGCGAAAGACAGTAATAATTTCTTGCTGTTGTTTGATTGTTTTGTAGAACACTCAAATAACTCATAAAAGCACGTTAGATAAAATTATTCCCCAGCGTTCGAAAAAAAAAATATCTTTGCGTACTGTTCAACGATCACAATATATTCTTTTCAATTATTTTGTTCATTGGTTTTTGTTTATTACTATTTAATTTATAAACACTTCTTTAATATTTAGTGAAATTTATAAATCTGTGATATGTTAGTCTTGAGTATTTTTGAAGTTACAATTTTTTCTGGTATTTCTGCAATTTTATTCAAAAAAATCTTGAAATATCTACTTATTTAAAAAAGAGGAAATTGGATTTAACTTTAATGAAAAATAATTAATAACTTAATTAAAGGGTATAAAAATGTATCTCTACATATGGAATAAATTCATATTGTTCCCATATAAAAAAAAAATCAATCGTAAAACTATATTTGTCTGCAGCTTCTTTTACAAAGCATTTAAAACAATCATAATGATTCATTGCTTTGTGAATCATATGAGTTAACAGAACTTGCAAGCAGTAACATGCATATGTTAACAAAAGTCTCATTAATATGAATCAAGCATTAGCAGTATTAATTATTTATTGTTAGCTGCTAACTCAGTACTCATCTTAGGAAATAGCAAAATGTTGCCGTTTGAACCAGAGAACTGCACGAGTACACCGCATACTTACTCTATACTTTTCATACTCGAGTATTTTAAACACGGCAATAAAAAGTTGCGGCGTTTATTTTACCCATTCTTGTAAGTGTTTTTTGTTGTGGGTATATTTAAAACAAAGAGCCTAAAAGCGAGTATCAAAAATATCGCAATCAGAATTTTAAGTATTTTTTATACTCGTACGCGCGATTTTTTTTATTCTCTTTATTTGTAAGCAACGTGAATGAAAATATGGCGAATTTTACGGGTTCTATTTAATTTATTTTCTGTTATATATTAAATAAACTTTCATAATTTCAAAGAAGTCTGTATGTTAGCTAATTTAGACATTGGCGACTTTTGATATTGTGTTTGATTTAATAATTCTGATCTGATAACTCTGTTTTCCTCTCACTACACACGTTAAAATCTCTCTCTCTCTTGGTGTTTGTTGTCAGTGTGAGTACGAATAAAGTAAAGCCATTATCGCAAACATTTTACTTGAGTATGCTAGACACTTATACTCAAATGGAATGGGTATAGTAAATACTCGCACAAAAGAAATGCGGTGACGATCACACCGCAACCGCAATTAAGATTAGTATACTTACAGCAATACCTAACCAAGGGCGGAAAGCGTTTTTTTGCTGTCAAAAGTTCTTATGCCTGTACATTTTGTATGAAGCATACCGAAATAACGTGGCGGCAATGCTTTGCAATTGGAAAATCCGATTTTGACAAGGCGTTTAAAAATAAAAAAATTAAAAATAAACAAAAACAAAACAAATTTGTTTTATTTTTTTTTATTTAAATTTTCAATTATACAACACAAACACCAGAATTATTATTCTTTTTAAAATATTTAGGGATGTTATATATATTTTTGGAAAAAATCTAGTTACGAAATAAAGAAATTGTGTCTGGGGTGTAAAATTTTAAGTAAAAATTTTGGGGCTGACCTTTAGTTTCGGAGTTATGGCACATATCGACTATTTTATGGCACATATTGAGTATTTTAGGGCGGAATGAGACAATATGGGAATCATAGGAGAGGTAATATTTTGCTTAGATTTTTATTTACACTCCGTAGAAAACTTTATTTCATTTTTGAGGTGCGTCCGTTAACTAGACTTAAGCCTTAATGTTTTTAATAACCCGGTTTTTTATCATTTTGAAAACCGTTGCCGCTTTTGTTTAGGTATGGTATTTCAGCATAAAAGCTATGCGGAAGAAAAGGTTCCGCTTTCAGCTTATATTTAGGTATAGCTGTTAGAGTATAAAAAACAGACACTCTTGCAGTTCTCTGGTTTGAACCGCAATCATGCAGGTCTCTGTTATGTATTGAATAATAAAGCTATACTTGATAACGATTTTAATGCGTTAGTGCGTGTGTTTTGTTTCACATATGGGACAATGGTTAAATTTTAAAACTTATCGGTTGGTTTATTCGTGACATACATATATAATTAAAATTATAAATCGCTTACCTGACTGAATCTGAATAACTGTGCCACAAGTATAAGAATTACTTTAGGCTGAGTGATCTCGACTAGAAGCCAAAAGTCTGTATAGAATAATAATTGCATAGTAGCGTCACACTTTGTGATGTGGAGGATGGTCCATTTGCATACATGCATTTTTCATTTCTTTTTTTATTAATAATGAGAATGTAATGTAACACATTTTCCGTATTCTACACATAATGATTCGAAACGTTTTTTTCCCTACATGATACGATATGCAGGACATTTTAACTTCAGATACAAAATTTAAATTTTTTGCGGTTACTCAAAATGAAGAGTGAGAGATAATATAGCCAATCCACACCAACAAAACTTCCTTTCATATTCAATTTTTTTATGCCTTTGTTTCTTTTACAACATGAGTAACCGTTGGATACATAATAAAATACAAAAATTTATAAAAGAATTCTTGTTGTTAATTAAAAATGCATTTTTAAATAAAATATAAACTTTTTAAAGATTTTCCTTAATTTTATAAAAATAACTAAATTATTCATATTTTGCCTTAAAACCTTTTCTTACCTTTTTTCTAAAATAAAATTAAATAATGTTTTTACCACTAGAACGCATTTCTTTCACAGTTCTCTAGGGAAATTGAGAACTTTCTTTTCATTTTATGTTGGGAAAATAAAATATTACAGTAACTTTTACGTATTTTTGTCCTTTTTTTAAACGCAAACTAAAGCAACTAATTTTTACCGCTATTTTAGATGTTTTCTTTCTAAATGTAAGTCTTAAGTTAAGGGAAGTTTAATTATTTGAATCAAATTACAAGGCAATTAGCTGCAGCAAAACAAGCAAATAATAATTGGGTTTTCTAATCTAAATAACAAGAAGTTCAATAAAAATTAAAACAATGCTGTTAGTAATTGGTAAAAACGGTTTTTGGTAATTAAACAGTTTAATTACCCTAAAATGTAAACAATAAGTAAGCGAAAAATACTCCAATTTTTCAGGATGAACATTTTGACTTTTACTTTAGAAAAGCGTTCTAAACTTAATTTAATGCAGCACAAATCAGCTAACTTATTAAAGCTTTGGAGTAAAGACAGATTGAATAGTTCGTATCGTACAATCTGGACAGGTTTTTATATATGTAAATTAAGGTCTTCTCTAGCTAGACATAAGGCAATGTTTTTTACGAAAATTCTTGAATAAGTTTGAAGTTTTGCCTGAGATAGTTTTAAAAGTGCTGCTGCAGTTTCATAAAACTTCTATGAAAATATTTTAATACATTTCTGAAAAAAAAACGTAACAATTCTTTCACGTCATTTAAGCACACTTCTGGAATTTATCCAAATATACTTTTGATCTTCTTTCTTTTAAATTTTAAAATTTAATTAGAAATTTTAATAAACAATAACTTAAATCAATTCCTTTTTCATAATAATTAACAAGATTTAAAATTAATTATTTTACAAGCGGTTAAGTGAAAATCGAAAACTTTTATTTCCATTTTTCAATTATAAAGTAGTTATTCACACACACTTGCAAATCGCTTGTGCAAAGATAAACTTATGTTTGATAAGACGTTTATATTAGTAAAAAATGTTTTCTAACGCTTATGAAACCCCAATTTAAAATATCGGTAAATTTGAGTTTTTCGTTTTTTTCTATACTTTTATTACAATAGAAAATTTATTATTCAGTTCTTTCGTTTTGGTACTAAACGGCCATAGCCGTAACCATATTTATTACCAAATAGTGGTGCCATAGCCAGAAGCACCTTTTATTTTTGCTGCCGGTTGTTAAGAAAAGATAACCAACGAAAAATATAAATAAAAACTACCCAATAGAATACAGCAAACGTTAAATATTATACATAGATTGATAGATTTTATTTGTCTGTCTATAACGATTCAAAATTGTGGAAACATACAGCAACTATATACATATGTATACACTTGCTGTTGTAGTGCAATTAGCAATCAGGCTCTTTATAAATTTTAACCGTATGTCTATAGCGGTTCAACAGTTTTGGCGTATACATAAAATTACATTAACTTTTGTAACACCCTTAAATTTATAATTTAAAATTTTCATACTTCTTCTTATACCAAACAAAATAGTTAACATTCTGTTTAATTTTCAAGTGTTTATATACAACTGTTCAAAAGATACGGCCATAAAATTTTCCCTATTACATTTGTTTTGGAAACACCCTTTAATTTCTAAATTCAAATGATAAACTGTTTACTTTTGCAGACGTAGCAATAAAAGTCCCTTGTAAGTTTCAGCTATCTGTCTATAATAGTTTAAAAGTTTGGCCACATACATGCCTTTTAATTTTCAAACAGCGTTAATTTACAACTCTGTTTGAAAATTAATCAAATCAAGCGTCCGTCTACAACTGTTGAAGATAATGGCCATATACATGAAAAAACAGTATATTAATACTTGTTACTATAACGATCAATGCAATCAAAGTTCTGTTCAATTTGCTAGCTTTTGTCTAAAACGGTTCTATGGGGACTTTTAATTATTAGATTTATTTTGTACTATTTTTTGCTATTACGCAGTTTTGTTTAATTTTAAAGTGGAGCTCTTTACGATTCATAATACACGTCAAGATTCATGTATGTTGTATTGAGACAACCTTTAATTTTGAAGACTGTAAACTGTTTTTCCAAATGGGACCAATGTGTAAGCATCGCCTTTTAAATAAAAGAGAAATTTTCAAATTTAATCCAAAAATGACTGGTTTGTGGACGCACAAATATAAAAAAGCAACATTTAGTCAAATTGGTAATCTCCTGCTTTTGTTGAAGTCGGTTAAAAACATGCATTTTATACTTACATTGATTCATTAGTCATTTGCATATAGTTTTTGGGAAAAAATTAAAATTTAATTGATATCCATTATTACAGTTATGGCTATGTTATCGCTATGGCCAATAATCAATAACAGTAATTTCCATAAGATTTGTTTGTACAGCTGTTTTATATGAATATTGCTGGTCTAATTGAACTTTAAGAATTTGCTTAGCTAGAAAGGAAATAAAAGTTTAATATTTATGTTAAATTTACACATCACGTATTATTGACAAATCATTGTGGTTCTTATTGTAGTTCGACAGGATGTAAATTAAAAATAACAGATTTTTCTGGTATTTATTTATTTTTTTTTTTTTTTGAGCAGAAATATTTTTGATTTTGTACGATTTCTTATTAACAAATTTAAATAAAAGAATAATCGAATATTTCATATTTGAATGCTATACATATTTCTCTACTGTATTTACGCAAATGATTTGGGCAATAAATTTCATATAAAAATTACTGTTTGGCGTTCCTCTTTTTATTAAAAATATTTTATGAGAGTAAATATTTTTAACTTTTAAATTAATGTGTAAACAGAAATTAAGCACGTACTTGCGTATTATGCTTGTATAACTCAATGGTTTGGTCTTATTTATATAAAGCATACTTAGAGGCAAAGTTAAAATAAGCCCGTGGACACCCTATAATTAAAATATTTTATGTATGTATGCCTTTTACAGTTTAAAAAAATAAGTCCATACATGTGAAAATCACGTTTCTGTGCAAATTTCGAGGATCTGCCTATAATGGTTTAAAAGATAATTCTCGGCCATGGGCAAACACCCTTTAATTTTTAAATCTTAGATAAAATTTGTATATCAAAAACATAAAAAATTGCAATTTTTTGTTAGTAACCACTGAAAACATTACACACAGCAAACTTTAATTTTCTTACTTCTCTTAGCACTGTTAATTTATTAAGCTTTTTGACATCAAATTAATTATGTAAAGTTGCAATAACCATATTACACTATTAGTAATAAAGAAACTTAGAATTTTTGTTCTTAAACATTTATACAAACAAAAATATAAAATATCCAAAAAATCATTTTTTTTTGTGCTATTTTCTATTATCCAGATTAATTAATTAAATCACCGATATTGATTATTGAGGATGAAAGTACATTTCTGATGACCATTTCGCTACCGCTTACTCAGTTCTCCAGGAAACTGCTTTTTTGGCACCTTGTTTTGGACAAAATTTTCACGTAACTTTCTCATCGTCACAGTAATTGATGATTGATTTTGATAAATTTTTTTCAACGATTGAAACACGTTGCCTACTTGGCCACTGCCAAGTATGAAATGTCAAGACTAATGTTTACCAAACTATACCTTCTAAACAGACACCCTGTACAATGTAAAACTTGGTTTAATGTAGTGTAAAGGCTGAAACAAAAATTTATATTTATTAGAGCTCATTAAAGGTTTAATATAATATTAAAGCTTTATATATACCCATCCACGAATATAGTCTATTATGTATTTAAAGCGTCCTTCCATAATTCAATAAGAGCTTATATATAAATATTCAATTAAATAATTAAAATTGTCTTGTAGTTAAAAAGGCAAATTCATAAACCTATTCGCTTCATTTGTTTTAATTACAGCATTAAAAAAAATAAACAATGCTTAAATATTAACATCAATATTAACAGTCGAATACAAACATCTACAAAAATAAACTGATTAAAAAATATATGTATGAAGCAACAAATCTAATATTAAAAGGCAATTATTAAAATATTCACAAGCAATGTTAACGAGTGTTTATACTAAAATTAGTCTTGCTCCACTTTGAATGTATTCAGTGAAAAAAAAAAAAAATTAAAACCTTATGTGAGCGTTTGTGCACTTATGTCTATATTCAAAACTGTTAATAAACACAAGGTTGTGAATTGACTACTTTATAAGGTATAATATTTAAATTTAATTATTGTAGTGTTTTATGATATTTTATCCTTCATTAACTTTAAACGTTATAAAAGAGCCGAAAAAAGTCAGCCGTATACAGTGGATAAAAGAAAACTAAAATCATAGTTAATTATTTTTGTTTTTACTTAAACTTTAATTTTTGTCTTTACTTTATTGTTTGGACAAAAATCTTTAATTTATTTAAAATGTTTCTGAGAAGTTTTCTGAAGAGCTAAGTAAGCCGTAGCGAAATGGCCATCGAGACATGCTTTCACCAATCGGGATAATAGAAAATAGCACGAAAAAAGATTTCTTTTTGAAAATTAATAATTATAATAAAATTTAAATTTAAAACATTTATTCAAAAAGTTATATATTTTTAGTTTGCTATTTACATTAAAAGCTTTGCTAATAGCTTTCTGAAATTTATTGTTTCGTTTACAAAAGGGCTAACAGCAACCGCAAAACGCGTGTATTATTTTATAAAATGGAAATTTTGGCCCCTAAATTACCGCGTAAAGCGCAAGATATCTAAATAGCACGGCGTCAACGCTTAGCAATTGGAAAATCCAATTTTGACAGTGCGTTAGGAAGAGAAGTTGGCTGCTTGTTGGTTTGTTTTGTTTTGGTTGAACAGTAATGACAATTTATTTATTTTCAAGGCAATCTATCGGTCTTATCTCTTCTTTATTCTTATTAAGCGTTTTTTATAAAATAAAATGAGTTAACATAACTGTAAAGGACAAAGTTGACGCTCTTATTTAGGTATGTCATTCCAGCGTAAAAGTCCGACGTAAGAAGGCGTGAAGAATAACGTTGGTTTGTGTGTAAAATTTCGCCAGCCAAATTAATATTGATATGAATCTATCTCGTATTTTTATTTGCAAAGTTAGTTGGTTAAATGATTATGTTTATAATAACACAACTAAGGTAGATAGATGCAAAGAATGCTGATGAAAGACGTAGCGGTCCAAGAAGTGCAGCATTACATTCTGCTAGCGTTTAATTTTTCTTGTTTTCTTTGGAAAGTCCGCATACATTTGTAAAATAAATTTTCTTTCTGAGAAGATTTTTTAGAAATTAAAATAAAACTGAACTAAAGTCAAAATAATTTTCAATTTAAAATTTTAATTTAATTAAATTAATTTCTCTTGTGGTTGATTTGTTCATGGAAGTGCGCAAATATTACTTTTTAGTTTACGATACTGTGAAATATTTAACCTACAAAAGTTAATAAAATTAATTTTTTGTTTTTAGAAATCTAAATTTTATCGTAAATATATATTTACTAGAAGCGAAAGTTAGTATCACTAAAAATATTTCTTGTCATATGGCTAAATATATCAAAGTAGGGCGTCGTCTAAATAATAAAGTGTTATAACGCATAGAAAAATAATTTGTTATCTTACGTTATGTTGTTAGGTTTTCACTATATGTATCGCTTTATACATGTAAAATTTGACATTCCATTTGCTTTGTACATCTAGTCTAAACACACCTTTAATGACCAATACTGTGTGTTCTTATCAAAAATTTAGTAATGGTGATTATATGTTTTTGCCTTCACATTGCATTTTGCATTTGCCGATTAAAAACTTTGCTGCTTTAAAAACAAAACCAACAGTTGTTTATTATAACGTCAAGAATTTTTTGGTAACTAACAAGCAAAAAAAAAAAAAAATAAATAAATAAATAAAAATAAAACGATAATCCTTAACTTATGCTTTTTTTATGTTTTTACACTCATTTTTACATAGTTGTCTTTTTCCTCACAAACATTGTGTCCGCTTCCATTTTTTAAAGATTTTTTTATTCTTAGTTTTAGCTTCCTTTATGCTGTTTTTGGTTATACTTCTCATTATCGTCAACTGTCGCAACACTAAAAATTGTAATTATGCGGGTTCTGTTTACATTTGTTTTTAATTTCTTTACTGTTGTAAATTTTTTATTCCTTTATTTTTTTTAAATCCCTTATTATGGCTGCTATTATATAAACAACTTCATTAGCTGTTGGCGATAAAACAAGAACAACAATAACAAATTCTGTATCTGTAATATTAAAATATGAAAAATTCTTGTGTATAAACTATAACATTGTTGTAATTTTTTAATTTTGGCTTTAAAATTTTTTGCAGTTTTTTTAACTCTTGAGCTTTTTTTGTATTGTGAGTAGAATGTTCATAACACACAGCAACAACACTTTTTTTGTTGCATAATAATTTGTTGTTTAATAATTTGGGTGCGCTGATTTTATATCTACCCTCAGATTTTTCGTAGCAGCTTTAGTTAGTGAGATACAGGTACCGTCTTAAATCTATATAAGTAGTCGATGGTTTCTATTAAAAGCGGTGGAACTTGACTAGTTCCTTTATAAATTTCAGTATGTCTTCCTCAAGAAGGACGTGTTTAAATATTCCTGTTTGTTTTAGTATTATTTGCGAAGAATATATGTTCAAAAAATTTCGTTTAAATGAGTGGAACTTTATGAAAAAGGCATTCTTGGACCGTCAAACGCAACGGAAACCCAAAGGCTTTGATTTTCAGTAAGTAAAATGTAATTTATGTTCCATTAGTATCGAGAGACCGAAGTATATTGTCTCCTTTGCATATAAAACTGGGGTTGATAAAACAGTTCGTAAAAGCTCTTAACAAAGATGGTAAATGTTTCAAATACATTGTAAATGTATTTCCAAAATTGAGTAGTGAGAAAATCAAAGGTGGTATTTTCAATTGTCGACCAATAAGGAAGTTGACAGATAAAAAATACTTTCATCGCCCATATGTCGATAAATGTCCATGGGATGAGTTTGCTTGGGAAGTGAGGAATTGCGGCTTGAGCATTCAGCTTCCCTACCTTCGCAGCCATCTAGACTATTTTCCTGAAAATCTCGGTGACCTTAGCGAGAAGCAAGAAGAGCGCTTGCACCAGGATATTCGCACTATAGAAGAGAGGTATCAGGGGAGCTGGAATGAACATATGATGACTGATTAGTGTTGTAGCATTTAAAACAGTACTCATATAACACCTCACTCTAGAAAATGCAAAAAAAAGGAAATTTTATTCAGAATAAATATATTCAATAGATTTTAACTATTTGCACTTTCAATGAAAAATCCTGTCACTTCATAACTCCAAAACAAGATCTGCTGCATTTAAGCTGCATATATTTTTAAAATCAGCGTGGAAAAGCTATTCAGATTCATGTAACAGATATGCTGTTTTCCAGTGTTATCTTCATTTTCGAAACAGGTTTAGCTTATTATTTTATATGTATATTAGGCAAGTGATATAAAGTTTTTTAAAGAATATCAACAACTCTTTTGCTCTGTAACTGAATTGGTTTCAAATTTTACAGTCCAAAATTGAGAGTAAATTTTCTACCAATAAAAATATTATAGTTTTTTTGACCTTTATAATTAATTTTATTTTATAATTTTTCAAGCACAAGGTCAGTTTTTATTAAATAAAAATATATTGTTTATTTTTTGATTTTTTTTTTCGATACTTGTAAAAAAAACAATTGAACGATTAGGAAATAAAACTTTTTTCCAATAAATCAACTAGTTTTAACTGCTTTAAGTTGATTTGAAATTTCTTCGTTATGTTCTTCCAATGTAAAACACTAAGGTATTTAACAGTGAATTAGAGGTCACAGTTCTCCTAAATAAAAGGTTTTAGTTTCTAGTGGGGAACATATTTATTTCAGAACAGTTTATAATAAACTGAAGATTCTTTCTTATGTTATCGAGCACAGTATAAAACTCTTTGGCAAAGAATCTTTGCCACCAATATAAGTTGACGTCAATGTATGAACGTTTTTGATGTGTCAAGGCTTATATTAAAAAAAGTCTAATCTTGTATTATTTAGTAAAAATAACGCAAATTTTCAGCTAGATTAAAATAGAAAATAAAATTTACCCAAAAGAAGTAAAAAATTTTTTACTGTTCACTAAAATCTAGTGTATGTAAAAATTATTAAAAATTATTATTATCTTTGATATATTGTAAAGAACATAGTAAAATTAAGGCATTTGCAGAATGAAATTTACTTTCTGGTCTACAACCTTCCTCAGCATTCTAAGTATCTTTCTACGAATTAGCTATCAATCGTTATGTTTTCTATATATTTATTTCACCATTTGGAAGAAAAAGAACAGAATAGAAAGAAATGGAATAGTATCTAAATAATTCGTTGTCAATTAATATTTATAATAAAATAAAAGGGCCAAGTGTAAATTGACTCGCACAAAAAGTGGTCTGTTTCCTTGCGTATCCTTTAGTTCTAATTAATTTTGACATGCTGTTTAAGATTTGAATCATAACTGATATTCATCTTGTCCAATTCTTAGTAGGTCAAAAATATTTTGAGTAATAGAAGCAGCCTTATCTTATCTTATCCAAAATGTGGTTTAAAGTACCCTGACAAGTTGAATTGAGCAATCAAAGGAATTAGCATATGAATTTTACCACCAATAATCAATTTCCGTGATTTTATTTAAAAGAAACCTTTGGGTTTACTAATATAAAACAATTATTAATTACTAAAGGAATGAAAAGTGACTTATTTTCGGCTTTTTGGTTCTTTTTAATTTCATTTCTAAAAATTTTTTTTAAAAAAGAAAACAAGAAAAATTAATCGTTAGCAGAATGAAATGCTGCTTTTTCTGGACCTCCACATCCTTCATTAGCATTCTTCGCATCTATTTAACTTCTGTTATGGCCGAGGTAAACATCATCTATATAACCAAGTAATCTTTATGTTAATTTGGTGAGACGAAGTCCACACATGACTTATAGTATTTCTTTGTTGTTCTCTTTGTAACTCGTCAAGGTATATTTTTATTTTACTACGTAATGTCGCAGGCCCAGCTGGTTTGTAGTTGGAAATGTCAAAAGTATAAAAGCAACATTATTGTTGATTAACCCAGTGAAGACATTTCAATAGAAAATCAATTAATAGACTGAGTAATTGGATTGCTATATCGTTCTGTTATCATTCTGCAGTATAAGGGCATTAAGTTCTTTTTATTAGTTTTTGTAAAAAATTTGTTGAACTTAGTTTTATGTAAATTTTAAGACGAATAGGAATAAAGTTATTTTATAATAGTCATCATCAAAACTAGGAAATATTTTTTATCTAACATAAAATCAAGGGAACAATTTAAAATTAAGCTCGAGTTGAAATTTTCTTATTTTTTATTTATTTATTCTGACAATGCTGATGAGAAAAACTAAACTGCATTCCTTCAACTTATCTAATTTATTGATTCGTATATTTATTTTACAAAAATTCATTATAAAAATAACAAGTAAAACTGCGAATGTATTGAAAGCAATTTCTTATATAATAGTTTTTTTTCAAGGATTGTATCCATTAATCAAATAAAAATTTTGCACATTTGGAGTACAGCCATTTACAATAAAAATAGAAGTAAAAGAGGAATTCTCAACAAAAAAAAAAAAAAAAAAAAAAGGGAGACAATTAAATTAATTACAAAAAGATAAATTTAAGACTAATTATAACTCAAGAAGCGAAACAAAAATAAACTAAACAAATGAATAAAAAAATTAACTTATTGAGCAGTGATATGCTGTGTCAACGATATTTGAAGAATTACCTCTTCTATAATAATGAAGAAGCCCGGCTTCCAAAAGGGGTAACAAATCTCTCTTTTGGGTTGTAGAAGTTTTAAAACAAATTGAAATTTTAAAACCAAAAGACAGGTTAGCAGGCCACCAAGTTTGTATATTTAGAACAGGTATCTCGTTTACGAGCAAACGGGTATAACTGAATGAATAACTGATCTTAATGATCTAGTAATTTTTTTTCTTGGTAATGCTTATTCTGCTTGTTTTTAAATTATTGAAAATTTCTTAACATATTTTAGAGAAAAAAAAAAAAAACATATGAAATTAAGTTACACGTGAAAATTTTCTCAAGATTATTTTATTTATAAAAATTTTTTTATATATAGCAAGCTATAAATTAAATTTATGGTAAGGAACTGCGTAGTTATTCTTTACAATAATCAGTATTTGAATAAATCAATATCTGCTTTGGCGAGAAGAAAAGAATTATAAACAAAAAAAAAAAAAAAATTTGTTTAATTTAATTTATTAATTACTCTCAAAACTCCGCTATCAATTAGTTTAGCAAAAGTTATTATTTTGTTAAGCGGATTAATGGACAAGATGATAATTATCAAAAATCTTATCAAAAGACATCAGCTTTCCCGGGTGTCCGCCGGGAAGTTTACAGTTGGCAGTCGTGAAGTAGCTACGTGGAAAATGTTTGGTAGAAAAATGTTCGGTGCCACACCGCCCTCAGCCAAGATTACAATGGAATTGCTGTGAGACACCAGGTTATTTCAAGAAATGGTGATGTTGATAAGCCTCCATACTGAAAAGCAAGGGCAACTCAAACAAAACATTCGTGATGAAAATAATGAAATACCGCATGAAATGTGTGAGAATGTAATGAAAAATGTGCTCAAAAGGGTTCGCATTCGATATTGTAATCCATACATAAATGCCGATATTAGGTAAAACATTTTTTTAATAAAAGATCCATTCTCATTCATTTAAAATATAAGCAAAGGGAACCGGGTATATGCAATAAAATTGGTAACTAAAAGTTATTGTCACTTTAAAATAAAAGTATTGGAAATGTCTAGATATATCGTCAGAGTTAAAAATACGGTAGATATCCTAATATAACATTTAAAACCCGCAACAAGAACATCCAGAGCATTTGGATGTAGAATATGCTTCGCACGTTTAAAGTGAATTTATAGGCATACACTTTAAATTAATTCATTACTGCAACCACTGGATATACTAATTACTTTTGTTGGCCATTTACTAAAAAAGCAATAATAAATTTGGCAATAAATTAATCTTTATTGCGCTCTCACTTGCATCAAAATGTTTGAAAGTGGTTGCAACATTTGTAGGTTTTAAGTAGGCCAACCAGTATTCTATTTTTACTTTCTTGCAATATTTATAATTGAACTGGTCATACAAACTGAATAGCAGAAGTAAAAGCTGAAGCGTCTGCAATAACAAAATAAATGTTTGTTCATTTCATCTGATTTAAAATTCTAATCAGTGAAAAATAATTTTTTTCCTGCTGTTTACAAAACGAAAACTAATCGATCAGCTGCAATGTTTACACACTTTAATATTCGTTTGCATCCAATTCTATTCAGTTCTTGTTTTAGATTTTATTTTACTTTTAGTGTGTTGTTGGTTTTTCATTACTTGAATACATTGGTATGATTTTTTTCGGTATGTTACAACGTTTAAGTAATATTGGAAATTGTAAACAATGAGTTTTTTTTCTGTACCCAAACATTATCTTCCATTAGCAATTTTTGCCATTTTTGGCATATTTTTCCAAGAAATTAAAAATTTTTTAAAAGTGGATTGTAAGGTTTAAAGCTGAAAATAATTTGTAATAGTTTTAGCTTAAATGTACATACAAGTACTGTTAGTCAAAATGTTTGCAATATTTTGTGGTAAATAAATTAACAAGAATGATTTGATGGCTTTAGGAGTTGTTTTTTTTAACTAATCGATACATACACGTGTATGAATATAAAAATGTTTGTGTTTCTGTATTTATTTATTCCCTGTGGAAAACTAAAAAACTTACCTGATCATCGTCTGCTTAAGAGATGGATGCGTTCGTTCTTACCAAAACATAATAGAAAGGGAACCCCAAAGCAAAAGAAATATTCTTGACTATTTTGAAATCCAAAGAAAGATCAATAGTTATGGCAACAATACAATCTATATAACTTGTCACTATTCAGAAGAACTCTTAGAATATAAGGGCGGTGGGAGGTACTTTTTCTTTCGCGTTGCTTTTACGCTAAAATGCAATACAAAGGACATCAAAACGATAAACACAGGATTACTAAAAAATAAAACCTCCCTGTTAATTTTTACAAAAATTCTCCTGTTAGTGCTGTGTTCAGTGTTGCCAGAACTTTTATGTGTTAAATCTGCGA
The DNA here is from genome assembly GCA_916610165.2 of Gymnosoma rotundatum. Classification (NCBI taxonomy): domain Eukaryota; kingdom Metazoa; phylum Arthropoda; class Insecta; order Diptera; family Tachinidae; genus Gymnosoma; species Gymnosoma rotundatum. The sequence goes on along the minus strand of OU744336.1, from coordinate 141,158,130 downwards.
AATTCAACAATCTGCAAACTCTGTATCTTTTTTTGTTAAATCTTTTATAAATCTTCAAATGCATTTTTTCTTTATTTTAAAAACGACAAAATATTTCTATTCAAATATTTATGAAAATAATAAAAAATAAACCAACAACAAGAATTGTATTTGCTTACAGAATAAATAAATTATGTTTGTCCAAACATAGTTTGAACACTTACTTATTTTGTTTTTTTAGTATTACCATTTAAACTATCATTAGCATAGTCAGTCTCTGAATTATTATTATAATTATTCTTACTTTTATAAGCTTACTCTGTTTATACCATATTTGAATTTAACGGCCAATGAATTTTTGTATACCAGATATAAGACTTTATATTCGCTCTAATGAAATGTCAACTAAAACGAATCCGTGCGACAAAATGTCAAAAAACAAAAACATAGTTTTGCTGCAAGCAATTTAAGTATTTTAAGTCACTCTTTTATTTATCCTCAACTGGTAAACATCAACTACAGAAGAATAAATTACTGGATTTTCAAACATTTTCTTATATGGTTTTTTTATTTCTTTCCGTAAATCCAACCCTGCTAATTACACTTAATTGAGTACGGAGGATTAACTAATTCACTCTATCATCATCTATACATACCAACGTACGTACCTACGTCTAAAAAGTGATAAGAAATATTTTTCCTAATTAAACAGAAAAATATTCATGGTCTCTTCGAACCACTAAGTTTACGGAACCCTGAAACCACCTGACAATCCTAGTCTCTTTGTTCCAGTGCTTAAAAGGTAAACGGAAATTCACCACTACAACAAGAACAAGGTAAAATATAAAATATATGTATATAAGGTTATCAGTCTGAAATATTTGATCAAAGTAAGCAAAGCACTACAAAAACGCAGAGGAAAAAATAAAATATAGAATAAACTTATAACGCAGTGATTAAAAATTGAACAACTAAATAAAATATTCATACATGAGAAAAAACTAACTAATCGAAATAGCAATACCTACAAAATTAAACAAACTTGTATATTCACATTTAAATTTGTGCTTACTTACTTTGATTTAAAATTAAAAAAAAAGGGTAAAAAATAAAAAAAAAGTACCGTATTGTTTTCTAAAACAAAAAATCACTCTGTAAAATTTACTTATGTATAAATACAAAATAATACATTTAATGTTGAAAAAAGTACCGTTGCTTGTTGTAGCTATTTTTTCCCTAAAAATATGTACATAGTACCTACATCCATTTAACAGTGAAGTTATGCAAACTAATTAAGATAAAAAAAAAAAAAAAATTTTTTTCACGTACCCAAAAACAAAAAAATCAAACAAAAAAAAAAAGAAAGAATTTCATTCCCGTTAAATTAGATGTTTGTCGACCAAAAACTAAAAAAGGAGGAACAACAAACAACAATACAATTTACATCTTCTCTTTAAATTAATGTTTTTCACCACTGGAATAACACAATCTCTTACATGATTTTCCAGTATACAAAGGTAATTAAAAACATGGGATAATACCTCTTTATATTGTTCTATAATAAACACTCTTTTATTTATTTCGTGATTATTATTGAAATGCATTTGCGATATTTTACTCGTTCTCTTAAATATTGAAAGAAGTGAAGATACAGAGAGGTAATGCAGTTCTTTTTAATTATATAATATCAAAAAAAGAAATTATTCAGTTCTTCTCAAACTTTTACACCCTCGAGCAACTACAGTCCATTAAGCCTTTCATAAACAAGGAACACAGTTGAGAATTTACGTTATACGTACATATGTATGTACATATGCTTATTCATAATTCTTTTCGGGTTGAGATAAAATGAAATAATATACGTTAAAAAAATATATCTAACCCTCTTTCAACGAATTGATATTTCTTAAAATAAATTGCACAAGGGAGCAAACAATAATTCAAATTACTTTGCTGAAAACATATTTTATAAAATTTATAATAACAAACACTTAGTAAAATAAAAATAATTTTAAAGCCAAAATCACTTTAATTTTTTATTCAATTAAGAATTCATACACTCATATTAAACCGTTTATACATTTACATATATATATATCAAACACAAACATATAAATATATTTTTGTTTCGCATTCATTAAACTATTATAATTTCTAAAACAGTACAAAAAACTACAATTTATATAATTACAAAATAAGAAATTCAATCAATTGAGAAATTAAGTATTCTATTTCTATTTTCTATAAATTATATAATTTAGAACGTGTTTTTTATCACTTCGTTTTATTAACGTTTTGCGTTAAATACTGCTTACTTAGTCAGTTCTAAAAGTTTAGAATTTCTTTCATGTTTAAACTACCACTTTATTGCACTTTAACATAAATACGTATACAATTCTAAACACATACACATATCAGCAATTTATTTATATAATCAAACTTATCTCTAACAACCAAGCAATAGTTGCGTTAAGCAAATCTCTAGTGCTTGTACTCCCTTGGAGTCTTAAACATTATCCTGCATCAAGTAAGCTACTTTTTGTTTTCGAAAAAAAAAAAAATGAACCCATCACCTAAAAAATCAGTTAATTCATCTACAATTAACCCCAACGATCGCTTCAAATTTGACTGTGATCATTTGCTTCAGTTTTGTCAAAAATTCGATCAAACGCGTAGTGGAGATCATACAGACTCTGTCCTTGAAGTAAAATTAAAAGATTTGGATACAAGATGGGGAAAAGTAGAATCTTCATATGAAAATGTTATGCTAGCTTCTGAGAAAGAAATAAAACCAGAGGAAAAAGAATGGGCCAAGGCTAATTTTGAAGCGTGCGTGGACGCTTATTACATTTGCACGTCTCAAATTTTAGATATAATAAAAACCGTTAGATTAGACACTTCTCCGATACATGGTTTTGAGGCAACTGCAAGGTATTCTTTGACTCCTTCAGGTCCTTCCCAAAATTATACATTACAAAATTCGAATCCCTGTATTAAAGTCCCACCTTGCGACACTGAGATATTTGAAGGCAGCTACGAACAGTGGCCGTCTTTTCGTGATATGTTTACTGCGGTTTACATAAATCACTCAAAACTTTCACCTGTCACTAAGCTCTATCACCTGAGAAATAAAACAAAAGGTGAAGCAGGCGCAATTGTCAAACGTTATACTCTATCTCATAACAACTTCGAACTTGCTTGGGGTGCCTTAAAAACTCGGTATGAAAACAAGCGAGTGCTAGTTGATAATCAAATTAAGATTCTCTTCGACATTTCACCTGCTACTAACGAAGATAGCAATAAGAAGACTCCAATCATCTGTCAATGATTCCCTAGCGACTCTACGTACACTTGGAGTGGAAGTAGAAACTTGGGATCCAATTCTTATTCGCCTGATTTCCACAAAACTTCCAGATTTGACCCTTTCGCTCTGGGAACAATCACTCACAAATCCTCGTGATTTACCAAAATGGTCACAAATGTCCCAATTTTTAGTTGACAGATATGAGGCTGTTGAACGCATTTCTAGTATCAGAACTTCTAAAGATTCTTTTGAAATTACAAGATCACCTCGATCAAATATACAAACATATGTTTCCCAAGAGAAGCAAAACCCTACTTGCAGGCTTTGTAAAGAAAACCACCCTCTAAGAATTTGCCCAAAATTTTTATCCTTCTCAGTTCAACAACGAATCGATTATATATATAGGCAAAAGTTTTGTAATAACTGCCTGGCGTCATCTCACCTCAGAGCAAATTGTTCTAGTAAGCACACGTGTCTTATATGTAAAAAACCACACCACACTCTATTGCACATTAAGCGAGAAATAGAAAATGTACCCAAAAGCGCTGAAACGTTACATAATTCTAATATTTCCAACAATTCTTCTAAATTTACATTTTCTAATACATCGCAAAGCAAACTTAACGAACCCAATATTGAATACCCGCAAACCTCCGGCAGCCAAGTGCAAGCAAATTTTTCAGCAAGCAATGAAAGGATATTGCTGCGAACAGCTTTAGTAGACATTGAACACCAAGGTGAATTCTTCACAGTGAGAGCTCTGATAGATCCTGGTTCACAAAGAACATTTGTAACGGAAAGAGTAAGAAATCGACTGGGGCTTACATACCATACATCTCATTTTAATATTGTAGGCATTGGAGGCCAAAGGCAATCTGCAAACAAAGAATGCAGCTTTGTCATATATGCTAAACGGCACAATCTGAAATTCAATGTCAAGGCGATTGTGTTGCCTAAGGTCACAAAATATTTACCCGCTTGCTCCTTTAGAATTCCCTATTCATCCCAAATCTTAGACTTAGACCTCGCAGACCCTACGTTTAATAAGTCTTCCCAAATAGATTTAATAATTGGAAATGACTATGAACATTTCATCAATATTGAAGGTATTAAAAAAAATGTTTGTGGCAAAACGTCAGCTTACAACACAATATTCGGGTGGGTTCTTAGTGGTCCCATAAAATCGCAACCCATTCATGCTTTTACGACATCAGTGGTAAGCTCTGAAACCGCTCAACTCAATGAGACCCTACGAAAATTTTGGGAGCAAGAAGAACTTCCCGATACTGTACCTATCTCACAGGAAGACGAATTTTGTGAAGAGTTTTATAGCCGAACCACCAAGCGCCAGAAAAATGGGAGGTATATTGTTAAATTGCCGTTTAAAAAAGACTTTCCCAATAAACTTTACCTTAGCTCTTCGAGATTTTTGGCTCTAGCTCAATACACAAGAATGGAAAAAACTCTGTCTAAAGAACCGGAACTCCAATTGAAATACAAAGCCGTTTTAAATGAGTACCTGTCACTCGGTCACATGGAAGAAACTTCATCACATGAGCTTTCTTCTCAAGGCAAATATAATTCGTTTTATTTGCCACATCATGCTGTGGTTCGTCCTGAGCATAAAACGACGAAAGTTAGAGTAGTCTTTAATGCTTCTCGAAAAACAAAATCACAATTTTCCCTTAATGATGTCCTTTGTACTGGTCCCACCTTACAAAGAGATTTAATGACAGTAATTCTTAATTGGAGAAGGTATAAATTCGTTTTTAGTGGCGATATACAAAAAATGTATCGTCAAATACTAGTTGACCCGACCGACAGGCCCTTCCAAAGAATTCTATTTCAAGACGATTCTGAAGGTCCAATTAAGGACTTCCAATTAAAAACCGTCACGTTTGGAGTAAGTTGTGCTCCGTTCCTTGCCATCAGAACTCTTCTTCAAATAGCTTCCGACTATGAATCGTCTCACCCAAGAGCAGCACACATATTACGAAAAGAAACTTATGTAGATGATATCCTTTCGGGAGGATATTCAATACATGACACTCTCTTAGCTCAAAAAGAATTAATTTACATTTTAAATGCTGCCGGCATGCCCTTAAAAAAAAATAACTGCTAATAATTCCGTACTTCTAGCTAATTTACCAGAAGATGATTTATATAACTTAGACTTCCTAAAATTTCACGAATCGAGTTCCACTAAAACACTTGGCATTAGATGGAACGCTCTAACGGATTCATTCACTTATAGTTTTTCATCATTCCAACAGGCAACAAAAGTCACTAAACGTCAAATCCTATCATCTGTTGCTAAACTCTTCGATCCTGCAGGTTGGCTCGTACCTGTTGTCATCAGAGCAAAACTTCTAATGCAACAGCTATGGTTAGAAGGTATGGATTGGGATGAAGAAGTTTCAACTGATATTTTACTTAAATGGAACTCAATCGTTAACGATCTTCCAAGTATAGAAACCATCTCAATCCCTCGGTGGTTACATTACACCCCATCTGATAATGTTCAAATTCATGGCTTTTCGGATGCCTCAAAAACAGCCTATTGCGCTACTGTGTACATAAGAGTTCAAACAAAAACACACATTTTTACGAACTTATTAGTAGCAAAGAGTAGAGTTGCCCCTATTCAAACCGTTTGCCTCCCTCGGTTAGAACTCAATGCAGCTGTATTGTTAGCCAACCTAGTAAAGTATGTAAGTTCCTCTGTTAGTATCAATGCGGAGCAAGTATTCCTATGGACAGACTCCTCAATTGTTTTAGGGTGGCTCTCAAAGCTTCCGTCAACCTGGGAAACGTTCGTGGCCAATCGTACGGCACAAATACAGAGATTGCAACCTAGTGCAACGTGGCGCCATGTCCCCACATACGACAATCCAGCTGACCTCGGAACTAGGGGCTGTAAACCTGCAGATCTCGCAGCCAATTCTCTGTGGTGGCAAGGACCATCATGGCTACCAAAGCCGCCACATACATGGCCAAAGACAAATCCCCTTAAAACCACAGAAATTGGTAAACAGGTCCAGGTTTTGCATACTACGGTGCAAAGTCCAGACATTTTGCAAAACTTCTCCTCTTACAGTAGAGCACTGAGAGTTATCAGTTTTATATTGAGATTCATTTATCGAACTCGTCACAAAAGAAATGAGCATACTACTACATTGCTCTCCCATGTCGAAGTTAAGTCCACAAAAATTAAGCTCTTAATTTTAACTCAAAAAACTTTTTTCAATGAGGAATATTTGCAACTTTCCAATTCTCAACCAATTTCTAATAAAAGTGAATTAAAGAACTTGAACCCCTTCTTGGATCCTAACTCAATATTGCGTGTAAATGGGCGCTTATCGCAATCTTTTCTCTCCTATAATAACCGATATCCAATTATATTACCCGGAAACTCTAGATTTTGTCACTTATACCTCCACCATTTACACGTTTTTCTTTACCATGCTGAATGTAACCAAATGTGCCGAATGGTACAAACCGAATTTTATGTGTCAAGGCTCAAGCCCCGCATCAAAAACATAATTCGTCAATGTAAAACTTGCATAGTTCACAAGCAAAAAACCTGCTCTCAAATTATGGCCCCACTTCCGCCGGAAAGATGCCAACTATCACCTCCTTTTCAGATGACCGGTATAGATTTTGCCGGCCCCTTTGAACTTAAAACTTCATCCTTGCGAAAATGTGCACTCACTAAAGGTTATGTGTGCGTATTTGTATGCTTCAGCACAAAGGCTGTTCATCTCGAAGCGTGCTCGGATTTATCCTCTGCAGCTTTTCAAGCTGCGTTTGCCCGCTTTATTGGGAGGCGGGGGCTCCCTCAGAGGATAATGTCGGATAATGGTAGAAATTTTATAGGAGCCAGTAGAGTACTTTTACGAGAATTCGCCTCTTTTATAAAATCTGCATCCTCAGATATAGCTCATAAATATGTAACATATGGTTTCGAATGGAAATTTATACCACCTCATGCTCCTCACATGGGCGGCCTATGGGAGGCTGCTGTAAAAAGCTTTAAGTTCCACTTAAAACGAGTTTCCGGCGCTCAAAAGTTTAACTTCGAAGAGTTCTCTACGATCTTGGCTAGAATAGAAGGCATCTTAAACTCTCGCCCAATATCCGCTTTATCAGAAGATCCCAATGACCTCACAGCTCTTACGCCTGGCCACTTTTTGAAGGGAGCTCCCATTTTATCTTTTCCAGAACAAAATTTTGAAGACATGTCTCTAGTAAATAGATGGCAGAAGCTAAAAGTTATACACCATCAATTTGCTATTAGATGGAAAGAAGACTATTTGAAGTCCCTTCACAAGCGATATAAGTGGAAGAACCCTAGTAGAAATATTAAAAAGAATGACCTTGTAGTCATTGTAGATGAATGCAACCCCCTTGCGAATGGCGATTAGGAAGGGTAGTGCAAACCTACCCAGGTGCTGACGAAAATGTTCGCACGGCAGACGTTCGCACATCGTCGGGAATTATCACACGTCCAATCGTCAAGTTATGCTACCTACCATTCTTGAACGAGGCGGAACAATAATTCATTTTTTAATTCAATGTCTCTCGATTTATTTAAATATATATATATCCTTGTTTTGCCAAATCGTTTTTTTTACGCAATCTATCATTCTTTAGAAAATTGAAATTTTATCAGCAACTTATGTTTAAAGTATTTAAAATTGCAACTAAACTTTAATTCTCTTCACAGGATTAACAACCATTTAAATAGATAAAATGAGCACACGAGGAAACTATCGTAGCCACAACTCTATGCGAAGAAGCAGAGGTAACACACAACAGCGTCGCAGATCTGATATACATCTATGTTTAGTTTGCAAGAAATATCATCCACTGAAGTTTTGTCGAAAATTTCTAAACATGGAAATCCAGAAACGTATAAAAGTCGCTGAAATAAATCGCTATTGCACAAACTGCCTGGCTCGTAGCCATACTATAAGGTCGTGCACATCCATGGGGACTTGCAAAAAATGTGACGCGCTTCACCATACCCTTCTTCATCAACCACAACACACCAAAAAGGGTTCAACCAAACAACAGTTCTGTCGTAAAAAAATTACAACAAAACCATCAATATCTAGCAGTACACCAAACGCAAAAATCTTGTCGGAAGCAATCAAATCTTTGGCGCAAGTACTTTGTATTTCCGAAACCAAGTAGATTATGCATATTTTTTTTTTTGCATAACTGCAAGGTCGGCGCTATGTCCAAACATAGTTTGAACACTTACTTATTTTGTTTTTTTAGTATTACCATTTAAACTATCATTAGCATAGTCAGTCTCTGAATTATTATTATAATTATTCTTACTTTTATAAGCTTACTCTGTTTATACCATATTTGAATTTAACGGCCAATGAATTTTTGTATACCAGATATAAGACTTTATATTCGCTCTAATGAAATGTCAACTAAAACGAATCCGTGCGACAAAATGTCAAAAAACAAAAACATAGTTTTGCTGCAAGCAATTTAAGTATTTTAAGTCACTCTTTTATTTATCCTCAACTGGTAAACATCAACTACAGAAGAATAAATTACTGGATTTTCAAACATTTTCTTATATGGTTTTTTTATTTCTTTCCGTAAATCCAACCCTGCTAATTACACTTAATTGAGTACGGAGGATTAACTAATTCACTCTATCATCATCTATACATACCAACGTACGTACCTACGTCTAAAAAGTGATAAGAAATATTTTTCCTAATTAAACAGAACAATATTCAATGTTAAAGTTATTTACTTACATATGTAAAAGTTCTATTACATGTTATAAACATTATATAAAACTTATATAAAAATTATATATAAATTGATTTTGTTCATAAATATCAGAAGAAATTATTTTTACCAAATCTGTAGATATTAGTGTGTCGAAACGTTGAAAGTTTTTAAGTTTAAAATAATCTTTTGTAAGCTTTTCCTACTAAAGATACATTTTTTAAGCGATTGAGAAGTTTTGTTTTATTTATTTTTCCCTCGACATTTGCCGATGAATGTGGTAAAGTTGTTATGTTTTGGGCGACCGCTGAAAGAGTTGGTAAAGTTTGAATTTGGAATACATTTTTCTAAAAATTAACTAAATTAAATTAATAATTAAAAGTAATAATCATAACTCTCTAAACTCCGAGTCCAAGTCCTGTTTTTTATTTTCTTTCAAAAATCTCAAAATTTTTTAACTAAGTCCCAAATTGATTTTGTATCACTATTAATTATTAAATTCGTAGTAATTACGTTTAGCGATTTCATTTTATTATCAAAATCAATTCTTAAAGATCAGATCCAACAGCTCAATAAAAAATTTAATAATTTAATCAAATATTTTTTTTTTATGTCGCACTGCTCAAGCCTTTTGTACTTTCATAATTAAGAATATTCGAAGGGCTTTTGTTAATCTACAGCAAAAATATCAATGCTTTTTATTATATATTGTTTTAAATACAAATTTTAATTGTTTTGTCATATGTAAGAGGGCTGCTCTATATATTTCTGGCCTAATAGTGAAAATGCAAATATTTATAATTAAACATGGTTTTATTGTTTTTCAAAGAATTCTCCAGCATGATTTATACACTTTTGCATGCGCTCAAACCAGTTGTCGAAGCACTTTTTCCACTCCGATTGAGACACCTCTAAAACATGGTTTTTGAACATTTCAACAGCTTCTTCTGGTGTCGAAAATCGTTGAGCACGCATTTTTTCTTGATGTGCGGAAACAAGAAGAAGTCATTAGGTGCCAAGTCAGGGCTGTACGGCGGATGACCCATTAATTCGACGTTTTGGCCGGTCAAAAATGCTCTGGTTTGAGCCGATGTGTGAGAGCTCGCATTGTCATGGTGAACAATGATTCGTCTTCTCTTGTTGGTTTTTCGAATTTCTCCGATGACTTCAGGCAAACAAATTGTAGTGTATCACTCAGAAGTGACCGTCCTACGTTGCTCAAGCGTAACAGTCGCCACACGACCAGTTTTGCCGAAGAAAAAGGCGACCATTTGCTTCGAAGTGCTTCTTCCACGAACAAATTTCGTTGGATTTTTCTCGTCTTTGAAGACCAACCCGGTCGATTGTTGTTTCGTTTCGGGCTCATACGCATAGATCCATGATTCGTCACCTGTGACGATCTTATAAACGTCTTTTGAAGCACCTCAATCGTATTTTTGCAACATTTCTTTGCACCAATCGACACGAGCCTTTTTTTGAGCGACTTTCAAATTGTGCGGGATCCAACGAGAACAAACCTTTTTTACGGCCAGGTGTTCATGCAGTATCGAATGTATGCTGGTGGAAGAAATGTCCAAGAATGTCTCTATCTCTCGGTATATCGCATGTCGATCTTGCATTATGAGTTCACTCACGGCTTCAGTGTTCTCTGGCACAACAGCCGTTTTTGGACGACCTTCACGGAATTCGTCTTTGAGCGAGCTTTGGCCACGATTAAATTCATTATACCAATTTTTCACAGTGCTATAGGATGGTGCTTTATCGCCACACAAAGATTTAAGTTCAACAACGCACTCTTGTCGTGATAATCCACGTCGAAAGTTGTAAAAAATGATGGCACGAAAATGTTCACGGGTTAATTCCATTTTTTTTCATATTAATTTTTTCAAGTCACTGTAAACAACACAAATAATGGTCGTACGTCAAAACGTTTTGAGTACGATTATGCTTAAAAATGACAAACTTTCCAATGGAAATATCAGATTGCACTTGGTAGCACTCAGTGTTGCCAGGCCAGAAATATATATAGCAGCCTCGTACACTGTTTCTGTAACTAAAGTAAAAGTTAAACTAAAGTAAAAAATTCATTTATATGAAAATGTTTCAATCATGACTTCAAACGAATTCGTTAAATGCAGGCAAACGACGAGCAAATCAGTTCAATGTTACTTAAATTAAGTCCTGCAGGATTTATAATAAGTGTACATATTATTACTTAAAAAAATTGATATTTTTTTCAAAATTAGGGATATTGATTAAGTTAAGTACCGATGTTGATTATTGAGGTTAAAAGCACGTCTAGATGGCCATTTCGCTACCGCTTACTTAGCTCTTCCAGAAACTTCTGACAAACATTTTAAATAAACTATAAATTTTTGTACAAATAAAGTACAGACAAAAATGAGAGTTTAGGCAAAAACAACAATAACCAACCAATATTTTTTTTCTTTCTCCACTGTATACGCCTGATTTCTTTTCGTCTCTTTTATACAGTTGAAATGGGATGACCTTCAATAATCAATATCGGTAATTAATTTAATCGGGATAATTTGAAAAAATAGCACAAAGTTTTGTTTTTAATATTTGATTATTTCATAATATTCTCGAGTACTTAATTTAATAATTTTCAAAGTGCCTGTGCATAAAAATAAATTATCGTAGTGTTTTTCAGTCTAATTTATTTTTACTGGAAATTCCCTCGGCTTTAAAAGTTTAGTAATTAATAATTGTTCATATTTTTTGTCACATTTCAACGTCATAAAAATAAATTTATAATATCTTGTTCAACAACGTCTAAACTCTTAAAACTTTTCTACTATCTAAGGAGTACAAACCACAGATTATTTGCGTCTTTTTAGCTTAATTAACGCTGTGGCACTAAACGATTACCAGTTATTTTAAAGAAAAATTTTAACAAAAAAAAAATGATAAGAACATCCTTAACAGATTTCACGGTAAATTTTTATACGGACAGCTGCCTTTTTCGTACGTGTCAAACAAAAAAACTTAAATGGAAATATTATAAGAAAAAAGAGCTTCTGTTACTAAAGCTTTCATCTTTTTCTTTTACAACTTTTGCGGCGCTGTTAACTTAGTTTTAATAACTTTCAAATGGCTTGTTTTGTATTTTTAACTTTATTCATACTGTGCTTAACCAATTCTCAACAGCATATAAATCATATGTAGTAAAACCTTTGTAAAGAAGAATGATTTTCTTGTTTGAAGGCTTAATGAAATAGAAAAAATAACTGCATAAACATTTTTTATCTGTTTATCAATAACCTACAAGATATTTTATACAGATATTTTAATTTTATTAAAATTAATTTATAACATTAACAAGAACATTTTTACGAGCTGTTTGTCTAGAAACGGAAATGTATGTATATCATGAAACTACATAGCAAGGTTAAAAAATACATCCATGCTAATAGAGGAAACGAAAGTAATGAGTTCGGCGAGAATTTAATTTGCTCCTTTCCTCCTAAATATAAATTATTTATGAACTACTTTATATCGCAAGAAATTTATTTAATATAATATACATATATTTCAACACTCCTTGTAAGTTTGTTTGTTTGTTTATTTATTTTTGTGTGTGTTAATCGTGGCTAAACTACTGAACCAATTTTAATAAAATTTTAAGCACCCGTAAGGTAATTATATTTTCAAGTACAAAATTTAAGCTGCTTTTAATTTCTTTATTAATTATGCCATAGAATAATCTAAGGCATATTGAACTAGGTGGCAGCGCTACAGCATGTAGCTACACTTTCAAACGTGAAAAGTATTTGTATTGCAACAATAAAAAAACATGTATAATTTATAGTGGTGTTTTTGTGAAAAGTCCGGAAAAGTGTTTTAACAAATATATTTTAAAAGGCGCTGTGCTTTATGTCCAAAAAAGTGTGTTCCTGTAAGTGGTACTTTCTTTGGTATTCATCAAGATCCAAAACAAAGAGAAAAGTGGGGTGATGTTTGCCAAAAAGAGTAGAAGAAAAGAAGCCGTATATGTATTGACCATTTTTCGAAAGCCGATATTATAACTGCGGGAAGTCGCATATAATTTAAATATAAATATAATTTAATGCCCAAGGCTCTTCCGATAGTATCAGAACCAGAAAAAGTTCAAAAAAGTTAAACGCCAATAAATATGAGTTATAGTGAAGTGCCAATGCATTGTAGTGAAATTCAAATAGATATGAATTGTAAGGAAGTGCCAATGAATTGCAGTGAAGTGCCTTGAAGCAACTTATTCAATTGAAAATCCTGTGACATTAAAATTTGCGACACCACCGCAAGTGTTGCGTGTTTTCACCATGAAAGAACTAACAACTACAGCAGCTTCAAAGTCTGCAGAACAACGTTGTAAAGAAAAAGAATCTCAAAGAGTCAAAGAAATCAAATCAATCGGTCCTTTTCAGCACCACCAATAATATTTTAAAAAGAGAGAAAATATTTTAAATAATTAAATTGGGCCATATTCATAGTTAAAATAAAGTATACTTTAAGGGAACTAAAGTCGGTTTTACTTTGGAGTCGATTCTAATTCATTCATAGACAATTTAAAATATACTTTTGGCGAGAAAGTCAACTCTAAATTTAAAACTACCTAAAGCTGTTTTTAACTTATTTTTCAAACTTTATTTTATTTGGTTTAAGAATACAATACTCTTTGTCTGATTTTTATACCAAAGTGAATAAAATAAAAACAAGGCTACTTTTTTCTAATGTTTGTTTAAAAATTGTATGAAAACATTTATCAAATTACAGTTGACACCCAGTGGAAGGTGGCTAAACTTAAAGTATATTCTTGACTATGAAAGCAAAAAAGATAATAAGAGCCTTTTATTTTAGAGTATACTTTAGCAAGAGTCGACTTTAGTCTATAACTATGAATATGGGCCATTATTTTTAATTTTTTAACATTTAATTTTTTCTTAGTAAAAATTTTGATAGTTCAAAATACTTATACATTACGTCATTTTTACTTATACATTACATTACATTACATTAATAAAACATTAATTACGTTAATAAAACATTAACAGCAATTTTTAGATCATATAGTGGGACAAATTGAATCGCCAAAAGAAAGACGGGACATGATAAAACGTGTACTAGAATTTGAAATGAACTGATATTGTGAGGCATGCAATTTGAAAAAAACGGTACTAGGTTTAAGCTTAAAAATATTTTATATGTTTTTAAATGTAATAAAAATTATAATAAAATTACTAGCTTAGACTATTATGAGATAATGCATGTACTATACTCTATAATGTTTGAACAAGAGTATCTTCACATTTTAAACTTCGACTAAAAACTTTCGTGAGGTTGAATGTCTTCCTAATCTATGAAAACATTCGTATAGTAAACCTTAAAATGTAAATTTATGATTTTTACTAAAAGCGTTAAGATATATGCCTAAGCCCTGACCACAGATATCTGTAACAAAAAAGTTTAATAAATTAATTAATGTTTTATAGTTTCCAAAGTTAAGAACTTACTGAATAGTAAACGGTTGACAAAAGAATACAAATTATATTGCTATAGTAACGGCTTTTCGTCCTGTTGTTACTGTGGCTGCAAGCGGAGCTCCGCTCACTCACCTCACTTGTGTGAGTTAATTACAAAATCTAAACTGTCTTCTGCGTTCTGTCTATTACGATTCAAAAGTTTCGTCGCATACAAATAAGCAAACACAAAATCTTTACTTTTAAATAAGTATGTATGCCTTTAATTCTCAGATGTTTTTGACAGGCGTATACATTTTACACAAACAAAAATGCAAGGTGTTGTTATATTTATTTTTCTAACGCTGCCACATGGTAATTAATATGCCTTGGAATAATCGTTTGATAAATGTTTTTTATATGTAAACAGATGGCGCTACTATTTGCTTTACATTAAAAACGCTAACAAAAACTTCATGGTTAAACGTTTTAATAGTCTTAAAAATTAATAATAATCATTTGTAAATAAAATTTAACCATAATTAGGCTATTAACTATTTTATAAATACTACAGTGTAACAATAGAAATTAGCCACAAAGACGCTAAACTCGGAATGCAAGTATGAAATTATTAAAGTCTATAGCAGTCTTGCCAAGAAAAGACGGGAAAAATTTACGCTTTCCTTTCAAAATAGTTACATTTCGAAATTTTCCTTAAATAAATTGAAAAGTGAACGTTCTCGTGTTAAATACTTTCCGTAATATAATTAAGCACTTCTTCAAGGCTATTAAAAGATAACTCTCTTCTAAGTCAAGGTATAGGTACGGTAGCACTAGCAAGTTGTCACATTTTGCAACTTTCAACAGAATAAAAAGAAATAAGTGCACCTCATACGAGTATTATTTTACAGTTGGGAAAAATTGTTGCCATAAACATTTTGTTGCTTCAAAACATGAAAAAATAACATTTCCTTATTTCTTACTTATTGAAGAGAGTACAACTTTAGCAACGTTATTTTTTGTTTATTTCGAATAAAATTTTTTTAAGTGGGATTTTGGTACCATTTGCAAAATTGATATATTAAGAAAGAAGTTGTCAAGAGAGTTCTAAACTTAAGTAATGAATCAAGTCCCTTTTCAGTCATATTAGTTTATTTCTTATCTGTACCAAATGTTACGAAAATAATGCCAAATGTATCATGCTCCGCGTAACCTCTAAAAGTTACAAAAAAAAAATGAGTTAGTAACACAGATCCCTTGGAAGTTTCAGCTGTCTGTCTATAACGGTTCAAAAGCTCGGCCACATACACCAAATTTCATCAACTATTGAGACCAATGTTTATTTACAAACCCAAAATTTATAATTTTTGTTATAGCAGAGTTAGTAATACAGTTTTTTTTGTAAATTTCAACTGTTCAAAAGCGTGGCCATATACATCAAATTAAATGAGCTGTTGGGACACACTTTAATTTATAATTTTTAAAATTAAAACTTGTTCCGATAACGGCTATAGCAGTCGACATTCTGTCCAATTTGCAACCCTTTGTCTATAACGGTTTAAAAGATAGGCCCATATAATTTATTTTACGTCACCTTTAAATTTAGATTTATTTTTGCACTACTTTTTTGCTATTAGGAGCTAAAATAAAACGTAGTCATTTTAAATTTTAAAGAGGTGCCCTTTAAAGTTTTTATTACAATAAAAAAATATGTATGTTGTATGGGGACACCCTTTAATTTTAAAGATAATGAACTGTCTCTAAAACGGGACCAATCTGTAAGCATAATCTATCAAATTACAAACAATTTTCAGAATCAGTTAAGAAATGATTGAGTTCTGAAAGTTAAAACATAAAAAAGCAACATTGAATCCAATTGATAACCTTCTTCTTTTTTAAAGTCGGTTAAAAAAACAAAATACTTGCAAAGCTAGATGATTGTTAACCAAATTTCATGGTTTTGAGCTATTTGGCTACATGGTGCCCAAGCTAAATTAAATAAAAATAACAAAATATTACTATTTGAATATTCTTTTAACTGCCATATACTTGCATTTTGCAAGTTATTCGAGTACGTGAACACTTCTAGTAACAATTAGCAAACAACTAGTAACAATTTTCAGTTAAGACATGTTTTTTAATTGAGTTAGTTTAATTGTAATTGCGCAATTTAATTTGGTGTTCAGACATGCTCAATTAAGCTCAATTAAGACAAGGCATATTTATTTTCTTAGAAAGTGTGGTCCTCCCAGCTGATTTCTCTTTTTATTACAATAACAACATGGCTTTTTATTGTTGCTTTGAAGTTGGAGGTATCAAAAGTTATTGTTATTTTCACCCGCCATTTTCTTTTAATTTGTTTGTTTGTATTTTTTCTTGCGGGTTGCCGATTTTATGAATTTTTGCTTCTCGCTGAACATTGTTCCAGAGTAAACATACTTGTTGAAAAGGATTGAATTTCGCATCTTATTCAATTAATGATGCAATTATGAACTAATTGCTCAATTTATTAATTGACTTCTTATATGTAAATTGAGCTCAATTGCCTAAATTCCTTAATTGCGCAATTAAGGAGTATGTCGGAACAGTGTATTACTGAACAGACCTACAGTAACCATTAAATAAATATTTATATTTTCTCTTTCATTTTCTTTCTTTCTACTAAAGAGTTGCCATTGGACACTTCTCAGATGTATTAAGAAAATATTTAATAAAAAAAAAAAACAAAATTATAAACTTTTAAAAAAAAAGCTTTATTCACATGCAAATACAAATTATATTATACCAAAAAGAGCACTTTCTCTTCATTTGACTTAAAATTTATTTATAATTTTTTTTGTATTTTATTTGCATACAAAAGTGTCAGTGTGTGCATGCATATTTGCATAAATATGTTAGAGCAACAGATATGTTTAACCAACAGAAACTTCAAATGAAGTTTTGAATTGAATTTCAAATTCAAAAAAAAATAAGTCATTATAGTATAGTATGTAGTTTTATTATTTAAAAAACATGGTATTATTTAAATAAATTTAAAACACCAACATATTATTAATTTTTATTAAGTAAAATTTAAGTGAAAATAATGCAGTTTTTAAAAACTTTAATGGCATTATTATACTTTCTTATATACTTTTGATCAGTTAATCGGAACCACTTTTATTTCTGCTCTAAGTTTACTATGATCGTTCAGAATCAGAATCGTTCATATTTTTTAACCCACTTTGGTTTAAAATTTATTTTAGGAAGGCGCGCTTTGTTCAAACATAACATTTTAAGTAAAGAAAAATAGTACTTTCTAAAAAAGCAACGTTAGTAAAGAATGGACAAAAAAAATGTATGAGAACAAAAAATAGTTCAATCTAAAGTATACTTTATTTTAGATTATGAAAGCAAAAAAGAGAATAAGTAAAGAGTAGACTTTAGTTACCTTTAGTCTATGGCTGTGAATATGGGGCAATGTCTTCGATATCATGTAGGAAACTAAAGGTTTTTTAATCAACAAATCTTTTGTTTCATTTTAATATTCTTTGTTCTAGTTTGAAATAATTTAAGTAATAATTCAGAAGATCTATAATAAAAAAAAAAAAAAAAAAAATAAATAAATAAGTAAAGTAGTTAAAATTCTTAGCAAGAAACAACATATTTGGCAGATTCGCATTTTTGCAGGTAATCCGTCAGAATTTATGTGCTCCTTTTGTTAAACTTATTTTGGTGTGACTTTAAATGTTGCTTTATCTTTGGAGTTGTAAAATCTATTGTGTCAAATGCACCTGTTTCTTCTTTAATTACTATTTGTGCCTGCAGAATTCAGTCATTTCTGAACCGATTTTTAAATTTTTTTTGTAATTTGAAAGAATTTGCTTACAGATTGGTCCCGTTTTATAAACAGTTTATGAACTGTAAAGGGCACTTATTGTAAATTTAAAATGACAATACAATCAATACAAAAATAAAGCTTAAAATTAAAGGGTGTTCCCATAAGTTACGTAAATGGACATATATGGGCTTACCTTTTGAACCGTTATAGACAAACGCTTGTAAATCCGACAGAACGTCGATTGCTATAACTTTTATAGTAACAAGTATTAATATTCAAAATAATAAATTAAAAGGTGGCCCAATTGTTTATTTAATGTTATGTATTTGGTTATGCTTTTTAACAGTTGTAGGCAGTTGCTTGAAATTTGCAACGAACCTGTACTAGTAAGTCCGCTATAACAACAAGTATAAAATTTGGATTTGAAAGTTTAAAGGTGTCCCAATATTTGATATTATTTCAAATATCTTTCCAAACTTTTAAACTGTTATAGGCAGTTTGCTGAAACTTATAAGGGACCTGTGTTGCTAAGTCTGCTATGAAAACAAGTTTATAATTTAAATTTATAAATTAAAGGGTGTTACCAAATGTGATTTTACGTATACAAACACTTGATAACTAGACATAATGTCCACTATTTTATTTGGTATAATAAGAAGTATAAATATTTTAAATTATATATATAAGGGTTTTACAATAGTTGATGTAATCTAAAGTATTTGGCAAAAATAATAGGATGTATATTGACAAACTGTTGAACGGTTAAAGAAGTATAAATTTTGGAGATGGAATATAAGGGTGTCCCAATAGTTTATGTAATTTGATGTTTGTTATACATCGACAGATAAAATCTAATTTAAATTGGGGTTTTCTCAAGAATCGTTGCAAAAACAAGGAAAATACAATATTCAAATTTTAAGTGCAACCGTATTGAATAAGTAAATGCTTGGGCCTTTCCATAGTTTTGTGTTCTTAGTGAAGGATAAGTAAATGTTGAATAAATGTTTCAAGTTTGAAACAAGTTCTTTCGTCGAATCGATTTTTTTAACTGCCTATAACTATGACTTAACACCTAATACAATTTTTCAATAAATTTTTTTAATTAAATTGGTTCCTGTGGCCGACTTCAACACAGATTTAATTAGTCTTCCTAAACTGGTTTAAAAGTTTACACTGACTATTGACCATTAATTTCTAAATGCACATTTTATGCCTGTTATTATAGTGGACTTAGTAATATAGCTCCTTCTAACGTCCAACCGTCTGTTTGCAGCTGTTCAACAGTTTGGTCATATACATCAAACAACATCAACTAGTGTAACACCATTAAATTTATAATTTTGAATATTTATACTTATTATTATACCACACGAATTAGTGGACGTTTTTTCTAATTTTCATGAGCGTATATAGAAATGTATATAACAGTTCAAAATATAGGGTCGTACACTTCAAATTACATCAATTATGGGAACACCCTTTAATTTCTTAATTCAAACTATAAACTTGTTGTTATAGCGGACATAGCAATAAATGTTCCTTGTGCATTTCGGCTGCATATCTATAACTGCTGAAAAATTTGCCCACGTGCATCAAATTACATCAACTGTTAGCATACGCTTTAATTTTCCCATCCATACTTGTTGTTGTAGCGGACGTAACAATAGAGGTTCTTAATAAATTACAACCGTCTGTCTTCAACTGTTCAAAAGTTTTACCGTATAAATCAAATTAAATAAATTTTTAAGCGTTTTTATATAACGGTTCAAAAGATAGGCCAACTGAGTTCAATTTGCATTTCCTATGGGGACACCCTTTAATTTTCAGATTTCTTTTTATATTACTTGTTGCTATTGGGAGCTATATTGATACTCATAGTTTTTAATTTTAAAATGGTGCCCTTATTGTTATTGTTGTGTGAGGACACCTTTTAGTTTTTGAAATTATGAATTGTTTTCAAAAGGAGCCTAATCTGTAAGCATAACCTTTCAAATAAAAAAAAATTGTAATCCATCCAGAAACGACTAAATTATGCAGGCAAAAACATTAAAAATCAACATTCAGATGAATTGAAGTCAGTTAAAAATACAAATAATTAGTCAGCGAAATAGTAACAGGAACTAATTCCTCTGTACCGCTAACAATGAAAGAATTTCAGTGGATTTGTTTATTTAAAATAATTTTTTTAAAAACTCTCTTCATGGCTCTGGTCTTCAGTATAATATTTGATAAGGTTTGAAAAATTTCTATATAACTTGCATGTTATCAAATAATTTGCTTATGGTCACATAATTGTTTATGAATATTTTTATAAAATAATACTTTGTACGAGGGCTGCTATATATATTACTGGCCTGGCAACACTGAGTGCTGCCAAGTGCAATCTGACATTTCCATTGGAAAGTTTGTCATTTTTAAGCACAATCGTACTCAAAACGTTGTGACGTACGACCATTATTTGTGTTGTTTACAGTGACTTGAAAAAATTAATATAGAAAAAAAAATGGAATTAACTCGTGAACATTTTCGTGCCATAATTTTTCACAACTTTCGACGTCGATTATCACGACAAGAGTGCATTGATGAACTTAAATCTTTGTATGGCGATAAAGCACCATCCTATAGCACTGTAAAAAATTGGTATAATGAATTTAATCGTGGCCGAAACTCGCTCAAAGACGAATTCCGTGAAGGTCGTCCAAAAACGGCTGTTGTGCCAGAGAACATTGATGCCGTGCGTGAACTCATAATGCAAGATCGACATGCGACATACCGAGAGATAGAGACATCCTTGGACATTTCTTCCACCAGCATACATTCGATACTGCATGAACACCTGGCTGTAAAAAAGGTTTGTTCTCGTTGGATCCAGCACAATTTGAAAGTCGCTCAAAAAAAGGCTCGTGTCGATTGGTGCAAAGAAATGTTGCAAAAATACGATTGCGGTGCTTCAAAAGAATTTTATAAGATCGTCACAGGTGAGGAATCATGGATCTATGCGTATGAGCCCGAAACGAAACAACAATCGACCGTGTGGGTCTCCAAAGACGAGCAAAATCCAACGAAAGTTGTTCGTGGAAGAAGCACTTCGAAGAAAATGGTCGCCTGTTTTTTCGGCAAAAATGGTCATGTGGCGACTGTTCCGCTTGAGCAACGTAGGACGGTCACTTCTGAGTGGTACACTTCAATTTGTTTGCCTGAAGTCATAGGAGAAATTCGAAAAACCAACAAGAGAAGACGAATCATTGTTCAGCATGACAATGCGAGCTCTTACACATCGGCTCAAACCAGAGCGTTTTTGACCGGTTAAAACGTCGAATTAATGGGTCATCCGCCGTACAGCGCTGACTTGGCACCTAATGACTTCTTCTTGTTTCCGCACATTAAGAAAAAAATGCACATTAAGAAAAAAATGCGACGATTTTCGTCGCCAGAAGAAGCTGTTGAAGTGTTCAAAAACCATGTTTTAGAGGTGTCTCAATCGGAGTGGAAAAAGTGCTTCGACAACTGTTTTGAGCGCATGCAAAAGTGTAGAAATCATGCTGAAGAATACTTTGAAAAACAATAAAACCATTTTTGATTATAAATATTCGTATTTTCACTATTAGGCCAGAAATATATAGAGCAGCCCTCGTAATTACATACGAGTGTGTGCCCTAAAGTTTCATAAACACATGTAAATTATAAAATTTTGTTTAATAAATTTTATATTATCGTGATATATACATGTAAAGAATTTCTGCTAAAAACATACAAATTATGTTAAAGAATTGCCTAAATACACATAAACGCAAAAACCAAATAAAAATTGCAAGAGAGTATATTAAACAGTGTTCGTTAGTGTCAGTCAGTTAACACAAATATAGTGAACACATTTATATTATATTTATATTTTTTCTGGTATTATTTTATTATATTTTATTATTATTGTCCAACTACAATCTACTTATCTCTATGGAATTTTTATTGCATTAAACATAATAAGATATAATAAAATAAATTAATGATGATCATTTTTAATATTATTTATTTACTATGTAAATGTATAAAATACATAAATTCTGATAAAATTTATTTTAATATAATTTTAGTACAATTACTGTAAAATAGTAAAATACGACATTATAATTAATTCAATAAATGTAAAATAAAAACTTGAAAATGACGAGCGAGAATTTTAGTGAGTTTATAGCTTTGTTTTTTAACTTCTGTTAAATAAAGGAATTTTACACATGTTATTCATGTTTGGCATAGTATTCATAATAGGAGCGGACAAACACTAAATGTAGGTAAATGTATTGAATTTAAATTTAAGTACCGCCAAGCAATATCTTATACACCCTAAAAAAATTGTGGCGTGCATTATCATATTAGTTTACAATAATTTTGATGATAGTTGCTTAAAAGCAAAATCTTTGAGAATAAAAAATTCTAAGCAAAATAATATGTTACAATGCAATGTGAAAAAAATATTAAATAAGTATAAAACTCAGCCTGCGGTATAGATGCTATAGATAACTTAATAATTTTTGCAAATACTGACCTTATAAGAAATTTTAGCTGTCTATCTGTAACATTTTAAGAGTTTAACTGCATCCATAAAATTAAATTAGCTATTTACACACCCTTTAATTTCCAAATCCAAATTTGATACCTGTTATTATAGCGATCTTAGAATACAGCTTCTTCTAAAAGTTTGGCCTTATGCATCAAATAAAATTAACCAGTGCAACACCCTTTAAGTTATAATTCTTAGTATTTATACATCTTATTATACCAGGCAGATTAGTGGACATTTTTATAATTTTCAAAAAGTTGCATATAATAGTTCAGGCCCATAAAAGTAAAACTTCATCAATTATATGATTTAATTTTTAAATTGTAGACTTGTTATTATAGCTGGCTAAGCAATTAGAGGCTCTTAAAAATTTCATTTCTATGTCTTTAACGGTTCAAAAGTTTGGCCACATACCTCAAATAACATTAACTGTTGGGGCAATCCGTAATTCCCAAATCTATATTTTATACTTGTTATTTAAGACTTCGCAATATAATTTCGATGTAAATTTCAACCGTCTGTCTACAATTGTTCAGTAGTTTGGTTATATACATTGAATCATACAATTTTAGGTGCCTGTCTATATGAATTGAAAAATTTGTCCACACACATTAAATTACATTAACCATTGAAACATGCTTTTATTTTCAATACTAAATTTTATACTTGCTGTTATAGCGGACTTAGTAATACAGTTTTTTATAAATAACATCAGCCCGTCTATATTAGACATTCTCTCTAATTTTCATGTGTTTGTATATAACGGTTCAAAAAATAGGGCCATATAGGTAAAATTACGTCAATTGTAAAAAAAACTCTCTTTTCTAAATTCATATTGTATACTTGTTGTTATAGCGGACACAGCAATACAGGTTTTATGTTAATTTCAACTGTCTGTCTATAATGGTTCAAATGTACAGTCACATATATCAAATTATATCAACTATTGGCACACCCTTTAAGTTTCTTAATACTTTCTGTTATAGCGAACTTATCAATACAATTTCTTTGTAAATTTCAACGATCTCTCTACAACTGTTCAAAAGTAATGCCATACACATCAAATTAAATGTATTATTAGGGCACTCTTTAGATTATTATTTTAAAAAATTATACTTGTTATTATAATGATCATAGTAATGGGCATTTTGTGTAATTTTTAAGCGTTTGCGTATAACGGTTCAAAGATGGGTATACACTTTAATTGTTTTTTTAATTAGGAACTGTTTTCAAAACGGGACCATTCTGTAAGGGTAACCTTGCAAATAAAGAAAAAAATTTCAAAATCGTTTAAGTAATGACTAAGTTATTCAGGAACAAATATAAAAAGTCAACATTCAATAAGACTCGCATCACAAAGATTTGACTTGATGGTTATAAAGAAACCCCTAGAGCAAAAAATTGCACTAGCTGCCCACTGTGCAAAAAAAAAACATATGCCAAACTTTGACGATGTGGGAGTATTAAAAGAAAAGAAAAATTATTGTAGAAGATTTACTTTAGAGATGTTACATATAACTGACGTCCCATCAAATAGTAGATTAAATTACAAACAAGACATCGACAAATGCGCTCAAATTCACAGGAATATTATTAGTAAACAAAAAAGATTAACATAGCTGTTGAAGATAAGTGTTTACTATGCAAAATGTACACGTCCTTCGCCTTCAGAAGATCAGTATTGTTAATTTAAATTAGTTTAATTTAAAAATGGAATAAAAATTAAAAATAAAGAATATAATTTAGGTATTTTAATTACCCAAAACAACCTTAAGCCGAACCAAGGATTTAAATTATTTTAATTATTGATTTACTTTGTTGTGCTTGATTTTTTAAAACATAAATATTTTATGATATTCTCATGAAATATTTATTATTTTTAAACTAAAATATTAAATATATTGATGTAAGAATGCACAATTAAAGTAAAATAATATTAAAAAGATCCTTAATAATAAATTTTCTTGTTAAAATATTTTAATTATTTTTATAGTAAGTAAAATAATGCTGAAGATTTAGCTCTTGTACTATTAAAGTGAAAAGGTGAATACGGATGAAAAATTTAGTGTTGTCGGCGTATGAGTTATATGTTTCAAATAATTAAATATTGCTTATACCATTGGTTGCCTTTGTAGTAACATTAAACTCAAAACTTAAATTACCGTTAGTCACTGCCCATTCAAAATAAACGCATGAAGATTAATAAAAAGAACAACAACGAAAGAAGCTTTGGCTCGTGGGCGGATTTCGTGCAATTAAATCGATAGCGATTGATTATGAACTTTTCTTGTATTATTAGTAAGAAGCCTAAATAGTTTAAGAATTAATACAAAAGTTTATAAAAAACTTTTCTTTCTTAATAAATTCAAGAAACTAAAATGGGATAAATAATTATTAAAAATAATGTTACACTTTCTTTATTGTTAAACTTTTGTTAGGCTGAAAAGACTTAATGAACATTTATTCTTTTATCATTTAGAATTTTCAATTTTTCTCTTTTAAAGGAACAATTTTAAAACGAACACACTGGCATCGCTCAATATACTACATTATGCCTACTTTATTGGCTCCTAAATGGATATTGGATGGATAGAAATTACAAACCGAGTGACAAGCTTAGATATAACCTTTTTCCGCTTGAGAGCGGCATGTAGTTCTAAACAGAACGTTGAACGGAGAAATTGTTTGTATACAGCGGTAAATAAAAACGTAGCAACATTAATTCTAGTTTTAAATGCAAACTTTAAGATATTCAACCTAAAAAAATAAAGTTCTGGTTTTTTGGAAGTTTTTTAAATATATATAAAATGCATGACGCTAATCAGTTGTTAACGTAAGAGGCAATATTTATTCGGAATAATAAAAAACATTCTTTGAATTGGTGAAGAAAATAGTATCAGGCCAGAGTACTTCTCAGTCCCGTTTTCACATACCTATTATTTGAAAAAGCTACGACTATTTGCATAAATTTTAGTGGGGTTTGAATACTTGCTATGGGTATAGAAATTTCGAGATAACAATATTGTTTATTAAAAATTTATTAACATACTTTTATATACTTAAATCTTTTGGAACTGTCGCCGAAAGCATAATATTGTTCTTGTTAAAACAAAGTAAAAGTAAGTATTTAAGAATTACAAAGAGAATAAAACATTTAATATAGAGTGTTTTTAAAGTCCAAAGAGAAAGAACGTAATAAAAAATTACAAAAAGCAAACAAAGAACTTAGATAACTTGAAGGAAAAACTAACGAGCAAATTTTATTTTAGGTAAAAAAATATCAAACTACAAAAGAATGGAAAGAAACTTAAACAATATCAAATATAGTGCTAATTATGTTAAAAGTTGTTATTTAAATAATACAAAATCAAAAGAAAGGATAAAAAACAGGAAAAAATAACTATGAATATAATGAATTTATATTCATTTGTCAAAAAATGTAAAAAATGTGAAGTTTTAACACCAATAAATTATAAAAAAAAATGATATTCGTACACACAGGTAAGTTTTAAAGACTTTTGTAACTTCGAAATGCACATCACTTGCACAAAGTATAAAAATATACAACATTTTTTTCCTTAGAAAAAGGATAAAAAGGGGGAAGCTCATGAAATTTAATTTAATAAAATAAATTTTATGTTTAAAACTAAAAAACAAAACAAAAATAATGAGAAAAAGAAACAAATTCGCGTGAAACAAAATACACAAATACAAATTAAAATAAAACTATTAGGCAGTATTGTAAACTATATTCTGAATGCTCAAATAAGGCAGCCTTCTATGATAAAATAAGCGATATGTATCCTGATAAATAATCCCAATACTTTAATTAGTCAACAGTTCGTTCGGGGACAGATATATTGACATCCGAACAGCCTCGAGATTTCTCGATGCAGAGAATCATTCCCTTACCAAGAAGTTCTCTCTAATCGCCATTACCACCATTTGGAACATTTTGGATAGGCGATTGAAAAAAATTAAAATTTTTGGGAAGAAAATTTTGTATCTACACAAAAAATAATATTTTAGTTTATTGTTTGCCAAAATATTTATTGATTTTAGTTTATTACATATTAAAATAAAAATGAAATTTTAGTCATAATATTTAATTGCTCCATTAGAAAAAATAAACAAAATTTATAATTTTAAAAAAGATAGTAATAAAAAACATAATAAAACACAAAAAATTTTTGTTCAACGTACCATAATTGTGTGCATTATTTAAAGCTGCTTTAATGAAAAAGATGTACAGAGTGTATATCAGTGGATAGGTTATTACATCTACTATTCAGCTGTACTTATTTGTTTGCAGTAGTTTTTCAAATAAGAAAAGCTGTATAAAATATCACTAAAAACCTAAGAAAGATTAAAAGCAAAATTTTATTAATGAAATTTTACCTTGAATATCTCCAAACATATAAAAGATATTAAATCAGATTTTCATCCCATTAAAGACCAATATGTATGGAACTAAAATCAATAAAAATTTTGGCCGACTATATATAAATGTTTTTTGACCTTTTTAAATAATTTTTCTTTTCTAATTTTTTAAGCACTAGGTCAGTTTATAATGCATCTGTTTTAAATATAGAAAATAATTATAAGCGTCGGTATATGTTAGAGATGTTACAAATAAGGCTGATACTGTTGCGCAATGTTATAGACATTTAGTGCATAAAAAATAATTAACGTTTGAGAGTATATAATTGCTTGTAACATTTCTTTCGTAAAAGTTTATGTAAATTTATTTGTATTATGTTGTTTAAAATTTTTAAATAATTTGAATGTTTTCTGTTTTTTAAATTTTTATCAGAATGTAAATGTTTAAAATTTTTGAGTTATTTTACTTGAATGTTTTTATGTTTTAAATTTATGAGAATGTAAATGTTTAAATATTTGAATTTTTTGTCGTTTGGTTTTGAGTTTTCTGTTTTTGTTTGAAAAAATAATTTCTTTTTAATTTTGTTTTTCCAAAAAATTTTATTATTAATATTTTTTGTTTCCTGTTTCCTGATGATGCCAACCAACGGTGTGGCGAAATATTGAAAATATAAATAAAAATTGTATTACTTATAAACTGACCTAGTGCTTAAAAAATTAGAAAAGAAAAATTTTGGCAGACAATAAATTAAAATAGTATTTTTTGTGTAGATGAAAATTTTTTTTTTAATAAAACTTTTACGATGGCAATAAAATTACGACAAATAGACAAAATTCACAAAATATTTATTTCTTTCACAAAGCAATTGATAAGTCGCTCTTACCCTTGTAAACTTTATAATTAAATTGAATTTTTTATTAGTATGCCATTGTGCATTGCAAGATTTTAAGTCTTTATACTTAGCCTCTGGTCGCTATAAACGAAAGGAGTTTAAAAGCGACATATTTTTTTCGCCAAAAATGAGTATTATTATGAAATTAAGATAAAAAGGACGTGTGCAAAAATTTATCTTCTCTCTAGCAACAATCTGCAAACCCTTTTGTTTTTAAGTGTTTGTCAGATGCTGTTTATATTTTTTTTTTTTTTGGAGAAGACTGTTCAAAAACTAATAAAATATCCTTATCAAATTTATATTTACTGTTTGGAAAACTGATGGTTGCTATTTTTTAAAGATGTTATTCTCCTTTTTTTGTAGAAAAAAAAACCGGAAAGTATTAAAAAAATATGAATACATTAATTTTCGCATCTAATGCTTTTATTAAATAGTGGTAAAAAAATGCTTAAATCCTTCCTGCTTTAAATTAGATAATAAGCAAATTTGTAACAGATGTTATTTTTTAAAATTATTATTTTAAATTATTTTAAAGTAAATAAAATAAAGCTGAAAATTTAGCTCATGTAGTTTTAAGGCTCAACTTTAAGCATTGTCGGCGTATGATTTATTTATATATATATTTCAAATAATAAAAGGCAAACATGGGTGTGAGCAATACACCCATGTTTGCCTTTACAGTCATTAATGTTAAAAATTTATAAAAATTTTGAATAGCCATAAGCTAAGGCGTATTACGGAAAACGATTTAGATATGCCGAAGAATACGAGGGCTGCTATATATATTTCTAGCCTGGCAACACTGAGTGCTGCCAAGTGCAATCTGGCATTTCCATTGGTAAGTTTGTCATTTTTAAGCATAATCGTACTCAAAACGTTTTGATGTACGACCATTATTTGTGTCGTTTACAGTGACTTGAAAAAATTAATATAGAAAAAAAATGGAATTAACTCGTGAACATTTTCGTGCCATCATTTTTCACAACTTCCGACGTGGATTATCACGACAAGAGTGCATTGATGAACTTAAATCTTTGTATGGCGATGAAGCACCATCCTATAGCACTGTGAAAAATTGGTATAATGAATTTAATCGTGGCCGAAGCTCGCTCAAAGACGAATTCCGTGAAGGTTGTCCAAAAACGGCTGTTGTGCCAGAGAACATTGATGCCGTGCGTGAACTCATAATGCAAGATCGACATGCGACATACCGAGAGATAGAGACATCCTTGGATATTTCTTCCACCAGCATACATTCGATACTGCATGAACACCTGGCCGTAAAAAAGGTTTGTTTTCGTTGGATCTCGCACAATTTGAAAGTCGCTCAAAAAAAGGCTCGTGTCGATTGGTGCAAAGAAATGTTGCAAAAATACGATTGCGGTGCTTCAAAAGACGTTTATAAGATCGTAGCACGTGACTAATCATGGATCTATGCGTATGAGCCAGAAACGAAACAACAATCGACCGTGTGGGTCTCCAAAGATGAGCAAAATCCAACGAAAGTTGTTCGTGGAAGAAGCACTTCGAAGCAAATGGTCGCCTGTTTCTTCGGCAAAACTGGTCATGTGGCGACTGTTCCGCTTAAGCAACGTAGGACGGTCACTTCTGAGTGGTACACTACAATTTGTTTGCCTGAGGTCATCGGAGAAATTCGAAAAACCAACAAGAGAAGACGAATCATTGTTCACCATGACAATGCGAGCTCTCACACATCGGCTAAAACCAGAGCGTTTTTGACCGGCCAAAACGTCGAATTAATGGGCATCCGCCGTACAGCCCTGACTTGGCACCCAATGACTTATTCTTGTTTCCGCACATCAAGAAAAAAATGCGTGGTCAATTATTTTCGTCGCCAGAAGAAGCTATTGAAGTGTTCAAAAACCATGTTTTAGAGGTGTCTCAATCGGAGTGGAAAAAGTCCTTCGAAAACTGGTTTGAGCGCATGCAAAAGTGTATAAATCATGCTGGAGAATACTTTGAAAAATAATAAATCCATTTTGGATTATAAATATTCGCATTTTCACTATTAGGCCAGATATATATAGAGCAGCCCTCGTAGTACGAACAGTACAATGGTATCCATTACTAACACTAAGACGTTCCTTACTACTTGAGTTTCTTTAATTTTATAATTAAGTACGCTAACAGCTATTTTCTTGGATGTTCCTTTATTTGCTCTGGTCTGTATTAGAAACAAAAAATAATTAAAATTTATTATTTTGTTACTTGCTTTAAAAAAGTTCCCTTATTAGATTTCTGCGAAATTTACTGTTATCATCAAGCATAAGTTCTAACAAAATTTTCACCTGCTCTTATTTAAATGGACTAAATCAAACTTTATATACGTTTTAATTACCTTTCAATACTTTGTTTGTTAAATATTATGAAGTCATATTCTACTCCGATGCACAATTTGTTTAACGTATTAAAAAACTAAGTTGACAGTATAATTAAAAAATTTGTTTTACTTTCCAAGCACTTAAGCAGGTCTTTAAATATTATTTGCATAATTAATTGGCGAAAAAGAGTGATGCACATTTACAAAGAAAGCTATCACGGTTATTACCATACTAATTTTTTGTGTATTGCCGCAGCGGGAGGTAAATTTATTTTGTAATTGAATTTATAGCATTTAAAGTATGTATAATAATTATCAAAGATTTTTCCAAGAATTTTCGTTGTTCTTATTATGCATAAATTAAGACGATTTGAGAATATTTTAAAAAACAATCATAAACACTTTTAATGAGCATTTTCTTTAAACACACAACACGAAACAGAAAATTTAAAATATTAAAAGTTGTGTTATTTAATACCTGGTTTTATAATATTTAAAGTAAAGTATTTTTAGCTGCTTTCATGACAGATATATGTGTGATGGCGAAATTGGTTTATAGTAAATATATAAAGATGGTCTCACTATCGAAACAAGCCAGTTACAAGAGTTTTTAAATAAATGAATTGAAAAAATAACTTAAATAGGATAAATAATATGGAGGATAAATTAGTAAATCCCAAATGCATGAACATTTAAAGGCTAACGGTGCATTGTTGTAAAAACATTTAAGACACACCGTTATAAAGTATGTTATAAGAAACTCATTATTATACCCTTCACCACAATAAGTGGAAATAGGGTAAAACTACCAATCCCATAAAGTAATATGAATGTATTCCGAATTCTTATGCATGGCGAAGTCGATTGAGCGATGTCCGTCTGTCGGTCCGGGTTAGTGTTGAAGTCAAGTTTGGCATGGCACTAGATCAGCTAGAGAAAATTTCAATACGCCATTGGTCCATATCCTTTGAAGCAACAAGCAAAACACCACGTCTACCTCTAACTTTTCTATATCATTTGGAAAAATGAAGTAACTCCAATAAAAAAATTCAATATATTTGGCGATAGAAAACTAAAGAATAAGATAAAAACATGAAGTTTGAAAGTTGGCGCTCTCCCATATTTTTCGAGTTACGGCCCTCTGACCTTTTCAAATATTTTCAAATATCAGTATTGGTTCCATTTTAAAGATTTTGAAGAGGTCTTTAAGGAAATACCGATTTTTTTTTTCAAAATGTTTAACCCATTATATAAAATTATGTATCGTACCTATTTTTTTTTATTCGCTAATTCCCTATTTCACTAAACTAGATGGTAAGAAGATATAATATTCGGCATAGCCGACAATAGCACTGTTTTATCCTGTTCAAGCAAAACCAACACAAGTTAGGATAAGATATCTATAACAACAAAATCCAATATTGTACTGTTTTGTAATATTTTATTTTCATCATCTTTTAACATTATTAAAGAGCTAAAAAAAGACAGCCGTATACATTGGATAAAAGAAAAGAAAATCACAATTGGTGAAGGTTGTTTTTTTTTGCTTAAATTTTGATTTTGGCTATATTTTTTTTTCGGACAAGAATCTTTATTTTATTTTAAATATTTGTGAGAAGTTTCCAGAAAAGCTAAGCAGGCGGTGGCGAAATGGCCATCGAGACGTGCTTTTATCTTCAATAATCAATATTGGTGATTTACTGGGATAAAAAATAGCAAATATTAAATAAAATAAGGTCGTTGTCGTACGTGCGATGTAAAAAGAAAAGAAAGATACATGCTTATTCAGAGGTCTCCGCAGAAGATCATGAATTTAAACCTCAACTGCACCTTAAATATAAAGAAAAATATTTAATGTTATCTATCGTAGGTTGACGGGTTATATAAAAGTGAATAAATAGGGAAGAATAGTTCAAACTTCTAGGCGTTATGAGCAGTGTATGGGTGTTTAGCAATTTCTTTAACATAATTATGTATTAATTTAAAAATTAAAATTAAAAAAAACTATTTTCATAAATTTATGAAAAAATTTGCATGTCGTTAGGATTATATTATTAATTTATTTAATTTTATTTATATTTTGGTTTTTTTCTTCTTAGTATTTGTTTTTGTAACTTTCATAAATACAAAATAAAATTTGATAAAATCTTTTTGGAAAATATATTAAGCTTTCATGTATAAAAATAAAACACTAATAATAAAAGATAATCTAAAAGCAAAAAAAAAAAAAAAAAATTTGTGTGGCACACGAAGAAAAAATTAAAATTTAAACACTACATCTATAGGAACAGAGTGCATCAATTCGGGTGAAAAACGTATGAATTTTACATTGGCATATAACTAAAGGCATGTTGTTCGTTTTTAACAAAATTGTACTACTTTTCAATAGGGTTCTAAATGCTAAAAAGTTTGTGTAATGACGAAATAATATATTAAGAAATGCCTTTTGGACATACTGTGACAAAGGCCTTATTTTAATCCGCGACTTCCTACAGTAGGTCTTATAGGAGAACTCTAAAATAAAATTGTAAAACAAAATAAATCCTAAGATTCGTCATTTAATTCATTTATAGATTAAATAGGAAACGTCTTTATATGCCTTTCAAAAAAATTTTTGATTGTTACACTATTTTCACTGGAAACGTCTAGCACTAAAGAATTTTGACTTTTTAATTTTTTAAATATCGATGGTTGGAACTAAAGCAAAACAAAAAATGTACAAGACGAAATACAGGGAACAGAAAAGAAGTACTTTGGTTGTGTGTAAACATTTTATAACCAAATTAATATTGATATAAATACTACTCCTATTCTTATTTACAAATTTAGTCGATTAAATAGATGATGTTTACAATTACACAACTAAGGTAGAAATTAGGAGCCTAAGGTAAAAAAACTTATTAATTCTATTTTATATGAAGGATGCTTTGCAAGACTTTTATTCAAACCTGTTGTAAAATTCTCATGAAAATGTTCATGCGTTCATCGTACAACTTCGCTCACAATATTAATGAGTTTTTTGAAATGTTGTCTTCATTTTTTTTTTTTTTTTTTGGTAAATTTATTTAATAAATATAAAAAATAAATACATATTTGAGTATACTTATGTGATTGTAATAAGGAAAAATATATTTTTTAAAAAGTAATAAAACGTCAAATTTAAGGAATTAAACTGCTAAGCAAAATGGCAAAAATACTCTTTAAATTTGTGTGACTCTTGCGTTTCTTTCTACCCTGTAAGACGTTGCATTGCTACTTCAGAACTTAAGTTTACGAGGAAATCTGTTTACTTATTATTTTAAAACTCAAATACATATGTTACAGCATCTTAATTTCATTCAATTTCGGAACATTTATAGTTTCTTACATTTTTCTCGTTTTTAATAAAATAAATATCCTGCCAATACATAATGAGGACGTACCATAACGTATGAATGATAAATGTATTTCCCCGAATTTTACAGTTGTATAAATTTTCAATCTTATTAGAAAATATTGATTTCACATCTACAATTTAAATAAGTTCATTTTCTCTGGTTGTATCACTTCTATTTTGTTACACGGATTTTTGTATTTTCCAACATAACAAAATTTTCAATAAAATTTATAAATAGTATCTTTTCTTATATTACAGGTCTGAATTTAAGCAAAGTATTTTTATGAATATCAAATTTAGTTAATTAAACATAATAATTAGTAATAAAAATCATAATAATTCCTTAGAGATAATAAAATTTACAAAAACTTTTAAATTATGGCTACTTTTTTTAACATATAAATATATCAATAAACTTGACACCTATTGTATTTGTTGTGGTTATGTTAATGACAACGGTTTATATTATTAATATTATATATTAATATATTAATTATAATAATATATAAATATTAATAATATATATATAATAATATATTAATTATTTTTAATTATTTTAATTCGTAAAATTCTGGGAAATTAGTTTTTACCACAAACATGTCTACCAGTTTTCATGTACAATTTTATTTAAATTTAATCACTTTTTCTGTTAAATTATTTTATAGCCTTTTTTTTGTAATACTTTTTGTGATTGATTTAGTTATGAGCCGCTATACGCGCTTTGTTTTATATTGTGACATTTATTAACTATTGTAAATGTAAAATTTAGCTGCACTTTTGCGGTGACATTTGATAAATGTATTTTTTTTAATGATGGATGAAAACTGTTTACTTTAATGAAGGATACTAACTTTTATGCTGTCATTTTGCAACAGAATAGTAAAAACTTTAAATTATTTTTTTTTTTACATTTTAGTAAAAAACTTTATCCAAATGTATAATTTAATTAGTTAATTAATTTTTTTTATTTTACCTTATTAAAATGTATTCTTCAGACAATTTGCTTTTCCTAGTATATTTTTGGTCGGTTAAGTACTATAATAATCTTAACAAGACTCCAAGGATGTGCAAAATTTATAAGTGGAAAATATTTTCGATATTAAAATATGGAAAAGCTTAGGGAAGTTCTTTTAGTTACAAGATTTGCTTCTTTCTATACAGGTGGTAATACCGTCACTAGTAGTTTAGTTGCTGATTTTTTTACCTTATAATATTCTTCCGCAGAACAGTGTAAAACCCGTGAGCATCTAATACAATATTTAGCTATTGCTAAATTTCGTTTTTATCTTTACTTACTGATGCTATTTTACGTGACTTAAAAATTAAAGAAAAATCATCTTCAGATTGTAAAACCACTGGATTTAGTTTTAGTAACAAAATGTTCATGATTTTTTAATTAGTTATTCAGGAGTTCTAAAAAATAACTTAACTATAAGGAACTTATAAAAAACGCATTATATAAAATAAGTGCAAGAGCTAGATCATATTTTTTTTGCCGGGTAATGATAAAGTTCTCCAGCATAAATTAAACAATTGCTACAAAGTGGATTTCATTTTATTTCATTATAATAATAAAAAATTATTGCAAAAAAAAACGACTTCAAAACAGATTTCATCTGTCAGATTACATCAAATATTGTAAATTCCTTTAATCTCTAATTTGAAATGTTTATACTTCTTATTATACCAAACAAAGCACTGGATATTCTGTCTAGTTTTTAGGTATTTGTATTTAACGGTTCAAAAAATATCGCCATATAGGTCAAATTACATTCATTTTGGGAACACCCTTTAATTTCTAAATTATAAGCTCCTTGTTATAGGGGACTTAGTAATACAGGTCCCTTGTAAGTTTCAGCTGTCTGTCTACAACGGTTCAAAAGTTCGAACACATACACCAAATAACATCAACTATTAAAACACCCGTTTATTTCCAAATCCAAATTTTATACTTGTTGTTATAGCGGAGTTAGTAAGACAAGTTCAGATTTCAATCGCCTGTCTACAAATGTTCAAAAGTATGGCCATATACAGCAAATTAAATGAACTATTAGGGCATTCTTTAATTTATAATTTTAAATATTAAAACTTGTGACTATAATGGCCATAGCAATCGGCACTCTGTTCATTTTGCAAGCATTTGTCTATAAAGGTTCAAAAGATAGGCCCATATAAGTCAATTTACGTGACCTATGGAAGCACCCTTTAAGCACCCTGTTTTTGTATACCTCTACTATTAAGAGCTATAGTAATACGCGGTCATTTTAAATTGTAAAGAAGTGCCCTTTATAGTTCATAATTCACTTTAAAAATATGTACTTTTTAAGATTATGAACTGTTTTTAAAACGGGACCAATCTTGAAGCATAATCTATCAAATTACAAAAAGTTTTCACAATCAGTTCAGAAATGACTAAATTCTGCAAGTTCAAACATAAAAACAGCAACATTCAGTCGAATTGATAACCTGCTTTGAAGTCGGTTAAAAACCAAATCTCGAAAGAGTAGCTGGAGTGCTACAAAAAGGTCATTTTAGGTTAATATTTTCTTTTGCTTATTAATGACCTTTGTTATAATACAATTCTTCAATATTTGATACTGCGAAGATGATTTTGAAACTGTCCTAAATTCAACTAAATTCTGAAATATAAGTATAAATATTTATCAAGAGATAAACTATGTATATCATGCCAAAATACTTTATGAAGAAATATTAGTTAAATATTGTTGATTTTACTAAGGCGGAAGATGTACTTGCGTTCGCAAAGAGATAAATTCTTCATTGATTCATATGTATAACCTTTAAGACAAACAAGAATTGATGAGCACCAATAAATATATGTCATATTAAATCCCTTAGAAAACATTTCTAATTTACTGCAATTGAAGTCCTGGGCTGTGGAATTTCTTGATCGGATAGCAATTACAATTACAGGTTACAATTCTTTCGTAATAAATATTCAATTGCAGAAACAGGGAATTTCTTATTTATTACAACTTTTATCAATGTACTTTTTATAGATTATCGATGAATGTGGTGAAAATATTTAATTTAAAAATAAGTTAAAAGATTATTCGGCATTCTTGTATTTGCTATCAAACTAAAAAAAAGTTTGAACCAGGTGTTAAACATCAGCATATAAATATTAATTTAATAGCCTCATTCAGATTATAGAGTTAAGAGCTAAAAATAATATTTTTAAAATATTTCATGATAGGAATTGCAGTCCAAAAGACGAATTAATTTTTATGTGCAAAAATATTTTTTAGTAAATTTTTAAATCTATTGACAACTCTTCAAAAAACATTTTACTTTCAATACAATAAAAAGTATTTTTCTACCTGTACCGATTTTAATTTAGCTTTTTTTTAATATAAAAACTACTGAAATTATATTCTTTCAAATCTATATTTGACTGAATTTATTACCATTTTAGTATTTTACTATTTGTTTTCTTTATTTAAATCTTTCGATTTCATGCTTAAGTGAGAAATCTACTCTTTAATTTTTTTTTCTGTTTTAACACACACGCACATTTTATACTCTACATTACTCTAGAGAAATGCAGTCTTGCATATTTTAAATGTTTGAAAGAGATATGTAAGAAATTGTTATAGATTTGTTGGATGATTATACATACTAATGCTTCCTACCTTATGTAACCTACCCAACAGAAAAATATGCAACGATTGTCGAAGGGTCTGTTGCACTCTAAAGAAATTTCAAAGTTTATTGTTTGCTTAACCCAATTCTACCAAAAAAATGGAAATATATTTAAATTTTGTCTGTAATAAGAAATATTCATAAAAAAAATTTATTTTCATTTACCTTAAAAATAGTTGTGATGTAGAGCGATGTCCATTGTTTCGGCACACTCATTCAAGACTTTCCAATTATTCCATGAGTACTTTGTGTTGAAAACAAGTTACGGAACTCATATTTGTGAAAACATATATTTTACTAGCAGTGCCCATGACTTCGTCTGCGTGTTATTTCTAATTTTCTTAAAATTCAAATTTAGAAAAATGTATTTTTAGCTATTTATTCCAGAGTTTTGTAGACAGCAATAAAAAATCTCCATTTACCAAAATAAAATGCTGGATGCTTTCACATTTGTATCACTAATTTTTCTACGAAATGAGTTATTTTTACGAAAATAAAGTGTTCTATATTGGAACCAAGGTTTTAAGAGACCTCTTTACAAAATTTTGTTTAAATCCATCGAGTAGTTTTTACGTGACATCTACAGACTACTAAAATAGTTATTTTGCATTTCATATCGATTATTACCTAACCAACATAAAAATGTTCAAAAAATATTCCATGTATATAAATAAATATCCTACAGTTTTATAATATGTACAGATAAAAATTAAATATAAAATATTGTTGTGTGTTGTGGCTTTATAACTCACGATCGGCCAAAGCGAATTCGATTAAATTATTATGGTTTGTTCGCAAAGTTGTTTAGATGGTTTGCACGAAAGCGGTCGACGCCTTCGTGAGTTATGACTTTTCAAGACATAATTAAAAAATGATACAACTAGAGTTAGATATATAAATATCTTTTTAAATAGAAAAATGTCCTGATATATAGGACGTAAGAGCAAAAGAATAGCAAGCGAAAGAAAGAACTTGAAAACTTTAAATATAGTTTTTTAAGACGCCATAAACATTCGGTAAAAGTACATGGTTATAGCATCCGTCTGTCTGTTTTTCTGTGACAAGCTTTTGTTTTCGTAATCGTATTAGCTAAGTATTTGAAATTTTATTAGAAGTAATATTAATACAGGCCTGTAACCTTATCTTTTTAACTAATATTAAGAAGTTTATCAGCTATAATTTATTTAGTTATTTTCCAAGAAGAATTAATAGTTAATAAATTATAATCATTTATTAATCAAACGTTGATGAATTGACAACATGAACTGAAATTTCTGCACTGATAGAATAAAACTATTTTCAGTATTCTGTTTTATGTTATTTTATCTTATTATATGTTTGCTAGTATCAGCTATAATCACATAAAATAGCTTTTACACTCAGTATTAAAATTTTGGCGCGACCAGATTATTTTTATAAATGTTTAAAACTAGCTTCAGTGTTTTGGTGCAATTTTATATTGGTAAAGCACTTAAAGGCATTTTTAAATTTAAATCGTTGCCTTCGATTTAGAAATATCGACTAAGGATTCACAGCTTTTACTTTGTCATTTTTTTAGCCACAACGATTAAATTATGGGTGCAAAACACATTTGAATAAAACAACAATATTAGCAACTGAAAATTGTCTGAATCTAATTAAAATTTAAAAACTAATAAAGTGGGGTGTATTCTAAAGTTTGGAGATGAATACTTCACTTACTTCTTGCAGTTTTATTTTGGTTATTGTCAGCTTTTACTTTAATTCACCTTGTTACAAGAGCTCACGATTATAACAATTAAAATATTATATTGGGGTGAAGAGAAAGCTTCAGCGTTTAATAACTATTTCTACAGTTCGATTCAAAATATAAAAGATGGTATACGTCAGTATTCTGCTGACAATATTAAGATATTTGGTACTTTGGTTCACATATCCACCCGTTTTAATTTGGAGTGTATAGATAACACAAAAATTGAGTTTATTTTAAACAACTTGCAAACAGATAAAATATCTGGTTATGATAACATCACTCTTAAGATGCTGTTAATCCGCAAAGCATCTGTAGCAGAAATAATTGCAATGCTATTCAACAAAATGGTTAATGATGCTAGATATCCAAACATTTTGAAAATACAGAAAATCATTCATATAGCTAAGTATGTAGGATCAAACAAAATTGAAAATTTTCGACGAATTTTGATCTTCTCCATTGTAGATAAGATTTTTAAAAAAGTTATGTTTAAACAACTAACAAATTATCTTGAGGTTAACTAAATATTATTTTATCGTCAATATGGACAAAGGGTTGCGGAGCTGTGGAAGCCGTGATAAATAACATCTGTGGCGGTCTTGATGCTAGATACAACGGAGTACGGCGTATTTTTTGATTTATTAAAGGCATTTGACTTAGTTGACCACAAAATAAATACTCGGTTTCTCTGTCAAATTTCTTCAGTTATTTGAGGATTATTTAAATAATAGGAAACGATATGTTCCGATAGCAGAATCAAGAATTTCTGAACTCAGGTCGACAAAAATTTTGTATTTTCAGTCTATTTTAAAGAATAACGTAAAACTGAAAGAATAAAATCAAACCAACACTTATAGAAAAACAAAATGGTGACTTACGAATGAATATTGTGGAAAAAATAATAACTTTGTAATTAAAAAATTTAATTAATTAAGAAAAAGATTTACCTTAAAAAAAGTTAATTTTCGCTTAACGAAAATCAAAGGCGACTCACATTATTTTATGTTGTAATTTTTCAAATTTAAAAATTTTACACATTCGCATATGCAAACTCGCTTATGCTTATGTTTGCTTCTAAATTCACTTCAGCTTGCTTCCTTGTCTAAATCTATAAGGATTTCTATGAATTTCGCTTGAAAATCCTCCTGTCTTTCTTATATTAAAATAGGATTCGATATAAAAAGCATTTGCTACACTTTACTTTTGCATATTAATAAAGGCTTTATTTTACATACAAAAAATTGCATTTTTATTCTACTTCAATATGGTTTTACCAAAAAGAAAAAGTAAGTAAAAAAATTTTACTCTTTTCTTTCATTTATTTGTAGAAAAATTAATGTGGGTTTTTTGTTGTTGGCATAACATAAGTTTATATGAAACATGTGTCAAACTATATTTAAAAGCACAGAACTTATGTGTGAAATAATAATATCTGATAGAAACTAAAATAGCATAAAAGTTTTTGAAATATTAAGTCTACCTGAAAGAGTTGTTAGAATACTGGCATAATTTATTTTAGAAGGGGTGAGCAAAATTACTGTGTCAAGGGAGCTATAAGATGTATGATATATCCCATATTTTATAATATTTATAATACTTTTTAAAATCAACAAGGAAAGTTTTTGTAATTTCAAGCAAAAAAAAAAATAGTACTCTTAATGCCTGTAAATACTACTTTATCCACCCTTTAAATTTATAGTTTTTGCTGCTAAAATTAAAAAAAAAATTAGAATTGAATTGATATTAGAGAAAAACTACAATACTACGTCTAAAGATCTACTATTTCCCTTGCCAGATGCTAAAGCACCTCTCACCCCCTGGGGGTCGATTCTGGTTCTGTGAAACGGTGAAATCAAAAGTTTTTTTATGTTTTCATAGAGTTTCCGATTCTTGTTTAGTGAAAAAATAATAAATAAATTCAAATGGAATGAAACCTTAAGAGGCGAGCGCGCAAGCGGGAACCAAAAAGAAATTTTTATTTAATTACTTAGAAGAAAATCTGGACATTGCCAATGATAAGTAATAATTGAAAAAAATTAATAAAAATTATCTTCTAAAAAATGCATATTTACAGATTTGTAACTGCGGCATAGAGACGAAAAGTGGAAAGAACAAGCGGAGGGACTTAACGCTATTGGTGGTACCCAAAAATACGGTAAAAAATGGAAGAAGTATTGGAATGATTTTAAGTTAATATATTTTTTGCGCATTTGCGTTTAAATTACTCTTATTTTTAACTACAATACTAGGCTTAGCACTCGTGCTAAATTCTCCGAAATAAAAAAAATGAACAAAGAAGTGGAGTTAATAACTTAAGTTGTCTAAAAGCACTTTTGTCTCTAGAAGAGCGCATTATATAAATCACCACTGTGGAAGCGGTAGATCGAGATGGAACACCGGAAGTGGGTTTTAAAAATTATTTTTTGGAAAGCAATGATGACAGAAGTTGTGAAGAAGTTGCAATAATTGTCGCTGACGCAAATATAGAAGAAGACACTGCAACTAAATCTGCGCTTACACCCACTGCCACTACGACTTCAACTAAGGAACCTACGCGTACTCGAAAAGAAAGCAGCAAGACCCTTCATTCAGATGAATTTTTCAAAATGGACAAAAAAAGCTAGAGGAATTAAAAAGTGCTAACAATTTGAAAAATGA
This sequence comes from Gymnosoma rotundatum, assembly GCA_916610165.2. Taxonomy (NCBI): domain Eukaryota; kingdom Metazoa; phylum Arthropoda; class Insecta; order Diptera; family Tachinidae; genus Gymnosoma; species Gymnosoma rotundatum. Next base: position 141,116,210 of record OU744336.1, on the reverse strand, counting down.
ACCAATTGAAATATTAAAACAACAAGTGGAAGCAACAAAACTTCAAAGGGAAGCAATTAAGTCGAATACGCAGGTTAAAGAAAATCTCGTAGAAACGATTCAACAACTTCATAATATATTAGTTGAAAACAACACAAAATAACACAGACTATGTACACATATCCAAAAATACCAAATATACTGGTATATATGTATGTGGTAGTTGTTTTTTAATAATAAAGAATATAAGTTTAGCGAAGTCTTAAAATAAAATAAGAGCCACCTACAATATTTGTTTGTTTTATAATATAACAATATATTAATAAATTATGAACTTATTCAAAAAATAGCTTGACTCAAAGAATACTGTTCGACGAATTTTTTAATCATGACATAAAAAATAAAAACTTGAAAATAAAATAAGTATAAAAAATTTGTAAGTTAAATAGTTTTATTTGAAAAAGGATAATGAACTAAGCGAAAACAAATAGCTCATCAATCTAGCGCAGTGATCAGACCAAAAAATGGTGAGGCGCTCGTATCCTAAGTTGACTCTTTATACAAATTTCACTCTTCCTACGATTTTATTTTTTATCTAATCAATGTTCTAGATGCATGAATTATTTGTTGGAGTTTAGTACATTTTCCTTATTTTAAATAAAAATGTTTAACTTACAAATTTTTTGTACTTACTTTATTTTAAATTTTATTTGGTTGGGTGGTATTTAGATGGTTTTATTGAAAAGGGAAGAAATTCCTTGTGGACCATACTGTGCCTAAGTATAATGTATGCATTCTCTTTGTTAGTAAACGAAATGTTTTGAATTTAAAAATTTTTCAAAAATTACAAAAAAAAAATGGTTTAGTAAAATTTTAGCAACAATACATGTGGCTCAAGCAGTTAAAAAACTCGTTTGCCGCTTAGAGCCGCTTCAAAACTGCTAAGCTTTATATCTGTATTAGACTTTAAGATTTTATTAACATAGATACGAAAGTTTCACGGCTACATTCGAACGAAACACTTTTTCATTAAAAGAACGGGAATCGCAATTTGGGAATTGTGAAATGATAATATGCAAAGCTGTTATGAAAACGAAAATGAAAAGTTTTTTTTTCATTTCACCGTTTCACAGAACCAGAATCGACCCCCTGGTCAGCAAAGCATTCTCAGGATTTCTTTATTACTTATGTTAGCAAATTTTTTTTTTCCAGCCAGTGCTTGCTAAACTAATTGCTCAATCTAAGCTGAAGCAAAAAAGGTGTATAATCATTCACAGATGTCAGTAGTATCACCTTTTGTGTCTATAGTGATACTAATCGATTCGAATCCATCAGATGGTTAATACACACTTATAAATGTAACTGCTCCTGCTCTTAGCCACTATGTGTCTTTGAACCAAGCATAGCGTAACATTATTATTGTTGAGTACCCTTTTTCCTAGTTAGCTTAGAGATAAACTCATATAAACTTGGTCCTCTAAGTGAGAGATTGTAGCCATAAAATTATTTTTATATATTTACGCGTACACATTTTAAGAGAGTCAGAATTAAGACTTAACTATTTTTTTGATAGCTATTATAAAACCGTGGTGGACTAAAAATGAAAGTTTAAAAATTCTTTTTTATTACGTCGAAAAATGGAAATAAATTATTGGTTGATTTAATCGCCCATGTCTGAATTTAATTAACTTGCGTTCAAAATAAGAAAACCATTCAAATTAGTTCTGTCATATTAATTTATTCATTTTTTTTAATATACAGAATTTTCGTTTTCGTTTTAGCATAAATAAGCCGTCTTGAAATAAAGTAGTTTTTAGAATTTTAGAATATCAGTACATGAAAGAATTTTTAAACCTCTAGAATATTTAAAAGTTAATATTAAATTTTGTACTGACAAACTTATTACCGTTAAAAGTATCAAAATATAAATTGAAGATTTTCGCACATTCAATTATACTTGTTTGAAAATTAACCTAATCGAGTAATGATCCTCTTTTTGGCGGTCTGTGACTTTTTTTGTTTTGTAAGTTGACCTACAAAAACAAATTTGTAAAGTAAAAGAAAAGTAAGTAATTTTATTTTCTACAACAAAATTTAAATAAATAAAAAGTAGTTAATTTTATTTTCTAAATTTATTTTATTTTCTAATTTTATTTTCTAAAACGGCTCTTTTGCGACTTTATTTATATAAAACAATCCTTTGTGGCTTATAATATATTTCCCGGCCATTAGTTCTTAGCGTTCATTAAAAAAAAAAAACTCGGTAACATGAGAAAGTTTCCAAAATCGCTGCTTCTTAACGAAGGAAATGCAAAGCACCCCAGAAAACACAGCCAAGTGTCAAGTTTGTGTCAGCCTCTTAAAGGTTGGATTATACTTAAAAACATGCACGTATACTTAAGGACTCACCGGCATGTGGTTAAAGCGAGGGGACACACATTAAAATACCTCTTAGTTATAACTGCAATTTGTCCTCGAATAACTTAGTGATTACGCCGGTAATTCAAATTTCTTATAAAATGCAAAACTTGCTTCTTGAGTGGCACTGCAGTTGGTGGAGAAGAGATTGTTTAAATATAGTTTTTTTCCCCGTGACTGAAACAAAGAGAGGTTTAAAGGGCCCCATAGACACGAAAATGCTCCAACATACCGTTTATATGTATGTCGCTATTGCTATCACTAAATTTTAAAAAACTCTACTAAGTAAAAACAAGGAATTACAATCATTCGGAAACTAAATTAAACTTTGAACTTAATTATCACGGTATTACGTTACATAGCATATATTTAATAGATTTTTTAGAATAAGTTGAAAATTCGAAAAAACAAGTCCTAGCATAACTTCAACGAATTCATAATGGTAAGAACAAGACATAAAGCATTCTCTGTAAAAATAACTATCTCTCTTAAAAGAAGTTATTTTAAATGCTCCCTTTTAATGTTAGCAACAAAAAAGTTAAGAGGACTATTAACAGAACCGTTATTTGTATATGTATATATATCATGAATCATGTATATATATGGTAAAACAAAATGAAATGTTAAACTGCTAAACTACTTTACATTGCCACACTTTCCTTATAGTTAAATAAGCGCATACATGAAATTATGCACTAATACATTGCCAGCGTCCTTAAGTTAACAGTCCCAACAACGAGTTAAATAGAAAAATAAAACAAAGCTAAAAGGAAAGAAACAAATTAGAGAACATATTTTAAAAATATTGGCATGAAATGTAATTTAATAACAGGAACAACGTTTAGTTTAAAAGTTGCCGGTGAAGTTTAAGCAGCATAAAGCGGAGAGGAATGGAATTAAATTAATAAAAAAAAAACATTTTATCAAAATATAACTAAGTACGCTATCTTAAGAAATAAAAAAAAATAATATTAAATAAATTCTGGAACCTAAATATATGTGTTTTGTTATCTATTTTCTATACAACAAAATAAAACAATATATTTTCTTTTGATTTTATTTGACTTCCTTGTTTTGCCAAATATGCACAAAAGTTATATCAAATATGTTTGTTACTGAACAAAACACTATGACACAGAAGTAAAGTGTGTGATAACAGATTTAAAGATAAATGGAAATTATGCAGTAAGATGCAACATATATTCTCGCAGCTGTTTTTTTGAAATTAATTTAATAAATAAATGTGCCAGTATTTTTATGAAAACCCAAAAATATGCTGCAAGCATATCATATGTATGCATACCAAGTAGGAAACCCAATACTTAAAATTAACCAATTTAAGCAGTGTAACTGAAGATTTTTCAGCTAAGACATTTTGTTGCTTTTTTAAAGTGGCATTCCATTAGAACAATTATTATAAAACCCTTAAAAAATTGATTATGCAGCTATGAGGCTGCCAAACGCTCAAAAATAAAATAAATAATTACTCGTATATCAATATTCTATTATAATAATTAAATATCATATTAATTACATTTAAACTTAATTATATTAAAATCTAAGGTTGAGCCGCTATAGTCTGCCAATCTGTTCAGGTAGTTAGGAAAGGCGCTTCTCTGCGATACGTGGAACCGTAACAGGACAGATTTTAAATTTTAGCAATTTTAAATATTAAAAAAGACTTGGTCAAAAATAAAATAACTGCTTATAATTATCGTAAAATAGATTGCAAACAAGTAAGTATGCTATATTCGGCTATGCTGAATCTTATATGCCCTTCACCATTTATGTCAATCTAGTTCAGTAAAGTAACTCAATCAAAAATGCAAATATTGAGATGACATAGAATTAAAAAATTAGAAAAAAAAATCAATTCTGCATATATATAATTTTACATAAAAATGTCACCGGCTCTTAATGGATAAAGCATTTTTGGAAAATTTTAGTATTTCCTTGAAAATCTCTTCAGAAGCTTTAAAATTGTACCCAAATTGATATTTTAAAGAATTTGAATTAGGCGTGAACCAATTTTTTACTTGACGTTTATTAATTCTATATTATGCAATATATTTGCTCTTTTTGCTCGAAGTTACTTCATTGTTCTAAATATTATGCGGATATTAGAAGTAGGTATGGTGTTTTGCCCGCTGCGTCTAAGGACATTGACCGATCTTACTGATTTCCAATAGCACCTCTTTAGACACTATGTCTGATCGATTTCGAAGGCAAACTTGATTTCAATACTAACACGAACGGATAGATGGACATCGCTCCATCGATTTCGCTATGCATACGAACTTAAAATATGGGTTCGGAAATGGATATTGTAGAAATTACAAACGGAATGAGAAATTTACTTACTTTGTGGTGAAGGGTATGATAAATAAATAAAAAGATGTAAAATTTTTATAAATAAGTATTTATTTCAAAATAAAAAAGCAAGTGTTTTACCTAAAAAGTCATTAATGTACATTTACAGTATAGCGAAGTCTAGTACTTATAAGATTTCGAGCGAAATATAGTTGATTTTTAATACATTTTCCATACAAAACAAAATCGATGGATTTTGACAAAATCTTCTCTAAATCTAGTGGTATTTAGTAATGCAACTATAGTTTTTTTTCATATTGTAAAAAAAAATAATACGCTGCACAAGAAAAATGGTAGTTTTATTAAAAAACAACATTAAATTTACCGAAGGTTAGTACAAAAGCAATTACAAATGTACAAGACGAGTTACAAAGAGAACGACAAAGAAATGCTTTAAGTTGTGTGTGGACTTCGTCTCACCAAATTAACATTAAGATTAGTTGGTTAAATAGATGATGTTTAGGACGTACATAACATAAGGTAGATAGATGCGAAGAATGCTGATGAAGGATGTGGCGGTCCAGAAAATACTGCCTTTCATTCTGGTAGCGTCTAATTTTTCTTGTTTTGTTTGGAAAACGTCCGCATACATTTGTAAATAATTTTTCTTTCTAAAAATGTTTAGAAATTCAATTAAAAATGAACAAAAGAAAAAACTGAAAATAATTCAATTTTCATTAATTTAATTAATTTAATTATAAATTTAATTTATAAAAAAAAGTTTTGGTGTAGTGCTAATGCACTATTATGTATATCCACTATCGGCGACTAAAAAAATCTTCTTAAAATAAAAACATGAATGTGTTTTTATCGCCCTCCAGGAAATGTGTCTAGCCATACCAATGATATGATACAAAAAGTATACATAATTTTCTTTAAGCTGCCAAATAAATGGAAATAACAAGAACAACTTTTCATTTTTCTTTAGATTTTATGTTTTTGCTTTAAAAAATTCATAATGTGATAACTTCCTGGTGTTAGGACAAACAACAAACATAAAACAAGTTTAAGAATGATAATAAAAGAAATAAAAAAGCTAAACTACTTCAAAATATAACGGCATAATTTTTTTTATACTTATGTCCATGTTCATTGACACTTATTTTATAAATCATTATAAATTTGTATGAATTAATATTTATTTTTATATCTTAACATAATTAATGTTAGTTAAAGCACTGGAATGCCACAAAATGTTGCCTTTTGAAAGAATTTTGTCAGCACTAAATTATGAAGGTGAATTTTAAATAGAACAGTTTTCTTCCAAAACCGAAGTTTCCTATTAAGCTAAAAAATCTTAATTAGTCACCTGCCTTTAAATAATTTTGAAATCAACGTGAATTATACTTACCGTAATTAATTAACCTAAGATTTGTATAATAATTATATAACAACTTACCTTTTAACTATATTGAAACCCTTGGATTTATACTTACCATAATTATAATGACGTAAGTAAGAAAAAAAACAAAACGACGGTCTAGATCATTGATTCTCAACCACTGTGCCGCGGCACTTTTGTGTGCCGCAAAAGTATAAAAGTGTACGGCCTAACTTTAAAGTATAACAATGTTGAAGGAATTAAATAATACGAATTACAAAAAACTGGGTTGTCAATACTTCTGCAGCGCTAACAAACATAATCAATGGCGTCATATGGCTTTTTTGTAACCAAATTACTTGGATGTTTGTAATGTAAAAACGGCGAGTTAAAATATCAGCTGAGCTATTTCAGGTGTCATGTGTAATGTAAGTTTGTGACAATAGTAGTTTTGTTTTTGTTTCTCACATCGTATTTGTGTGAATTTTTTTGTGTTAAATAACATTAAACTAAAAAAGAGAAAGATTATTATATGTAGAAGAAAAGGTGCCATTATAAATGAAATTATCAAAAAGCATAATGCTCAAATTTCACATTTTAAGTGTTTTTATTATTTACATGTAGTTAATTATTTATAAACGTACTGACACATTATTTTATTTATAAATTAAATAATTATTATAAACTATTTTACGCAGTGTGTAATTGGTGGTAAGTAAATAATTTTAAGAGTTTTTTTTTCTTTTTATTCCACCTATTTTTTAAATCGTTAAAGCGTGTCGTAAGAAAAATCACTGCTCTGGATTAACGAATTATTTCATAAGATTTTAATAGCAGCTCCATTTACAGGGTACACCAACAATAGCTTATGTATTTAGCATTCCTAAATAGCACGGCGTTAACGCTTGGCAACTGCAAAATTAGATTTTGATAGCGCTTTAAGTAGTGAAGTTGGCTGCTTTGTTGTTTGTTTATTTTGTTCGTAATTACTTTCGTTATAGTTAAAATTAATAACAATTTAGTTATTATCAGGTAAATCTAGCAAATATATCGCTCATTTTTATCATTATTATAGAGCCAACGTCGACGTTAAAGGTAGGCGCTAGTAAAAGCCAGGATTCAATATTATACACAATCGTGCTATTTAATCACACATAAGTTCAACAGATTTCTGTTCTACTTTAAAAACCGTTATAAATGGCGTTATAGGTTCAACTCTTTTATACAAAAAATTTTAAAAGCATATGGTTTTTTTTCATGAAACGTCTATTTTTTTTACTGATTTCTTTTTTCTAGCAAAATGTCATTAAGGTATTTTTTCATCATGTGGTCCTGAAATTAGACTTGTTGCAATACTGTGACATTTAGACATTTTTAAGAACAGCGCTTTTATGAGAGATCTCATCAAAACCATTTCATGAAATGTGTTGTCATTTAAATGCAGACATTTACAAATAGCCTGCATTAAAAATTTTATTTTATTTTTCAGAGTGCAAAGGCTTTGAAAGATTTAATAAATAGATATATTAAAAATGTAAATTTCTTATGATTTAAGCCTGGTACTCTGTTCAATTTTTCATGCGGAATGCTGTCAAATCACATATATAAAAAATTTGTATGAAAAAGTCATGAAAAGATGTTGCAGAAGCAGTACTCTGTTTTTACTGTGGAAAAACATATGAAATGTTTCTGGCAACATTTTATCCAAGCTGTGAAATAAAGCAAGTAGGCATTGTTTCATGCGGAATTTTTCATACAACAGCTGATCGTATGTCTTTTACTTACGTTTTTAAAACAATGATACCACACTTTAAATGTCAAATATTCCACATGAAATAATCAATGTTGCTCAACAATTTTCACAAATATGAACAGAGTACCAGGCTATAAGGCTTAAAAAATTTTTGAAAAGTTATTGCAAAAGAATCAAAAGATTAACTTCTAGATAATTATGAAATTTCATAAGATTATTATGAGAACATGTTTTCTTTATTTTTCACGTCCACAGTTGTAGACACTATGTACAAAGTAACGGAGATAGGTAACTTCGGTTGTAATAAACCTAATAATTGAGGGTTGTTCTTAAAATACAGTCAGTAAAACGTTTAGATATAATCTCTTATTTAAACAGTATTGTTACTTGTATAATGTCTATTTATGCTTATTTGTTAAAGAGCATTGCCACAAAAAACTAGTTAGGATAAATACATTAGCATAAATTACCATACATTATACAACCTTAAACATTTTTTTGTAATCTTTAAATTAGTTGGTGGCTGTTGCAACTTATTGTTGTATTTTTATAATTTTGCCCTTAAAACACTACTTAAAATTGTATAATCTTCGTGTTTCATTATTAAAACAGCAGCAACAAGAAAAGTAATAACAAAAGAACTGATAATAATAGGAAAAGACTACACAGGATTTTCTAGTATCTATAGACCAATAGTATTTAAGGTGTTAAAGAAATATGCACACGTTTGGCCAAATATCTTTTAATACAGTCGATGGCATAACGTTCAGCAATTTAAAAAGGCCAGTCGAAAATAAAAAAAAAACTTTGCAAACGAATCCTGAGAATTCTATGGACTAAAAGAAGTTTTCTTGTGAACTAACATTTGAAAGCTTTATATAAATCAGGGTTTAAATTGCTTACTTAAAAATAGCAACATCACTAAGATCTTTGCTTTGCTTGCAAGCAAAGAAAAAAACAAACTAAATGTCTCAGCATTTACACAACATTTCATTATAAACGAAGCAACAGCAAATGCAAAAAGATAGAAAGAAACTCATATACTTATGTGTTTCTTTCTGCAGCAAAGCAAACAGCAAAGCATTTATTTTGAAAACGTTTGTTGCTGCTTAAGAAATAAGTTGATGTTTGTTACTTTTTTTATGCTGATTTTTAAGAAAAAAGAAAACAACATTTAATAGTGAAATAAAAACAACGTTTTTATGTATCTTCTTACGTACTGTAGGTAACAAATATATACATAAATACGTTACCAATGTTAAAAGAAGCAGCGAGCTACAGCAAGTAACAGTAAGAAAAAGCAATCGTTGTTAACCACGACTTCATAGTAAAGAGTTAAGCAATAGCAAAAATAAAAATAAACAATAAATTGATTCCTTAAGCAACATCAAACGTTTTTAAAGTAATTGCTTTGCTGACTGCTTTGCTGCAAAAAGAAACACATAGTTAGCTGAAGCAAATGCGTTTCTTTCTCTTTTTTGCATTTGCTTTTTGCTGTTGCTTTGATCATAGTGAAATGTTTTGTAAATGCTGAGACATTACTAAATTACTGTCTTGAATATTTTGAAGACAGTAAATAATACAGTGATTTGACGTATGCCGAAAATTTTTTTTTATAATTGTTTTAACTTAATGAAATTTTAATTAAATTATTATTTTAATTACTAAATTTTTTTTTGCATATAACAATAGAAATGGAAACTAGCAGGAAGAAACGCTAAAGCTATTTTAAATTTTCCGAGAAGGTGCTCATAATAAATTGTCATTATTATTGTCTGGACGCTTACACTACAGAAGCAATTGTCAGCATTTTTGACAACTAATGCGTATTATTTTATTGTCATGACAGCATTTTCTAATGTAAACTTGGCGTAAGATCCATTTAGGAAAATTTTGTTTACAATTTTCTGTTTTTAGGAAAATTGACTACTTTAATTTTTGACAAATTTTATATTAAAAACGAAACACATAATAACTTAATTGTAACAGATTTTTGATTGTGAAGAGCCAGGCAGAAACTATAACTCATCTGAGTTCGTAGTTGATTAGAAACGTGACCACAAATCGCCTCAATCAAACATCTCGTTATTAAGCAAGACTGCATCTTTGTTTTGAATAAAATATTGTATCGACATGCTCGTTCATTAAGTAAAGATTTTTTTACTTTTTTTAACACCTAAAGAAATATACATATTTTATTTCAACGAAAGTAGACCACTGAAACGATAATATTTTAGCTGCGTTTCAAATTAAAAAAATATTTATTATTGCTTTCTACCTTGAAATGGTATTATTGTAATTAAAAAAAAATTTTGAAATCGATAATTATTGCTGATCACAATGAGTAGTAAAACATGAAATATGAGCAAAAAAAGGAATAGAATATAATTATAATAAGAATTCCATTATTTTTATACGACTACTTGTTTTCTATTTCTAGGTACCATTTTAGGAAATACTGAAAAATTAAAAGCAAAAATTCTAATAGGAGAAATTTTAAATTCTAATGAAACCAAAACAACAACTACAGAACCATGTTTCTCAACCTTGTCAATACTAAGAGCACCAACATCAACGGAAACAACATTATCTACACTAACAAAAGCAACTGCATCTTCAACCAAATCAATAAAACACATGTTATATGAACGAAACACAAGAAATTAAACACCCTAACAAGAAAATCATTGTAGCTCTCATAAGGAATGTAAAAAAAAAAATCGAGAACAACACAAATATGACAACAGATAATAGTTATGAAATATTAAAGAGTTATTTGACAACAACATCTGGGAAAACAATAACTACAAAAATACAAGATGAACATCAAGAACAACTATCTAAATCATTGGCAGTCTTAGGAATATATTTAAAAAAACAATGAAAAAAGTTTTTAAGTAATCGTAGTACATGCCAGCATAAGTGATTTTAACAACAAAAATAATATACTATTGTCTTTATTAGAAAATACTACTAACGTTGTAGTAGCATAGAAAGAAATGTTATCAAACCTAAAGCTATCAAAGACAAAAGCTCTGAGTACTTTTATAGCTACATCTACAATGAACCCCTTTATGAATTTTAACAAAGATCTTCGAACATTTAATGTCAAATAGCAAAAACATAAATGAAATCGCATTCATATCTGTGACCTTGTTGTCATAGAAAATAACAGAAACTAGAAGTTACATTCTTTGGAATTTTTATGACGACAACAACAGTTAATAGCTACAACAAGAGTCATCTAATAAAAGCAGTATTTACAACGATAGCAGAAAAACAAGAAAACCAAACCACATGGATGGCAACAATGGTAGTAGTGGTGAGAGCAGTTGTGTTAGCAGAAGTCATTTATAACAATTGAATATCATCAACATAGCATCTGCTGTTGACAATAGTTCTACGAAAAACACTTCCACAATAAATTTACAATATACTGATGATAAAGAGAATATTTTGAAAAGAGAAAACAAGTTCAAAAGAAATATTTTTTTTAGTTTTTGGTAGTTAAGCCATAAAGCACATATTTATAACAGCATAAAAATAACAACAGCAGTAACAAATGAAACGTCATCATCATTATTATATAATAAAACATCCACACACTCTGTCATAACAGCAGTAGCATGAACATTAACGACGACATCAACATCAAACTTAGTAAGACTGCTATATTCAGCTATGACGTGAAGGTCAGTGAAGTAACTCCAATCAAAAAAGCAAATATTACGGTGACAGAGAACTAAAAAATAAAACAAAGAATTAAACACCTACTACATATATATACACTGCCGCTCATCTGATTAGGTTTGGCATTAAAAAAATTTTGTTTACCATCTCTGTCTAAAACTAACGCATAAACTAGTAATATAATTGGTTTTATTTCAAAATTGCATGTATACCTAAAATCTTTGCAAAAAATCTAACGGTAATATTGTGCCGTTATCTTAATACATGCTGTAAAAGAAATATTGTATTAAAACGATGCTTTTTTTTAAGCTCATCAGAATAGGTTTAACAACAAAAAACAAATAAAAGATTATTTTTGTAAGTTTTTTTTGATAAAATAAAAATTGTTTTTTCAAATTAGTTTAATATTTTATAAATTAATAGTGTGTGCTTCCACCTTTATTCAGAATGACTTCGAATATTCTTTTTGGCATTGAATCATAGAGTTTGGCCAGATAATTCAGGTTGATTTCGCTCCAAGCTTCTTGAATGGCAGCAATCAAGTCATTTTTGTTTTCGAATTGACGGCCCGACTCGTAAACCTTACGTGAAAAAAATTCCCATACATTTTCAATAATATTAAGGTCGGGAGAATAAGGAAGCCATTGCAGTAAGCCCACATTCTGCCCATCAATCCACAGTTTCACCAGCCTTGCAGTATGAATTGGAGCGCTATCATGTTGAAAAGTCCATGAAATGGGTCCAAAGATGTCATTGAATAGTGGAAAAGCTTTTTCTAGGACTCCTTTATAATTTACTGCATTCATTTTCGTTGAAAGAAATTGCAGTTCAACTGTGCCGTAATATGAAATAGCACCCCACACCATAACACCACCTGAACAGCTATGATTTCGCTTTAAATAAAATTCTTCCTTACGGAGATCATGAAAATAGTAATTGAAACCATCAGGACCATCCAGATTGAACTTTTTTTCGTCTGAAAAGACAACACGTTTCCATTCGTCCTTCCAGGTCATGTAATTTTCAGCAAACTTTAGGCGGTGTTCCTTACGTAAAGAATTAAGTGATGGCTTTTTTTGTAGTTTCAATCTTTTTAAGTGTTTGGCATTTTGAATGACTCGCTTTACAGTCGCTAAACTACTTTTACAACCAACTTTTTCCTTTATTTTTGCCGCTGATTGCTTCGAATTGGAGGCAGATCTAACGATCGCTCGTCTTTCAGTTGCTGAAGTTGCTCTATAAGTGCCTCCTTTCATGTTTTTTCCATAGGTATTTTCATTTCGTAAGAAATTACTAACACAATTTTGGCTTTTGTTAATTTTTTTGCAATTTTATTGTGAGAAAGACCTCCTTCTGCGTAGATTTTAACTTTGACCCTTTCGGCTTCAGAAAAGGGTTTCCACGACCCATTTAAATTACAAATTGTTGTAACAGTTTAGAAATTAAAAAAAAGTTATTCAAAACAACGCACTCGCGGTCAAACGTTAGTGTAAACTAATACAATTAGTCGTAAACCTATTCTGATGAGCTTAAAAAAAAGCATCGTTTTAATACAATATTTCTTTTACAGCATGTATTAAGATAACGGCAAAATATTACCGTTAGATTTTTTGCAAAGATTTTAGGTATACATGCAATTTTGAAATAAAACCAATTGTATTACTAGTTTATGCGTTAGTTTTAGACAGAGATGCTAAACAAAGTTACTTTAATGCCAAACCTAATCAGATGAGCGGCAGTGTAATTTTACATAAAAAATTCCATCGGTTGTTATTGGGTTAAGCATTTTTTTAAATTTAAGTACTTCCTGTAAGATTGCTACGAATTCATTATTGATATTTTCAAATAACTGAACATTTCAGAACCCCGTAACTCGCAAAATATGGGCGAGTGCCAATTTTTTCTCTTGGTGTTTTTTTCTTATTTTTTATATCTCTATCGTCCCGTATATTTTTTTTTTGATTAGAGTTACTTTATTGTTTCAAATGACATGAAAAAATTAGAGGTAGGCGTGGTGTTTTGCCTCCTCCCTCGAGGGACATGGACCGATCAAGCTGATCGGCACCTCTTTCAACAGTATATTTGATCGATTGATTGTGAAATCAAGTTTGCCTCGGCAAACACTAACACGGAAGGATAGATGGATAGGCGGACATTCGGACATCGCTATGCATTAGAAGTCAGAATAAATAAACGTTAAGGGGTCAGAAATGGATATTGTAAAAATTACACACGGAACGACAAACTTATATATATCCTTTTTTCACTTTTTGTGGTGAAGGGTAAAAAAAGAGATAATGAATGTTTTCCTCAAAGAAGAAGAAAACAAGCATCTAACATATTATTTTTTGTTGATTAAACTTAACCTAACAGAGTAAATGTGCTCAATGTCACGAAAAGTTATGACATTTTATAATCATGGATTTTTTTATATCATTTATATTTAATACAGATCCGTTAGTAATTTCTACAATATTCTAAGTTCTTATGCTTAGCGAAGTCTATTGAGCGATATCCATATGTCTGTCTATCTTCGTTTTATTACCTGAAAAGATCATTCACATTTTCATAATTTTGCTATTAAAAATCAACATGATCGGTAAATGTCCATCGAGGAAGCGGACAAAACACCACGCCAATAATTTTCTCATCTACAACGTAAGACAGTCAGTTAATTTTTAAAAAAAACTTTGGCTATTTGTATGTGAGACTTTGAAATTCCCACAAATCGCACTAAGTAATAATGTGGTTTTTAACAGTCTTTATTATAACTTCGAAAATAAATATATTTAATCGGCGTATTTAAATTTGTTTTGGACTTCAAAAAAAGAAGGGGTAATCAATTCGACTGAATGTTACTTTTTTATATTTGTGCCTGCAGACCTCAGTCATTTCTGAACCGATTTTGATTTTTTTTGTTAATATGATAGACTCCGTCTTGTAAATAACAAATGTACAAGACGAGTTACACAGAGAACAATAAAGAAATGCTTTAATTTGTGTGTGGACTTCGTCTCACAAAATTAACATTAAGATTATTTGGTTAAATAAATGATGTTTACGACGTACATAACATAAGGTAAATAGATGCGAAGAATGCTGATGAAGGATGTGGCGGTCCAGAAAATGGTGCAATTAATCCTGCTAGCGTCTAATTTTTCTTTTTTTTTCTTTGGAAAACGTCCGCATACATTTGTAAATAATTTTTCTTTCTAAAAATGTTTAGAAATTAATTTTAAAATGAACCAGAAAGCCGAAAATAAGTCAATTTCCATTCAATATTAATTAACTTAATAACATTTAAAAGATATTTTTAAATGTATATATAATAATATAATAAAGATAATGTATTAATCTCTGAGTCGAAAGCCATAGCTGGTAGGCATATTTTTTTCTTTTTGGAATAACTACATTAATTGTGGTATTTTAATTAATAATAATTAATTAATTAATTAATAATTTCATTAGAAATGGTATGAAAATAGCTTTTGCTTGAAAACTGAAATTAATATTTAAGCAATATTTACATGTTCAGAAAGAAGACCATTAGACAAATAAGCCATAGATATCTGCATTTGTGTCGAATAGTCATCAAACGGATTTCGTTAAAAATGGAACAACATTGGATTATACTTAAATACTGAAAATTTCGCCTATACAGCGTCTAAACATTAGGAAAACAATGCTGTTAAAACAATGTTAACAGATTTATGTAACAATTCTTCTACCATGTCATATTCATCCGAACTTATGCTACCTATAATACCAGCTTAACTCGTCGAAAATTAGGGTGGTTCTTTAATCCTTCAGAATATGACTTTTAGTTACAATAAAATTAAAATTAGGTAGCTGTAAATTTGAATCCATACATATGTATATATCGGGGTGCAAAATTTTAAATAAAAGCAAAACCATACAAAATAATAACAAATAAAAATAGTAAACAAAAATTAGGAAACTGCAAAGGTTTTTATTTTAATAGAGAAACGGAGATGTTAATTGTCTCTCTCTTCAATACCCGCCCATGACCTTGCTATTCTTTGGAACATTTGGATAGCCCACAAATATCTAACTTTCGGTTAACTAATTGTTTCGCGAAATTAAGGAAGAAATCTTACATTTTCATTTTAACAAAAACCCATATTTATTTTATAATTAGGAATAAAGTAAAAGTGTAAAAATGTTTCATATTGTTTGAATTTAAATTAAATTTAATGAATTATAAGAATTAATGTTAATTAAGAAAAGAGAAATTTTAAGAGTTAATTTAAAGTTTTCACTACATTAGTTTTAAATTAATATATACAAATACACGAAATAAGCAAAATAAAGTTATACCACACTCACCAAAATTATCGTTCCGACGACCGCAGGCCTGTTGTCAATGGAGCTTGATATTGGATGCAATGTAGTTCACAGATTATCAAATTAATTGAATTAATATATTTAAAGGGTTAAATTTATATTAAATAAGTATGTATGTGTGTTTGCGTGTGGGTGTGTGTGTGTGTGTATGTGTGTGATTTTGTGTTAGTTAAAATTAGTTTATATAGCAAGAATTTGGAAATTACATTATATAAATTACAAATGCGTTCCGTTTTGATGTTAAAGTATTGTAGCTGCCTGGATTGTTAATCTGAAATTCTTGATTTAATGATAGATTCACAATTTTTCGAAATCGTAAACTTATTGACGAGCTTGGCAATTTCTCCAGGCTTCAAGACCCGAGAATCCAAAAGAAAAAAACAGGAAATTCTCACAAAGAAAGGACTTGAGTATACTGGTTGTTAATCCAAATTTTCTAAAATTGTATCCCCTTTCTGTCTGTACAAAATAATGATAAAACACAATATCAAGATGTCGGACAAATGATTTTCTTTTTATTTTATTTTCTATTTCTGTTGTTAAAACAAAACAAATTACCTTTTCTTGTATTTAGCACCCCAAATTTTCATATATATTATTTAAATTATTATTTTAACAAAATTAATAATTCTTGAGAACAAAACAAAAAGAAATCAAAAAGCTAAAAGTCATAAAAGTCATGGAACATTTAGTTTTTTCTTTAAATTTTCAAGGTGCTAAGTACAAGTATAAACGTTATTTATTTGAACACAAGGGAGTTCTCACAATTCTGAAGGAAAAACATTAGGCAAACAAAGTACAACAGTCTGGACACAAATATATGCAGTGGTTCCAGAGATATCTACGTTTTGTTGAAAAGTTATCATGAAACGGATTTTGTTAAAAATGGAAAGAAAGATGCTTTTACTAAGAAATTTGAAATTGTGTTGAAACCAGAGTAAAATACACAAAATGCATAAGCATTCCTTTTTTTTAGCGTATTGCCATCCACAGTTATAATTTGAGACTAACTGTTGTGATCGTAACACTAACATTTTCGTAGATCCGGCTGGGACTTAAGTGTACTTTGTTTCGTTCTTAAACAAAAATAGCAAATCTTTTAAATAAAGTTTTAATAAATTCATGTCAATTCACAAAAAAAAAAATTATTGACAGTTCTATAGAAGCCATGATAGCGTCGATAGTCTTTGCAGTTTTATTTTATATAAATTCTTCAAAATAATAGCAATAGCTGAAAAAATAAGGTAGTAGGTAATATGTACGTACATATTTTCAATGCGAAAAAAATTTAATGGTAATAAATCATCTTTAAGTTATTTGTATTTTATTTTAATAATTTTTAATGAGGCACTAATTTTATGTTAGATATCATAAGGCATCTAATTCTTAAATTGTTTTATTTTACCAAATTTTAAGCATAATTATTTTACTAAAGCGTAAGAACTAAGTATTTAATATCCATTTTATATTACCTTTTTAATTTTAGGTGAATCTTCAGCTTTCGTAATTACGTCAGGTGCATTTAAAGTTCAATTTCCTTACACCTAGTACTCCAGTATTGACTTTTATAAAAAACGAAATACTTCATAAATGTTATATGAACAAAATATAACGTCAATAATCCTTTTATTTATTCTAAAAAGAAACGCTAAGCCGTCGGTTTCAGTAATTATTACAATTATGGATATAAGTTTGATGGGCTAGCATCATCCTTTATTGGTACTTGATATGCCAAACTAGGTCAACAGGCTGCCGTTAACACAACAAAGTCAGAACTTAGAGTAATGTTTGTCACGATTGGTTTTTCGCTCTTATCTCGTGGTTTTGAGGTGATAGTGTATAATCGCATAGCGGTTTACATAGCTTCTATTTCAATGTGCAAGGATCACTCCTAGGATCATAGGACCTACCGAGTACTTTCAACATGACAAAGTCGCTATCCGCATTTACAGGATTAACAAAAAAAAAAAAAAAAAGAGAAGAAATAATCAAAAAATAATTTTAGTGATTTAAATTTAAGAAGCTTTTTTATTTTAAAAGAAGACTTGCATACACAAGCATTTTTCAAAGACTTTCAATATAACCTCAAAAATTGTACATTTGCAAAAACGGATTAAAAATTGGAAGTTCCTTAAAGTTTAATTACAAAATTAAAACAGTTAAAATAACTTAAAAACTATTAACTAAACACTAGAAGAGGAAAAAAGAACAAACGCAATGAGAAAAAGTAACAGATGCGCATTAAATAAAAGACACACATATATGAATGAACATAAATTTAAACTCTTAGGCAATGTTATAAGCTGTATTTTCATTAATAAAATAACGATAAAACGTGAGCTCTCCATCATCGGAAAGAATCCTAGCATCCAGAGACTGACATCTTGACACCTAAACAGCCTCCAGATTTTTTGACGCAGAAAAATGCCTTTTGTGTTGTATACACAAAAATTTAAATAAACATGAAAATTTATTACTTAGAATATGAATATGCTTTCCCCGCATTAATAAATTTTATTTTGTAATTTTAAATAATAAATATTTCACGAGAACATCATGTAACATTTATATTTGAGAGAATCAAGCACAATCAAAGTATATTATCAAAAATTTATATAATAAAAAATTATAAAATTTTGTGAAGTACAGAAATAAAAAGGTAAGTAATTGATATATGAACAATAGGAATATAACTTTTAAAAAATGTTTTAATATATCAAAATTAGCATAGCACAGACTGATAGAGTATAAAAAGCTATAAGGGAACGTATTTTAATTTTTTCGCTTAGGCTAAAAAATAAAAAAGTTAACGCAATGAAGTTTAGAAAATATTTAAGTTTCTTTCTGGTTAAGAAATATTAGTAATCAGCCAAATTATAAAAAACAATTCTGCGGGATTTTTTTTACTTTTCCCATTGCTGGGAAAAATGAAAAAATTCGAGGGTTAAAAGTAATTATTATGAAAGAAAAAAAATGGAAATAAATAAAATAGTTCCCTTCCACATTAAATTTAAAACATAGATTTTGGATTAAATCATTTCAGTAAAATGCCTACCAAGGAAATAAAAATTGGCTAAAAAATCTTTAGCATTACTTATCACTCAATGCTAATGAAATTAGCAATTTATTAATTCATATAAGTTTTTACTCCATATACGATATTCAGTAAGTTAGAACACATGCATATGGAACACATTTATTCAAAGAGCATTTTCGAAAAATCAAATATTTAAACAAATATTCACCAAATCGCTATCACAAACTCTACCGAAATATGTTTTGTAAATAATTACAGCTGCTGATGGTGTCAATGTCATAGTAATTGACTGACGATTTCAGTTAAAGATAAAAAAAGGACAAACTAAGACTGAATGAATGCAAAATACCATAGAAATCGAATAAATATAACAAATCAGAAGTAAAAATAGTTGAATTACAGTGTATTTAATATGTTTTCAAATCACATTGTTAGTGTTGGTTTGCATATTCAAAGAAAAATAAAAAAATTTCATTTTTTGAAAAAAGAAAAAAAAAACATTTTTCGTTATCTCACTTATTTTTTGTCATTCTTAATCATATATTTTTCTATATATACATATGTATTTGCATATTTTTGCCTTAATTAAAAAAAAAAATTATATATAACATAATTCATTTCTATACAAGTAAATGAAGTAAAGATTTTTAACATTAAGATATTGGATAATTTTATTCCGTTATTTAAAAAAGTTTTGTTTTTGAAAAAAAAGTACACGATTTTGAAATAAGTATAACTATTATTGACACTTTTGCAACATTTTTGTGCTTATTTGATAGCAGCATGCAAAGTCAAACTTTGTACACACTGGAGAAACGTTGCCTAACTGACTGATCTTGTTTCACTTTAGTAAGTGATTTAATTAATTCAAAAGAAAAACAATGAAATCTGGGTTCCAAATACGGCATTCGATATTTATCTTAATTTTAATGTTACTCACATTAAAATGTGGGTTTCATAAAATTTAAAGTATAGCAAAAGGCAAATTCGGATCGAACACTTATCAAGTGCTAATATCATTAAATACCACAAACAGAAAAATGTTAGATATAATTGCTATTAGCGACACTTGCTTGCAATTATGCTTCAATTTGTACAGAAAATCGAAATTGAAGATTATAAGTCTACGAAAAAACAAAGAATTTCTCAATTATCAGTGTGGAACGTAGAGTTAAAAAATACTAAAAATTTAAATAATATTATTTATAATAATATTAATATTATTTATAATAATATTATTTATTAAATATGTGTGCTTAGAAAATTATTTTATTGTTTCAGAAAATTAGTAATGGCCAGTTTCTGACTTCATATTTAAATACGCAATAAGTTGATTTGCATTTAAATTTAATTTTTATTCAGTCGTCTATGTCCGTTCTTATTTAACTATGACAAAAATATGGCAGCATTACCAAATACCAAAAAAGTTATTAATAGTTTATAAAAACAGCTTTCAACAAACCCAATGAAATGAAAATTTTGTTAAAGATGTTTGAAATATTCATATAAGAAATGTCTGCGATACTAATGGCTGCACTCTCTAAACTTATTTAATTTTTTAATCATCATACACTATTTAAATTAACAAATGTATATAAAACATAAATTTTCTTCTTTCAATGCCTAGAAATATTTGTGTACTTATGTTTACTTTTTGTTTACAATAACAAAAAAAAATGACGTAAGCATATGATAAAAATGTAACATTTAAATGCACAAGAATGATCACTTAAGTTTTATCGTCCAGAGTCTTGAAAAACTAGATTCTGTTCTTAAATAAAACTTAAGGGCACTTGAATGCAAAGTCAAAAATTGTCCCTAAAATTAAGTTTTTTCTATTTTAAAAAATTTATTAAATTTAATGGGATCAGAATGTCTTTTTAAATTAAATGTTTAAAATAATACATTTTTCATTCCAAAGGCTACTTAATATAGTGTCAAGTGGCACTTATAACTTTCAAGGACATAATATCCATGGACATGCAGAAAATATTATGTCAGCGAAGTCGATATTAATTATACCATATACAGAAAATCTTTGCAAAGCGAAGTCTTTGTTGTTTTAATTGTGGATATTATGACACTTTCATGAGTGACAGTATGTCCTTACTTAAAGTGACAAAATGTCAATGGACTTTATGACATTTTTCAAGGCGACATAATGTCCATGAACAATATGTCACTTTTGAGTGCGAAAAGAGTCCCTGCTTGAAACTGTGATATGCCTGCATAATGGCATACACTTAAATGTCAAATAGACGGTAGAGGGAAAACTAGATATCGATATACGTAAAGGCATATATATATATATATATATATATATATATATATATATATATATATATATATATACAAGCACATGTTAACTTATGAGAAAGGTTTTGTTTTCAACAACTGCAATATTCCTCATGAATGAACAAGTAAGTATTTAAATAAATAGTGTGTTATTCATGTTTATTTAAGTTTAAGAGTCTTTGTTTTCAAGAATGTAATTATATGGAAGTTTAATGACATGAGGTTAGTTTAGAACGTGTTAGAAAAATCTTTTTCGATCATTCTTTAATATATTTTCACAGTTTTTAAGCTTTCATAGGTCGTAATATGAAATAAGTAATAATATATTGTTTAAAAATGATTTGATCTTGTCTTATCAAATCACATCACAGTCCCGTATCTCTTTGAAGTAGTAGCTAAGGAAACCACCGCAAACCACAACAACAACACCTACCTAGCACCTACCAAACCACTAAGGCAGAAAAGCTGTATCAGCAAATATGAAATTAATAAAATAAAGAATATAAAAAAAGAAATGTGAAAATATTTACTCCATGGTTACTGTGTTTTTGTATTAAAATTTTTTGAATTTTTTGTGGATTGTTGCCTTACTACCATTCCTCATGTACATACATACAAAATATGTGAAGCATCCCTAAACACCACGGCGTCGACGCGTAGCAATTGGAAAATCCAATTTTGACAGTGCGGTAGGAAGTAAAGTTGGCTGCTTGTTGGTTTATTTTGTTTTGTTATGGTTGAAAAGTAATGACAATTTAGTTATTTTCAATGCAATCTAGCGGTTTTATCTCTTCTTTATTCTTATAGAGCGGGTTTTATAAAATAAAATGAGTTAACATTACTGTTAAAGACACAAAGTTGACGCTCTTATTTGGGGATGTCATTCCAGCGCAAAAGCTATGAATTACATTGCTTTGCGTCTTACGCGCTAATTTAGGTATGGCAGTTATTTATTCACTGGAGTTCTAATTTAATCAATTTGGCTTTAAGTATAAGACTTTGAGATTTTCCTTACAAAATTTGGGTAGAAACCACTGATAAGCACTTAAAAGCTAACTTAGCACCAATTAATCTTCTCGCTAATAAAAACTACGACGCTTACTTTTAAACTTACAACTACCATCGTAAATTTCAAATTAACGAAAGAAATTTTTTATACAATTGTAAGTTTGTAAGTGTAAGAAAATATCATTATGCAGAGCTCATAAATAAAAGCGAACCTCACATCAACTTAATACTTTAAGTTAAGTAAGTCAAACTACAATAAGAGATTTAATTATAAAAATTTTACTTGTCAAAGGTAAATGAAGAACATAAAAAATGATGGTGATGAATATAATGACGACAATGTTGCTAGACCCTTTGAACGCTAAGATGGCACTTATTATCTTAATAATAAAGCTAAAAAACAACAATAAAAATCTAAGAGATACACTTTAGGTTTAAAAATTTATTAACGTAAAAATATAAAAAGAAAATTATAATTGCAAATATTCTAAGTTGTACATCTTGTGACATTATTTATAAAGAATACTTTATTTAAAATTCTTAGGAAATATTCTTAGGAAGCATCTTTGAAATT
This sequence comes from Gymnosoma rotundatum, assembly GCA_916610165.2. NCBI lineage: Eukaryota > Metazoa > Arthropoda > Insecta > Diptera > Tachinidae > Gymnosoma > Gymnosoma rotundatum. Next base: position 141,093,400 of record OU744336.1, on the reverse strand, counting down.
ATTTTGTTTTATTATTTAGAAGCAGTTATTTGTGGAAAGTTTTTATGGAAACTGTAGTGAACTACGTGATATGTAGCAACTGAATGGGCGAAGATGTATATTTTGCTTTGCATTGCGCCTTCACAACATTGTTAATGCATTTGGGAACAAAATACATTTGAAAAATGTTTATTTCACCTATAGAAACAAGTACAAAAAATAAAACATTAAATTAAAGGGGTACCCAATTCGGAAGTGATTTTTACGTACGTGGCCAAAAGTGGAAAAATGGTATATCTTAGTTTGTTATTTCATGTGTAATTTCTACAATATCTATTTCTGACTTCTTATGGATAGCGATGTCAATTGAGCGATGTCCATTGAGCGATATCGGTCTGTCCGTCTGTCCATCTGTCAGACAATCTATCAGATATAGTGTTGAAAGAGGTGCTATTAGAAATCACCATGAACGGTTCATGTACTTGTAGGCAGCAGGCAAAACACCACGCCTACCTCTAATTTTTTCATGCAGTACCAAATTTTTTTTTTTTTTTGGAGTTACTTCCCTAAACTAGATTTACATAGATTTACTTTTTTTTATTTAAAAAAAAAGCAGAATCAATTGATCATAAAAACTCACTCGAAATACGATTTAATAGCTTTAATATTTGTTAACAAACTGAATCTCTCCTTTGTTCTTAATATTTTGACTTAGGCTGTCTAATATCAGCTGTTTACAACATAAAAAAGGTTGTGTGATGTAATGATAGATGCACATGGACGCAAAAATTATAAGACGTCTGTCAGTTAACAATTTTGAAAAACATGCGAAATTACACATCATATTTTTTATTTTTTAAACAGTCAAATCATATACAAAAAAGTATCGTCAAAAGCAGCTTCAGTGAAATAAAATTTCTTGTAATACGTTTTCACACTTTCAACAATACGTTTATTTAACATCTGTACAAAATTTCTAATATTTCATAATACATAATAATAGCATAAAATATTACATAATATTTTATATGTTTTGAAAACCAAGGAATGCCTGTAAAATACTTCTTTGTACTATTTTTTTTTTAAAACAATCTATGCGTTGGTGCGACAATTTTTTTACCATCGTATTTTCATGCTTCGAAATAAATAAGTGAAAAACTTAATGCAATTTTTAAAATAATTTTTGCAGGGCGATTAGAATAATTTTACATAAAACAGATGGAAAACCGAGAAACAAACAAAAAATTAAATAATACATAGTTTTTTGCATTGAACCAGCTGAAAGCGAGGCGACGCATGTCTAATTAATATCCAGTATATGAAAAAAAATGTTTGCTTATAATAAGTTCAAAATAAAAAAATAAAATGGTTTAACAATAATAAAAAATAAGAAATTTTGGTTGGAATTCGAACGGATTCTAGGTAAGAGGGCGCCTTTCTTATTTTAATGATCACATATTTCTTTATTACAGAATGCAAAAAATTTTATTTCTCTAATTAACACATTGTTCGACTGAATTAAGATACTGTTAGCAATCGAAAAACAATATATTTGGACACAAAATTATATAATTTTATTAAATTTATATATTTATATATAGTGGCTTCTATTATCTCTAACCTATGGCACCTACAACAAACACAAATAGCGAAAAGTAAAAACAGTAGTAACGAGAACATCAGAAATTTTTATGTACTAGTTAAAACATGTCTGGTTATTTGCCAAAAAAAATTTTATCTGATGACAAAAAAAAAGGAAACAAAAAAGTAATTGAAAAGACAAAACCCAAATAGTTTCCAAGTTTCAAAAGTCTTAAACATTTTCCGTCTTAAAAGATAAATTGTTCTTAATAAGCTTACATAAAGCTCTGGAATTTCATTATATGTAATTCGCACTTATGTCTGTACAACCTGTTTAAGCGAGTTGGTTTATAAGCTAAACACAAGTGCTTAGATAGCCGTATAAAGACTTTAAGTATAAGAAGTGAAGTTTTTTGTATACGCCACGTAAGTGAAATTACGCCACCTATAATGATACCCTTTATTTATTTTTTTTTTTGTTCTGTCGTAATTGGAATACTAAAATTCGCTTTCTTAAAATATGGAAACCCTTTATAACAAAAAGTAATTTTATACAGACCAAATTTCATTACCCTTAGAATCACACTTTAATTTAACTCTCATACTTGTTTTGTACAGTGTATAGCATATATATAGTATACCTTTTGTGTAAATATCTACTGTCTCTCTATAAATGTTCAATTGATAAGAACACATACAAAAACATGCTGCAGCTATTCTGTCCCACTTTTATTTTTTTACACTTAAACACATTTTTTAAATTCTAAGCGTTTGTCTAAAACGATTGGATATATACAAAGCTCTTTTGATGGTACCAGAACCAGAAAAAATTCAAACAAGTGAAACGCAAATAAATATGAAGTGCATTGTAGTGAAATTCAAATAGATATAAATTGTAATGAAGTGCAAATGTATTGTTATAAAGTGCCTTTAAGCTTCTTATATCTTATGTTTATTACATATATTCATTACAGGGATTATGTGCACCATTGTGCAGGATGTTCCAATAACACAGGAACAAAGAAAATGGATCCTGATGCTAAACTACCGACTGGAAATAAATCAATCGGTCCTTTTCAGGTCCACCAATAACATTTTTAAAAGAGATTTTTATTTTCAAATAATTAAATTATTTGTAATTTTTAAACATTTAATTAATTTTTAATATTTTAATTAAACTTTTTTTACGAAATGTAAATAGTATTAAAACATTAGAAATTCCTGAAGAATTAAATTACTTTAGAATTTTGTTGTTGTATAGTTTCTTAGATTGAAACAAATCTTGATCACCACTTTCATTTAAATCAACACTCGCTTCTAGATTACCGGCAGTTGTTCCAATGAATTCAGAACTTTGTGTTTGAGTTGAAGGCGTATATTGTACAACCACAACTTTATCTTTAATCGCTTTTATACACCCGTGTTTATATCTTTGGAGCATCACCAGGTGAATGTCCTATTGCTGTTGTTACCTGATAGTTATCATTTGAGCTACTATTTATACCTTTCAGTAGTATTTCCGCATTCAAATTTCTTCAATCTACCTGAATGCAAATAAAGAAAGAATCCCGAATTTTTGTGTTTGTCTATTTATATATAGATCACATGGCTCTTTTCAAGCAGCTGGTTATTGACTGAAATTGTCAGGGAGATTGGTTTAAATAAAAAATAGTAATTTTAACGATTGCGTGTCCAAAGTGTAAAAACGTTACAATTTATAGCTACAATACCTATTCGTTTGTATTGCCGCCTATCACAGGCCATTGGAACCTTAAATTTTCACACAACGGATATTATCATTCTCACAAAAATTTTACTATTATGGCCGATACGAGGGCTGCTATATATATTTCTGGCCTGGCAACACTTAGTGCTGCCAAGTGCAATCTGACATTTCGATTGGAAAGTTTGTCATCTTTAAGCATAATCGTACTCAAAACGTTTTGACGTACGACCATTATTTGTGTTGTTTACAGTGACTTGAAAAAATTAATATAGAAAAAAATGGAATTTACTCGTGAACATTTTCGTGCCATCAAGACAAGAGTCCATTGATGAACTTAAATCTTTGATGATGAAGCACCATCCTATTGCACTGTGAAAAATTGGTATAATGAATTTATTCGTGGCCGAAGCTCGCTCAAAGACGAATTCCATGAAGGTCTTCCAAAAACGGCTGTTGTGCCAGAGAACATTGATGCCGTGCGTGAACTCATAATGCAAGATCGACATGCGACATACCGAGAGATAGAGACATCCTTGGACATTTCTTCCACCAGCATACATTCGATACTGCGTGAACACCTGGCCGTAAAAAAGGTTTGTTCTCGTTGGATCCCGCACAATCTGAAAGTGGCTCAAAAAAAGGCTCGTGACGATTGGTGCAAAAAATGTTGCAAAAATACGATTGCGGTGCTTCAAAAGACGTTTATAAGATCGTCACAGGTGACGAATCGTGGATCTATGCGTATGAGCCCGAAACGAAACAACAATCGACCGTGTGGGTCTTCAAAGACGAGCAAAATCCAACGAATGTTGTTCGTGGAAGAAGCACTTCGAAGCAAATGGTCGCCTGTTTCCTCGTCAAAACTGGTCATGTTGCGACTGTTCCGCTTGAGCAACGTAGGACGCTCACTTCTGAGTGGTAAACTACAATTTGTTTGCCTGAAGTCATCGGAGAAATTCGAAAAACCAACAAGAATAGACGAATCATTGTTCACCATGACAATGCGAGCTCTCATACATCGGCGCAAACCAGAGCGTTTTTGACCGGCCAAAACGGCGAATTAATGGGTCATCCGCCGTACAGCCCTGACTTGGCACCTAATGACTTCTTCTTTGTTCCGCACATCAAGAAAAAAATGCGTGGTCAACGATTTTCGTCGCCAGAAGAAGCTGTTGAAGTGTTCAAAAACCATGTTTTAGAGGTGTCTCAATCGGAGTGGAAAAAGTGCTTCGGCAGCTGGTTTGAGCGCATGCAAAAGTGTATAAATGATGCTGGAGAATACTTTGAAAAACAATAAAACCATTTTTGATTATAAATATTCGCATTTTCACTATAAGGCCAGAAATATATAGAGCAGCCCTCGTACTAAATACTACATCCTTTATAAAAGTTGATAACTTTTACATTAATACGGCTTACTTTTAAAATTTTATATACCCACTTGCAGCTTATCGTAAGCTTTGCCCTCTATACCTTCAAATATAAAAAAATAAAAGGATATTCCTAAAGAGGACTCAATTTTTACATATTATGTTTAAATTTTGAAAGATAGAAGGCAGAAGCCTTCAGTTTTGCAAAAAAAAAAATACATATACATATATATACAACTTTAAATTATTTGATTGAATTGTTTTAAATGTAATTTACAATTGTTTTTGAATGTTGATTTCATAACTAACAAAATATGTAAAAACAATTAATTTTTCCTTTATGCCAACGCACGAAAAAACAACCTACCAGAGAAGTAAAAAGTACTGTTTTTTCCTTTATTTTAACTAACAATATTTAACCTACCAAAACATTAAAGATAACTGTTTCTGTATTTATTTTAATGCACAAAATTTAACCTACTAAAACAGTAAAATTAACTGCTTTTTCTTTTATTCCAACTCTCTAAAAATAACCTACCAAAACAATAAAAACTACAGATTATTTATTTATTTTAAACATTAAAAGTTATTACTTAATTTACTGATTATTTATTCTACATATTTTTACACAAAAATTCTATTTTTTCTTCTTATTTTCGTTCCCTCTTAAAAATCAAAGGATTTCAGGATTATTCCATGCTGAAAAAATAATTTACTTTTAAAATATTGTTTATAGTTGTGTAACCAATACTTAAAATACATATCGCTCATTTACTACTAGAACGTCTTAACTCAAAAAAATCATTGCGAGATAATCGCAGTTGAAGTTTTTGACTTGTAAAATGATTCAGAAATAAAAAGTAAATTTAAGAAAACATCAAATCTGTAGTAAAGAGGATGTTTTGGACAAACAAAGTGGAATGTTTTAGTTATGACTTTATTGCTGTAAAAATACATCCACTACCGTGTCATAAACTAAAATGTGTCGTCATTTATGAATAGAAAAACCGAGCTTTGTTCGTAAAAAGCCGATACAAGATCAACTTTTTATATATACAGTCACAAAATGAAATGTGACGATGTTTTAGAAAGCGATGAGATCTTCACGTTATAAAGTTTACTCCACAACTGAAATGTGATAAACAAAGTTTCTAAACTTGAAATGAAATAAGGGCCCATTCTATTCAAAAGTGAAAAGTATAAAAGGCATAAATAACATGGCAAAAAAATCTGCATGATTAACACCAAAATTTTAAATTTCCAGTTATGACGTTATATTACTAAATGAGCGATATATTTGTAATTAAAAATTTAAATAACTGGCCTTAAAATGGGGCCAATAATGGACCCAAGTAGGCTGTGGCACCACGGCTACCTGCCTAAAGAGTTTATTTATTCTCTACCTGCAAAAAGGGGACATATTTTTTTTAGACATAATGCAAATTTTAAATACTATGTAAAATACTTACCAATATTTTTTTTATATTTTTCTTAGATAAATTATTTTGTTCTAAATTTTTTTTTGTAACTGACATAATTTCCAACAGTTTATTTTTTTTTTATTTTATATTTTAAAGCTATTGTAGAAGAGTGCTTTTCTATTGAAAAACTTTTTTTTAATTAGGTATTTCATTTTTACTGAAACAAGGTAAAAATTAATTGATAATTTTGACTGCACCGAAAATCAGTATTTTTTTGTCGTTTGTTTTTCTAACAACAGTCAAAAATAGTTAAATAAAAATTTTCTTCCATGGAAATTAAAATCAAACGAGGTAATAGGCACTGCTAGTTCTAAGTACGTTCAAAACTTTAACAAGAATTTTTTTTAAAGAAATTTTAAATGTGCGTTTATTGTCTTAGTGTAACAAGTGTGATTTATTTTATTTATTTTCGTTTATTTTCTCGACAGATTTAAAAACGCAAAACTTATAGTTGCTTATTTAACGATTAGTAACTTGCTTACTGTATCACTTGGTTTTTAGCAAGAGAAAATATCGCTAAAAGTTTACTAAAAAAAAAATCGACAATTATATTGTTGAGTAAATTTAACGAAACTTAACTCAAAAAAAAAAGAGTAGAAATTGTACTACTAAACAAAAAATTTGATTTTACTACAAATGAAATAACACAACTCCCCAATAATGTAAATGAAGTTATTGATATTTTTTCTTTTGTGAAAATAATTATAACGATGATGTATAATCAAACATCCAAAATAACTGATAAACAATAAACATCAACACTTACTATTGAATCAACCAATAAATGTAAAATGATAGAAAATTAAATTAAAAGTTGAACTGAAGAATAGCCAAATACTATAGTGAACAATGCTTGATTTTTATTGCTTGTTGCTTTCAAAGTTTATTTAAAAAATATGTTTTGCATTGATATTGACAAACGTAACAGAGATATACATACATACATATGTAAGTGTCTTTGCATGTTAACAAAACGAACGGTAAAGACCTGAAGGAATATGAATCAAGTTTGTAATCGTCAACTGTTACAATTAATGGTGATACAATTGAGAATAGAGTAGAACATTTGACTAGTTGCTCAAATTTATATTTTTTATCTAAAAAATATTTTTGAGTATCTGTTCAATAATATAAGTTTATATTTTCAATTGTCACAAATATGTAACGTGCATTTTATAATGATTATTTTATTATTGATAGTATTTCCATGTATGTATTTAAGATGTGTTCACTATCTATAGAAATCCAGTTTAATGAAGTAACTCCAATCAAAAAAGCAAATATTGGGATGTCCGAAACTAAGTTCTGCTGGCATCTCAGTTCCCTTGTTTTCTGAAGAAAACGTTGCATACATCTGTAAAAATAATTTTCTTTCTAAAAAAGGCTTTAAGATATTAGAAAATGAACTCAAGCCAAAATCAATTTCGATTCGTTTATAATATCCACAGTTCAACTCCCTATTTCATAAAAGAATCAATTAAAATTTAGTCTTTATTGTCATACTAAATACCGAGACTTAAAAAACAAACAAAAATTGGTACTGCATATATATATTATTTGATATAAAAATGCCATCGGCTCTTAATGGCTTAAGCATATTTAAAAAATTTTGGTATTTTCTTAAAGATCTCTTCAAAATCTTTAAAATGATACCCATAGTGATATTTCAACAAATCTTAAAATTTCGAAGTTACGTTACTCGGAAACTATGGGTAAGATCCTATTTTTTCACCAGGTGTTTTTTTCTTTCTTATTTATTTTTTATTAGAGTTACTTTGTTTTCTCAAGTGACAAGAAAAACTTAGAGGTAGGCGTGGTGCTTTGCCTGCTGCCTCGGAGGACATGCACCAATTATGCTGTTATGCATTACAATTATGCATTATGATTGACATATTTTTTTTTAACAAGTTTTGCGAGAAGGACGAATAGCCGGACAGACGGACATCGCTCAATAGACTTCGCTATGCAAAAGAAATCAGAATATATATACTTTATGGCGTCGGAAATGGATATTGTAGAACTTGCACACGGAATGCCATATTAATATAAATCCTTTTTCCATTTTTTGTGGTGAAGGGTATAAAAGAATGCCAAAAATGTTTGAATTTATGTTAACACTTGTAAGAAATATCTGATGCATTTTACAATTCACTTACTTAATTGTTTAAAGTAAATCTTTAGTTTTTTTAAATGTTTGAGAGAAGCTTTCTGAAGAGATAAGTAAGCGGTAGAGAAATGGCCATCGAAACGTGCTTTCATCCTTAATTATCAAAATCGGTAATTTTAAAAATTTAAGCAAACAAAAATTTTATTCCATATTGATCACGGTTGGCAAAAGGCAAGAACAAATATATAACCCGATTAATAAAAAAGAACAATGAAAGATCGTTTTGGGTTGTGTGTAAGCTTCGTCTAACAAAACCAATTCGGAATGATTATGAATATTCCTTGAATTTTATATACAAAAAAGGTGGTTAAATAGATGGTGTTTGTAACAAACACAAGCCAAGTAGATATATGCAAAGAATGCTGACGATGAATGTAGCGATTAATAAAAAGCTGCATAAATTCTGTTGGTGTTATAATGTTCTCGTTTTCACTAAAAAACAGCCACAAAAACTTTCTTTGTTAATAAAATTAAAAAAGAACTTAATTATTTTATTTGTTATTTTTTATTTGAAAAATGAGTTCAAAAATTTTTTTAAATAAAAAAATACTAAAACTTTTTTTGTATTTACTTAAATTAACTAAACAAAATGTTAACCTAAAAAACTTGTATAAAGAGGTTTTATAAATTTGTAAGAAAAGAAAAATAAAGAAGTATGTGCCATTTTGATTGCATTACAACTAACGCCATCTAGCTTTTGCGATGGATGTTTCTTAAGGCAGAATGGCAAAAAGCATGAATACCTGACGGACCAACAAAACACTCATTTCTTCTTTTAGTTAAGCTTAGTGCTGTTGTATGTTTAAGAAGAAAAACTTTCAGAAAAATGTAAAGGAAAGCACATTATTTAAACAATATGAGGAAAAATGGCTTACGGTCATAGAATTCTGCAAATAAATAACTTAAAAAAAAAATAAATGTGAAGACATTTTAAAATATATAATTACTATTACAATAGAGAAGTGTAAAACTGTTAATGAGCAGCTAATGAATTAAGGGTAGTACTGAAATTATTTATTATGACAATAAAGACTAAATTTTAATTGATTCTTTTATGAAATAGGGAGTTGAACTGTGGATATTATTAACGAATCGAAATTGATTTTGGCTTGAGTTCATTTTCTAATATCTTAAAGCCTTTTTTAGAAAGAAAATTATTTTTACAGATGTATGCAACGTTTTCTTCAGAAAACAAGGGAACTGAGATGCCAGCAGAACTTAATTCTGGATTTTCTAGATTGCAAACTCCTTCATCACCATTTTTTTCACTTACCTACCTTAGGTTGTGTACATTGTAAACATTATAGAGGGAACAGTGAAAAATAATTTTGGGTTATGTGCGGACTTCGACTAACCAATTTAATATTAATATGAATACTCCTCGTATTCTTATTAACAAAGTTAGTTGTTTGAATAGATGATGTTTCCAATTACATAACAATGTGGTATTTTAAATAAGAACGAAAATATTTTCGACAAAGATTTTTGTGTAAGCCACGGTTAAGTCTTGATACGAGAAGTATATAGTAATATTTTTCTTTTTTGTAAACATTAGAGGTCAGACCTGGGATGATCTGATGTGAGTATCCTCAATATACTGTAGAAATAGCAAACAATAATCATATACATTGCCATTTTCAAAATGCGGGTATTCTCAATATTAATTAATTTCATGTTTTTTATTAATATTTTTATATAAAACGGATGTACAAATAAAAAATAATTAATTCAGTACTGAGTTTATATATGTTATGTTACACCATTAATAGTATTTTTTCCCCTAAAAAGCATCAAAAGGCTTTTTTTTAACATAATTTCTAAAAGTGAACACAAATTTTATATTCACCCATATTCTAGTTGTCGCCGTCATCACATATTAACATTCACTTATTAACGTTCACTTATCAAATACTGCTTAAAGATTTTTTGTATTCTATAGCAAATGTGACGACAAAATTGTATTGACGTGACTCTGTTTTTTTGTCGACGCCTTTGCAGAACGACTGGCAGTGATTTAAGCCAAATATAACATTGAAAATATAAAAAAGTGAAGTTTATAAATCCAAATTAATTTGAAAAGTTGGTGGAAGAATTGCTGAAGAATCCACCTCTTGCAGTGGGTTTTCCCAGAGGTACTGCTTCATGCAATTTAAAAAAATGGAAAGAAATTGTAAAAATTCTAAATTCTCTTAGTCCGCCTAGAAGATTAGCAGATGAATGGCAAAAGGTAATAAAAATATTACAATTCTGCCTGAGAAGTATTCTTTCCAACACGAGTTTTTGTTTTTTTTTTCAAGCTTTTATCATCAATTACATCAAAATTTCCTTCACCTATAGAAAACATTTTTCCATAAAAGTATCAAAGACAAATAAAATTTAACAAAAGACTTAGGGACGTGTATTTGCATTTCAGAAAAATCGATAAACCGTCGACGTCGTCTCAGAAATGTTATAGAATGCAAAATTTTTATTGAATTGACGCCGACATTGATGCGAAATGATATTAATACGAGGGCTGCTCTATATATTTCTGGCCTAATAGTGAAAATGCGAATATTTATAATCAAAAATGGTTTTATTGTTTTTTAAAGTATTCTCCAGCATGATTTATACACTTTTGCATGCGCTCAAACCAGTTGTCGAAGCACTTTTTCCACTCCGATTGAGGCACCTCTAAAACATGGTTTTTGAACACTTCAACAGCTTCTTCTGGCGACGAAAATCGTTGACCACGAATTTTTTTCTTGGTGTGCGGAAACAAGAAGAAGTCCTTACGTGCCAAGTCAGGGCTGTACGGCTGATGACTCATTAATTCGACGATTTGGCCGGTCAAAAACGCTCTGCTTTGAGCCGATGTGTGAGAGCTCGCATTGTCACGGTGAACAATGATTCGTCTTCTCTAATTGGTTTTTCGAATTTCTCCGATGACTTCAGGCAAACAAATTGTAGTGTACCACTCAGAAGTGACCGTCCTACGTTGCTCAAGCGGAACAGTCGCCACATGACCAGTTTTGCGGAAGAAACAGGCGACCATTTGCTTCGAAGTGCTTCTTCCACGAACAACTTTCGTTGGATTTTGCTCGTCTTTGAAGACCCACACGGTTGATTGTTGTTTCGTTTCGGGCTCATACGCATAGATCCATGATTCGTCACCTGTGACGATCTTATAAACGTCTTTTGAAGCACCGCAATCGTATTTTTGCAACATTTCTTTGCACCAATCGACACGAGCCTTTTTTTTGAGCGACTTTCAAACTGTGCGGGATCCAACGAGAACAAACCTTTTTTACGGCCAGGTGTTCATGCAGTATCGAATGTATGCTGGTGGAAGAAATGTCCAAGGATGTCTCTATCTCTCGGTATGTTGCATGTCGATCTTGCATTATGAGTTCACGCACGGCATCAATGTTCTCTGGCACAACAGCCGTTTTTGGACGACCTTCATGGAATTCGTCTTTGAGCGAGCTTCGGCCACGATTAAATTCATTATACCAATTTTTCACAGTGCTATAGGATGGTGCTTCATCGCCATACAAAGATTTAAGTTCATCAATGCACTCTTGTCGTGATAATCCACGTCCAAAGTTGTGAAAAATGATGGCACGAAAATGTTCACGAGTTAATTCCATTTTTTTCTATATTAATTTTTCAAGTCACTGTAAACAACACAAACACGATTATGCTTAAAAATGTCAAACTTTTCAATGGAAATGTCAGATTGCACTTGGCAGCACTCTGTGTTGCCAGGACAGAAATATATATAGCAGCCCTCGTACTAAAACGACAACGACGCCGACAACTAGAATAAGGGTGATTATCAATAATCTTAAATAAAAATGTTGATTAACTTGTTGAAATGGAGCGATCGGCTCGGATATTCAAGCGGTTTTTTCTGCTTTTTAACTCTAAACAAAGCCCCGCATTCGAAAATATTAAATATTGTGTACTTTTCACATATTTTTCAAAATCTGGTTGTAACTATTTTTTTTTTATAATTTATAAGAAGACTCCTTATACGAATGCTTTGATTGAAAAGTATTATGAGCATTTTTAATGAATTTATGAAAAAATATAAAAGCCTTGATAGGTTATTTTGTTTTCCCTTTTAACTTTTGAAAGAGCATCTTATACGCTAAATTGTCTAACATAAAGTGAATTTTTTGCTAATAAAATTAATAACCTATATTTATAGTTTTTCCCTAAAAATCCGATAAGACTGTAGAGTAATTGATGACCTGAATCATAAACAATATTAGATGGGAGAAAATCCGATTTGTAAATAGATACTTCTTGGATAAATTGTAAGTGTTTTTTTGTTGCCGTTTGCTAAGTTCAGGAACGTCAGCTGAGGTAGTGTATATGTGTTACGAAGAAAGGGGCGACATTGGTTTTCTTCAGAATCATAATGCTTAACTCACAATTAACCTACATATACCTTGAGACATTAAAGACCGATGTTCTGCCCCAACTGCCGTATTTTCGAAGCACTACATCTTTCGATCGACCCTTGTTCCGTTTAGTGACACAGAGGACAGTTCTTTCATTCTATTGAAAAAGTTAAAAATTGAATCAAAGCAAATGGCGATCCACACTTTGTGATGAAGCACCAGAATTTTGTTATCCTTGCATTTAATTATTAATTATTATTTAATTATTTTTATTATATAAATAATATTATATATCTTTACATCTGTATATTTTTTGGAATTTAAACATCCTTTTTTTATATTAACAATAGAATACCTAAAACTCATAAATAATAGTTTTTGATGCAATTTTATCTTAACCCTCATTTTAATTAATTTATTCTAACAATAAATTTCTACTCTTTATTTTAGAATGTTGTTTCGGATTGGTAATTTTTCATTTGACCGCCATACTTATTTGTACTTCATATGCAGATAGAAAATTATTAAATTTCTTTCTATTTGAGTAATTTATAAAGGCATTGCGGTTTAAATATTTGTAATAAATTAATTTTATTAAGAGTAAAAAAAACCAACAAAAAAAATATCATTTATTTTAATAAGTTTTTTTTTTCTTTGAGAAAAGGAGAGTCAACAGGACATTATTGACTGATGTGATACTAAACTGATAGAAGTGAAATCATCGATGTATATTACTTTTATCAAGACAATTTTTCACTTGTACTGCTTTTTATATTTTTTATAATCATAGTTCATAGTGAAAACATAGTTGGTTTATTACTTAAAAGATCAGTTGGGTCATTTTTTATTCTTCCTGTTATATTTTTAATTACGGATGCTATTGCTGGATGTGTTTCGGAATTAAGCTCTTATTTTTACATATACTTGGAGTTCTTAGCTCTTTACTCATTGTTTAGAACTAAATATTCAGGTGTTCAAATCCTGCCCATGGTGGCTAATAATGATGACAATATTTGTTTAAGTGAATTGAGATATGTATGGTGCTGTTATCATTACCATTTATGCTTCATATCTTTTTTCTAGGAAACTTTTCTTTTTTTATGAAGATCACGGTCGTCAATATTTCGGGTCACCAAGTAATGGACTCTTTGTAAAGACAACCGTTTAAAAGCTATCCTTAACTTGATTTATTAACTTGCAAACTATCTTTCATAAAACTGCCGCTGATATTTTGAACTGAGATACGTGAAAAAACATGTAACAAACCGACCGTGCAATTTAATTAAAGAATGTAAATATTACAAAATTTATGCCGACATCGCTTAAATATATATGAAAACACGAAATTAATTTTTACTGTCTGCTAAATAGTTAAATTGTATTTAAGATAGAGTTGAATAATTTGTTATATTCTACAAGCAAAAAGTGTGTGTCTTCAAGACGTGCTTTCATCCTCAACGATCAATATCGATGATTCAATAATTTAATCGGGAAAGAACAATATTTTTTTAAAAATTAATTAAAAAATAATATTGTTGTTGAACAGCCGCATTGGGTGCAGAGTTGTTGGAAAGGCACTTGTGTGGTAAAATCGTATATTTGAGATCATCTCTACTGGTCTCAGAGCTCTATAATTAACTTTCATATTTACAGCGCGCACTTGTTTGCTTAATAAGTTTCTCACAAGTCAGATATTTAACTACACGTACTGGGAAGGACTAAAATTGAGAAAACAGAAATCTGAAGGCTTTCAACTTAGAGCGTACTGATTTTATGAATATTCAGCTCTACCGGGCAATTACAGTTTATGTGCTTGTACAAAAATCTCAGACTTAAGTTAATCAAAAACAGGTCAAGGAAATTTTACACCTAGAGTAGACTTGCACAAATTTGATTAATATTAGTGTACCTACTAAAGGTATAGCTTTTGTTTGGTTTTAGCTACATTGACTGAGTTTTTAAAACCATATGCGATAAGGTAAGCTACAGATGGAGGTGTAGTAGAGCTTTAGTTTATATATGTATGTAACAGCTTTAAGGGGAGGCTCCACAGCATTCCCTTTGGGTAAATTTCAAATGTTTTGCAAGTTTTTAAATAAGATATACTTTAGTGGAAAATAAAGCAGAACAGTAAATAATAAGTCATGCTTACTAAGAAGATAGCCGTTAAATATTTATAGAATGTATTTCTAATCCGTTGTGGAATTTGGGAGTAAATAAAAGTAATAAAGTAAATCTTATCTGAAGTTTTTAGATACATTTTTTTAAACATCACGCGATTGCTGAAACTACATATGGGGGTATAGAACAGCTTCACTTTTTATATGGATTTTACAGTTCTACGAAAGAAGACCCCACAGTATTCTCTTTGAGTGGAGTGAAATTTTTTTGAACATTTTTTCATGAAACAGAATGTACAGAATAGTAAATTAGAAGTCATCATACATAAATGTAATTGAGATTATTTTTATACTCATTACTTTTAAGTAAATTCCATGTTTCATTTATGTATTAAAATTATTTTTCATCTAAGTGTTTTAATACTTAAATGAACTGCCAAAAAACAATATATACATTTTCATGAACACTTATTTCTGTATTTGTGTGTTATAAAGTCGTATAAATAGTAAATAAACTATTTGGCTTGTGGATTGTTTTTCTTCACTATTGTCATTCTTGACGTTTGCCTTAACTCAAACACATGCTTTGCGGGTAACATTTATCACTGGAAAAAAGTGTATAACTGTCAACGAGATGCAAACACACAGACAAATGTATTAAGAAAAAACAGAATAAGTGTTGTTCACAAAAAAAAAAAACATTAAAATTTCAGTTGATTTATGAAGTGACCATTAAAGAAGTAGAGTATTGTTTTTCGTTCTTTCACTCGTCCCGTCAGCTTGGAAGGAGTTAGACTTGCTAACAGTTATAGCTTCACCACCAGACCAGTAAATTCTGTGGTGCATTAAAGCTAGCGCCTCTGTGTTTTTAAAAATACAATATTTTTTATTACGTCCGTTTGTATAAAAATTGTTACTTTACCAAAAATAAAAAATCCATTTTATAATTGAAAATTTTTAAACTAAGTGAATGTATTAATTATGTTTAATATAATGGAAGAACTATATTAAAAAACGAAAATTTAATGTGCAAAAACTCGAATTCTTATTTTAGCAAATTTCAAAATATTTAAAAAAGACGAAAATACAAAAATTCATAAAATTTTTTTTTCATTTTATTACTTTTCAAAAATCAATCTTCTGTTAAAATATTGAAATTAATAAATGAACGGATTTGAAGCTTAACAAGTTTCTAAAAAAATTTAAATATGCGAAAATTTATTTGTTTGCAATTACACAAAAAATTAAATATATATTTAATATTGTCAAAAACAAAATCATAAATAAAAGCTAACGGTTAAATATTTTTTTTCTGTGGAAGAAAATTTTGCATTACTGCTGTGTGAAACGATATTTTTGTTGGCAATATAAAATTTTGACGTTTCTATAGCAAAAAGGAAATTTTCATAATTTTTAAAATGAATTAATTAAAAAATATTTTCCGTCGCTTATTTAAATTCTTTTGGGTATGTCACCGTCGCAGTTATTTAATATTTTATTTTTCATTCAAATCTATTTACATTTGTACGTTGTATGTATTTTCATTAATTTTCTAAAGCTACAAATTTATTTTTAAGAATTTTATTTTTTTTTTACATTTTCAGAATAGTATTAAAATTTTTTGTCATAAATTTCTATGAACTGTGAAAATTTTACCTTCAAGAGTACTTTGCTACCGTTTCACACACGCCCTAAATATCAAAAAATTGTCGTAAAACGAAAATTAATTTAAATCTAGATCTAGTTGACCAAAAACAAAATTCTAATACAATCAAACTTTATTAGACTATATAAATATATTCGTGAATTCAAGCTCCATGTAAAAAAGATTACCTTATATAAAATTCTATATTTGTTGCAACGGGGAAAAATGAAGAATATGCCTTTATATCTATCACCCGCTCTTGTTTTTTTTAAATGGTGTGTTATTTAACACATTTTTAAATGTAGACTATTCTAAAACATATCTTTATGTTCAGAAAAAAAAAAATAAAATATTATAACAAATAATATAAATTTAACAGCATTTACTATTTTTTTTTTATTTTTTACATATTAAATTTAAATATAGCGTAATTTTTAGCAAATGTGGTTTTCATTATATTTTGAAAGTTGAACAAACGCCAGCACAGCTACACATAGCTGTTATTTGCATTGTTTGGGAACGATTTCGTTTCACATGGTTTGTTTTCTGCACATGTAAATTTTTATTTGTATTTGGTTACACACTTACAAATTTTGATCATTTAGTCCTGCAAATTACATGTATGTCGCTGGGCTAGTTTATCACATGCACAAACATTAAAACATATTTTCTGATTTATGTCATTGTTCGGTATCCTTAATAATAATTCTTCAGACATTAAAATTGAACCAAAGTAAATATTAAAATTACCATAATTCGCATGTCGTTGTCATAAATGAATTTTTTCCCAAATGGCATTTGTGCATTTTAATTATTATCGAGACATTTGTTGCTATTGTGTATTTCAGTTCCAGCCTATAATTTTTAAATGAAACACATGCTACTTTATTATTTCTTTCGTTGAAATTAATTCTGTGTCGATTAGTTTTAATTTCATGTGTTATATTTCTTTTTCCTTTCTGCATTGCACGGTGTGTAATTTGAACTGATATTTTTGCAAAAAAATAACATTTTGCACTAACGTTCAAATAAGTGTATATCAAAGCAAGCAAGTGCATATTTTCTTTTTGTCAAAAACAAATGTAAGCTGATTTGTGGGCATATAAAGTTGTATCTGTATAAATTTACACAATATATATGTTTTTATTTATAAATATATTTATAATATGTTAGCCCGTGAGGAAACATTGATTATGGTTATAGCCATTCTACCATGTTAGTTTATTACAAAGCATCTACTGTGTACTCAGTTTTATGTTTCATTGTCTGTTTTTGTACCATTTGGTTACATTTCGCTTTCATTGTCTAAACGAAGTGTTGCATATTTTAACTACGTTCAATGTTACATACCATTTTCCTCTGCTTGCTTTCACTTGTGAAACAAAAATAGTGGTTATTTTAGAGTTCTGTAGCACAACAGCTCCAATCGTACCTCTTTATATAATGTGTTGTTAAATCCATTACTTACATAAGTTATTAAAGTTTTTTGTTAAACATATGGTTAGGATAATTGTTTAACGTAGTTTTGGGATATACTTTTTCTTTATGTCTTTTATCCAATTTTAATAGTAAAACAAGAGAAACGGCTTAGTGCTTATGGATTTAAATTGACGGTAACATTTGGATTATTTAAAAATTTATGTTAAGAATAGAAAAATGAATTTAGCAAAATGCGTTTGTACATATAAAAAAATAATGGTGGATGCAGAGGTTGACTTATTGCGAAATAATACAAGGTGGTCGCGATGTTGAATTCAATTTCGTATGGTGTTTGAAACTTAGCGTTTACTACGAAAGATTATAAATTTGTCATCGAGACTACCTGTATTATTTTGCCATGGGTTGACTATTAACAAAATACTTTAACTTTTTAAACATTTAAATTAACTAAGCATAAAGTCTCCCGAATGTTATTTCAAAATTGTATTTGCCGGCCTTAATAGTTTTTGCTCACAAAAATAATCAATGTATTAAACGTCTTCAACATAGATATATAAGTATATGAAGGTTGTTTGAGTTTCTTCATTTTTTTAGGATATTTTAACAAATTCAATTTTTGAATTTTCTAAAAGATACTGTTCTTAAATACATTTGTTCAAAGAACAATTTGTCATTATATCTGCAAAACAAAACGATTAAGCTTTTTGTAAATGTAACAAATAAGAAAACTATTCTTTTAATTATACATAAATTCTAGCATGGAATTCCTGTTTACGTATTTTTTAATTAAAGCGCGAAACTAAAAACAAAATTTAGTAATACCTTATACGCTTAGAGTTATATTAGGAATTAGCAAAAGAAATATTCTTTAAATGCACTTTTTACTATGCTAAACCTGATTGCTTTTTCGTCAAGAAATGGAACCTCTAAGGACATGCTATAGAAATCTCCTTTCCTTGGTTCTTGTCATCGAACCAAAGCTAAAACAAAACTACAATAAATATTTGCCTAATCGCTTAGGCTTCAAAAAAAAAAAAATGAAGTCTTTGGAGAACTATCTTTCTATCAAGAGAGAGAAACGCATCCATGTATTACGAACACTAATGCCCACCACTTTAAAATTAAAAAAAAAACTGTGTATCACTAAAGCTCTCAATGACAAAAATTAGTCTAAAAATTAAAGCGTGTCCCCATAGGTGACGTAATTGATCTACATGGGCCAATCTTTTGAGTCGTTATAGATACGCTTGAAATTTATAACAAACTTGTACCGCTTACTCTTCTATAACAAGTATAAAATTTGAATTTTGAAATTAAAGACTGTCCCAATAGTTGATATAATTTGATGTTTGTGATATATATTATATCAACAAGTTTATAATTTTATTTAGGATACTAATTTTAATTTAGAAATCAAAAGTTGCTCCCATAATTGATGTAAGTTGACTTATATTGGTTTATCTTTTGAACCCTTAGAGGAAAATACTTAAAAATTGGACAGAATATCGGCTGCTATGACAGTTATAGTAACAAGTATTAATATTCAACATTTCGGTAGAGGGTGCCCTTACAATTCATATTTAGTTTAATGTATATGGCCACACTTTTGAACTGTTGTAGACAGACGCTTGCAGTTTGGCCTATAATATTTGAAGATTAGACAAAATATCCACTACTTTGCTTGGTATGGTAAGAAATATAAATATTTAAGATTATATATTAAAGGGTGTTACAATAGTTGATGTTATTTTGATGTTGTAGACAGACGGTTAAAACTTAAAGAGAAACTGATTACTAAGCCTGCTGCAACAGAAAGTATAAAATTTTAAATTGGAAATTTAGGGTCCACCTACAATTGCTCTTATTTCATGTATGTATATCGCCAAGCTCTTGAACAGTTGTAGACAGATGGTTGATATTAACCAGGAGCTGTAGTGCTAAGTCTGCAACAGCAAGTATAAAGTTTGGAGTTGATATATGTGGCTATACTTTTGAGCCATCATAGGCAGACATATGAAATCTGTTTTGAATAGGTTTTTTTGTCAGAATTATTTAAAGTCGGTTAAAATAGTATCTGCATACATATTGCTTGAAGGCACACTGTAGAAACATGCTCGGTTATCGGGTTTAGATAAAACTTTTTAAATGAAAAACTTAGTACCCAAAGTACAAACCTTAAAAGTTAAAATTTGAATTTCGTATGAATGGATATCGACTCATATCTACCCAGCAAAAAATATATGCAAGAGGCTTAGTTGATTCATTCCTTCTACTTAAAACGAACTGACACATTTTAGAGGAAAAACGAATCCTTTTAATTTTAGCTTGTCATTAGCGTGCATTGGTTTACATTAACAAAATGGTTTGGTGTTTAAATGAATGCTTAAAAGCACTCAAAATTCGATAATTCGGTTATTTTTTTTCATTAATTTTTTTTTTTTTATAATTTCTTCAAATAAATTCAAGCAACGCGTATATATTATAAAACACTTTTGGGATGGCTAATACGTTTTATTTTATCTTATTAAGTACTGAAATCAGTTTTTATTAACCGAATTTTCATGAGTTTTTCTGATTTCAAAAATTCAACTTAACTAGAATAAACGAAGTTATTTAAATGCATTATATGTAATAAGTGCAAGAGCAACCCAGCAATAAAATACCTATGATTTTTAAAATCCTTCGCTATTTTTTTGAGTACTTTTAATAAATATATTAAATAATTTTAGAACACAGAGAAGCAGCATAAGATCTTCCATTTTTTTGTGAATGTTTCCTGATCAACTAAAAACTAGATGATCTTTGTGCGATATGTGGATGTATTCTAATACTTGAAAATAATCTTAAAACTCTGAACACAAAAGTGTGAACAACATAATTCATCTAGCAGAAATAATAAGTTTTTGTAAAAATTTTGCAATTTGGTATTATTAATTACACACGCAACATGCTAAGAAATTTTAAGCTGAAATTACATTGTGTTTGAACTTTGCTGTGCCATTACCGCTTAAAACGTTGCGGTTGACACAAGTTTCAAAATATTACAACACATCAGAAGCAGTCGTTTCAAATTAAAATAATTAAGAATAATAGAAAGCGGGTAAGTAAGGTATTTTAATTAGCCTTAAAATACTTTTGCTTACGCTTCTTTGCTTAGTCGATAATAACTAATAAATCTATAAAAAATTACTCAATTATTGTATTTTTTACTTATTGTAAACTCATTTATTTTTTTTACTTTGCCTTAAAAAGATTGCACTCGTCACGGATTTTAGTTCTTATTCGTAAGAAATCTACATTAGTACACAGAGAAAAGAGATTCGTTATGACTACCGAATTTGTTTCCAATCGAATTTTGTTGGTTGTGAGTATTATTTGAAATTTCGGTTGAAATGACTGAATGAATATGGGGATCGTAACTATTTTATAAAATGATTCGAGACAGAAGCCAGTCAATAGAAAATATTATTGTGAATGAAATAAAACAACTTCATCATTTTTTACAAAATTTTATTTAAAAAATAATTTAACAAGTGAGAACATAATGACTGATAAATACCTCAGCAATACGTGTTCCTATTTCTTCCTGATTTCTTGCTATTTTCAAATATCTTTCATTTGCCGTACCATCCGAAAACATTGTACATTTTGCCAAAATGCTAAATAAAATGTTTCAAAATTATTTTTATTTACAAATGTCTCTTTTTTTAATCACGTTGAACTTACCTTTCTACAAAATTGGTTAATTGTTTGCCAATTTCACAGTCACTTCTTTTTTCTTTTGTTTTGTAAAGTAAATAAATAAATAAATGTTTTATTTTGTATGTTAATTTCTTTTGTATAATGTCAAAAACGCTTTTGATTTCAAAAGTAATATAATCGATTCGATCGGTTGTTGCGACCGACAACTATTCACAATTATAATTTTTTTGCTCTACATGTAGAAAATAAGTCAAGATTATACTTTATTAAGGATAAACATTAATTAATGATATTAGTGATTGAATTTAAATAATCTCCAACGTTACTTTACTCATCTGTTTTCTGTGTGTATATTCAGACTTCTCTTCATAATACAAATCAATACTAATATCCGTTTTTAATATTTTTAATTGAATAAAATACACAATCAAGTTTTAATGTGAACTTACCTTTATTCTATCAAACTTGATACTTAAAGCTGGTCACTAAGTAACAATCTCAACCAAAAAAATGCATGTCATAATACTAAAGAGGAATTTGGTTGCATGAAAGTTGAGTGGTCGTTTAGACAACTTATTAAAAATAAAACACATAAATAATTTGGCGTCATGTAATGGGATTCCGAAAGGTTTTCGAATAATAATGAGTTGTGGAATTTTTATGTTTTAATTTTTAACAGGCTTAATCTTTTATTTTTTAACATAAGTTTTCATGTCTATAAACTTTTCTTTTAAAGTTTATAAAATAAAACTATTTTATTGTATGATCTACGAACATATATGTATAGAAGTTATTGCTAAAACAACATAAATAAATCTGGTTTTATTTTACACAAAACTAAATGTTCTAATTACTTATTTAAAAGCCTGCTTCTTGAATTAATTTAAGCTTTTGTTCTTTCTTTCTTTTTAGTTTTCATCTTACAAATTTTTACTTTAATTTACCTTCAATATGAAGTCTGTGTCGTTTTATAGTTTTGAGTTAAACTTTAATTTCATTTATAAGTCAAAGCAAAAATATTTTCATTGCAACGCCATAAACACAAGACTATATAAATACACATAAAAATGTGTAAAAATAAAAACCACAAAATTAAAAAACTATCAAATCCAGAAAATTAGATTTTTGAAAGAAACCAAATATAAAGAACACTAAATTTCCATAGATCTCCAAAAAAGGAAAATGGCATAAAAAAAGGAAAATGGAATTTTCACAAAACAAAAACCTCTTGATAATAATTATCTACTCAACACTATTAAAAGCATGTGTGCTCGACAGATTAAAAATTTTCTTCTTCTTTATTATAATTACGGCTTCTTAGTATCTCAGGAGTAATTTTTTGTTTTAAACATTTTGTTTTGTCAATTTCGAAAATAAATTTGTAAATTTTCTTACTCTCTAATCGTCAGGATAATTGAGCATAAAATATATTTGGAGTTTTGCATATTGTATATCTATGTGCTGATGTGGTCAAGTCAAGCTATGTACTAAAAGAAAGAGGTTTTGCTTTTGAGCAACTATGAGAGATTCTGTGTAACTCCAAGTGGTTTACGCGAAAACTAAACTAGGGTTATAGGCGATAATTTGAAGGTATAATTTGAACAACCAATTTCTAGTCATTTACTATTTTTAACTGTGCATTCAAAATAACCATGAGTTCTCATAATATAGAGAAGTTGTCGCGGTTGTAGGATAAGCATATTATTTTTATATATAACAACACTCTGTTTTGCTAGCAACTATGTAATACAACCATAGTATGTTGCTCTTAGATTATGGTTACCTCAACCATGTTTTTTCATTGCGTGTATGTTGCCACATAAACGTTTCCATCCGTTTTAATTTCTACTACAACACCTATAACTGTAGCGTACAAATTAAAATTAAACATTTTGCACATTAAAACAATTTTCTACGAATAAGTTGCAAGTTGTAAACTCATTTTGCAATATATGTATAAAATTTCTAAACTTTTTCTTAATTTTCTAAATATGAATGAATTTATTACATTAAAATAACTAAATTATTCATATTTTCTTGCCTTTTTTTACTATAATAAAAATTAAAAATGATTTTAACATTAAAACACTTTGCTTTGTTATGGTTCTCTAGAGGAATCAAAACTTTCATTTAAGTTTTATTTTGGGGATAACAAAATATTTTAGTTGTTTCTAAGTAAAATATAAACCCTTTTTTGAGCAGCATATAAAATAAATAAATGTGTACCGTTTTTTAAAATGTTTACTGAATGTTAAGGTGATAATCAACATAAAATGGTTAAAGGGAAATTTAATTATTTGAATTGAATTACGTCAATGAGTTGTAAAAAAACAAATTAACGATAATTGAGTTTTCTTCTTCAAAAACCGAGAAGCTTAATAAATCATAAAAAAGTTAGGAGTAAAAATCATTGATAAGTATAATTACTTGCCCGCTTTCAGGTTTAATAAAACATTTTTAATTATTTTAATAAAAATAGTTTTTGTTAAATTAAAAATTAATTTATATCAATACGGCCAGTTATTGTCATATTCACGTAGCAGTTCATTCATAGAAATCTCTTTTAAAGACTTAAAAACTCAGATTTAGTTCGAAGTTGGTATTTATAATTATACACTGGGTCCTTGTTGCCATATCGTTAGCCTAAGTCACAGTAACAACTTGACATCCAGAAGAAAAGCCGTAGTAAACTGTGATGTTGTTAATGTATTGGAATTGTTATAAGCAGCAGAAGTGTTTAAGAGAGGAACAAATCTTTTCACATTAGCTCGATAATATATGTACACATGCAATGTGAAGTTCGCATAGCATATATATTTACAGTTTATTGTACCCGACGTTACCAAGATCCGCTAAGCACTGCATATTACATTAAAGCCTTGTTTGCTATTAGACTCTACTCCGAACACATGAGAAATCCATCAAATCTTAAAGATCAGGAGTTATCTGCATTTCAAATATCTTCAGAATCTGATTTTGCTGAGATCGCCCTTTGCATTCTCATTTTTTCAAAATAAAAATAGAATATTCTACCCTTAACATAAATATCTAAGTATTTTTAAAATTTTATTGTAGTCGGTACAGACGTAAATGCCTGGTTTTTCCCTATTTTTCTCATCTCCGCCATTTAAAAACATAAATACCATATATTACCACGAGGACAAATAACTAGATATTTCAAATTTCATTAAAATTGGTTCAGTCGCTTAGCCGTGATTGATGCACTATGCAGAAACAAACTTACAAAGAGATAAATTAAATATATTTTATATATATTAGATATATAAGGAAAAGAGTGTCATTGAAACTTGACAGGGTTATAAAAGTTGTTAGATTTAGTCCCGAATATAAAATTGATACTGATGGCATATAATCTTTAATTACAGAGGTGCTCACCACTTATATTATGGGTTTCTTTTTGTCGCAATAAAATCTGTTTCCAGTGTAGTATAAGTCAATCTCATTTTCATTAAATTTTGTGTTGTCACTTGTCCTTACTAACTGTATAGTCGACTACTAACTGTACAGTGTACACGTTGTTTCTAAAAAGAAAATATATTGTAATTACTAATATTTTTCCTAACCTCAGATTCGCAGTGGCATTAATTCAGTCATTAGAATCTGTATTTAATTAGCGTCTTTAAAATACAGACTGAAAAATTTCCTGCTGTGGGCTGTTATCTCAAAAGTATCCCTAGAGATTAATCCGCCACCCTTTTAGTTCTCACTTTTACATATTATTATTATTTTTGTATTGATTTATAGAAAATGCGAGGTTCTCTTTTTCAATCCTGTTAAATTTATTCAAAATAAGAATTCATAAAACTTTTAGTAAGGGAGAATAGAAGTCTACCAATCCTGACCTCAATATATGGTTCATTTTAATATGAGTTTTCAAGAGATTTATCTGTTAAGAGCTTTCTTTCTTTATATTTGCTCAATACCGTCTTACTTGGATAAATTAAAAAACACAAACATTGTCACTGAAAAATAATTAAACTTTTTATACGCTTCACCAGAAAAAGTGGAAAGACGGTAAAACTAAGTTTGTCATTCCATGTGTAATTTCTGCATTAAACATTTTCGGCCCATAAAGTATATATGTTCTGATTTCTTATGCATAGCGAAGTCGATTGAGCGATGTCCGTCTGTCCATCACTCCGTCTGTGTTAGTGTTGAAATCAAATAAAATAAATATGTCAATCGATCAGATATAGTTTCGAAAGAGGTGCTATTGGAAATCAGCGTGATCGGCACATGTCCTTCGAGGCAGCAGTCAAAACACCACACCTACCAATCAAAAAATAAACATATAGAGCAAAAGAGAATTCAAAAATAAAAAAAAAACATTAAGTAAAATTATTGGCGCTCGCCAATATGATCCGAGTTACGGGTCTCTAAAATTTTCAAATTTGTAAAATAACAATGTGGCTATCATTTTAAAGCTTTTGAAGAGATCTTTAAGGAAAGACTAAAATTTTTTAAAAAGTCTTAACCAATTAAGATCCATTGTAATTTTTTGTAAAATTATATGTATGCATTACCAAATTTTTTATTTTTTAATTATCTTTCACAATAATATTTGCATTTTTGATTGGAGTTACTTCACAAAACTAGATTTACATAGATGATGAAGGGTATATAAGATTCGGCAGAGCCGAATATAGCACTTTTAGTGGTTTTATTAATATTTTTTGCGACTGATGTTTAATGAAGCTTCTTAAATAACCCTCATGTCGTTTTTTGAAGTTTTATACTTAAAGGAAATACTTTTGGCTTTTCTAAAAATTTGGGTAAAGGTTTCCTAATAACTTTTCCAACGAACAAATAAAGTGCAGTTTTTTAAAAATGTTATGGGATATTAATAAAATAGTTTAAAAAAAATGAAGCTGGTGAAACATTGACTAGAATTGGTACTCGATATTATTTAAAATTTGCAAACCCTCTTCGCTCGGGCTACAGTCAATAAAAAACAACATCCTTTATTATAATGCTATTTTCTGTTTAAATCACTTGAAGCGTTGTTTTGTATAAATAAATTTTTTATTGCGATTAAAAATTTTATTGACAAATTAATTTGTTATTGTTGTTTGACGGATGTAGGTTAAAAATTAAAGTTTTTTCTAGTTTAGGTTTTTCCAACAGGAGAATTTGAGATTTTGTACAATTTCTTTTAATCATTTCAAGATAAGAGAATATATATATTAATTTTACATGTATTTAAATACTACTAATGTATTTCTGCAGTATTTATCGGCCATTTTCCTGCTGCCTCGAAGGACACGGACCGATCTTGCTGATTTCCAATAGCACCACCTTCGACACTATGTCTGATTGATTTAGATATTTAAAATTTCTGTAGCTGATGTAGTGCCTTGGCAAACTTCATTTCAACACTAATACGAACGGACAACACTAATATATATATATATATATATATACATATACTTTATTAAGTCGGAAGTGGATATTGTAGAAAACACAAACGGAATGACAAACTTAAATATACCCTTTTTCCACTTTTTGTGGTGAAGGGTATAAAAATAACAAGTATCGCGAGAAATATATTAGAATAATTCGCATCAGTAAAATATTGCATTTTTTAAGATGACAGTCGTACCTGATTTAAATTCCTGATCAATATAACAAACTTACGCAGTTTCTTTTACTTTCGTACAGCTTAATTCGTCCTTTAGTGTGGATTTCTACATATGAAATAATTTATATTTCTTACGAATAAAATATTTAACAACTTAACCAATGCAACGTTTTAAATAAAGTAGACTTTTCTTTTCTTACTTCTCCGCAAAACTTATAAAATATGCCTCCTTTTGAATGTTTTTACTCGTAATACTTTAGTTTTATGTTAAGCTCTAAAACGACAATGGCGAAAATCGTATAACGACTATTTGAAATTATGCAACTTAAAATTTATTTATGCGTACAAAAGTTAAGTGAAGAATGAACTAAATTCGTAAATGAAAGAAGTAAAATTACAAATAGGCGGATCGAAAAGTAAAATAGAACAAGGAGTGATTTATGTAAAAAGTTTATTTATATGTAAAAAAAAAAACGAAGAATAAACTATATTTAAACGATAAATAAAGTTTACTTTAATTTAAGCATACGGTGAAGAATTAAAACTTCATTGAACATAAACAGGATATTATGACAATAATATTTTATTTCAACTTTGATCATAGAGACACCCACATTAAAATTACTAAGTAAATACATCATACGCTTTCACCATCTGTACAAAAAATTTAGTGAAGGTCATGAAAATAACTAAATCATTTATTCAATAAATTAATTTATGTTTAATGAAGTATTATTCCACACAAGATGTTTCATTTATTTATAGATATATGGCTAAGAGTTTTTTTTCAAAGGGAACTTCTATGTTGAAAATTAGAATGGACACATCCGAACAACATAGTAATATACCGTCGCACAGTAGCGTGAAATAAAAAAAAATGGAATAAGAGTCTGGAACTTCTAAATTATTTACCCTGTTTTCATGAAACAAACTGCGATTTATAGAGGAGGACATAAGATTTTTGTCTACTGCAATTGGGTACAGGGTATAACCACAGAGCGTCAAAATAGGCAACCTTGTAAATGAAAAATTTTTAAGAGCTTATAACTTCATTAAAAGTGAAACGATTTCCAAAAATTTTTATTTCTGGTAATCTATAATTTTTATAAACAAAATTTGATCAGAAATTTTTAGAAGTTTTGTTCCTTAGCGCCCTCTTCTGGCGCTTAAATGATGAAATGAATTATATGAATTACATAGCTGTTATTTAGACGTGAAATGAACCTTTTTTTTCGAAGATACTGAGATCCAATTTTTTTATGAATCAAATTAAATTTATTATTGATCGAAATAGGCACATGAATATGCTTTCCATGCAGAACTACAATTCTTATTTTTAATAATGAACATTTCATGAGAAAATCATGAAAATTTAATTTTAAAGGAATCAAGCACATTAAGTTTAAAATAAAACTTTTAATTTTATAATTTTTTTTCTTTCATGAAACTTTAGAAACATTCTGACTATTTATTTGAACTGATATTACTCAAAATAAATATGTTAAAAAATGTTATATTACTGTATGTGGTTTGGTGGTTTATAATTGTCATATGATTGTTGCTAAACTGTCAGCAACATGTTATCAATGTGGAATTTTAAATATTTTTAAATTCTTTTGATGCTTCACTCCATTTACCTCAAGCAAACAACTGCAGATTTATAAGTTTCCAAGTTTGACTTGGATTTCTTGTATGAGGTGGAAACTATAATAAAAAAAGCATGTTGAATTATTTATGAGAGACGGTGAACGATGATAGACATAATATACCAGCACAAAAGCTGTCATGTACTTAACTTCATATTAACACTTTAAACTACATATTTTACAGAGCTTTGATATATATGAATTTAAAAACAGGTACATGGAAGAAAAAAAATTGTGTGGTAAATGCACGTATACAAATTTGTATTACTAGCTTGAACAATATTTCGGTGCAGAACATGTATGTACAGACTCTCACTGTAAAAGTCTATAGGAACCAGTGTTGCCGTTTGGTTACGTTTTTTTACATTTTTTGTAACTCTTAAAGGCTTCAAGTAACATGTGTAAATTTGTTATATTAGGCCAAATTTTCTTAACTTTTGCTACAGATACGAAATAAAATAATGCCACTGAAAGATTGTTCATTATTTGAGGTAGAATCTCTCCTAACATCAAGCTTTCTTAAAATATCAATTCGATTTTGATAAAAAAGTTTACCCACAAATGCATTCAAAATCCCATATAAAAAATTAGTTTGATATAAACAAAAAATAACTTTGCTAAATTTCAGTGGTGCCAGAAATTTTCATCGAAAAATCTCCATTTTTTGAATAAAAAATCTTAATTTGAGAAAAAAAATATATATTGTTTATTCTTTTGTATTTCGTGTTGTTATTTCTAATGAGGTTATCATAAATACCTAAAATAAAAAAAATATTCAAACAAATATAAATAAAAATTAACAAAAAATTTATCCATACAATTTTTTTACACTCTAATAGTTACAACTATAAATTCTACCTTTGAAATTAAATCCATAAGTATGCTTCTAATTTTAAGACAGCAAGCAAAAAATTATTTTTTTATAAAAGTAACCAAAATTGTATTAATACTTGCAAATTTTTCATACATTTCTAATTATAACACTGTGAAGGTTTTAAATTTTTTTATAGCACAAATTTTTAAATTTTAGCACGAATATTTGTTAACTAACATATAATCTTGAGTGTATGAAATACCCTCTAAAGTGGCTTAAGCTAATTTATTTCTGTATTTTGTTACATTTAATTTTACTTTCAAAAAAATTTGTTCAACGTTTGCAGATGAAGAAAAGAGACATTTTAAGTTTAATGCAAAGTTGGAACTATTCTCCCACTATCCGCTCTATAATATTTTTTACATTATGTGCCAAAACTCTTTCACTATAACATTTTCTAAATTTTTAAAATATTTATTAAGGTCATGTGGCGGAGTTACCTAAATTCGTCATCTAAATATTATATTGCACTGTCTTGAGTTCAAGTTGTTATTTGTTAACAGAAAATGTAAAAGGCAACACAATCAGCAATTCTGGCATTGCTGTTTCTTCTTTTGTGCGGAAAACTAGTTCTGTTCAATCTTGCGAAGATTTTTAGCAAATGCAGTTATTCCGCTTGAAAAAATTGACAACCGTACCAATACATCGATATAGAAGAATGTTGTCTTTTAATTTCCGTCAGTAAGTCCCGAATTTTACAACAAAAAAATTGCCGGTAGTATAATTAGTGTAGTATATTCTAACGAAGCTCAATCTTGCAAAAAATGGTAAAACGGATATATTAAAAAAATTGTTCATATCTAATTTTGTTGAATGGTGATAGCATGCACTTTTCCACACAGATATATTAGTATTGAGTACTAATTTAAGTCCTCATTAGTATCTAGGGTATGAATTTTTTTTCATACGTTCTTCTTTTTATATGTTCGTTTTGTTTTTGTTCAATAATTTGTTCCCTGAAATATGGAATTAAACGTTTTACTATATTGTGTATCTGGGGCTCAGTGCTAAAAGGGCCAATGTCATAAAAATCAGTTTTGAGAAAATAAGAATTTAAATTTTTAGAAAATATTGTTTAGCTTTCTTATCAAATTCGTGTTTGGCACGTAATATAATGTAATAGAAACCGTGGTAAAATAGGCTCTGTAATTTTTTTTTTTTTAAATTAGGGAAAAAACGTTGACATTGACCTATTTTTGCACTAACTTATTATTTCATTTTTTCTATCTCTTTGTGACATTGGCCCTTATAACAGGAATAATAACAAGGAGAATAGAACTTTTTCCCATTTTTTATTATGTTATTAGAAATATTAAATTTAACGGATATACATACTTATGTACGTTTTAAATAATAAATACATTATGTCTTTAAACATGATATATGAAAAATTAAAGTAGTAAAATAAGTTAATAATATCATATAAATGTAAAAAAAAACTTTCATTATAGTGATATATCCTGTCCAACTTTATGCTCAAAGTAATCCACGATACGGTCATTTGCTATCTGTTCAATAAAGTGATTGTATTACGTACGATTAGTATTGCTAATTTATGGCAAAAGTGTTTTGAGTCATTCAATTTTTGTGAACTTAAAGGAACTGGTTCGTTTTTGAGCGGTAAAAGCTCGGGGATATTGTCCTTTCAGGTTTTTCTGTTTTTTCTGCATATATATATAAGATCTTAAACTCATCCCAAATTCATATTTATATAAAATATGAATATTACTAGTTAAATACTGCAGCCTTGTTCATTTGAAGAGTTAGTTTTACGATGTACATAATAAGTAAGTAATTATGTGTTAAAGTTTAAAAAATCGGCTTGATCCAACTTTTATAGGAGGTCTCCTTGGCATCATGTGTATTAAGTTCGCCCAACCAGCAATAAAAAAATAATTGAAAATCAAAGTATTACAACAATAAACTGGACTTCTATGTAGTACAAGTTAAAATTAAAAGCACAAGTTTGGACATTGGCCCTACATTTTTTAAAACAACATAAAATTTGTTAATGCTAAAGGGGCCAAAGTTGAATTTGGCCCTTTTAGCACTAACAATTGTAAATGAGTTCATAGTGACATTGGTCAGCAAATTCCTTTTGGAGCTGCTTTGAACTGAATTGGAGATTGCTAATTGGAGCAAAATAAAAGTTAGCAAAAAAAAAGGAACCTTATCCAACGGCTAACTCGAAACAACCAAAAACTAACATTGGCCCTTTTAGCACCGAGCCCTAGATATAAATTACATTAAATTGCTATTAATTTAAATAAAATTTCAGAATGTAACTTTTAATAAAATATGTAAATTTTTTGGAGGAGAAGCGTAACTTTTCCCTGTCTTTCACTGGCAACACTGATAGGAACATATATTTTGAAATTAACTTGTGCATGTACTAACCGGTGTATATATTTTCATAAATGATTACGGGTTTATCCTTTGGAATAGTGTGGTATAGAAATAACATCAACAAAGTCAAATAAACAAACTAAGGAATTAACAATTCCTTTAAGTAACCGTTAACAATAACTTTTTGTGCAATTATAAAAATTTTAATTACATTCTTCAGCATTATACAAAACCTTATATTTAAAAAAAATAATGTGCTAATTGTTTAAAAAATCCAGGAAAACAAAAATATTTAATATTAGCTTAAGTAGCTAAATTACGTTTAATTGATGTCAAGGAGTATCTAAGCTATTTATTCAGTTTTAAATGTCAGTCGAATAAAAAATTATGTATTTGGTTTCTACAGCATCTTACTCTTAGCGTAAGAATTTTACTATCAAGAGAGCTAGCACAGTTTTAATCGCTGCAGAAGAATAAAAAGTGTATCGAATTGATAATAAATGTATGTTCTTCAGTGAAGTGCATTAAACAGAAAACTTTGAGATCTTCAATTGCTTTCACTATTGACATTTGATGTGAGTTTTATTTCTTGAAATTGTGAAAAATTATGTGCTCACGGCGTGCAGTGCTTTACACCCACCTTTAAAATAAATTTTAATTCATTTTATAAATAAATTATTTCTGAAAATTATTTTTAGGTTAGAAACTAATATTTTTAAGGCACTGACAATTTTTACTCTACTAATATACTTTTTGCCTTAATTAACAAACAAAATTTGTTATTTCGACGTCCTTCAACTATGAGACATTGCAAATTAATCATTTAAAATGAAATATGAAAATAGTTTTCTATATTTTTACACAAATTCAATTAATTTTGACTTAATTTCATTTTTATATTAATTTCCTATCATTTTTTTGTGGGTTTTTGTGTGAGGACTTGGTGTAAAGACATAAATATTGATTGATCAGGAATATTCTTATTTACAAAATTAGTTTGGTAAATTGATGATGTGTAAAAAGTACACAACCTAATGTAGATAGATAAAAAAATGCTGATGACGGGTATAGCGATCCAGAAAATGATGCATTATATTCTGCTGGTATCTAATGTTTCCTGTTTTTATTTTAAAAACGTCCGCATACATTTGTTGTTATATAAAAACAGTTTTCCTAATAATTTCATTAAAATTATTTTCCGTTATTTTAATATCCAGAAATTTTCGTATTATAACATCTTATTTTTCCCCTTATCTTTAAAAACTAATCCACCAAAATTGTAATCAGTTTTTCTAGTAATAACCATCTAAAATCAATTACCAAACAAAAGCGTAAAACACATTTGGCTAGGTTTTTCTCAAATTACAATATAACAAAATTTCAACAACGGCAACAACTTAGTTACCACAGTTAATCAATGATTTTTGTCAGAGTAAAGCGACACTTAAATATTTGCTTCGAAAAAAAGTTTTAATAATCAGGGAAAGAAGCCAAACTAAAAACAATTTGCTGAAAAATTAGCGAGAACACAAAAAAAGTGTGTGAAAATGAAAGAAATAAATATTCATCTGAACATTGATAATATTTTGACACTTACTTGCCTAAGACTATAATTATAAATTAAAGAACAAAAAAAACTTAATCATTTGAGAAGTAGAAAACAAAAAAAAAAAAAAAAAAAAACACTTCCTGAAAGAGTGTGAAATATACGAAGAGGATTTATTTTAATTATAATTCTTTAACTGTCACATAACATTTTACTGAGGAGAGAAATCTTAAAATGCAAAACTAATTTTTCGTAATAATATTAAAGGAAATCTTCAATTTCTGTGACTCCTCACATCTACGTATGATAACAAATATTTAATTTCTATTTAACTGTTTATTTGAAATATTGTTTACTACAGGTAAAACTATGGAGGGAAGTTGTATATGTATGTAAACTCGTGAGATACACTGCAGTTTTTCAGGATGGATCCAACACATTTAAGTGTAAAAAGCTGTCTAAATTGCAGATACAGATGGAAATGGATGCAGAAACATAGTTGATGCTTTAAATAATAATAATAACAAAAAATAGTATAAAAAGAATAATAACGGTACTTGTTTTTCTTTTTTTGTGGTCAAGTATAAAATTTTTCATTTGTTTTTTGATAAAATAGAATAGAACCAACCTTTAATTAATTTATTTCTTCAGATATTTATTTATTCATGCGTGAACTTACCACTATTCACAAAAAGTTCATAAATTCTATTTTTCATTGATTCGTAAAGGCATTTTAAATAGTCTATTTACTAATTGCGACGAATTTAAAGAAGTTCTTCTTCCCATATTGATTTAGCTAACTGCAGTCACAAACTGAAATTTTAATTTTATTCGCTTTTTATAAATCTTTATCACAACCGCCTAGAAAGAGAAAAAGTGCAGTTTTAATCTATTCTTCTCCTATTTTTAGTGTTTAAATTAAAATATAAAGTACTAAATATTTTTCTGCAAAAATGTTTTTTATACCATCTGTTTTTGTAATTAATACAGTTTTTGTATCCTTCACCACAAAAAGTGGAAAAATGGTATATCCAAGTTTGTCATTCCGTATGTAATTTTTACTATATCAACCCCACAAAGTTTATATTCTGACTTCTTATGCATAGCGAAGTCGATTGAGCGATGTCCGTTTGTCCGTCAATCTGTCCGTATTAGTGTCAAAATCTAGGTCGCTGGGGCAATAGATCAGCCAGAGAATATTTCAATGCGCCAATCGATCAATCATAGCATCGAAAGAAGTGCTATTGAAAATCAGCATGATCAGTCCACGTCCTTCCCGGCAGCGTGCAAAACATATGGAACAATAAAGGAACTCCAGTAAAAAAATAAAGATATGGGGCGACAGGGAATTAAAAAATAAGAAAATAACATCAAGTGAAAAAATTGGGGTTTGTTTATATTTTCCGAGTTACGGGTTTCTAAAATTTTCAAATTTCAATATGGATATCATTAAAACTTTTGAAGAGATTTTTAAGGGTTTACTAAAATTTTTAAAAATTCTTAACCCATTAAAGCCGATGTCTTTTTATGTAAAATTATATATATGCGGTACCAAATTGTTTTATTTTTTTTTCTTAATTCTGTGTCACCCAAATTATTACTTTTTGATTGGAGTTACGTCATTTAACTAGATTTTCATAGATGGTGAAGGGTATATAAGATTTCTCATAGCCGAATATAGCACTCTTACTTGTCTTACTTTAAAATGTGTTGGTTATATCTTAATCAACCGCACAGTAATTTTTGCTTATAATATTATGATTGGTGGATATAAAAGTCGGATAACAACGACAACAAATTAAACTATGCTATAAACTATGCCAAGGTTTCAGTCTGTTCGCCATAATACGAAAGCTTCGTATATATTACATAAACAACTATCTGAATTTTCTCATTTTCTATTCTTTGCCAGGGTTTAAATTGCATGCTTAAAAATAGCAACAGCTTTGCTTTTCTTACATGTTTTTCAGCAATAAAAAAAAAACTAAATGTCTCAGCATTTACAAAACGTTTTATTATAAACGAAGTAAAAATCAAATGCAAAAAAAAGAAAGAAACACATTTGCTGAAGCTGACTATGTGTTTCTTTCTGCAGCAAAGCAATCAGCAAAGCCTTTATTTTGAAAACGTTTGCTGTTGCTTAAGCAATAAGCAGATGTTGGTTTCTTCTTTTGCTGTTGCTTTTTGAGAAAAAAAAAACAAAAATTTAATGGTGTAATAAAAACAACGTTTTAAAAATGTATGTATTTATGTTTTGTACGTAGTTAATACATAAATACGTTACCAATGTTAAAAGGGATGAAAAGCAGTGATTTCTTAAGCAACAGCACGCGTTTTTAAAGTAATTGCTTTGCTGAATGCTCTGCTGCAGAAAGAGATACATAGTAAGCTTAAGCAATGCGTTGCTTTTTTTTGCATTTGCTTTTTGCTTTCGCTGCAGATTTTCTCACAGTAACAGTCAAGCAACTACATATGCATTGAAAAAAGTTAAAAGTTTCCTTGGAAAACAATAAATGAGTTCAATTTCTAATATTAATTTTCTTTAAAACAAACAATCTTAATAACTAAAAATTATTACTTAGTAAAATTCTTGTTGTAGTGATAATGATGCCCAGCAGAAGAAATTAAATTTTGCATTATTAATTCAATCAATTGTATCCTGTATAACTCAAGGCAACAATTCACGCATTTTATGACAAATAACTACAACCAAAGGTTTTTACAGATCTTAATTACTGCTGGACCAATCTCCTATAAAAGTACTACAATTTACCAATTTTTTTAAGTTCAGATTTACACACAATTTTTTTAAGGCATTTTTCTCAATTTTCTATGTAAGTTACAGCGTTATGCGTTATCTAATAGTAAACATTAGCAATAGTAACATCAACTCCTGCTTCACAAACAAACAAAAATTTGATTCTTGTTTCGTGAAAAATTGCATAGTGTAAATGCCGTATAAGTGAAAAGAATTTAATTACAGACGGTGTAGACTTTAGGAGCAAAAATTATATCATAAGTTTGTTTTTTCTATACATTCAAAATCTAGTTGAAGCTATCTGTTAATATTGGGAACACAAGGCAAATGCTATACTAAAATCTGTAAATTTTCATTCTGTTATTGATTTGGCTTTTTCCTTCGTACATCTTGTATTTGTATGGCCAGTCTAACTTGATCGTTTGTTCATCCCTGTATTTTACTGTAACTTAAATAAAGGCACGCAAGAAAATAGTAGGTAGTACCTACTAGGTTCTTGTTATAAGTGCAGTACTAACAAATTCATTTCATTTTGGGAAGATGTTACTCCTAAAATGGCTACCTTTGCACACACACACCAACAGGTAAGACATAATAAAAATTAACCAGGTGGAAGATACGTTAAACGAAAATTAAGTGCTGACTACCTTCAGCATGAAAGTAATTTAAAATAAGTTAAATAGTTTTACCTCTTTTATTTTTCAACGTTCTTGTTTTGTAAAAGAAAATTAATTATCATTTACTTCGACAAGGTGATAGTATGTCACTTCAGCTATTATCAAGTTCAGAGTATAGATGCATTAATAAATGAAATGTTTTTAGAATTATAGAATTTCTTTGGAATATCTTTGTGTATGAATTATAATTAAAAACTATGAATAGAAGAATAATTTTGCATTGATTTTTTGTTTTTGGTAAAAGTTTAAGAACTGAAATGTTTTATATTTCGAACGTTAATATTTTAAAATTATTAACTATTTTTGTGTTAGAACTGCCGGTGGCATATTTGAATATTTAGTAAAAGGTGCAGCGTACTTATGAATTGGTGGGTTTATTAGGACTATTTATTAGGAGCAGTATTGATTTTTAAGATAACTAAAGTGTATTTTATTACTTGAACCAGTAGTGCGATTCACTACTATTTTCTTACAATTATCGGTTGGTTAAACGATATTTGCTGTTGCTAAGAACCTGCTAATTTGTTTATGGTTAAATAACCAACAATAAATTTTGAGCTTTTAAATCTGTCGGCAGAATCAACGACGTACAACATGTATTTATGAATGAACATTCACCCATACACATAAGTATAAGCATAAAGTATAAATATTCAAACACAAAATAAACATAGTTTGTTTTCATTTTAATTAAATTAAACATAATTTTTTAAATTAATTGGGTTGATTCCGCCAGTACATATTAAACTGTTGTTATAATTTTCGGTAATAACCGTCGTCTCTGGCTGTGTACTCTGTGCTTTTGGCGAGCTTTTTCGATGTGATAACATCATTTTCAAGCCACGTATTTGTTAAAACTGAAGAGATAGTGTTAAGAATAGATAGTGTTAAGACTAAAATGTTATTATGCAGGTAGGTTGCCTGACATCTGTCCTGTTTATTGGTGTAAATAGTTTAATATTTGGGTCTTTTATTATTGGATAGGTAAGTGTGACCAAATTACATCAACTCTTGTAACACCCTTTAATTTATAATCTAAAATATTTATACGAAGCAAAGTCTAATTATAATTATTAGGTGTCAAAATATTCGGACATACAGGTCAAATTATATTAGTTTTAGGAACACCCTTTAATTTTAAAATTTAAAACTTGTTAACATGGCAATAAATATTCTTTGTTAATTTCAAGCATCTGCCTACATCTGTTCAAAAGTATGGCCATTTATATGAAATTTTATTAAATTTTGGTGCACCTCTAATTTATAATTTTAATTGTCATAGCAAACGACATTCTATCCAATTTGCAAACATTTGTCTATAACGATTCAAAAGATAGGCCAGAAATTACTGAGTTATGGTGGCACAAATAAAAATAAACAACATTCAGTCGAATTGATAACCTCCTTCTCTTTTTGAAATCGGTTTAAAATGTGTTCATTTTGGGCTGCTACGGTGCAGTTACATGTTACTTCGTAAAATAAAACTATAGCAAGAGGCTGTCCACAAAATTGCATGTCTAGACCCTGGTCATGCCAGCTGTGAAAAAAATTGCTTTCAAATGGTGCAATGATAGAGGCTTGTGATTTTAATTAAAAAATCTCTGTTATATAAATTCGGCGTTTTAATTAAAATAATTAATTTAATTTTGTTAAATTAATTATTTTAATTAATTTATTTATACAGGTTTCATTATTTAATGAAACCTCGCTTTAATACAAATATTTCTGTCTACTAAAAACAGTTTATTTGGGTGTGTCCTAAAACCAAAAACTTATCCACTGGTCAGAATCATTGTAGGCTCAGCATTAACTTATTTTGCCATTGTTAGTGACCAAAGGCTAAATAGATAAAAACAAGATTTATTTTTAAAAGAATTATAGTGTTTTTTTATATTTGGCTATGAAAAACTGTCCTATACTTTATCTCTGTGATAATCAGTTGAGGGTACCCCCCGTTTGCAAAGCAGCTTTAATTTCACTTGTAGGCACAAGTATCTGACTAAATTGGAATATGGGTATTAAAACTAAACTGTAACAATATATGGCTGCAGAAAAAAAATTATAGTTATTTAAATAATACTTAAGTCACTCAACTAGGTTTTTGTTTACATCGATGCTTGGCTTAAATTCCATAGTTTTTGTTAAAGTTTTAACAATTAACAAATTTTTTAATATTTTTGTAATCCAAAAATATTTATAGTTATATTAACAATGTTGGTTGGTATGATTTAAATAACTCCGATTTATTATTTTGTATAATAATAATTTGATTTGACTGAAACAATATAATTTGATCAAAATATGTCAACTATGTTTATTTTTTGTGCGTTTACTGATTTATTTAGATAGAAAAAGTATTTGTGGTAGTCACAATTTTCCTGAATATGTTATTTCATTATACC
Source organism: Gymnosoma rotundatum (assembly GCA_916610165.2). Taxonomy (NCBI): domain Eukaryota; kingdom Metazoa; phylum Arthropoda; class Insecta; order Diptera; family Tachinidae; genus Gymnosoma; species Gymnosoma rotundatum. The sequence continues at coordinate 141,053,953 of OU744336.1, read as the reverse complement.
AAGAAGAAGTTTTAAAATGATAATGAGTTGAATATTTTCTTTATTAATTATATTATATTATAACTATGTTCACGCATTTTTTTTTTTCAAAAAAGAATACATTCATTTATAATCCTTTAAACGTATACTAAGTTTTCATGTATAGTTGAAAATAAACTTGTAGTTAACTGCTACTATTGTAGATTACACCACTTAAAAGTGGATTAGTTCCGGCACTTAATAGGAATTAAAATATGCAGGCTAATATTTCAGTGTATGTGAATATGTGCGCATATAGTTAATAACGATTATTTATATTTTTATCATGTGTAAATAGTATTAGTTTATATCAACGTACAAATATACGAAGGAAATTTAATAAGTTTTTAAAGCTTGATTTTGATTTACTAGTTTGGCTTAGGATTACTAATTTCATTCAGCTTTTCTTACCATTCTCAGAGCTTTGCAAATTTAAGAGTTTCGAATGTCCCCACTCTTATATTAATTAAAGATCACTTTATTTTTGCGCAACATAAATAAGTCAGGACTTAACTCAAAAAATTCAGAAACATAATCTAACGATCCAAATTAAAGTCCTTGCTTTCGTAAATCAGGTTAATGTAATCCATTGCTCGGATTACAGGGAATGTCAATTGGTTAAAAACAGTAATGTATATATAGCAAAGAAGTTAAGGACGTGGAAGAAAAACTTCCAAAAGCTACTGAAACATTCGCTAATACGAGAATTTTTTTTACTATTTCGAGGTAATTTCCACATCGGTTTGGTTTATGAAGTGGTTTACCAAACATTTCAGTCGTAGATGTAATCGCCTAATATCAGAAAATGAAAAGATCAACAAGTGCAAAGTTTTGACACTTTGCTCTGTAAATGTACTGCCTCATAGTCATATAATTTTTTATATTTGTGGGGTTTTTTCAAGGCTCTACTCTACCCTCCCGATTGTAGTTTTTTTCGTAAAGCAAACTTTAATAGCGCAGCTACAATGCTTCGTAAACAGAAGTTAACTGCTTATATTATGTTGTTGCTTCTGTTGTTTTCAGATTAATCTAGGCATTATATCGCTTTTTAACTGACTTCAAAAATGAAGGAATCACTTCTCAAACTGAATCATTTCTTAACCGATTGTGAAAATTTTTTCTTTTTGTGAAATATAATGTTTACAGATTGATCCGTTTTACAAGCAGTTTATAATTATAATAATTAAAGGGTGTCCGCATACAACATATATATTTTTTACGTATATTGTGAACCGTTAAGTGCACCACTTTAAAATTATAAAAAAAATGCTTCCAACATCAAAAAAAATCTTAAATTGAAAGGGTATTCCCGATAGGTGACGTTAATTTACCCACGTGGGCCTATCCTTTAAACTTTCATAGGGTGCTTGCAAATTAGACAGATTTTCAATTACTACGACCGTTATAATAACAAGCAAAACTCAAAATTATAAATTAAAGGGTGACCCAATAGGTATTTTAATTTGATTGAACACTTTTAGGCTGAACAGTTATAGACAGACGATTAAAGTTCGCTACACCAACAAGTATAAAATATGGATTTGGAAAATACAGGGTGCCCCAATGGCTTATGTAATTTTATGTTTGTATCCAACTTTTTAAACTGTTAAAGAGAGATAGCTAAAATCTGTTTTGAGCTCGTTTTTTTTTGCAAGCACAATTTTATTTTTATTGAGCGGATTTTATTAAACAAGACAATTTAACATTACTGATCAAGAATCAACGTTGGGTATGATATACCAACCTTAAACTCAAAAGCTTTCTGGTGTTATGCGCATATTAAGATTCTGTTTTTTTTTTATTAATTAAACTCTATCGTAACCAAAGTTATACAAGTTCCCTAGCCTTACAGTTATGGTATAATTTTCAATATCACTGATTTAATTATTTAACAATAAATAAAAAAAATTATCACAAAAAAAATTTTTTTACCAATATGCCAAAATGGACTTTTTGCTATGAAGAACTTTTTTATTGTTGAAAATGGTTCTCTAGAGCTTCAGCAGCAACTTTTGTTCTGTCTTTTTTTCAAAATGTTGGCCTTTAAAATTCGAGAATTTGACCAAATAATGTTTGAAAATTTGTACAAAATCCTTTGACGAGTATTTTTGCTGAACATATGAAAATACTCAGTGTTTTGATATATTTTTCAATAAAAACTAACTTTGCGCCATCTAGTGGCAATAATTTGAACTAACTTCATACAGCAGTTTGAAAGGTAATTTGAATACCTTCTCATTCAAAAATTATTTTTGAAAATCGGTTGTAAAGTAACCGAAATTTAAACAACTGTTAATATATTTATATAAAAAATTTAAAGAACACCCTAATGGATACCCTAAATTTCTATTTTAGTACAAGGGACATTCTAACTACAAATTAAGGTTGCTGACTCTACCCTCAAAGCATTAACATCATTCGGCATTCATAGCTTGAAATTTAAAAAGTAAATGTTTTTTGCATATTGCTGTAACTATTGTAAACTATTTTTATTACTCTCTTTTATATATTTATCATAATATATCTAAAAACCTATTAACAGTTAATGCTTAAATTTTCATAAAAAATTTACCGAGTATTTACTTATAGGGTATTTAAAGGTCATTTTGTTATTTATAAATCCTTTTTTCTTTCTTTTGTATATCCCCAAGCAACAATATGCCATTTGGTTTTAGAATACTTAAGTTTTTATTCTGCAAAATGTTTTCTTCATTTTAGCTTCCCGTACGCTTTTTAAAAAAATTTTATAATGAAGAGTACAAAAATAGTATTTTTACGGTAATGAAATGAAAAATGAATTAAAAAACTATCACCACCAAATAACAGGACGAACAAAAAAGTTTATCATTTATTATTTTCATTTATATTTTTTGTGTACATTTGCTTCAGCCATTCTATAGAAGCTGAGTTTTCTTAAAAATTTGCTACAAGTTTGTCTTTTCTTCAAGTTTGTTGTTAATTTAACATAATACAAGCAAAATGGTGTGTTTCTATTCTTTGGTACTTTTATCTTACGTTTTTGTATTGAATTCATTGTGTTTTTAAGAATTCAATATGCTGCCAACAGTTATAAAAACTTTGTTCCCTTCTTGCTGTAATTCTTATCTGTCATTGCAATTGGGATTCAGGCAAAATTTGCTTAGGTTTTACACTTTTCCATAATATAAATACTTTTATCTTTTTATCTTCTAACTTTTTTACTTCATTTTGCTAGTTGGTGTTTCACGCAAAGTTTTAAAGTATTTAAGCTGTCATTAACAATACTATGAACAGGTTTGAGTGCTTGTATACTATTTTTCTGTTATTGTACATTATTTAAGAAAATATAGTTAAAATTGTATTTGTTATAAATCTTCTAAACAAACCAGAGTTGAAAAGCCTACTAAAAACGAAATTATATATGCAACGAAGATATACGCTTTGGTTTCAAAAAAGTATTTTTATTTATGTTTGTATTATTTTGTTTACTGATTTTTAAACGTTAATGTAATTTTACTATAAACAGATGGACAGTAATAAAATGTTTCAGAAATAATTCTGGCATTTGTAAACAGCTCTTTTGATCGACCTACATTTAAAACAAGTATAGCAAATGATAATTTGAGCTTATTTCGATGCTGCTAGCCACCTATTTGTCAGGGATTGCGATATGCGGTCTCAATTAAACGTACCTGGTACTTGCAATTGTTCTACAGCTTGGCATTGCTTTAATTTTTTTGTTTTGGTTTTTTTTTCGTTTTTAAAAAGTTATGCATAGTTCAAAATATTTTGTCAAGGCCAGACATAATGTTTCTTTGATAAAAAAGATGTGCATTTATTTATTAAACATATGTTATTATTTCAATAACTGGGTCACTTTTTTCGAAATATTTATTACAATTAAAAAAAAAATATTTATTATTTCTTTAAAGTAATAAGCGGACAATATTCAAAATATTGTAGAAAAATTAACAAAACTTATTTCTTTTCAATTAAAATTTTCAAAACTTTATCATTTTTGTAGAAATTTTATCGAAAATTTTGTGTACATCTGTGGGACTTTTTTATAAAAAGTTTGTAAAACAAAAACGTTCAAAAACCAAAAGTTCTTAACTATTTCACAGGAATAAGAATTCTTATGCATAGCGAAGTCGACACCGTCCTTCTGTCCGCCCGTGATAGTGTTTACAGCAACTTCGCCAAGGCACTTGATGAGCTCGATAAAATTTAAATACGCCAATCAATCAGACATAGCTTCGAAAATTTGGCTATTGAAAATCATCAAGATCGGTTTATGTCCCTAGAAGCAGCAAAAAACACCTAAATTGCCTTTAATTTTTCAATATAATTTGGAACAATGAAGTAACTACAATGAAACAAACAAATATATGGAGCGATAGAGAAAAAACACTCAGGGAAAAAATTTGTGCTCGCGTATATTTTTCTGAACTTTTCATAGAAAAGTACGATTGTTCACCATATTTATTAAGATATCAATACAGGTATCACTAAAAGCTTTTGAGGAATTTTTTAGGAAATACTACAGTTGTTTTAATTGCTTAACCCATTAAAAGCCAATGATATTTTTATGTAAAATTGTATATAGTAATTTATTATTTTTTTTTTATTCTGTCACACCAATATTTGTTTTTTTTTTAAGAAGATAAAATATATGGTGAAGAGTATGTAAGATTCGGCACAGCCCTCGTTTTAGTTAGTGTCATTCTAAATGCAGAAATTCACAGAATCGGGTAGTCAACAAAAAATATCTTTGTATTCTGTAGTTGTTCTCAATGACTAAATAAAAGGCTAAAAAAATGACCCAATTTGTAAGAATATCAAGTGGCGGCAACTATTTATTTATACGTTTTGCTTATTTCATGGATTATTTTTGTAACTGTTATTTATTATTATTAAATAATATGACACAAAAAACCATATATACATATACTTGTATTGTTTATTACTGTAAAGGCAAAACGAGATATTTGATTCTTCAAACTGGATTATACTTTTTTTAATTTTAATTAAAATTAAATTATTAACTTATATTTTTATCATTATTATTCTTGTGATAATGTATTATTATTTCTATTATTACGAGGGCTGCTATATATATTTCTGGCGTGGCAACACTGAGTGCTGCCAAGTGCAATCTGACATTTCCATTGGAAAGTTTGTCATTTTTAAGCATAATCGTACTCAAAACGTTTTGACGTACGACCATTATTTGTGCTGTTTACAGTGACTTGAAAAAATTAATATAGAAAAAAAAAATGGAATTAACTCGTGAACATTTTCGTGCCATCATTTTTCACAACTTTCGACGTGGATTATCACGACAAGAGTGCATTGATGAACTTAAATCTTTGTATGGCGATGAAGCACCATCCTATAGCACTATGAAAAATTGGTATAATGAATTTAATCGTGGCCGAAGCTCGGTAAAAGACGAATTCCGTGAAGGTCGTCCAAAAACGGCTGTTGTGCCACTGAACATTGATGCCGTGCGTGAACTCATAATGCAAGATCGACATGCGACATACCGAGAGATAGAGACATCCTTGGACATTTCTTCCACTAGCATACATTCGATACTGCATGAACACCTGGCCGTAAAAAAGGTTTGTTCTCGTTGGAACCCGCACAATTTTAAAGTCGCTCAAAAAAAGGCTCGTGTCGATTGGTGGAAAGAAATGTTGCAAAAATAGATTGCGGTGCTTCAAAAGACGTTTATAAGATCGTCACAGGTGACGAATCATGGATCTATGCGTATGAGCCCGAAACGAAACAACAATCGACCGTGTGGGTCTTCAAAGACGAGCAAAATCCAACGAAAGTTGTTCGTGGAAGAAGCACTTCGAAGCAAATGGTCGCCTGTTTCTTCGGCAAAACTGGTCATGTGGCGACTGCTCCGCTTGAGCAACGTAGGACGGTCACTTCTGAGTGGTACACTACAATTTGTTTGCCTGAAGTCATCGGAGAAATTCGAAAAGCCAACAAGAGAAGAAGAATCATTGTTCACCATGACAATGCGAGCTCTCACACATCGGCTCAAACCAGAGCGTTTTTGACCGGCCAAAACGTCGAATTAATGGGTCATCCGCCGTACAGCCCTGACTTGGCACCTAATAACTTCTTCTTGTTTCCGCACATCAAGAAAAAAATGCGTGGTCAACGATTTTCGTCGCCAGAAGAAGCTGTCGAAGTGTTCAAAAACCATGTTTTAGAGGTGTCTCAATCGGAGTGGAAAAAGTGCTTCAACAACTGGTTTGAGCCCATGCAAAAGTGTATAAATCATGCTGGAGAATACTTTGAAAAACAATAAAACCATTTTTGATAATAAATATTCGCATTTTCACTATTAGGCCAGAAATATATAGAGCAGCCCTCATATTATTATTATTAATATTATTATTATTAAAATAAAGTGTATTTCAGAATCTGTGTTAAACTAGCTTATTGTACCCGGATATAAAATATTAAAATTCTCCGCAGAGGTGCCACCTACCAAGTTCTATCTACAAAATTAGTTTAGAACTCATTTATTCCCTTAGCATTCGAAGACAAATTTGTGGCTTAGGCACAAATACTACTACATTTTACAATTTGCTTTCAACCTTTCGGCTATAAAACATTTTGTAGAGATTTTTTATTAATTGCAGACTACTATCAGGGCAAAATTTTTTGACTATTATTTAATATATTATTGCATTGTTTACGCCTAAGTACTCCCAAATCCTTTTCATAGAGTTTCGCTGGTAGTCTTAATAGGACTTGTAGATTCTTAAATGCTCGTATTAATAGTGCTATTATATATAAAATTGCCAAAATTAATTTTTCGCTTCTTTTATTTCGGATCTAGCAAGCAAAACTAAGAAGAGCGTCTACATATCTTGTTAAAGTAATAAAGAAAAAAAAGATAATAATTCTTCAAAAAAAAAAATCGACTTTAAAACAGGTTTAAACTATCAGTGTATAACGCATCAAAAGGCTTTAATTTAACCTGTAAGCATCACTTTAAAAAAAAACAATAAATTTTCAAAATCTAATAAATGACTGAGTTATTATGGAGGAATAAATATAAAAAAGCAACATTCGGTCGAATTGATAACATCCTTATTTTTTTGAAGTCGGTTAAAAAGCACCAAATCGGTGTTCTAATATCTAACGTGTTTGCAGGTATTGATATTTACGTATTATTTCTTACATTCTGGTTTTATTTAGATATGTATGTGAAGTCTATACCAACTACATATAACTACATATATGTAATATGAATGCAGTTGCAACATTTTCAAAACAAAATTAAAGGTTAGACCCAAAAAAAGAAACCAACAACTAAATCACTACAATTTCGATATATTTCTGAACGAATCGAAAAAATCATTTTGTAAAATAACAACATTATTTCAAAAAGTGTGTAGAAAAAAAATTAGTAACTGAAATTATTGCAAAATCTAAATGACGGTAATAACAATATTTAAACATAGCAAAGCAGCTCATCAGCATATCAATTCTAATTTTCTTAAAACTAAAATTTAAAAATATATCTTTTAATATTTATTGTAGAGTTCTGTAAAAACTGTAAAATATTCCATCTACAAAAATAAATTTGGTGAGAACTTGTTAAGTACTATTATACCGCTAAAATTGGGTGCTTTAAAATTTGTAACTTTACTTTCTTTACGAAATTACTTATTTTTAAGAAAATAAAGTATTCCATATTTGAGCATCGTTTTTAAAGGCTCTCTGTACAAAATTTTATTCCAATCCATCCAGCTGCTTTATGTCGCACTAAAACTGGACATTATGCCTCTTCGAAATACGTCAAAATGTCGATGGTCGTCGTGTAGTTTTTAGAATAGTCAAAGTGTCAGTTATGAAAATGTCAGTGTCCGCACTAAAACAAGAAGGGCTTCGCTTACCAAAGATTTTCTGCAAGCCGGTTTATAAAAACGTTACATCGAACATAGAAATCATAATATATACCCATATTATCCATGGACGTTATACTTCTATGTTGATGGACATTATGTCACATCGTAGCGTGACACTGGATTCAGTAGAACTTTCTCGCTTAAGCCTGGGCTTAAAAAAGAAAAATTGAAAATTTAGTAACAATTGGCAACAATTAGTAACAATTTTAGTTACTGAACAGACCTTTAGTTTTAAAAGATCGTACTTTTTTTTAAGACTCTCCATTTTTTTCAAAGATGTATAGAGCAGTGTTGCCAGAGAAAGACCGGAAAAACTTACACTATTCCTTCAAAAAGTTACGTTTTTTCATTAAAAGTTACATTTTGAAATTTCCTTAAATAAATGCTAATTTAATGTAAAAAGTATTATTCCATATTTCCGTAAAAATAAGAAGGCGAGAAATATATATACTGAACAAAAACAAAACAAGGAAAACGTATGAAAAAAATTTAATGGCGCGACATGTCTCAATACAAATATTTTGCTGTTGAAAATTACATGATTTCGCCATTCTATAAAACTTCTTAAAGTAGAATTTTTTTAATACATCTGTTTAACTTTCATATAATTCCAGAGATGAAAAGAATTGTTGCCAGAAAAATTATTTTGTTTCTAAACACGAAGCAAGAAACATTTCGTGATTTCTCAAGAGTTTAACGGAGTAAAATTTCAGCAATGTTGATTTTTCAATATCAATGCAGGAAACCATTATTTTAAAAATCGTATTGATATGTTAAGAAAGTTTGATATGTTAACAGAGATTCTTACTTCTAATAATGAAACATTCATTGATATTACTTTATTTCGAGTCTGTACCAAAAGTTACGAAAAATTGGCTTCATATAACAAAATTATACATGTTACGTTGACCCTTTGAAAATTACCAAAAATTTAACCAAACGGCAACACTAGTATAGTGTTAACTTCATGCCTTTTTCTCAGAAGAGAAAACAAGAAAACGCCAATATTATTTTTTGCCTTTCCTTAACCTGGAGAAACTTGGAAACATATTGCTGCAAGTCAAAGACTTACAGTTGACAGACATATAATATTTTTAATTTGTTGCGTTCTTATAAATTTAACCTGGGGGAATATATTATATTATCCTTAACGTAATTGTGAAGCAAATTAAGTTTAGCTTGTATAAAAAATTTTCAGAGCTTGAAATAGTAAACGCTTTTGTTTCATTTCGTTGCATTTTAAAATATTTATTTACAACAAAAGCTATATATCTATATTTTTTTGGTTAAAAAAAACAAACTTCTCGTATTTCTCTTATTCAAGATTGTAATTTAATTATTAAATATTTAAAATGTTTGTTTTTTATTTATATTCTGAATATTTTCATTTAAATTATCTTGTATAAACTCTGACTAAGAGAGTTAAAAGATAAAAAATTACTATTATTATAAGTGAAATTAGTTTGCTTGCGAAAAAGAAAAGTGAACTTATCTTTTCTACAAAAAAAAAAAAAAAAAAAAAAAAAAAAAAAACTATAGTTATAGCTATAGCTTTGAATGGGAAAAAATTTGCTAAGCTTATTTCATTAATTCAAGCATAAAAAACGTAATTTTTTTACGTCTATGATAGTTATCATCATTACTTGCTCGCCTTTAACAAAGTATACTTTCTTAACTTACAATCTCATCATTGGACAGTGCGATGTTATAAAGTCACACATACTTGAATGTTACTTTAAAGATGCTACAGACAGAGATGAGATGCGTAGGTTGTCTGGCATAAATATTATTACAAAACAAAACGATTTTCTTATATGTTCTTATATGTTCTTATATGTTTTTTTTTTATTTTAAGTATCATCAATACATTTAAAATATTTACAATAATTACGTTTTTGAGATCTTACTTAATTAAGTATTGAAACAGATATAAACTTAATTTATTGTGTAAAAATATAATAATAATTTAGTATTTACATTACCGCAGTGTTAGAAAAAAAAAAAGATAGGAAAAAGCCTAATAAAATTTTAAGAAATTCTGAATTAATCCTTCTATAAGCTTCATTGCTGAAGTTGAATAAAAAATTAATATTACAAATTCCTTATTATATCATAATTTGAAGCTCTATTTCGAACTTCAAATCTTTGTGTTAAATTAGATATAACTGATTTAAGCAAATCTTGTTGAATATTTTGATTCAATCTACTTGTTGAGTATCTTCTGGGTAAATTAAAAATGATTTCTAAATTTTTATTCTGAATTATTTGGAACTTCTTTAGATAGGTCTTGGCACATCTATTTGACCAAATTTGACACCCATATGTCAAACTAGGCAGTATGCACATTTTTTACAGTAAGATTTTATTTTTATAATTCAAAGTTGATTTTCGATTTAATAATGGGAAAGGGGCTCTTTCACATTATATTGGCTTTTCACATTTTCATAGAACATGGTGTTTGAAAGTCAGTTTTTTATCTAATTCGATTCCAAGATATTTAATGGTATCAAGGAGCGGAATTTCAACTCCTTCCACAGATAGTGGTGCTGAGGGTATTCTTTTCGGTGGTTTATTGAAGGAAATATTATTGTTTGAGTTTTATTTTCATTTATTTCAATTTTCCATTTTTTTAAATATTTCTGAGGGTGTAAAAGACCTTTTTTTATTCTTTTGACTATAGCGTTTGAAACTTTACCTGTTGTTATGATGGCAGTGTCGTCTGTGTACAGTGCAACTGATTGATTTTTGAGTATTTAAAAATCTGATGTATATATTGAGTACAAAACAGGTGATAACACCGAGGCCTGGGGAACTCCCGCAGGGATATTGCGCTGGGTGGAGTATTCAGTATCGATATTCACTACAAAGGCTCTCTCATTCAGAAAACTTTGTACCATCTTTTGTATGCAAATTGGATAACCAAACTTATGGAGTTAAAAAATTAAGCCATTGTGCCATATAAATCAAAAGCTGTTTCTACGTCTAACAGCACTATTCCAGTATGCTCGTTTGCCGGAACACCCTTCTTAAATTATTTATTTACAAATTCATGCTTATAAGATAATAAAATCTAAATCCAAATATCCTAAAATTCAAACTGTAATTAGACATTCCCAAAAAAAAAAAAAAAATAACAGCTTAAAAGTCTGAAATTCACTTATAAATTTAATTAGTGCTATTCATATACACTGCCCTAATCGAGTGTTCAATAACTCTTAGTAATAATTTTTATAATACACTAGTTGATCCCGACGTGCTTCGCTACTCATGCAAATTAACATTGTGTACCGTGTGTATGAGGTCAGCACACGCTCATAGGTGACTGCGTATTTGTTGTTTTTTTTTTCGACGAATGCGTTACCGATTTCGTGCAAACTTTAGATAAACTATCTACACGACCATACGAACAAGCCCTAAAAATTTAATCGAATTCAGTTTGAACGATCGTGAGTTATGAATTCACAACACACTTGCAACAATTTTTTATGTATAAAGTTGTAATAAAATTAAATTATTTCATTTTAATAAAAAACTTTGTGCTATTTTCTTGAAGTATCCCGATTAAATTAATTACCGGTATTGATTATTGAGGGCCAAAGCACGTCTCAATGGCCATTTCGTTACCGCTTACTTAATTCTTCAGGAAACTTTTGACAAACATCTTATAAAAAATGGAAAACTAAGTTTGTCCTTCCATTTATTATTTCTTCAGTATCCATTTCCGACCCCATACAGTATAATATTCTGAGTTCATATGTATAGCGAAGTCGATTGAGCAATGTCCATCTGTCCGTCGGTGATAGTGTTAAAATCAAGTTTGCAAAGGCAAACTTGATTGCCGACTTACGGGCCTCTGAAATGCTCAATTTTTTTTTAAATATTAATGTGGGTATTATTTTAAAGCTTTTCAGGAAATGCCAAAATTTTTTTTAAATGCTTCACCCGTTAAGAGCCGTTGACATTTTTATGTAAAATTATATACGTGGAACTAATTTTTTCTTCTTATTTTTTAATTCTCTGTCACCAAAATATTTGCTTTTTGATTTGAGTTACTTCCCTAAAGTAGATTTACATAGATGGTGAAGAGTATATAAGATTCGGCATAGCCGAATATACCACTCTTACTTGTTTTTTTCTTTATTTTGTGTCTTCGTTACACAACTGTTAAAAGGTCTTGTTTACAATTTTCTTTAGATCTGTATGTCATCTTGAGAATAAGTGGTAGGCAAAAAAGACTTGAAATGAGAAAAAAAAAACTTTAGCAAGGTTTTATTTTATTCCCTCTTTTTATCAGTTTACAAAAGTTTCTTCCCACTTGTGTTACACCTTCACCTCGTTTAATTGTTTTATAAACAGCAGGTAGGAGGTATAAATTTATTTTAACTTGTACTTGTACTTATCGTTTAGTATTTGTGTTTAGTATTATTATATAGAATGCTAGCAGAATTTGAAGATTTGTTCAAGTGTTAACATGAAGAATTAATTGGAATTTAAATAGCGTTTAATAAGTATAATTAACGATGAATATAAAAGTACTCTTAAAGATATACTTTCAATTATGATAGCTTCTAGTTTTGTAAATTTATGTACATATTACCGACTTGAGACTATTTCTATTATATATAGACATAGACAGAAGAAAAAAAAAAGCGAAATAAAAACGTTAGTTCTGCTGAGTGATTTAATACCGTCGCACAGTGGCTTGAAAACGATTTTTATAGTCAAAATTCGGTATCTCATGAACTACTCATGCTATTTCAACGAGTTTTTACAGAAGCAAAACAGAGGCATTTCTAAGAGAATCTACCGACGGCCAGTCTACTGGGCTAAAGGGGGTTATGGGTAGGGCTCCGAATTTCGATACCTCCGACACATAATTTTTCGAAAATGTCATACAAAGTTTATTTTTAACTCAAATTTACTCATAAATTGAATTATAACTTAAAAATATCCATAAAAATTTGCTAACATCTGCAGGTTATCTCTTTTTTATTTTGAGAGAAAATTAGCTTAAAACTTTTTTTGTTGATTTTTTTCCGACATTAACTTTTTAGCATAGTACGCTTCTTAATAAAATTTAGAACAAACAAGCTTTTTTTTCTGATAGCGCATACATATGTATATAACTTCCGTTATTATATTCCCAGTTAGCATTATTGATCATATTCGAGTCTTTTTTGACTCCTCGACACGATTAAAATAATCGATTATGCGCTCGTTTTAGAGTCGAAAATGATTTTTTTGTCGGTAGAAAATGGTACCCTAGCCGCGACTTTTCTGAACGAGTCCCTTATGACTCTCATTTTCGACTCATTTTTGATACTATTTTCAATCGTACTTGTAATCAAATACGATACTTTTTCGAGTCAACTTTTAATCATATTACTAGCCGTATGCGAGTCTTTTTCGAACCATATTATACGAACATTTCTAATATATTTTCTCAAAATGAAAAATTGCAAACAACGGTTTGCTTATTTTTTATAACACGCCGTATTGACGAGCCATTGATTTGTTCAAACATTAAACAATTTCATGTCCGCACATTAAAATGGCTATTGTAGACCATCGTTGTCGATGCCACGTCGGCATCAAACAGCGAGAAAACGAAGCAGTTTTCTCCACGCAGACAAACATGAACAAATGTTGGCAACCTATTCTGCTGACGTTTTGTTCATGTGCGCACAAATCAATTGCTCGTCAAGGCGTAGTGTTACATTCGTTAGCATGTAATTCCTAATTTTCTTAAAATTCAAATTTAATGAATTTGAAAAAATTTATTTTACATTTGTGTCTCTATTTTTTTACGAAGTGACATATGTATGTATTTTTACGAAAATTAAAAAATAAAAATAAAATATGTATTTGAATCATTTTTTCATCGTTAGGCTGCGTTAAATATGTTTCCAAAATAATTCTAAAAACAGTCGAATTTCAAGCATTTGCTTTTTGTACTTTTTGTTTTTTTAGAAAGTCGCTTTCTATGCGTTTGTCGGAGTTATATTCGAGTCTCTTTTTAAACGCATAACTGATGAATCAGTTTTAAGTCATCTTGGGTAGTCTTAAAAGACTCACTTTGGTGATTTTTGTAAAAACAATCTTCCAAATGCTAACTGGGTTATTTTACATTTGTGTCTCTATTTTTTTACGAAGTGACATGTGTATATATTTTTAAGAAAATTAAAAAGTAAAAATAAAATATGTATTTGAATCATTTTTTCATCGTTAGGCTGCGTTAAATATGTCTCCAAAATAATTCTAAAAACAGTCGAATTTCAAGCATTTGCTTTTTGTACTTTTTGTTTTTTTAGAAAGTCGCTTTCTATGCGTTTGTCGGAGTTATATTCGAGTCTGTTTTTAAACGCATAACTGATGAATCAGTTTTAAGTCATCTTGGGTAGTCTTAAAAGACTCACTTTGGTGATTTTTGTAAAAACAATCTTCCAAATGCTAACTGGGTTAAAAAGAATAACAATTCGGTTGTTTGTGTTGTGTAAATTGAAATTTTATATAAAAAAAACACAAATTTTACCGCATTTACACTATGCAATTTTTCATGAAACTAGCATGAAATTTTTGTGTGTTTTTGAAGCAGGAGGAGTAAGCAATATGGTATTGCTTGAGTTTTGAGGGTATGTTACTGTTGCTAGTGTTTACTTTTAGGTAACGCATAACGCTATAACTTAAATATAGAGTTGAGAAAAAAATGCCTCAAAAAAATGCATAGTGTAAATACGGACTTTGTTTCATTTTTTTTTTATAATAATTTTTAATAAACGCCTTGTCAAAATCGGATTTTCCAATTGCAAAGAGATGCTACCGCGTTATTGTATGCTCCATACCAAATGTACAGGCCCTTGTTTAGGTATGGCTGCAAAAAATTTTTTTTTTTAAATAAGTCGGAAAAAAATACACTAAAAAATAGTGATTGGTAACTATTTGAGTTTATGTTTCAAATTAACATTGCGCTTTAACAAAATAATTTAACTTATTTTACAAGCACAGAAGAAAGAATATCAAAGCTGTGGTTGCAAGTTCTTCATAAGGTAAGTTATACAGTATTGAGAATGCAGTTGTGCGTATTTAGAGGTCGGATGCTTCTGAAGTAATTGTTATCTTTATGTACCACAGACTGTGATTGGTGCTTATCTCAAGACAAGGCATACATATTGGAGATACTTGTATGCGAATGAGAGCGGATGAAACCTCCGGGAATTTTTGCTCTCGAACCCAGACTTGGAAATGCGGCAAACAGACGAACCAAGTAGGATGGTGGATGGCGACTGTGGACGTAACTCCGACTCAAGTTATTGGACTATGAATCAGATCACAATGCAGTTGAGATGATCTTTTCATGAATCCCTTCTTAAAGGAAGAACTACTACTTGGACGTACTGAACAAACGGAGATTTTCACAAATACTGTCTGCGAATCTGGCCACATGTGGACTTTCACTTGACAGGAACTTGACTGAGACTGAGATAGATTTATGTGTAGATAAAATGGGCAGGAGAAGAGGCTTGTTGAAGCTTCGGCAGTGAGTACTCTATTTTATAAATTAAAAGAAACCACTGAGACGAAAATGACGCAGATGCGAAGACCCAGGCAGACGAAATATTTTGAAAGCGTACTTACGTCGATTGGACAGGGTTCCATAGACAATTTTGAACGCGTACATTGAACAAACTTTTTACGAAACGTACAACTTAACAAATCAAATACGAGATGTAGTGGTATGGATCGTGTATCTGATTTTGTTGTGCAGAAGAACGACAATGTGGTGTGTCGATTTTTAGACATATTGATCAATCAAAGTCCTAAAGACTGCCCTTGAAGTCCCCATAATTAAACCAAAAACGGATCCCCGTAAGAGTGGATGCTATGGACATATGTTCCTATTATTGGCCTTTAGAACTTATTTAAATACTTTCTTCTGGAAAAATTTAATGATGTTATTACTGACAATGACGTTTTAAAAGATTTTCGATTTGGGCATAGGGGCGGACTTTCGATGACACATGCACTAGATGTTCTTACGCAATATATTGCCAGGGGTCTGAGTAGGAAATGGCCTACAGTGACAGTGAGCTTAAATTTTGCCAAAGCCTTTAATACCGTTTGGCATGATGGGCTTGTCTACTAATTGTTGAGAATGGGGTTTGGTACTGGCAAATCTGCCGTATGATTGATAGCTTTCAAAGGGGCCGCTCTTTTAGGGTACGTATTGAAGATGTCCTCTTTTTTAGGGTTCACTTTTTTTGCGGAATCGCCACAAGGATGATTACTGGGACCAGTTTTGTATAATGTCTTCATATCAGATATACCTCCGCCTTCTGTGGGGGATGTATTGTTGATCTATGCTAATGTCAAACTTATTGCTTCTTAAGGAGCAAGGTATTTTAGCGAACGAGTTAATCATTACTAGACTACACTGACAGACTATTTCAAAAGAATTGCAGATCAAGCGCAGAGGTGGACTCTGGATGTACCATCAGATCATACATTCTCTCATCCCCTACACCTTTCCAGCTTGGTTCAGAAATTCTTCAGCGAAGATGGAGATGCTTAGAAGATGGGAGAGGGGGATCTGCGTGCTTTGGGTTGACATCATATATAAGGCGCAACGGAGAGTTTCGTAGCGTGCCTTGGGTTAAGACAAGGTTACCTTTTTCTTTTGTTTAGAAATAGTATATAAACATTTATAAAATTATAGTTGACACCTAGTTAAAGTCAGTTTAACTTAACACTTTTTTTGACTATGAAAGAAAAAAATATAATAAGAGCTTTTTAGTAAAGAGCAGGATCCGCGGGTCAACTACGGCTCGCGAAAATATTTAAAATTTATATGGTGGCCGGCCCTTAAGCAGTGACAGGCAACAAAATAAAACTAGGAAAAATTATAATCTTTTGTCTTGTATTCGAATGCAGATATAAAACAACAACATAAAACAGTCTCTAAAAATCATAACGAAAAAAGTTAAAAAAACATTTGACGAATCTCTGTAAAAATACAGAAGAAAAAAACAAAAAGAAAAGTGATTGTCGTTTACGCGTTTCAGACGAGAGGTTAGAAAGTGGCTTAATAGTTTCTACTTCTTAAATTGAACCAGACATAAGTATATTATTCACAAATAAGCAGTGGCGAGTGTCTCATTAATATAATTATACAACTTATCACAATAAAATACTTTTTATAAATAAATAAATATATTACTAGAAACGTTTAATTTTTGTTCGACTTCTTCTTCACGGTTTTCTGAAAACATAATTTTCATTTACCTACAAAACCAATGTTAATGGCCCGGCCTGCTTAAGTTTGATTGTTTTCAATTATGGCCCGCATTACAAAAAATGCCCTTCCCTGGCTTAGAGTATACTTTAGCTAGTTTCGACCTTAGTTTATAACTATTATTTTTAATTTATTATACACTAGTAGTGGCCACGACTTCGTCTGCGTGTCATTTTAAATTTTCTTAAAATTCATATTAAGAAAAAAATATTTTAAACTATTTATTCCAAAGTTCTGTAGAAAGTTTTAAAATTTTCATTAAAAAAATAAAATGTGCAGACAACAGTATTAGACTATTATACCGGTAAAATTAGGTACTTTAGCTCAAAATTTTTAAAATTTTACTGTGTGCAAGAAATCCATTATCAACATCAGTATCTATTTAATGTAATAATTTCAAAACATTCCGTTAACACTTTCATACGTAAAACAATATGTTAAGCCATTTTCGTGATTATGTATTGACTACCTTCGTATAAACAAAAAGGTATTATTTTGAGTTAATACAAAAGTTAAAATAGAAATGCATCACATATTTTCTTAAAAAATAAAAATAATCCAATTCATTAATGTAAGTTTGGTTTAATTTTGAGTTGATAACTGTTTTGTTGATAAAATGTGTTCCATTTATGATCGACAAATTTCAGATAAATAATATTTACTCAAGAATTAATTTTTTTTTCAATACTTGCACAGATCCAATGGTTTTTATGTGATGCGAACACAGACGGACAGACAAAAATTCTATATCGATTACTATCTTCAAAAACATCAAAATTTCCCAAAAATATTTTATGTACAGGAATGACTATTTTGCAGTTTTATTATATGTATAGATTTTTTTATTAATGCAACAAAATATTCCAGAGTTATGTATCGATAGTGGAAAATAGTGTAAAAATAAAATTCGTACATAAAACTAAATACATAAACACCGCGTTAAATACAATTTGCGTTAACAAAAATACATTTATAAAAATGGTTTTATTTAATACTTATGCACTTTATTGTATTAAAACGTGGATTTATGCATCTTTTCAATATAATATATACGTTGTTAGCAGAATTTATTAAAATGAACATTGCATAATATTGTTAACTTTATTAAATTAACTTTTGCTCGTTTTACATAATAAGTATTTAATTCACATAATTAAAAAAAGAACAAAGAGTAAAATATATTTAACACATAGAGTAAAATGTTTTAGCACGTAAAAAGCATAAGTCTTAAATTGTTCAAATATTCATAAGCAATTAGGTGATCATAAAACAATTTTGTAAAATGCTTAATATTTCAAATTTTTTAATTTTTACTTAATACACATTTAGTTGAATAAAAGCAGAGCTAACAAATTACAAATTACGTACAAATTATTTTGGAAAAATTTTTGTAAATAAATGCACAGAAAATTCATTAATAATGGGGATGAACCAGTTTCTGTGATTATTTCTCTATTTGATAACACTGTACAACAAAATCAAATTTTTTCAAAAATTACAAGATCCGGGCTATAAATTCTGATAGAGGAGACAAAAAAAAGATATACGTGTATCGGCGTTTTGAAAGTTTACATCTGGATTTCATTTGAGAGGGGGTTAAAGTTTCCCAGCTCTGGCACATTCTTATTGTTAAACGGCAGAAGAAACCATGTGACCCTTACATTTTAGGTAAAAAATATGTTCAGCAGATTTATGTAAAATGTTACGGAGAACATTTTTGTAGAAATGTTAACCCTCTAACTCCTCAAGATATGGGTCTTTTTTGTCCTTCTTTTAAGAAATAGCAAAAAACAACATTAAAACAGGGTTTTAGAGGGTTAAAATGTTCCACAAAAATGTTACCCGTTAAATTTTACTATAAGTCCCTGAATACACCAAAAAGGAAAATTCAACCATTAAGTCAGAAATAAGACCCAACAAAAGACAGCTTAGGGTTAATTTCGCATTTATTAAGAATTTTGTTTTAAATCAAATTTGGATAGCATTAATTACATTTTTTTTTTAGCTCTAGGCAATTCCACTTCATTATCATACAATGTCCAGCATATTTCAGCGATAAGCGAATGAATGCTTTTACCTTTATAGCGTTCTTCAATGAGTGCGCATGTCTGATGAAATTTTTCACCATGCTCATCAGATTCTGTTGAAAACTGGTTCTCAAAGAAATACATATGGGAATTTAAAAAATGAATTTTTGTTGACATATGAACGCAATAAAAGGTTCCTGTTTCAGCGATTGTTCCATTAACATAATGACTAGGACTTCGAAGTTGTAGCACAGGTACTGGGAGTTCGTCAGAATGCGGAAATGGCAGCATGGCTGATGGCACAGTTTTGTATACAAAACTCTTTCGCCTATATCTATTCAATTTTAATATGGCACACGTAGCACGTAGCGTCATTATGTTCACCTGGATCTAACCACCGCATAGAATACCAAACTGCATTGAATTTCGTTGACCTTCAGCGAGAGTTCAAAAATAAAACTATAGTTTTAGAACAAAAAAAAATTTTATTACCTTTGGACCACAAAATTAAGCCATTATAACAAATAAAAAATAAGAAAAAAAAAAACATCAAGAGAAAAAATTGGAGCTCGCCCATATCTGCCGAGGTACGGAGCTTAGAATTTTTCCAATTTTTTTAAATATCAATATGGATATCATATTAAAGATTTGAAAAGATCTTTAAGGAAATAGCATTAAGAGTTGATGAAATTTTTATGTAAAATAATATATATGAAGTACCAATTTTTGTTTAATTCTTTGTCCCCCCAATATTTGCTTTTTTATTGGAATTACTTCACTGAACTAGATTTACATATAGTATATGGTGAAGGGTATATAAGATTCATCATAGCCGAATATAGCGCTCTTAATTGTTATTTACAATCTTTAAGAGGAGAAATAATAATGATAAAAAAAGAATAATGATAAGACAACACCTTATTGAGGCCATAAACACATTTTCAATTACTTCGCAAAATTATTTCTCCTCTTAAAGATTGTAAATAACAATTAAGAGCGCTATATTCGGCTATGATGAATCTTATATACCCTTCACCATATAGTATATGTAAATCTAGTTCAGTGAAGTAATTCCAATAAAAAAGCAAATATTGGGGGGACAAAGAATTAAACAAAAATTGGTACTTCATATATATTATTTTACATAAAAATTTCATCAACTCTTAATGCTATTTCCTTAAAGATCTTTTCAAATCTTTAATATGATATCCATATTGATATTTAAAAAAATTGGAAAAAT
Organism: Gymnosoma rotundatum; assembly: GCA_916610165.2. Classification (NCBI taxonomy): domain Eukaryota; kingdom Metazoa; phylum Arthropoda; class Insecta; order Diptera; family Tachinidae; genus Gymnosoma; species Gymnosoma rotundatum. The sequence continues at coordinate 141,033,460 of OU744336.1, read as the reverse complement.
TCTAAGCTCCGTACCTCGGCAGATATGGGCGAGCTCCAATTTTTTCTCTTGATGTTTTTTTTTTTCTTATTTTTTATTTGTTATAATGGCTTAATTTTGTGGTCCAAAGGTAATAAAATTTTTTTTTGTTCTAAAACTATAGTTTTATTTTTGAACTCTCGCTGAAGGTCAACGAAATTCAATGCAGTTTGGTATTCTATGCGGTGGTTAGATCCAGGTGAACATAATGACGCTACGTGCTACGTGTGCCATATTAAAATTGAATAGATATAGGCGAAAGAGTTTTGTATACAAAACTGTGCCATCAGCCATGCTGCCATTTCCGCATTCTGACGAACTCCCAGTACCTGTGCTACAACTTCGAAGTCCTAGTCATTATGTTAATGGAACAATCGCTGAAACAGGAACCTTTTATTGCGTTCATATGTCAACAAAAATTCATTTTTTAAATTCCCATATGTATTACTTTGAGAACCAGTTTTCAACAGAATCTGATGAGCATGGTGAAAAATTTCATCAGACATGCGCACTCATTGAAGAACGCTATAAAGGTAAAAGCATTCATTCGCTTATCGCTGAAATATGCTGGACATTGTATGATAATGAAGTGGAATTGCCTAGAGCTAAAAAAAAAATGTAATTAATGCTATCCAAATTTGATTTAAAACAAAATTCTTAATAAATGCGAAATTAACCCTAAGCTGTCTTTTGTTGGGTCTTATTTCTGACTTAATGGTTGAATTTTCCTTTTTGGTGTATTCAGGGACTTATAGTAAAATTTAACGGGTAACATTTTTGTGGAACATTTTAACCCTCTAAAACCCTGTTTTAATGTTGTTTTTTGCTATTTCTTAAAAGAAGGACAAAAAAGACCCATATCTTGAGGAGTTAGAGGGTTAACATTTCTACAAAAATGTTCTCCGTAACATTTTACATAAATCTGCTGAACATATTTTTTACCTAAAATGTAAGGGTCACATGGTTTCTTCTGCCGTTTAACAATAAGAATGTGCCAGAGCTGGGAAACTTTAACCCCCTCTCAAATGAAATCCAGATGTAAACTTTCAAAACGCCGATACACGTATATCTTTTTTTTGTCTCCTCTATCAGAATTTATAGCCCGGACCTTGTAATTTTTTGGTGTGTTGTACAGTGTAATTTGTATTTTGCCTAAGGTTGAGTATTTTTTTGTGTTAAGTTTTGGCAATACTCTATTTTATGTAAAATACTAGTGAGTTTATTTAAATTTAAATTGAATTGAAAATTCCTGTAGAAAATAGAGCAGCGAATTGGGCATTGAGCATGACAAAACGGATATAATTTATTTTATTTGTTATTTGTTACGGGGTTTAAATTGCTTGGTTAAAAAGAGCAACGGTATCAAAATCTTTGCTAACATGTTTTTCAAGTAAAAAAAACTAAATGTCTCTGCATTTACAAAACATTTCATTATAAGCGAAGCAACAGCAAAAAGCAAATGCAAAACAAGAAAAAGAAAAAGAAACGCATATGCTTAAGCTGACTGTTTGTTTCTTTCTGCAGCAAAGCAATCAGCAAAGCCTTTATATTGTAAACGTTCGCTCTTGTTTAAGCAATAAGTTGATGTTTGTTTCTTCTTTTGCTATTGCTTTTTAAGAAAAAAAAATTTTAAGTGTATTTTATTATGTATTGTAAGTAATAAACACATACATACATACGTTTCCAATGTTAAAAGAAATGAAAAGCAGTAAGTTACAGCAAGTAACAGCAAGCAAAAGCAGTCGTAGTCAGCCACAACTTCACAGTAAAAGTAAAGCAAAAATAAAATTTGAACACAACTGATTGCTTAAGCAACAGCAAACGTTTTTAAAATAAATGCTTTGCTGATTGCTTTGCTGCACAAAGAAACATCTAGTCAGCTAAAGCAAATACATTTTTTTTTTGCTTTTGCATTTGCTTTCCAACAGTTAAGCCACGACATATGCATTGAAAATAGTCAAGCATTTTTAATCACTGGTTATATATAACGTCTTATGTTTAAACTGGCTTTTCACTTTACTAAAACTAAAATTAGCATTTTATAATATAAAATCAATATTCATTCTATGAACAAAATAATATCCAATTGTTTGCTAAAACTGTTCACAACACTAATTGTCTGCTTTTTTTTCTTATTAGATCAAAACGGTATGGGTATTAGATCTAAACTTCAAGTTTCTAAATTGGGCTTTAGAACCCTGTTGAAGTTTCTTTACTTAAGGAAATATTTTATTTTTTTTTTTTTTTTTTGGCTTAAAATTTGGATAAAAGTTTTCTTTTGGACTTAAAGGACCATTAAAATACCTAGAGATACCAGCCTCTCAGCCAATAAATTAATTTTATTTCTGATGCTAAAAGTGTTAGAAAGTTATCCATGTCTGTTTGAGAAGCATTTAATTTTAATTCCTTACAGATAAGGCAAACAAAATTTCTGTGTAATAAAAATACTTCGTATTAAATATTCATACATTTTAGTTGGTCCTGAATGATTTCTGTTGTTGGCGTGCCAGATTGTTGATTATTACAATGACAGGTATTACAGAGCATACACAAACAACTATTTTTCATTTTATTTTCAAATACACATGTTTTAATATTTTTCCCTGTAATCGAAAAATATTTTATTACAGTCTTTTCCGCTCATAAAATTTATTCTTTATATTACATTCTATTTGCTCTATTTTAATGAAACGGAAACAAATTCCAGGAAATATCTAAAAATATTTTTATTGACTTAAACTATATATTTAAAAATTGAGTTGATTATTTTATTTTTTAGATTTTCACATGGGTGGTTGATTATTTTGTATGTTTTTAATTTTATTACACTTATAAATGAATGTACGGCCTAGAAGGTTTTAATATCACACCAAGGTTACTTTATTGTTAAAATTTTTTCTGCTGTATTTTTTGAATTAAGTGTGAACTCTTTTCAGTCACCCCAAAAAAATTTATATTTATGTCACAAACATTTCTGTTAAAAATCAAAAGCTGTTCTTAGGACTATGTTCTACATAATATCTAATATCCTACAGATAATTTAGCAATTGGACGTCTAAGTAAATATAAGAAAACAATAAAATTGTCAAGAAGCCCTTTATAATAAAAAGTTAGAATGGAAGCAGTTAGCCCAGGGAAGTGTAAAAGCGTAACAACAGACGTGTGTTGTGGCTATTGGATTAAAGGGGATGACTGGCTTGGATAAAAGGAGTAGTGGAGGTGTCTGTGAATGGTTAAGGTTACTAAACAAGGCATCGAGTAGTTCATGTCTCGCCGGAGTAACACAGTTGTGTACCGTGCATGGCTGCGTTTGATTTAATAACGCATGTTTAGTAAATACGAGACCATAATATTAACAGGACCGTATGATCAAGGAGTATAGCCAGATAAATCCTCAAAGTAAAGAATACAGAATTGTAAATGAGCCACAGTGTTACTTGCAAAATAAAAAAAAAAACGTAACAATATATATAAAAGAAGCATTTTTAGAATCTGAAAACTAAATAAAAATTTATATGATATTATTTCAATAAAATCAACATAATATAATAGTATTGCGTGTATAACTTACAAATGCAGGACTTGCAACAACTGATGGTGTATCTTTTACTCTTGGATTTTACAAATGCTGTGTGCATTTATACTTCCTCCACAACAGTACGATACCGGAACAACAGAAAAAAGTATGAAAAATTCCAATGAAGTAGGATTAGTAAAGAGAGCAACAAAGAACGCTTTGGTTTGTATAGTCTTTGTCTAACCAAATTAGTATTGATTAATAATGAATTATTTCCTGTTTGCTTACCTTTTGGTTAAATAGATGATATCTATAATGTACATAACCTCAGGTAGATAGATGCGAAAAATGCGATTAATAAAAGTGGATATTTGAAAATTCTGTACTTCATTTTACTATTTTCTAATTCTTTCTGGTTTGTATAAATATTAACACAAAAAAGGAGTCTTTTTTAATAAATTTAAAACTAAAATAAACCTGATTACTAATTATTAATTTAAAGATAACACAATTAGAAAGCTACATTTATTAAGGAATTAGAAATATAAAATAAAAAGGAAAAAAATTTAAAATGTTATTTTTTATTAATATTTTATTTCAACTTTCACTTAAGTTCTTATATAGTCACTCAAATAAAGCATGAAGAAAAAAACTAAATGCGATAATGTTAAAAGGTATATATAAGTTTACAATTAGAATTGATTTCATTCCTTTTGTGGTAGCAAGGTGTAAAAACATACTGTTGTAAAGTTTCTCGTGTAAACGAGTTTCGTTAATTTGTTCGTTGGAGCACATACCAGATGGGATATCACTAGTTGATGAGTGACAAAACGGAGATGAGAAGAAGAAATATAAAAGAGTAGATTGATCTAGAAAATGGTTGATTGAACAACCACATTTTTTTTATTGGATTAGATATAAGAAACCTAACCATAAAAAGTAAAATAAAGTGCATTTCTGTACAAATACATTTTAATAAGAAATTATAATAAGAAATTATAATTTCACAACAATACTTTGATTTCGAAACATTAATAACATTGTGAAAATACATGCAGGTAATTGCTACTATGGGTTTATCCAAACAAATATACTTAAGTATCTAGAGATCTTCGAGTATCATACTTTTAGCGGATTTAAAAGAGAAATTGAGTCATTGGTGCGAAGCCTTTAACATATGGAACATGGATTAACTGGTCTGGCTAGATTTTAAGTTCCAATGATAATTAGGATTACACTAACTGCTTTGCGCTATTGCTTAGTTTAAAATTGTTTCGAGGATCATGCTACAGTATCAGCTGATGCCAAAACATAAAATAATTTAATAAGCAAAATGGTAAGTAAAATGTACTTTAGTTTTATTTTTATTTTTTTATTTGTGTAAAAATTAATTTATATCAAAAATTCAATGTTGTGATATACAACTACATTTTAAGTTATGTTCGGGACTATATACCTGCTTATTTGTTTATATTTGCAATCTTTACGTTTTATTCAACAGGATGCCTTTTTACAAATTTTAATAGCCTATTTGAGCCTTGAAATTGTATTGAAAAATAGTTATGAATATGAAAATATGTTTTCTGTTATTAATGTAATCAGTATTTAACTAAAGTTTCTTTGTGGATTTATACAAACAGACTTTTAGGAAAGGTAATTTTAGTTAAATGCATATGAAAAAGTTTATTTAATTTTCAAGCAAATATGTTTTAAAAGTTCACACCATCAAAGATATATGATAAATATGTGCGGTACATTAAAATATGTAAAAAAAATTACTTTAATTATTCTTAAAATTTCATAAAATTTAATATCATTAAATATTAGTGATTTTTTGCTTACTGATCATAATTTTGAAACTTAAAGAGTGTCTTCATACAACATACAAGTTTTTGAAGTAAATAAGTAAATATTAAATTGATATTTTTAAAAATTGCGCGTCACAATAGTTCCCATTAGCAAAAAGTAATACAAAAATAAATCTCAATATTAAAGGGTGTCCCCAAAGATGACGTAGATAGACCTATATGGTCTTATCTTTTGAAGCGTTGAAACGTTTGAAAATAGCCTGACCTTTATAATAATAGGTATAAACATTAAAATTACATATTGAAGGGTCCCCAAATAGTTCACTTAATTTGATGTATATGACCAAACTGTTAAACCGTTATTGAAAATGTCGGTTACTATAGCATTTATAACAACTCTAAATATTTAAGATTGTAAATTAAAGGGTGCCCCAATAGTTCATTCAGTTTGATGCATATGGCCATACTTTTGAACAGATTTAAACAGATGGTTGAAATTTACAAAGAACATGTTTTGCTAAACATGTCCGCTAAACCAGAAAGTATGACACTTACATTTGGAGAGGTTTTGAACCGTTATAAACAGACAGCTTTAATCTGTTTTGAGGTCGCTTTTTTTTGCAAGAATTATTTTGTATAAATCTTGTAAATTTGAATTATAATAAACAAATTTCCTCGGCGGAAATCGAGCGCAGGTCAAGCAGAGTTGGAAAACTAGCTCCGAATATAAAACGTCAGGTGTCTCACAACCCAGAAGAAGCAATATTTATGGACTTAAATTCACAGAATTACAAAAGAATATCGCGTGCAGAAAATCCACGTAGCTTTAAAAATTCTGATGTAAAGGACTTTATTCTTCAACCTGAGGTAGGCATCAAAAAGATGTATAATTCCTGTTACTTGAGTGCTACTCTTCAAGCGCTTTTTCATATCCCTGCCGTAGCTACAAAAATTTTAATTCACCTAGAACACGGCGAAATGGGCAACCACAAAATTGAAGCTTGCTTTTTATGTATTCTCAAGAAAACATTTTTAGCTACGAAACTTAGTAAACGAGCTATACGGCCATTTATGCTTTTTTTTAAAATAAAAAAAATGAACACAAAATTCTATCACTATCAAATATTATACCAAATGTCTGAATTGTTGTAATATTGCCGTCGTTGACGAAAACTATTTTGACCTATCGCTGCCGGTAGCCGATGCCTCTTCTGTGCAGGAGGCCTTAAGGAAATTCTGTAAAAATGAGAAATTGATGGACAACACATACAGGTGTGAGAATTGCGTTGATTACACAAATGCAGAGCGTCATATTCGGATGAACGAATTGCCTCCAGTTTTATGTCTACACCTAAACCGTTATCCTTCTGGTACTTTTTCAATTGAAAAACGTGTACACAACGATTTAATACTAAATTTATGTAACGATGATTCGTTTTGCGATACTTTTGAGAATTCTTATAGGTTGGTGTCTATCATTTCAAGAGAGGGCAATACAGCTGATTATGGTCATTTCACCGCATTTTGTTCTGTGGGTAAAGACGACTTTTATAAATTAACTCGGTGGAAAAAGTAAATACAAAAGAAGTAGAAAATGCTACCGCTATTGTTTTATTCTATCAAAAAACCTGCAGTAAAAGTTCTTTCATATCCAATAGCAAAAGTGCGCCATTGATCACTGCAGAACTGTTACCTACCTCTTTTTATAAGGGTAACATTAAAAATGGTGATAGGGGCTTACATGCTCTGGTATGTTTAAATCGTAAAATAATTCCCTTTATTATTGATACAGGTGCTAGAGTTTCGTTGATTCCTACGTCATTGGTGCCGAAGAAATCAAAATTAGAGAATAATCGCTTAAAGCTTATCGGTGCGTCTGGAACTGTTTTTGAAAAAATTGGCAAAGTCAATTTAAATTTTGCCCTAGAAGGAATCGTTTTTCAACACAACTTTTTGGTTGTCAAAGTTCCCGTTCCGCCTAACTTAGGAGTTGATTTTTTGTTAGAGCAAAAGTGCAAAATTAATATGGAAGCCATGTTCATGGAGTTTTCTAGTGGTATGGTAAAGTTAAGATTAACAGATTGCAGCAACAATGACTCAGTCAAGTTAATAAATTCCTTGACACTAGGCCCTCGATCTGATAACTTTCTGAGCATACCTCATTTAGCAAAACAAAATTCGGATTTTTATATGGTAGAACGATCATCAAGTTTTAATCCGTCCCAAGGTGTAATGATATGTAGAACTTTGATGAAGGCAGATCAGGGCTTTATTCCCATATTCCCATTCGTTTAATTAATGCCACGAATCAAACAGTGGAGTTCCATTGGGTAAATTATATCCTGTAGAAGTTTTTGGAAAAGACCCATTAGCGGCAAGTCCTGATAATTTCATGTGGCCCACAAACGAACTTGCCGAGCTGACACCCACCGAGGGAATCAAATTTCAAAACTTGGTGACAAAATATAGTAACGTGTTTTCTAAAGGCTCCCATGATTTTGGACGGACCTCACTTGTTAAGCATCATATTAACACCGGTGATTGCGCTCCTATAAAGATTCCACCTAGGCGAGTTCCTTTTGCTAGGCGGGAAGTTATGGCTGATATAATTCAAGAAATGATATCTCAGGGCGTCGTGGAAAAATCTTCTAGCCGTGGTCATCACCTGTCGTCCTAGTAAGGAAAAAGGACGGCTCTCTAAGATTTTGTGTGGATTATCGGCGAATAAATGAGGCTACTCGTAAAGATTCGTATCCCCTTCCCAGGATGGACGACATTTTGGTGGCGTTACATGGTTCTAAGTGGTTCTCTACTATGGACCTGCAATCTGGATGTTGGCAAGTGGAAGTTGATGCAGACTCGAAAGAAAAGACAGCGTTCTCCTGTGGCTCCGGGCTTTGGCATTTCAATGTCATGCCTTTTGGGCTTTGCAATGCTCCAGCTACCTTTGAGAGACTAATGGATCAGGTGTTTAATGGGCTTCCATGGAGCACAGCCCTGGTTTATTTAGATGATATTATTGTACATTCTCAGACAATGGATGAGCATCTCTTGCGATTGGAGGAAGTTTTTAAAAGGTTATGAAATGCCGGACTTAAGCTAAGCCCTAGCAAATGCAGTTTTTTTAAGGATCGTGTATGCTACTTAGGCCACATTGTAGGTCGCAGCGGCCTAGAAGTTGATCCTCGTAAAATAGATAAAGTGGTGGAGTGGCCCACACCTAAATCAAAAACAGAAATATAGTCATTTTTGGGATTGTGTTCCTACTACAGGCGGTTTATAAAAGACTTTTCGACATTGGCCAAACCGCTTACTGAATTAACAAAAGCCAAAAGAAAATTCGAATGGGAAGATAGTGCAAACGAGGCCTTTAAAAAATTAAAATATTGCCTCACGAATACTCCAATTTTAGCTTTTCCGAATGAAAATGGACAGTTTATATTAAACACCGATTCTTCAAATGTAGGTATAGGAGCCATTCTTAGCCAAGTTCAGAATGGCGAAGAAAGAGTTATTGAGTTTTATAGTCGCACTCTTGATAAAGCTAAAAAAAATTACTGGGTAACCCGAAAAGAACTTTTAGCCGTTGTTATTGCTACCGCCCATTTCCGCCACTACCTTTTAGGGCGTGGATTTATTGTAAGATCTGATCATGCTTCATTAAGATGGCTCTACAACTTCCGCGAACCAGAAGGGCAGGTAGCGCGATGGTTGGAACGACTTCAAGAATATCAGTTTATTCTGCAATACCGTCCTGGAAGCAAACATCTTAATGCCGACACTTTATCCCGCCGACCATGTGGTGACTGCAAGCCATGTGAAAGAGCAGAGCTGAAAGAGGGCGGTGAAGTATTTTCGATTGGTTTAAGAGCTGAAAACCTGATAAACGATGAAATGGAGGACCCGGTACTTAAAAATGTTATTGATTGGGTGATCAAACAAAAAAGGCCTCAAAAAGCCGAAATTCTTGGTTTTGAGCCTGACCTTAAGGCATGGTGGGCATTGTTTGATCAACTGCTTCTTGATAGTGGTGTGCTGAAAAGGAAATTTGTTAAAAATTATGAAAAGAAATTAGTGACTATCGCCCCACGAAAACACATACAACTTATACTTACGCAAGCTCATAATAGCACAACAGGTGGTCATCTTGGTCGTCTAAAAACGTTGAGGAAAGTACGTGATAGGTTTTATTGGATTGGTTGTACTGAGCAAGTTATTCAGTGGTGTTCTTTGTGCAAAATTTGCGCAGCGAGGAAAGGCCCAACTAGGAAAACTGTTTAAGATTGTAAATTAAAGGGTGCCCCAATAGTTCATTCAGTTTGATGCATATGGCCATACTTTTGAACAGATTTAAACAGATGGTTGAAATTTACAAAGAACATGTTTTGCTAAACATGTCCGCTAAACCAGAAAGTATGACACATTTGGAGAGGTTTTGAACCGTTATAAACAGACAGCTTTAATCTGTTTTGAGGTTGCTTTTTTTTTGCAAGAATTATTTTGTATAAAGTTTGTAAATTCGAATTATAATAATAAAATTTTCTCGGCGTAAATTGATCCAACAACCCCCAGACTGATGGTTATCCAGGCGAATTTAATTTTCTTATAAATATGGATTCCCAGTTGCGAGCGGAATGTAATACTAAACAAAATGTTGAATAGAAAAGTTGTTTGTGTTAAAGAAGGTAATAAGACTATTTTTCTATATTTATTATTTTGCTATAATCAAATCGAAAAAAAAATTTGTCGAATGACAGATTAATTTTGGCATTTCTATTTGTGTTTTTTTATATACTTTTAGGTATTTATTAATATTTTAGAGGCTAAATTAAATTTCGAAAAGCAAACTGCGATATGAGGAGCTGTTCAGAACATTCATATTTTTGTGTTATCATGTTAAGAATGCAAGACTTTATAACATCTTGTCAAGTCCCCAATTATATATTTGTATATTTTTATGCCTACTTATTACATATGGTTAACTAGCGTATAACTACTTACTTCACTATAACAGTTAATTTCCTCATTTCACAAGCATAAAATTATGCTTTTGTTTAAAACAAGCAAAATTCAAATTTTGCGAAAAATTTTAAGGTGAATCATATTGTATAAGGTAAATCTGCTATTTAATAGATATAAAGTAAAAACTCTTTAGTAGCCTTGTCTAATTTTTAATTGCGAGAAAAATGTATAACATGATATGAGTTGTGTAGTGCAGCTGTTAAGTAGTTTTCTATCTTCATAAACATTAATGTAAAAATAATTTTTATATAAAGACACAAACTTATATATGTACTAAAGATAACAATAGTTCACAAACGTACAAAATTAAAAAAAATATATAAACACCTTCGCTTAAATCCTTTAAAGCTGTCGCAAACATTATAATATTGTTCTGGTTAAAACTTTGTATATTTAACAACTTTGTTTAAATGAATATTTAAGCATGACAAAAATAATTAAGAAAAGCTTATTGCAGTGTTTTGGAAGTACGGAGAGAACTAATGTAACATAAATTTTACAAAAACTAGACAACGAACATAAGATATTTTTTTACTCAACAACTTTGAGGAATAAATAATGAACAAAGTTTATTTTGTGTAAAATATATAAAGGGCAAAAGAACAGAAAGAAACTTTATTAATAGTCTTAACAAAAAAAAAAAAAAATTATACAGCAAATTATATTAAAGTCATTGTTTAATTAAAACCTAATCAAAAGGAAGGATAAAAGCAAAGAAAAACTATTCGTAAATATTAATTTGGGTTTAAGCTCTAAACAGATAGCAGTAGGAGCAGTATTTTTATTTTAAAGTTATAAAAAAGGGAGTCCTACTTACATAATTTTTGCTATTTTAACGTTAGTTGTTTTTAAGTTTTAAAATAGCCCGTAATATGTAGAAACCATCATACTGTATATATATTTTATATGTAAATTCGTATTAAATACGTATGTTATTAAAATAGTGACTTGATTCATACTGTGTCCTTCTATAAAACATTTTTGAGCTTTGTTGATTTAATTAAGCTCTAACTTCATTAACTTGGCTTACGGTATAAAACTTAAATTTTCTATGCAAAAATGAGCTATTAAGGGATGTCCGTCTTTCCGTCCGTGTTCGTGGTGAAATCAACTTTGCCAAGGCACAAGCCTCGAAAATTTTGTTTTTAAAAATCAGCAAGATCGGTCCATGTCCGTCAATGCAGCAAACAAAACACCACGCTAGCCTTTAATTTTTTCATATCATTTGAAATAACTCTAATTTAGAAAAGAACAAATATATGGGGCGCTAGAGAATGAAAAAATTAGAAAAAAAATTAAGTGAAAAAATTGGCGCTCGCCCAAATTTTCCGATTAATGGACCTCTGATCTTTTCATAAAAAAGTACGATTGTGCACCATATTATTTACGATATCAATACAATTTAAGAGCTTTTGATGGGATCTTTCAGATTAAAAAAAAGATTTACCTATTAAGATTCAATTACATTTTATGTAAAATAAGTCGGCCGTATACAGTGGATAAATAAAAATAAAGCCAGTGTTGATTATTGTTGTTTTTGATTAAACTTCGATTTTTTATCTTTATTGTTTGGACGAAAAACTTTTGCTTATTTCAAATGTTTGTGAGAAGTTTCCTGAAGAGCTAAGTAAGCGGTAGCAAAATGACCATCGATACGTGCTTTCGTACTCAGTAATCAACAGCGGTGATTTTGATAATTTGTTTGAGATAATTAGCCCGATATTTTTAAAGATTAATAAACATTTGTGTTTGAAAGATTCGAGCACAAATAATGTAGAAAAAAGACTCAAATAATATAATCTTATTTTATTAATAATAAGAGATGCTCCTCGAGCCCGAAATTTTACAACAAAAATCAAACATTCAAAAATCGAAATATTAGATATATGTGTATCTATCTATATATATAAAAATGAATGTCTGTCTGTATGTTTGTGCTTTATAGGAGGCCAAACGCTTGGACCGATCTTCCTGAAATTTTCACAGCATGTTACTGTGACTCTGGAAGGAATAATAGGCTATATGAAGTTTTAATTGGACAACGGGGCGTGGCACCGCCCATATAACCCAAAAATTTAAATCGCCATATTTTGGCCATTTTTTGACCTACGTCGACGATGTTTGGTACATATGGTATTGGCATAATTAGGAATACGTACCAGGAGAAAAGTGGGTGGGACCCCGCCCCTTTTTAGAAAAATTAAAAATCGTAATATAGTCTTAACTACTGGACCAATCGTCATTAAATTTTCGCAATAGGATATTCTTGACTATATACAGTTGGGAGTGGACAAAGGGGCCTGGCCTCGCCCATATAACCCAAAATTTAATATCGTCATATCTTGGGCATTTTTTGACCTACGTCGACGATGTTTGGTACATATGGTATTGGCATAATTAGGAATACGTCCCAGGTGAAAAGTGGGACCCCGCCCCTTTTTAGAAAAATTAAAAATCGTAATATAGTCTTAACTACTGGACCAATCGTCATTAAATTTTCGCAATACTTTTAATTTTATTTAATAACGAGGGGGGTAGCGAAGCACACCGGGTTCATCTAGTGTATACATAAAAAACTCACCAGAAATATCATTAAGAATGTTTTCTGTAAAAACTGAAATTGATTACAAACGTTTTTAATTTATCAAAAAAAAAAAGTAACATAAAGTCTAACATTTTCCATAAATGTGATTAACAAAAAAAATCTCATATTTACAAAAATCATAAATACAATTGTTTTTATAAACAAAAAAAAAATAACTCAAGAAACTAATGTGTTTTTTCTGTATGAAATTCACTCAGTTTCTTGAGTTATTTTCAAACAAATTTTTCAGACGAATAAATCACTTGTTATATAAAAACATCACATCAAAAAAATACGAATTAATAATTTTATTCAAAAACCGAAAGTTTAAGCAGAACAGTTACTACAGAAAAAATATATAAATAATAAAGGATCTACCACTCTTGCTTATACCTTTTTCAATGGTTTTACCAAAATAAAAACCTGTCTGACAGATGTTCCTTTAAGCAATTCCATTTCGAAAGTTTCTTCAAATAATTTTATTTTGTAATAACCTTATTCCCAGATCTTATCTATAAATTAATTTGGACCCAAACATTTAAATTGTAACGTAATCCTGGTAACTTTTCTATTTTAAAAACAAAATAATACAATTGGCTTTAAAACAAACAAACAAACAAACAAACAAACAAAAAAAAAACACACAAGGTACAAATAAAACAATTTCAAAATGTAGTTTTTGTTATTAAGTACGTGAAAAATGATAGTAATTTAAAAGATATTTTTATCAGAACAAACACAAAATGAACATTAAAAAAAATTTAGTTTGGTTAAGATGTTCATTAGGTGTTTTGGGTTGAAAAATGAATCTAGAAGAAATCTTAGTGGTTCGTAAGAGACATTTTTATACCTGCTACTCTTTATGAATGTGCATATATCTTTCGATATCCTAATAGCTTTTATAATAAAAAACACACAAAAACTGTGGGATGTTGTAAACAAAGTAGTGTGAGCTTTAATATATATGTATATATTTTTTATTAACTTCTGAAAACTGCTAGAACACCGACAACGTTTAAAGCCAAGGAAGTTTTTTTTGTTTGATTGTTTACAAAATGATAATTTACAATTAAATCAAATTTGTTTTCTTATCCCGCAAATGTTTATATTTTTTATTAACATTTTTGTCTGTAGACGAATTAAACGTAACTTATTATCCAAACGAGAATTCGATTGAAACAAACTATTATGACAAAACAGAAAATATTTAAAATCTTATTTTGCTAAAACCTTTAAAATCAATTGTTGCTTAAACGAAAATGACTCGCAAGTCTCTGCTGTTTAATATTGAAAAACATAAAAAATCAAAAAATAAACTTTAAAACTCTTTAGCTTTATAAAATAAATCAGAAACGAAATAATTGAAATCGCTCGTTCAGACGACTGACAGCACTGGCGGTGGAAGCGGATTTTTTCCTATTGAAAATAAATCTCATTTATATGTTCACTATAACCCTTTGGCCTACGAGCAAAATTGAAAAACAGAAAACATCGGTCCTACAAATCTCCAGAATGGACTAAGATTTGTTCTTAACGCTCCAGTTCTAAAATTGAGGAGAGTATAAAAATCTAAAGTAGCTTTCGAGTAAAAATAAATTTAATAAGCAATGAAATAATTTTGCGACTTTCCAGTAAAAAATAATGTATGTCATTCTTAGCGAACGACATCTTATTTACATACACCTTTTATAGATTTTGTAAGTTATTTTTATAATATTTTTTTAAATAACATGTTGAACTACTTTTTAGATTACCATTTTTCCTTGCATGACTACAAGAATTTTAAATAAAACTTAAATTCAGATCTTTCATAGCAAAACTAGATGTACAAAAGTTCAACGTGAAGTTGGCGTTCTCGGTTTAAAGTGACAAAATGTTATTAAGTTCAAATATTTTAATTTCTAAAATCCTTTTCTTAGAAAGAAAAATTATTTTACAAATGTATGCGGAGGTTTTCCAAAGAAAACAAGTAAAATTAGACGCTGGCAGAATGTAATGCTACACTTTCTGCATCACTACGTCCTTCATCAGCATTCTTCGCATCTATCTACCTCATTTGTGTAATTTATAGACATCATCTATTTAACCAATTAACTTTTTTAAAAAAGAATACGAGATATATTCATATAAATATTAATTTGGTTAGACAAAACTTACGCACAAACCAACCTATTTCTTCGCTGTTCTCTCTGTATTTCGTCTTGTACACTTGTTTTTGTTTTTGTTCCAATCATCGATTGAACACGAATGCAAATTTTGTTCTTAGTTATTCTTACTAGTTTCCTCACAATAGTATAGATGCTGTTTCAGTAACAATATTCGTTTGTAATATTCACAGTTCAAATCCTAATTTAATAAAAATTTAATTACATACACGCACGGCACAGCGTGCTTACATTTATGCTTAACTCATAAGGATAAGTCCTATGTATTTTCTATGTATTTTTTACCATAAAATAATTGGTGCTGAATTATTTTGTAAAAATACAATAAGCGTCAAAAATCTCCAAATACTAAATTTTAATATTTCTTTTGTATCATTTTCTTTTCAAGCACTAGGTTAATTTTTAAAATAAAAATATTGTTAATTATTTTTTATTTTTTCAATATCACCGTTGGGTGGCATCTTCAGGAAACAAAAATATTATTAGTTAGTTGTTACAAACATATTAAAGAAATGTTCAAGCCTTTCCGTTTTTCTGTCGTAGTTAACATGTTTATGGAAATGCACAAAAATTATATTTTTTAGTTTACAAAAGTTTCAAAAAATTGTTTATTTTATTTTCAGAAATCACAATTATATAGCTAAAATATTTTGAGTGGTAATTTTAAAAGTGGAAGTCAGCATCACTAAAAATATCTGTTGTCATATAGTTTAACATATCCAAAATAGAGCGTGCTCTAAATAAAAAAACTAGCACATGTTACAGCACATAGGCAAATAACATATGTTATATTTTATGAGGTTTACACGGCGTGTATTGATTAACATACATATGGAAAATCTATCCTTCCATATGAGTGGTACACGCCGTCTAAACACAGCTTAAAGTGTTAAGTCATGATACTGGAACGAATAGTTATTATATCACTTTATAAACTTAAGTAACAGGTACACAGATCAATCATGTTTTTTTTTTCTTTATTTTAAATGCCATAATCGTTCGTTCTCACTTCTTAGAGTAAGACATTCTCAAATTTACTTTTGTAGTTAGTATGCTGCTAAAAAACTCTTTTAGTTAAAAATATCTTTTTATAAAATTTAGTAATATTTTTTGGTTTTTTAGTACAGATATTATATCTCTTTATTTTGTATTTAAAATTTTATAATTATATAATCTTCAATTCATTTTACTTTACTGCTCAAAATAAATATTTCTTACCAAACCTCCTCTAGGTTAAAACAGAACGTTCTCTTTTTGGTGAGCTGTTTTTTGTTGAATTTTGGGTATAATGCAAAATGACCTACAAATGTGTTAAAAATTAAACTTTAAAAAAAAAAACTTTTTTTAAGTTGTCGTTTGGTCTCGTCAGTTCTTAATATCAAGAAAATTTGATACTTGCTCAATAACGAAAAAAGAGTAAAAGTATATGAGGTAATAATTAACGATAAAAGTATTAACCATAAATAAGTATGGACAAAACCATTATTAGCGAATGTAACACACACAATTATGAAATTGGAATTAAAATGTTATGTGGAAGGAGAAAAATATATCAATAATTTAAGGCGTAGCGTTTGCTTAATAATTTGATGACATAAAGAAAATTTGTTATTTTAAGGCAAACATTAGTATCGCTTAAAAATTATTATTGGCTTTAAAATGAAACACTTAAAAAAAGTACATAAATGGAATATCGTATTTATGGATTTTGAAATAGTGAAAAGGAGTTGCAGGTTAGCCTTTTAAAAGACAACGTATGTATAAAAAAAATATTTTTATGACATTATAATAAAAAATGTGCATTTTATGGCACTGAGTAAGGCAGTTCACTATTTTTACCAAAGAATAGAAAATCAATGGAAATGGAGAATCTGAGGCCTTTTAGCATTTTGCCTATAATATCCAAAGTGCTTAAGTATGTGATCAGATTACATGTTATGAATCATATCGTACAACATTCTATACTAAATGATAGTCAAGCGGGCTACCGTCGTAATTGTGGGTCGCCATCTACTTTATTGGGGATTACAGAATCGATAAGGAATAATTTAAATAGAGGCATGACTACTACTTTGATATCTTTATACCTATCAGAAACTTTTAACCGTATTAACTATCTAAAACTTAAAAAAAAAACTATCAAAGGAATTTCGATTTTCACGCTCATCGTGTTCTTATTTACAAGACAGACGACAATTTGTATTATTTGGTGGTTTTCAAACACACGTGAGAGAAGTGAAACTTGGTGTTTTACAGGGGTCTGTCTTAGGTCCGTTATTATTTTCAATATACCTAAGCAGGTTATTTCATTTTATTTCATCAGAAACATGTTCAATGTACGCATTTGCGGATGATATCCAAATATTGGTTCATAGTAATAGCTCAGTTAAAATGCAACTAGAAATTAATCGAGTGTTACATAAAGTTATTCATGGATGAGTTCATATTCCTTGGTACTATATGCTAATAAAATCAAAATTATGAAATTTTGTTCATTATGTTGTGATGTGTCAAAGATTCGTTTCAGAGGAAGAGAATTGGAGGTGTTCGATAAACTAAAAATACTAGGTATAACACTTGATATTAGACTTGATTTTACATGCCACATAAATAATTTATATTCAAAAATATGTTTCGCATTTCGCCGAATATACAGCCTGAACATATACTTGCCATATCATGTCAGATATGGAGTTACGCATGCGTTGCTAGTGTCATAAATTTCTTATTGTATGGAAATAGTTTTATGTACAACTTTTTCAAATATTGCAAGATTCAAATTCTTGTTAAACAAAATAAGAAGCTTTGTTTTTCTACAAAGACTATTTAATTCTAATCAACAGAGTTATAACCACATTTCACCGTATGATGAACGTTTTTTTTAATTACTCGTTAAAAATTTTTTTGATCTTAAAATATATGTTGAAGTTTTATAAGATTATTAAAAATTCAACACCACAATTTTTGGTGTCTCTATTCAATTTTACACACTTCTCTAGAAATGTGCAAATATTTATTCTTACGATTAACAACTTAATTTTTGCAAAATCATTTTTGATAAAAACTGCTTGTCTGTGTAATCGGTTATTAATTATTTAAGAATGTGTTCTGCTTCCTTTGCTGTATATCGGAAGAAATTACTTCAATATATTAATCACAAACAGAATATTTTTTTAATTTAATTGTAATTTATGAACATATCATTAATAAACTTTTAACTACTTGGTGGTGTTGTAGATTGAAGGCTGGATAGTGTTAGAATACTAGTAATTGAATGATATTTTACATAAGATATGTGGAAGATTATGGTACTTTTTTTGTTAATTTTTTATTAACTTGAAATTTTATATGATTTGGGTTACTATTTAACTTGTTTAATTCTTTTGCAATCAATTGTAAAATGTTTTGCCAATAAAGCTTTTTTTTTGTTACAAAATTAAAATAAATTAATATTTATAAGACACCTTAGAATGTTAGCCTTCTAAAAAATATATATTTTTAAATTTTAAACAAATTTAAAATCCTAACATATTGTAGAGTCCTCACAAGAAATTTCTAAAACTTGGAAATAAAGCTTTTACGATGGTAATAAAATTTCAACAACTAAAACACATTTGTAAGGGATAAAGGTTTTATTTTATTGCAAATAAAAAGGTCGTAAAAAGTGTATTTCTGTGAAAAAAGAAAAGGCCTTTTGTAAAATTTTATCCTTAAATTTAATTTATTATTAGTGTCATTGTACAAAACACTAAGTTGGGTAATAAATCAACTTTGAAGATTTTTATTTTTTTTTACTGTTACTCTAAAAAAGTTTTAAAAGTGACATGCTTGTTTTGCATAAACGAGTATTTGTCAGGTGCCGCATATATTTTCCTTTTAGAACATTTTTGGAAATATATGGCAATAACAATATTGCCACGTATTTCCAGAAATATTTGTATTTTATAAGCATTTGAATTAACAATAAAAGGTAAAAAATATGAAAATCAAATTGATTGAAAAAATAACTGAAAAGTGAAAAATACGAGCCCATGCATCATATTAAATCAGTCATCATTTACTATTCGTCCATCTCTTCAATTTGTATGAAGGTTTTAAAAAGTCCCATAGAATCCCTTGCAAGATTAACCATCTGATACACTCTAATTCCATGTACATGCTTTATCTACTTGATATTTTTTACATTTCATAAATTTTTTAATAGAATTTATCTGATTTTTTTTAAATGTAATAAAATATTTAAACAAGAAATATTTTTGAAAACAAACATAAAACTGAAATGAAAATAAATATTATTAATGCCGTCAGAGAACCGTCGTACAGAGGAGTATTTGACCCAAAAAGCTGGCCAAAAAGGCAAAAATTAATTTGATGAAATCCTAAGAAAAAATTACGCAGATCGATAGAGAACAAAATTCTACATCATATCGTGCAATTTAAAGAGTGTAAGTTAAGATTTGTAGTTGTGGGACGCTGTTAAAGTCACTAAAGTGAAGAAAATTGCATGCGTTTTTATTGAATTTTTTCGATTTCAAGATATTTATATGATATTTTTTTATGGCTAAATGAATAGAGGTATTACATTGATTTTTTTTTTGCCTGAAAGATTTCATCAGCAGCTATTTTCAGTATTTAAAAAGAAAAATTTATCTTAAATATTTATTTTTAAAATTTTAACTATAAAAAAAAACTATGTATTTAAATATATTAATTCTTACCAAAAACAAAAAAGGAAAAGCTTTTTGAAAGTGAAGGTAGCTGTTGTACAAATAATGTTATATACCACAATAAAATATGAAATCTCTAATTTAAGAAAAAAGAAAAAAAGTTTGCGCAAGTTTGCGCCATTATTTTTGGTGATTGTTTGAAAATTTTACCTTTTTTCTATTTTTGCTCATAAGGCACTTTTTCTTATACTTTATTGTCGTCATAAACTTTTGTGTTTTTCGAATTATTAATGTGAAATATTATTTAATCACTTTTAACAACTACCAACATGATGGATTACCTGCCTTTAAAGAGGAATTTCTTAGAATTCAGTTCTTACTTTATAAATTCAAATTTTCTAACTGTAAGTCAACCCACGCATACACACCTATTAAAATGTTTTTGTTTACCAGCGGTCTATGTAATACTTCATCGTCTTCAGGACACTTTATTTCTTCTGAAAATATAGTTAGCTATAAACATACCTAATTTAAAAGGGTTACAAATCAAAATTACATTTAAGAACGGTGCAGGTATATAAAAAATGCACCCAAGTATCAGGTTATTAACTAAGTAACGGAAAAATGCACTTTGAAAAATATACGTATATGGCTTATTGCGCAAAATTCTTATTATAAGAGTTTTGCAACTTTGAGAGATAACATGGAAAAAATTACACAAGATTTGAGTTATTCCAAATAGTACAGGAATCTAATGCTAGAATCATTGACGAGAAGTTGCAGTTTTTAGCTAGTAAATTGTGTGCGATTTCAGAATGCCAGGGAGATGGGGATATACAAGCAGTAATGCAGTGTGTTATAAATTTAAAAAATTGTTTCAAAAGATATTGGGGTTTAGCACAACGAAAAGAGGACCGATTTTTAAGCACGTATGCTAAATGGCTGGAAGGAACTGTGACAATACCAGTATTTGGCAGTTCATCTTCAGGGCGACCAAAAAAATTATTTAATGAAACAAGTGAAAGAGAAGAAATTCGTCAGCAATTAACAACAGAGGAGATTACATTTACTGAATCAATGAGCCAGATGCGGCTAAATTAATAATGGATATAACACGATCTCCAAGAAAAGCAAAAATTTACAAGCGACCGTTAACAACTTCCGAAGTCAACACAGTTAATAAGTTTTCAGCGGAGGGTGCTTTAGCATTGTTTATATATGCTGAGCTCACGAAAAACCAATATGAAATTTTATACACTGCCAACAAAAAAGTATATCCATTGTATTTAATAATATAAAATAAATATTAGAAGTGAACATGTTTTTGCTTATTTGGTTCTCTATTCCTTATACGAAGCCAAGCTACGAGACCAATTTTTATAAATATTTAATGTTGGATATATTATAAGTTTGAGAAGGGAGACATTGTAACATGCATAAAAAGCTATGTTTTATTTCCCTGTATTTACACAACTACAATAGTTAGACTATCTAATTTTAATTTGACTTGCTCTTAGAATAAAGTACAGTTGCAAATCAAATTTTGGCGGAATGCGAGGGGGAGAACGGCATACGTAATAATAAATAATTTTTCTAAAAATACACAACAAATATATAAAAATAAATTCTCTTCAAAATTAAAAAAAAAAAAAATTCTAAATAGTGGTTGGGTGGGTGGTTGGTGGGTGGGGGGTGTCAAAAATAACACTAACCCAATAATAATCTGCCACTACCTTTTTTTTTTATCAAACTAAAGCTAAAACTATCAAAAAAGTTAAACTTTTAAAACAAAAACCACGCTTAATAATTTTGGCCAGCTTTTTGGGTCAAATACTCCTCGTCGTTATTTTGTTAAGTAACTATCAGTAACGATAAATTGTTCTGTTACCGTCGTCTGTTGTGTTTCTACACTTAAACGGAAATTTTAGCACGAACGCGTACACGAATGTATATTACAAATATTTCTGGGAATATGTGGCAATATTGTTAGGAGAGTGAGAGACTAAATGTGAAAGAATAATGAAAACCGACAAGAAAATAAAATAAATTTTATCTTACCGGCATTGCCGTTGAGCGATAACTTATATCAATATTGTATGAAAATATCGTTACCGTCGTGTGTTGTGTTTGTACACTTAAACGCAAATTTTAGTACGACGCGTATGTTTTATATATTTTTTAATAATTAAATATTGTTCATACGGTTTCTTATTTGGTACATCCTATTTTGATACATTTTGTTTTAACCTAACGAAAATTTACCAAGTACTCTTTATGTCAACAGCAACTTGGCGGGTATGTTTTGCATTTTTAAATTGCTATATTTCATAATTTGGATTTATTATCGATCTCATCGAAAGATCTTAAATAAAATTTTATAACTCGTGTAAAAGATGTGGCCACTTTTGAAACCTACCCCTTACGTCTATAAATAAACAAAATAAAAAATATATTTAACGTTAAACTAAAAGAAACTGAACTCATATGAAGACGATTCTTAACAGATTATTAGTTAATAAGGAAAGTAACAACATAAGAAGTTTGTTTGACAGTCGATGCTGAGTTAGTATAAGAATATCTCGCTGATAAAAGAAAGTGAATCGACAGTTAAAGTACCGTGGCAGAGAAATCTATGCGGGCTAAATAATTTTAACACGTAGACACACCAAATTTTTTACATTATAAGCCAGAGAAAATAATTTGTCGTTTTCGCAATTGTTTTCTTATCAAAGTAAACAAAAAAATTTTTTTTATCATATTTTTATTAAATACCGAAATTAAAAAAAATACTTAATGATATAAAATATATTATTTTTTTATTTGCTTGTAAACCTTATCCCTTATTAAATTTCCGTACAATTTAATGTTTCATTAAATTAAATTTTAAATAAAAGTTTGCACCTGCTGTGACTTAAAAAGAACTAAATAGCGCTCATTATATGTTTTAATTAGCTGCCATAATTTACAGAGATGCACAATTTGTTTAAGATTGTGAAAAACTAAGTTGACGGTATAACTAAAAATTTAGTTTGCTTTCCTAACACTTCAGCCTTAAAGTCCTTAAAATTGCTTTTTTTTTTAATAAATTGCCAACAAACTGTGATGCATATTAAAAAAATAAAAAAAAAAATAAAAAATAACGTTAATGAAGTTATAATGGTGTCTAAATTTAAGATTACTCACGGTAACCTTTGTCAAAAATTTTTGTTGTGTGTTTGGGTTAAATTTATTTTCTATTAAATATATGAATTTGTTGCACATGAAATTATAAATAGTGAATATAATTCGGTTTTACAGTGAATAACATATTTCTACAAATATTTAGCTTTTAAGCTTATAAGTCTACATCTATTGGTATTTTCATATTTTTATTGGTAGGCCATTCCGGCGCTAATGGTTTTAATTATCTGTCAAAAAGTAGAAACATTTATTTGCTGACATGAATATATTTTAAGATTTAAAAATATATTATCGCTGATAAAAAAACATTATTAATTCAAATAAAATTTTATTCAAAGTTTGAAAATTTAAAAAAGTTTTTTTTTTATTTTCCATCAATTCTGTTTTATATGTAATAAATTCTAAATAGTACATTAAAAGTCAGATGTTAACAAAATATAGTGCAGTTGTTGGAATGCCAAACTTAAATAAAATGTAACTTAACACAATATAACATAAGAAAAAATATCAAAGATTAATAATATCGGAAAGTAGTATTTGCTGTTATGTCTTACAGACAGTAAGCTTAGACAGCAGATACTTTGAAACAATCATGTAAAATTTGGTTCGTATTATTGTAAGAACATCAAGTTTTTTTGAATAACAGAAACACCATGTCTTTAAAGAAAAATTGTGAGTGTTGTACAGTAGGCACAGCGAACAATGAGCTATGTAGAAGACTAATATAATCAAAACAATAGTTGAACAACACTTACCTAGTGAAGTCAATGATAAAGAAATATGAGGCAAGAAAACTACAGTAAAAATTAAAAATTATCGTGGAGGTATTCGATTCAAAATGAACCCCCACGTTTAAAAAATCAAAAACGTAACAATACATACTGTTAACTCTAAATATAAATTATATTTATATCAAATCTAATAAAATATTAACTAAGAATTTATATCCTATCCTCCTAAATTTAAGAAATAGCTGCATCAGAAGAGAAATTACTTGTAATATCTGTTAAAAACTGTTGTCTCTGTTATGTAGTGTCGCAATGTCAAATTTTAAGGTAATCACATATAAACACATTTAAAAATACTTGACTAACATTTTTACTATTATTTTTTCAATTCTCTTCTATTTCAATTCTAATATCTATTGTTTTATTAAAAACTCAGTTGATATAAAACATGAAATTCAAGAACGTTTGACTCAAATAAAAATTTCATTTATATAATTATACGGCATTTACACTATGCAATTTTTCATGAAACTAGCATGAATTTTTTTTGTTGGTGAAGCAGGAGAGGTAAGCAATATGGTATTGCTTGAGTTTTGAGGGGATGTTACTGTTGCTAATATTTATTTTTAGATAACGCATAACGCTGTAACCTTAATAGAAAATTGCGAAAAAAATTCATCAAAAAATTGCATTGTGCACATCTGGACTTAGTTTCCTTATTTCAAGTACATAACAAACACTCACTCTTTCTGGGAATAGAAAAATTGTACAAAATAAAAAAAATTTAAAATTGTTATCATGAATAGCACAGCCTTTCTTAAAAGTTTTAAAAAATGTATTTTGATTTTTAAATTATTTTATTATCTACTTTTTAATTACAAAGGAATTTTCAGTACCCAGTCTTATTACGACTTATTTTACTTATTTATTTAATTAACAGTTTGCATGTAAAACATACCACTTTACAAAATGAAGCACTTCACGGTTAAATAAGTAATGCTTTTGTACCAAAGAGAAATATAAGGCAGTCGGTTTCAGTAATTTACTAATTATGATAATTTAAAATAATAATAATTTGATTGGTCTATATAATCGGTAAGTGGTACTGAAAATGCTAAATAAGGTCAACATGCTGATGTTTAAACAACAATGGTAGCAAAGATTAGTACGATTGCTTTGCTGCTTATATTTCGGGACGTCCATGTGATAGAAGACCAGCCGGATAAATCACCTAGTCCTTTGGTTTTCCGCGTTTGGTTTATAAACCAACATTTAATTAATAAAAAACTAAAAATGCAATAGTATGTAAATCGACGTTTTGTTGCCATTTAATCCTATCTGTAGTAAACAATATTAAAATAAAAATTAAAGTTTTATTTGAAAGTTTTAATCAGGCTGCAGATTTTTTACATTCAAGAGCTATGTAGATTGACTGTGTGTTCTTTTTAACAATTTTAATATTTGCATTGCAATGGGAGCGCCTAAATTAAACAGACAAACTAGTTTATGTAGAGCTAGAAAACGGTCGATCTGATTTGGGTAAATAAAAGAATCCGTCAGAGTAAATTATGCACTATTTTTTAATTGTACACAGTTTTAAAGAATTGATGAATAACCACAATTAGAAAAAACAAGTAAGAGTGCCATATCCGGCCATAATCTTTTGGTTTAGAGTTTAGTGAAGTAACTCTAATTACAAAAGCAAATATTGGGTTGACAGAGAATTTAGAAAAATTTGTATATTTAATATACAATTTTATATAAAACTATAATCAGCTCTTAGTTGTTTAAGCAATTTTTTTAATTTTAGTATTTCCTTAAAGATGTCTTCAGAAGCTTTAAACTGATATTATTAAAGATATTTAAATTTTTTTTTTTAATTTCGGAGAGTCGTAACTCGGAAAATATGGGCAAACACCAGTTTTCTGATAGCACCTCTTGTGGCTGAAGTTTCAAGGAAAGAAGCAAAATCTATTTGCCTTAATATCCTGAAAAGTTATAAGCAACAGCATTGCTACCCATTTTTTTCTTTTAAAGCCATTTAACTTAAAAAGGAGAAATTAAAGAACTCCTATTTTAGATTGATTGACGACAGTATTTATGTTCAATATCTTAATAACAATTTATTCCCGTCTCTATTTTTTAATCGATTGTTTTCAAACAAGAAGATATTCCACAAAATTTTGCGGGTTAGCAACGATTCGCGTTTCAGCGAAAGGTCATTTCTTTTATAAAATAACTTAGATACATAATTTTTTCCTCAAAACTCGACATAGCTTAAAAGCTCTCAATGTCATTACGGTAATATGAACCATTGCAACTATTAAGTTAAGAGAGCGCGATAAAAAGTAATAAAAATTACAAATATTCTTGATGCAAATAAGACGTAAAACCACCGTCATTATTTTAAAATATAAATATTTCTTTAACAGAAAAACCTAAGCTAAAGTATCTCTGTTTGATTTAAAAACTGAACAAAAAAATTTTAACAGCAAAATATTACTTTTGTTTCCGTTCTACTTTATATTAAATAAAGAGTGGCATTCAAAAGCAAGTTTTGTTTGGGAATAAAAGAATTTAAACTTCACAACCTGAATAGAGCAGAAGATAGAATGAACTTTTTATTAACATAACATTAAGGTCATCAAAAAAATGAAAAGACACGCTCCCTACTTCCTTTCAAAAATGTTAATAAAAATAAAAGAAAACTAATAAAAATGAAAACTTGGGTAAGTTTGTCTAAACAAATAAAGAGACAACAAAAAAGCTTCTCCCCTATTGATACCAATGCTCAGCGCACGTCTATTAATAAATTTATCCAAAAGAAAGTAAACTACTAACTACCAAATAAATGTTTTCATCTGTCTGTCTACAACGGCTAAACATAATCGAATCATACACAAAATTATATTAACTATTGGGATATCCTCATATTTTATCTCAAAACATTATACTTGTTAGAGTGGACTTAGCGTTACAGCTCCTTGTTAATTTTAACCGTCTGACTACAGCTGTTCAACAGTGTGACATTATACACTAAATATAATCAAGTAAATAGCACCCTGTAATTTCCCAAAGCGAAATTTATACTTGCTGTCGTAGCAGACTTAACCATCAAGTTCATTGTAAATTTCAATTGTCTATCTGTAATGGTTCAATCTATAATTTTAAATATTTATATTTCTTATAATACCAAACAAACTAGTGGACATTCTCTGTTATTTTCAAGTGTTTCTATTTACAACGGTTCAGAAGATATGGGCATATATATATTTCTAAATTCAAATTGTTAGCTTGTAAATTTTAGCTGTCCCTCTATAACATACATAAAACTACATTAACTATTGGGACACCCTTAATTTCAAAATCTAAATTTTATATATTAATTAATTTTCAAAATAAAACCTTTTTTTGTGTTGTTTTCTATTATCCCGATTAATTATTTAAATCACCGATATTGATTAGTGAGGGTCAATGCACGTCTCGATGGCCATTTCATTACCGCTTACTTCTGAAAAAGTTCACTAAAAACTTTTCCAAACAATAAAGCAGAGACAAAAATCAAAGTTTAAGCAAAAACAACAATAACCAACAGTAAACCTTTTTTCTTTCTTCAGTGTACACGGCTGACATTTTTCGTCTCTTTATACAGTTGAAAGATAATAGAAAATAGCACGAAAAAAAGTTCTTATATTGAAATATAATAAAAAATTCCCGTTGTTTAATTTAACTAAATTTTATATTTGTTGTTATAGCGGACTAAGTAATGCAGGTTCGTTGTAAATTTTAAGCTTCTATCTATAACAGTACAAAAGTATGGTAATATGCATTAAATAAAATGAACTATAGAAGCACCCTTTAATTAATAATTTTGAGTATTAGTATTTGTTACAATAGCGGTCATAGCAATCGGCATTTTGTCCAGTTTGCAAGGCTTTGCATGTAACAACGGTTCAATAGATAGGCTACTATAGGTCAATTTATGTTACCTTTGGGGACACCCCTAAATTTTAAGATTTATTTTTGTATTAATTTTTGCTATCTGAAGCTATAGTTGTGCCAGTTTTTAAAACGAGACCAATCTGGAACTATCACCTTTCAGATAAAAAAAAATCAAAATTCATCCTGAAATGACGGGTTTATTGAGGTACAAATATAAAAAAGCAACATTCGTTGAACTGCTAACATACTTCTTTTTTAAAGTCGGTTGAAAATACTTAATACCGAACAAAAATTACACATTACCTTTAAATGTACTTACCGTATAATGACACTTTTCTGATTGCCATATTTTGTTGTTAAAGAAGTAGTTATTGAACTAGTTCTTTATGTTAAAAGAGACTGTCGTACTAATGGTTCTCATTAATTCCTACAATAGTTAATGAAATCGATTCTCAGTAATTGATTATAAAAGTCTCATGCCTTGTTAAAATAATTAAGTTGGCAATCTAGTTGTAAAGTACTTCCGCCAAAACTGCTTAATTCCACATTCGATTACCTTTTCAAAAATTTTTTGCTGGGATATTGTAAAAAAAAATGTTTTAACGACGTAAACTTAATAAGAGACCGTATTACACGTAAGCATCTTTTTTTCTCTCTAGAGGCAAGAAAAGTGTGTTATGCTAAAAGAAAAGATGTATTTAGAATATATTTCCAATCTTAAAAGTCATGAATTACTCCTTTTCCTTCATTTCTTTATTAAATTTGATATTTGTAAAGAGAATAACAAAGTCAGTGACTTGTGGAGTCTAGTAAAAAACAATAAAATTTTCTATTGGTATTTGGCAGGGATATCGCACAGTTAAACAAAGAGACAAAATAATAAAAATAATAATTATAATTGTAACTAACAAATAGATATTAAAAATAAATAATAAATATGAATTTATAAATCAATCGAGGTTTTCATGAAATCTAAGTCGGATTTGACAATTATCGCTTTTGAAATCCGATATTGGATTCATTTGGTGTCTTGAAAATATGTCGGGTTTGCTATTTTCAATTGAAAATAAAACCAATATTCGAATCAGGTGTTTTCTGTTTTTTCTTTTTAGTTTACAATTTTAAGTGTATTTTTTTTTTTTACAAAATTTTCCAAATTGTACTAAAACATTGCTAAATGTTTTGTTTTTTCTAAATAAAAACAAAGAATAAAAGTGACTTAATTTCATAAATAAACAAAATGGCATCCGGCATTGCATTATTTTTGTTATTGGAAGAACGACACTCTGAAAAGGTGGCAAGAAAAATTTTGAGGAACTGCAGAAATCCCTTTGAAGTGCCGCACACAGCCTAAGTATATTTTGATGGTAACTAGATCTTAATATGCACATACAAGTGACATACACACTACCAATTTCAAAAAGTCCTCATACTATTAATCTTTATTTCGTTACTAAGTTACAATTTAAAAGTAATTATGTATAAAGAAATATTAATATTACTTTTATAGTTGCTAACTGCCGTAATTGGGCTTGCAGAAATAAATTTTATAAGTCTTTCCATTCTTGTATGTAAGTACATTGACAACAAAACAAACGACACGATCAAACATGAAAAAGCTTGCTTTAGTAATTTATGATGTTACTAAGAGCAAGGTAATTATCATCATTGGGCATGCAGAAGCTTGCCTACATTATTTGTGTTAAACAATAATATAATACAAATACAATCAGACATGCCATATTCTTTTTGCTTACTCACTTACGCGCATCGTAAGTATGATAAATGACAAAACCAATCATGTTTGAGCATGCATGATCTTGTCAAGTCGTTTTTGTTGTTATTGTATAATTTAAATTAACATATAGAAGCAAAGACTATTAACAAAAATTGGAATTATTATCAAACCGCTTCTTGAAAGTGTAGCACTTTAAATTCCTAAAATAAAAAAGATAATAAAATATAAAAATAAAAAATGTAATTTTATATTTAATAAAAGAAATATCAATTTCGTTTTATTGTGTTCCTTATAAAAAAAGGAATACGTTTTTTACATATATATTCATACATATATATAAATGTTGTGCAGGTTCCTAGCCTCGTTTAAACAAAAAGGCTTTTCGATAAGTCCTAAATACTATTGAAGGAATATAAAAAAAAAAACAAATTTTACTTAACAATTCTTAAGAAAAAATATCTTTTTATATCAGACACTGGACATGTGCTGTGTTAATATTTGTGTTCAAAACAATTATACACATAACATTTTCTAAGAATCAAATATTCATTTGAACACATCTTAACAAAATAAAAACAGTTGAAAAAAAGAATGAAAGAAAGAAGACAAAAAAAACGAGGATGAAATATAAATTGAAATCAAAGAATGTAACAAAAGTGAAGTAAAATTATTTGTACTACAATGTGTTTCACATAAACGTTTTTGTTGAATAATTACATTGTGTTTTAAATTTTGTACAGTTTCAGAGAAAAATAGAAAAATTGATTGAAATTTGTGTTTCCATGTTCAGGTTTCTTCTTTTTAAAACACGTTCCAAAAAAGGATATCTTCTGAAAATAAAATGTTACATTATTAAGTTTTATACAAATCAATGGATTCAAATATATTTTGGCTGTATACATTTAAATATAAAAGTTCTTTCAACATATAACGTATCGCTAATAATTTGTTATTTGAAAAAATTATTGATTTTGTTATATTTCACTATTGACTTAAATACGAGATTTAAGTTATTCTGTCTACAAAATAAGTTGATTTTCGCATTTTCATATTAGAAAATCTATTGAAATGACCTAAAATTTGATTTCACTAGATTGTGGCAGGAACGAATAGGAAATCGGTGCTAATAAGCAAAACCAGCATCAGCGCAAGGACACTATTCACTTCAGTAATGATCTGTGTTTGGTGTGTCACAACGCTTTTGTCAATCGAGCTGCTTAAACTGATTCAAGTATTTAGTAACGTATCGGATAGGCTTAGGCTCCCTCGTACTCCAATTGTTTCGAGCGTTGCGTATTTAAATAGAGATAGCAAAAATTTTTCTGGCCTCAAAAGGCAAATATATGTATTGCAACAAAACAGGAAGAAGATTTTGTTTAAAAGAAATGTTACGTTAATACGAAAGTTTTGCTTGTTGTTACTAAACAAAAGTACATTTTATGAAGATAATCATGTTTCTTATTAAGTTGAGTTTTTTATTTTAAATGAACAACCAATAATATTTGAATTGTCCCCATAACTTTTGGACTACATGAAATTCAAAAATAGTTGCAGAAGGTAAATGCGAAACGAATACGATGCTAATAGTTACATGTACATATTTGTGCTAGATACTAAATATGGAAACCCTAACATAATATACTTGGTTTATAGAAATCTCCCTTCATGCTTCACTGTAAGCTTTTGTTTTTTGTTTGTTTTAATATATTTACAAAACATGATCGAACATGCACAATCTTGTCTCTATGCGTAATTCTGCATGTACGATCTTGTTTTGTCGCATTCTTGCTTGCGCTTTATTCTGTTACTAAGCGTAAATCATGATTCTTCATTCCCAATTAAAACTTATTAGTGTTACTAAGCTAGATTTAATAATTGCATTTTTACTTTCTTACGTACGCACGATTCGCACATAAGATAAGTAAACTTGTAATTATGCATTCCCAGTTGTAATATTTTTGACTTGTTGCTAGGCGACAAACGTCTTTCTGCAATCCCAGTTCTTAATTTTTCTTTTTTGTTAACATGTTACAATTTGCCACATTCTCTTTTGAAAAGTATATATAAAGCATATAATCAGTAAAACAGGGGCAATCAAAGTTAAACCGCTTAAGTGAATCGATTAAGTGATTGTGAAATAGTTAAAAATCTAAAAAGGACATTGTTATCCTTAGTGTTCAGTAATTAAAATAAACTTTAAATTAATATTTTTTATAATTAATAAAATTGAACTTATTAATAAAAACTTAAAATTGTTTTTTTTTTTATTTTAAAATATTTTAATAAAGAAATATGATTTTCACTTAAATAATGTTTAAGGACGTCACACAAAAAAATTCACTTTTTTGTTTTAAATTTAGTTCTTATTTTTGTTCACCCATAAAGACAAAAAGGTCAAATATCCTTTTTCTTTATAAATTTTATTTATTTTTATTCAAAATTAAAGGATAACTGGGTATCCTACCGACTGCGCCAGTTTTGTTTTCTTGTTTTATTTAAAATAATAATCATAAGTGAAAACAAAACTGGCGCAGTCGGTAGGATACGTAAAACAATCAAAAAGGATAATAACCAAATATAAGTGAAAATTATATTTCTATGGTAAAATCCTTGGAAAACACTTTAAAATTCTAGAAATAATTTGGTCATAATAAAAAGGATAATAAATATATCAAATATATTACAGTACTACAAATTTTGGTGTTAATTTTAAATGTTTAAAATATATGAAATCGAATATTAATGTACCAAGAATAAATTTCCAGGACCTCTTGCATTTCTTAAAGATTAAAAGTAAAAGAATTGTTATGAAATATAAAATAAAAAAAACATTTAAAAGAACAAAGCCTTTATATATTAAAAAAATAATAAATATAAAGAAAATTATATAAAAAAGAGTATTTGACCTATTTGTCTTAATGGAAGAACAAAAATAAGAACTAAATGTATAAAAAAAAAATATTGTGAAATTTTTTGGTGACATCCTTTAACATTATTTAAATGAAAATTATAGTATAAGTGAAAATTATATTTCTAAGTTAAAATCCTTGGATTACATTTTAAAATCCTAGAAATAATTCAATCATAATAAAAAGGATAATAAATATATAAAATGCATTTTATTATTTCAAACTTTTGGTGTTAATTTAGAAACTTTAAAATATATTAAATCAAGTATTAATGTACCAAGAATAAATCTCCAGGACCTCTGATATTTCAAAAAAAAAAAATTTTTAAAAATAAATGAATTGTTATGCAATATAAAAAAAAATTATAATTCTTTTTTACATAAAAAACTATTCAAAAGCATAAAGTCTATATATGATAAAATAAACACAAAAAGAAACAATAAAAATTAACAGTTTTCATAAAGAAGGTGAAGGTGAATACTAAAGAGAATCGCTAATTCTAGCTCTAAAAGTGCAAAACCATTTTTTTTTTCATAAAAAGGAGAATATTCAATGCGAATTCAAAGCCAGATAATAAAAGAGCGATTAAGGACATCGTTGGAGAACAAGCGGAACATGAACTAAGAAGAAATAATCCTGATAAAATATATAAGTATTTAATGATTATATTTGTTCTAATAAGTATTTGAAATTGTTTTTTTTATTCATACATTACTGTTTTATAAAAAAAAAAAATGTATTTAAAAGGAAATTTTTGCACTTGGTAACTTACTACATAAATATATACATTTATATGAACATTGTGTAATAGTCTTGAACGCTTTTCTGAAATCTTTTTTTTTACTATATATTTCCTTACAAGAATATTTCTTATAAATACACAAAAATAAATATTTTTTTTCAACATGGATCAAAAAGGCGTTTCTCTCACCCCTATCACTGTAGATCCACTAAGATTTATTGAAAGGCTTCCAGAATTTTCGGGTGACAAAAGGGATCTATATTCATTTATATCACTGGTTGAACGAATCGAACCACTTCTTGGTCAGTACGACGAAAACTCCCAATTAGTGTTCATTGATTTAATTAAGAGTAAATTAAGGGGTAAAGCCAAAGAGGCTCTTGAAATTAATTTTCAAGCGCGGACTTGGTCTGAAGTACGGACAGTTTTAATAAATTATTTTGGAGAATATGAAAGTGTTGAGCAGTTGTACGATAAACTTCGATCTACTGTTTTTAGGACAAATGCAGTAGATTTTTATAATGAAATTAAAAACAGGCTTCGGAGTCTTAATAACAAAACAGTCTCTGATTTGGGGATGAATTTGAATAGCGAACAAATCGCAAAAAACAATATGAGAACTGCTCTAAATATTTTTAAAGAAAAAATCCCTGAGCCATTAAAGACTATATTGGCATGCAGAGATCCAGGAACTCTTGAAGAGGCCATAAATATTATTTTTTCGTCAGGGTATGCCAATAATGTGAGTCATAACGAAAATAAAAATAGAGACCAATTTTTTATAGGAAACAGGAAAAATCGCTATCAACGTTTCGATACAAGCAAAAGCCAAAACCAGAATGTGGGTCGATTAGACAATAAAAATTATCCTAACGGTTATAACGGTAACTATGGATACCAACAAAGAAATAGGAACTTCAATTATGGCAATATCCAGAATAGCTCAAATTATAATGGCAACAGTAGTCAGAATTACAGAAATAATTCTGGGAAAACTATTCAGTTTCATAGTTCTTCTTCCAGACAACAGGCCCCAGAACCGATGGATATTAATATGGTTCGCCAGTTAGACACTTTAGCTCACTTACCACAATATACTCCTTGTACAAACTTATCGAATTCTTTTAATAAAAATCATTGTTGCTATAAGCTGCCGACTTTAGAAGTAGGAAATTGTCAAGTCAAGCAAGTCCCTAATACTGCTGCTTCTACCCTTTCAATGCCTCAAAATATGGTAATTTCTGAAAATGTTAAAAATACAAGCCACCCACATAGTGCAAGCCAAAATCCTGTAACAGAAAATTTTCATTTTCTAGCCTCTCCGGAGAGCTACCTTATATAATACTTAAAAAAAAGCTTAAATTTATAGTGGACACTGGAGCGACTCATTCGATTGTAAATCCCGGTTTATGTGACCCGAAATGGAAAGTAAGTTCAGGAACCATGACCTTGAAGACGCTACAAAATGAAATACTTACGGACACTATATATCAAATACCAATGTTCGCAGAGTTGGGAGACGCGACTACTATAATGTCTTTAATAGAGTGTAGATTTCACGATGATTACGACGGAATAATAGGAAACGATATTTTAGGAACTTACAATGCAATTATAGATTACGATAAGAACCAATTACGGTTAAATAATAGAACTGTACCTCTTTTTTTTCCAAAATTTCAAGATGTGAAATTTGTAACTCAAGTTGAATGTGGATTAATACATATCACCGAACACCGAAACAATAATGGTGAAGTAATTATAAATGAAGGAGTTTATAATGCTCAGGATTTTAAAGTTGAATCCAGAACGCTTGCTGTATGTCCGAACGTAATTTATCTTACAGAAAAAAGTTCTTGGCCAGTTACCTGCGAGAATTATCATTTAGTCAATGATAATTTACTGAGGGATAACAGTCAGAAGATTTTCTTATATAATAGAATTAATACAGATCATTTAAACTTCGAAGAGAAACATAACCTAAAAAATATTTTAAACAAGTACAGTAAAATATTTTATGAGACCAATTCTAATCTAACATTTACGAATGCTATAAAACACCGAATTGTTACTAAAGATGAAATACCAGTGTTCTCAAAAACTTATAGGTATCCTTATGTACATAAGGATGAGGTAAAGCGACAGATTCAAGAAATGCTGGAATCTGGAATAATTAGGCCTTCCAAATCTCCATATTCTGCTCCTATATGGATTGTGCCAAAAAAAGATGACGCCAGTGGCATAAAAAAATGGCGGTTAGTTATAGATTATAGGAAGCTTAATGAGAACACTATAGAAGATCGCTTTCCTATTCCTAATATAGAGGAAATACTAGACAAACTTGGGAGATGTATGTATTTTACCACCTTGGATCTGGCTAAAGGATTTCATCAAGTGGAAATTGATGAACGGGATGTTCATAAAACCGCATTCTGAGTTGAAGGAGGACATTATGAATTTCTCAGAATGCCATTCGGTCTCAAAAGTGCACCAGCCACATTTCAAAGGCTCATGAATAACATTCTAGGTGATCTAGTTAATAAAATTTGTTTAGTCTACCTGGATGATATAATTATATATTCCACATCTCTCCAGGAGCACGTTAACGCACTACGGCATGTATTTCAAAGGCTTGAGGAAGCAAATTTAAAAGTTCAGATAGATAAGTGCGAATTTTTTAAGAGAGAGACGGAATTCCTGGGTCATGTTGTAACCCAAGATGGTGTAAGACCAAACCCTAAAAAGGTTGAATGCGTAGTTAACTATCCTCTTCCAAAGACACATAGACAGATAAAACAGTTTTTAGGACTCAGCGGATATTACCGTAAATTTGTAAAAGATTATGCTAAAATAGCAAGGCCTATGACAAAATATTTAAGAAGGGATGCTAAAGTTAATGCAAATGATCCAGAGTATATAAAAAGCTTTAAAGCATTGAAAGATCTTTTAGTCAATAGCCCGATATTGGTATATCCCGATTTTAGTAAGAAGTTTGTTGTTAACACAGATGCAAGCAATTTTGCACTAGGTGCTGTTTTATCGCAAGACGACCACCCCGTTTGCTATGCTAGTAGAACCCTAAATCAACACGAAATCAATTATAGTACGGTTGAAAAGGAATTACTTGCAGTAGTTTGGGCCGTTTCGTACTTTCGGCCATATCTATTTGGTAGAAAATTCGTCATCAAAACAGACCATCAACCTTTGCAATGGCTTGTATCGATTAAGGAGCCGAATTCAAAGTTAATTAGATGGAGACTGAAGCTGGAAGAATTCGATTACGAAATTGTGTATAAACGAGGAATAAAAAATGGAAATGCAGATGCCTTGTCTCGCGTAGGACCCAAGGTAAATTTAATTAGACAACCACCTACAAATACACTAGTAACAAGTACTGTTCCACTAAATTCGTACAAATACCAATTTATCATCGAAAAGTCGACTAATAATTCATTAAGAGTAGAAAGTAAGTTAATTTTTAACAACACTAGAAAAATCATATCAGCAAGTAGTTTCAATGAAAGTGTTATGTTAACTATAATGAGAGACCATTTCCATGCTACTAGGATTAATGCTATTTATATCCATGATATTTCCTTGTATGAGATTTTAAAGGAAAGTTTTGTAGGGTACGTCTCTGTAAACCCTCACGTTAAAATAGTAATATGCGGCAATTTGCTTGAAGATGTCGTGGACGAGAATGATCTTTATGAGCGTATTAAGGTAGAACATTATATAAATAACCATCGAGGTATTATTGAGAACTTTAAACAACTAAGAACAAACATTTATCATCCGAAAATGAAACAAAGAGTCCAACAATATATTAATAATTGCCACATTTGTAACATAGAGAAGTACGATCGAAATCCCATTAAGCAAAAGTATAAAATAACTGAAACACCTGATAGACCCCAACAAATAGTTCATGTAGATGTTTTTTACAGTTTACAGAAAACATTATTTGTTTAATTATGCTTCGGCTTTTTTATGGTCCTCAAATTTAATAAATTACAAAAAACTCTTTTTTTTTTTTTTGTTTTTTTATTAAATAATTTATTATCCAATATTTCGACCAACTTTGTTGGTCATCTTCAGGGAATTTTAAACTAAGACAATAAATACAAATATAATAAACCAATTTTTCACAACATAACAAACATATTAACAATTACCTAAATGTTTACATATATCAGTGTCGTCTGTTGTTAATTATTTAAGCTTATGTCACTGACTGTCTATTTTGTTTTTCGTTTCTATGTTTGTTGATTGTGTATCGATATACATGAGCGCAATTGTCCGTATTTGTTTTATAGTTAATTCTTTTTCCAATTGGAATATTTATTATATGCAGCATCTCCTGCATGTATCTCTTTGATGCATTACTCTCTTCAATTAATATTCTCACTTCTTTAAAATTTGGTTGATGTCCAGTTATTGCACAGTGGGTTGCAAGGGCAGTTTTTTGATTCGATTGTTTGTCAGATTTTAAGTCGGATTTGTGCGATGATAGTCTTGTCTTTAATTTAGTTTTTGTTGTACCAACATATACTTTTCGTTTCGTCACCATTGCATTTTATTTCATATACTAAATTAGATTTATCCATTTTGTCTAATTTACATTTTGTATTGGTAAAAAGTTTATTGGCCGTATTTATTGGTTTCATCGCTAGTGTATATTTTTCTTGATCATAAATGTCCGAACGTTTTAATCTGTCTGATAATCCGGGTATATAATCTGTTGATTTATAAATTTTCGTTGATCTTTCTTGCTCTCGATTTTGAACTGATGTGTTATTATTTTTATTTTTAGTCACATAATCAATTAATTTATTTATTGTCTGAAGTGGGTAACTATTTTGAATCAGTATATTTCTAATTATCTTCTTATTTTTTTCGTGGAATTTTAAGTTACTAATATCTAATACCCGTTTTATAAAATTCGTTGCCGTGTTTATAATTATATTCCTAGGGTGTTTTGAATAGAAATTTATGAGTCTCCCAGATGCCAATAACACATTGTTTGAGTGAACTGAGGTAATCTAAGCTATCCCTCTATACAGTTAATTGGAGTACAAGATCAACATAATTTTACTAAAAAAATATATTGTGACTTAAATTACATAATTTTGTTAATTTTTTATTTTTAATTTTTATTATTATTTTTTTTTTTTTTGTTTTACTGTAACGATAAATCCTTTTTACACTGTTGATAAGAGCAACTTCTATTATCTCCAACATCGTATGAAAACCACAACTAACTACAATCAAGTTAACAGTTGTAACAAAGCTTTCAGTAGTTTTCTGTAATAAAGGAAAATGTTTATCACTCTCAAGTGGTCAGTTTGTGTATTATTTTAAAGTAAACCCAGAGAATGTGAAAATGTCATAAAAATAGCTTTATGAAAACCGGCATAAAGTGACGCAACAAACTTTTAGAGCACATTTAGCTTATACAGAATTATAACTTTGTAGATATGTAGTTATCATTGTGACACCATACAAGTGGAAATTAACTTATGTTTGTTGAATAATGGAAATAATTTCATAACTAATGAAATACTATTTACTAAAAAATTTAATTTGTAACAAAAATGTTAAATGCTAGCAGAGTCCACGACTTCGTCCATGATGTATATGCTTTTTTATGGACATGCTTTCCCCACATTAATACATTTTGTATTTTTTAATAATAAATATTTAATGAGAATATCATGAAATATTTATATTTGAAGGAGTCAATCAGGATTAAAGTAAATTCACAGCAGCAAGATTCCGAATAATAAATTTTAATATAAAAAATTAATAGTTAGTTGTATTCCCGTTTATCACTAATTTACTGTCAAAGTGGACTTACATCACTTTTAAAGAAAACGGCTAAAATAAAACTATAGTTACTGTTGTTCTTATTTTGTGATGGGAAAAAACATCTCTTAGCTTTCTTTTTGATTCTGTTCTTCATTTTAATATGAGCAGCATATGACGTCATATGGATTTTGAACAAATTTCAAGTTTATTTAAAATACATGCTTTTTATGTTATTTTAGTGCATGGTAAAAGTATAAATATATGGATTAGTGTTATCTCTTGTTGAAATATTTTAACGGAATGATCAATTCAATTAATGCCAGGCTTCTTATTCCCCTATCAATTTTAATAGATGCAAAGGTAGGTAAAAACATAGTAATTTAAAAACAACTTCAATTTCTAAATAGATGGTTCTATTTAAATAATTTTTTGTAGTCTTCAAGAGCAGTGCATGTTAAATTTTGTAAGATTTTAAACTTTTTACTACTGATTTTCAAACTTTACTTTTTTAACATTCACAAACTAAAAAAATAACGCCATTTGAACAAAAAATATTTGTTGATATCTAAAATGAAAACATTGTTAAACTAAAACTAAGATTAAATTTAAATCAATTTAAATTTCCAGTTATTGCTTTAAAATATAATTTTATTATCTAGTATTTCTCGTTTAGACAAAAATAAAAGAATTTTTTACATTTTTGCAAATCCACCAACCTCAAACTTATGTTCGAAAATCTTCTATGAAATTGTAAAAAAAAACTGTTACGAAAAATAAATAGAAAAACATTGTTAAAGGATTTCGTGCCATTGCAACTTAATGCTGTTTCCTAAGGCCCAATGGCAAGAAGCATAAATACCTGCTCGACCAACATATACACGTACATAATTTTTGCTTGAGTTCAGTATTGTTGTATAGTTTTTTTAAGAAAAAAATTTTGAAAAAGTAAGGAAGCAAATAATGAAACAAAATGTGAGAAAAACAGAAGTGACTTGTGGCCATAGAATTCTGCAAATAAATAACTTTATTGTAGTAAGATGCATGAACAGTTCAAAACATATTTTTAAGAGTGCTACATTCGGCTAAGCCAAAATTTATACACCCTTTACCATATATGTAAATCGCGTTTTGTGAAGTAACTCCAACAAAAAAAAAATATTGGGCTGACAGAGAATTAAAAAATAAGAAGAAAAAAGTCATTACTATACATAACATTTTTTATTAAGTTAAATGTGGAAGTAAAAATACTCAGTAACAAGTATATGTGTGTCATATTTTATCAGTAAACTTTATTCCTTCCTAAAGACCATGTAAAAATCTATACTTTCTTTAACACAATTTCCTTATTACATAATTAATAATGTTGAACAGACAAATTATGTTATATACGTTACATCATCTATTTAACAAACTAATTTTAATAATAACCTACAGCATTTCTTTTTCATTCTCTCTGTACCTCGTCTGGTATATTTGCTTTTGCTTCGTACTAACGGTAAAGGCACGAAATGCAATTTTTATTTCAAAGCATTTATACTTCTTTGCTCACAACATTATAAATGCTGTTCCAGTATCATATTGACTGTTATGAGTTAAGTATGATTGTAATACTCTGTGCCTTGCGTTTGTTTTAATTTTTTTTCCCAATCAGGATTTGGGCTTAAATCTAGTTTACGGACGCAGCTTTTTTTATTTATTTATTTTCCAATAATCCAATACATTTTAGTTGCCTCAGCGCCTTATAGGCCTAAAAATCAAAACATAAGTTGGCTACGGGGTGTAAATTTAATTTTAAGCAAAGAATGTGAAGTGAAAAATTTGGGCCTGACCCTTAGTTTCCGAGTTACGGGCCTCCAAAGTTTGTATGTACAATATGGAATATATCGAGTATTTTGTGGTGGAATGGGGCAATATGGATATCATTGGAAATTTTTTTTAAATATCTTTTTAATTGAAAAGGAAAATAGTAAAAACATGTTTATCAAATAAATTCAGTTTAGTGACAATACTATACACGCAAAGAAAAAATATGTTTGAGGTAACCATAATCTAAGAGCAACATATTATGGTTGCATTATATGGTTGCTAACAAAACATAGTATTGTTACATTTGCAACCGTATTTTTGTCCAAAGTATAAACATAATTATATTCAAATATAAACATTTAATGCTGTAAGCATACATACATACATGCATATTTACTTCAACTTTTTTTAAATGTTTTGGTTCCCCTTTTATTTGTTTTCATATTTTGCATATTATCGTTGATTATTTATTTTGTACATAAATTATTATTTTTTTCACTTTCTAACAATAAAAAGCAATTTTAAATTTTACCTATCAGAAAAATTACTAAACTGTCAAGTACTAGAACAAAATATTTTTATCTCAAACATTATTCTGTTGCTTTTAAGCGTACTTTGATTAATGATAATATATTATGGTTAAATATTTTATATTATTTTTCGTAAGTTATAAAACTTTGGTTGTGGTTGAAATTTTTTTTAAATAAAACCAACCATGTTACATTTTTGGTGCACAGTAACCACATAATCATTAAAAGTAAAAAAAAAATATTTATCGTGATTAAAGTTTTGGTGAAAACAACTATAATTGGTTTTCCGCAACCATACATTATTACAAAGAACATAATATAGTTGTTGTGACCATATCATGACCATGTTTTTTTCTGCGTGTACACAAAAAGGTAAAAAAAAATTTTTTAGCAAGCAAAGACGGTGTTGGTCATACCTTAGAGCAGAAAATTCTTGCGTCGGGCCGAAGGCCGGCTACGCAGAAGTCTTTAGCAAGCGAA
Organism: Gymnosoma rotundatum; assembly: GCA_916610165.2. Taxonomy (NCBI): domain Eukaryota; kingdom Metazoa; phylum Arthropoda; class Insecta; order Diptera; family Tachinidae; genus Gymnosoma; species Gymnosoma rotundatum. The sequence goes on along the minus strand of OU744336.1, from coordinate 140,991,816 downwards.
GCCGTTGTAGTTCATACCAATCCTTGCGCCCGGTCGAAGGTCGGCTACGCAGAAAATCTTTTGTAAGCGAAGCCGGTGTTGGTATACCATAGAGAAGAAAATCTTTGCAGAAAATCTTTAATATGCGAAGCTAACACTAAGAGCTGCCAAAAAAAACTTTCATATATATAACTTTTTTTATTTTTTACTATATTCCTTTTAAATTGGATAGATATTGAAATTACCTTTCAAATGATACCCGTATTGTCTTATTCCTCCAAAAATACTCGACATATTGCATATTGTACATACAAACTGTTAAGGCCCCTTAGTCGGAAGCCAAGGATCAGCCCCAAATTTGTCACTATACACTTTTTGCTTAGAATTAAATTTTACACTCCGTAGGCAACTTTTTTTTAATTTTTAATCTGGCCCAGTAAAGTAGATTTGTTCCTTGAATTTCTTAAAAATTTTAGAAAGAATACAAAACATACTATTACTGAGTGTATTGAGCTTAAACATGACTAAGTTAATCTTCAGCAAAACCTACCTTGAAACACTCAATGAAACTTATCGTTATATCTGCAAAATGCATTTTCTTGTTGATTTTGTTGTCATATGGGCTGGCTAAGCATAGTTTCATTTGTTTCAAATTTAAAAAAATGGGTCGATTAAGAGATGATTTTGTTTTTTCGGTAAAGAACGAACTAGTCACTAACTTAGCTAGTACGGAACAAAGTTTCTGAATGAAAAGTTAATTTTTATAATAGTTTTTTAACAAAACTGATTTCTAACATCCAAATGCATCATTGCAATTATTTGACATTTTTTTTAATAACATGTACATACGTTGTTCATAAATTTAAGATTCTTAATTTGTTAATAGCAAGAAATAAAAATTTCTTAAATTTTTACTTGTGCATCTTTTTATTATATGGAGCATAAACAAAATCCTTGTATATATTTAAAATAAAATATCAAGCAATCGTAAATCATAAAACACCACAATGAAATTTTATCTTAACCATAAAATTTAATTTATTTCTTCGAAAAGTATTTTTCTGCACTTTATGTTAGAATTTTCCTTAAAATTTGTAATTTTTCATTTGACCGCCATTGCGTATGTGCAGTACATATGAAGATATAAAATTTTACTGTTTCTGCCCTCTTTAATTAATGTACCAAAGATATGTGTTTAAATATTTACAATGAATTTGTTTTACATGTATAAAATACCGAAAATGTAAATCATTAATTTTACTAGACATTTTTATCTGATGCACTGGTAAACAAATAGATTTTTTTTATATTTCTTTCTCAATCATAACTCATAGTCAGAAGATGGTTTTTGTAGGTTTTATACTTCAAAGATCGTGTGGGTCACTTTTTGTTCTTAATGTTTACTGTTACTTTTTACTTAGCTCTGTTAAGTAATAGCTAACTCTGTTAACTCTTTACTTAATAAACATACTCTTAGCTCGCGGCACTGCCAAAGTCTTTACTTTCAATTTAAACTTAAACCTGTCTTTTATTCAGCTGACGGTGGTGTTTTAAATAATGCTGCCGAAGTTTCTTATAATTTAAATGTTAAGATCTTTGTATATTAAGCCAATATGGCTTAAAAAAGATTTCAAATATTCGTATAATCTTTAGGAACTTTTTGGGTATCGCGATATGACCCTAAAGTTATTTATGTTTATATTAACTGATATTGAAGTAGTAGTCGTGGAGATTTTCTCTATCACGTTCTTTCTTTACCACTGACCAGCGAAACAAACAAAAAAAAAAACATAGTGATATTTTTATCCCGAATAAAATATTAAACCACCGTGTGGACTATTGAGAGTAAAAGCACGTCCCGATGGAAATTCCACTACCGATTACTTAGTTCTTCAGGTAACTTCTCACAAATATTAAAAAAAAAAAGAAATTTTTGTAAAGAAAAAAATTAAAGTTTAACCAAAAAATACAATAATCCACAATGATTTTATTTTCCTTTTTCCACTGAATACGGCTCACATTTTTCCGGCATAGAAAAAAATCATATTTTCGTAGTGTTTTGTAATATTTTATTGCTCTTCATCTTTTAACTGCACTCAAAATAATATCGACTGTATTATTTACAAAAATGCTTTGTTAATCTCTAACAAAAGCTTTTTTGTCATTATGAACAAATTTTGTTAATTTAACAAAAATATTTATTAAATTTGACAATGTGATAAAAATTTCTTTTTAAGGTGCAATTTAATAAAAGATTTTGTTAAATTAAAAAAAATTTTTGTCAATTTTTAAAGAACTGACAAAATTTTTTTATCATTTTGACAAATTATTTTAGCAATTTAACAAATATTTGTCAAATGTGTAAAAACTTTTTGCTAATTTTTTTATCATTTCAACAAATTTTTTATCAATTTTGTAGATAGTTTTTATTTCAAACTTACAGAATTATGCGTTGCTTTGATAAAGTTTTATCATTTTAACAATAATTTTTGCTGGATTTGATAAAATTTTATCAATAAACAAATGGACGCCCCTATTACGCCATTTCTAAACAGTTTTTCATGGCTTTCGGTTGTTCTCTTTAAAAAATGTAAATAAATACGTTTGTAACACAAAATTAAGTGATAATGTGTGAGAATTAAGTGAGTGGATTAGAGATTGTTTTTTTTATATTCCACGAAACGAAAGAAATGAAGGATTTGGAAAAAAACATAGCGAAGCTGCGACTGGACTTAGAAAAAATAAAAACGACGAAGCTTCTGGAATACTTAGTGGGTAAGTTATTTAATAAAATTATCTCAATATAAATTTATCAATATAATATATTTGTTAAGAATTTTGATAGATTTTACATCCCGACTAAAATTTACCTGGTAACTGGATGTAGGTCATAAAAGACATGCCATTTAAATTTTGTTTTTTATTAGAAGAAGATACTATAGAAGAACACTTGGACGCCATAAAAAGTACAACAGCAGATGGCCGGAAATAGAGACCCACTATGCAGCAACAGCTAAGTTTCATCTAGCGAAGATTGCGGAATCATCATCAACTTTAGACATTTTTAATAGGTGGAAACATTATAAATGTCCGCTTGGATTTAAGCTGGTAAAAATATGATGTTACTAAACAAATATTTTTTCTTTATTGATTTTGTACTTTTTATAATAGATTGATTGCGACTTTAAAGTATTGCACCCCAATTCCCCCAACCTTGTTCAATGTTTTGCAAATGTCTCGGAAAAGATATTTCAAATAATTGAACAAAAAATTAAGGACAACAGCAGTCTTTCTTTGTTTAAAGAGTGGAAACAAATACAAAATCGAATAGAATGTAAGTAAAACTATTTTTTATTAATTTGCATCTCAATTTCATACTTTTTCATTATTTTTTATGTATGTATCAGATGGGCGATATGCAGCGAATTTATATTTATTACATGCGGTCCTTTTTCCAACATCCTAGACTGTCAAAGTTGAAGGAGGAAAAAAGTGCACATTAAGTACTCTATCAAAGACTATCAAAACTCTTTCATGATAGTCGGCAGAACATTGGAAGAAGCAGCAGCCGAGCTCCGACAGAAATTAGAAAAGAAGGTATCTCTTCAACCTCTATTTATGATAACTGGTAGAGTGTTGAACACAGAAAACATTGTGCTATACTTTGATGGAGTTAAATTTAAATTTTTTTCCATTTTATCAGCTGTCGATATTTGCTTCAAAATTTACATAGTATTCAACTTAGAGTATCCAAAAGAATCAAAATTAATTTGGAGTTTTATACAAAAATTTTGCTATAATTTAAGCATAAAAAGCGAAATTATTCACCCAAATGTAAGCTTCCTTTGCTCACAACTTGAAGAATAAATATAAATCGCACATAAATATTTTATTTTCATATAAAATTTTTTAACTAATTATTTCTTTATTTTTATTTCTATTTTGTAGACTTAATTTATATGCTTTAGTTAACTTAAAAATAGAACATGAATTTTTATAACTCTTTAATTCTTTTCTTCATGGAATGTTAAAATAAATGATAAAATTAAAAACGAAAATTATCAAAAAAATAAGTTTCAAATAATGGAGAGATTTTTTACATATATAGGTATGTATAGTGTGTATATATAGGTATATTGACAAAAATATTTATTAGAATAACAAAATATTTTTATCAAAACAACAAAGTAATTTAACAATTTTTTATCAAAAAGCTGAACAAAGCAACATATTTAACAAAAACCATTATCAATATAATACAATTTTCTATCAACACAACAAAAAACTTGTTTATTAATTTGACAAATATTTGTCATATCAACAGAAATATTATCAATATTGATAATCTTTTCATTCATATTGATAAAAAATTTTATCAATTCAACAAAAAATACTGTTAAAGTTCTATCAAATTAACAAAATTAATATCATTTTAAGAAATTGCATATTGATAATTGCATTGTCAAAATAACAAAGTGGTTTTGTTATTTCAACCGTTTTGATAATATTGACAAAACTTTTTGTTGGACATATATTGATTGCGAATTTATCAATAACGCATAGGAATTTATCAATAACACAGTGCGTTTATTTTGAGTGTGTATAAAGGAATCGAAATTATATAAAATAATAGTTGATTACTCTCAGCGGTGGCACGGGTAGCGACCAAATAGGCAGCAACAACACACAGGACGGCTCATGCAGAAGCTGTATAGGTGTCTATGAACATACACAGACTATTTACTAATTACCCACGGAGATTGCTAGGAGCACAGCCACGCGGCTTGATCCTAGGTAATTTACAATTCATCATCAGAATTAATCACAGGGTCAAATCAACACCGGTAGAAAAAACGCTTCTATGGTGTTGTACCTTCAAGCTGCTTGCAATCTCACTGATTTTCAATTTTACTCTTGTTCTAACCCAAACATGTAAGCTTGATCCTGTGCTTGGCTAAGTGACAGCTGTAATGTGTTATTCACTTAACAGCTGACTGATTTGACAATGTCTTTCGCGACTCGTAGATGGCGGTACGCCGACAGTTAATTTCAAATAAGTTATACTACGTACGAAATAACTCAAACTTGCCTGAAAGTAGAAAAAAACTTTTCATTTACAGCTTAGCGTAAATTACTTCATGGTATTGTTCACATAAAAATTATATGAAAAAAAATAAAATAATCAATTGTATAAAATAAATATATTTCACTTCAAAACAACGACTTTCGCTGTTACAATATAGAGGATTAAAAATTGGAATTTATAACGGAAAATATGTATAATATCATACAATAAGGACCTTATTTTATTTATTGAAATTATTGATTTATAAATAATTTTAAACAAAAAAATCTATAGGGCGCTAAGGAAATGCTCTGGCCATTTAAGTGTTATTTTTTTTTTTTTAAATTCTGTTTTTGTTTTTACTCAACTGACAAACACACAAACAGTAATTTTATGTCTGTATTTTTATGGTATAAAGTTTTATTAATAGCAAAAAACACTTTGATAGCTGGTTTTTTTGTTTTCATTGCTGTCTATAATGATGTTTGTCTTATCTCGCAAATATGCTCTGCGGATAATATTTATCACTGAAAAAAGTGTATGAAGTATCGAAATAACGCAAGCTTACAAACAAATGCAGTACGAAAAAGAAACAAAAAATATTAAAATAACATTAAAAATTAAATTTATTTATGGAGTGACCAGTAAAACTATCAAGTTTTGATTTTCGTTCCTTTACTCTTCCAGGCTTCTGGAAACATATATATACACAATTTTTTCGTTATACATATGTAAAATATTTTGTAAAATATTAACTGCCATTTTCATAGTGTTTGATTTCCTATGTGTTTTATGACAAATTTTTCATACAAATTTGTCCTAAAATATTAGTTATTAATATTTCTCTCTTTAACCAGGCTGAGTGGAGTTATATTTGGTAACGGATGTAGATACACGACCAATAAGGATCAAAAAATGCAAGTCCACGAAACAAAAACGTATATCTAAGAGTTTTAACAAACCTAATATCTTTTCTTACCTGGGCTTTATCAAAAGCCATAACACCGCGGAATAGCGCTTAGCAATTGAAAAATCCGATTTTAAATAAAACAAAATAAAACAACAAAAACAAAAATTTGCATTCGTGTTCAATCGATTATTGAAACAAAAGCAAAAACAAGTGTACAGGAGAAAATACAGAAAGAACAGTGAAGAAATACGTTGGTTTGTGTGTAAATTTCGTCTAACCAAATAAAAATTGATATGAATATATCTCGTATTCTTATTTACAAAGTTAGTTGGTTAAATAGATTAAGTTTATAAAATACACAACTAAGGTAGATAGATGCGAAAAATGCTGATGAAGGTCGTAGCGGTCCAGAAAGTGCAGCGTTTTTTTTTTTTTTTTTTTTTTTTTTTTTTTTTTTTTTTTTTTAAAGAGAAGTAGCACTTCAGGCATTAATGCCTACTTAGTTTTTCAACCGTGCTACATTCTTTAGGAAAGGGATAGATGAGAGAGAAGACAGGTGGTGAAAGGAGATAGATATAGCCATTTTATTAATTATTTTACTTCGCCGGCGAATATGCTATAGAGAAGTACCGACGAAGGAGGCTGCATGTTTTTAATTTTAGATCTGAATATGTATATATACCATTAAACAGAAAAAAAACATTTTTATTTTTTGACTTACCGCAAGGATTGAACCCAGGGCAGCTGGTTTGTAGTCAACGTGTTTACCACTTAGCCTACGGCAGCCTCATACGTTTCATTCTGCTAGTGTCTAATTTTTTACCAGATGACACTTATGCATTTTCATTATTATGCAGATATATGTTGCTACTGTGTAATTCAATTCCGGCATACAGATTTCAAATACAAAAAATGGTTCTTTGTCCTGCCTTCCGTTTAGAGTTTACTTTTTGTCAAGTAATTCTAATTTAATGAGTTTTTTTCATCCTGAACTTGTTATAAATTTACAATTCTAAATACAACTGTATGTACATATTAAAATGAGTGTAAACTAAGACATGGAAAACTTCAATAAATTTTAGAACACAATGACATAGACTTTTATATGAAAAAAAATTTTAACATTTGTTTCTATGTCTGGTGCGTAGGTATGAATAGACATGAATATCTTTATAAAAGTGATGAGATATTTTAATATTAATATATTTCACCATAATTCGACAACGGTTTATTAGATTTGCGTTTAACACCATAAAATTACATTAATTATTGGGATGCCCTTATATTCCATCTCCAAACTTTATACGTGTTTAACTGTTCAACAGTTTGGCAATATACAACAAATTAGAGAAACAATAGGGGCAGCCTTTAATTACAAATTCAAATTATATACTTGCTATTTTAGAAGACTTTGCAATCAGATTCGTTGTAAATTTCAGCCGTCTGTCTATAACGGTTCAACAGTTTGCCCACATACATCATATTACATCAACTATTGTAAAAACCTTTAATTTGTAGTTTAAAATATTATATCTCTTCATATATGAAAAAAGTAGTGGAAATTCTGTCTAATTTTCAAGTGTTTGTATTCGAAGGTTCAAAACATACGGCCATATAGAACAAATTACATTAATTTTGGGATTGCCCTTTTATTTCTAAATTCAAATTATGACCTTGTTGTTATAGTTGTCTTTTTTAAGTTTCAGCTGTCTGTCTATAATGGTTAAAAAGTTCGGCCACATCCACCAAATTACATCAACTATTGAGATACTCTTTAATTTATAACTATAAATGTTTATAATTGTTATTATAACGGCCGTTTTAATCGACATGCTGGCCCATATAAGTCAATTTACATCCCCTATTGAGACACCCTTTAATTTTTAAATTTACTTTTGTTGTTTTACATTATACTGTGGGGAGATATAATAATAGGCAGTTTTATAAATTTTAAAGAAGTGCGCTTTACGGTTCATAATACTAAAAAACATGTATGTTATTTTAGATCATCCCTTTATTTTAAAGATTATGAACTGTTTTTAAAATGGGACCAATCTGTTAGCAATATCTATTATATTACAAAAAACTTTTTAAATCGGTTGATAATGACTAATTTCTGCAGGCACAAACATAAAACAAAAAAGAAACATTCAGTCGAATTGACAACCTCCTTAATTTTTAAGTTAGTTAAAAAACATGTTCTGTGTACTTTAATTACAAGTTCGTAACATGTACTTCATACGAATTACGCCAATTACCTCGATTGAACATGTTTTGAGCTTCTGACGTGTTCTTATAACAAACACAGCTAAGTACCTAAGTGTGATTTTATATTATAGCTAATTTAAAATATAGCAATTTTGATATAAATAATAGTAAGAAAAAGCAGTATTGTTCTTGTCTTTGTTCTTTCTAAATGTTTACTGCTAAAATAATTAATAGTTGATATCACTGTTTAAGGCATTTCAAGATTTCTTTTCAACAACAGGAGGTTATGCCATATGTACGTAACATATGCAAGTTTAAACATATAAGTTATAAACCGTATGTTAAACATTGATTTTGACGAACATACTAAGTTAGATATGGATAGCATTATTTACATTCCATATGACTTTTACACGTCATCTAAACACACCTTAAGGAATTAGATACGTTATAAGCATTAATAACATTTACATAGACGCAGTTTTTAAAGTCTTAAAATATTGTTGCAAATTTTAAAATTCGGAATTTTTATTTTATTTAATGGCTTAAACATCTTAATTTTATCAACAGCCTTATTCTACAAATCGCTTAAGCTTAAACTCCATCACTAAAAATCAAATTAGTGATTTTGGCTACAAATGCTATTCTGTAACACTTTAAGCTGTAATTTATTTTTATAATTTAAACTACCGAGATTAAGATGTAGCTACGAGAAATGCAGAATAAGGCTGCTGATTAGAAATAGTAGGGTACTCGTATGTCTTTTATATCTTGCCTGCTAAAGTAGTAGTAAATTTATATTAATTCTATTAAAACATAAGTATTAAAACCCTTATTAAACGTCACTAACTTATTAGGCTTAAAAATTTGAAAATAAACATATATATATTATGATTGTAAATGGGTTTATATATGTTTTTATTACATTTAAATAGGTGCAATTTGAAGATTTTCTAAAATAGAAGACTTAAGTAGCTTGTTTTTTCAATCGAATTTTTCATTTTTCATTAATTTCATTTTTTTTAAATCGAAAAGTGTATTGAAAAGAATTTCCGAATCAGAAGGAAAATCGTATTATGTACTACGTTCGAACGGCCTGGGTTGGGTTCTAAATTTTAAACGAAGTTTTAAGTAAAGGCAGTTTTTTATATGTTATAACTTGGCAGCGCTTTACACTGTTTTATAAAAACATCAAATTTGTAAATAAGTTGTAAATAAATTTAAAAAAAAATTGTTTTTCAAATTTTTATTTTTTCATTGAATCTTTGAAATACAGATGAATGGTTCCCAATGGGATCCCTTATGTAGAAAAATCAAAGACAAAATAAAAATAGTTACTGAATGTTTGCTGTGTTTTTGTATAGAACATTTTTGAGTTGTTATTGTCTTTTGTCTTATTGATTCGATGGAGTTCTCATTTAATCAATTTGGCTTTTGATATAAGACTTTCTAGTTTTCTGTACAAAATTTGGGTAAAATCCACTGGAGAGCTATAGCGAAGTGGCCATATGGATATGCTTTCCCCGCAGTAATACATTTCATTTTGTAGTTTAGTTTAAAATAATAAATATTTCATGAGAATATCATGAAATATTTATATTTGAAGGAATCAAGCACGAATAAAGTAAATTATTTAAATTTAAAATATTTATTTAAAACGTAAATAAAAATTTTAATTCAATAGAGCTATGTACGTACGCAGTTCAAAAACTTTTTGGCCCAGCGGTGAAAGGGAACAGGTCCACCTCCAGTTCCTGAAGTACTATTATTGTTATGGCGAGACTTTAACTTTATGTATTGCTTATAATCCGCCTATACCTTGGAATGCATTTGTAAAAGGATTATACTGTAAGATACAGTATTCATATTTACATATGTGTATATGTGCATTAATATTATCAATACCTTTTTCTACATTCCATGTCTTGTGAAGGTGGCCCTGCAGCATTCAAATCCTGCTATAGTCTCTGCCATGACTTCCTGCGTTTGCTTTTGGCAATAGAAACGTTAACGAAAATCGCACTACGTAATCACATTTTTACGAATTCTTTGATTTTCCGAATCGAATAGAAATACATAATAGCCCCACTCCTTTTCAAGATTGCCATTCATTTAAGTTTTTAAAATTAATGGCCCATATTCATAGTTAAAATAAAGTATACATTAAGGGAACTAAATTCGGTTTTATTTTAGAATCGACTCTAACTCATTCATAGACAATTTAAAATATACTTTTGGAGAGAAAGTCAACTCTAAATTTTAAAACTACCTAAAGCTGTTTTTAACTCATTTTTAAAAAATTATTTTATTTGGTTTAAGAACACAATACTCTTTATCTGATTTTTATACCAAAGTGAACAAAATAAAAACAAGGTTACTTTTTTCAAATGTTTGTGTAGAAATTGTATGAAAACATTTATCAAATTACAGTTGGCACCCAGTGGAAGGCGTCTAAACTTAAAGTATACTTTATTCTTGACTATGAAAGCAAAAAAGATAATAAGAGCTTTTTATTTTAGAGTATACGTTAACAAGAGTCGACTTTAGTTTATAACTATGAATATGGGCCAATAAATGTATATTCAAAGTGGAAAGGTTTAGAAATGTATGTTAAATTTTAATTAATTTATATCATAGAATAAAAATGACAAAATAGAAAATAATTCTGTAAATCCTTTTGAATTTAAAAAAAAACCTTAATATTTTACTTAGATAAGACAATAACTCAAAATGTTTTGCATTTTGTTAATTATTATTACTATAAATTTATAATCATGAATATGTAATGAAAGATATAATTATTGATTATTTAGAAAATCCTATAAATTGTTTAGGGACTAAGTAATAGAAGCAGTACTTCAGTTGCATTTTACACCTTGCTGCATATGACTCCTATTACAGTCACATAGAAGAGACATTTTCCCTGCAAACTACAGGCGAACTGATTTTTGTCAAATATAAGGATATTCCGCAGATATGAACCTAATAGTTTAAACCAAAGACAAAAAGTTGTGTTTTTTTCATTTTTACATAATATGATCTGTATTCCAGGTAACTTTTGAACCAGTTCAAAATTCTCCCTCTTATGCCATTTGTTTCTAAAACTACAAGTATATTTTTATGAGATAGTGTGTCAAGGGCTTTACTGAAGTCTATAAACAGTGCTTTTACATGCATATTATTGCTCAAACATCCGTTTACATAATGTGCAAAGTTTCCTAAAAGCTGATTGGTGTTTTCCCCTGTCTGAAACCCGTACTGATTTCTACTGATTATTTTATGTTTTTGGAGAAAGCTTGTTAGCCTTCTAACAATAATTTAATAATTTAATTTAAGTATCAGTACTGTATTATTATTATTTTTATTATTTTACTTGTTTAACCTTGACTTATTACTTGGATTTTTTTATTTCGTTCATTGAACATTTTTTTAAAATAACATTTTTATGAAAAAAAAAAAAAAATCGGATAAAAAAGTTCAACTTTCATTTGAAATTTTCATATCACGTATTACAAACAAATCATTATGGTTACTATTGTTGTTTGACTAGATGTTAGCAAGAAATAACAAATTTTTCTTATTTAATTTTTGAGCAGAAGAAATTTAGAGTTTGTAGAAATTATTATTAACAAACCTTAATGTTATAATTTATTTATAAGTGCTATTTATATTTGAATGCTGTCATTGTATTTCTATATTTTTACAAATGATGAGCGCTTACGATTTTAAATAAAAAAATACGGTATGTTTTATGTTTTTTTTTTTTAATTTAAAATTATTTCTGGGTGGAATCATTGTTGCTGAAACTGTTATCAAAATATTACTATACGCACATAACATTGTTGTATTATCAGATTCTCCAACTATGTTGCAGAAAATAATAAATGCGATCAGAAAACATCCTCTACCCGAGGAAAAATTGTTCGAACATATTGAAAATTTTCAATACGGCTGCAAATTCTAGAATGTTTTATGGCGATCAGGTATGCGGTTTCTATATATTTGATGAAGTCGAGAAGCGGTTTAGATATTTCTTGCATACCTCCACTCTATCCTGATACCTTAGACCTACACTTTAGTTATATTAGAAAGCTGTTCGAGCTACTATCAGTTAGACTTATAGACAAATATTAGTAGAATAAACGGCTATAACAGGAAGTACTAAATTTGGATTTGTAAATTAAAGGCGTTTACCATAATTGATGTAATTTGTCTTAAAGAAGCATGATTTTAAGTTTGTTGTTTTGAATTCCATTTTTTGCAACAATAATTTATACTAATTTATTTAACACATTTATAACTCTATTACGTTTATTATGAATTGGAAGTGTGTTTAGTGCAAACAACTTAATATTTTAGACATTAACTCCACGTTTAGAAGTGGTCGAAAATCGTGAATTCTGAAAAAAAAATTGTTTTCAAGGATTTGTAAAAAATTATGTTTACGGCGTTGCAAGATTCAAAATTCTAAAATTTTTAGAATAAGTTAAAAGCATCCTGTCAATGAATGTTAAAAGACCTGCAAACATAATTTCCGTCTAAAGTAAAATTTAGAAAAATTTAATTTTGTACTATTATTTCCGAAAGTAAAACTGTGTGCTAAATATAATTTGCCTATTTATTTTCTAGTGAATTTTATAACGCAAATTTTTCAATATCAGCTGTTGTAAAAAAATCGATTAAATTTTGAGTCCCACTTTTTTTTCACTCATTTTTTTGAATCATATTACCACCTAGTATCCTTCAATTGATCCAACATTAAAATTTAAAACTAAATTCTAATTCAAAACTAAAATTTAAAATTTATTTTTTGACGCAGTTTTGAAGTATATTTGATTAAATGATACTTCATTATTTAGCAAATCCGTTAGGCTACTTAACAACTGGTTATATAGCTTTCTATCAAGTGGATTCTAACCGAGATGCTATCGTCTCAAAATAAATTAACTTACCGAACGAAGTGGTCATACAAGCATAATAAATATCATATTTAAGGTTTTATTAAAGAATATTTTATGAGAAGTTCTTGAAATGTTTATATCTGAAGGAATTAATCACAATGAACATAAAAAAGTATACAAAATTTTTGTACCCTTACACCACAAAAAGTGGAAAAAGGATATATCGCTCCTTTATTGCAACATAGTCATATCTCAAAAAATTAAAAATTTTTAGTTACTTAAGCAAAACTGCTCTTTTAGACCTTCTGTACATGTTGAAAAAAAATCAATTTTATATCCCAAGCTGAACCGAAGTCCGTCTGTCGGTCCGCGTTAGTGTTGCAATCAAGTTTGCCTGGGCAAAAAAAAAGGATAAATATGTCAATCGGTTAGATATGTTATCGAAATAGGTGCTATTAGAATTTAGCATGATGTGTCCATGTCCTTCGAGGCAGCAGGCAAAATACCACGCCTAATTTTTTCATGGCATTTGGAACAATAAAGTAACTCCAATCAAGCAAACAAATATATGGGGAGATATAGAATAAAAAAATAAGAAAAAAAAAACAAGTGATAAAATTGGCGTTCGCCCATATTTTCCGAGTTTTGGAACTCTGAAATTTTAAAAATTTTTTTAATATCAATATGGGTACCATTTTAAAGGTTTTAAAGAGGTCTTTAAGGAGATACTAACTTATTAAAAATGCTTAACCAACTGAGAGCAAAATTATACACATGCTGTACCAAAAACAAATTTTTTAATTCTCTATCACCCCAATATTTGCTTTTTTGAGTTGCTTCACTAAAATATATTTGTGTAGATAGTGAAGGGTATATTAGATTCGGCATAGCTGAATATAACACACTTACTTGTTTTTCTGAAATTTACAAAAAAAAAAACAGTTTATCCTATTATTTTGTTCTTTTATGTAACTTTTGAAAACATGTAAACTACTTACAATGATCAAGGTAAGTATGTTTAAAAAATGTGTTCGGTTTGGTGGTTTATAATTGTCATATGATTGCTGCTGTACTGTCAGCAACATGTTATGAATGTTAAGTGTTATTTAAATGTTGTTAAATTCTTTTGATGCTTCACTCCATTGACATGAAGCAACAACTGCAGGAATGTTACTTTTAGATTTTAACTGGGATTATGTATATGATTTGGAAACTACCAAAGCATACCTGGACAAAAGCTGTCATAGACTTAGCTGCACATAAACACTTTAAACTACATATTTCATATAAATGCTCAACATACATATATATGAATCTTTAAACATGTATGTTTGTTCATAAAAGAAGCATATTTTACTCGTGTAATTGTGAAAATAGTTTTAAAAATGAAAAATTTTAACCATATCTCTGTTATAGTGCATGTGTTTTTTTTTTTTATAATTTTTCATAGCTTTTCCATGTCTGTTGATGAAGTCAGGACATTTCAGCACATTTGCTAGTAGTGAGACTATGTATGAATATACATACCTGTTTGGATTAACTTATGCATACACTAACGAGTGGATATGTTTTTGTAAGCGATTAGAGTGAGCATGCCATAGTTTGTGGTATAAACACAACACAACTGGCTTTTACTAACTAAGTCAACTAGACAAAATAAGGAATCAGCCATCCCTTCAAAACGGTCAACAATGGTTTTCTTGTGTAGTCATAAAAATTGGAAGCATTTTCACTTTTCACCATAAAGATGATGCAAAACATTATTTTATACTTAAGTTCGTATTTCAGCTTGAAAATCAAAATAGCTTTAAATAAACTTTCTGCTTCTAAACAATTTTAAAATTATATATCGTTGGTCTTATCTCCTTTTTTCAAATCCGGTTATTTACATATTGTTGCAGATAAAGCTCAAATACATCTCCCTTGCAACGAATAACAGATAACGGATTGACAGTAATTCAAAAATTGCTTGAAAGAAAAAAACCTATCTCATTTAAAATCAAATATATATTTTTTCTCTTAAAATAAAACAAAAAAATTTTCTAAAATTATTTTTCGAGATTTTTCGGAACTAGTGCGCCTGAAGTTATTTTTAATGTATCAGTAAAGACCGTTTCACAATATAATAATTATGTTAAGATGTATCCAACACCCAAATATTATGAAAAAGTGTGATGGTGTGAAACCAAGCGTTATGTATATGTTTTATAATAGGAAAAGAAATTTGACATCCCATAACACAAATTCATTTTTAGAAATTTTTCAAAAAACTTTGATTTTTTAATTATTAGGGGTGTTTTGCTGCATGCCTTAAAATGGTTTACGCCATGTCTTCTATAAGACCCTCAAATATGTGTATCGTCGGCGCAATAAAGTTAACAGTTCTCTTAGAGACAAAAAACTATCAAAAATTGAGTCTTTTTAAAATAAATCAAGAGATTCTCAAGTTCAACAACTTAAGTAGAAAAGAGCAAATGAATGTTTGTTTTTGTAATCGGTATATAATTTAATATTACGTTGGATTCTTTGACAATCATAGAAATTCTCATTAGATTTCTTTCTTACAAAATCTTATGCAAATCTCATGACTTGTAAAGTAGTGTGAATGGGCCTTAAGAATTTATATTCATTAAAGGTGTAGAATTGCTTCTGCTCCAGAGTATCTGAAAGTTTAGATACAACATTTTGTATAATGAAATCGATGTAGTCGAAAAACTCAATCTTAAACAGTTTCCCTGTCTTTTTCTACTATGATTTAATCCTTGTGGTATAATTCTTGCAAACAAAAGCCAAATTTAATTTATCTCTGTCTACAACGTTTCATATACATATAATTACTTTAACTATTGGGACACCCTTTAACTTCCATATCCAAATTTTATACTTCTTACACTGAACGTAGCACTACAGCTTCTGTTAATTTCCACAGTCTGGCTACAACTGTTCAATAGTTTGGCAATATACATCAAATAACATCAACTATAGGGCACCCTTTACTTTCCAAATTAAAATTTAATACTTGCTTATATCAAATTACATAAACTATTTTAAAATCCTCTGGTTCATAATTAAATATATTTATACTTCTTATTGTATTAAATTGGTACAATGGTTGTATATAACGGTTCAACAGGTTCAAGTTATATCAATTAATTTTGATAACACCTTTTAATATCCAACCTTGTTCATTAGTTAATGGTGATGCCAGTGTTTAACCTGGTAAAACTGAGACATGTATGGCGCTTTTACAATTATTATTTATATCTTTTTCTTTTTTTTTCTTATAAAAAAGTTCAGATTGTACATTGTTCGTTAACATCTCCTAACGTTGAGTTTGCAGCTAAGAATTGTCTCGCAATATTAGTTTTTTTTTTTTTTTAAATAAAGAAAATTTTACAATGGAAAGTAGAGAAAAAAATTACTTTTTTTGTTAAAGAAAAAAAATAATAATTTTATTTTCTTCTATTTTTCGATCAAATTTTGGATCAAATAGTAACGAGACTTTATGCAAGTTAGCCGTCCATATTTATATTTGAAGGAATGAAGCACAATTAGAATAAACTGTTATATGTGCTAAGAATACTGCTTGTAAAATTACAGGTTACTACGTCCTTAAATCTGAACCAAACAGTGCCTTTTGTAAATTCTTTGTCACCTGATGGACCTCGTAAGAATTTGCGTCATCCCATATGCAGCAATTCGCCTAGACGGTCAGTCACGAAAAAATGTGATGAGGTATTATACACAGGTTTTTTCATCTACCCTGATGTTTGTCGCCAATTGTTGAATAAAATGAAACTGAAAATAAACTAATATAAATTAAATAACATTTCGCTATAGGTCTAAGACACATATTTCTGTACGATATTAATAGCTACACTGATAGCAAAAATCATCGTTGGTTTGATGACGCTATAACATCAAAATTTAAACATCAATGTTATGAAAAATGTCATCAATAAGGTATAAAATGGCATCAATGCAATGACAAACATCATCATAGAATTTTGTCATATTTTAGATGTCATCTAAGTTATGACTATAATGTCATCAACTTGATGCAATATTTCGTGTACGATTATTTCGTAAAATATATATTAAAGAAAAAAGTAAATAGAGTTTTTATAATTCCAGTTAGCATTTTAATTGCAACTTGATTATTTTCTTTTTCATAATGTTTATTTTTAAAAGCGTTTTTATGAATTTAAAAAATAAAATCACATTGATGTAAGTTCATCATCATTATTATGACCAAACAAATATATAATGCCAACGTAAAAAGTAATGAGAGGAAAGTGCTAAACACAGAGAATTTTCTCATATTCATAGGCAGTGAAGTTAATATGTCATCAGATTGATAAACTTTTAGCATCATATTATTGACACAAGAGATGACAAAATAAGCAAATAATGACATGGTTGACATCACAACAATGACAAGTGTCACGGGGTCAAAAACGAAGACATTTGTCATTGAATTGATGTTAAATTACTTTAGCGTTATGATGATTTTTCTATCAGTGTACTAGAAAAACCCAATCCTGTAAGAACAACATACGTAAGTTGAATCCTATTTAAATAATTCTTGCGAAAAAAAACCGACTTCAAAATAGATTTCATTTGTCTGCCTTTAACAGCTCAAGTGTATGGCCTCATAAATTAGGTTACATTAACTATTGGGACACAATTATATCTCCAAACTTTATACATTTTCAACTGTTCAATAGTTTGGCAATATACATCAAATTGCAGCACCTATAGGGTCACTCATCAATTTCCAAATTCAAATTATATACTTGCTGTTGTAGTAGATTTAGCAATCAGTTTCTGTGTTAATTTCAACCATCTATCTGTAAAGGTTCAACAGTTTGCCCATATACGAGGGCTGCTATATATATTTCTGGCCTGGCAAGACTGAGTGCTGCCAAGTGCAATCTGACATTTCCATTGGAAAGTTTGTCATTTTTAAGCATAATCGTACTCAAAACGTTTTGACGTACGACCATTATTTGTGTTGTTAACAGTGACTTGAAAAAATTAATATAGAAAAAAATGGAATTAACTCGTGAACATATTGTGCCATAATTTTTCACAACATTTGACGTGGATTATCACGACAAGAGTGCATAGATGAACTTAAATCTTTGTATAGCGATGAAGCACCATCCTATAGCACTGTGAAAAATTGGTATAATGAATTTAATCGTGGCCGAAGCTCGCTCAAAGAAGAATTCCGTGAAGGTCGTCCAAAAACGGCTGTTGTGCCAGAGAACATTGATGCCGTGCGTGAACTCATAATGCAAGACCGACATGCGACATACCGAGAGATAGAGACATCCTTGGACATTTCTTCCACCAGAATACATTCGATACTGCATGAACACCTGGCCGTAAAAAAGGTTTGTTCTCGTTGGATCCCGCACAATTTGAAAGTCGCTCAAAAAAATGCTCGTGTCGATTGGTGCAAAGAAATGTTGCAAAAATACGATTGCGGTGCTTCAAAAGACGTTTGTAAGATCGTCAAAGACGAGCAAAATCCAACGAAAGTTGTTCGTGGAAGAAGCACTTCGAAGCAAATGGTCGCCTGTTTCTTTAGCAAAACTGGTCTTGTGGCGACTGTTCCGCTTGAGCAACGTAGGACGTTCACTTCTGAGTGGTACACTACAATTTGTTTGCCTGAAGTCATCGGAGAAATTCGAAAAATCAACAAGAGAAGACGAATCATTGTTCACCATGACAATGCGAGCTCTCACACATCGGCTCAAACCAGAGCGTTTTTGACCGGCCAAAACGTCGAATTAATGGGTCATCCGCCGTACAGCCCTGACTTGGCACCTAATGACTTCTACTTGTTTCCGCACATTAAGAAAAAAATGCGTGGTCAACGATTTTCGTCGCCAGAAGAAGCTGTTGAAGTGTTCAAAAACCGTGTTTTAGAGGTATCTTAATCGGAGTGGAAAAAGTGCTTTGACAACTGGTTTGAGCGCATGCAATAGTGTATAAATCATGCTGGAGAATACTTTGAGAAACAATAAAACCATTTTTGATTATAAATATTCGCATTTTCACTATTAGGCCAAAAATATATAGAGCAGCCCTCGTATTGTAACATTTATAATTTTGCTATTTTCTATTATTTAGTTTGTTTTGGGGTAAAAGCACTTTATGGACTGTGACAGTCATTGGTAATAAGGGATATTGCTCCTGGAAACGTTTTGCTGTTTTAAAGTAATATATTTCAAATTTTGAAATATATTTCAGATTTTGATTTGGCATATCAAAATGATTTTGAATTTAAACAGTATATCTGTGTGAACATTATAATAAAAGGATGCTTAGTAAAAGCTCGACGAGCAGTGTTTTCGTCATTTGTGAAAACAAACCCATCTACTCTAGGCATGTCCATGAAAACTCAAAGTTTTTTTTTCCATATATCGTTTTTTACTCTTTCTTTTCTTTTTAAGATAGCTACTTTATCATTTCCACTCTTTCAATTTGAAGGAGGTCATTTGGGGTCAACTTTTTTTAGGTAATGTTATCTGATGAGTTCTTTTTTATTATATCGATATAAATAAAAAGCATAAAAGACAGAAGTACTTACCTGTCTCCATATTTTTCATTTAAATTTTTAATGTATAACAAACACAAATTGAGAAATACAAACTAAAAGTTGACCTTTCACTATTTAACACTCCAGCAAATAGAAGCATAAATTGTATTGATTGACTTTCACATACAAATAATTACAGTGCTTTTTGTTATCGTAAAACATTTTTAATTAAAATACAACAATAAAAATAGCTAAACGACACTTTCGTTTTAATAAATTTACGGCATAAAAAGCAGTCAGTTAACCTAATCTGCACTTGTATAAACATAACGCAGCAGAGTCTTCTAATTATATTGAAAAATGTTTTTAGCTATTTTGCCTGTTTTAGGGATTATTATACCCTTCACCACAAAAAAGTGGAAAAAGGGTACAACTAAGTTTTTCATTCCGTGTGTAATTTCTTCAATATCCATATCCGACCCCATAAAGTTATATATTCTGACTTCTTATGCATAGCGAAATCGATTAAGCGCTGTCCGTCTGTCCATCCGTGTTAGTGTTGTTTGCCGCAGTGAACTTGATTTCACAGAAAAATAAATGTGTCAATCGATCAGATATAGTGTCGAAAGAGGAGCTATTGGAAATCAGCATGATCGGTCCGTGCCCGTCGAGGCAGCAGGCAAAACACCACGCCTACCTGTAATTTTTTCACGTCATTTGAAAAAATAAAGTAACTCCAATCAAAAAATAAATGTATGTGGCGATAGTGAATTAAGAAATAAGAAAAAAACATCAACTAAAAAAAATTGGCGCTCGCCCATATTATCCGAGTTACGGGGCTCTAAAATTTTCAAACTTTTTAAAAGATAAATTTGGGTATCATTTCAAAGCTTTTAAGTCTTTAAGAATATACTAAAATTTTTAAAAAATGCTTAACCCATTAAGATCAAAATTATAACCAATTTTTTAAATTTTATTTTTTAATTCTTTGTCATCCCAATATTTGCTTTTTTTATTGGAGTTACTTCACTTAACTAGATTTACATAGATGGTGAAGGGTATAAAAAATTCGGCATAGCCGAATATAGCACTATATTATTATGTTTGTGGAGATCTTTACCATAAGAGCATTTAATCCCATAAATTTATTTGCATATTTTTATTTAATCAAATATTTTTCAATCAAATATTATTTAAAATATTATTTATCATTTTTATGATTTTAACTAAAATATTAAATAAATAAGAGTTATATATCTGTCTTTTGTGTTAGGTTTTGGATTATTTTAATTTAAATTTGTTCTCAAATTGATTTAAAACAGTATAACATGCAAAATGTACAATTTTAAAACTCGACCTGTAACCATCCATTTTGGTATAATTTTGGTATAAATGAATTCTATGCGGAAGAGTTTTATGATTAAGTGAATGGTTTTTTTATTTGCCATGAGCATACTCTATATACATATGTACGTACATACAATAATAATGTGCAAATTTTTTTTCTACGGTCTATTTAAAAATTTGTGGTTTTAGTAGAAATATCCCTGCATTTAATAGTTTGCTGGCACCCCTACGGCCATAGAGAAATTTATAGCGATTTTGTATAAATCGCACACTAGAATTAATATGAATTTTTTTGTCTAATATTTAAAATATATTGGTAATTTTATTTATTTGTGGATAATAGCAAGTAAAGAAAATAATGAATTATTGAATCGATTATGCTGTAGCATGTTTAGATTAAAAAGTAGAAGCAATATAATAAATACACTTTTTATACAATAAAGTAATTAATTAAGCTTTTTCAATTAACACAAGGCAAATTTATTTTACTAGGTAGTGTCGTCAGCCCAGCAGATTTCTCTTTTTATTACAAAAACAACATGGCTTTTTGTTGTTGCTTTGTTTATTTATATTTTTTACTTGCGACTTGTCATTTAAAAAGTTTTTTCTTCTCACTGATCATAGTTCCCAGAGCAAACGTACATGTTGTCAAGGGTTGTATTTTGCAGCTTATTCAATTAGTGATGCAATTAAGTACTTATTGCTCAACTTATTAATTGCGTCAATTCCTTAATAGCCCAATTAAAGCGTATGTCTGAATAGGGTATATTACTACTGGAGACTTGATAGATATTGTTAATGGCAACATTTTGCTTTTTAAGCAAAACACAAACAAAAAAAAACGTTAAAGAATTCAAGCACAGTTTTAGTAATATATCAAGTTCTTAATATATAGTACTTAAAACCAAAAATATGCACTTATAAATCCTGATTATTTTAATCCAGTAGTCCCTTTTGTAGCAAAAATGAATAATTGTATACATAACTTAAAAAATTTAAAAAGTATTTAAATAACGACTTTCAGTTGGTAATTTTTAAGTATTTTTTTTTTACTACCACACCCTTGTGCAATTTATTTCACACTTTTATTAAATTTTAAAACAAAATAATTTTTGCTGTCGATTGTTAATACGATACATTTTTGCGAACGTCTGCAAAATTATTGTGGTGTTGAAAACAAGAAAATATATGATTCAGAAAAGCTGTTAAAAGCTGAAATTTACTTAAAATAAATATATATGTGTCATTACATATCATTTATACCCTACATACGTTTATATTAGTTTGCCGTTCGTAGATTATGTATTGATTTCGCGATGTCGCACTCTACGTTTATGCTTTCTGTTAGAATAGAATAATGTGCAGATTTTGGCAGTTCATTGACTAGTAAGAAATAATTTTTGATGTTTTGCTATATAAAAGTAAAAAGTAAAATAATTTTGCTTTATTTAAATATATTATGTTAAGTGTAAATCAACTATTAGTACATCTACATACATATGTAAAATTTGAGACAGATGGAAAAATTTTTAAAATAAAAATTTAATTTAGGCCCTCAAAAGTCGCCAAAAAGCAAAACAAAAATCACCACACCATAGTAATATTTTCAAGAATCGGTACGTTTTCATTAATACCCTGTTCAGACATATTTTCTTAATTGAGTTTATTAAATTTTATTTGCGTAATTTAATTTGGTGTTCACACAGGCTCTATTAAGCTTATATAATTAGCACAAGGCATATTTATTTTTCTAGGTAGTGCCGTCTGCCCATCTAATTTCTATTTTTATTACAAAAACAACATGGCTTTTTGCTGTTGCTTTGAAGTTGGAAGTTATATTTTCGTATGACCCGCCATTTTCTTTTTATTTGTTTGCTTATATTTTTTAATTGCGGCTTGTCAATTTTATTAGTTATTTCTTCTCACTAAACATAGTTCCCAGAGTAAACATACTTGTTGGCAAGTGTTGCATTTCGCATCTTTTGTAATTAGTGATGCAATTAGGTACTAATTGCTCGATTTATTAATTGAACTTTATATGGTGAATTGAGCTCAATTAAGACCTAAATTACGTAAATTCCTTAATTTCGCAATTAAGGCGTATGTATAAATAGGGTATAAACCAAATAATACATATGTAAGTATTTAGAAATCCCCATAACGAAAAAAATGCATATTGAAAAATAAATAAAAACATCATGTTATAAAATTTAAATTGTAACTGAAATTAAAAAAAATATTGCAAATTTAAAAAGGAAGATTTGAACTTAACAGAAATGTTATCTTACATTTAACAAACAAATCGAAATTTTACCAATACATCATTAGCTCCCAGGCATTAAATTTTAATCTCTCGAAGTTTCAATGGCTCTCTTCTGTACATATTGCCTTTAGTAACAAAACACTTTGTTTTTAAAATTTTTTGGGTCTACATAAATTTTTAGGTAAAAGTAAGCCAATTAACCGAAATTACCCAAAAAGTTTTTATTCGTTTCAAGCATTTCATTTCACCAAATTCGAAGTTTGCTGCTTAACAAAAACAACGATATGTAGTCAAAATAAGTTTTAGAATTTATTTTCAAAGCGGGCTTGTTTAAATCAAGTCTTAAGTAGATAACGCACTCATCCAGCTCTGAATTCTGAAGTTGAGGTTTTTATAAGCCTTTGTACTGAACTCAAAGTACTTATTATATCTTTTAATTAATTCTGGAATAGGTTTTTAGAAACAGTCTCATGTTTACTTGCTCTAAGAGAAATTGAATCTACACAGCACTTACATACATATATGTTTAGGTACGATTTCGGCAAGAATAACTTCAATGAATTAAGAATCAGTTTCGCTTGCTGTAAACTGTAAAATACTACAATCGATCCTTTTGCTATATCATAAAAAGCTTTTAACTTCAAGTGTACTGAAAGAGAAGATTAAAATCTGAATTAACAGATAATAGTAGAACTAATGCAAAATAGACATGGAAATTATCATAAAAATTGTCCATACGTGCGAACAAAGTCTTAAAGATCGACTTTGGTGAAATATTCATACTTCAATTTCATTTATAAATATTTAAGAGAAATATCCCAGCAAAAAATTAGACATTACCTTAAAAAGTACTTGCCATATAATGACTTACTTTTGTGGTTACCATATTTTCTTACTCGCTTCCAAAACACATTACATTAGTTTCCAAAAAAGGAAGTAGTAATGGAACTAGTTCTTTATGTTAAAAGAGACTACCCTACTAAATGTACTCATTATTTCCTACAGTAATTAATGTAATCGATTCTCAGTAATTGATTATAAAAGTCTCATGCCTTGTTAAAATCATTCAGTTAGCAATCTAGTTGGGAAGTACTTCTGCCAAAAATGCTTTACTCCACACTCGATTACCTTTTCAAAAATTTTTTAGATTAAATCAAAAATGTAAAAAGGCACATAATATTTTTAATATATTCTTCCCGGTTGCTGATTTGTCAAATATTTAAATACTTTAGCAACAAAATTGCAAAATAGCAAAATTCATGTGTACTCCAAAAATTTTAAAAACATATTGAATAAATCGAAACAAAGTAATGTTTGTAGTGTACAAGATAAAATAATAATTTTTTACACACTTTGTTGTTCTTGTTTTTTTTTCTTTACATAAAGTATCTGTATCCGCTTCTAACGGCTATAGTCGAAAGGAATATAGTAATGACTATTTAATAATAATACGTAAATATTTCTTTATTAATCTTGTAGATTTACAACAACTGAGCGTTAGCTTTCAAACAAAATATGATAATTACGTTGTTAGTAACAGACATAAACACTTACAGCCGTATGCATAAAAAAAACTTAGAATGAATTTGGCATGAGTGAAGAAATTGATAAGGCTCCCAGTGTGTTTTGCCTTACGGTCTGGCATTTAAAATCATTGTAAGGTGTTACCCTGACCCATAACTATATTTTGGGACAATTTTCGGTATCTCTTATACGGCCGTTAATAATAATGTATCATTCTTTAAAAAAATATATGTTATTTTTTTAAGTAAAAGGAATTACTGTACTTAAAGTGATTATAATTTCATGCAGGGGCTCCGTCTGAATCAATATAAAATACTGGATAAAATTAAACGTGTTCAGATAAGCCTTGGTTCAGAAAAGAAAGATAAACGTGTTACATAATGCAACGATTAACTCTGCATAAACCTATCTAATTTGATTTGTCAAAAAAGGAATCAGTAAAACAATGACACTTTTCAGCTAATGGAAAAAAGGTCGACTCTTAATTCAAGTGTCCCATAGGTGACATTAATTGACCTATATGGGCCTATCTCTTGAACCGTTATAGACAATCGATTGAAAATTATCCAGATTGTCGACTACTTTTTCTGGCATAATAAGAAGTATAAATATAAAAAGAATAAATTAAAGGATTTTACAATAGTTAAAGTAACTAGGCGAATGTGGTCAAATTGTTGAACAGTTTTAGACAGTAAATTGAAATTTACAAAGAATCTTTATGCTAAGTCCGCTATAACAAATATAATATTCAGAATTGGACATTAAAGAGTGTCCCAATAACAGCAAAATCTGGTGTTGATATCGAAGTTTTATTTAATAGAGCTATTGCTTAATAACTTAAATAAACCACTATAACTAAAAAGGTCAAATTAAACTATACTAATATATAACAAAATTTCGACTACCTGCAAATACCAGTAATTTTATTTATAATTTTTAACATAAAACCATATTTAAAGATTTTATATATACACACAAAGATAACATCTCTTTTCTGCGTAATAATAACTAAGAAAGTGTAACATACTCACCCTTACATAAAATCGGAAGTAATTATATTATGTTTTACCCTTTTTCATGCGACATATTTTTAAAAGATCATACTTTTTATTCACACTCTGAAATTGTTTTGGAAAAGCACAAACAAATATCTACAAAACAGGGTTTTTAAATTGCTTGCTTAAAAATAGCAACAGTACTAAAATCTTTGTTTTGCTTACATGTGTTTCAGCAAATAAAAAACCTTAATGTCTTATTATAAAAGAAGCAACAGCAAGAAGCTAATGCAGAAATGGAGAAAGAAACGCATTTGCTTAAGCTTAATATGTGTTTCTTTCTGCAGTAAAGCAATCTGCAAAGCACTAGTACTAACAACAGAATGATGGCTTGAGAATGATGTTCTCACATCGAAAGCGCTCGCGTAACGTAACAACTATACAGCCAGAGACGACGGTTATCACCGAAAGATATTACAACAGTCTAATATTTACTGGCGGAACAAACCCAATTATCTTAATACCAACGAGTAAAGCATTTACTTAGAACGTTTGCTGTTGCTTAAGCAATAAGTTGATGTTTGTTTCTTATTTTGCTGTTGCATTTTAAGAAAAAAAAATTTAATTAAAATGTATTTTCTTACGTATTGTAAATAATAAATACATAAATATGATTCAAAAGTTAAAAAGGATGAAAAGCAGGGAGCTACAGCAAATAACGGCAAAAAACAGCAATCGTAGTCAGCCACAACTTCATAGTAAAGAGTTAAGCATAACAAAAAATGAAATAAAGAACAACTGATTGCTTAATTAACGGCAAACGTTTTTAAAGTAATTGCTTTGCTGCAGAAAGAAACACATAGTCAGCTTAAGCAAATGTGTTTCTTTCTCTCTTTTTGCATTTGCTGCACATTTTTCAACAGCCATAGTTAAGCAATTACATATGCGTTGAAAATGGTAAATTTTTGCCCATAAAATTAGAAATTATTTGTCTCTTCAACTTAGAAAAACAAGAATAATAAAAAGATATTTAGAAACATCCTGCAGCTGGCTTTTAAATACATAACCTAACATTGGTATTGCGATGCAAATGAAAATAACAATTCAGAAAATAATTGAACAAAACTAATAAAAATTAACGCTTGTGGAAACAGATAATTTAATTTTCTTTAATATATTTGTGAAACAAATTAATTTTACTTGTATAAAGAAATTATTTTATAAAGCACTTGATATAATAAAAGCCTTATTTTTTTATTTTTATCTTATATATTTTCTCACATTTCCTTTATCCCAAAGTTTACTTTAATTAATGAAATTAGCTTTAAGATAAAGCAGACATTTGATATTTACAGTGTTTTTTTATATGCAGCCTTCCTATTTGCATTTATTATTAATTTGTCTTTTCTTATCTCTATTTAGAAAAAATTTTGACCAAGAAAGTTGAAAAACAAAGAAGAACCAACTATTACAAGTGATATTAGCTTACATTTTGCTCAAAGATGAGAAGTGTTCTTATCTTTTCTACAAGAAAACACTAATATAATACATCCTTGAGTGCGAAAAAAAAACTTTTTAAATTTATTTTATTAATTTAGTTTTTTTATATCTATAATACTTACTTCCACAACAATCATATTATTGGTCAGTGCGATTTTATAAAGCTACAAATAGCTGTGTTACTTTAAGAATGGTAAAGATAGAGATTAGATGCATAGGTTGTCTGTTATTAAATATTATTAAATCATAACAATTATTTATTTAAAAATTTCTGTTTATAAATAGTTATGCGTTGTATTTGCTTAAAAAAATTATGAATAAATTAATATAAATAAACAAATCTAAATTTAATTATTTTACATTGGAAATTTGAAAAAAAAAATAAATCCGTAAAAGTTTAAAATACAAAAATAAAAGCTTAAAAATTTAAAATTCACTTAAAAATTAAATTTGCAGTTTTAAATACTCAATAAGTTTTTTTGATAATTGTTTAATTAAATATCACTAAGGATGACGAAAATAGTTGAATTAGTGAATTTTTTATTTGCTTTTAAATGAGACAAGTAAAAGACCAATATTCGGCTATGTCGAATCTTATAATCCTTCACCACATATGTGTAACCATATGTACTATACTGCAGATTATTTATTAAATAGTTTAAATAGAAGTTAGCACAAGAAATTCCCTTCTACCATAAAAAGTTTCGAAAAAGTGAGTTTGAATTAGGGTTGTTGTCCCAGATTAAAAAATGAAAAGGTTAATGCATTTTTATGATAAACACAACGACCTG
The DNA here is from genome assembly GCA_916610165.2 of Gymnosoma rotundatum. Taxonomy (NCBI): domain Eukaryota; kingdom Metazoa; phylum Arthropoda; class Insecta; order Diptera; family Tachinidae; genus Gymnosoma; species Gymnosoma rotundatum. The sequence goes on along the minus strand of OU744336.1, from coordinate 140,963,783 downwards.
CTGGAATACAAACGAAAGTTTAAAAAAGATTAGGAAAAATTAGAGGCACGTGTGGTGTTTTGCCCGATGCCTCAATGGACATGGACCGATCTAGCTGATATTCAACAGCAAAATTTTCAAACCAATTTCTGACCGATTGGCATATTTAAAATAGCTCTAGAGAAGAGAATTGGAAATTGTAAAAATTACAAGCGAAAGAACAAGCTTTGATAAAAAAAAAAAGGAAATGGCAATTAAAAGAATTTTGTACATAATTCTAGAAACTTTTTCCAGATTATTTTTTTGCTCCTATTTTTAATTTTTTTAATTTTTAACCAGCAAAAATAATTAAATGTTTTCAAGATACACTTACTCAGTGGTCTGCATTGAATTTCATACTCTATATACAGTACACTAACGATCTGTACTGTGGCAGACTTGAGAAGAAGCTTCTGCTATTCTGGGCGCCGAGTTCAACTTTAGTAAGAAATCTTATCCGTACTTTTGAACTTAACTAAATCTGAAATTTACTCATTTTAATTTTTTTTTAAGTCCATAATACTTATTTATTTAAAATTTTTTAACTTAAAATTTGAATAACTTAACTTCCTCAATTTACTAACTAACTTTCTTTAACAAAAAAATAACGGTATTTTTAAAATTTTTACTGTGAAACACGGGTATTAGAAATGACAACTTTTAATTTTTTAGCATATTTTTTAAGCGCTCAGTCCTTAAAAAATAATGTTTGTTCTTTTTTCCGTTACTCTTCAAGTATTTACTTAATGCTTAATATCTTTAGATAATTGCTATTTTTTTTTCTTTATTTTGTGTTTTCATTACACAACAGTTCAAAGCAGTGATCGGTTATGAGTAGTGGAAAAACAAGTGGAGTTGAATCATGACTCTTATTTTTTTGTACTTATACGCATTCATACATTTTTCTGACTCACTAAACACCAAACATCTCAAAGGTTTGAACTACTCTGAGTATTCATACTTAACAACATGTATGATGTTGATGATTTAGGCTCTCACTAACTCATTATATGCAGTCAATACAAAATAAGTATGATTCGCTAACGAAAAATAAAATACAGTGGCGTGTGGGATGTTTTTTTATTATTTCAGTAGAAGGTTTCACAGTGGTGTGTGAGATGTTTTTTTTTTATTATTTTAGTAACTTTAAAGGTTTTTAGAATAATGTTTAGATTTATGTTTATTACTTTCACAGTGCTTCGAAGTAGAACCTTTTTAACTCTTGCATATATAATTCAACCAAAAAGATTTTTACGTTTAAAAAACTGCTTAAAAACAAAAGCTGCTTTGAAGAAAATTTCTTCTATTTCGAAAACATTTCTATGGGAAAATTAATTTTCGAGAAAATTTAATTGAAAATTTTTACGTGGCAACGTTCTTAGTGATAGTTTTTCTAGGAAAATTTTTTAGTTGAAACTTTTTTATAAGTTTTAGGCAGAGTTAAAAAATACAGTAACGAGCCCTATTACTAGTGGTTTTTAAATAAGAAAGGTTTGTATTGCTGATTATACATTTTATTAGTTTTCATTTATTACATTTTCATTGATTATTACACACTTCTATATTGATAAAAAATATTTTATATTTTTATTTTTGTCCCTATATTTTAATGTAACAATCGCCGTCCTTTTGTAAAGTACTAAAAAATAGAACCGTAAATTTTTCTTAAGTGGCTTGAATGACTTAAATGAGTTGTAAGTATTCAGAGTATTTTTCTAAAATTATAAATCTAAACGACATACTTCACGAATCATACATATATGAGTTCGATGTCGACGTAGTACTCATAATAATACAACTTGTCCTTATGAATCACTCTTATAGTGAGTGCGAACAAATCTGAGTAGTAAAATTTAAATGATTTATACTCACTTGAATTTAAAATTTTGTAAGTGAATATGAATAGCGAAAAAACGACTTATTGCCGTTCACTGGTTCAAAGGTCCTCTATACAATTTCCTTTACAACTGCGTGTCATCTTGAGAATAAGTGGTAGGCAAAAAAGACTTGGAATGAGAAAAAAACTTTAGCAAGTTTTCAGTGTTTTCTTGCTTTTTATCAGTTTCTGGAAAAGTTTACTAAGTTGGCTAAAATATTTCTTCTCACTTGTGTTACACCTTCACCAAGTTTATTTATTTATTAAACGTCTAATAGGAGGTATAAATTTGCTTCAACTTGTAGTTGCCGCTTAGTATTCTAGGTCGTGGAATTCTAACAAAATTTTAAGATTTATTGCAGTTGTAACATAAAGAAGTAAATGGGACTTAAATAGCGTTTAATAAGTTTAATTAACTACATGATGATAAATGAATAACATTTCATTTTTCAATATAAAAAGTGGTGGAAAAAGTAATGTTAAATAAAATAATGACATTGCTTTAGCAAAGCATTTTAATTATTTCTAGTTTTGTAAATTTATACTGCTACCATCTTTAGACTACTTCGATTATATAAGAAATAGACAGAGGAAAAAGAAAAAAATAAATAAAAAAGGTTATTTTTCAAATGTTAATTTAAAGTTTCTAGTTTTAATAAGAATTCTACAAAAATAAGAATTTGTTTTAAAAAGTTTTTTGCTTTTATTAAAAAGAAATATCAAAATTGTTCAACAAAACTTAGATTAGATATATTTAGTAAAACATTTAAAATGCATGAAGTGTTCAAAAATATCAAAGAAGTAAATGTTAGATAAAAAGTGATGATGATACTTTTGTTTTTTATTTTTCTCGATATTTTTAAATAGTTTTAGACCTTTTTTATTATTAATTGTTTATAAGTCTTGGTTTTGTATTTAATAAATTAAAAAAATTAAAAAAAAAACTGGTTTGAGTGTTTTTAAATATCTTTCTTTAATTTATTTATACGATATATCTGCCAACTTTGTTGGTCATTTTCAGGGATTGTTCTAAAAACAAACAAAAATGTTTTACAATAATAAACATATTAACAATAAAAACACAAATTCAATTAATATTTACATTTAAAAAAATATATTTAAAAACTTTTTGACTATTTATGTCACTCAACTTTGTCACAAAATGTTTTCTTATTATTTAATTTGTTTTCTTTTTTCAGGTCTGTGTTTGTTTATTGTATGTCGATATATATGTTTGTATCTGTCTTGTAGTTTATTCGTTTCTCTGTTGGGATATTTATTATGTTTTAATTCTGGTTGGTGTCCAGTTGCTGCACAGTGGGCCGCAAGTGCAGTTTTTTTGGTTTGTAGATTTATCATTTATTTTTATGTGATGCCAATCTTGTCCTTTATATATCTCAGCAACATTATTGAAGTAAAAAACAAAAGATAATTTAATAATTTAATAGAAATCAATTTTCAAATCGAAGGGATTTAAAACCGAAAATGGTTGCTGCTATTTTTGTTTTTTTAATGCCTTCAATACAGTTTTCAGTAACTTTCCATTCAATTTCTACAATTCCTTTGGGGTAACTTCTTTATAATTGTTTAAAAAATATCGCAAAACAAATCGTTTTTAAATCGATCGATTTCCATCACATACCTTAATATTAATGCTGCTAAAGTTTTCGTGTTTAAACCCTTGTACCAACCCTTTCAGTAGTGCTTTTAAAAACTACTAATATATTTTTAATTTACCAGCATTTTTGTGTATTTATTATCCAGATAATAACATTTATTTTGTATTCGTTTTGTATTTTGTAACTGGAACTTAAAAGCTGCTAGATTTACTTGTCTCTTGCAACAAAGCCTTTACGCAAGATTCATTAAAATATAAATTGTATAAAAGGAATGAAGCAGAAAATCGGATGTTATAGTGTCTACAGAAATAATATCCATAGAATCAATGTCATATCAAAAAGTTAAGAACATCATTATATCCATTGATATTGTGTTGTTCTTGTTATGGATATAATTTCACTTACACATGTATATATTTTGAAACAAATCTAGTTTAGTGACACAGCTCAATAATAAAAAAGCAAGTTGCCTACGGGGTGTAAATTGTAATTTAAACGATCCTTCTTACATAGAATACTGTTAAATGTATGTATAGTACTTATGGATGTAATGACTCGGCGTTAATGGACATTAAGACATGCCAACTTTTAAGGGTTTACAACTCATCTCATCATTTTATAAATAATTATTTTAATTATTAAAACAAGTGAAATTATAAAGTCGCTTAAATTTATTGTTTTTTAATTCTAAAATTTTTATTATTAAATATAAACTAATTAATAATGTTTGCGTACAAGCTGGAGGAAAAGCTGGACACCAGCAAAATGTATTTTCTGGATCGCTTACTTAGGGGGTATACATTATTAATATCATGGAGGAATATTTATAATCAACAAATACTTATTTGGTTTGACTAAGCCTTCACATAACCTCATGGTTTTTTTCGTTGTTTCTTAGAGAAATGAAGGAAATACATTCACTTATTAATTTTATGTTTTCTTGTGAATAATATAAATTTAATATATATACTTTAGTTTGCATTGATTAAATTGTTCATTTTTTATCATTTTTGTTTTTTTTAATTCATTACAAAAGGTGAAGAAAAGCAGGCAAAATTGTGTACATATATACAGGCACGAATTTTCACTTTTTATTTTCCAAAGTATTGTTGCTATAAAATAATTTTTTACAAAAACAAAGCCTTAAAAAATACAGAGTATAAACTTCGCGTGGAATTCAGAACATGTATTATGAATTAAAAATATAAATTTAAGAATCGTATTCACACAGCTACGAGTTATAACTTAAATAGCCAACAAAAAAGTTTTGTCTTTTATTTTTAAAAGTTTCAAATCAGAAATTTATTAGACCATATAAACAAATTAAGCCACAGTCTTACGTTTATTAACAATTTCTAATATACTCGTATACATACAAACACGACCATAAAAAGAGTTAAAAGCAAACAAGTATACACACTAATAAAAATCTCGACTATACTTGAACGTTTAATGGTAACGGTATAAGTGTACATTAACATTTAAATTCTTGTAATTTTAGTGTAACCACTCGATAGCGATGCTTGTGGTACTTTTATTGCTATTTATACCCTTCGCCACAGGTGAAAAAAGGGTATATCTAAGTTTGTCATTTCTTTTGCAATTTCTACAGTATTCATCCAACCCCTTAAAGTATATATATTCTGAGTTGGAATGCATAGCGAGGTCGATGTTAGTGTTGAAATCAAAATTTCCGAGACACTAGATCAGCTAGAAAAATAAATATATCAATCGATCAGACATAGTGTCGAATCAGAGACCATTGGAAATCAACATGATCGATCCATGTCCTTCCAGGCAGGAGGCAAAACACAACGCCTACCTTTAATTTTTTCATGTCATTTAAAATAACGAAGTAACTCTAATAAAAAAAAATATATATGGGGCGATAGAGAATTAAAAAATAAGAAAGAACAGCAAGTAAAATAATTTGCGAGCGCCCATAAATTCCAAGTTATAGGGCTCTGAACTTTTCATAGATAATTACGATTATGATCTATACTTGTTAAGATATCAACATGGGTATCATCCAAAAGCTTTTAAATTGATTTTTAACAAAATATTAAAAGTTTTTAAAAATGCTTCTCCAATTAAGAGGCGATGGTATTCACCCCAATGTTTGTTTTTTTTTTTATTGCATATATGATGAAGTGTATATAAGGTTCAACATGGCCGAATATACCACTCTTACTTGTTAAATATTAGTTTTGTTGGTTTGCAAAGTAATTTTTTAGTGTGGTTGTTTTTAATTGGCCATTAATATACATGTAGATATTTGAATGCGGTTTTCGCTGGAAGTTTTGCTACATTATTTGTTATGCCGTATTTGATTATTAATGAAGTGGATAATTTCATGGGTTTGCCTTTTCAACAAAAGAGCTAATTAATTATAATGTACATAAAGGCTAATTGAGTTTAAGAAGTACGTTTTAAATTTATATAACAAATAGATGTTTGAATTATTAATCTTTGTCTACAACTGTTTGGTTAAGCACAAAACTAGTTTGATTATATTTATACAACAAGGCTTTTTTGTACTTCTCAAAAAAGCGATCTAATAAAAAAAATCGGCCTTCGGTCGGATGTTAAGATTTTCTCCTCTATGGTATAACTAACGCCGCACGGTGGTTCAGAATTAATTTTCATTGGCCAAAACCTATATTTTTTGTTGACACAGATTCTTAAAATTTTTATGTCACCAGAAAGAAAACAGATCAAAACTACGGTAGCCGAAAAATTGGGTCAAAATATTCGCAGTAGTGGGCGTGGCATGCTGCTAAAGGCAAAGAATTTATGTTAATTTAAAAATAAAATAAAAATTGTAATATTTGATCTCATATTAATTGCGATTTCTTAAAAACTGTTATCGATATTGAGCTGCGGTTTTTTTTGTTATGTTGGGTGAACTGTTGTTTTTAAGAAATGGTATATGTGCACCCTGTATAACTTGTAAATAGGGTGTTATGTTTAAAATTGGAAACCTCCATATATTCGCAAAGTTTGAAGTTTAGTAGTATATAACTTCTAAAGGACAAAAAAGGACAAAAATCCAAAACCACCAAAAGAAAGGCAAAAGTGTTCTCTTCAAGCCTATATATACTTTTGCACCCGCCCGGATCCGCCCGTAGAACACTTTTTCTATTTTAATGAAAATACTCAGCATTTTTACAAACAAATTTCTATCAAAACTGCTAGTAAATTTACTTTAGAAGTCATTCACTGCCAAAAGTACAAATTGCAGATAGCAAAACGTAAGGGGAAAGAGAGGAATCTAAATCAAAAGTTAATTTTATTCGAAAATTGAGAGTTTTAGTACACAAAACAATTTTTGGTAAAATTTCCTTAAAATCCACTATAAGTTGTATATGACAAATTTTCCCATAGAAAACTTGTATAAACCGAATCAATTTAGGTAGTTAAACTTAGTTTTTTGTGTTTAGGTAATCTACTTTAGGTTTAACACTTTTATATGTAGTATAAATCACAATAATTTGGAAATAAATTTTATTTCGGTACAAGTATTCGATTTAAAAAGGCAAATTTATTGTACGTTTTCCAAATCAGCTTAGGTAGTTGAACTTGGTTTTTGTCTTAAAAAATTTCATACAAAAGAAAAATACCTGAGCTAGCCTAGGTAATAATAGCTCTAATATTTTTTTGTGTGTACGTAATCTACTTTAAGTTTGACATTTCTTTATTGAGTATATAAGGACAAAAATTTGGAAATAAATTTTACTGTCAGACAAGAATTCGATTTGAAAAGGTTGATAAATTTTTGGAAGTTATTTTTATAGAACTTCAACAAATACATTATTTTCAGCTTAATTAAAATATGGAAACTTTCAGCTATAATGAATTGACCGAAGAATATTTTAAAAACAAATACAAAGAAGATGTTCTAAACCATATTGAAAGAAAATTGAACATAAATGCTATCAGCAGTGAAACGCAATTGGAAATAAAAAACAAAGTATCTGATTTCGTAAAAATATTGCAAATTTTTGATTATTTGATTTTGATTGCAAATTGGGTTGATTATAGATCAACCAAAACAAGGATCAGGTAACACAAACGATGGCAACACCGCAAGAAGATTTTTTTTTTTTGATCTCGAAACTACATCTGATATAACAGGTGTTGATATAGATGTTATTTCAAGATTTAAAACAATTACTGAAGTACTTGCGTGCAATGAACTAATTAATGCTAAAAAATTTGGTGATTACGCCAAGGAAACCGCTGCTATATATACATCCAAATACAAATATAGAAATATGTCAGCAACAGTGCATAAAGTTCTTTATCATGGAGAAGAGGTCATTAAGCACCATTTATTACCAATTGGAGATTTGTCAGAGGAAGCCCAGGAAGAAAGAAACAAGGAAGATGAAGATTTATTTCATATATTATTGGCAACTTCAGATCCCTTCATCTCTAGCATTCGAAGTCAATGGAAATTGACTCATTCGGAACTAAATGCCGAAGCTAAGGCACTGCTACAGGACACAGGTAATACAGAGCAGAATATAGAATATTTACAGGAAATATTCCAGCCAAATGAATAATAATTATAATTTGAATTTAGTATTTGAATAAAATAAAGTATACAGAGATTAATATTAAATGTTATTTTATTTACCTAGAATCTATTTATAACTATAAATAAATATGTATATAATTAAAGAAAAATTAAATTACACTGTTTTGTTTTAAAATTGACCAAAAACTAGGAAATAATTAAGTATTGTTAGGCATAAAGTTGAAATTTGGACAATCCTAATGAAAATACGGAAAATACCTCAGTGAAAATAGGGGCCACCCTAAGGATAGCAAAATATTGTATTGTCATCCAAGATTGACCCGTGGAGCAAATTTGAGCCACATTGTTTAAGGAAAAGTGGGTCAAAAATGAGTTGGCACATTTGAAACGGAATTTCAAACAAGAATTAGGAAAAGCAAATCGAAAGTTCAACTTTAGGCTTCAATTTCTCAGCAACCGCTGAACCGATTTTAATAAGGCCCAAACTCGGTAAAAGCTTAAGATGTTGTCTATTGACTAAAAAAAGAACTACTAAAAAATCTTTATTAGTTAAAAAGTTACAGAGTTTTGGCCAATGAAAAACGTTTCTGAACCACTGTGCGCCGACTTCACTTACCAAATATTCTTTATAAGTCAATTTTAAAAAAAGTAGCATCTTTCGTACATAGAATACCATAAAATATACCTATAATATCCATGGAAGTTATGACTATATTTATATTTTTACCAAGAATACATCAATTCAATTTCGCTTTGTTCCTGTTCACAGTCGCGGATATTCACTGCCGAAGATAATCACAGCAAAGTGTTTTCGAACTCTCTTAAATAAAAATTCTGATTTTGTTATGACTCGTTACTGGTTAAAGAATAAATGCGGTTAATATTTACGTTGACAAATATCTTTAAAGTTAATACTAGGAGCCAATTAACAGTTTAATATTTTTCATGAAAGTAGCATAATCTTTTTGTTTTGTGGTGAAGCAAAAGGAGCATGGAGATTGCCATGGCTTATATTTTGAGCGGATTTTATTGTTTCTTATGTTTTGTTTCAAGCAACGCATATTGCTTTAACTTAAAAAGAGACATTAACTGGGTTTTATTGCTCTTTGATTTGCGTTTATAAATTGGTTTATTTTTTATTTTCGGATTGGATCTCATTCTAATAAGTATGTAAATTTTTTAGAATATAATTTTTCAATTGAATACGAGTTGTGTATGCCATATTCAAAATACTTAAGATTCATTTAAGAAAATAATAAGATATTTATTAAGTTTTTTTTTTAAATACTTGTTTCAAAAGAAAAATAATTATTGTTAAAAACTTGCTGATTTCAATGAAGTCTGCATGATAAAAATTGCTACTGATAATTTCTATTTGAGTGATTTGATTTTTTCTGCACAGCCATTGTTAAAAAATAAATCAAGAGGTTTTACAATAAGTTGCAATTAAATTGCCAAAAAAGTGCGTGTTCCCAGTTAAATATAAAAATATATTTTCAAAAATGTGAAAAATGTGCCTTTGTCATTTCTTTACTCTCTCTATTATTTAACTTTTAATGAGATAACATTAGTTTTGTAAATAAAATTTTCTTAAAAATTGTATCAGAAAATCTACGCCTTAGATTTGCTGTGTTTCAAATGTGTAGGTTTTATTTTACATTCGTAAAAAATCATGTTTTATGATATAAGTTTACAATATTTATTAAACAATATAATAGCTAATCTACAATATAACCAATTTAACATTTTTACCTGGCAATTCCTAATTACATTCAATACTTAGTGCTTTTAAAAATCAATTCCCAAATAACTCGAAAACTGAATAGTGTTTCTCTTTATATTTATTTTACGCAAAAAAGGTACTTTTGTACTGCAAAAAACACGAACAAGCTTTTAAAATAAATTACCAGGAATCTCACAAAAATATGCGTGAAAAAATGTTATCCCGTTAGAAAGCGGTTAAATGTTCTTGAACTTTTATTATTAATTTTGCAAATATTTTCAAATTGCAACTTTTTGTAGTAAAAATATTATATGTACCCTATAATTGAGGGCAAGTTTTTTTTATTTTCAATGCAATAAACAATTTGTTTGCGCTATATACGGCACCTGATAGGAATTTCGATAAAATATTCTATGACGTCCATACTGCGCTATTCCGCAGTAAAGTATTTGAGATAACACAAATATTTATAAACGCCTTAGTGATACGTAACTTTGAAAATATGGATTACCAACGATTTTTTTATTTAAAATTTTCTTCTTAATATTACTTTTTCTACCCCAGTACAAACTTTTATTTTTAGTCAAAATATCTTAATAATATTTTTTTTTTTTTGGAGTCTATTAATCGTTTATAATTATAATTTTCTGTATTAGGTTTATTAATCTGTTTTAAGTTTTTATGAATACGTCCGTTAATATACTCAATTTTGTATTAAATACTAACAGTGGCAACGACTTCGTCTGCCTTTTATTTCTAATTTTCTTGGAATACAAGTTTTGAACAATATGTTTTAAGTATAACCAAGTTCTAAGTAATTTAATATGAGATATTAACGAAAGCAAATGAAAATAACATAGGCTTATAACTGCATAGCATGTTGGCAATGCAAGCCACACTTGATAAGAATATGCATTTTTATTATTAAAAAATTTCCTGGGCATTCTTCTTTAAGCAGCTTCAACAGCTCCGATGGTATTATTTGGCACAATATATAGAAAATGTTGTTCGTTATACAACCCAAATTATATACTTATAAAGGATTTAAATAAAATATTCAATATAAGTTAAAATTATATGTTTTAGTTGATGCGTTCAGTTGAAACTACAATATCGCTTTTTAGAGGTACACAAAAAATAACTTGTAGTATAAATATAATCAAACTAGTTTTGTGCTTAAACACTTACACTTGTAAGCAAAGATTAATAATTCAAACATCTATTTAAATATATATTTTTAACGTTCTTAAACTCAATTAGCCTTTGTACGTTATAATTAATTACCTCTTTTAGTTGAAAAGGCAAACTCATAAAATTATCCACTTCATTAATAATCAAATACGGCATAACAAATAATATAACGAAACTTCCAGCGAAAACCGCATTCAAATACCTACATTTATATTAATGGCCACTTACAAACAACCACACAAATAAATTACTTATCAAACCAACAAAACTAATATTTAACAAATAAGAGTTCTATAATTGGCTATGCCAAATGTTATGTAAATCTATTTTAGTAAAGTAACTCTAATCAAAAGAACGAATATTTGAGTGACAGAGAATTAAAAAATTAAAAATAAGAATTATATAATTTAACATAAAAATATCACCGGTGCTTAATGGCTTAGGCATTTTTAATTCTCTATTAAAGTTACTTAATAAGCGAAGTCATTGTTGTTTTAAGTGAAATATTGTCCTTGGACATTTTTCAAAGCGACATAATCTCTATGGACATTCCGTCACTGTTGAATGACACTAGGTTCATGCATAAGCATATATGTTGGACGAAACTCGTCGTTTGTCCTAGTTGCGGTCCTAGGATAATTTGTTCATTTTATCTTTAGAATGCGATAGAAACCTATTTCTTCCTTCAAATTAGTGTTAAAATGGCCGATGTTGCTCGGGTTGAATTTATTAATCTTACAAAGCTAGAGCTTTAAAACTGTCCTTTTCAGAATAGTATATGTTTTATCAGGATAATAAAATAGTTGGATATTCGTCAACAACTGTGACTTCTTTAAGCTACACTTTATAACTAAAATTTAACAGGTCGTTATTGCATCAGTTTTTTTTAATTAAAATTTTTTTTCTACTTAAATTACAATTTTCGTTAATTGTGTTTCTTTGCTTTCTTAATTGATTCACATCAACATACTCGTTGTGGCGTCATAAATCCTTTGAAAAAACATAAACATGTTATTGACATTATTTATTTTGTTTTTTAATCTTCACAAGAACACGAAGTGGCATTGACGTTTGCTACACTTATAGAAGTGTTGATTTTAATAGTCTCTGCTGCCGTGAGACTTAAGTAAATGGTTGAGAAGATATAAAAATATTTATCTGATTTATATTATAAATTGAATAGTTTAGCTTTTCAAGCAAATCCTAAAATTATAATAGAAAATTAAAGTTTAATGTTAATTAAACATAACTTAATACACAATATTAAAATGATTTTAGTTAGAATACTTACATAAACGTACGTCTTTTCTGGTTAAACGATAAAACAATATCGATAACTAGAAATAAGAATAAACTTAAATAAATAAAAATATGTTATTTTTTACTGCTTTTACTCGGCCTAAATGTAAGAGAAGAACCACAAAATTGTTTACAAAATTTTATTATATTGCAGTTTAACAAAAGGTTTCTCTTATTATATAAAAATATGAAAATTATGCTTGGTTTATGCAATTTGATAAACAGTTTTTTATAGCTTTTTGCCTTATTGATTCAATTTGGCTTTAAGTGTAAGACTCTGAGATTTTCTTTATAAAATTTGGGTAGAATCCACTGATGAGCTATATATGAGCAGTAGCGAAATTGCCATATAGATATGCTTTCCCCGCAGTAATACATTTCATTTTTTATTTTAGTTTAAAAAATTATATTTCATGAGAATATCATGAATCATAATATGGTGCAGGTGGCCGTACTTTTAAACCGTTATAGACAGACAGCTGAAATTTACAAGGGACATGTTTTGCTTAGTCCGCTATAACAAGAAGCTTAAAGAAAGTAAAGAGTGTTCCCAAAACTTATGTAATTTGTTCTATATGGCCGTATTTTTTGAACGCTTGTATACAAATATCTTAATTTTAGACAGAATGTCCACTTCTTTTTTTGTTATAATAAGAGGTATAAAAATGTTATATCATAAATTAACTAGTTGATATAATCTGATGTATATGGGCAAACTGTTGAGCCTTTAAAGACAGACGGTTGAAATTTACACAGAACCTGATTGCTAAATCTACAACAACAGCAAAGTTGCCGTAATTTGATGTATATTGGCAAACTATTGAACAGTTGAACTAGTATAAAGTTTGGAGATATAAGGGTGTCCCAATAGTTAATGTAATCTAATTTAACTGAACTGTTATAGGCAGACAGATGAAATCTTTTTTGAAGTCGGTTTTTTGTTCGCAAGAGTTATTTAACTGACAACTTTAAGTATCACCTTTTTTTCACATAAAAATATATACACTTATCTCCATTGAAAACAACTTTTACGGAAAATTTTTAAATGTATGGTTTTCAATTAACTTTTCTCTAGAGGTCAACAAATTATAAATTTTTGCATTGTAATTTATTTCCCTATACCAACTTTCAAATTTTCGTTGACGTAGACATAATTTGATCTCCTGTTGCAACAAAAATTTTAAATTTTGATTTTTGTTTATAAAGGCAAAGTGAATCTGAAACCACTTCTATTAAATTTATATATTTTTCTATCTCCTAACTTGACATATCTGCCTGCAAACTACGATTTAGGTAATAATTCCCATATCTACAGAACAAAAGTTAATCCACTATGAGTTCAATATTTGTGATAAATATATAAACATGAGAGCAAATTTTATATCGTTAATTTCGTTTACAATTTTTTGAATATTTTAAAATATTACGTTAAAATGTTTAAAGTTTTGCAAAAAGGTAATTCGGAAAAAAGAAAAACGAAAAAAAATCTATTCATATTTTTTTTACACAATTCCGTTTATTATGATATACATATATTTTTGCAAGTATGTAAAATAGAAAACGGTTTCATACAAATTCATACGGGTGATTTATATTATGGTTTACTTTCATTAATTACTGCATAGGACAGCTTAAATATTATAGATTTTTTCATTAATGTTTGTATAGATTTAAAAAAAAAACACAATAGAGTCATAATAAAATCTTTTCAATCATGCATGCTTAATTATATTTGAACAGTAACAAAAGCATCTAAATGGGCATAGTGAAATCTGTAACAACGACAAATTTGAAACTAAAACCATCAATATTAGTTTATTTAACCCAGTGAAATTATTTCGATGGAAAATCAATTATTGTTTTGCTGTATTGGTCAATTCTATCAAATTTTTTTTATTTATTTATAGTGTAGTAAAAGAAAAATTTAAGCCTAGTGACTTCAATCTTTTTAAATAATGCTGAGGGGTATTTTCATTAATGAGCAGAAAATGTGTTCTCTCAGATTTTTTTTCGGTTTATAATTACAAAATTTGACAAACAAATATTATCCATAATAAAATATGTATCAAATCTAAGAGAAGTTATCCAGTTATTCTCCCGAATGCTTCCACTCCGTCGCATCGTTTTAAGTCATTCAATGTTATCCAAAAAGTAATATATTAATAACATTAAAGCATTAATAGATGCACCCAATTATCGATTACAAAATTTGTTAATAAAATTAAAAAATACCTCTGCTTTCGATAGACTTTCTTAATTTTAGATTTTCGTACTTTCTAAATCCCTAGATTCCCAAAGAATATTCCTAAGAATCTGGAAGAAAAAACAAAGCACTGGAATTTTTCGCCCGTGAGTGCCAGGAAGTAGTCGGTTTAAATATTTTAGAATTAATATGCAATCGACTTTGATTTTTTCGTGCTTGTAAATAGAACAAATAAATTTGTGTGTCATGTAGAACTACAATGAGCGGAAAGGTATATATGGTATATAAGTTCATCACTGACTGCAGAAATCATTTTTTTTTTGTGAACTAGTGTACCGAATATTTTTTTAAATAATTTAAACTTTCGACAGCCGGATATTTTAAATAAAATTGTTGGGTATTCATTAAAAAGAGCGCTTATAAATTTAGCAATAGATTAAACTACGTTGTACTCTCATGTATATGAAATTTTTTGAAAGTGGTTACAACATTTGTTAGTTTAAGTAGGTCACATGAGAATTTAATAACCAGTATACTTTTTTTACTGCTGTTGCCTGCAATCGTAATACTTTTAAATCCCTTTCAATGGCGAACAAACAAAACTGGCCAAATACGCGGGACAGCAGTAGCAGCATCATCAGCAAGAACAAAATATTGTAGTTTTTTTCATTCAACCTGATTTAACATTCTAATCACTAAATCATAATTCTTTTTCTGCTGTTTGGCAAATTTTAAAATTTAATTACATTCACTTCTATTCAATTTTTTTTTATAAATGAAATTTGTAAAAAGTTTATTTGTATTGAACATCATGTACTATAAGCAATTTTTGTTTCCACAAAATTAAAATGCATCTAGTAAAATTTAGTTGAAAAATATTGGAAAAACTGCAGGATGAAAATGTATTTAGTTTGTAAATTTACGAGTTTATGTGACGCCGATTTAATAAATTTAAAAGTAATTTTGCTTAATTTATAAGTTTTCAAAAAAAAAACTTTTTTTTAATAAACATTTAAAATAAGCTTTAAATTATATTCTCAAATTTTGTGCAACAATTATAGGCAGTCTATTTTCATATTGATCTCGATAAGCAGAAAAAGTTTTTGATTGGAAATAAACATGCAAGTAGAAAAATATAATTTTATCCATTTACAATTTCTATTCTTTCGCAGACGACAGTAGCATATGTCATTTATTTATATATTTCTGGAAGTACAGGCTATGCGAAAGCATATGAATTATACCTTTATTCGCTAAAGAGGGTTCAATTTAACGCTCGTTAAATCCAGTGCTATATACTTGTGTAGTTGTGGGTGATATAGGTACTCAGGAATCAGAAGCTCACGACGTCCTTAGCATGGAGATTCACTGCGATTTTTGGTAGAACTAGCATATTTTTTAAATTGCAAAAAGGCATTCAAGTGCCTAGGTTTTCTGAAACTGTGTAAGTAATACCTCACTCCCTCGCTATCCAAGTAGCTATGTAACCTAGACAAACCGAAAATGAAATACATGTATGGTCCGGAGATTCAAATACTTATTTGGAGTTACTCGACCGCGGGCAGGAGAGAACAAAGAAGCTGGAGCATCGACATAATGTAAGATGTGTTTCACTGTTTTATTGTTGCTACACCGGAATGTGCGCTTACGAAATGAGGCAACTTGTTCCTGAAAATCAAATCAAATGTCTGCAAGCACTACTCCCTCTATCCTGCTTCCATAAGCTAATATTATAGTTTTGACACAATGCGGTAATGTTTATCCCCTGAGTCCTAGTAGATGTGTCAAAATTTGTAAACAAAAACATTTATTTTGTTAAATAATACACAAAGCTTCGCGACCAAAGCAAAATATTATTAATTACACATATTTAATGTAGATTACGAAAAGATCTTTGACGAAAAAAATGTTATAATAATTTGTGTTTTTTTTTATTAAAAAATAAAAAATAGTGATGGATTCAGTGGCATATGTATGGAGACGGAAAATGAACATAACATTTGAAATGTTATTTCCATTTTGCGAATATAGCAAAACTACTTCTGCAGGCTTTTTGTTTGCTGTAACATGTTGGGTAGCATTTATACTTGCGCCAAAGCATTTTGATGTTAATATTCCGTTGTTGGTTTTTTTTTCATATGCAGAAGTTTGATTATCGACTCCTTCATCGTGCAATGCAATATTGTGAATCGAACCACCCTTACTATAAATGCTTACCTCATTCTTCCGCATAAATAAATATTTATGCTGCGTTAGTTTCATACAGAAATGTATTTTACTTGTTTCCTACCCTCTTCATCTCTTATAGGAAGTCCATTATAATG
The DNA here is from genome assembly GCA_916610165.2 of Gymnosoma rotundatum. Classification (NCBI taxonomy): domain Eukaryota; kingdom Metazoa; phylum Arthropoda; class Insecta; order Diptera; family Tachinidae; genus Gymnosoma; species Gymnosoma rotundatum. The sequence goes on along the minus strand of OU744336.1, from coordinate 140,946,990 downwards.
ACGGCCTTCAGTTTTTTGACGCGTTGTTTGGCATTCCCACACTGCAATTGTCCCTTGGCCAAACCGCTGTGCTGCATTATAAAATCAAATTTCGAATTGCCGTTGCCGAGTCTGTAACCTTTTTTGCATTTCCCTAAAGAAAATTAAAACTTAGATATAAAAATAAAAATTTATTTATGCTTACTTACATGATTCGTTACCTTTGCGTTTGATATTTTGTTTGCGCAAGATATTTGCGTATAACGAACGATTTTGACATAAGCTTTTATATTACTGAGTGCAGCGATAATATATTTGCGAAAGAGAACAAAATTAGATGCGAAAGAAAATACGAAAACGCAATAGAGGGTACTAAATGTTTGACTACGTGCCACTTTTCGCATAGTAATAAAGAGTAACCCCCCTGCTCATATGACTGTAAATGAGTTATTCTTTTTTGATTTTAGTTCCTTACGAATTAGTCAAATTTTTAATTAGTTATTTTAACAACAAAAAAGAATTGAGGGAGATTTAAATCAATTCAAACGAATTAGGCAGCAATGAATTTTAAATTAGTTTCCAATTCAAATACGAGGGCTGCTATATATATTTCTGGCCTGACAACACTGAGTGCTGCCAAGTGCAATCTGACATTTCCATTGGAAAGTTTGTCATTTTTTAGCATAATCGTACTCAAAACGTTTCGACGTACGACAATTGTTTGTGTTGTTTACAGTGACTTGAAAAAATTAATATAGAAAAAAATTGAATTAGCTCGTGAACATTTTCGTGCCATCATTTTTCACAACTTTCGACGTGAATTATCACGACAAGAGTGCATTGATGAACTCTGAAAAATTGGTATAATGAATTTAATCGTGGCCGAAGCTCGCTCAAAGACGAATTCCGTGAAGGTCGTCCAAAAACGGCAGTTGTGCCAGAGAACATTGATGCCGTGCGTGAACTCATAATGCAAGATCGACATGCGACATACAGAGAGATAGAGACATCCTTGGACATTTCTTCCACCAGCATACATTCGATACTGCATGAACACATGGCCGTAAAAAAGGTTTGTTCTCGTTGGATCCCGCACAATTTGAAAGTAGCTCAAACACAGGCTCGTGTCGACTGGTGCAAAGAAATGTTGCAAAAATACGATTGCGGTGCTTCAAAAGACGTTTATAAGATCGTCACAGGTGACGAATCATGGATCTATGCGTATGAGCCCGAAACGAAACAACAATCGACCGTGTGGGTCTTCAAAGACGAGCAAAATCCAACGAAAGTTGTTCGTGGAAGAAGCACTTCGAAGCAAATGATCGCCTGTTTCTTCGGCAAAACTGGTCATGTAGCGACTGTTCCGCTTGAGCAATGTAGGACGGTCACTTCTGAGTGGTACACTACAATTTGTTTGTCTGAAGTCATCGGAGAAATTCGAAAAACCAACAAGAAAAGACGAATCATTGTTCACCATGACAATGCGAGCTCTCAGACATCGGCTCGAACCAGAGCGTTTTTGACCGGCCAAAACGTCCAATTGGTTGTTTCCGCACATCAAGAAAAAAATGCGTGGTTAACGATTTTCATCGCCAGAAGAAGCTGTTGAAGTGTTCAAAAACCATGTTTTAGAGGTGTCTCAATCGGAGTAGAAAAAGTGCTTCGACAACTGGTTTGAGCGCATGCAAAAGTGAATAAATCATGCTGGAGAATACTTTGAAAAACAATAAAACCATTTTTGATGATAAATATTCGCATTTTCACTATTAGGCCAGAAATATATAGAGCGGCCCTCGTACATTTGTAGAATAAGTTACAATTCGTTTCCAATTTAAATCAATTTGTTAAATTTAATTGAAATTCATTTCGAATTCCTTTAAATTAAATTGATTTTGAATTCATTAAATGAATTGAATAATAAGTGAGTTGAATACTGAATTGCAATTCAAATGAATAAAATCAAAAATAATTTGCAATTAATCAAATTCCATAGCGGGTCTAAAGGAATGAAAAATAGAAATTTCTACTACCAAACTGAAAAGATTCAATGATCAAAGATCAAAGAAAACAGGAAGATGTTTACTGCATATTTACTTACAAAATCAATTTAAATTTTAATCAATTCAATTTAAATGAGACGGTAATGAATTGTTAATTATTTTCTATAATTCATTTGAATTAATTAAAAATCAATCCAATTCAAATGAATTGGAAATGAATTGCAATTCATTCTACAAATTCACTTGAATTGGAAACGAACTGCAATTTTTTTTATCAAGTTCAGATGAAGTGTCTAAAATTTCAATTAATTTATTTTTCTGTGTCAAACGAACTAATTTTAAAATCAAATTTTCTCGTATATCGTAAAAAATTCATGTATGTAGTTAAGAGCGCGTTATGACAATTATATCCTAGAAAAACTTAAAGATTTTAAATAGAACTGAGGCTTACTGAACTAAGATCAAAACTTGCATTACAAAACAATATTATAAAACTTATTTTTACTTGAAACTCTTTCGGCAATTAACAACTCATATTTTCTTATAAATAAATTTAACTTTTATCTTCATCACCTTTAACTCTCATTGCAACATAATTATAATATTGTGCTCAATACTTACAAACACTAAAAAAGCTTTCAGTAGCTAAGGAAAACGAAGATTTGGCGTCTTTTTTAGCTTTATTCACTTTTTGGCACTTATCTGTCGGATATTTAAAAAAAGAAGTCTTACAAAATAAAAAAAAAAAAAAACGGAACTACATTTTTAACAGATTTTATAGTCCGGTATTTATTTTTCATTCGGACAACTGCGGTTTTCATTAGTGTCAAGCGAAAATAAGAAAAGAAAAGGAAAAAATATTACAAAAGTTACTGTTAGGTAAGTTTTAAGAACTTTTGAAGTTGATTTTTTTTTGCTCTTTATTTTCTTATGCAAACTTTTTATACTCTTATCCACAAAAAGTGGAAAAAAGGTGTAAATAATTTTGTCATTCCGTTTGTAATTTCTACAATATCCCTCTCGGCCCCCATAAAGTATATATATTCTGACTTCGTATACATAGCGAAGGCGATTGAGCGATGTCCGTCTGTCCTTCCATGTTAGTGTTGATAACAAATTTGGCAAGGCACTAGTTAACTAGAGAAAATGTTAATAGGCCAATCAATCAGACATGGTGTCAAAAGAGGCACCACTGAAAATCTTCATAATCGGTCTATGTCATTCGAGGCAGTAGGCAAAACTCTCTCTTTCCATTTATATTTTATTTATTTATTTCAATATATCGATTAACTTCGCTAAAGTAGTGAACATTTTGAATAAATACACTAATATACCACAACAACACAGCAAAAAATATACATTACCTTAAAAAGTACTTGCCATATAATTAATTACTTTAGTAAATTGGCCATTTTTTGTTACTCGCTTACAAAACACATTGTAAGTTCGGAAGTACTTCCACCAAAAATACTTAATTTCATACTCGATTACTTTTCGAAAATTCTTTACTGCAACTTACGGCTTTTTGTATATAAGATACCACATATTTTAAATTTTATGAGAATTTTTATGAGCAGGGAAAAAGATCACCTGTGGAATTTCCTATTTTACCTTTCGTAGCAGATATTATCGTGGAAGATTCAACTTTAGGAAACATGAAGATAAAACCGACAAAATCATTTGATAATGTTATGACAGAACTTAGCTCCTATCATAGTCAAATTAAATGTACGAAAGAATTAGAGAACGGCAATAAATTACCATACTTAGAGATGGTTCTTTACTTAGATTGGATTTGTACCAAAAACCTACAACTTAGGATCGATTAGTTAATTTTTACTCCAAACACCCCAGCTGATTCATAATTAATGCCGCAAAAATTTTATCAGACGATAACTAAACATCAGCAATAGAACGTTTCATAGGATAAATATAGTTAAAGTCATTAATATACTACTTAAAAAGAGAGAATTCCCGCATAAAACTATAATGGAATTAAAAGAACGTGCTAAATCGTACAATATTAGAATACCTGACAATGGGAATGTACCAAAAGAATACAAACCAATTACCTATATTGCAGGATTATGGAAGAGAATAAAAAATACTGATATTTATTACAATATTAGAAAAAGATCTTCTATCGAAGTCGTGCGTATGCCACTGCAATAAAAGATCAATTCATTCTTATAGTTTCCAACCAAGTAATCAATCCGGGTATTTCGGGTGGCTTGAAGTTCGGTGTTCTGTCTCCTAGCTAGACTGGCGTATACGCCTTGTCGACTCATTTTTTTCCATTAATTTTTGGAGAAATCGTTGGGAAATCTCTGGTGCTTGGGCCGCCGAAAGAGATATTGTGCGTATGCTTTTAAAGTTCTCGCTGTCTACTGGAATAAGTCAACCAATGGTAGATTATTTCCTTCATTAGCCTCTCCTTGCCGATTTGCCAATAATTTAATTGACTCACGTGTCGTCGGGCAAGCTACTTTTTTTTTCTTGGGATATATTTTATTTAAAATACAATTACGCTATATTTAAGTAAATAAATTAAATTAAAAAATAATAAAATTAACTTCATAACGTCTATCTTCTATTTTATAAATTTATATTTTCTCCACCTCTACCTAAATATGTACGGTTGTTTGTATTGAAACTGTGTAAATAATTATATTTTAAAAATTTAAGTTTTTCGTTTCGGCTCATTCGTTAGCGTTGAAGCCATCATTAGCTTTTAGAAGTATAGTTTTACAAGTTTGAACATTTGGTCATCTATACTTGTTGGTCAAAAATAATTTACTTTTCGAAACTTATATTAAAAGTTTTCCAAATAACTTTATTTGTATGTTTTGTTATTGTTTGTCCTTTAAAACTAACATGTATTTACGAGATATACGTAGTGTTTGTGTATACAGTGGACAACACAATAGATAAACATTTACAAAATGTTAGCTTTTATATCAAAGATATTTCAATTTTAAACTGATGAGTTATTAAGCTTATAAAAACTATTACTAGAATTAGATTAATTTTAATTAATTAAATTACATTTTTATAAAATGATGATTTTAGGTTATTATTGAAGTTGAAGAAAATGCTGAATTTTTGTCATTCAAATAGTTTATTTCAATTATTGCAAATACTGATAATTAGTTACCAAAAACCAACGATATCGTATGTTCATACCTCCATATCTACTATTTAGAGTGCGGTGTCAATATCTGAGCAATTGATTCAGTTGAAAAAAACCGTAATCAGAGATTAATTAACGAGTTAGCCGTTAAAAAAATCGCAGTTCGTGACAGTAAAAAAAGGAGGATAATGTCTTGGATTTCTTTCGCACGTAGTTAAAAATTACCTATTCGTATGAAAAATTTTAATAAAGTACTTTTTTTGTTCTTTATTAAAAAGATACATGATAAATACTGAGGGAGAGATGACGCTAGTTGAAACAAATTTAAGGAGTTGTACGAGGGCTGCTATATATATTTCTGGCCTGGTAACACTGAGTGCTGCCAAGTGCAATCTGACATTTCCATTGGAAAGTTTGTCATTTTTAAGCATAATCGTACTCAAAACGTTTTGACGTACGACCATTATTTGTGTTGTTTACAGTGACTTGAAAAAATTAATATAGAAAAAAATGGAATTAACTCGTGAACATTTTCGTGCCATCATTTTTTACAACTTTCGACGTGGATTATCACGACAAGAGTGCATTGATGAACTTAAATCTTTGTATGGCGATGAAGCACCATCCTATAGCACTGTGAAAAATTGGTATAATGAATTTAATCGTGGCTGAAGCTCGCTCAAAGACGAATACCGTGAAGGTCGTCCAAAAACGGCTGTTGTGCCAGAGAACATTGATGCCGTACGTGAACTCATGATGCAAGATCGACATGCGACATACTGAGAGATAGAGACATCCTTGGACATTTCTTCCACCAGAATATATTCGATACTGCATGAACACCTGGCCGTAAAAAAGGTTTGTTCTCGTTGAGTCCCGCACAATTTGAAAGTCGCTCAAAAAAAGGCTCGTGTCGATTGGTGCAAAGAAATGTTGCAAAAATACGATTGCGGTGCTTCAAAAGACGTTTATAAGATCGTCACAGGTGACGAATCATAGATCTATGCATATGACCCCGAAACGAAACAACAATCGACCGTGTGGGTCTTCAAAGACGAGCAAAATCCAACGAAAGTTGTTCGTGGAAGAAGCACTTCGAAGCAAATGGTCGCCTGTTTCTTCGGCAAAACTGGTCATGTGGCGAATGTTCCGCTTGAGAAACGTAGGACGGTCACTTCTGAGTGGTACACTACAATTTGTTTGCCTGAAGTCATCGGAGAAATTCGAAAAACCAACAAGAGAAGACGAATCATTGTTCACCATGACAATGAGCGTTTTTGACCGGCAAAACGTCGAACTAATGGATCATCCGCCGTACAGCTCTGACTTGGCACCTAATGACTTCTTCTTGTTTCCGCACATCAAGAAAAAAATGCGTGGTCAACGATTTTCGTCGCCAGAAGAAGCTGTTGAAGTGTTCAAAAACCATGTTTTAGAGGTGTCTCAATCGAAGTGGAAAAAGTGCTTCGACAACTGGTTTGAGCGCATGTAACAGTGTATAAATCATGCTGGAGAATACTTTTAAAAACAATAAAACCATTTTTGATTATAAATATTCGCATTTTCACTATTAGGCCAGAAATATATAGAGCAGCCCTCGTAACAAGAAGCTGAAGCAGCACAGTATTTTAGGTCGTAAAGAAAATTTCGTTGTGGTTAAGTTACGTAAAGAACGACTAAGAGCAAAATCTAGTAGAGCTTATGCAGTAAATATCAAGCATTGTGCTGATGCTCCGGCCATATCAAGACATTTTTTGACATTAAACATGTGTGCTTGTTTTAAAATCCAGATGTATTTAATGGCGTTTCAAAAATTTAGCCATAAAAACTTTGCTTAGCAACAAAAATAAACATCACTTACCTACAACAAAAGCTACAAAAAAAATATTAGCCGTAATATTTTCGTGCGGCATGTTTTCAAAAGGAAACACTTTTGATTTACACCCTCGAACTTTTTTCAGAAAACAACAGAAACAGTTAAATTAGGGCGTTAAGAAAGAACTATCTGTCAAAAATTCTCACGCACTTAAAAAATTTATGAGGCAAACTTAATATCGCAGCTTCAGCGCTTAGCAATTAGAAAATCCGATTTTGACAATGCGTTAGAAAGTGAAGATGTTTGCTTGTTTATTTTATTTTGTGTTTTGACTTTAAAAAATAGATGGAGGTTAACAATTCGACTGAATGTTTGCTTTTTTATGTTGGCGCCCTCAGGCCTCAGTTAATAGTCCTCGAAATTAAAGGCTGTCCCCATACAACACATTTGTTTTTACCTCTATGATGAACCATATCACTATAACTACCAAATGCAAAAGGTAATACAAAAATAAATCTTAATACCAAAGGGAGTTCCCACAAGTGTCTTTAGTTTGCCTACATGGGCCTCCTTAAGAACTGTTGTAGATAAAAATTAAGAATTGGACAGAGTGTCGATTACTATGACCGTTGTAGGTAGATGGTTAAAATTTATAAATATGTATAAATATTCAAAAAAACTAAGTTAAAGGTTTCCCAATAGTTCAGTTAATTTGATGTATACGGCGGCTACACTTCTTAACAGTTGTAGGTAGACGGTTAAAATTTATAAAGAACCAGCATTGCTATAACAGCAAGTATAAAATTTGGATTTCGAAATTAAAGGGTGTTCCAATAGTTGATGTAGTTTGTAATTTTCAAGGAGCTACATTGCTGATATAAGTCTGATATAACAACAAATATCAATTTTGAATTTGGAAATTAAGAAATGTCTCAATATTTACTGTAACTTGATATATGTGGCCAGACTTTTAAACCGTTACAGACGCAAATCTGTTTTGAAGTCGGTTTTTTTTCTTTGCAAGAATTATTATTAAATAATTTTACAGGACAGAAAGTTGACGAGCTTGTTTAGCGTAAAAGCGCTTTACGCGCTGATTTAGGTATACCTAAAATTATTTTCAAAAGATATTTTTTTTAACCAAGAATAATTCTTTAAGATCTACAATAATCACGATTAAAAATGGATCAGCATTTTCATTTGCATGTCTGTGATAAAAGAAACTGTATTTAGTATTACCCTTATTAGCAAAGTTCCTGGTATAGTGAAAAGACGCTCTGACGCTTTGCAGTGAAAACTTCATTAGAAGTATTTGTTTGTCCTGTAATGTTATTTTTATTGGACTTTGATACATGACAAACGGACTTTGATAAAGATTCAACCGATCAAAAATTTATTTAAATTTTAGTGAAGTATTTATAACCAATCTGATCGGCAAGCGACAGCTTTCATCTCTTGTCTCATTTTGCTGCGCTAAGACATAGCTGTCGCAAAATAATTTAAGTGGACCAGCTTTTGATTGTAGCAACTGGCATATTTTAACGGGCGAAGGCTAGGTCTGCTTTTAGAATCCTTTAAGCCACTGATAAAATGGGCAACAGTTAATAACAATTGTCTATTCTGAAGCTCTACTCCGGACACAGCGAAAAGAATGTTTAAGATTGAAAGAGTAGTGTGAAAGATAAAATATTTTATTCCTAGAAATAGTACTACAAAGTTAAATTAAGGGGCATGTGATTTTTCTTCTCAATAACTCGATTCGATTTAAAAAATCTACTAAAGTATATATCTAATTATACAAATATATATTTTTAATTTTTTGTTAAATTGGTTACGATAGAAGTGAGCTTCTTACTCCTTTTCTATTAAGTGAGGATCAATCTGTGTCTAAAATTTTGCCCAAATAAGTTGAGTGGTGTAAGATATCTTTTTTCTGTGAGTGAAAATTTTGTAAAAAGTAATAGTAAATTACACCCTTTTGGTGGGGATATATCTACTTCTAAAATTTCATTTAAAACGCTTGGTCCGTATAAGGTTACTTTTGTTTCCTAATTATTCACACTTCTCTAGGAGAAAAGTCTATTTGTATTGAATGCCATTTACGGAAAAACAACCATAGAAATAAACTTAGAAAATTGTATATTATATAAATTATATATGAATTCTTTCGTTCTCATTTTAAGACATTTTTACATTTTTTACAACTTAACTGGCAAAATATTTATTGCATATTTTACGCAGCACTGTTTTTAAAATGGAACTGCTCCACTTCACTAGTGAAAACTTTTTTCTATGACCTTACTTGCCTTTTTTGACTATTTTATGTGACGCTGAGAAAGTTTCTTGTCGCAATATGAATTGCAACATATTGCTTGTATTTAGTTTTTTCATATTCGTATATTATAGATAAACAGAAAAATATAACAATCATATCCTTACGCACACACACACATCCTGAGAGATGTTCTTGTTTGCTGTGTCATATTGTAACAATTCTCTCAATTATTCTGTCCTACATAGAAATTTGGAAATATCCTTGGGTGTAGAAGTATTAATTTTTGCAGTTAAGATAAAGAAGTTAAAAGTAGCAAATGTTTACAACTGCTTCGTAAAACATACACCCATTTTTATCTTTCTAAAGGATACATAAACTGAAACATATTTTACTTTGATATAAAGCAAAAGTTTTTGATCGACTTTTAAACATGTAAGATATTTTGTCATCACACTCATAATAACGTAACAGTGCATTAAGTGCTAACATTTTAAGCTGAAGATTTAATATATTTTTATTCCAATATCAAACTCTTAGTATTTTTTTTAAGTTTTATTTAAGACAAAAAACCCTTGTTTATTTTATTTTTACATATTTTAAATATTTTATTTATGCGTATAATTTTCATTGTTATTTTTAGGACATATTTTGTAAAATAACAGAAACGAAGTTTTTATTAATACTGAAATATATTAGTTTGAAAAATATACAAATAATAACAATATGTATATAATCAACAACAGGCATTGACTTCAATTAACATTAATTTTTTAAGGGCACATTAAGTAATTACAAATACAGCAAAGTAGCAATGAGAACTTGCATTTAAAAAATTTCGCTAACAACCTCAATACATAGGTTTTCTATATATTTATTCATATAATAAAACTGTGCATCGATTATTTCTTGAAAATTTTGATGTTGGCGCAAGTAATAATCGATATGGAATACAAAAAAAAATAATTTTGGAATTTTTGTCTGTCTGTGTTCGCATCAAGTAAAAACTGCTAACTGGATTAAAATAAAATTTGGTGAGGAGATCTCTAAGAACCTTGGTTCAAATATAGAATATATAATTGTTTTTGTTGTAAAAATAATACATCGTAAAGAAAATAAAGATACAAATATGAAAGCACCCAATTTTGCCGGTGTACTAAATCAGTTGTCGGCACATTTTATTTTTGTAATTGAAAAACTTTTATCACTATGTACACTGAAAAAAATAAAAGTCTAACTTCAGTTACTGAAGATATAAATAATAAATTTTCAGAATATATCAATAACAAATACACAAATAATGAATTTTTAAGTTTCTCAATACCTTTAATAAACATTGCCTTTATTGAATGCATGACAGCCCTTACAGGGCTGTATTCATTCTTTCAGATATAAAAATTATGAATAATTGTAAAATCAAAACAAAAATAAAAATAAATAAGTATTTTTGTAATGTTTTTTTCACTTCGTGAGGCAAATCTTACTAATTTTGGGTTGAAAAAAAAAAGAAAATGACAAAAAATCTTATTAGCTCTAGTTTCTGGAAAATACCATGACTCAGAATATATAACGTTAACAAATTGAGGGAAATCTATAAATTTTAAAGTATAAGTTAATTTGGATTTATTAGATACTCGTAGTAGTTAAATTTGTTCAAGGGTTGAAAATTAATGGCATAATACTTGGCAGGTTGGATGTTATTACCATCAAGTGGATTTAATTTTTATTTCGGCCTGTCTCTTGTTGGTGAGTTCTAGATCATCCCTACACACGCACCAACAATAGTTTGCAAGGATTGATGCATTCTAACGGCCCTGATATCTTTGTTCCATTACAGAAATATCTTGATGGAATATCTTTTCATATTCACCCCTGACCGCAGAAGGAAAAATCTAGATGAGAGTGGAGACAATGCATGTTGGATCCAAACTCATAATATTTTTCTAGAAGTATCCTCCTTCGTCGGTACTTCTTCATAGCATTTTCGCCGGCGAAGTAAAATAATTAATAAAATGGCTATATCTATCTCTTTTCACCACCTGTCTTCTCACTCATCTATCCCTTTCCTAAAGAATGTAGCACGGTTACAAAAAAACTAAGTAGGTATTAATGCCTGAAGTGCTACTTCTCTTTAAAAAAAAAAAAAAAAAAAAAAAAAAAGTATTCCCCAAAAAACCTTTAATAACTCCATTGAACGCATTCCAAGCTTCCTTTTCTTTTCCCTTCAAAACTCTGTCAAACACAGGATCCTTCACAAACTCCATAATTTGTGGCCCAACAAAAACACATTCCTTAACTTTTGCATTACTTCAGAAAGTAAATTTATCCCTCAAATATCTAAAGTCCTCTTCATCTTTATTCATGCCTTTGACAAAGTTTTTGATCAAACCGCGTCTTACATGTAGTGGTGGAAGCAATATATCTCTTAAGTCGACGAATGGTAGGGCAACAACATTTTTTTCACTATGACTAAGATTTCTTGCTGGCCAGTCTGTTTATATGTAATGTGATTTCCTATCCCTACTGACATAAAAAGCAGCAGTGTTTATTATACCCCATTTGCATCCCTAAACATAAAGTCATTAACTTAAGATCACCAAAGATTTTCTGCACGCGTTCAGCATATTTAATTGAGGGAAGGCTTTCATGTTTTCATAAGTCTTTTTCATGTGAACTGCATGTCCAATAGGAATAGAAGGAAGACGAAAGTGTTCGAGGTGATTTTTGAACTCAGGGGGTTAAAACACATTTTTCATTTGGTATTTTTAAGTCCGACACATATTCATTGTTGGTCAGTGTAATATAAAAATACATTGAAGAAAACGTGTATCAATTAGGAATCAATTCCTAAAGTTTTCCTTTATATTTTCGCTTCACACAAAACTCACAATATGGTCATTTCGTTACATACATGTTAATATTGAACATTACACAAATTTTCTATATTAATATAACTTGTGCAAAATAAATAAACATGGAAATAATACACCTTTCTAAAGTTAAATTGAAAGTTTCTTCTTTCAAATGCCTGCTAAAATTTGCATATAAAAATTTTTTTTTGCATAAAAATGTTCAAGCGTGTGGATGCATATTTGTATTGTTAGATTTTGGTGTTTTAGCAACAGCTACTTTAAATGCATTTTTAAATTTAATTTTTAATTCAACAATGTAAAAGGTCTACTGATTTTGAAAAACATGATGATATTTGAATCATTTTAAAAATAAATCATTTTAGGCTTGTGCACTAAATAAAATTAAATGAAAATTACAATTCGTAATGCAGATTTATAAACTTTAATTATATTTTATACTATTAACTATCACTGGCACAGCTACCTGGCTTAAGATATGCCAATTATATCAAGTCTATTTTTGGCCTTTTCCCCAATGCCTTTGTTGAAAGCCATTTGATCTTAATCTCTTCAGGTTTATGAATTTATAATTTTATTGCTCAAAGAGGCAGTAGTATAAATATAATGACATAACAAGAAGACTGACTGCAAATCCTTAGTAAGAATGTTTAAATTACAAATTAGGCAATTAGTCAGAATTCATAATACGTATTTATTTGAATACGTTTGTGAACCCAAACTTATAGGAATTTTAGGTCCTGATGTTTTTCCAAACTAATTTTTATAATTTATATATCTAGACTAGAAGTATTTAATTCCTTTATGAATGTTGTTCTATAAAATCAAATATGTACACATATTAGCCTTTGAATTTTTCGACATTAAATTTCTAAACAAATGGTGATATGTATCTCTCAAGAATACTGAAACTTGGGTAATAGGTTTACATAGATGGTGAAGAGCATACAAGATTTGGCATCGCCGATGTAGCGCTCTTACTTGTTTTTATTTATATTAAAACAGTTCACAAAAACAATACTTTCTAATAAATTTTACAGTAAATACGATTACTAAAGAATAAAAAAAAAAATATAATTAACTTATCGTATACTCGTAGTGATGCAACGAATCTGTGCGTATTTTAAAAGCGATTTTTTATTTCTAAACGTAAACCGTTTACCTTTAACTAAAAAACATATAATATATATATATATATATATATATATATATATATATATATATATATATATATATATATATATATATATATATATATATATATATATATATATATATATATATATTATATGTTTTTTAGTTAAAGGTAAACGGTTTACGTTTAGAAATAAAAAATCGCTTTTAAAATACGCACAGATTCGTTGCATCACTACGAGTATACGATAAGTTAATTATATTTTTTTTTTTATTCTTTAGTAATCGTATTTACTGTAAAATTTATTAGAAAGTATTGTTTTTGTGAACTGTTTTAATATAAATAAAAACAAGTAAGAGCGCTACATCGGCGATGCCAAATCTTGTATGCCTATAAATGTATACAAAGGTACATTAATGTATATGTTAAATTATTTAAATTTATACATGATGAACGTAAGTAAGCTCTTGGAATCTGTATCGGGTATATGAACATAAAGTAAATATACACTCTGTACATCGAATTGTGCTTTATTTAATCAATGAACATAAATTAAGTATAAAAGTATTTAAAGAATATTAATCGCTTTTGTTGCTAATGGTAGCAAGGATAATGTACGTTTGTTTATTTTTAAATATTCGCATTTGCATTTAAGTACATATATTCATTATAAATAAAGGATTAATTAAAAAATAATAAGCGCATAAAAGCATATACAAATAAATGTACGTATTTAAAATACATTCTGCAGTTGTGCAAGCATAAAATAAGGCTTACATAATTCTTGCAAAAAAAAAAAAAAACCGATTCAAAACAGATTTCATATGTCTGCCAACAACGGTTAAAATTATAAGTTTCTTGTTATAGCGGACACTTGAAAGTTTCAGCGGCCTGTCTATAACGGTTCAAAAATTCTGTATTCGTAAAAATTACATCAACTATTGGGACACCCGTTTATTTCCATATCCAAATTTTAAACTTGTTGTTATAGTGGAGATAGTAATACAGGTTCTTTGTAAATTTCAATCGTCTGTCACAACTGTTAAAAAGTATGGTCATATAAATCAAATTAAAGGAAGTATTGGCGCACCCTTTAATTTATAATTTTTAATATTAACACTTGTTACTTTAACGGCCACAACAATCGACATTCTGTCCAATTTGCAAGCATTTGTCTATAAGGGTTCAAAAGATAGTCCCATATAAAATAATTGACGTTACCTATGGGGCACCCTTTAATTTAAAAATTATTTTTTTTACTTTTTGCTATTGAGAGCTACAGTAATACACAGTCATTTTAAATTTTAGAAAAGTGTCCTTTACAGTTCATATTACACTTAAAAAACACATATATTGTATGGGGACACCCTTTAGTTTTTAAGATTATGAACTGTTATTAAAACCAGACCAATCTATCAAATTACGAAAAATGTCAGTTCAGAAATGACTTAGTTCTGCAAGTTCAAACATAAACAAAGCAACATTGTGTCGAATTGGAAACCTACTTTGAAGTCGGTTAAAAAGACGATACGTTATTATTATTGCTATTCCTCTTATTATTATTTCCTATGTCTGTTATTCTTATACTACTTTCATAATTTAAAATTTGGCGTAATTTGTTCGTGACTGTGTATCTGATTCTAGTTTAAACGAAAAGTTTATAGAATTTTCAAAGAAGAGGTAGATCCTTTTACAAGGAAATCTCGTACATTCCAGACTTGAAATCGATCGAGTTTATATTTTTAAGCAATTAAATGAAGATTTGTCGTAAGGCTGTGCACCTACACCAGGATTCGTTAAAAGCTAATAAGAATATATGAAGTATTTCATTAGTTGATTGTGTGCAGCCCAATAGCTGTTGAACAAAATCATGTTAGTATGAAAAATATCGTTTGTTTTTATCTTATTCTTATAAAAACAACAATGTATGCTTGTCAAAAAAACGCGGATATTTCATAAATGTTAATTTATGATAGAATGAGAATTGTTCTTTAAACCCAATAACTAAGTATTACGGCCGTTCTCATAGAAACTTAAAACAGGTTAATAAAGCCAAAAAAGGCATATGTTAAAAAAATTATATATATAATATATTCATAAAAGATTAATTGTCTCAAAAACCTCGAATAAACAATTTTTAAAATTAAAATTTACTTATTTTCGGTTTTGGTTCATTTTTTAATTTAATGTCTAAACATATTTAGAAAAAAAAACCGAAAAAAATGTCAAATTTAATTCACTTATAAGACCCGCGATTCAAATCCTGATTAGGAAAGACTTACAAGTTTTAAAATTTTTAATTTTATTGTTGGATTTACCCTTCTTCAACTAAAAATAAAATAAATTTTATTATTTAGATAGTTTAAAATAAGAGCTTGTCCTGAGGTTTTCTACCACAGAGTAAAATATTAAATGAACAAAACCGTCGGCAACCCATATTTTCCAAATTAACGAACTTTACAGTTTTTATAATTATATTGTGAAATATCACAGGCACTTTGTGCCAAAATGGTTCATTTTGAGTATCATAGGAGAACTAATCAAAATTCCTATCACGCACGTTACACATCACAAACAAATATTTAATCCGTTGTGAACTAATAAGCTTCTTAATAAATATATATAGAAATGTCGCCATACCTAAGTATGTACATATTACAAAATACTTTTATTATAAAAAGGAGCAAATTTTATTTACCAAAGTGAAAATAATCGCAAAATGAATAACCGACTTGAGGCCCAACTATAATGTGCATAACACAACTTATGCAAGCTTATACAACTGTGCAAATACATAAAATTGTATGTGGTAAACTATAATGTACATGAGATAACTTTTCGTCAAGTTTCGTTAAATTTCATTTCTTTATGCAAGGTACGAAACTGATCGCACTTTCCGTACGGAAACACTGATTGTGCCTTGTGTTATACATTGATAAGGAAAAACTTTAACTAAGACCTAAATTGTTAAATTTTTAATTCAATAGAAAATGTAGAAAAAACAACATTTTTCTTTATGGCTAATTTTTTATAAATATAATATACATATTTAGATTTAATTTGTATTTATACACACATATGTATACGATATAAGCGATCAACATCGTTGCAATTTTTAGTACAGTTGGCCACAAACACAAAACAGAAAATAACTTTTTTTTTTACTTTTTCTTAGGACATGAACTAAAATATATAAATGTGTATGTGAATTTTATTTCGTTTAAAAATTTTGTTCATTTATATAGAAATTATTTTTGGCAAAAGTAAGAATCAAACATAAATGTGCAACTGTGGCAAATAAGTTACTAAATTTATGTAGGTATATTATAGCCACATAAATTTCATTAATAAGTTACCTAAGCATTTGACAGGCTTTTCGTTGGGTTTTAACATAAGCTAAAGCTAGCTTATGCACATTATAGTTGGGCCTTTGGGCTTAAATTTTTTTCACAAATTTTTGTAAGGATTCTGATAAAAGTAAGTTTTGGCCCATTTCGTCACAGAATATTTGAAATGTTGCATATTTTATATGAAAACTAAAGGGGACCGTTGCTCCTAAAATATGAGGTTTCGCAGAATTCATCCATTTTCTCACTTTAATTACTTTTTTTAGCCCCAGACAACTTTCGATTTCAAGATAAGCTAGATTTGTTCCAAAATAAAAAAAAAATAAATAAAAATATATTAAAACAATTTTTTTTGGCATAATGAAGTATATAAAACGTAAACAGCTCGTTATAGAACTCGTTTTTCAAATACTTTTCATTTAATCAATAACCCAAAATAAACAAAACATCTTAATATGAAAATTTATTATTTGGAATCTTTTTTACTTTAATTGTTTTTGATTTCTTCAAATATTAATATTTCGTGATATTCTCATCATTAAATACAATAAGTGTTGTAACAGTTTGAGCAATCAATCTCATTTTGTCTTATACATAAATTATTTTGGTAATAGTTATCTAGGCTTAAGCAACAAACTAAGATTTTTAGTAGACCAATTTTATTGATTTAAAAATAGGTCGGTTTCGCCACATTCACGGTAAAAATATAATTCCCTAATATTATTTAAAAATTTTTTGCTCATCGCCGTAACACAAAGAATAATTTTTTCTAAGTAAATATTTGCTGTAATGCTTATTGAATTCCTTGTTTAAAGCTGAAGGTAGAAGGCAAGCACACTTCTTGCTTTACAAAAATCATCTTTTACATTTCCCAACACAATAAGGACAAAATAATAATAATAAGGACAAAGTAATTTAAATCTAACTACTGGGAAGGTTGAAAATTTCAAAGCTTTTTTTTACATATTACGATGCACAGGATGGCACACGTTTTAAGGAAAAAGAACAACATAATATAATTGTATATTTAGGCTACTGCTGGCAAGGTGAGCTAATTCCTAAAAAAATCTAAAATTCAAAGTCTTTTTGTTCAGGTTCTAAAGCTGCTGTGTTGTTGAACTTTTTGTTTTTTACGTTTTAAAAAAACACACTTTTAATAATTTAAGAGAATAATAAAAAAAAGTTAGCAAATAAAAGTGAGGGTCCACCAAATAACTTTTTTTTTGAAATGATATAAAAAAAACTATCGAATATTTTCTAAAATTTCTCTCTTCAAAACAAAAATTCGTTCAACTTGGCCCGATAACGATCGCCATTGACTGTAGCGGCCACCTCTTGCTCATTTTTGAAGAAAAATGGCCCCTATTATGCCTCTGGACCAAAATCCGCAACAAACAGTGACTCGTTTTGGGTGTACCGGCTTTGCAATGTATGTGTGCGGGTTTTCTGTGCCCCAAATGCGACAATTTTGCTTGTTTATATGCCCGCCAAGATCAAAACGAGCTTCATTTAAGAAGATGATTTTTTGGCATCTTCTTTAATTCTGCAACATTTCCATGATTTTCAAAGTAATGTCGCAATATTTCTCAGCGTTCTTCAAGCGTATACACAACCATATTCATTCAGCGGAAGAATAAAACTAATTATCTGACGAATCAGACATGAGCTAAGTGTTACCATTTACGGAAAAAGCACTAGTTAAAAAAAAAACCTTAGATGGCGGATCCTGTAGAAAATTTATAAAGATATTCAATATGTGTAGATAAGAAAGTAATAAGGATTTGGTTTCTTAACAAGTTTGAAATAAACCTTCTTCTGCTCTTTGCGTCGAGAACCATGCAGCGGAAATACAATTTTTATATTTTTGTCAAAAGCGCCTACTTAAATTTAAATAAACTTCTCGAGACAAGTAGGATTAAGGTTTAAGAGACCATCCAAACCAGTGAACTATAGAACTAAAACCTGCTATACATCAAAAATTCAGCCGTATTTAGGGAAACTAGTCGCTTCAAACTTAAGCGAAAGAAAAGAAGGCCAACGTGTTGTGTAAGACTTTTTCGTGATTTTACTGATTACAACGCACACTGTGATGTAAAAACTCACTCTTATTTTAAGAGAAAACAAAAGATTATTTGCAAAATATGAATAAACTTTTTTTTAAGTTATTGCAAATTAAAATAAGAGTTTTTATGCAAATTCAATATTGTTTGATAACGGTTTTGATAACAAATGCAACCCTGGTATCTTCTTATAATTACACAACTGATAAATATTGGTCATATGTAATACTATGTTTACACGGAGCCCAATATTCTTGCTTCGCTCTCTTTTCATGATTCACAGCTCAATCACGACCGAATCAACATGCTTCGCCATATAAAATTTTGAGAGCGAAGCATTTTGTTTTGAGACGATTCAGCTTGAATCTACTTGCGAAGCATGAAAAATTTCTGTCTTCCCTAATTTTTATCGCAAGTTTATCTGAACTAGCTGTATATAAATGTAAACAAAAAAAGTAAACCAATATTAAAAGTGCTGTGTGAATATGTGTTAATATAAAAACAAATAATTATATTATAATTTAAAATTTTATTAATTACAAACACTAAAAATGAAACGAAAAACAAAATTTTAGAACAGAAGTCAATGTGAAGCATGTAGTATGTGTCGTGGAAACCGCATGCTTCGCAATCATGATTCAGAGAGCGAAGCAAGTGCTTCACATTGCCGTGTAAACATGCTATAAAGTACCTTTAGCAAAAATACATTTGTAAGAAAATGCCGGGATTATAAAAAAACATCAAAAAATACCTTTTCAATATTTTTATGTATTATTCCTGCAAGTATATAATACAACACATATAAATTTCAGCTGCACCTATTTGCATGAATTTCTTGGTGAATGTTTTTTTTTAGTGACAAAACTCCTTCGGGTTCGTGATATTTTTAATCAGCGGCTGGAGTTAAGGCAACTAAATAACTACAGTTATACTTAAAGTAAAGCAATTTGTTAAGAAACCTTTGCAAAGAGTATTGTTGAATTATGAAGTGCAGAAAACGAATTTGACACTTATAAAATTCAACCGTAAATGGACTAGCGTACAAGGAGTAGATTTGAAGTTGAGAAGAGCAACTGGTTAGATAGTAATATAATTAATCAAGAAGTTTGCGTTAAGAGTGTTATATTAAGTTTTTAGCTTACTAGTTTTTTTTGTTATACAATATCAAAACATCAATTCAATTGAATTGCGCTTGCATCAGGTTCCAAGTACAAGCAGTGGTAGAGGCCGACCTTATGTAAGTTATAAGTGAGCATCACAACGGATTAACAGGAGGCGAGTTGATAAACTTATTGCATCAACATCGGATAATGCTATAAAAAAGCTACAGAAAAAATTACGAATGCAACAGTAGTTAAGAAATTAATTCTCGAGTAAGTCTTAACTCTTCACATTGATATGAATATATGGCAGGAGCTAAAGTCCTTGCTTCAATCACAATAAAAACTACAAAACTAACATTGAATGTAGAATATCTACCGATTTTTACGATTTTTTTGCAGGTATGTAACCAATATAAACAATTTATTTTTTGGCATATACGGGCGGTAGGTGCGTCCCTTATACGATTTTCTCAAAAAATTAAATTTTTCTTAATTAAGGTATTTTGAAGTAGTATACCAGTTACAACACTCTAAGATAACTCCTTCTATTTTTGTCGCATCGTTAAATTTGTATTCACAAACAATACAATGCTGGTTTCATATATTGGTAGTAAAAATAAGTGTACAATTTTACAATGCACGCAACATAATTCTATTAATTTCGAAATCGTTTTTTTTTTCTTGTTCGCTACTGTCGATAAAATGCATTCCTGCTACAGTTGCAAAAGAAAACCTATTAGATAGCCGATGGCTGTATTAGCAAACATGAAGGACTTACCTGCTTTGAAGGCGTCAATCATATTTGAAGAATTTAATCTCAACTGGCAAACTAAACAAAAAAATAATACGGAGGGAAAGGGAAAGAATTTCGAAGTGTTTTAAAAGCAATCGTGCTTTACAAAAATAATATGCATAAAAATGTTCACAATCGCAATGTATGCGTTAAATATACAGAAAATAAGCTCTAGAAGGGTTAATAAAAGTACAATCAAAGCTTTTTTGGTAACATAATAAAAATGCCACTTTTAGTTTATTTTATCATGAGTGATTTCTGTTTTCCTACTGGAAACAAGGAGAAGTTTCGTTTGCCGCATCAGGAAAGACATTGTAACTTAGTTTTAGGAGCTTATGAAGGTTAAAATAAAATCACTTGATCACTTGTTCACTTACATATGTGAATATGAGACCGAATCTTCTTAGAAGAGGTTAAACGTTTGAACAGTATAAACTTTACCCAAAGAAATCACGCTTTTAGACGAAAGAAAATATTTTCTTTTTATCCTGGAGTTTGCATTTTTGTAACCGTTAAACTATTTTTCTAATAGTTTTAATTTTGGAAATAAGTTACCTTATATATGTAGGAGGGAAAAATTTCAATGAGATTTAAAAGTTAGTGTTTAAAACAGAGATTAAATTATATTTTAAGCATCCATACTTCAAGTCCGAAATTTAACAACAAAAATTAAGAAATCAAAAATTTTAAAGAAAGAAATAAAAAATCATAAAACGAAACGCTTTTATTTATAGAAAATATTTTCGATGAATTTGCTAAAATAACTTAATCGAAAATATATTCTAACATTTGCTGTAGATTTGACTAATCAATCATATGTAATAATATTAACAAAAATCGGAAATAAAAATTTTTCAAAATAATTGAATAAAAAATAATTATTTCTTTTAAACACTCAAAGTATAAAACAGAAACATGTCATCCGGGGGTGGAATCGTTACATCCGTGTTCGTATCGACAATCGTACAAAAAAAAAAAATTACGTGATACGTTAATCGTATGAACTAAGTGGCATTATGACATACGATTGTAAACGGATCGTAATCTTTTGAATGATTCACAGTAGTTTTTAAATTAAAAAATTCTAGAGCTAAAGAAAGAGTATTCAGGCTGGTCAGTCAAGGTCAAAACCGATTTTTTGCCTATAGCGCTTGATTCAAGGACTTCTGCTTCATTTAACACTTCTTCACTTGGCACCAAAAGCTTTTCTTTATAAAGGCCTCTGGTTTTTCAATTAAAAAAAAATTTTTTTTCTTCGTTTGATACCTACCTTTGATCAGCCTGAAGCACAAAATTATAAATATAAATTATTTTCTTGCAAAAATATAAATTGCGAATTACCTATCTTAAAATCTTTACATCACTAAGTGGTGGTGCTAGTGCGTTCATACACTTAGAAAGCTCATCCCATAGTCTGATAGCAGTAGATTTTAATATGCTCAATTAGGAAGCATGTTTTTTGCCAAATTTTTGTGTTCATTCATAAATATTAGATTGAATTTATTGTAATAATAACTGTATCATAACTAAAATTAAATTTATTTAATTCGCATTTTTTTTTTAGCGAATTGGTTGCATTTTTCATCTTATTCTAACAAAGTTTTGTTAACGTATGAAAGTTCGTAAAAAACGTACGTTCATTTATACGATAACGTATGTTATAATCTGCATTATTGTGAATTAACGTAACGTTAACGTATGTCATAATCCGAAAAACGTATTTTTACGATACGTGTTGTACACAGAGAAAAGAAATTCGTTATGAGAACCGAATTTGTTGCCAATCGAATTTTGTCGGTTGTGTGTATTATCTTGAATTCGGTTGTAATAACTGAATGAATAAGCACTCACAACTATTTAAAAAAATTATTCTTAGGTGACTATAAAATATTATTGTTAATTAAATAAAACAATAAAATATGTTGATATTTATTTTTATTTTAACGGTAAATTATAGGAATGAGATTACACATTACATTTCATGTCTCGAGCCATCTTCTTTTCCTCATAGTTTCTTTAAATTTCCATTCCATGCCGCACGTCTTGCTGTAGCGAGAGTTAAGAGTTTTTTAATTTACAAATGTCTTTGTGGGGTTGTTTTTGGACTTACCTTTCAACAATATTGGGGAACTTTTTACCACTAACAATATATCTTGTAATTGTAAACTAAAATATTGATTATTTTTTGTGTAATTTGTACAAATTCATTTTTATTATGTCAAATATTTCTCGATTTTAGAAGACACAATCAAAGACCAATATTTGGTTTACAATAATAATATGCTGAATAAGTTTAGTTGCATCTTCTATTTAATAGAATAGATTTTAGTAAACATACAAATCGGTCAGGTAAACTTTTTCAAGAGGTGTTACAACCAACATTTGGAGGCAAATATCATTTGTTGGCTTTTAATGTAAAAAATAAATCAAAACTATTTATTATTAATATTAAAAATCAAATTATTATATTAGTAATTAAATTTTGGACATACCAATCGAATTTATACCTATCTGTTTTCTGTGTGTACGTTCACGGATGTGACGATTCCACCCCGGATCTTATTATACAAAAAACAAACGAACCTATAACTCTGCATTATAATTTTTTAGTGCTACAATAAAATAGCAATATACAAGAGAAATTATTATTTCTTGCAAGCAATTTCATTCCTTTTTTTCTAAGTCTGGTTATTTTTATTTTACAGAAAACTTCAAATCAAAAAAACTTCAAATGTATTAATACCAAAAACATGTTAAATAGCTATAAAAGTTAAAATTGAAAAACGGGTTATCAAAATATTTGTTTTAAAAATTTAATTTCATAATAACTACATTGCCCATTTTGTAAATGAACTTAAGCCAAAATAATTTCTATTCGTTTATGATATTCACAAGTTCAAATAATAATTTAGTAAAAATTAAATGAATTTAAGTTAAAAAAAAACTTATTATAAAACACTTCATTTTATTTCTTTTAATTTGATAAAATACATTATATTTTAGTATTTGTTTACATTTAATTTAAAAAATGTTAAGGAAAAAAAGATTTTTTGATTATTTTATACATTTTACACACAACAGATCCATGTCCTTAACTGTAAATTATTTTGTACTCAAACATGTAATTCATAACATCGTTCTGCTGACTATGTGTATTTGGGAATGATATTTAAAAAAATTCGTAATAGCAGAAAAGCACACAATGTACAAATAAAACAATTTCAAAATGCAATTTATGTTATTAAGTACGTGCAAAATGATAGTTATTTAAAGGACATTTTTATAAGACCAAACGCACAACGAACATATAAGCAAACACTAATTTATTATTTTGAGTTAAAAAAGAAACTTCAAAACTTAAGTATTAGTAATAGTAATTAAGAACAATATTTTTTTTATCTACCACTCTTATTAAATGTATATATACTTTTCAGTGTTTAAGCAAAGTTTGAAATGAAAAACACACATGAACTGTGCGATATTTTAAACAAAGTTCTGCGTTTTGACAATTTAAACACATCAACAACACTTAAATCTAAGTTTTATAAACACCTAAACCATTATTTTCTTGCTACACAGAGAAAAGAAATTCGTTATGAGAACCGAATTTGTTTCCAATCGAATTTTGTCGGTTTTGTGTATTATCTTGAGTTCGGTTGTAATAACTGAATGAATAAGCACTCACAACTATTTAAAAAACTGATTCTTGGGTGATTATAAAATATTATTGTGAATTAAATAAAACAATTAAATATTTTAATATTTATTTTTATTTTAAAAGTAAATTATAGAAATAAGATTACACATTACTTTTTATGTCTCGAGTCATCGAAATAAGCCTACTCCTTCCTTTACATCATGATTCTTCTTTTCTCATAGTTTCTTTAAGTTTCCATTCCATACCGCACGTCTTGCTGTAGCGAACTGTACTGAACATTTAAGAGTTATTTTAATTTACAAATGGCTATGTGAGATTGTTTTTGGACTTACCTTTCAACAATATTGTAGAACTTTTTACCACTAACGAAATATCTTGTATTTTTAGACTAAAATATTGATTATTTTTGTGTAATTTTTACAAATTAATTTTTAATTGTGTCAAATATTTTTCGATTTTAGAAGACACAATCGATTTTTATGATTCTAACTACCAATATTTGGTTTACAATAATAATATGCTGAATAAGTTTAGTTGCATCTTCTATTTAATAGAATAGATTTTGGTAAATATACAAATCGGTCAAGTTAATTTTTTTAAGAGGTTTTACAACCAGCATTTGGAGGCAAATATCATTTGTTAGCTTTTAATGTAAAAAAAAAATCAAAATTATTAATTATTAATATTAAAAACCAAATTATTATATTTACAATATTATTATATTTACAATACAATACAAAACCATATTAGCACAACCCATAAAAATTGCGTTAAATCTAGGAAAATGAGGAAAACTGCAAGATAAACACATTTTCCTTCTAATGCATAGTTAATTTTTTTACACCGCAAATGATTTTACCTTTTCGATAAGATATTTATGTATAGACGTATTATAACTTGCACTTAAGTTATTATATATTATATATCCTTCACCATATACATATGTAAATCTATTTTAGTGAAGTAACTCCAATCAAAAACGCAAATATTGGAGTGACAGAGCATTAAAAAAAAGGAAAAATAAAATTAAGTACTGTCAACTATATAAAAAAGGCCAAAAAAGAGTCAGCCGTACACAGTGGAGAAAGAAAATAGAATAACTGTTGGTTATTGTTGTTTTTGTTTAAACTTTGATTTTTGTCTTTATTTATTGTTTGGACAAAAGTCTTTAATTTCTTTCACATGAAATTATTTTAGTCATTTTGTTTTAGACATAGTGAGTCAATACTTACTAATGATTGTTTTTATTATTTTGTATTATAAAGACTTAACTAACTCTAACTCACACTCTTCAAAATACTATGACTTTAATATTTTCATGTGAACAACTTTTCTCTTTAGTTACAAAAACGGGGTACAGGTTCTTTTTAAATTTCATCTCTAAAATTTCCACAGGTTGGCCACATACAGCAAACTACATCAATTATTGTAATACCCTTTAATATATAATTAAAAATGTAGTTTCTTATAATTATACCAGGCAAAGAAATGGATATTCTGTCAAATTTTCAAGTGTTTGTATATAACGGTTTAAAAGATAAGGCACCCTGGGGACCCTCTGATTTATAATTTTGAATATTAATACTTGTTACTATAACGGTCATAGCAATCGATATTCTGTCCAATCTGCAAGCGTTTGTCTGTAACGGTTCGAAACATAGACCCATATAGATTAATTTACATCGCCCATGGGGAAACCCTTTAATTATTAGATTTATTTCTACGTAAAAAACATGTTTCTTGTATGAGGACATCCTTTAATTTTAAAGATTATGGACTGTTTTTAAAACGGGACCAATCTGTAAGCACACCTTTTAAATAAAGAAAAAAATTTCAAAATCGATTTAGAAGTGACTGAGTTCTGCTGGCGAAAACGTAAAAAAGCAACATTCGGTTGAAAATAAAAATGGAAAGTTATAGTCCTCGGTCATGTTCTAAAGGTAGATAATTGAACCTGTAACAAGAAGTAACCTTCAAGGCAATACAATTGCGCCTAAGTCAGAAAATCTTATTAAAATTGTGATATTGATATTTTTAATTTAATAATTTAAAACTTTTTGTATCTAATCTGTAAGACCTAGCGCAACTGGGAAACAGTGCTGCTAATATGTTGCACTTTTTCAAATATGCAATATTGAAAAGTAGATACCCCACACTTTCAGAGTATTTGACGGCTAACTTTTTACTCTGTTTTTTATTCGTCCGTTTAATTCTCTTCGTTCTCTGTTTTTGTCTAGTCTATTACAATAGTGTTGCACCTCTAATAAAAGCTTCTACTTTTGTTGTGCGCATGTCTGTTCCTGAGCCCCACATTTGCCCGTCCTGTGTGATCATTCGCCCCGAATGCTGGGTTCCAATTCTTCATATATTCTGCTACTCTATTCGTTTTGCGACCTCAACCTCATAATGACCGTAATTCATTTCTTTCCCCAGCAAAAAACGTGGAGTAGTTTAAAAATCATTTTAAATAAGTTATTTTAATTATATTTTATTAAGATATAAGTTCTTTTTTTCTAGTTAAGATATAATTTTTGAAACATCTTGAAACAAACTTGAAACATGATAAATTCATGAAATTTGTATTATTAAAAACTGGCCTTAAAACAAAATAAGATAAAATAAGTTTAAAAATCTATTTTCATTTTATTACAACAAATAATTATTAATTAAAATTATATTAGTTGCCTTCATTTATTTTTAACCGAATTCAAAAAAACAAGAAGGTTATACAATTCGACTGAATGTTCCTTTTTTTATATTTGTGCCTCCAGAACTCAGTCATTTCTGATCCGATTTTGAATATTTTTGGTAATATGATAGATTATGCTTACAGATTGGTCCCATTTTAAAAACATATAATTATAATTCATAATCTTAAAAACTAAAGGGTGTCCCCATACAACCTACATATTTTTTACGTGTATTTTCAATTGTTAAGGGCGCTTCTGTAAAATTTAAAATGACTGCGTATTATTATAGCTCCTAAAAACAAAAAATTATACAAAAATAAATCTAAAAATTAAAGCGTGCCCCCACAATTGATGTAAATTTACTTATATGGGCCTATCTTTTGAACCGTTTTAGGCCAACTCTTGCAAATTGGACAGAAAGTCGATTGCTATGGCCGGTATAGTAACAAGTATTAATATTACTAGAACGTCTACTACTTTGTCTGGTATAATAAGAAGTATACAAATGTTATATTATAAATTAAATAGTTGAAATAATCTGTTGTATATGGGCAAACTGTTGAACCGTTACAGACAGACGCACAGAGGAGTATTTGACCCAAAAAGCTGGCCAAAATTATTAAGCGTGGTTTTTGTTTTAAAAGTTAAATTTTTTTGATAGTTTTAGCTTTAGTTTGATAAAAAAAAAAGGTAGTGGCAGATTATTATTGGGTTAGTGTTATTTTTGACACCCCCCACCCACCAAACATCCACCCAACCACTATTTAGAACTTTGTTTTTTTTTTTTCATTTTTAAGAGAATTTATTTTTATATATATGTTGTGCAGTTTTACAAAAATTATTTATTATTACGTATGCCGGTCTCCCCCTCGCATTCCGCCAAAATTTCGTTTGCAACTGTTCTTTATTCTAAGAGCAAGTCAAATTAAATTTAGATAGTCGAACTATTGTAGTTGTGTAGATACAGGGAAATAAAACATAGCTTTTTATGGATTTTGCAATGTCTCCTTTCTCAAAATTATAATTTATCCAATATTAAATATTTAAAAAAATTGGTCTCGTAGCTTGGCTTTCTATAAAAAATAAACAACCAAATAAGCAAAAACATGTTTACTTCTGATAATTATTTTATATTATTAAATACTCATCACATGAAAGAATTAAACTAATTTAAAAAATCAAAATTATGATAATGTCATACGTATTTCATCATGGGCATTAGCATCTGTATCAGGAAGTAGTAGTTGAATAGTATCTGATAAAAAAGGTTTTTTGTGTATTGCAGCTTAAAAAAGGGTCACCTTTTCAAGAAACTGAAGTTCTTCATAATCCAACTGCAGAGATTGCAGAGAGATTGCAGCTTCACTTCCGCTAATGTCATTTTTTAGCAATGAGCAGCATGGATATACATTTTTGTTGGCATTGTATAATATTCATATTGGTTTTTCGTGAAATCAGCATTTATAAACAATGCTAAAACACCCTCCGCTGAAAGCTTATTTACTCGGACCTCGGAAGCTGTAAACGATCGCTTGAAAATTTTTGCTTTTCTTGGAGATCGTGTTATATCCATTATTAATTTAGCCGCATCACTATGTCCCGCTGCTCTCTGGCTCATTGATGCAGCAAATTTGATCTTCCCTGTTGTTAATTACTGACGAATTTCTTGCGTTTTTTTCCGTTTTGCTCTTTCACTTGCTTCGTTAAATTCTTTTTTTGGTCGCCCTGAAGATGAACTGCCAAATACTGATATTGTCACAGTTTCTTCCAGCCATTTAGCATACCTGCTTAAAAATCGGTCCTCTTTTCCTTGTGCTAAACCCCAATACTTTTTGAAATTTATAACACACTGCTTTATTGCTTGTATATCCCCATCTCCTTGGCATTCTGAAATCACACACAATTTAATAGCTAAAAACTGCAACTATTCGTCAATGATTCTAGCATTAGATTCCTGTACTATTTGGAATAACTCAAATCTTGTGTAAATTTTTTCCATGTTATCTCTCAAAGTTGCAAAACTCTTATAATAAGAATAAGAATAAGAATAAGAATAAGAAATAAGCCATATATGTATATTTTTCAAAGTGCATTTTTCTTTTACTTAGTTAATAACCTGAATTGAAAGAAATTCCTTTTTTAAGGGCAGGTAATCCATCATGTTGGTAGTTGCTAAAAGTGTTAAATAATATTTTACACCAATAATTCGAAAAACACAAAAGTTTATGACGACAATAAAGCATAAGAAAAAGTGCCTTATGAGCAAAAATAGAAAAAAGGTAAAATTTTCAAAAAATCACCAAAAATAATGGCGCAAACTTGCGCAAACTTTTTTTCTTTTTTCTTAAATTAGAGATTTCATATTTTATTGTGGTATATAACATTATTTGTACAACAGCTACCTTCATTTTCAAAAAGCTTTTCCTTTTTTGTTTTTGTTAAGAATTAATATATTTAAATACATAGTTTTTTTTTATAATTAAAATTTTAAAAATAAATATTTAAGATAATTTTTTCTTTTTAAATATTGAAAATAGCTGCTGATGAAATCTTTCAGGCAAAAAAAAATTAATGTAATATCTCTATTCGTTTAGCCTTAAAAAATATCATATAAATATCTTGAAATCGAAAAAATTCAATAAAAACGCATGCAATTTTCTTCACTTTCCTGACTTTGACAGCGTCCCACAACTACAAATCTTAACTTACACCCTTTAGATTGCACGATATGATGTAGAATTTTGTTCTCTATCGATCTGCTTTTTGGGTCAAATACTCCTCTGTGAGACGGTTAAAATTTACATAGAACCTGATTGCTAAATCTACTACAGTAGCAAGTATATAATTTGAATTTGCAAATTAAAGAGTGACCCTATAGTTGCTGCAATTTGTTTTATATTGCCAAACTAATAAACAGTTGAAAAATCTAAAGTTTGGAGATATAAGTGTGTCCCAATAATTAATGTTATCTATTTTATGTGGCCATACACTTGAGCTGTTATATGCAGACAGATGAAATTTGTTTTGAAGTCGGTTTTTATTCGCAAAAATTATATTTTAAGAAATTATATAAAACACAAAATATGAAAAAACGTATCCTAATCATCAAATTATCACTGGTTTTAAGCATTATTGTAAATGCTAAGCCGTTTTGCTCGCCAACGAAAAGATAATGTTAAAATCATATGTTTTCCCCTAAATTGAACCAGTTTATTTCAAGTAAAACTCATGAATTTCCTACTTCTTTTGCTGGAATTGTACGGTCCGAAATAATCAGTGTTAAGCTCCAAATTGGGTTCGCGTAATTGCTACTTATAAATTTTCTTTACACACAGGTTCATCGAAACGCTTTTTGTTAAACGTATTCCGGTTTTCTATCTGTATTTTGTCAATATTAAGTTAAATTAAAATTTTTATTTAACTAGGTCTGTCAGATTATATCATACATTTGAAGCTGATTAGCATATCCATAGCTCTTTGAATTATGGCATAAAAGCATAAAATCGAATCATTTTATACTTTATCGCTGTAACCATATGAGTTATGAAATATAATTAAATCTCAATACTTGAACTTCTTCACAGACAAAATCACTCCTTAAAGGTACGCTTAGACTACGTGTACCAGTCAATGTCAAAACTGCTATCCATATGTAATATCGTGTCTATGTCAAAATCAGTGTTTAACATACGGTGTATAATTTTTATATTCATAACCGCATATGTTACGCACATATGACATAACTTCCTATTGTTAAAAAGAGAATTGAAATACTTAAACAGTTGCTTTTGAAGTGTGTTCTGAGTAAAACGAAAAAGTGAGATGAATTAAATAATGTTAAATGCAGCATAATTGCAATAGCAACTTTAACAAAAAAGAAAAAAACGGCGAGAGACAAAAAGCTTGTAAAGTAGTGGCATTACTAGTGTTATCTACAATTTAATTTTTAAGTGAGTACTATTTACGATTTAAGTTTAATTAAGACTGTCTTTCCTTATTAAAATTGCGGTAATGTATATTAGAGTTGTGCACTAAGGTATTTGGCTGTATTCGTTCAAAAGAGCTGGTCACGACTTCAAACCTGTATGTTCAATTTAGATACTTGGCATAGTTCGTATACAGTACATGCTATGAACTTCATATCAAGATATCCCCAAATTTTTTTGCTTATTTTCACATAAAAACTTGTTATTTGCCCCAATAAAGCATTTAACATACCACTCTTGCTCATGGATAATTGCCCATGCATGACATAATATCTATTAAATGCAAGTGTTATTTATAAGCTGCAAAACGGAAACACATTTCAAAATTTTCAATCAAGGAAAACAATCTTGTAAACATAGCATATATGAAATCATTATTTCAAACCCATAAGAATTAATTATTTCCAAAAATTGTTCCTTCTGGTATTTTTATATAAATTTACAAGCAGAGAAAACACACGGTTGTGATATGGTCACAATAGCCATATTATATTCCTTCTGAAAATGTATCGCTGCGAAAAATTAATAATAGTTGTTTTCAACAAATCTTTAGTTATAATAAAGTACTTTTGTTAACTCTTAACCATTACATGGTTAAGGTGTACAAAAAAGCAACATTGATGGTTTTAACTTAAACATATTCGAACCACAACCAAATTTGTATAACTTCTTAAAAATAATATAATATATTTAAATTTAATTTGTATTAAACTGTTATTTGAATTGAAATATTAAAAATAAAAATTTAAATATAAACACGCACGACACAGCGTACGTATATTTATGTTTAACTCATAACAGTCAGTATGATACTGGAACAGCATCTATAATGTTGTGAGTAAACAAGTAAGAATGACTAAAACAAAATTTGCAATCGTGTCCAATTGATGATTGGAACAAAAGCAAATAGAAATGTACAAGACGAAATACAGAGAGAACAGTGAAGAAATACTTTGGTTTGTGTGAAAACTTCGTCTAACCAAATTAATATTGACATGAATACTAATCGTGTTCTTGTTTACAAAGTTAGTTGGTTAAGAAGTATGCGAAAAGTGTTGATGATGCGTCTAATTTTTCATGTTTTCTTTTGAAAACATCCGCATACATTTGTAAAATAAAATTATTGTTCCAAATGACATGCTGCCTCGAAGGACATGGACCTATCATGCTGATTTCCAGTCGCACTATACTACACTATATCTGATCTATATCCTATCATTTGGCATATTTTTTTTTTTTTGTGAAATCAAGTGTGCCTCGGCAAACAGATGGATAGAAAATTTTTTATAATAGGTAATTAAGTGTAGACTAATTCACTTTTGGGGAATGAACTTCCCAACTATATTACCAACAGAATGATTTTAACAAGGCATGCAGGTTTTAAAATCAATTACTGAGAGTTGATTCACTTAAAGACCTAGTACAATTACTACTTCCTTCTTTTGCGAACTAATGTAACGTGTTTTGTAACAAAACATGGCAATCTGAAAAGTAAATCATTATATTGCAAGTACTTTTTACGGTAATGTCTAATTTTTTTTCTGGCTCCTTAAAGTGCCACAAACGTAACACAAACGTTATACAACCACTATCAAAACATAAAGTTTAAGAAACCTATTATTTTTATAAAAACTAATCTATATTAAAACATCTAAGAGTGCAATATTCGGCTATGCTAAATCGTATATACCCTTTACCATAAATGTAAATCTAGTTTAGTGAAGTAAATACAATCAAGAAAACAAATATTGGGTGACAGAGAATTAAAAAATAAGAAAAACAAATGAAGTATTATATGTAATTTTACATAAAAGCGAAATCAGCTCTTTATAGGTTAAGCATTTTTTATATTTTTTTAGAAATTCCCTAAAGAAATTGTTACAAGCATTCTATTGAAAAATTCAGCTGCCTAAAACTCGAAAGATATAACCTAGCGCCAATTTCTTCACTGAGGTCTTTTTATGTATAATTCTTTATCGCCCCATATATTTGTTTTTTTTTTATTACTTTACTAACCTAGATTTGTTTCAAATGATATTGAAAAATTAGAGACAGGCGTGTTGTTTTGCCGCTGCCTCGAAAGACGTGGACCAATCTTGTTGAAACTATATCTGATCGATTGGTGTATTAAAATTTTCTTTATCTCAGCTAGTGCCCCGGCAAATTTAGTTTCAACACTAACACGGACGGACAGACGGACATGGCTCAATCGACTTTGCTATGAATAAGAATTCAGAATATATACACACAAACGGAATGACAAACTTAGATATATACTTGTTTTGTTTGTGGTGAAGGGTATAAAAATGCTTAAGTATTCAAATTTTGTCATTCGTCGCTTATTATTTCTTCAACAGAATGTATTTAGGTTTTCCCAGGGATGCTGTTGCGTCTACGAAACGTTAGTGGTTGAAAAAATCATATTAACTTTTTTTAATGGTAAAACTTTTTTTTTTATTATTATTAAAAATCGCACTTGATCAATAAGAGGGTAATAACTCAAAATTTTTAAAATTTAACTTTTTGCAAGAAATCCAATAACAACTTCATTATCTATCTTCTGTAAAAATGTCAATGCATTTCGACAACTCTTTCATCTCTAAAACATTTGAGACCATTTTCGTGATTATGTAGTCACTACCTTCATGTCAACAAAAAAGTTATATTAATACAAAAGTTAACATAGAAATGAATCGTGTATTTTCATAAAAAACTATTATTTTGAGTTGATCCTTTTTTTTTAAATAAAAATAATCAAATTGTTTTATTAAAATTTGGTTTAATTTTTTAGTTGATACTGCTTCGGTGATAAAATTTGTGACATTTGTGTCAAAAATAAATAATAAATAAAAAATAGTAAATAAAATAATAAATAAATATAAATATAATAAATAAATAAATTAATACATAACATAATAAAAAAATAATATATGTATGTAGATATAATAATAAATGTTAATAAATATAAAAAATAAAATATAAAATAATAAATAAGAAATAAAATAAAAAATAAATAAAAAAATAATAAATAAAAAAATATATTTTTTGCAATACTGTACAGTTTTAAAGGAAAAACAATGTAAATATAAAGGATTTTTTATAAAAATATGCTTTCTGCTCAAGCTAGTTGGGCCTACAAATTTAAGGTGATTAAAAACAATTTTTAATCACAAATTTCACCCGACGTTTCGTCGATTGTTTGTCAACTTTTTCAAGGGTTGTTGTAATTTTAAAACGTTATTAATTTGAATTACATTTTTCATTAAAACAAAAACAGAAACATAAAAACAGTTTACAACAAACTTCAAAAAACAATGATGTATTCCGATTTTCTAATTTTCTTAAAATTTTACCACAAACAGTTTTTTACCTCTACTGAAAATTTTAAAATTTTGTGGTAATAAATATAAATTTAATAAATGTGGAAAATCCACTTAATATCTTCTACCTTAATGTTTGTTTTCTTGTTTAAAGAATAAAGCATTGAATTTATTGTAAAAAATAATTTATTTTTCAAATGATTTTAGCTTATACCATGGTATAAAAATAGAAAGTAGTTCTACTTTATCTTTTCGTCGCCATATTCACGTACTGACGTTTGCGGGAATTATGAAAAGTTGTGCTGCTGTTTTTTTTATTCGTTTTATATAACATTTCAAAAGAAAAAAATATATTCTTAATATAAAATTAAAAACAAATTTAATTA
Organism: Gymnosoma rotundatum; assembly: GCA_916610165.2. Taxonomy (NCBI): domain Eukaryota; kingdom Metazoa; phylum Arthropoda; class Insecta; order Diptera; family Tachinidae; genus Gymnosoma; species Gymnosoma rotundatum. Next base: position 140,912,445 of record OU744336.1, on the reverse strand, counting down.
AATAAATAAAACAAAATAAATAAATAAAATTTAAAACTGAAATTTAACAAAAAATAAGATAAGTTGTCTTTTTCCTGACTGCAGCACTACAAGACATTTTTGCAAGAATTCTGCTGTAAGATTTTTAAAAATGAGTCCGACTTGCCAAAGACACCTTTAGTGTTCATTATATTTTGAAGAAGATGGTATTGTTATGGAAAAGAGAAATGTACAAGTGAAGAAAAATGCCTTTGCAGACTACGAAAGGTAAAATATGGAATAGAATTTCTAGCTTTAGTTTCTGTTAAAAATACCGCTTTCAGGACAAAAAAAAAAAATAAGTGCAAATAATTACCATGTTGAAGATGATGATACAGGATGTGTGGAAAGGTATTTAAAATAGATAACCACATTACAAAATAATGTAACTATAAAACCAAACACCACTTATTAATTTAGATTGCATGCTGATCGATCTGGTGTGTCAAGAAATTTTTGCGGAAAACTTTTACAATAGGTACTCAAGCTGAGTAAGTTCGGTTTTGCTTTTATTATAATTAATATTTGAATAGTTACTAATTTTATAACTTTCATTTTATTTAGTATTTCTTTGGAAGATTATCGTTTTAGCAGATATAAAAATAAAAACTCTTAAAGAAAAAATTGCTGTTTTAGAGTTGAAGCTAAATTCGTTTTTGAAAAATGAAACTAACTACATTGCTAGTCAACGCACGAAATTTCTCAAGATGTTTGTATATACTCAGCAGGAGCTCGTTGCTACAAGTTATTAAGGAAAAAAGAATTTTTGCCACTACCATTTCCATCAACCCTACGAAGATGGGATTTTTTATTATGCGTAGAGCCTGAAATACAAACTAATTTATTAATGTCAAATGAGATCGTTAGAAATTCTACTTGAAGGTAAATTGTGTGTTATCTCTTTCGACGAAATAAAATGTAGAGAGGAATGGGCATACGACAGCAAAAATGAGTTCATAATGGATCCACGAAGAATGTTTCAAGTTGCAATGATACGCGTATTAAGAGGTAGTTGAAAGCAGCCTGATTCTTACAGCTTCAATTTTAAAATGGTTCGCGAAACACTGCTGCAAATAATTGCAGAACTTTTTAAAATTGGCTTCACTGGGGTTGTAGCCGTGAGTGACTTATGTCCTGAAAATATGCAGCTAAGGAAGTCATTGAACATATCACCACAAAACCCATTTTTTAATCATCCTTTCGATGACAAGAAAAAAGTTTACTTTTTTGCTGATGTACCTGATTTAGTCTAACCACTAGGGAACCATTTGGTAGACAATGGGTTCTTTTTTAAAACCAAACTGTTCACAAAGTATGTGTTAGAAGATCTTTTGTCATTATGCAACTTTGATTTAAGTATATCAAAAACATTTACTTTTTAAATGCGGAATGTAAAAGAAGCTTGTTTTTTATACTTTTACATATTACAACCATCTTATAATTTAAAGTTATAACATTTTTACAGCAAGACACAAAGTGAAATTCGCAATTTTCACATGCAACAGCCTCCGCATTTATAAGGTGTACACAACTAGGAATTTGCTTCGATGACGAAAACTTTTTACTATGTTCTGAGTTATTTCAAATTATTAATGACTGGTTTCATATCTTTAATTTAAAAATACCTCAAAAAGATTCTCGCCCTTTAATTAAAGTTTCTGGACTATCACTTCCTAAGCAAGACCGAGTTTTAAAGTCTATGAGTGATGCTACATTGAAGTTTTTTCCAAATCGTGCAAACGGGGTTCTTTTACCTTTTCAACGCGGAATTTTGCAAAATAATAATGCCTTCTTCAGGGTCAGTACAACATGAAAGTTGAATCAAGACTGCTTAGAAAATTGTTTTAGTTCGATCCGACAAAAGGAAGGGCTGCATGACCATCCAACTCATCTCCATACATATTTTTTTGAAAGTAACGTCTTAATTAAAGTTTTTCCTGCACAGGACGCAACGATAATATTTTAGGTAATGAAACAAATGTGATAGATTGTCAAGATAACTTGATAGAGTTGTCAAATATAGAGAAAACATTAAGCCATGAAATATATGAAATATTAAAATAACACTTGTTGAAGAAGAACAAATTGAGGTAAATTATTTAATTTACATTATATCACGAGCTTAAAGAACAACAAGAAACCGAAAAACTTTGTCACGTTTCACCAATAGAAACCCCTGCTGAAATTTTTGCTTAAAACTTACAATGACCAAACGAGATGCCAAAGGCTGGAAAAATTGTCTTATTCACCTCCATGTTACCCACGGGTTCATAGCCACCTTCTATTGGCTGTCCCTTCCAATCGCCCGGCACACTGGCAACTTTGATATGTGCACGACTAAGCTCGCGGGCTTGGGTGGTGGTTCGTTGCGGGCTACGGCAGGACAACGGTGTGACAAAAATTGTACCAGTTCCTTAGAAGACACTCTACTTGCGATTATTCCGACCCTGATGTTATGGGCCGTTGCGGTACCCCCCCCCCCCCCCATGGCCGTGATAGCCGACCAAGAATTTAAACTACCTCTAATGACACCTTCACTCGATACCTTACCTGGATCCCGTGTTATTCACTCTTACAAAAGCATGATTTGAAAATTTCAATGGATTACAAGAAAATTATTACAAGAAAAAATTTTACATCAAGATGATTCTTAAATTATTTTTAAAAATAAAATTTAGGCACCCTACGTTCGAACGGTATTTACAAAATCTAATAAACTATGTTTTACATTTTGAATTTTCGTGTTTTTATGGGATATGATTTATTTACATTAATCTGCATTCATTCAATTTAACTTAGGGAAATTTGGATAAACCTAAAATTTTATCAATTAAATTATATAGCGTATCTACTTACATATTTATAAATTTATTTATTTATTTATATTTATATATATATATATATATATATTATATATATATATATATATATATTCCGTTAATTTTTACTTCATTTCAATTAATATATTTTATTTTGATCCTAAATTAATGAAATTATTTTGCAATTAACAATTCGCGATTTTATCTTTACTGCGGTTTGATTACTTCTGATTAAATTTTAGGAATTTAAGCTTTGTTTTACTCTTCACTTTTATCGAATTAATTTTGTTCAAATTTAGAATCAAAAAAAACATGCTGCTTTTCAATTTTTATCAAATTAATTTGGAGCTAACTTTGGTATCTAAAACTTATGTTTTTTTAATTTTTCTTGAATTAAATTTTGAATAAATTGAGAATCTAAAAAGGTTAGATTGTTAAATGTTATTGAATCAAATTTTAATTAAATTTCGATTCTCAAAAATGTTTATCGCTTTTCGATTTCTATTGAATAATTTTGATACTTTCTATTGAATTAAATTTTGAATAAATTTAGAATCTAAAAAAGTTAGATTGTTAAATTTTATTGAATCAAATTTTAATTAAATTTCGAATCTCAAAAATGTTTTGGTCTATTGTAATGACTATTAACCGGGCTATTGTGTGCTCCAAATCGAGCGTGCCTTAAAAGGCACAGAATGGGTGCCGTTGAATCGCCTAGTGGTACTACTGGGTGATTAAGAACTTGGTGTTTTCGTTGGGCCCAAGCTCAAAATCTCCTGCCTCTCACTATTTTACTCAACGGCGCGACCTCCGTAACGATCGCAAATAAAATAAGTGAAACGGTCGGTTTTCTTTTTAACAAGGCAAAGAAAACCGCCAAAAAAAACTTAAAAACGCTCGAAAGAGACTTACGCGAACCGAGTTTTGTACGCTACATCGGTACTACCTAACGACATGAATCTACTCTACTATAAACTATTATATACTTATCTGTAGTCTTGATGTGGTGTTGATGCGACTGATGAAGTTTTTGCAGCCTGTTGGTGGCTCCAGATGGTGTAGTTTCTGGCTGATGTGTTGGCTGAATTGCTAGCAATCTTGCTCCGCCGAAATGCTTCTCTTCGTCCCGAATAGTTTGCGCGTACCGACGTGAGGGTTGCTGGTTGCTGTTCGGGCTAGCTCCGGATAGTGCGGTGATGCAACTGGAACTGTTGATGTTGGGCTATTGCGGTGGTGATTGGATTCTGCGCTGTGGTTGTGATGATGGTTGACTAGCTGTTTAAACTGGGCTATTGTGGACTGGGGTGGGGGATGATGTTGGCCTAGCCCTTTTTATCCTGGGCTGAATCCTAATCTGCTGTCGTTGTTGATGTCTACCGATCACGAATTTCGCGCACCATTCCCACTCACAGTCCAAACAAGAAAGACCGGAAACAAGCCAGCGCCTAATTAAGTTGGCGGCTTGTCATATTTCTCAAACAGAACTGCAGCCAACTTTGCTTGACAGTGCTGCAATTTATGCCACTACGATACAACACTGCGCTTGTGTTGCCATAGGGCTGTACGCATGTGCGCCAGTGAAATATTACAACTTTTAGAGCAAATAAATCTTTTAAATCAAATAGAATATGATGGTCTTAAAAACTTTACGGGATATATTAATTAAAAAATGGGATTGAAGAAATTTCTTTTTCAAACATTTTAGGAAAAAGATCAAAATTATACATACATTTGTAAATGACTTATTTGAGGGTTACCTTTATAAGTCAAACAAGGAATTTATGGAAGAAATAGAAAAACTAAATTTAACTTATCTTAAAATTAATGGAAGTTATTTATATACAAATTATTTTTTTATATTACATTCTATATATTTACCAACGTCTTCCGAGTGTTCAGCACAAAATAGCCATCCACATTCAGCAAAATTTTTGAGTTTTTCTTTTCCTTGTCAAATACTTTAGGAGTCTCCGCAATGGTTGATACTTGGTAAGCCAAAACGCTTTCAAAGACAATTTAGATTGTATAATCATGCATAACTTGGGCTTTTGTCATTCGTGCTTTCCTGCTTTTTTGAGGGTATCACCATTTTTACCATACCCTGCAAAGGATAGGTTTTGCAACGTCGCCAATCCACCAGATTTTAATATAATACTTAGCTGTCCTTGAAGGAGTAAACTCTGTGCGACATTGATACGGATAAAGTTGCTCATCAATTGTTAAATTTACACTCGGTTTATAAATTTGGGATAAATTTTCGTTCCACATTGTCCATAAATCACGAATTGGATCTACCTTATTTTCTTTTATACGTTGACTGCGTACATATATTGTTCTCATCAAATATTAAAAAGAGTATTATGTTGTGGAATCCATGGATTCCCATTGCCTATTGATTTCCATTGCGGCAAAGTGAATATGACTTTGAATGTGCAACTGTGATATTAAAAATTAAATTTAAAATTTTGGTCTTTATGCAATTCAAAGTTTGAAAAATTTTATTTTAGCATAAATTTCATTTAACACGATTTTAAAAAGATAAAATATTTAATTTTATTTCATAAAAATATTAATTATAATAGATTATAGTACATAGGTACCCGGGTACCCCGGGTGCTAAAGAATGTGGATAAAGTTTGGTATTAACATAAGGGTTAAAAGTTAAGGATTTATTTCTGTGTAATTTTATATTTGTGATAAAATACATTTCAATTTCATTTTTATTTATTATACAAATTAGACGTTTTGTTAAATAGTTTCAAAATATTTTTTTTTCTTATTTATACCTGTGGCAACGCAAATTTGTTTACAAAAAATATATTTCAAATTATTCCGGCAAACGTCACAAATTTTTGAAGTGGAACTACCTTTTACTTTTATATCATAATTTATACTGTTAATTCAAAGAATAAACCTTAACTCTTTTTTATAAAATGAATTTAATTTATTTTTAATGATTATAACCATGCTCACCATGCTGGAATTAAGCGTTTGTTTCTAAGTTAACCTGCTCAAGTAAAACAAACACACGTTAAAATTAAGCTTGATATTAATGTTTTTACTAATGCATTAGTTGGTAATCTTCTGTTGTAATCTGTAACAACAATAAATAATACTGTTGCCGTTTGTGTGTATATGGTAAGCAAAACTGAATAAGTTTCTACTTTTATCAATAACAAAGTGACCTACATATACATATATATGTATGTATGTAAAAAGGATGAACAAAAAAAAAGGTAACACATGTATATATATTTGCTGGATTAAACCAAAGATTATGATTTTAATACTATGTTTCCACGGAGCCCAATATTCTTGCTTCGCCATATAAAATCTTGAGAGCGAAGCATTTTGTTTTGAGACGATTCAGCTTGAATCTACTTGCGAAGCATGAAAAATTTCTGTCTTTCCTAATTTTTATCGCAAGTTAATCTGAATATTAAAAGTGCTGTGTGAATATGTGTTAATATAAAAACAAATAATTATATTATAATTTAAAATTTAGTTAATTACAAACACCAAAATTGAAACGAAAAATAAAGTTATAGAACAGAAGTCAATGCGAAGCATGTAGTATGTGTCGTGGAAACGGCATGCTTCGCAATCATGATTCAGAGAGCGAAACAAGTGCTTCATTTCGCCGTGTAAACATGCTATAAGTCCAAAAAGAATTATAAGTATAAAGGAAATTAATTGTTCTTAAGTAATCGCTGCCGATGTTGCTTAAGAGCGTAAACATAGGAACTATCAGTACTGCAGAAAGGGTGTAGTATTTTTGTCTCCTCACAAATATTTAATAGTTCAAAATAAAAAAGTATTATTAGATGGCAATGGGAAAAATTTATCGAAAGAAAAAAATCATGAATTTATGGATAAATATGTATGTTGTTTACATAATATTACTATTTTATTTATTTATTGGCACAGCATTCAATTTCAACTTCATTATAGTTTAATGGTGTTGTTAAAGAGATTTTTAAAAACTAAACATAATTTGATAATCTTTCTTCGAAATGCATTTAGTTTTATTAAAAATGTTAATTATTGTGTCCATAATTTACAAATATACGAAACAGATACGCAATGTAGCTCAACAAAATTATTGCCACACTTTAGTGACAATTTAACATATTTAATTTTATACGTTTAAGTGAAGAAGTCTTTGTGCTTTAAAATTTAAAAAAAATTGGCGTTTTTATTTTGTTATTTTTTGTTTTTGTTCAAAATGGGTAAAAGATAAAAGAAAACCACAGAATCTCAGCAAAACATTATTCTGCATTTGCTCTATCAAGGAAAATCGTATGCTGTGATTGGGGAAATTACGGCTAGAAGCCGTTACACTATCCGAAGCATTATTTCACGTTTTGTGTGTGCCTCAAGATTTGAAAAATAAAAGCATTGAGGCCGACAAAGATCTTTACGTAATCGTGAATGAAACCAGATAATTAGAAAAGTTAAAATAAACATCAAAATAACTTCAACACAAATAGCTGCTGAGATTAAGAAGGAGTTTGGTAAATATATTAATGCCATTACCGTCTGGAGAGCCCCACATGAAGTTAACTACAAATTTCGTGTAGCTAGATGAAAACCTTATATTTCCTTAGTAAACCAAAAATACAAATGATTATTGAGAACATGTTCTATTCCCGCATAAAAGTAAATTCAATATTTTTCGTTCCGGTGGCCGCCAAACAGTGTGGAATAAAGCCAATACAGAATTAGAAAAAAAAACTTGCTGCGAGTGTGAAACATGGTGGTGGGGGAGTGATTGTGTTGGTATTTATTGATGTCATTATGGACAAAGTAAAATATTTGAATATCCTCGAAGAAAATGTGAAAAAGTGCCTTAAAGTTAAATTTTTAACACGATAATGAATTAAAACATTCTGCTTGTATCGTTCGTATGAGGCTTGAATACAATGTTCCACATGTTTTACCACACCCACCACAATCCCCAGACCTTAACCCGATAGAACACTTATGGGAGGAACTGGATAGAATAGTGAAAAAACCGGCAATAATAAATAAGAATGAACCGAAGCAGGCCCTAGTCGAGGAATAATATTGGAGCTGAAGTTACGAAAAAATTGGTAAATTCTGTGCCAAAACCACTGGGCCTGTTACTTAGCAAAATGGGATACCTACTTTATTTATTATTATTATTAATTTTATTATATCGGAAATATTTTATAGTCTTTAATGAAGTGTGCCAATAGTTTTGTACAATGATATTGAGAACTTTTTTTGTTTTTTTATCTCTTACAATAGGGTGATAAAAATATTAAATGAATTAAACTTAATATCTTGACAAATATATTAATCTATCCAATATTTTACGTTATTAAATATCGTTTAAATAAAGGCTTTAAACCAATGATGAAATTGAAATTGACTACTATACCAATAATTTATATTATATGCATATAATATATACAATTAATTGAAAACAAATAAATAATAAATTCTGTAAACTTGTAAAAGAAAAATTGTGTTATTTTCTTCTCATGTAACTTGCTGCTCAAATCGAATAATTCTTGTAATATTTATAAATCGCTTTGAGTTATAATATAAGGAAAAATAATTCTTTTGCCTGCATTTGGATACGGTGATAAATAGAGCTAATGGCGTGTCAATGATAGACAAAAAGCAAAAAAAAATTAACGCTAAAAAAGCTACAATGTTCACGATGTTAAAATAAAATTCCCAACCTCTTAAAAAACAAACTTACACATGCTTTTATTTTTACAAAAAACCGAAGGTGCTGTTAAATGAGATAAAAACAGCTTTAGCCTTTTTTATATTTAGAACAGTGATGCGCAAAATATAAAATGTATTTGTATTGGTGAGAAATATAAAGTTACACTATGAGAAAAGTTGTTTAATAAGAAAAACGGTGTTAGTTAGTAATATTAAAAAATATTGCACATAAGCAAATAATATAAATTTAAAGTATTTTAAATTTAAGTCAAAAAATTTTAGTTTAAACAAAATTTAGTAGAATTATGTTATAAAATAATTTAATGAGAAAAATGCTGTTACTTGGTAACATTATAAAATAGCGCACATAAGCAATTAAATTAAAGTTTAATTTAAATTCAAGTAAAAATTCTAATTCTTAAATGTAAGAAAAGTTGCTTAGTGAAAAAAATATGTTACTTGGTAACAGAAAAAAACTAAAATATTTTAAATACAAGTAAAAATTCTTATTAAAGAAGTTATAATAAAAAAATCTCATAAAAATTATATATGAACTATTCTATTTTCATGTTTTTTTCAATTTCGAATGAGCATAATATTTTTTAAGTTAACCGAGTAAACTCTGTTCCTTCGTTCTTTCGTACTTTGAAGTTCTAAATTCAATTTATTTTAAATAGCGGCTAAATCAGCTAAAATTGCAAGATCTAAGATAAATTCTGTTTTAATTCTTTAATATTATATATATTATGAAAAGTTCAAAAATGCCTTTTTAAAGTATCCTATCTCTTTTTTTTAATGTTTTTTAAACATAAAAGGCATTGCATACCGCCAAAAGCATTTTTTGCTGTAAAAAATTAAAAATTTTTTCTTTCAGTGTGTCAAAAGAAAAATTTTATACATCCACGCACATGTGCATTCGTCGATATTAAATCGACGACTAAACAAAAGAGCATAAGAATGTGTGTAAATTATTTTTCCACAATTGTGGTATGGCTTGCGCATCACTGATTTAGAATCGACTTTAACGCCAAAAGTATATTTTAAATTGTGTATGAATGGGTTAGAGTCGACTCTAAAGTAAAACCGACTTTAGCTGGCTTAAAGTATACTTTATTTTTAACAGAGTAAGTAAATGCGCAGAACAGAGCAGCTCTTTTCTGCTCTTTTGGCTCTTTTGCGAGCAGAGCATTAAAAAGAGCAATGCCCCTGGCTCTTTTTATGCGCTGCTCCTTTTTTTGCGCAATGCGCAAAAGAGCGGTATAAAACATATTTTTTGCTAACGTGAAGATTATAATGTAAAAATCAATTCAATAAATTTTTTATTTGATTTATGTGTTTGGGACAGTTTAGAAGATTTTTTATCGTTTTTTAAATATAGCTAATATTCAAATGAAGGTTGGAGGAACATATGTATATTTATTTTATTATATTATTATTTTATTTATATAATTGTCTATTTATGTACTTATATTTGATAGATATGTTTGTACGCACACATAAATGTATGTATGTACATATGTATGTGTGTATGTAAACGTATGGAAGAATAGTGTTATATATTTTTGTGGTCTACGGTTGTAGTTTATTTTTAATTATTGGTAAGTAGTGGAGTTCCTTGTAAATTTAAACAAGAGTTATACGAACAGCTCATTAATAAAAATGTGAAATAAGTGGTGTTATAAAAAGTAAGTTTTAAGGGTAATAATTTGCTTAGCTTTAACATTATTGCAATTATACCTACAGAAGGAATTTTTGATGTTTACTTGTAGGTATCATAAAATAATTATTTTTATTTGGGTTTTTTGTTTCCCCAATTGTTTTCTTGATTTAAATTTGCATGTATTATTTGATGTTGTGGTTTTTCTAACAGTAGATGTGCTTTGTTTTTAATTTAGGTATGGGATGTTTAGTAGTGCATTTGTTTTTGTTTTATTTCTATCTTCATTATAGCTTGCCTTATTTTTTGTTGTAAACGGTAAATTTGTTTTGCTTATGTTTTAGGTATGGGATGTTTACTTGGGAATTTGTTATTGTTTTATTACTATCTTCATAACAGCTTGTGTTGTTTTTGTTGTTAAAGGGTAGATTTGCTTTGCTTATGTTTTAGGTAGGAGATGTTTACTGGCGCATTTGTTATTGTTTTATTACTTTTTAATTGAATTGATGGTAAAACACCAAAATATTGGTGCTAATAACAAAACTATAGAATTTATAATATTGTTGGTAAAATTAAATTTCCTTGTTAACATTAATGAAACAAAATTCGATCGTTTCTACCTTTTCCTCAATGCAAATGTTTAATATACCAGAACCGTAATATAAAATATAAAATAAATAAATTATTGTAGGTATAAATATAAAGAAATTTTTTAAACATATGAAACAATTGCTTTCATATGAATTTAATAGGTAAAGAAAATTTCTCTTATTTAGTAGCAATAATTTCTTGCCTTACAATTACTTAAGAAGTAATAAAACAATAACAAAAGCACCAGTAAACATCCCATACCTAAATTATAAACAAAGCACATCTACTGTATTGAAAAACCACAACAACAAATAACACATGCAAATTTAAATCAAGAAAACCATTGGGGAAACAAAAAACCCAAATAAAAATAATTATTTTATGATACCTACAAGTAAACATCAAAAATTCCTTCTGTAGGTATAATTGCAATAATGTTAAAGCTAAGCAAATTATTACCCTTAAAACTTACTTTTTATAACACCATTTATTTCACATTTTTATTAATGAGCTGTTCGTATAACTCTTGTTTAAATTTACAAGGAACTCCACTACTTACTAATGATCAGAAACAAATTGCAATGGTAGACTTAAATTTTAACTAAAAACCCAATAATAATAACAATAAAAAATGTTATTATATTTGGTCTATCGTAACATGTACTATTTTGTGTGTACAATTATTTTCATTTTTCCATGTACTTTTTTCCAACCACGAAGTTATTTTAATTTTTCAAACGCACCACTGTTACTATCAAAAGTAGCACGAACAAAAGAGCTGCTCTTTTGGCTCAATGCGCAGAGCAAAGAAGCCAGAAATGAAATTGAATGCGCATTGCTCAAAGAGCAGGGCATGAAAAGAAGGAGCAAGCGCAATGCGCATAAATAATTGGCTCTTATTTTCTGCTCGCTCTTTTGCCAATTGCTTGAAAAAGAGTGCGCAAAAAAAAAACAGTGCGCAAGAGCAGAAGAGCGAGCCAATCTGAACCCTGATTTTTAACTATAAATATGGGAATATTTTTTCTAGACTTTATTGTAGAGTTCTGTAAACAGTGTTAAAAAATTTCCATGTAAATTGTGCATATGTATATACAGTGTGCTGACAATTGTTTTAGTACCATTAAACTGGTAAAATTATTTGCTTTCACATATCTCTTACTTACTAATCCAACGTCATAACTCAAAATTTCATATTATAGAGTTAATTATACAGAATTGTTCGCCATTTCATCTTGTATATTGGGTATACTTTTCATTTTAATGTCTTTTGTACTTTCAACGGTTTAAGAAAATACGCCGTTATTTAATTCCATATTTGTCAATAAGCTTTGATTTGTGGAATAAACTTTATAACGTGAAGATCATATTTCTTTCTAAAACATCGTCACATTTCGCTTTGTGACTGCATGTTAGAAAAGGTGATTTTTTTTAAATGTATTGACATGTCGCATATAATGTTGTTTTTTCTCTGAGCTATGGCTGTGTTAATGAAAAATTTTATTAAGTCAAACTCCGGGTTTTTTTTTCATAAGCAACGATACATTTTAGTTTATGACTCCTAGTGTATATATTTTTACAGCAATAATGTCATAATTCAAACGTTTCATATTGTTCATTCAAGCCCTCCCCTTTAATATACAAATGATGAAAGTTTTCTTAAATGCATATTTTATTTATAAATCCTTTTTCTTATTGTAGTTAAGTTAAGCAGTCTAATATTTTTCTAGATGGTGAGTCAAGAACTTTAACTGTGATTATCTCGAAAATAATTTTTATTTTGAGTTATGATGTTCTACTTCTCTACAAGATGACTTATTTTACTACAAAAAAAATTTATCCAACAGTTTTTATGTTATACCAATGAAGACACACGGACAAATTTAACAAATTACCAAAAATACTTGTTTTTCCATATTGGTTACTATTTACATCAACAACACATGAATCAAGTTGTATAGCTTTCCCTCTCTTATGTGTGACGTAGGCATAGAATATTTTTTGTAAACAAACTTCATTTGTGTATGGAAAGTGCAACAGAATTAAAGTAAAAATGGTGTAAATTTATTAAAAATGGTCTCGAAAAACTCACAGGACTAATAAAGCCAACAATAATGTGTTAAAGAACTGAACCAAATATTTTTAAAAAATGATAAAGACGGTCTTCTCATTGAACAAGATTTTGTAAAAGATTTAACTAAACAGGCTCATCATATTAAGTCAAAAATGTAAAAAATACGAAAACGTATTAGCTCCTCGTGACCAAAAAAAGAAAATTAAATATAAAAAATTTACTTTTTAAACATTTTGGTTTTAATTATATTTTGAAAAAAAAATTATTTTACTTTTAGTTATTAAGGTCATTAATAATTATTATATAATTAAGTGTGTATTTCCTTTTAAAAAATTAATTAAGAGTAACTAATGAAATAACTTCTGAAATTAATAATTTTTTATAAGAATTTTCATATAAGCCAAAATTTAAAACTTTTGGTAACCCGAAATAGCTCTTCTTCTTCTCGGGCTTCAAGCCCAAACACAAAATTTTTACTCGCCTATATCTTTTTTCTTCCTACTTAAAATTTTGTTCAAATCGATTCACCCCTTTAAAAGTTATGCAATTATTTCCAGTTTTGCGCCAAAAATCTCCTACATTTTTTGCAACTCATATTAATTTGCATTCTATTGTGACGTAGGTGAACAGTAGAAAATTTTTTTGAATGACTGAATGCGCAATCTTGTTATTTTGATTCATGTCAACAACAAAATTTTCAACATATATTTCATGTACAAAAATGATCTTTATATATATATATATAGTTCTTGAACGATTTTACATAATATGCCATTATTTCTAACGATTCGGTTAGGTTTAATCCTTGCTATACAAAATAACTATAAAGTTCACAATGAACATCTCATCAAACTTGTTTTGAATGCAAACACATACATATGTAAACGTACGTATATACAAAGTTTTATATGAAAATTAATTTAAATTTAATAACAAGTCTGTTCATTTTTATGTATTTTTTTTTTCTTTTTCGTTATTAGTTGAGTGACGTTAGTCTGTCCTGTCATGTTACTAATGCTTTTTAAATACACAATTTGCGTGCACTTTTGTTGTGAAATATATTTTTTGGATTCTGTGACATTATTGTGATGGATGATGGTACAATGATATTAAGGAGAATAAGTTTTATGGTCACATTTTGCAACAAAATAGTAAAAACCCAAAATAAAGTAATTCAAGCTGGATATCTTCACGGATTTATTGTTTTTTAACGACTTCAAAAACAAAAGAAGGTTATTAATTCTTCTGAATTTTGCTTTTTTTAATATTAATGCCTGCAGAACTCAGTAATTTCTGCACCGATTTTGAAATTTTTTGTTATTTGATAGACTTTGCTTACAGATTAGTCCTGTTTTAATAACAGTTCATAATCTTAAAAATTAAAGGGAGTAACCATACAACATACACATTTTTATGTGTTTTATGAACTGTGAAAAGCACTTGTTTAAAATTTAAAATTACGGCGCAACAAAAAGTAATATATAAATAAATCTAAAAATAATAGGGTGTACTCATAATTTAAAAGGTGACGTATATTGACCTATATGAGCCCATCTTTTAAACCTTTGTAGACAATTGCTTAAAAATTGTACAGAATGTGGATTACTATGAACGTTATAATAACAAGTATGAAAATTTTAATGTATATGGCTAAATTTCCGTACTTTTTAAGCCAGTTAGTTAACAAAGATCTTTTTTTGCTAAGTCCGCTATAAGAATAAGAATACACTTCAAATTAAAAAATTAAAGGGTGTTCCCATAATTGATGTAATTTGACCTGCATGACCCCAATAAGAGTTATAAGAAAACTTAAATTAAACCTGCTTTAGTTGCTATTATACTTTGCTCTGAAATCCGGATATCGTTAATGTGAATAATGCAACAATGTTATTTAAGACTTTGCACACTGCGGTAGCTGGAAAAAACAGTCAAGATTTCAAGTTCAAGATTTATTCTGGTCATTTTTTAATTTATAAAATGTTAGTCTAATTGCTCACAATATTAAATTAAACAATATTAATTTATTCGAAGCAATTCAAAAATAAATACCAACAAATTATTTCACTAAATATTAAAATTTGTTAATTTCTTTAAAACATTCTTAAGTACCTTAAATATGTTGTAGATACTAACTATAGTGACTTACCTAAGCTACATATTACTGAGTTTAAAAAATCATTTTACTTTTTCTTTTCTCTAAATAAATCTTTCGATTTCACGTTCGATTGGAAAATCTTTTCTTTTAGCTTTTATTTTTCAGTTTTTATACACAAGCACATTCGTACACTTCACATCCTTACTGTGAACTACAGTCATTTCTATTTGAAAACTTTTCAAAGCAACATCTTACAAGTTGTTAAAAAATTGTTGGATGGATATACATTTCATGACATTACCAACCAGGTGAATATCCAACGAATGTCGAAGGATTTGCTGCACTCTTAAGAAAACAAAGATTAATCATTTAGTAAACAGATTTTGTTATATATAATAATATTAATTACAAAAATTAATTTTTTTATTCTTAGAAAATTATGCCTAAATTTTTTTATTCAAGTCAACTTAACAAACTAAGCATGAAAGTAAAAAAATAAAAGTTTTAACACGCTTTATCATAGCATACCACAAAGAAATTAAATGTTTTTTTTTTTTATTTTTACACCCAAAACAAACAATAAAGAGTTTAATTTCTGCGTAATGAATCTCAAAGTCGATGTACATTATTATACTACTTATGTAGTAAAGTTTCAATTGAATGATTTCACATACATTTACACCTACAAACTCGCTTTTATATGTATGTATTTGATAATCACTTCAGCTTGCTTTTTTGTCTAAATCTATAAGGATTTCAATGAATTTCACTTAAAAATGCTCTTGTCTTTCTTGTTTTAAAATGACTTTCGGTTCATAAGCATTTGACATATTTTACTTTTGCGTATTGACATCGTATATTTTTATTTTACTTAAATATGGTTTTGCCAAAATGAAACTCTCAGTAAATAAGACGAAAAAAATTGTTACACTCGGTTCTTTAACTGATGTGCAAAAAATTGATTCTGTATTATCTCGACTATGAGAAGTTTGTATAAAAAAGTTTTAAACGATATTTGAATGCACAGAATTTATATGTAAAATAATGACACTTAAAGCACCAAAAATGGCATAAGTGTAGGAGAAGTTCATCGAATAATGCATGAAGAACTAAAACACTGGCTTAATATATTTCTAAATAGGGTGAACAATATTACAATACAGTTCATAAGATCTTTGATAAAATCTAATAGTTTTTGATTTTTACAATTTTTGTAAAAATTTTTAATTTTTTTCCAATCAGGATTTGAACCATCGATCTTATAAACTAATGAAAATTCACTTATTTTCGGCTTATTGGTTAATTTTTAAGTTAATTTCTAAATATTTTTAGAAATAAAAATTATTAACAAATGTATGCGGACCGCGTATTTACATTTCATACTTAACTCATCACAGTCAATATGATACTGAACAGCATCTATAATGTTGTGAGCAAACAAGTATGAATAATTAAAAATAAAAAGTTGCATTTCGTGGCTATCCAAAGGCTAGTACAAAAGCAGCAACAAATGTACAAGACGAGTTACAAAGAGAACGACAAAGAAATGCTTTAAGTTGTGTGTGAACTTCGTCCCACCAAATTAACATTAAGATTAGTTGGTTAAATATATGATGTTTACGACGTACATAACATAAGGTAGGTAGATGCGAAGAGTGCTGATGAAGGATGTGGCGGTCGAGAAATTTCATTCTGCTAGCGCCTAATTTTCTTGTTTTCTTTGGAAAACGTCCCAATACATTTGTAATTAATTTTTTTTGCTTAAAATGTTTACAAAAGCTTAATATTGGACAAGATTCCGATTACCTATAACCGTCATGAAAACAAGTATAGATTTTCATAATTATAAATTAAAGGGTACCCCAATAGTTCATACAATTTTATGTATATGGCCATATTTTTAAAGAGTTGTAGACAGGCGGTTGAAAATTACAAAAAACTGTATTGCTAAGTCCGCTATAACAACAAGTATTAAATTTAGATTTAGAAATTAAATGGTAACCCTTTAGTTTATGTAATTTGATGCATTTTGTCAAATTTTTAAGCTGTAATAGATAGACAGCTAAAATCAGTTTTGAAGTCGGGTTTTTTTTAGAAGAATTATTGCAACATACGGATTTCAGATACACATGTATTTTAATAAAAAATTTATAAGTTAAACAATAAGTTTTACTTACATTTTAGCGCCACAAAATATTCGTCGCTAAAAATTGGAATATTTAAATGAAGTAGAGAATACAATATTAGAACAAACGATACATATGCTGCGAATTGAATTTTAAAACCATACCAAATTTAGAGAAAAAGTGTTACAGAATTGCATTTGTTGCCAAAAATCGCTAAACAGATTTTTCGCGACAGAGATTTAGCTTAAGCGATCTATAGAATAAGGCTGCTGATCTCTCTTTGCTAGTTTTGTCTCCTTTATCACACCGAAAATTGAATACAACGCTGAAGTATGGGCCGGAGCTTCAAATACTATTTTGGAGATACTCGACTGTAGGCAAGAGAGAACGAAAAAGCTTATCGCTGGCGGTAAGGTATCCAGCTCTATTGATTCACTGGAGCATTGACGCAATGTTTGTGTGTTTCACCATTTTATCGTAACTTCCACGGAATGTGCTCTTACGAAGTCAATGAATTTGTTCCTGGAAACCGTAATTTAGTGCACGCAATGCGCTCTGCGTCAAGAGCGCATTCAGAAACGGTGAATCGCACTACGCATTTATCCAAACAATTTCTAAGTGGAATATACTGCCTACGGAGGTCTTTCCTGTCACTTTCAGTGTGCAAAGATTGAAATCAAATGTCTACAAGCACTACTCCCTCTATCGCCCTTCCCATAACCTAATTTTCTGGTCTGGCACAATGCATTGCATGAGTAGGGATAATGAACTGACTGCTGATGCTACAAAAAAAAATCACATTGTAAATTTATGTCATTATTACTATCAATTGACTTTATAAACTTCATCAAGTCAAAGCAGTTCGAAGTATCGCAATCATTTGGGTACTAAAAACCTTCAATTAAACTACGAATTTAAATATGAATGCTGTTACGTTGAATAGTGTTTATTTTATAGACTTCTTTAAAATAAGCTTAAGGTTTAAAAAAATTCTTGGCATGACTTCAGTGAAATCATTCATATTGATAATTATTGCATAAAAACAAGAAATAAAACATTCACTGTTAAAATTATATTCGCTCTTAAGAGAAGTTATTCTGAATGCTCCCTTTTAATTTTAGCAGCAGAACAGTTAAGAGAAATACTGCCAGAACCGTTATACATATGAAACACAACAAAATGGTAAACTGCTAAAACACTTTACATTGACACACTTTCCTCAAAGTTAAAAACATACATTAAATTATTCACACAAATACATTTAAACAGCATCCTTAAGTTAACAGTCACAACAATAAGTTAAATAAGACAAAAACAACACTAAAAGGAAAGAAACAAATTAAAAACAGACTTTAAAAAATGTTGGCATGAAATGTAATTCACTAACAGGAACAAGGTTTAGTTGAAAATTTGCCGGTGAAGTTTATACAACATAAAACGGAAAGAAATAAAAATAAAAGTAGTAAATTAAACATTTTATTTAAATATATATATATAAATGGTGTTATGTTGAGAATTTTAAAAATAATAATAATTCATAAAAGAATAAAAAACTGATTTTGTAATTTAAACGGGTGTGCTTTTTTTTTATTATTTTTTACATAACAAAATAGAATAGAAATATTTACTTTTGAATTAAATTAGCTTTTTACTTTTGCCAAATATGCTCAAAAGTAAATTGAATTGTTTTTGTTACTGAACAAAATAATATGACACAGAAGCCATTTATCCACAATTTCTTAAGTGTTTAAAAACAAACTTAAAGATAAATAAAAGTTGTACAATGAGATAGAAAACACACAGCTGTTTCTTGAATTTAATTAATTCAGATAACCAATTTGTATGCAAAATGTAAAAGAATATAAGTAAATATATTGTACACCAGCAAATCATATGACTGCATACCAAATGAAAACACAATGTGTAAAATTTATCGAATATACATAATCATTGGTGTAAAAGTACCTAGTTGCGGATTTTTTATAATCAATTAATTAAAGGGAAATAATTGTTTAAAAGGAATAACTAAAAATATTTGGTGAAGTAAAAATAAATAAAATTTATTCTTTGTAAATAAAATAAATATTAATGCGAATCATTTGCAATGTTTCTAAAACTATAATCACTAAAAAATAAATAAACTTAAAATTACATCTTTCAAATGGATTACCACTAAACTAAAACTATGGATTTAATTAATGTTGCAACACATCTTTGGATTACATTTATATTATTTTTATTATTCTTAAATGGTAAGCAAGAATTGTCATAACCACCTATTTACTCATGTATTTTGGAAACTTTTATCTAATTTTTTTAAATTTTAAAAATTTAAACAGAATATATTACAGTTGAAATAATATTGGATGCACAAAAAAATACAAGTTTCTGAAAATAATATATTTTTAATGGTAATAATTATGTTCATAAGACAGCTCAAGTTTAAAAAAAACTATTTAAAAAAAATGTCATTTTAAATCAAGGGAGGAGTTTGGTATTTTACAACTTCATAAGCGTGTCACTCTAAATTTTTGTAAAATTAATATTATGAAAAATTTATGTTTAAATATTTATTGCAGAGTTCTGTTAAAAGTGTTAAATATTGTCCATGTACAAAAATAAAATCAGCTGAATACTTTTTTAGTACAATTCTAGCGGTCAAATTTGGTACTTTCACATTTGTACCTGTATTTTCTCTACGAAATAATATATTTTTACCAGAGTTGGATTTATTACATTGGATTTCATTTTCCACTATTTTTAGCAGTAGAGGAAAAAATAGTCCATTATTGCCCCTAAAACATAGTGGTAGAGGAAATTAAGTACACTAAATAAAAAGATTTTATTGGTAGTTGAAATTCAGAACGATTTTAGTGGTAGTGGACTAGATATCCAATGGCACTATTGTGGAGTGCAAATTCAGTCAAAGGATGAACTAAAGTTCATCCCTTTATGAAAAGTAGACCTGAAGAGTGGAACTGAATTTCACTTCACTATACTGCCGATGGATTTCTAGTCCACTACCACTAAATTCGTTTCATTTGGTGCATTAAATTTCCACTACCACTAAAATCGTTTTATTTAGCGAACTAAATTTTCATTACCAAAAAAATTGGTTGAATAAGTGGTTAGCTATTCGCATCTGCCACTTGTGGTGGCTTGAATTTTGCTGCATTAATTCTACGTCGTTTAATTGCAATGGAAACGATAATGCATTAAAAGTTCAATCCAATAAACCCAACTCTGATTTAAAAAAAATATTCTATATTTGAGGTTTTAAGAAACCTCCTCATAAAATTTTATTCAAATCTATTCAGCAGTTTTTACGTGATGGGAACACAGACAGACGGACACCCAGACAGAAAGGCAAATAAAGATTCAAAGAATAGATGTTTTGTATTTTATATCGATTACTATCTCCACCAGCAGCCAGCCAATACTTCAATACAATCTCACGACCGTCGCTGTCCGAAAGTTAATAAACAGAAATATTTAAATAATATGGACTAATAAAACGAATTGGTTTCGCTGCATTATTTTATTAAATTCTGGAGATGTCAATCGGCGAGTCTACTCCGAAATTTATATTTACGTTCCGGATCGCGGTCCGCCAGTTGGTGACCCCATATCTACACCAACAACAAAATTGTCAAAAAATATTTCATCTACAAAAAACATCCCAATACGGTTTTATTATATGTATAGAATACAGCAAATCGATTTTCTATAATCGGATAAAGGACACGCCTACCGCCCATTTATGCCAAAAGCAAAATTTTCAATATTGGTTACAAACCTCCAAAAAAATTTTAAAAATTCGTAGACGTTTTACATCTCAAGCTAGTAATTTGCTTGGTAGTTTTTGTTGTGATTGAGGCAAGGGTTTTTAGATCCTGCATACTTCCATATCAATATATAGAGCTAAGGCTTGCTCAACAGATAACTTCTTAACTATTGTTGCGTTCGTAATTTTTTCCGCAACTTTAGTTATAACATAAGCCGAAGATGATGCAATATGTACATCACCTCGCTTCATTTTAGCCCGTTGTGATGCTTTTTTATAACCCACATAAGGTTGGACTCTACCACCGCTTGTACTTTTAACCTAATGTGAGCAGAATTCAATTGAATTGAATTTTTGATATTGTGTAACAAAAAATAAAATAGAGAATTAAAAAACTAAATATAACTCAATATTTCAATATTTCACTATCTAACAAGTTGCTTATCTCAGCTTCAAATCTAATTCTCATAAGCGAGTGTTTGGAACAATTGTGGCTGAATGTTAGAACTTTAAAATGCAACTTCTGCACCTCAGTATTCAACAACACTCTTTGCAAATGATTTTTTAATATGTAACTCCAGCTACTGATTAAAAATATCACGAATCCGAACGGGTCTTTGCAGTAAAAAAAAACATTCAGCAATGAAATTCGTGCAAATACGTGGAGCTGAAATTTATAGATAATATGTACGTGCAGAATACTATACAAAAATATTGGAAAAGTATTTTTTGTGTTTTTTTAACTCACAATTAAATTTTATCTCTATTGTAAATCGAATTTGGCTACTATAATGATACCCAAAATGATAGTGATAATTTCTAAATCTATTATTGTGTATACATACTCTAATTTTGAGTTGCAATAACTAAATAATTTCTAAACAATATTCATTCATATTTTACTAATAATCTAATCAAAGTGTTTTCTCCTAAAATATCACATAAAAAAGTGTTGAATGTTTACATTGTTTTTTACCATGCTTGGCCAGACTTGTTGCTTGTTGTTGTTGTGCCTGTTGCGATTCGCGAATAGAGATCCGCTGGCGATTCACAACTAACGACTCGCAGGCGAATCACAAATAGAGATCCGCCGGCGATTCGCAATTATCGACTCGCAGGCGAATCACAAATAGCGACTTTCACTTATTTCTGCATAAGTATTTTCAACTGCATTTAAATTACGAATTCTTACTATTAATTTAGCGGCTTCTCTCTTACTTTTCAACCGCAGTGCTTTGTTTGACAACATTTTTATCAATATATTACTTTCACACCATTCACTGATCACTACTTATTTATTTATTTCTTTTTGATATTTTATATTTCCGATGTATTCTTATTGTCTTTTTAACAGATCACTTGTCCAACTGAAATGAAAATTTTGCTAATTGCTTAAATATTTATTTTCTCGTTACCTCTAGAAAACAACAAAAAATAAAAAATTCCATCGAAAGTTATGAAAAAAACACAGATGACTCAACTCAAATGAATAAATTACGTTGTTAGAAATTTTTCCCGTTACCGGTGTACGCTCGCGTATTCATCGCTGGTTGTAAGGCATAGGCGATGGCACGCGATTCATATCGTAAACGTAATCAAAATTGTTTTCAGGTTTGAGTGTTTTTAGAACAAAAAATGACTTCTTGTGTACGCTCGCGTATTCATCGCTTAGTTATAAGGCGTAGGCGATGGTTAGCGATTTGTATTCCCTGAGCAGAATCGCGTAATCATCTGCAAACAAACCATCGCCAAAAATGTTTGCAGGGTAACCTGAAGTCCATCGAGACTATGTCACACTACGATGCGACATAATGACCATCAGCGTGGAAACATAACATGCTTGCAGCACGTAGTCAGACTGTCAAAGGAAAACCATACACATACTAATTGATTCTTTTAAAACAAGCAGTCAGCTGTCCGTCTGTCTGTGTTCGCATAACGTAAAAACTGCTGGATGGATTCAAATAAAATTTTGTGACGAGGACCCTTAGAATCTTGGTAAAAATATAGAATACTTTTTTCGTAAGAATACGAAAATAGAGATACAAATACGAATGCACCCAATTATATCGGTACTAAAACAGTTGTCAGTTCATTTTAAGATAATAAGAAATAAATCGCTGACAAAATCGCCAAAACTGCTAGCGTTATAAAAAATGACAGGAAGCTTTAATCTTACTTCTAGGTTAGGTAATTCCTTTTTTACGTACCAATAAAAAACTACGTTTTTAAAATCAAATTCTATTACATCATATTCAAGTGTGCTAATATCCTAATATTGATTATCGGCGGCAAATATTCTTTGTATGTAGAGATGTTATTTCTGACGATTTTACGTCATTTTGATGTTCTTTTGGATGAATTAACCAAAATGACGATAGACGATTTTTAAGTTTTTACGATTTAATCTTTTTATATTGAATTATGTTATCAAGTAAAAAAAACATTTGATTTTGATGACACGGTATTGCAAAACTTAAAATTAAATTCACCCTCGATGATTTTAAATAAAAATATTCATATTATTCCCTTATTGAAAAGCTTTCCCAATTTGGTATCGAAAGATAAATATCAATATCGTAGAAAAGGAATTAAGAGAACTAAGGTTTGTTGATTTTGACGAAAGCTCCCTAAATATAAACATGTTTTGGAAAAAAGTTAATGTAATAAAGTTACCAAACAATAAACCTGCATTTCCCAATATATGTGAGCTAGTAAAAAATTTTTGGCCCTACCCAATTCATCAGCCATATTAATCTTAACAAAACTAAGATTAGAAATCGGATAGAAACAAAAACTCTGGAAGGAATTTTGCTATCAAAAGATTTTTTAAAAAACAACTCAATAATAATATTGTAAGAAATCATAATTTTAATATATATTTATAGAGTTCGTGAAATACATAAGTATGTATGTACGTAAAGTTTACTTTAAATATAAATATGTATTATATTTGGATGTATAAGTATTCAAAATTCTATATTTTTTTGTTTTGTATCATTTTATACTTAAAATCTTTTTATGTTTTAATAAAACAATTGATCCGTGTTGATAAAAAAAACGATGTTTTTATATGACGATTTGTTTTTAAAACTTATGACGATTATTACGATTTTTTGTTTTTAATTTTGATGATAATTCGAAAAAAACATCTAACTCTCTGTTTGTATGTCTTATCCTTGATTACACAATTAAGTTATCAAGGAACATTTAGCTACATTTTAGACAAGCTGCATTTCGACATTAGTATTCGAGTATAAGTTTTTTGTCAGATTTTCTTTTTTTATACTCAATGGCTTTTAGATTTTATTTATTAAGTATTGGTCATATTAGGCGATTTTCTGATTTTGTACTAACTTTTTATACCATCTTTATTTACAACTGAAAAACCTCTTTTGTCGTTCCTTATTATAGGACGCTGTAATTTCAAAGGCTTATTATTTTTTTTTTTCAATGCTATTGTCAACTGTTGTATACTCGTATGATATAATTGATATCTTTATCAATCTGATGAAATTGATAGGTTTTCAGCTAAGCTCTGTTTTCCGGATGTAACAATTACAAGTGAATCCCAAAAGAAAGGAATCAAAAATATTTTATTATTTATTATATTATGCTAATATCGCATAACATTTAAAAATAAAAATGCAATTTATTTGTTGGCTAGTAACCAACCTATTGGAGAAGGGAATGCGAGAAAAAATAAAAACGTGGGGTATTTGCTGGTAATTTTGGTTAGAGCCTTAACATTTTTTGTGTTGGCTTCTATGTTGTTTTTTGAAGTTTTTATACTTAAAGGAAAATTGTTTGACTTCCCTAAGCATTTGGATAAAGGTGTCCTGATGAGCTGGCTTAAGCAACTTGCAAAATACGTAAGATAACTGGTTTTCCAACTAACAAATAAATCGCATTTTTTTCACTTGTTATGTGATATTTGCATAACATAAAAATAAAATAATAAAAATTTCTAAAATATTTTTATTAACAAAAGTATTTTAATTTTCATATTCTGAAATGCTATTTTGCAATTCAATTTGAAGCGGAAATATACAAATTCATCAAAAATTATTACGTATTAGTTTTATAATAACTAACATATTAATATAAAAATTTTTTAAGTTCATATATAAATGCAATTAAATTTATAAAATTTTTATGCAATTAATGATGTTGCAATCGGATTTGATGTTCTTTCTATAAAGGATCTTAAATTGAAATAGTGACCTGCTGAATATTACTTTAAAATGAACCATTTAAGGTTTTTCATCATCACTATTCCACAATAAACACAATCCATTCATAAGATAACTTTGATTTTTATTGCTTTTTTATTTTGACATTTCCACAATATTCTGCAAAGCACTAACCCCTTAATTTTTTAAATTCTTTTCGAACGTACTACATAATACAAAATTTTATTTGAACAGAAATTATCGGTTTAAGAAATAGCACAGTATTTTTTTTTAATTGATAAATTTAAGCTAAAATTTCCGTGGTGTAATTTAATTTTATAATTTTCAAAGATCTCGTACCTAGAACGAAAATAAATTACCGCAGTTTTTTGTGATATTTAAATGTTCATTATCTTTTAACTATATAAAAGAGCCGGAAAATTCAGCCTTGTACCTCGATAAAGAAAAGTAAAATCATTGTTCATTTATAATTTTTTTTTCTTAAACTTATATTTTTGTCTTTACTTAATTGCTTGGAAAAAAAACTTTAGTTTACTTAAAATATTTGTGAAAAGTTTTCTGAAAAGCTAAGAGCTAAGTAAGCGGGACCGAAATGGCCATCGTGCTTTCACACTCAATAATCAATATCGGCGATATAATAATTTAATCGGGACAAAAAAATGTTTGAAAATTAATTAAAGAAATGACTTTTGCTTACCATGAAAATTTGAACAAATTTATAACCCACTTGCATTCCACTTGTTTACCAGGGGTACTCTATATATTTCTGGCCTAATAGTGAAAATGCGAATATTTATAATCATAAATGGTTTTATTGTTTTTCAAAGTATTCTTCAGCATGATTTATACACTTTTGCATGCGCTCAAACTAGTTGTCGAAGCACTTTTTCCACTCCGATTGAGACACCTCTAGAACATGGTTTTTGAACACTTCAACAGCTTCTTCTGGCGACGAAAATCGTTGACCACGCATTTTTTTCTTGAAGTGCGGAAACAAGAAGAAGTCATTAGGTACCAAGTGAGGGCTGTACGGCGGATGACCCATTAATTCGACGTTTTGGCTTGTCAAAAACGCTCTGGTTTGAGCCGATGTGTGAGAGCTCGCATTGTCATGGTGAACAATAATTCGTCTTCTCTTGTTGGTTTTTCGAATTTCTCCGATGACTTCAGGCAAACAAATTGTAGTGTACCACTCAGAAGTGACCGTCCTACGTGGTTCAAGCGCAACAGTAGCCACATGACCAGTTTTGCCGAAGAAACAGGCGACCATTTGCTTCGAAGTGCGTCTTCCACGAACAACTTTCGTTGGATTTTGCTCATCTTTGAAGACCCACACAGTCGATTGTTGTTTCGTTTCGGGTTCATACGCATAGATCCATGATTCATCACCTGTGACGATCTTAAAAACGTCTTTTGAAGCACCGCAATCGTATTTTTGCAACATTTCTTTGCACCAATCGACACGAGCCTTTTTTTGAGCAAATTTCAAATTGTGCGGGATCCAACGAGAACAAACCTTTTTTACGACCAGGTGTTCATGCAGTATCGAATGTATGCTCGTGGAAGAAATGTGCAAGGATGTCTCTATCTCTCGGTATGTCGCATGTCGATCTTGCATTATGAGTTCACGCCTGGCATCAATGTTCTCTGGCACAACAGCCGTTTTTGGACGACCTTCACGGAATTCGTCTTTGAGCGAGCTTTGGCCACGATTAAATTCATTATACCAATTTTTCACAGTGCTATAGGATGGTGCTTCATCGCCATACAAAATTTAAGTTCATCAATGCACTCTTGTCGTGATAATTCACGTCGAAAGTTGTGAAAAATGATGGCACGAAAATGTTCACGAGTTAATTTCATTTTTTTCTATATTAATTTTTTCAAGTCACTGTTAACAACACAAATAATGGTCGTACGTCAAAACGTTTTGAGTACGATTATGCTTAAAAATGACAAACTTTCCAATGGAAATGTTTTGAGTACGATTATGCTTAAAAATGACAAACTTTCCAATGGAAATGTCAGATTGCACTTGGCAGCACTCTGTGTTGCCAGGCCAGAAATATATATAGTAGCCCTCGTAATAAACTTTTTGGACTTAAGATTTACTTAAAGAGTTTTTTGAAATGTCATATGCTTTTAAAAATATAGAACCAAATATAATTTAAAATTAATTTAGCTTTATTAAATCATTATTTGTTCACTAAACCAACTATTACTTACTAGCAAAATGTTAAATTAATCTATGATATCAACAGACAACTGTGGTGCTGTAGTGTAGTGTCGCTATAGCAAGTACAAAATGTAGAGATGGAATATAAAGGTGTCCCGACATTTAATATAATTTGATCTATGTGGCCATATTTTTGAATCGGTATAGAAAGACAGGTGAAATCTGTTTTAAAGTCGCGTTTTGTTTGCCAGAATTATTTAAGATTGTGTCCGTTAAGCAGTAAAACATACAAAATAAAGCAAACAAAAATAACATATGTTGTGTAGTTTTTTTAAAGTTAAGAGTTAAAGCTTAACTGAAAAATTATATTCTAGGCTATAAATCCAGATATAATATTCTTGTGGGCAACTTTTGATATGTTAAACTTCCCGAATGTTTGCCAAAAATAGCAAACCCTATCAAACTAAGTTATTTACTTTTTTAACCCTTAAATTGAAATATATCTCGTCTTATCGTCGCAAGTTAAAAATTTAAAAAATATCTTCTTAATAAAAACTGATAAATTTAGATAACAAAAAATTTAATAAATTTATTATTAATTAGAACCATGGTGAGTGCAGTTCGACCAATGATATACGAGTTCTTTAAAATTTTTATTGGATTAATAGTATTTTTATTTTTTTTTACATGTTTATAAAACTAAGTCAATAGTTACCCAGTAAAAAATAATATATGTCATTCTTAGCGAACGGCATCTTAATTACAACCAAAAATGCTAAAACACCTTTTCTTGATTTTCTAAGTTATTTTTAAAATAGTTTTTCAAATAACATGTTGAACTACTTCTTAGATATACATTTTTCCTTGCATGACTACAAGAATTTTAAATAACACTAAAGTTCAGATCTTTCATAGCAAAGCAAAATGATTATAAGTTCTTCATGTTGAACTTCATGTTGGATTAAATTCATTTATTTTAATTTCTAAAATACTTTTTTTAGAAGGAAAAATTATTTTACAAATGCGGACGTTTTCCAAAGAAAACAAGAAAAATTATACGCCAGTGGAATGTAATGATGCATTTTCTGTATTGCTACATCCTTCATCAGCATTCTTCGCATCTATTTTTTTGAAAGGCAAAAATCCGAAACATATAAAAACTTTCCCAATTAAATCTATAAACGAATTAGAGGACGATTTTAGGATTTATTTGGTTTTAGAATTCTTCTATAAGAACTGTTGTAGAAAATTGCGGATTAAAATAAGGCCAGTATGTCCAAAGGTTTTAGTAGACCATAAAACAATTTTAATGGAAGTCATAACAAACAGCTTGTCTTAAACTACATATTATTTCGTGTGTATTACAAAAAGTACCAATTTATTTTAAAAATAATTTAATTTTGTAACGTGCTTATCAAAAAAATGCAAAATTTTTAATACGAATGCACGTTTTTAAAAAATTTTTTTTTCTTATTTTGTTTTTTATTTTTTAATTTATTTGTTAGATAGAACGCATGATAAGAACTCGAAATAAAAATCGTTTAAGCCTAATTTAAGAGATGCGCTAAAGTTAGGAATAAATATATATTGTAAAAACCAGGGTTTCGAAAAACTGCTATTAGCATTTACTAACCAGTTCATTTTTTTTTTCAGTTACATACTGAAAAGGTTCCCGTTACTGTTTTGTACATTTATTACATATGGGTTTTTTGTACATTAGGTAGTGTACGTTCCTCTTCTTTTGGAGTGTTCTTTCTTTTTCTTTCATAAAATTGATTTACTTAAAGAGACCAAGAGACCATTGTATGTTATTAATTTTACTTAAAGCGAAAACATTTTACTGCTTTTGCATTAAATGAATAATAAAGAGCTACATCCATTTCGTGTAAGTTTCCTCGAAAACGCCTGTTGGTAATAATCGCATTTATTTAATAGAAGACATTAATTTTTTTCTTTATAATTATCTTACTTAATTCATTTTAAATCTGCACAAAAGTTTTTTCAAGAATAAAGTCATTTTAAATTCGATTTGCCGTATTCATGAAATATTAAAATCCATTTGAAATATATTTTAGGACAAATTTATATGGAAAATTTGTCATAAAAAACATTTCAAAGTTATTTTATTTTTAATGAATATGGCAGTTATTCTTTTCTGCTTTTATCTGTATGTATGTAAGTAAACTAAAAAATGAATTATGAAAAAAAGGCAAAGAATATTTATTTGCTTGACCATTAAGCTAGGTAGTAAAATTGCGGATGAGCGGCGGTTACTTTGTAACAGGCACAAATCTTTTAAATTTTAATTTATGGGAATTTCGCCTTTATTATAGTTGTAAACGAAATAGCGAAATAAAAAACAAAATCGGTTAGGCGTAGACAATCTTGAAAATATTTTATTGGCTTAACTTAGTTCTATACTTCTCGATGAAATTATTGACGATTTAATATTAATACCTATGTTTTATTAATACATTTTAAGTTATATTGTAATTTACTAAATTAAAATCATACAATATACAAAAAAATTTTGTGTAAATTCGTAATTTCATATTTTAACCCTTTGCCGGTCCCCATATAAAAAAAAATTATACCGTACGTCTAAAATTTTAATGTTGTTTAATTTAAGTAAAGAATAATCTGTTTTTCTTAAAAAAAAATTGTGAATCATATGTGATGCACAGACATTTTTTATCATTCGAACCTTGAAAATATGTACCACTTGTGAATCACATGTGATGCACAAGCGTATGAAAGCATATGTGATGCACAGCAAGTGTAATGACTAAAAAATATTGCTCTTACAAAGCCGGAAATAAACAATTTGTCAGCTTATTCTTTAGCAAATAAAATTTATTTTCATTATGAATTTTTGTTGGAAAACTAACTTTCATAGGGAAATAAAAATATAAAGCACCTGACACATAAAATTTTACAAGTTCAAATTTTTAAGGTTTGGGAATACATACATACATGCTGACACATAAATTCGAATCTTAGATGTTATTTGTTATCTTTTTAATTTAATAAAACATTCAACAATATGAATAAATAAATTTAACTAGAGGTCCAAATATTCTTTAAAAAAAATAAAAAAAATGCGTAATGATTATTTTTTTAATATTTTACATGGGATCTGCCATGCCTATTTAAAATATCAAGTAAATATGTAAAGCTTGCTACAAAGAATATGCCGGGATGATCGGCATCGGATGTTGCCTAAAACTTCTTCAACTAACTGCCAAATTAAGGACGTCCTATAGTGGTATTTAGGCTAGATATTTAAGTTTTTCAGGATTTGTATATATACCATATTAGTTGTGTGCTAAATATTGACACAGGATAGATGTCAAACGGGGTCCCTCTCTAGAGTTCTTGGCCATATTTTTCGTTTTTATAACTAAGTTAAAAATAATCCTCTCTAAATGTTTTCCATAAAGAAGTAAAGTACAACTCTGCAATTACGTCTTTTTTAAGTTGGTTAAAATTATTCGTTGTCTTTTGTGTTATATTTTCTCTACACATTTGTTTTACATCATGTTATAATTTCATTCGTAACTTATATTTATTTCTTTCATTCGTTTTGAAAACAAACCGGGACTTAAAAAGAAGACGAAGTGTGTTAACTATCAGAAAGATCAAAGAACTCAAATAACTCGCAGGTTATTGGTGTTATCTATAATTAGTATGAGTGTAAGAAATAGTCAGGTGTTGCGAAAAATGTCAAAATAACGGAAACTAAATAAATCAAATCAAGTTTTAAGCACCAATATCTTCTTTTAAGGTAGAAAATATATAGCCTAAAAAACTTGAGGTACGGTCAGATTAGATTAAATTATGAAAAAAAAACTTTTTTCTTCTCAAGTACTTATTTAAAATTATAGAATTCTACTCAATATAAAAGTAAGATATCACATTTATTATATTATTAATTGTCATTCGTAATGATACATGTCAGTAAAGGTTAAATAAACATTTGCTTTTTTGGTCAAATATTTGACTAATCTGACTGCAGCTTTAGAATCTGAATAAATATTCAATTATACATATATACAGATTTTTAAACAAAAATTCTAAATGTTAGAAAAATAATACAACTTTTATAATGCAAAGAATTGACACAATTGATTTGCTTTTAATTACGTTTTTGAGTAGCGACTTTAAATTATTGAACTTTTTTATGTCACTTTTTTAAACCCCAACTGCCCAAACCTTATCATATAAAAAATGTCGATCCCTAATTAGGTCAATTTATTTTCTTTCGTATGAAGAACGACTTTTGTAAAAAATGTAGGTGTATACATTTGAGTATTAATTAATGGTTGAAGCATATTGATACGATCTTTTTGTTGTTAAGATTGCCCTTATTTATTGTTTGTGATTTTCTTGTTTCTTTAATACCTTGGCCTATATATA
The DNA here is from genome assembly GCA_916610165.2 of Gymnosoma rotundatum. Taxonomy (NCBI): domain Eukaryota; kingdom Metazoa; phylum Arthropoda; class Insecta; order Diptera; family Tachinidae; genus Gymnosoma; species Gymnosoma rotundatum. The sequence goes on along the minus strand of OU744336.1, from coordinate 140,880,799 downwards.
CTAGATAGTCCTGTATATTATTTTTCCTATTGTTATCACTGCTTTTGTTGTATTCTATGCTAGTATTTTAATAATGGAACATTTAATTTCCTGTTAGCTGTATTATGGTAACACAAAGATTATATAAATTAAACCAATGCTTTTAGGCAAAATGATAAAAATAAATTTGAAATTAGCACAGATATGAATGTATTCGAGTAAAATAGGTTGAAGCAGCCACCAACTAATTTAAAGATTACAAAAAATACTTGAGATTGTTAATTTATGCTAATGTTGTTTTATTAACTAGTTTTTTGTGACAATGCTCTTTAACAAATAGGCATGAGTTGACGCTAAACAAACAGCAATACTGTTTAAATTAGGAACGTTTTATTAAAGTATTTTGTGAACAATCTTTAATTAAAAAGGAAAAATTCAGTTAAATTTTTAACAAATAGATATTATAGACAAATTTCTTAGTTTTATCTATAAGTAACACCTTAGTTGTTTGAATGATGCTTTTTTAATGTTTATGCCGAACTCAGTCATATCTGAAGCGATTTTGAAAATTTTTTTCTTTATTTAAAAGGTTATGCTTACAACAAACGTGTACTTTGAACGATAAAGGCCACCGCTTTAAAACTAAAAGAACTGCGTATTCCCTTAGCTCCCAATGGCAAAAAGTAATACAAAAATAAATGTAAAACGTATAGGATGTCGCCATATGACCTATATGGGCCTATCTTTTGAACCGTTATATAATAAAAATTATAAATGAAAGGGTGCCCCAATAGTTTATTTAATTCAATGTATATGGCATAGTTTTGACAGTTGCAGACAGCCTCTTGAAGTTCAAAACAACCTTTATGTATTTCGAAATTAAAAGGTGTCTCAATAGTTGATGTAATTTAATGCATGTGGCCAAACTTTTAAACCGTTATAGACAGATAGTTAATACTTACAAAGATTCTGTATTGCGCTTGCAAACTGAAAGAAGGTCCACTGTTTTAGTCGGTATAACAAGAAGTATAAATATTTTAAATTATAAATCAAATGGTGTACTATAGTTGATTAATGTATTGAATATAGCCGAACCGTTGAACCGTAATAGACAAACGAAACTGAACCTGAGTGCTAAGTCTGCTACAACAGCAAATATATAATTTTAATTTGGAAATTAAAAGGTGCTCCTAAAGTTGCTGTAATTTAATGTATATTGCCAAACTGATGAACAATTGTACACATACAGTTGAAATTAAAAAGCAGCTGCAGTACCAAGAAAAGAGTTTGGAAATGGGATATAATACTTTTGTGTTGTTATAGACATACAGATGAAATCTCTTTTGAAATCGGATTTTTTCGCAAGAATTATGTTAAATTCTATAAGTTGATTTTAATCAGCTGAAAACGAACGATGAAGTGTTGCCATTTTTTAATTTACAAAAATTTAATTTTTGTGCCAAAATTATTGATAAAACCATAAAATATGTTTTTTAAGACTTTATATAGAGCTGAATTAAAAAACAATACTTTTTGCATTTGCATTTAAGAAAAAAAATGTCTTTGATTTTCATTTATAAGTATATAAATATATATCTGTGTTTATGCAAGAAGCACTTTTATTTAAAATTGTTTTTAATTAAAAAGTCCTGGAACGATGTGGCATAGCAATCTTACATTTTAATAATTTGCACTGAATACGAAGGCAGTCGCATAATATGTCTTGCAACCACTTTTGTTTGACCGACTTACACAGAGACGAATTGAAATTTAATGCAACAAAATTATTCACCTCTCTGTGTGTTTAGTATCAGTGACATTAAGTTTACGAGGGAAGAAGTAGAAGGACTTTTTGTAGTTAATTTCTAAAACCGATTGTTGCAAAACTTCTTACACATATTGAGTTCCTGCAGCAATGCAGTTGCATAAGGTCTTTTGCAATTACTTTTATTAAAATCTGGACCAAAAACTTGTAATGTTTGTATTGTTATGTAAAAAAACGTTTTTAAATTACAATTTGGAACTTCTGCTGCAAAAATTTTCTTTTTATTTTTATAAAATTTAAAGAATTTTAAGTTAAGTATACCAAAAAAATTTTATTTATGGTTTGTCTAATTTAGTTGAGCTTGATTCCATTAAATATAAATATTTAATGAGATTTTCCTAACAAAATTACAAAATGAAAAATATATATTTAATAATAATTAATAAAAGTAGATAAAAATACGAAAGATTCCAAATAATAAATTTTCATATTGATGTTTTTAGAAAACTTCATATTTATTAAATTTTGACTTATTTTAATATCTAAAACATTATATTGTTGTTCAAAATGCATTTACATTTTTAATTAATTTTTTTATTTCCCTCATTAAAATGTTGAATAAATCGCTTATGTGATATTTTTTCTGACACAATATCAATGTTTCCAATCAACCGTTAGGAACATCTATTTGATTAGGTTTAGAAAAAACAAATCGATCGAGTAATGTTATGATTCTCTTTAAAATAGGCTGTGTTTTGATTCACTCAACATGTTAATATTATTCGTTGGATTTTCTTTGTTTCGTCTGTTGACAGGAAATATATGGTGTAAGTTTAATTATTTAAGGCCCAACTACAATGTGCATAAAATAACTTAAGCAAACTTCAACAAATGTGCAAAAACATTAAATTATATGTGGTAAACTATAATGTACATATAATAATCTTTCATCACGTTCCGTTAAATGTCATTTCTTTATGCAAAGTACGAAACTGATCGCAATTTCCGTACGGAAACGGCTAATTCTGCTTTATGCTATACATGTAGAAAGAAAAATTGTAATTAAGACCTACAGTGTTAAGTTTTTAGTTTTTAATTCAATCGAAAATGTAGAAAAAAATTATTTTTAACAAATATCATACATCAAAATTAAATTTGTATTTATAAACACATATGTATACGATATAAGCGACGAAAACAGTTGTTTTTTTTTTGTATAGGTTGCCACAAATAAAAACAGAAAATAACTTGTAATATTATTTTTAAATTTATCTTAGACCATAAACCAAAAAATGTAAATGTATGTGAATGTTATTAAATATATAAGATGTCCTCTTTAAAGCCTTCTCGTTTTAAAATTTTGTTTATTTATATAGAAATTATTTTTGGAAAAAGTATGAATCAAACATAAATGTGCAACTGTGACATATAAGTTACTCAATTTATGTAAGTAATTATGTAAGTACCTAAGCATTTGACAGGCTTTTCGTTGGACCTTTGACATAAGCTAAAGCTAGCTTATGCACATTATAGTTGGGCCTTTAGTTTGAGTTGACAAACGAATGTACTCATGTAGATCTCTAGTAAATAACTAGAAACGCAACTTCAAATTGCTTGACCACAATATATCGTCAACCTATGAGTTTATTGTTTTTAACCAATCAAATTTGCGTGCTTGTCATTGAACAAGTTGTGTATAGTTCGTTGGGCTTTGATTAAGATAATATTTGTTATTATTGCTTTTACACATATAGATACAATATTTTTCAAGAGAAGCAAATCTCCAAACGAACATAACTGTATTCGTCTCTGCCGAATTTTAGCACCACAGCACCATTAATGTAAATCGAGTTTATTGAAGTAACTCCAATCAAAAAAAAAAAAAAAATATATATATTGGGGTGAAAAAAATCTATACGTATAATAAAACTCTAACGGGGTCATTTCTGTACATGAAATATTTTTGAAAATTTTGTTGTCAGTGTAAAAAATAATCGATAGGGAATAAAAATCACCTTTTATGTGTTGAAAGTATGAAATACCAATAAACTATTTTTGGAATTTTTGGCTGTCTATCTGTGTTCTCATCACGTAAAAACTACTTGATGGGTTGAACAAAATTTTGGGAGGAGGTCCTTTCGAACCTTGGTTCGTAAAAGTATGTCATTTTGTAGAGATAATATAGATGGAAGCGTGAAAGCGCCTAATTTTACCGGTATAATGGTACTTAAACATTTGTCCGCACATTTTATCTTTGTAAATAAAAAATTTTTAACACTATCTACACAATTTTTGAATAAATATTTAAAAACACATTTTTCTAAATTTAAATTAACACGCGAACGAAGTCGTTGGCACTGCTAGTTAAAAAATAAGAATAAATTGAGGTACTATATATTATTTTAATAAAAATGTCATCGGCTCTTAATGGGTTAAGTATTTTTTTTTTTTTTTAATTTAAGTATTTCGTTAAAGATCTCTTCAAAAACTTTTAAATAATACCCATATTGATATTTTAAAAAAGATGACGCACTATCGTATTTTTCTATAAAAAGTTCATAGGCCCATAACTCGGCAATATAGGCGATTGCCAATTTTTGTATTTAATATTTTTTCCTATTTTTGAATTCGCGATTGCCCCATATAATTGTTTTTTTAATTGGAAGTACTTCGTTAAACTAGATTTATTCCAAATGATATGGAAAAATGAGAGGAAGGCTTCTAAGTCTGATCGATTAGCGTACATAAATAGCTCATCTAGTGCCTTGGCAAAGTTGATTTCAACCCTTACACGCACGGACAGATGGACATCACTCAATCGATATTGTAAAAATTACAAGTGCAATGAAAAACTTCGATATACCCTTTGCTGGAAGCTGTAGTGAAGGGTATACAAAACTAACATTTTTTCATAAGTGATTGATTATTTGAATATTTGTTTATTCAATCACAATGTCATAAATATTTGTATTTTTTAAATCAGTATTTATTGCTGATGAGGATTATTAATGAATAGAAAGAAAAATACCGAAAATAAGTAACAAAATTACACATAAAAAATTGTACTTAAAAGCAAGTATATTAAGAATGTATGAAAGATCCACAAAATTTAAAATTATTATTGTTTTAATGTTGGTTGTTTTCTTTTTGTAGGTACCATTTTAGGAAATACTGAAAAAATAAAAAACTCAAACTCAACAAAGAAACATACTCAATTGAATTTTGAAGGTATAGACTCTAAGGAAACCCAAACAAAAACTACAGAACAGGCAATCTTCTCAACTTCATTACGGTTTACAGCAACAACTTTAACAAAAGCAACAATATCTTCAATCAAATCACTAAAACACTTGTTATATGAACGAAATACAAGCTATACAACTAAACAAGAAAATCATCGTAGCCATCATAAAGAAGTCAAAAAAATGCCAAAGAACATAAATGTAACATCAGATAATAGTCACGAAATATTTAAAAGTAATATGACCACAACATCTGGGAAAACAATAACTCCAAAGTTACAAGATGAGCGCGAAGAACAAGAGCATCAAATTAAATTATTTGCAGTCTTAGCAACAGATTTCAAAAACAATCATGAACGTTTTCAACCAATCGTAGTACATGGCAGCATAAGTGATTTAAACAACAAAAATAAAATATTGTCTATACCAGAAAATTCTACTAAAGTTGTAGAAGCACAAAAGGGAATGTTATCAAATCAACAGACATCAAAGACAAATTCTCAGAATACTTTTATAACTACATCTACATTGAACCCCTTTATGAATTTTAACAAATATCCTCAAACATTTAAGGGACTATTAATCTCAAATAGCAACTACATAAACGGCACTCATAGCAGTGACCCTGATGTCACAGAGAATAATCAAAAGAAGAAGGTACAAAATAATAATTATGATGGCAACGATAATATTGCCAACACCCCAAATACCGAAATAACAACAATTAATAGCTACAACAATAGTCAGCAAGCAATAGCAGTATTTACAACGACAGCGACAACAACAAGAAAACAGTTAGAAACAAAACCAAACCACATGTATGACAACAATAGCGAATTATCGTATTTACCATACAAAAGTGCTGCTTTAAAAGCATCAGCTCCAGTCATGAAAACATTGAATAACAACCTCAATATTTTTAGCAGTAGCAGTAGTGGAAGTGGGAGCAGTCGTGTTAGCAGCAGCAATTTAAAACGAAATACATTACTGTCTTTAGCAGACATAATATCAACTGCAACAACATCTACTGGTAACAATAGTTCCATGAACAATTCTTCCACTATAAATGCACAAGTTACTGATGATAAGGAAAATATTTTGAAAATCGATAATAATATCAAAAGCAATAATTCGTTGTTATATAGTAGTAAAACAATGACACAAACACTTAATATAACACAAACAGCTATAACAACAGTAATAAATGAAACGTCGTCATCAATACCATTTAATATATCACCAACATACTCAGTCATAACAAGAGAAACAACGAGCGAAACACCTACAACAGCAGCAATATTAACAAGGACATTACCGTCAAAAGCCACAGTCAAGTCTACAGCACGACGTCGTAAAATTGCTACGACGACATTAAAACCTCCTCCTACCATTGATGACTATCAAACCGTAACTAGCCAGGCTGGAACTCATGCTTATCTACCGTGCAATGTAAGTATGTTTTCCTTTCTTATGCTTGTGATCATTTTTTTATTCTAAAGCTAGAGATTTCTTACAAACTTAAGAAGAGCCTCTAAGAAGCGAAACACAAAATATTAGTTTCAAGTTTAAGCGCTGAATTACTGAAATTTTATTTTGTTAATGTTTCTTCTGCATTTGTTTTAGTTTTCCGTGAGAGTCATTCAAAATGAAAATGTAGGACTTTTTAGCTTCTTTTAAGTTAAGAAACCAATGATGCCAATCTAGCCAGACATTACTTTTTTTTTAGCTAAATTCGCTCCAAAAATTTACTGAGTGCGTCAGATCAATAAAACTTGGCAAAGAAATCTGTTATTATCAAAGGCTGTTAAAGCTTACAAAATATGACCAAGGACAAAAAAGTTCCCCATAGAAGAACTAATTATACTTCTGAAAAATTCAAATTTTTTTCAATTTTCCCGTCATTTTGTTTAGTAATTACAACTTTTAAGGGCGAGGAACCTTCAAAACCAAAAAGTTGGACTTAATAAAAATAAAACAATATTTGAAAAAATATTATAGTTATTAAAAGAAATGCAATAACCTTAAAAATATAAAAATTAGTTTTTATGGGCCACGACCGAAATGTCCCTGTGATTTTTTTTCGTATATTCCCAACAATATTAATTTTTAGACTTTCCAGTGCAACTCATCCCCGCATTCAAAGAATATTAATAAAAAAAATATTTTTATAATTTGTTACTTTATAGTATTTAATTTATCTGAAAATAAATAATTTATTCACAGTAGTAACTTACTGGTATTTATGATTGTGACGATAAATTTTATTTAAAATGAATGAAATTTGACTTTATTTTCGGCTTTTTGGTTCTTTTTAATTTAATTTCTAAACACTTTTAGAAAGAAAAATTATTTACAAACGTATGCGGACGTTTTCCAAAGAAAACAAGAAAAATTAAACGCTAGCATACTTTGCATCTATCTACCTTATGTTATATACGTCTTAATGTAAATTAATTAAAATTATAATTTAAAATTATAACAATTAATTTACTTAAAACAGAAAAGGCCATTGAACTATCAGACGAAGACCTTTTTCGAACCCTTTCAGACTTAAGTACAGGTGGAAGCATGAAAGAAACTGCTTATTTCGTAAAAGGTAATGATATTATTTTTTTGGGTAGGTCTCAATAGTGGGTCAGAACTTAGCAAAAGCCTGTGAATAATATCTATGTTACACTGAAACCTTGAAAACTTTCTAACAAAATTCTGCGTGTAAAGCCGGAAATATTTGTTTCGAGCCTTAGCCGCTTCTTCTGATAATAGCCCAATAGGCAATAATAATAACAGTCTTAGATGGAATGATTTAAAAAAAAAAACTTCAATTGTTAAAAGCCATTTAAGTTTTTATATAAAAAGGTTTCTTGCTTGTATGTACCATATGCAAGATTAGAAAAATTAACTCTTTCAGGTTTGGTGGTCAGTTAACTAACCACCTATTGTTGGGTGTTTAAAACATGTTTTCGTGCCATTTATTGAGAAAATGTAAACTAATTACTTTTTTAAAAGTCATCATAAATAAATCAGTGCCAAAAGAATTACGTCTGAAAACAGTATGCAGAAGCCAGAGCGATCCACATCCCGAAGATGTACAAAATGCAGCACCAAAAAGAATCGAGTGCGTACAATATGGCAATGCAAATCCTGCAAAGACCCCCTCTGTATATAAACAAATAAGACTTGCTTCTCCGATTTTAATCAAAAGTAGTTTTGTGTTCTTAATTTGTCTACAGATCCTAAATTTTGTTCGAATATATTTATGCCAAGCGCCACGGTGGTTAGATAACTAACCACCTCATTACAAAAAAACCTAAAGTGCTAATTTGTTTTTTTTTCAGTTTTTTTATAATAAGAATATGTTATTTTAACTAAAAATGCATTCGTTTTGTTTAAAAAGTTATAAATGCAAAACCTTGCCTGGAAGAGTTAAACAAGTAAGAGTGCTATATTCGGGTATGCCAAATCTTATATACCCTTCACCATCTATGTTTAGTGGTAACTCCAAAAAAACCGATCATGCTGTTTTTCAATAGCATTTTTTTCGACACTATATCTGATCGATTGACATATTTATTTCGGACGGACAGAAGGACATCGCTTAATCGCCTACGCTATGCATAAGAAGTCAGAATACACGCGTTGCAGAAAACTTTACAGCTAAGATCAAACTTGGAGGACAATTTACAGTCTCACAATCAAAAGTTGTACCACACGGCTCCACATTGTATTGTTGAACATAATCAAAATACATTAGAAATAACTGGACCATTTGTAAAAGGCTTGGTCAATTGATCCAAAATTTTACATGAGCATATCAGACTACTATGTAGGCTTCAGCTTTCAGGCTGGGCATCATCCATTTTCCAAGGATAGCCCTTTTTAGGCTATGAATACAAAAAATGAAATTATTTTTGATTTTCAAAAATTATAAATCGACTAATGTTTTTGCTTAAAATATATAATCATATTTTTTCCAAAATATTTTAAATTTTGCTTTTAAAACACTTATGAGTCAATCATTTAAAAACACAGTTTGCAGACTAAACCATCATTTTGTAGGTATTATTAGGCCTTTAAGATCATGTATAGCAAACAAAAATTAAACAAATACGAAGTGCCCAATTTTGAGACACCATAACGCCATCACTAGAAATTTTGATGGTGCCTAGCTTCAAAACTAAGCTGAGAAAATGCAAAATAAGAAATTGCTTATTTGCATCATATACAAATAAATAATTAAATAAAAATTATTTGGTCTTTCCACGTTCTTATGTGAACGTGGTGTACTTCCAATTATATAGTTATTTACAGAAAACATCTCAGCCATTTAGTTCAAAAATAAAATTTGAAAATAATTTTGTATTTTAACCTATATTTATTACATTTTGCAACACATGCTACTTTTGCAAACTGAGAATTTCTTGCTTCATATCGTACCTTCCTACACTTTCTTGAAAAATTTAACATTCAATGCCAATGAAATTTGAGTTAAAATTTTTTATTTTTAATTTCAATTTTTTTTAAATTAGAATTTTTTACGAGGGCTGCTTTATATATTTCTGGCCTGGCAACACTGAGTGCTGCCAAGTGCAATCTGACATTTCCATTGGAAAGTTTGTCATTTTTAAGCATAATCGTACTCAAAACGTTTTGACGTACGACCATTATTTGTGTTATTTACAGTGACTTGAAAAAATTAATATAGAAAAAAATGGAATTAACTCGTGAACATTTTCGTGCCATCATTTTTCACAACTTTCGACGTGGATTATCACGACAAGAGTGCATTGATGAACTTAAATCTTTGTATGGCGATGAAGCACCATCCTATAGCACTGTGAAAAATTGGTATAATGAATTTAATCGTGGCCGAAGCTCGCTCAAAGACGAATTCCGTGAAGGTCGTCCAAAGACTACTGTTGTGCCAGAGAACATTGATGCCGTGAGTGAACTCATAATGCAAGATCGACATGCGACATTCCGAGAGATAGAGACATCTTTGGACATTTCTTCCACCAGCATACATTCGATACTGCATGAACACCTGGCCGTAAAAAAGGTTTGTTCTCGTTGGATCCCGCACAATTTGAAAGTCGCTCAAAAAAAGGCTCGTGTCGATTGGTGCAAAGAAATATTGAAAAAATACGATTGCGGTGCTTCAAAAGACGTTTATAAGACCATCATAGGTGACGAATCATGGATCTATGAATATGAGCCCGAAACGAAACAACAATCGACCATGTGGGTTTTCAAAGACGAGCAAAATCCAACGAAAGTTGTTCGTGGAAGAAGCACTTCGAAGCAAATGGTCGCCTGTTTCTTAGGTAAAACTTGTCATGTGGCGACTGTTCCACTTGAGCAACGTATGACGGTCACTTCTGAGTGGTACACTACAATTTGTTTGCCTGAAGTCATCGGAGAAATTCGAAAAACCAACAAGAGAAGACGAATCATTGTTTACCATGAGAATGCGAGCTCTCACACACCGGCTCAAACCAGAGCGTTTTTGACCGGCCAAAACGTCGAAATAACCAAACGGCCAAACGTCGAATCCACCGTACAGCCCTGACTTGGCAGCTAATGACTTCTTCTTTTTTACGCACATCAAAAAAAAAAAATGCGTGGTCAACGATTTTCGTCGCCAGAAAAAGCTGTTGAAGTGTTCAAAAACCATGTTTTAGAGGTGTCTCAATCGGAGTGGAAAAAGTGCTTCGACAACTGGTTTGTGCGCATGCAAAAGTGTATAAATCATGCTGGAGAATACTTTGAAAAACAATAAAACCATTTTTGATTATAAATATTCGCATTTTCACTATTAGGCCAGAAATATATAGAGCAGCCCTCGTAACTGTGAATATTATAAATGGAAAATTTAAATGAATTGAATTTATTTTGGCTTTAGTTCTTTGGAAAACGTCCGCATACATTTGTAAAATAAATGTTCTTTCTAAAAAGATTATTAGAAATTAAAAATGAACTAAAGCCAAACAAATTTCAATTCATTTAGATTTTTTATAGTAATTTAAAAAAAGGATTTATTAAGCAAAAAGTGTTTATTTTTACAATACCTAGTGGTTATATAAATTTAGAAGTTTAAAAGTATTTGTTTTAATCAATTTTTTTTAGCTTTTCTTATAATATGCGCATATTTGAAAATAAAGTCACGTACGTCAGCTTTTAGATCCTTTTAAAATACATTTATGAAAACCTTCCAGTTAAATTATTTGTGTAAAATAACCTGGTCTTTCTGGTTATTAGAAATGAGATTCTGTACAATTTGCCCAAATCCAATTTTTTTGGCTTAAAATTTAAGCACAACTAAATGTTTATTTCGTATATATTATGTATGTATATGAATTTTGCCATTATGTTATAGTTTTGTCGATTTTATAGTATGTGAAATTTATTTTACCATAACTATCACATTAATAGTACGATGTCACATTCAGTTTTATATCATTTTCGGACAACAGATAAAATAAAATTAAAACAAGTTAAAGTGCTATATTCGGCTATGCCGAATTTTATACACCCTTCACTATCTATTTAAATCCAGTTTAGTGAAGTAACTCCAATCAAAAAAGGAGACAGTGAGTACTACATATATATAATATTACATAAAAATGCCATCAGCTCTTAATGGGTTAAGCTTTTTAAAAACTTTCAGTATTTTCTCTCTTCAAATGCTTTAAAATGGTACTAATAATGATATTGTAAAAAACTTAAAAATTCCAGTGGCCCGTTACTCGGAAAATACAGGCGAGCACAAACTGTTTTACAAGATATTTTTTAAATATTTTTTTTTTTGTCTTTTTGATTGGAGTCTTTTCATTGTTCCAAAAATTAGAGTAGGCGTGGTGTTTTGCCCGCTCCTTGAAGGACATGGGCCGATCGTGCTGATTTCCAATAGCACTTTTTTTGACGCTATGTCTGATCGATTGCCGTATTTAAATTTTTTCTACCTGATCTATGGCCTCATAAAACACTAACCAGGACGGATAGACGTACATCGCTCAATCGACTTTGCTACGCATAATAAGTCATAATATACATATATATCCTTTATGGTGTCGGAAATGGATATTGCAGAAATTACAAACGGAATGACAAACTTATAGTGAAAGGCTTATGTAAACGGCAAGAAGACTATGGATGATTTGAAAAATTAAAGTGGCAAAAAAAAGTTAAACTAAATTCAACATTGCCGCTCGGCTGCTTTTTACGGCATTACCAAGTTAAATTATTTTAAACGTTGTAAAACTTTTGTATGAATATTTTTATTAACAAACTAACTGTTTCAAATAGGTAAATTTCACCATTAGGTACACCCTTTTTTTAATGATGAAAGGTATAAAAAGAGAAGAGAGGCTTAAGTTGACAGTTTAATAATTGTTAATACAATTTCACATTATATTTTAATTTTTCAAATTAACGGTTGGCACATTATAGATTAAGAAAGCAACAAATATTAATTTTGTGCTTGTTTAAAGAAATTTCTCTTATGGGTTTTCCTTAAGTGAATGGATATATTCTATATGATGTTTTATAGGAAGGATGTTAAGAAAGACTGTAGCGAGCCAGGAAATGTATTGGATTTTACAAGCGTCAACCTATCCTTTTGGTGTTTTTTTTTTTTTCTCTCAAAAAATTGAGTTACTAATACAAACTTATTAGGAAGGGTTTGCTAATAATATTTTATTTTTTACCTAAAAAGAAAAAATATTGCAGTAACGTTATGGTTTTTTTTTATCAATTTCAAATGTTTTGGCTATACTATACTATGAAAATGTATGTGAAATCAAAAATGGTTTATGAAAAAGTTAAGTTTTACATTGTAAATACAATGAAGATACTGCGTATTTTATGATCAAAAAAAGAAAGATTCTCTGTATCCTTTCGTTTGTTTTTATTTAAATAAAAACTTGGCAAGTCAATTTTAAACTGAGAAACAAAAATTTTAGTACTTATCTGCCAATAATTAACAAAAAAAAAAATTTAAAGCATTACTGAGCTAACAAAAATTATGGTTGCAGAGAAATAAAGTACAATCAAAAAATTGAAATATTTGGCGGCATGTCATAACGTCCAAGGATATAATGTCGATGAAGATATGTCGCACCAGAAATGACATACTGTCCTAGTCATAACGTCCATGGATATTATAGATACATTTTATGTTATTATAAGTTTTATAAACTGGCTTGCAAAAAATCTGTAAAGAGTGAACCCGTTGATGTTTTAAGAGCGGACATTATGACACTTTCATAAGTGACACTCTGTCCATACTAAAAACAACACAGTGTCTATGGACATTATGACGTTTTTCAAAGCGACATAATGTCCATAGACATGCCCCTGGACTTAAGCGCGACACTTTGTCCCTGGACTTGATGATAGTGACATGTCACCAAATATTACATCGATTTTTAAAAATAGCATAAGAATAAAGAAAAGCGAAGTGTAACGTAATTATTTCTGTACATGATTTTTTTCTTTTAATTTTGTTATTGGTATAGTTAATAATTGATATGGAATACAAAAAACTTATTTCTGAAATTATTATATATCTGTCTGTTTGCCTGTGTTCACATAACGTAAAATCTACTGGATGGATTTGAATAAAGTTTTGTGAGGTGGTCTCTTAGAACCTAGATTCAAATATAGAATAATTTGTTTATAAAAATATATCATTTCGTAGAGAAAATAGAGATTCAAATGTGAAAGTATTTAATTTTACCAGTTGTCAGGACATTTTACTTTTGTGGAGCGAAAATTTTTGTAGATGGAAATTAAGTGGAGGGGAGCACGAATGCACAATTTTAGGAATATTAACTGATCTTAAATATTTAAAATATTGATATTTCCCGATCTATAAGAACCAAATCAATTTGATGAATTTCTCACGTGTTCGGGTAAGATCCCCGATAGCAAAAAAGGCTATAATAAATGATACAGTGCTCATAAAGGCCCTAAAATTAGACCACGATAACGCCGGGTACAGAAAGTTAGTGGTAACACAAAAACCAATTAGGACAGTGATCATTTTACACATTTGACATTTAAAGCAAAACCATCCCAAGTCAGAAACAAAACTGGAAGCCTGTAGCAATGTTAGTAAGAATTTCTCTTCTTTTTATTTTAGAAAAATGTTGATGGTTTTTAGAACGTGTTATTTTACCTTTATGTAACTACAAACCACATAATTTTTCCCATAAAGCAAAAAGCCAAAAAGTATTAAAAAATAACTGAGTAAAAGGATAGTAAGATGTAACTGTTGAGACAATGTGTGGGGAGGTAAAGAGTTTACCTAAAATGAAGTAAAACTTTTATAAATAAAACTGCCACAAAAATGCAGTTTACCCAACAACAGCAAACTTTTCTCCATTACAGCCTTTGTAGATAATGGAAAATGATAATGCTTTTATATGTTATTTTTTATTTAAATTCTTGTTTTTATATTTTTATTTCATGTTTTTTTTTTAATATACAACCATCACTTTGCATAATGCCGTCTACTTTCTTATGTTTTAATAGAAATTCTTGTTTTTTCTTCTTGTTTTTTAAACAAAAATTTAGGTCATTGGTATGCAATGTTTTTATACACAAAGAAGCAGAATCATGTATGTTTTTTGCATAAAATAAGGAAAAAATATCACGAACAAGGGAAACTTAGCAATTTAGTAAAACCAATGCTGTAGAAATATACAAAATGTTGTAGCTTTAAAAATGAGCAATAGATACAAGTGTCTTTCATTATTTGCCTAACTGATATTAATTTGATACAGAAGTTTCAACATGATAAGCCAAATTATGTTTCGTAGATTACTATTATTGCTTTTTAATTTTATAATATCAAGGAGTACAATGTGTAAATTTTACAATATTCATAAGGGTATTAGTAATCAGACATGACACTCGCTTCACATGCGATTAAAAAATGCCAACTTTTTTTACAAGTTCTGAAACGAGTTTTGCTTGTGATTTTCTTTTTTTTACCTTATGTTTGAAAAAAATAAACATATGCTTTTTCAGAGCAAAGATAAACAAAAGAAAATTACAACAACATGCCATTAAAAATGAATTAAAAAATGGACACTTAGATATTATGTACATTTATTAATTTAAAAATAACATAAATAAATAAATATTTTGGCGGCAAATGGATTTTCTATTAGTGATATTACATTTACCATCTTTGAAAAAAAGATTATTTCCGTCGTAAGTATTCAGTACGTTCAATTAACGAAGGAAAAACACAAGCGACTTTTTGCCCTTTTAATAGATCGCCAAAGAGAATACCTCAAACCACATTAGCAATACAAAGATCTACAATTCCACTCTCGGATTACGTAAAATATCTCAGAGTTTTTTTTGAAAAATTTTTAACATTTAAACAGCATTGCAATAAGCACAGAAAACTGGCAGAGCCCTTTACCTCTACTATCACAAACAAATCAGTTTATATTATACAAAAAGTATATTCGGCCGATAATGATATATGGCTGACATATGATCTTCCAGATGCGCAAAAACTTACTTAAGAAAACCGTTTTTAATCAACCCAAAAGATGCCCCAATGTTCTATAACATAAAAATTCAAAAAAAAAAAATGATTAAATTTATTATTGATAAATTAACTACAAATTTGAAGTGAGAAATAGGGTTACTAACATCGAAAAATTAAAAAATTTGTAGAACTGTTTGCTTATTCAGCAACTTTAGTAAATAACTTGCATCTAAAAGAAAACACAAAAAATTTTTTTAAAACTTTAAGCAATTTCATAAAATTTATTAAGGTACTTAAGTTTAAAATCGCACGTTTAATAAGAACCGAATATTCAAAATAAAAATAACCGCATATATTATTTGATTACGTTCAACCGCAATAATACTAATATATTTTCGAACATCAACTAGAACAGCTGTTATTGAAATCGCCAATAATCAGAAAACAATTGATAAAAAAAAACTTATACGGCATTTACACTGTGCTTTTTTTCATGAAACTTGAATGAAATTTTTGTTTATTTGTGAAGCAGAAGAAGTAAGCAATGAGGTATTGCTTGAATTTTAAGGGGATGTTACTGTTGCATAGTGTAAATATAGATTTATTTAAAGTTTAAAATTTACGAATTTAATTGTGTAAAAACAGTTTTTTATCTATAAAACTATTTTAGGAAAATTTATAATATTATTTATTATATTATGCTAAATCCCATAATGCTTTAAAATAAAAATGCAATTTATTTGTTGGTTGGAAATCAAAAATATTTGCTTTTAAACCTCGTAATTTTCAGTTTGCTCTTTATAATGGTCTTAACTGACTTCACAGGCGAAAACAAGGAGTTGATACATGCAATCCATTCTTTTTTGAGGGTAATCAGTTGGAAATTGTTGATTCAATCCTAGATTTGGGTATTTTATTAGATGCTTAATTAAACTATATTCAATATATTGCTAAGATATCAAATAAATCCCGTGGGGTACTTGCTTTTCTCAAACGATGGGCCAAGGAATTCACTAATACTTACAATACCAAGTAGTTTTATACATCTAAATAAGGCCAAGAAGGTCTTTACAAAGTAAAAGAACAATGAGCAATGTCACGTTTTTACTTAATTTGATTACTGGAGATGTTTTATCGGACTTCCTTATGGAAAACTTATACTTCAACATTCCTCTACGTCCAACCAGAAATTTTAAATCAACTCACATTCAATTTGTTCTCCAAAATTTGGAATAATTTTGAAAGAGGATAAAAAATAGTAATTATAGCGAAATGGCCATTGATACGAGCTTTCACCTTCAGTAATCAATATCGGTGATTTATAAAAATTAATTTATTTAATAAATGTTTCTCGTGTTTTTTAATATTAAAATTTAATTGCAAAGTGCCTGTGCATACAAATAAATAATCGTGGTGCTTTATGATATTTCATTTTTTTCCTCTTTTCACTGTATAAAAGAGCCGAAAAAAAATCAGTCGTATATAGAGAAGAAAGAAAAAAAGAATCTTTGTTTATGCCTAAACTTTGATTTTTGTATTTACTTTATTGTTTGGACAGAAATTTTTAGTTTATTTAAAATGTTTATGAGAAGTTTCCTGACGAGCTAAATAAGCGATAGAGAAATGACCATCGAGAAGTGCTTTCACCTTCAATAATCAATACCGGGAAGTAGCACAATAAATTTAGAGTTTAATTTATTAAATTTAAAATTCCCATGCTTTTAATTTTTAACTATTAAAATTGCAAGTTCTTGTGCATAAAAGAAAGAATAAAATAACGTAGTGTTTTGTTGTTTTTATTTTATTTTTCAACATCCTTAACCACTAATAAACTGGAAAAATGGAATAACAAAAGCGGTTTTCAATTTCATGAGAAAAAGACAGTAGCAATTAAATTTTCTAGACGTTTAATACCTTCCGACAATACAACGATAAAACTGTATGGCAAGGATATTCAATTTGTAGGGGAACGTAAATTCTTAGGCGTTATATTTGACAGGAAATTGACATTCAAATCCCATATTAGGAAAATTAAAGCAAATGCGAACTCGAAGCTGAATATAATTAGAACGTTGAGATGTTACAATTTGGATCTGATCCAAAAACTCTGCTAAAAATTTTACACTCAATTGTCCTCCCAATTAGCGATTATGCCAACAAAACTGATTTGAACATATTAGAACCCATACAAAACACAGGAATAAGGCTTTTTGTAGGCGCTTTTAGAACTAGTCCCGCATGTAGCCTTCAGGCCATATCATCATCTCCTTCTCTACACCTTAGAAGATTAAGATATTTACTGAATAACACATTGAAGATTCTCTCAATGCAGAATCATCCCTTATATCCAATGATTACTAATGGTACGAAAATATAACTTTTTAGGCAAAAACACCCAAGGATCCATCCTTTCTACATAAGAGCCACATTGGAAATGTCCCAAGTAACCACAAAATACTCAATTGATACAAATATTATTGAGAAAAGCATATTGTGCAGCACTGCACCATGGTGTTTCTCCGAAATTAAAGTTCATTTCTCCCTTGCAACATGTAAAAAGCATGATATGATGTCTATTGAGATACAAAAAAAGTTTCTTGATTTAATTAACACTGTATACTCGACCTTTTATTATTTCTACACTGATGGCTCTGTTAAAAATGAAAAAGCAGGATTTGCTGTTTATAGTGATTTCAATGTCATCACGAACAGTATTTCAGACTATTTTTCCATATACACCTCTGAATTACTTGCTATATAAACTTGTATTGAGAATATTTCCAATTCTGATAGGAAAACTTTGATAATACCCGACAGCAAAAGCGCCCCAGAGGGATTACAAAACCCTTTCAGTAAAATATGATAATGAGGTAAATAAGAGAATGTCTTACGAAATGACCAAAAATATAATAAGTTTTCTGTGGATACCACTTACGTATATCGGGAAATGATAAGGCAGACTATTTTGCGAAAAATTCATTAGAACAAACAGTATTGGCAAATTATAAATATCAGCCTTCAGACTATAGACAATGGATTCGAAGATACATTTTTAATCATTAGAATGATTCTTGGAATAGTGACAGCTTGTCCAAACTATATCGAATCCACAAGAATATTGTACCTAAATTTGAAAGAACATCATTACCCAAATCTGATTTTATTAAACTGCTTAGACTGAAAATTGGCCATTGCTTATTCTCCCAAAACCATGTAATAGAGAAGACTCAACCTCCACATTGTGAATGTAGAAATACCCTGAATATTTCCCATAGTTTTAATGAATGTAATCTTTTACAATCGCATAGAGCGAAACACAAAATAAGCAATTTAGAGACACTTGCAAAAGAAAGCACTACGTATCGTATATTTTCAATTCCAGAATATAACGTTTACTCCATAAATGGATGTTGACGTAGGAATGTATGAAGATAACATGCCGTTATTTGGGCTTATACAATAAGCAATTAATGGCCTTTTTTGTGAATTAATGTTTTAAATAAATTTAGTGACAAATCAATATTACGAGTAATTAAACAATAAATAACTAAGTCTTTTATATGCATTAGGAATTGTTTGTACTTACGAGAGCATATTATAATTCAATTATATAACATGAGATTTTTAACCATATTATAATGTTTTAATTTAACAATTTAACGTTTATATTTAAACATAATTATTTTTATATTTAACCATGTTTTTGTTATGTTAAAAAACAATATGGTTGCAAGACCACCTTTATTATTATTGAATGCAACAATACTAAGATTTGTTAACAACCATATAATACAACTATAATATGTTGCTCTTAGATTATGGTTACTTCAACCAAGTTTTTTCTTTGCGTGTATAAAATGACTTATTCTAATGAAAAATAAGTATGCTATATCTGAACCAAGGTTCTAAGGGACCTCCTAACAAAATTTTATTCATCCATTCGAAATCGATTACTATCTACACCAACAACAAACTTTTCCAAAATATTTCATGTAAAGCAATTTTTTTTTTACAGTTTTATTGTATATATAGATAATTTTCTGTGACAGTTTTCACGCAACTATTGGACGATTATACTCTTTAATAATAATTGAGCACAAAATTTAAAATTAATTTGTTTGGTTTACTATTTTTTTCTGATAACAATTCAATTTATTGAACAAAGAAAGTTATTACTTATAATACTCTAAGAAAAAGGTTCGATTTTTCCGTGAAAATATCAGACTAAGGAGTTTTTTAAATTAACTTCTGCACAAATTATTTGAATCCTAATAGTAGTAATATTTTTTACTTGGGGAACTTAACAATAAATATAAAAGTTGATGTCCTCACCAAAAATAATACTTGTAGTCTTAGCCATAGATAATGTTACAAGCAAGGACATAAAAATATTATGGACATTCAAGGTGATGATAATATATTGTTATATACATATATGTAGCTTCGACTCTTTATGCATATGGATCTAGAAATTAAAGTAATTTTTTTTTAAGTACAAATTAGAAATTAGGATTTTTATTTTTTTTATGAAGTTATTGCTAGCTAATACTAATTTCCGATATTTCTTTTTTGTATGTGTACCTACAGGTTAAGCAGTTGGTCAAGAAACCCATATCATGGTTACGTGTTCGTGATGGTCATATATTAACAGTTGATCAAACAACTTTTATAGCCGATCAAAGATTTCAATCTATATTTACTGTAAATCCAGAAAGATGGTCTTTGCAAATTAAATATGTACAATTAAAAGATGCTGGTATATACGAATGCCAGGTGTCCACCGAGCCAAAAGCGAGCGCCTTAGTTTATCTGCATGTTGTTGGTAAGTTGAAAAGAATAATTTTTTAAAAATAAAATTTTTGCTTTTTTCATAAAAAAAATAAATAAACAATTTAAAATAAAATATACTTTCTTGACTACACAGTACTTGTATGTTTTTACATACAAAACACATAATTTGTTTATTTATAATTTAACATCAGTTAACATCAGTATGACATTTATATATTTTATTTCAATTTCCTTTACTATATCTTCTTGTCATTTTTATTACTGGAAACAGAACCGAAAACGGAATTGATTGGTGCACCAACACGCCATGTAAAGGCCGGAAGTCAAGTGAAACTGTTGTGCATAATAAGTCAAGCATTGGAGCCACCGTTGTTCATTAATTGGTTTTATAATCAGAAACAAATATATTTGCATAATCACAAAGGATGGCATACAGAAATTGAACGTATTGAATTGCCGCCGGAAACAACCACTACAACAACAACGACCACAACTACAACAACAACAACAACAACGGCCACTTTAACTTCAGTGCCATCAACGTTATCATCATCATCAACATCAACATCATCAGCAGTGTTAAACGGAAGTGAAATTTCTGGAATGCATGTATTTACATCAATAATACCACAGCAGTCATTAAATGATGGTAATCTTCTAGAATTGGTGTCAGAATCAACAAGCAATAACGATACCAATTTTTTACAACCTGAAGCTGATTTTACATCAACTTCACTCCCTACAAAACTAAGTCAAACAACAACATCAACCGGAATGAAAATAATAGCATCACCAGAGACAAGTATAGCGTCAATATCAACAACAACATTGCCGGCAGCTTTAACAGAAACTACAACACGACTATCATTTGACGATGTCACTGATGATGAAGATGACTATAAAACAAATCCAACGGCATCAATTTTTGACACAGCTGACGCAATTTCAGCGGGAAGGGGCTACATGATGTTGTCATCATTAATGACATTCACTGATGTTAAGCAGATAACGGTAATTGATTTCACATTGTTTCCTTTGCAATTTTTATTATTTTCCTGATAGCTGTTGGTAATTTTTTTGAATGTAGTCGTTGAAGCATATTTGCATAACATGAAATAAATACTTTTAAAATTTGAGAAATGTGCGTGCTTAAAAACAGAAAATTTTTTAATATAAATGTGGGTGGATTGAGTTTTAAAGGACCTTTCTACTCTAGATTAATATAAAAGATGAAAGGGAATATATTAAACAACTTATATTGTTATAATTGTTATAAAATAATGAGTTTTGCTCATTTAGCTCCACAAAAATTTTCCTTGAAACTCAGGAGCAAATAATTCAAATTTTTAGTTTTAGTATAGAATAACAGCATGGTAGAATGTATCCTGAAACTCAACAGACATACCCCCATTAAGAAGAAAATAAATTTTAAAGTAAAAATGTATTCAATATGAAAATTTATTTTTCAAAATCTTTTCAAATTTAATATTCTCATGAAATATTTATTATTTTAAACTAAACTAAAAACTGAAATGTATTACTGCGGGGAAAGCATATCTATATGGCCATTTCACTACTGCTCAAATAGCTCATCAGTGATGAGCACGAATAAAGTAAATTAAAGTAAAAATGTAATAAATTTTATCAAAATTTATAACCTTAAATGGCTGCACTTTTACACGCAAGAAAAAAATATGGTTGAGGTAACCATAATCTAAGAGCAACATATTATGGTTGCATTATATGATTGCTATTTTTTTTTAAGTTAAAACCAACTATGTTGCATTTTTTGTGCACAGTAACCATATAATCGTTGAAATTTAACAAAAAATGTTTGTCGTGACTAAAGTTTTGGTGAAAACAACTTTAATTGGTTTTCCGCAACTATACATTGTTATAAAAAAACATAATATGGTTATTGTGACCATATCACAAATATGTTTTTTCTGCGTGATTGAAATTCTAAAACACAACATATATTACAAGTGCTTATTTTTTAGAATCTCTTAATTTTTCTCATTCTATAAATGAAGGCTAGTAAAACTAAATGAAATTCAAATATTTTATACCCCTGTTTGATATGTATGTATATTGTTGCCTAAAAACCATGTTAAATACGTTAAAGTACAACAAAATATATTTATAGCAGCAATAGGATTTTTTTTCTTTTTCATGTTTTTTATACCTACAAAGTGAGAGTAAAGTAAATTATACCTTAAAATAAAATGAAATTTTATATGTATAATGACGTACAAGTTGAAAAAAACATGGTTTATGTGCCAAATATCACAAAAGAAATATCAGAATAGTTATCTATTATAAAATAAAATATCAAAATACCAAACTCTATCAAGATGAGTTATATGATGCAGGTTGAAATAAATAAATTATTAAAATATGTTCAAAATGTGTACATGAAAATACACAAAGATTTTTGACACGGAGAATTATAAAATATATTCAATAATAGTGCATACACACGACACCGAAATCTACACTGCCAAATTTTATATTAAAAAAAATCGAAAAATTGGTATTTATAAATGTGTAATACATTACAATTATAATTTTCACATTTACATCGTCATATTTATAATATTTTATGGAAAACTTGTTGTTTTTTTATGAATTTTCCTTTTTGTTTTAAATAAACCATGATATAAAAATAGAAGGTAGTTCCACTTTCTCTTTTCGTCGCCATATTAACGTTCTCACGTTTGCGGGAATTATGAAAATTTGTACTACCATTATATAAAATGAATGAGTGAAATAAAAAGAAATACATAATGTTAAAATCACAAACAAATTTTATTAAGTAAATAAAACAAAATATAGAAAATTTAATACACAAATTTAACAAAAAAGAAGATGAGTTGCCTTTTCCTTACTGCATCAGTAAAAGACGTTTCTACAACAATTCTGTAAGATTTTTCAAATTTCGAACAATTCAAGTTTCCAAACGCACCTCTAGTATGTTCGTTATTGCCAAATATACGATTGGAAAAAATGCTTTTCCAGATACGAAAGGTAAAATATTGAAAAAAATTTTTAATTTCTATTTCGGTTAAAACAAGTTCATGTCTTATTTGTTAGGTAAAAATTACATTTTTGTTAAAGTAACATCTTAATTAATTAGTTAATGAAACAAAGATAAAATAACTTCATCAAGTTGTCTAATATATATGAAACGATAAGCCACGATATATATGAAATAATTAGTAAAATACCGGCTGGTGAGGAAGACCGCATGGAGGTAAATTAATTATTTAGAGACTATAAAACTTTGGGAGCAAACAATATGCTGGTCTTCGGGATGTATTATTTAAAAAATGCGGTTGAAGGACTTAGGTTTTCAAAACTTTAAGGAAAGAAATCAATATTATACATACGTGAACGTTTTATCTGAGGGTGGCCTTTATATACCAAACAAGAAATTTATGGAAGAAATAGAAAAACTATATTTAACTTTTCTTCAAATTAATGTTGTTTATTTATTTACTGGCTCCCATATGCAAAATTTGTTGTGCAATTGAAATTCATGTTAGATAGTAATGATTAAAGAAGATTATTTTTGCGGGAAGAACATTTATTCGTAGTCGCTTTTTACATTTAAAAATAAATAATAATAATAAGTTATGATAATGAGCGAATTTTTATAACTTGTCTTCTAGGGTCAGAGGATCTACTTCTATGTAATTTTATATATAGTAAATACATTTGAATATCAATTATATTTATGTATATTTATTATACAAATCACACATATTTTTTTAAATAGTTCCAAAATATTTTTTTCTTATTTATATCTGTGGCAATGCAAAATTTATTGTTTACAAAAAATATATATCAAATAATTCCCGCAAACGTCACAAAATTTTTAAGTGGAACTACCTTCTATTTTTATATCATGAAATAAACTGTAATTTTTTTTGTGCAGCATTGTATTTTTTGGTACAACATAAAAACATAGTTGCATGACTAAGTACTACGAGATTTTAAGTAGATTTTATCAAAACTTAGTGGCGAATTATATTTTGTTTTGTATGAGAAATCTATTAAGAGTCAACTAGATTTTCCTCGAAATCTCATTAGTATTAGATTTTGGTATAATG
This sequence comes from Gymnosoma rotundatum, assembly GCA_916610165.2. Lineage (NCBI taxonomy): Eukaryota > Metazoa > Arthropoda > Insecta > Diptera > Tachinidae > Gymnosoma > Gymnosoma rotundatum. The sequence goes on along the minus strand of OU744336.1, from coordinate 140,856,406 downwards.
TAAATGCACTATAAATATAGGAGAGTTTTCAAAATAGTGGATATTTTATGAGAACATAACAAAATTTTCGTTGGCAAAATTTTTTTTTTTTAAGTATCAACCAAGAAAATTAAAAAAAAGTAAAAAATATATTGAACCTAAAAAAATAAAATTGTTATTCTATTTAAAAACGATGAATATAAAATATGCACTTTTGTTAGACCTGTGCTCGGTCGTTCGTTTCAGGGACCGGTCTTTTTCGGTCAATTATCAAAGACTGATCGGTTCGTTCAACTCGTTGAATCGGTTAATTTAAACGATTGAACGAATTTTAACAATACTTATTGTATGTGATTTTTTGTGTTTTATCAAACACTCCATTTAGGCACGCAAACTGTACTTTGCAAGGTTTTGATATTATGTGAGAGAGAGGAAGAAAGAATGATGGACAGTAAAATCTTTAATATACTCGCAAAGTTGCTATGTTTTTCTTTCATTGCTTTTACACACTTGTATATATGTACATACCCATATTTTTGTATTTTAAGCAAAATTTAGAAACGATCAAACAGAAGGAAACAAAATTTGTAAAAGAAAACTTTTTGTGTCTAAACACCAAAGAAAATTAACAAAACTTTGTCAAAGTAAAATTTGCGTGTCTAAATGCAGTCAAGTTGTGGTTTTAATACTGAGGTGAAAGAAAACCTTGGCACACAGAAAACAATATAATAAGGTTTTCTGTAGGTTCTGAAGAGGCATACATATAAAGTGCTTTTTTAATTATGAAGAAGGAATAAAAACAAAACCAAAACTAGATATTTAACAAGAAAAATTAAAGTACAAAAAGTTTCTTTTCCACAAAAAAAATTATTATTTGTAAAAATAAAGAATTGAATTAAAAAATTGCTTAAAAGTGTGATAGGCTGTGGCTTTATGAAATAATTGCAGCTTCTTTTTTTCTGTGCTATTTCTTTAGTTTTTTTAAAAGCACTTTTTTATTTAAATATTACCAATTTTCAATTAAAAAAGGAACACTATATCAAAAAAATTTTTTTAAAGACTGTTAATTCAAACAAAAATGAAATATGTACTTACATACGTATATAGACATACACATCAACTCCTTTTAGTACACAAACAAATCATCTGAAATAAAAAAACATGAAAAAAAAGAGAAGAAATGACTGAACGAAAATTATCCGAAAACAATATTATATACCGTACACTATTGAACGAAAGAAGCCGGTTATATACAGTGTTGCCAACACTATTGAACAGATTTCCGCTATTTATTACTTTAAAAAACGATAGCAACCGCTAACTAGTCGAAAAAAAAGCTGACATAACTCGCTAAAAAATATCTTGAACAATTTATTTTTATACCCTTTACCGAGGCAAACTTGGTTTTACAAAAAAAAAAAAAAAAAAAAATATGTCAATCGATCAGATATAGTGTCGAAAGAGGTGCTATTGGAAATCAGAACGATCGGTCCATATCCTTCGAGGCCGCAGGCAAAACACCACGACTACGAAAGCAAACTTAAGTGAAAAAATTTGCGCTCACCCATATTTTCTGAAATTTTCTAATTATTTGAAATGTCAATATGGGTACCATTTTAAAGCTTTTGAAGAGATCTTTAACCCAGTAAGAGCCGATGGCATTTTTATGTAAATTTATGTGTATGCAGTACCATTTTTTTATTTTTTAATTCTCTGTCTCCCTCCCCAATATTTGTTTTTTTTTGGAGTTACTTCACTAAACTCAATTTACATGGTGAAGGGTATATAACATTCGGCATAGCCGAAAATAGCCCTCTTACTTTTTTAATACTGTTTTTAAATACTAACTGCCGTATTCGTAAAATTAACTTATATTATTTTTTATGAATATGGCAATAATTGTTCATTTATAGTTAAGATTTTGATTACTATTCATATTAGTTTCGTTTTGATAACTGAAATAAATATTAGAGGTTCCGATTAAGTTAGGAAATTTTTTCAGAACCTTACTTTTGTTCCAGTATTTGTTATTTGACGGAAACCATATCTAAAGCAACAAAGTAATTATAAAGAGGCAAATAAAAAAAATTGAGGAATTGATATAATTAACGGTTAAAATTTTATAAAACATATTGGTTTGTCCTCTTTCACACACGTCAAGTTTACTTGATCAGTTTTTATTAATTTTCTTTTGAACCTTCATTTGTGTTTACAAGTTTCGTTTTCTTTGCTTTCAACTTCTGCAACTTCTATTCTGCAGCCAACTTCAAGTATAAAATTTTCTTATACTTGATGGTGCGGTCAGGTTAGTACCTTTTTCTATTCTCTTCTCCTCTTTCTGCCAAAAACACAAGACTTGACGAGTCAAACTTGATGTGTGTGAAAGGGGACTTTGCAATCGATTTCTGAGCTTTGATTTAGCTCAATTACAAAACAATAATAAAAATATTGCTTAAATCGTATTATAAGAGCGATTATGATTACGATTTCACAAACCCCATTTTAATGCTTCGCTACAAAAAACATTTTTACGTACGTAATTTTATAATAACATATGCTTTTTGTGTTTACCTTTCAATTACAGACTGCTTCATTAATTATACCATCAGTACAAAAACAAGATTCTGGAAATTACACATGTAGTCCTTCGAACAGCGAGCCGCGGACTGTTATACTACATGTACTAAACGGTGAGTGTAATGGAATATGTGCGTGTACGTGTGGACACAATTGTAGAAAACATTTTTATTTTATCTTATTTCTCATTTAAACTTGTTTCGTTAGAGATGTCCTTTTATTTATACATCTATTTTTTTTATTCACTGTTTTGTTACCTCTACTATGAGTGTGTAAAATTGAAACCAGTATAAAAATTTTTAATTGATTTTAATTAAGGTTGTAAAATGAAAAGTCAATTTCAATTAATGACACAAACAAATGCACACACATACAGCACTTTTAATTAAAAGTAGAAATAAGTAAATGAAAAATAAAATTAATGAACACACGCTTTCACCTACTAAGGTTAGCTGTTAATAAAAAGGACTACAAGTTTTTACGTATTTACTTTATTTGAAAAGAGTTTCTTTTGAAAAAAATTAAAAACAAAACCAAGGCGTATCAACACCTGGTGGTAGCGATGGTGAATTCATTAACTTCCGCCGAAAACCTAAATATAAACCTCGTAAATAAAAAATATGTATAATTTTTTTTTATATGGCGTTTGACATTTAGCGTTTATGTCGAAAATTAATGAATTTACCATCGCGACCTCCTAGTATAATTCGCCTGGAACAAAACTTTTAACCAAATAATAATCAATTCGCTTTTAACATATTTAAAAAAAGAAGGAGGTTATCAGTTCGACTGAATTTTTCTTTTTGTGTTTGTGCCGCAGAACTCAGTCATTTCTGAACCGATTTTGAAATTTTTTTCTTTATTTAAAAGGTAATGATTACAGATTAATACCGTTTTAAAAACAGTTTATAATTTTAAAAACTAAAAGGTATCCCTATACATGTTTTTACGTGTATTATGAGCCGTAAAGGCCACCTATTTAAAATTTAGAAGATCAGCATATTACTGTAGCTATAGTAATACAAAAATAAATAAAAAAAATTAAAGGGTATTCCCATAGGGGAAATAAATTCACCTTTATGTGACTATCCTTTAAGCCATTATAGTAAAACCCTTAAAAATTGGGCAAAAAGACCGATTACTATGACCATTATAATAACAAGTATAAATATTCAAAATTATAAATTAAAGGTTACTCCAATAGTACATTTAATTTAATATAAATGGCCATACTTATGAATAGTTGCAGACAATCGATTAAAATTCGCAAAGAACCTGCGTTGCAAGGTCCGCTATAATGGCAAGTATAAAGTTTGCCATTTAAAATTAAAGGGTGTCCCAATAGTTTATGTTATTGAATGTATGTAACTAAAGTTTGAACCGTTATAGACAGACTGCTGAAATTTACAAGAAACTTCCAAAACGAAAAAAAATATATATAAAAATGTATGAAAAAATTGCAGCCTAATAATACCCGTTAGTATTTAAATCACGACTCAATGCAAATATTTCGGTATGGAAACGTTCTTGCTCTCACTATTCAATAAAACTACTTAAAGTAGTATTTTTTTTAACAAATCCGTTGTACCCTTTTCTTTGAAAGACTGAGCTTCGATAGAATTTACTACACTAATTATTTTGAAAATACCGTTATAAAAGACAAATTTGAGCCTTATTCGCTAACAATTTTCGCAAGTTTGAACAGAATGCTTAGTTTTCTGCACGAAATGCAGCTTATATTATTTCACAGTTGAGACGAATTGTTGCGAATTGTTTTTTCTTACTAAACATGAAGCAAGAAACATTTCGTAATTTCTCCCGAATTGAACAGAGTAGAACTTCAGCAATGTTTTTTTTTTTTTGTTTATTTTAAACAAATTTTTTTATATGATTTTGATAGCATTTTGTAGGTAAAATTTTTTATTAAAATCTAATTGATACGTTTAACCTTTCTTTAAGAGAGATTGTGACGTCAAATAATGAAACAAGTACTCTTTCAGCGATATTACTCTATTTCGTGCCTGTAAAAAAATTACACACGTTACGTAGAACCTTCAAAAGTTAAAAAAAATGTAACTAAACGGTAACTCTGATAAATATATAAGATTGTAAATTAAACGGTGTTATAATAGTTGATGTAATTTTATGTATATGGCCAAACTGGTGTACAGCTAAAGTATAAAAATGAGATTTGTTAATGAAAGGGTTTCCCAATACTTAAAATAAATTGGATGTTTATGCCTAAACTTTTAAACCGTTATAGCATGGCAGCTAAAATCAGTTTTAAAGTCGGTTTTTTGCAAGAATTATTTACTATATAAACAAAATGGAAACAACTAGTTTGTTTTTTAGCCTTAAATAACTTTAGAACAATTTGGAAAGGAACACTATTTTCTTCTTCCGTATATTTTATTCTACTATTATTATTAGAGTCATCAACTCTGTTAATTTTAAAAGTGTATGTAGTAGTGTACAAAAGAAAAATAACGCTAGACAGACATGATGATACATCAAAAGGAGCATGATTTAAAAGCCATATAAACGTAGATACAACGAGGTAATAACGTGTTAAAAAGCAGAAAAAACAAAAAATTTTGATATGTAAGGCAACATTAAAGTAAACAATAATTTCAACAAGAAACATTGCTACAGACAGGGGTAAAATCCCATCAAAAAAAATTTTAAAAGGTAATCGAGTGTGGAATCAGCATTTTTGGCAGAAGTACTTCCCTACTAGTTTGCCAACTTAATGATTTTAACAAGGCATGAGGTTTTTATAATCAATTACTGAGAATCGATTACGTTAATTATTGTAGGAATTAATGAGAAACATAAGTAAGGTAGTCTCTTTTAGCATAAAGAACTAGTTCCATTACTACTTCCATTTTTGAAAACTAATGTAATGTGTTTTGTAAGCGAAATATAATAATCACAAAAGTAAGTCATTATATGGCAATTACTTTTAAAGGTAAAGTCTAATTTTTTGCTGGGATTAAGTTAAAGCTTACGTTTTCTTCAGTGTTCGCTTGTGTGTATCTAACATTACAATAGTATAAAGATATATAATAATATAGAGCATTAGTATCTCTACAAGAACTTAAATGTCGACTTCTCTACTTTGCTGGCACTATGTTAAATTTTGATTTAATCAGTGAAGTCTTATAAAAATTGCTAATTTATTTCCAAGATATTTCTCTTCTGCCCAACTTTACTTTGCTCAAATTTTAGTATAAATAAATGCAAATAAGAGGTAAAAACTAAGAACCAATAACGCAAAAATTCTACTCATTCATTGTCATAAGTCATGTATCGTATTATGATCACATGAATGTGAAAATAAAACTTAAAAATAATTAAGATCTAAGTTTTATTTTTACTTTAATCCGTTTTTCCGATAACGTAAAATTTTTAAGCACGAGAAACCAATTTTAAATACGTTAGAGATCCGCGTCTATTGAAAAATTTATTTAAGAAACTATTTCATCGGCGCTAAATAGCTAAATATAACTCTAAGCTAGATATAGCTAAATATAAATAAGATATCATTTATGTTCTATTTCTTTGTCTGAAAAATTAGTATACAGAAAAAAGGTCCAATATTTTAGCGACAGCAATATAATTAATTTTCGTTGCACGAAAACAACAAAATCACATAATCATTGGCCTGTTTATAGATCAATTCTTGCCGTTACGATGCACATTATCTATACTGTTTTTAATTTTTGCGTCTATGAAGCACGAATAATGTACTATTTTTTTTAAATAATAAAAAAATAACTTCCATTTTCTTTTAACTTTAAAAATCTTTTTTCATTTTATCCCGATTAACTTTCACCCTTAATATCGTTGATTTAATTATTTAATAAGGATAATAAAAAAAAATAGCACGAAAAAATATTTTTTTTTTTTTGAAAGTTACTAAATTTAATAAAATATTCCCGTGGTTTAATTAAATTTTCTTATGACTTATATATCTAGCTTTATTTAATTTAACAATAACTTTTCTAAATATAATTCTAAAACTGTTGTTAAATACAAAAAGATAGAATTTAAAATTAATTAATTTTGTTTATAGTTGTTAAGCACGCGCAATTTGTAAACTAATAATTAACTACTAATAAGTTAAATTATTTTCTGCATAATTTTTCATTGAAATTTCGAAACTTCCAAAAGATTTTTAGAAAATTGACTAACAAATATTTACTAAAAATTATACGTTAGTGCAATTGGTACATCAGGCATTTTTCAAATACAAGGCCGTAGGGATTCATTCAGAGCTGACGGGGCAAATGAAAAAGTTAAAACACTTCTTGATATTTTTGACAACTCTTCATCTACACTTTTGCGATTGCGCCTTTACCCACTGATGTTAACCGTATTGAATTTATTTGATAAAAAATACTAATAAAGATGAATGTACCACACGTTATTCTACCAAATGAAGGAGAGCAGAGGCGTGTTTTTTTAAAAAGGTAATCAATCTTTTAAAAACATGTAAATTCACTGGAAATTGCAGTAGAGTTGTACAACATACTACAATATTTTACCAATCTGCTCTGGACTTAAAAGATACGTTCTTTGGTCAATAATTCTTTATAGATGTATATGTAATTATTATACCCTTTACCACAGGTGGGAAAAGGTTTTTTTTAAATTTATCTTTCCGTTTCTAATTTTTACAATGTCCATTTCCCCAGAAAGTGTATATCGATCCTTTATTGCAACACAGTCATTCTCAAAAAATTAAAAATTTTTAGTTACTGAAGCAAAACTGCTCTTTTAGACCTTCTGTACATGTTGAAAAAAATCAGTTTTATATCCCAAGCTGAACCGAAGTTATAGCAATTGCAATTGCAGCAATTTTATCATAGAACATATGTCTTGAAAACTTAAATCGCATTTTTCCAAGTTCAAATTTTTTTGAGATATGACTATGTTGCAATAAAGGAGCGATATATTCTGATTACTTATGCATAGTGAAGTCCGTCTATCAGTCTGTTTGACACATAATTTCGAAAATGTTGCTATTAAAAATCAGCTAGATTGGTTCATGTCCTTTGAGGCTGCGTGAAAAGTACCACGCCTGGCTTTAGTTATACCCTTCACAACAAAAAATGGAAAAGGCGTATATATAAGTTTGCCATTCCGTGTGTAATTTCTGCAGTATCCACTTCCGACCAAATAAAGTTTATATATATTCTGACTTCTTATGCATAGCGAAGTCGATTGAGCGATGTCCGTCTGTCTGTCCGCGTTAGTGCTGCCGAGGCAAAATTTCACAAAAAAAAAAAATAAGTCAGTCGATTGGATATAGTGTCGAAAAAGGTGCTATTGGAAATCAGTGTGAGAGTTGTCATTTGGAACAATTAAGTAACTCCAATCTAAAAAACAAATATATGGGGAGAAAGAGAATTAAAAAATAAGAAAAAAAAACATCAACTGAAAAAATTGGCTCCCGCCCATATTTTCTGAGTTATGAGGCTCTCTTTCACTTCACTTTAAAGCTTTTTCAAACATTGTTGGCCATATAACACAAATAAAAAGAATAGAATAGAAAGAGTAGTTTCGGGCTCTAATAGTCAACTATTGCTGGTTTATAGCAAAGTCAGTGACACGGAAAGAATCGAATGGTGTAAAATCCCACGAACTTTAGGGCAATTGAGGATGAAAATCAATAGGAACCTTCTTTCTCCATATTAACACGCCTTCACAAGGGGTAGATCGGTTGAGACGGCTCTATACTCGCGCAAGAACTACACAATGGTAGCCGTCATTGACATTGAAGGGGCTTTCAACAAGATCGACCCGACTACGATCACTCATGCCCTCAAAGAGCTGGGAGTCGGGTTCGTAACACGCTTGCTGAATTCCAGGATAATAACGTCCACTTCTGGAATGGCGAGTGTCACTAGGTTGGCGTTAAGGGGCACACCACAGGGCGGAGTTCTGTCTCCGCTGTTGTGGAATGTTGCTATTAACAGACTGCTTGTAGAACTAGATTCCATGTGCTTTAAGACTGTTGCCTACGCGGATGAGGTGTCGCAAAGGTTGGAAACAACGCTAAGGGCAATATGCACACGGGGGTGGCGGAGCGGACTTAGTATCAATCCAACTAAAACGGAACTTGTTCTCTTTTTTACGAAATATAAACTTCCTTCTTTTGGTTTACCTAGACTCAATAGGGTTCCACTGTATCTATCCAACAGCGTCATCTTGTATAGTAAGCTGTCTTGGAAAAAGAATATCCAAGCCAGGGCGTCAAAGGCCATTACGGCAATATATGTGTGCAGGAGGGCAATTTGAAAAACCTGGGGCATCCACCCAAGGGGTGTAAATTAGCTTATTGAAGCGGTGATTAAGCCGATTTTGCTCTACGAAGCTCTTGTCTGGTGAGAAGATGCTGCGTCTGTGGCAGACTTGATGACTGGGGCTATTAGATCAACACCCACAAAGACGCTTTTCGCCATGCTCAACTGGCTGCCCGTGGATCTTCAGGCCAAGAGGGTGGCGCTGAGGACGGCAGTCATAAATTATGGGGACATGCTAGCGTACTACGGATCACGGATGTTATAGCACTTTTGCTTGTTTGTAATTAATTTTGTTATTAGTTATCAATTTAACTGAATTAAAGAATAGTCACATGTTTTTATAAATTTTAGAAATGCCTTTTAAGTGGTTCTAGACAATTGTCTTTTTCCCTGAAGCAATTCTTGTTTTAGAGAAGAAAATTTATGGTAAAGCAGACATGCTGTTGTTAACTAATTCAATTTAATTATTAGTATGACTTGTTTTTTAAAGCTATGCTTTATTTAATAAAGGACCTCTATTCCCATATTCCTTTTTAATGCTAAATTTAAAAGTAAAATGTTTAACAAATCAATATTATTTTACACTTTTAATTACAGGTGAATATTCAGCATCCGCAATTACGTCAGCCGCATTAAATTTACACTTTCAAATAAAAATTTTTACATTTAATTTGTCAATGTTGACTCTTATTCAGAGTTTATTAAAAAGTGAAGTACTTTATAAACAGCACATAATTAAACGTTATAATGGAGGTTAAACACAAAAAAAAACAAGAACAAAATTTAACAAATAATTTAAGTTATTTAAATTAAATTTATATAAGCTTTTTTATAAAAAAAAATAGATGTATGTATGTGTAAATTAATAATTATGTCACATAAAAAAAATAATATTAAAAAATGAGACTGCCATGATTTAATTAAAAAATAATATTTAATTTATTTTTTGTTTATTGATTTTAATTAATTTTAAAATAATAATTGTAAATAAATTAAATTAAACACGATTAAACTGATACTTGTTATCAGTTTTAAAACTTTGTGGTTAAGCAATCCAATATTTAAATAATAATACAAAATAATAGAAAAATCATTGTTAAGTAGAATAAGAAAACTAAAATAGAAATAAACTGTGTTATATCAAAAGGCAGTTAATCCAATAGTTAAAACCACATATATATTTAAGAACATCAGTTTAAAATATACTACGTCTTCTTTTCGATGCAAATGTTTTCAATCATCTCTTAATATTTGTTGAAACGAGTTTTGTAATTTTTCGATATTTGTATTGATATTAATATTATCTGCTATCTAATACCAAACAAAGCAAAGTTTTAATTTTACAGTTGATTAGCCTACAAATTATCAAACCCGATAATAAAAGTTTTTCTATTCTTCGATGTATTGTTTACGATTCTATCTTACATCCTACACTAAGCTGTTGGTGGGTGTGATATTTTCATACAAATTAAATATATTTTATCGTTCAATGACAAGGCTGCTCAGATGAAATTTATTTAATTTTTTGTCAAAAAAGTTAATTCAAGAAAAAAACTTGATATACTGCTTTAGACAACTAGATTAGAATACGACTCGAAAGAGATCTGGGAACCCTGAGCTTCAGTGTTAATTTTGGAAAACTCTAGTACTTACGGCTTCAACTTGAAATATTTCGAAGGCTACAAGTAATTTCTAGTTTTCTTATTATCACATCTTACTGGTACATTAAAACTAAAACAAAACTTAGGTTTCTTTATACATTAAATTGCAAAAAGCAATAATCTTTATTTTAATTTTTAGACACTTATATTTTTAATCTTTTTTGCTTGAAAGTTCCTGCTGATTTTTTCTATAAAATTCCTCTAGAATAAAGAGTTACTAAGTCTATCAGCTAAATAAATTTTCTTGACGGCTCCTTAAACGTCTGGTTCCTGAAAATAATTAACAATTTGGATCTGCTATAATACTGAGCGGTATAACTATTTTAGTCTTGATATAAATACAAAAATTGTATTAATTTAATTTTGTATTAAATTAAAAGTCGAACTGTGGATATTCTAAATAAATTGTTATTGATTTTGCTTTAAATTCATTATTTAATTTCTAAACACTTTTTAAAATTTTTAATTATAATGATGTAAACAGAAATAAAAATAAAAGGCTTTTAAGCTTTGTAAATATGTAGTTTTAAATAAATAAATGTCTGTAAAAATATTATTTCCCATCAAATAGTATATAATTCTTTAATAATGACAAATTTCCTTCCATAAAACAATAACTTAATATACACATATTACATATAAAAGTATGCTTTTTACTTAATCAAAGAAACTACAAAATAAAATAAATCCTAAACAACGTGAATAACTAAAACTTTTACTAAGTATATTTATTAAAATAATAAAACAAATACGAACTACACATTTTATTATAAATTAATACATAATACTTAAACATTCATGAATGTAAAAGGATTTTATGACAAAGGAATTAAGCCATTTTTTCTTAACAAAAAGAAGTAATTAAAATAATTACATAAACCTAAGAGAAACAAATGTTTTTAAAATAAATTTAACAAAAAGAAAATATATTTTAAAATTACATATATGTAAATGAATTAGTTATGTGTAGATAATTTCAGTATGTAGGTAGTCATTTGTCTGGTACAGCAAATAAAATAAACTAAACAATTTTGCATAATTGTTTAAATTATAAATATATTTTATACCTGGCATATTTGCACTTGGTTGGATTTCATTATTTTAAAATTTATAAAGGTAATGCTAAGACAGTTATTAATTTTATATTCTTTATTTTTAAATTTTATGTTATTTTGTCATAAGCTATGTACAGACGTTTGTCAGTTCTAAAAATATTGTCAGAAAAATATATAGAAAACTCCTAACACTCGTGTAAACTTACAATTATTGCCTGATAATATCGTCAAAAAAAGTATTGTGAGATAATTGTCAGAGTTCTACTTTACAATAATTAGGTCAGATATCTAACAATTGTGTGAACACTTTTATTTACATTGTCAGAGGTTTTCATTTCAATAAACATTGTGATATCTGGAATATTTTAAACATCCTACAACTATATTATGGTCAGATAAAAGTAAATGAAACAAATAAGAGTATATACCCTTCACCATCTGTGTAAATCTAGCTTGGTGAAATATCTTAAATCAAAAAGAAAAATATTGGGGTGACAGAGAATTAAAAAATAAAAAAATTAGTACTGCATATATATCATTCTACATAAAAATGACATCGGCTCTTAATGAGTTAAGCATTTTAGTATATCCTTAAAGATCTCTTCAAAAGCTTTTAAATGATACCCATATTGATATTTTAAAAAACTTGAAAATTTCAGAACCCCCGTTACTCGAGAAATATAGACTAGCGCCAATTTTTTCACTTGATGTTTTCTTCTTATTTTTTAGTTTTTATCGTCCTTTATATTTATTTTTTTAATGGAATTTTTTCATTGTTCCAAATGACACTAAAAATTAGAGGTAGGCGTGGTGTTTTGCCTGCTTTCTCGAAGGACATAGACCGATCATGCTGATTTCCAATAGTACCTTTTTTTGTGAAATCAAGTTTTCGCTTGCACGGACAGAGGAGCACCGCTTAATTGGCTTCGCTATGCATAAGATGTGAGAATATATACTTTATAGGGTCGGAAATGACATACGGAATGACAAATTTAGATATACCCTTTTTCTTACGTGATGATGGGAAAGAACTCCCCCGTTTACAAGAACTTTGTAAATGGTGACTAGTACTTCAGCAACAATGCACGAAATAGTTGAAATCGGAATACGGAAAAAGTAATGTAGTGGCTGAAATTTGTGAATCCATTGGCAAACAATTTCTGTACAGTTCGGCTGATTTGTTCGCCGTTAAACGAATAATTTTGCATAAAATCTCTCCTGCTGACGACTGAGAATCCAAACTTTTACCCAAACTTAAGCTGTTAAATCAACCCAGTTTCTTCGCTTATTATTAATAATATAAGACTTTCAAATTTTCTATACAAAATTTGGGTAAAATCCGCTGATGAGCTATATGAGCAGTAGTAAAATGCTTTCCCCGCAGTAATACATTTCATTTTTTAGTTGAGTCTAAAATAATAAATATTTCATGAGAATATCATGAAATATCTATATTTGAAGGAATCAAGCACTAATAAAGTAAATTATAATATTAATTTATAACTTTTATTATAATTGATATTAGAAAACTCAAAAGTAAATTTTCTCTTGCATTGTTTTGATTCTGTAAATAGTGCTGTAATTTTTTTCTACTTAGCAATTCTTATTACTGACAATTTTTTACCTAGCAATGTTGTCATATAAGTGTCTTACAATGGAATTGACAGTCTTGCAACCATGTGAACTGGCATTCTAGATTGTGGTTTTGCCTTGTCATAGTAAGCACTTGGTTTCTCTCATTCGATTATAAAATGTATTTAATGTTTAATAACTTTTAAAAATTATTTAACACGTTCTTTTGTTCTATGAGTTTTCTAGACATTCACATTTTATATTGTTACATGTGAAATTTACTTGTCGCAGAGTTGAGGGTATTTGATGTTATTATCTATATATGTTAAAAGCCGTCTAGAGACCTAACTATGAAATATACTACAGATTTACTCAGATTTTAAATAAGTTGCTTTTCTGATCGAAGAATTTCCTTAACGTACTCTTTAACAACGTTTTTTTTTTTTTTTAAACTTTCTAATGTAATTGCAGAATTATTTAGTTTTCAAAACTTAAAGGTATCATGTAATTTTATATCCATCAAGCTTTAGTAAAAGTTTGCTTTAAAGTAATGAAATAATACCCAACTAATAAATTAGTTTCTTTCACTAAAAAAATGTCATAATATGTGTAAGATATAATTAAAAAAAAGATAAATTTAAAAAAAACATTTAAAACTTAAATATATAACTCTAGATATAATAAATATACATACTGATTGCTTTCATTACTGAAACTTAAGAACATGTAAGTATAATACTTTGTTTAAAAAAGTTTGTCTAATTGATTTTGTTTGAAGAAAAGTTAAAGTAATTAAAATTTGTGAAAAAACAAACTTTCACAACCATGGCTATGAGACTTTTAATGCAATATGTTTATTACAACATATTTTTACATACGAGTATATAAAATTGTGTAAAAGAATACCTTGTTCTACTAGGTATTAGGAAGTTTCAATTGAATTTTTTGTTATAAAACTATCTGAGGCGTAAATTTAAAAAATTTAAACATTTTTATTTTTATCAGAGGCCTTATTCTGTAATTCTCTTAGCTAAAACTTAAGCTAATTTGCTTAAATGTTGAACTTATCCATGTACATTTTCTCTAATTAATCGGTATCTGTAAGTCTATTTTAATAAATAAGACGGTGTTAAGTATAGGGTTAAATGTTCCAATGTCGTGCTTGTAGCAAAACACTGCTTTATTAAAATTAAAAAATTTTAGAGATGGCAATTTAGCTTAAGCAACTTACAGAATAAGGCTGCAGGTATGCAGTGTTGTTTAGAAATAAGCTAATTTGGTCAATCAATAATAAGCCTTTATACTTTATTCATTCAATAAACTTTCCTTAACAAAACATTAAAGTTAAATATGCAAGCTTCACAATAAATTCATGAGCCAATAGATGTTGCTTATTTATCACAAATAGCGCTCACCAAAATTTTATTATAAAAAAAACAAAAAATTTATAACTATATATATAAAATTGTTGCAAGAGTATTAATACTTCATAATTTACGATCGGTCAATCCGATTTCGATTAGGGGTTGTTCGCATGGTCGTGGTTTATCTAAGTTTGCACAACATTGTTCGTGAGTTATGACATCATGTGATTTTGTCCATTAAAAAAAAAACAACAAAAAATACGTAGACGCTAATGAGTATATGTATACTGTGTACTGAATTTATGCACACGATATTTAACGCCTTCGCTTTTGAAAATCAAGAACGATCGTAATCTTGTTTTGGGCCTATCCCCCGAATTCACGCCTTGCTAGCTGATCGTGCTGCTTCAATTGTGGCGCGTGATGGATTTAGTAAGCACGAATACCAATATTTTACTACAAAATTTTTCATAAGGTGGATGGACACGTATCCAATCCCTGTGCACGATGGCGGATAGACTGAAGCACTGTAAGCACTGTTGAACGTCTCTGTGTTTTGAATATGTTTCAAAGCCCAGAGATCAATGTGCCTTCTGTACTTCCACAAATAACTAAGTTATATCGAGCTGTTCTCTTTGAAAGCGGTGTAATTCTATTTCTGACGAAAGTTGCCTAATGTTATCAATGTAAAAAAAATTATAATTTCTCTATATAAGTTTGTTTAGTTATTACATAAATTACAAATATACTTATAAATCTACGTATCAGCTGCCATTCCTATTATATTCAAAAAAATCAAAAAATCAAAGTAAAATATTAATTTAAGTTTGTAAATTGCAACGACTTTCAAAATGAATATCTAAAAATTTTATCTAATTTTAATGTACAAGACAACTTACAGAGAGAACAGTGAAGAAATACTTTGGTTTGTGTATGGACTTCTTCTAACCAATTTCTTTAAAAAAAGAAGGTTTTTAGAAATTATAAAAATTAACTTAAGGCAAATAATCAATTTTAATTCATCTATATACATCAACTAAGAAAATTCTTTTTTTTTTAAAGAAATATATTTAAACACTCGTCTAATTTATTTAAATTTCTTAGAAAAATGTTTTATATTTTATATACGAAGTTTTTATTCTCAATTTAGGCAAATCTGAATCATTCAAATACAAGGAAAATAATTATTTCGATTTGTGGAACATATTCATACAATTTCTAAAAATTGCTTCTTTATTTTCAAGAGATATAAAAAATAATAATAGTAATTATTTTTTGTAGCATTAGCATATTTTTATTCCTTAGAGAGCATTTCATGATTTAAAATAAAACGAATTGGTTGGATCGTTAGATCGATCGATTTACCCTTCGTATTCTGTGGAGGAAATAAAAGATTAGAAAGTATACAACGCTTTCATATCGAAAAAATACCTTTTATCACGGAATCAGTAAATTTATCTTGTTGTTTAATTTTTGGCAATTTTATATTAGGAAAACATTTTTTTCAAAGCACAATTACAAATAACTTGCAATCGCAATTTTCATAAGAAATTCTAAAAAAGATGTTATGCTAACAACCCATCAAAAATTCAATTTAATTAACTAACTAATTAAATTTAAAGTTATAAATATTTTTATTAACAGACGCGACATCTGTTTGCTATAAAAAAGAGTTATTAGGCACTTCATAGAAATAAATGGCAGATAATAATTTGAACTCAATCAGAATAAAACGATTAATGTTAATGTTCTTGGTCACCTGTTTAAACTATAAATACCCTATTTACCAGGTGGAGAAATATCAACCCGTATTTCAAATTTTATTAAAATCGATTTAGTCTTTTAGCCATGACCACAACTTCGTCGCAGATCATTTCTATTACGGTATTTACACTTTGCAATTTTTCATGAAACTAGCTTGAAATTTTTGTTTGTTTGTGAAGCAGGAAGAGTAAGCAATATGGTATTGCTTGAGTTTTGTGGGGATGTTACTGTTGCTAATTTTTACTTTTAGTTAAAGCATAACGCTGTTATCTCAATAGAAAATTGAGAAAGAATTGCATAAAAAAAATTCATAGTGTAAATGTGGACTAATTTTCTAAAAATTCAAATTTAAAACAATGTGTTGTAAACCATTTATTCAAAAGTTCTGTATACAGTACCGGTACTATTGGGTACCTTTACATTTGTATCTCTAGTTTCTCTACGAAACGACATATTTTTAAGAAAAAAGTATTTTATATTTAAACTAATGTTCTTACAAAATTTTATTTCAATCAATCTAGCAGTTTTTACAAGATGCAAACACAGACAGGTAGACAGACAGACAAACGAAAAGACAGAGAGACAGATAGAGAGATAAAATTCCAATAATAGGTGTTTTGTTTTTCTAACATCAAAATTTTCAAGACATATTTCATGTGCTGAAATGTCCCCGTTGCAATTTCTGTTAAGTTTTTCCCTTTTTTAGAGAAATGTACGGATTCTTTTGAATGCAAATACCACTGACGCTCATTATAAATTCTATATTCTTTACTTTGTGGCTTTATCTGACTTACTCCTTGATCCTACGGTCTTGTGACTCCTATGGTCTCGTATTTACTAAACAGGCATTATTAAAAACGCAGCCATCCACGCTACACTACTGTGTAACTCCGGCGAGACATGAACTACTCGATGTCTTGTATAGTATCCTTAACCATCCACAGACAACTCCACTGCGCCTTTTATCCAAGCCAGTCATCCCCTTTATCGGATAGCCACAACACACGTCCGCCATACACTGTCGTTATGCTGTTACACTTCCCTGTGCTAACCACTATCTTTCTTACTTTTTTTATGACAAAGGGCGTCTTCTCAATTATCTGTTACTCTTATATAAAATGAGACGTCTCCATTAAATTATCTGCCATTGCTTCTCGTGAGGCTTGTACTGCTGTTGCTTAATTTTTAATTTCATTATAACAATTTTTATTATCCTTTGTACGCATGTCCGAAGGTGTGCTCGAACTATCTTCTTCTGTTTTACTAACCCAGCCATTAGGGTTTCTCAGCTTTTCTTAAATAATTGTGGTATTATTCTGTACACACACTTTTAGTGGAAGTAACTTATTCACCACGCTCATACGAATAACAATAACAGGGGTTGCTAGATCTTATTTTCGTAACAATATGTATAGATACGAGTATAGAATTATTATTATAATATTAATTATTGGTTTAAATTTTTATTTTATTTTTTTTTGCATATAAAAGAACAATTATTTATCACTTTATAGAAATTAAAAGCAGCTTAAAATTTTAACTCAATCAGAATCAAATGATTTTTTCAAACCAAATCTGAAATAAAGAACAGGGGGAAGGAAGGAACAGTGGAGAGGAGGAAATATGCGCGGAATCGATTTTAACGGAAAGCAATTTCAAGAATTTTTATAAAATAAATAAGTCCTGAAGAAAAAATCTGTTAAAACTTCGACATAAATATACATTATAAATAAAAAAAAGTAGCTTGGAAAAGTAGTCGTGGTATGATTACTCTAATTGGAGCAGCGAAGCGCACCGAGGAATAGATGTTGTTAAATAATGCTAAGAAAGAAAATATTTTTATTACGTTTCAGTCCGTCATACACTTTACAAGCTGTTTGTTGTAAGCCGTTGTAATTTGTTTTTTTGTTTTTTATTAAAGTATAAAAATGTCAGTTTTTATTCCTTTGATTAGAATTTGTTTTTATAAACAATAAATCATCAACAACTTTTTTAATTGTAGGTAGCACCTCAACGGAAATTGATCTACCGCCAGCAAGAAATAACAGCGAAATTAATGCGAAACTAGTTAAAAACTACAACCCTTAAAGTTAGTCTTAAATCAAAACCTAAAATAGATTAAAGTAATAATTCAATTATATTTTGAAAAGTCCCAAACACCAATTTTAAATCTGTTGGTAAGATGTTATGAAGAACATGCGCTACTTAAAAATGTTCTATATCAGTTTACAAAATAAATATTTCTTTTGTATATTTGGGTAAATCTGCTGAACATATCATATCCTATAACTATAATACGAGTATATACATATTTGTGTAAACCATTACACTTTATCAATACCGCTTGGTTTTGATTATATTATGTAAAAATAAATTACGTATAGTGACTCCTTCTTTTTAATTTTTTTAAATAATCCAGTCAAGCCAAAAGAATAGAAAAAAAATCAGTGGAATAAATTTAGACTCATATAAGGAAAAACAAATACACAAATAAACATATAGGCCAACAAACTTACATATAAATATGTATGTTTATAAATAAATATATACAAGAATATTATTATGATTTATTCACAAAAGCTTAAATTTATTTTCCCTTTTCTTTTAGATATTTGTAATATTAATTAAAAATATTTTTAATTAAATGCCACTGGCATATAAATGTATTACTTCTAACACACTATTTTGTTTATTTGTTTATTAAACAATAATATTATTTAAGCAAAGTATGAAAAGCACACTGTTTTATAACACATATGCCCAAAAGCAAATTTTTGTTGTTGCTCTATTTACGTAAAATTGAAGGAAATATACAATGTGGTGCAAAACTGTTGCAAAATTGAAAAGTTTTTGAAAATACAAGATTGTCTAGAACAAAAAAATCTTTTTTTATATATTTAGCTGTATTTTATTTTTTAGATAAATACAAAAATTAACCTGCTCATTTTGTAATAAATATTGATTTCTTGATCTGAAGGTCATTCGTTGACTTCACAATCAGAATTACACTATCTACTAAAACAGCGATTCTTTTACAGCTGAGTTTCTGAACCATATTTTGATGATTAAGAAAGTTTCTATTTCTATTGTTTTCTTAGGTGAAGTAAAAGTCTGTGATGCAAAAAAAAAACACATTGGAAAATTTCAAAAATAAAAATTCTGCGCCAAAAATTTAATATTTTTTTTAAACAATGGCTATTATAACCGAAAATTTATAAGGTATTATTTTGATTAGTACTAGTCTTAAAAAGGCGTATTAAATAAGATTGCCGGAATTAACGCGAGAGCACTCCTTAATCTTCAAGAAACATATAATAACAAAAATTTTTGCTGGTATGGCATTCGTTGAGAAAAAAAATCAGCGAAAAAAAAAAAACACAAATACTTTACGCCTGCTATAAAGGTTGGAAAAAATGACAGGCTTTTTGAGTATAAATAAAATTGTATTAAATTGGGTTGCCAGGTAACCAGCTTAGCAAAACTATGTGTGATTACGATTTTGGTTGGTTTTCTTCCTTCTTAGGTACAATAATTAAAACTTCATAATTTTCGTTTCATCAATTCTTAAATACCTACACCTACAAGTATATATGTATTTGCAATATTAAATATAGTAGTTCAGGTAAGTATGTAGGTATAAGCAAAATTAAATATAGTACATAGTTTAGGTAAGTATTTAATTTTAATATTGTGTATAATTATTATGCGTAGAAAAGTAGTTCAACTGATGGTTAAAAGGTAAGTGACGGTATTTCATTATATTTTTCTTAAAAAAGACTTCATTTTGGTTTTCTTAAAGCGAACAATTCGCTGTACTGAATTCTGTTGTTATGTTAATTTTTTACACTTAAAAAAATTAACTATATATTAGTAGCTTATATTAATTTTTAATAAATATAAAAAATACTTTAAGTTTGTAATTTAAGTGTTCAATAGATTGAACAAAAATTGTAAAAAGAAATGAAAAATGAAATTCTAAGAAATTTATAAGATTTTAAAAAGCCATTATGCAATGGACACATTTGGGCATTTAAAAAAATTAAGTATTCTTACTCCTGAAAATAGGTGAAAATCAAATCTATTTTAGTTCGGAACCCATAATTACAGCAGCAATACAAATTTAAAAATTTTTTTCCTTAACTCTATTAGGCAAAAAAATAACATTTAGATATATGTTAATACTTTTGGTGTTGACTTCTTGAACAACTAAAAATAAAACGTACTCTTTACGCTAAGAAATTGTTAACAAGCCCTTCACCACAGGTGAAAAAATGTGAATTTAAGTTTGGCAATCCATTTTTAATTTCTACAAAATTCATTTCCATTCCCATAAAGTATATATAGTATGACTTCTAATGCAACGCAAATTCTATTGAGCAGTGTCCGTCTGTCCGTCCGTGTTCGTGTTAAAATCATATAAAGTCAATCGGATATAGTTTCGAAAGTTCTGCTATTAAAAATCCACAATCATGACCTTTGACGTAGCGAAAAAAACACCACGCCTGCCTTTCATTCTTTCTTTTATTTTTTTTTAACTTTTTTGGGATTTAATACATTTAATTAAAATTTTTGACGCTACTTTTGAGAAAAACCTTAATGGTAGAAAAGAATTTCTTATGACGATTAAAATGTACATGTGGTGAAACATAGTTTTACGTTTTTCTTTTTAAGACAAACGTACGGATTTTTTTTTTTGACTGCAAATTACCATAGTGGCACATTATAAAATCTCTAATTCTTACTCTGTGGCTTTATATGGCTATACTTCTCCATCCTACGGTCTTGTATTTACTAAACATGCATTATTACAAACGCAGCCATCAACGATACACCATTGTGTTACTCCAGCGAGACATGAACTACACGATGCCTTGTTTAGTTACATGACCCGTCCACAGACCACTCCACTACGCCTTACGTCTTTAATCCAACAGCAACAACATACATCTGACGTACACTGTTATTATGCTGTTACTTCTTTGCGCTAATAGCTAGAGTTCTTTCTATTTATTGTAAAGGGCTTCTGGATAATTACAAGTATCTTTTATTAAATTAGACGTCTGCACAATTCACACAATATTTCTCTTTTCCTTCTCGGGAAGGTTTTACTGCTGCTTCTTAGTTTTTAAATTTATTTTCGTATAACTGTTGACTGTGATCTCGTTTTTATTCATTTTTCCACAATATCTGATATTCAAAACTAGCGTCTCGTTTCAACTAACAGCAAACCTGAGCTGAAGATGGATCAAGAGCTCTGAGAGATAATTTGTATTCTAAGCAATTTTTTCCGGATATCACTTAGAGAACTCGCCACAAATAATATCTATAAAATAACAAGAAAAATTTATAATGGTTCGTACTTTTCATACACCCTTTTTTTTTAGCAAAACAATGACGCTTTCAAAAGTCATTCAGAAGCTAAATGAGGGTTTAATGTTTTTGTTTTGCCGGTTGAAAAAAAAACCCACAAATATTGTGTCAAATTGTTAGTCACAAAAAAAACTTATCACACGTCGCATAAGCCATAAACCATACAAGCGGAAATTCTAAAACTTGATGCTGTAAAACACTTGATAGTGGGAAGCCACTAATGCGGAACAAAGATGTAATGTCATCAGTTAATGGTAGAGTGAATCACTTGAAAAAGCAAAATATCCTAGGTTAAGCTTTGAAATAATTAAGAAAGACTTACTGTAAAAGTGAGCCAATGGCAATTTTCACAACTAAATAATTTAAACCTCCATAAAAATTTATAGATTATTTTTGTTATTTTCAACCCTGCAATTTAAAGGTCAGAATAGATACAACATAAAGTGTCATAACTTTCATGGACATTATGTCCTTTTGAAAAATGTCATAATGTCCGTGGACTTTGTGACGTTTTCATTATGAACATAGATAGTGTCTTTTATAAAATTCACATAATGTCCACCTTTAAAACAACAAGCGGTTGCTAAAGATTTCCTTCATAGTGCGCAAGGAATTTTTCCTCTATGGTATATCCAACACCAGCTTCGCTTTCTAAAGATTTTCTGCAAGCCCCTTTATAAAAACGTTGCGTCTATCTTACATAGAATACCATAAATTTCAACTGTCTGTCTATAATGGTTCAATAGTTTGGCCTCATACATCATATTAATCAACTATTAGGACACCCTTCAATTTATAATTATACATATTTATACTTATTACTATACCAAGTGTTTGAATATTCAAATAATACGGCCATATATATAGGTCAAATAACATTAATTTTGGGAACACCCTTTACTTCCTAAATTCAAATTATAAACCTCTATCTTTATCGGACTTAGCAATACAAGTCCCTTGTAAGTTTCAGCGTTACGGTTCAAAAGTTTGGCCACATTTATCAAAATTTATTTACCACTCGGACATCCTTTAACTTATAATGTTAAATTTGTATACTTGTTATTATAACATTATAACGGTTTAAAAGATAGGCCAAAACAGGTAAATTTACGTCACATATAAATATACCCTTTAATTTTTAGATTTATTTTTGTATTAACTATTGTTATTGGGTGCTATAGTAATACGCCGTCATTTGAAATTTTAAAGAAGAGCCCTTTGAAGTTCATAATACACGTAAAAAATATGTATGTTGTATTAGGACACCCTTTAATTTTGAAGATTATGAACTGTTTTTAAAAAAGATTAGGACACCCTTTAATTTTGAAGATTATGAACTGCTTTTAAAAAAGAACCGATTTGTAAGCATAATCTACCAAGTTTTAAAAATTTTCAAAGTCGAATTAGAAATGATTGAGTTCTACAGGCACACACATATAAAAAAGTAACATTCAATCGAATTGATAACCTCCTTCTTTTTTTGAAGTCGATTAAAAATAAAGTAATTAAAACAGTCAATTCAGAGTACTTAATAGAGACTTGTCTGCTGAATCCGCAACTGCTGTGTTGTATGTATGTGAATAAAAATTGACCGTGTTACGAAATTAAAGTAAAAGTAGACACGCAGAGGAAAAACATGGTTTGTAACAATATATAGTTGCGTAGAACCAGTTATATTTGTTTTCACCAAAACTTTAGTCACGATAAACATTTTTTGTTAAACTGTTGTTATAATTTTCGGTAATAACCGTCGTCACTGGCTGTGTACTTTGGATGTTCGGCGAGCGCTTTCGATGTGATAACATCATTTTCAAGCCACGTGTTTATTAAAACTGCAGAGATAGTGTTAAAAATACATAGTGTTAAGAATAAAAGGTGGTGGGTTTAGTTAATTTTTGTCCGTTTAAATTGTATTATGCAGCTAGATTGCCTGATATCTGTCCCGTTTATTGGGGTAAATATTTTAATATTTGGCTCTTTTATTATTGGATCGGTAAGTGTGATCGTCTGTGGGTGTTTTCGTTTGTAAGAGTGTTTTAGTAATTTTAGTGGTGTAAAAATCGTGTCAGAGGTTGTGTTTACCTGTTCGTTAATAATGTCTCTGTTAAACGTTCGTGTTTTGTAAGTTTCCATGCTTTCAAGAATGTCTAGTCTTAGTCCTTTTTTACTTGGGTGTAATACTGTCATACATTCATCTATTTCCTTTGGTTCGTGTCCATGTGTGTTAAGGTGTTTTGCGAAATTGGAGTCTTCCCTTTTTTTGTTAACTTTTAACGATTATATGGTTACTGCGCACAAAAAAAGCAACACGGTTAGTGTTAAGTTAAAAAAACTCCAACAACAACAGTTTTATAACTTATTAAAAATAATATAAAACATTAAACCATAATATATTACTATTAATCAAAGTATGGTTAAAAGCAAACAGAATAATATTTGCTTTAAAAAATATTTTGTTCTAATTCTTGACAGTTTAGTTTTTATTTTTGTAGCTAAAATTTGAAATGGGTTTTTATTGTTAGAGAAAGTGAAAAAAAAAATTTATGTAAAAATAAATAAAAAAAAAAATTAATATGCAAAATATGAAAACAATTAAAAACGGAACCAAAACATTTAAAAAATAGTTGAAATAAATACTTACATATGTATGTAAACATATACATATATCTTTATGTTTATGTTTGATGCATAATTTTCAAATCATTTATTTGGGCTTATAAACTATATATTTATATAATTGATTCTTGTAGCCTATGATCGAAGCGCTATTATAAGCAAATAATTTATTTTATCTTTTAAGTAATTTTTATGACAAATCGTTAATGAATAAAACAATATTACCTGTCTTTTATATCAGGAAAATTTTGCACTTACGAGGTTATATTATAATTCAATTACTTAACATTTAAATGTTTATATTTAAACATTTTATGTTTATACTTTAAAATGTTATTGTATTGCTTGACAACAATATGGTTGCAAATGTAACAATACTAAGTTTTGTTAGCAACCATATAATGCAACCATAAAATGTTCCTCTTAGATTATGGTTATCTCAACTATGTTTTTTATTTGCGTGTATACTTTTGCAATTAAATAAATCGAGTACTTAATAAGAAAGACCTTAAATTTTTAATTAATATAACTCGAATAAATTTTCCTTGTATTTACTTAGCAAAAACGACTTTCTTGTTTTAATTTAAAAACTTCCTTTCCTGTCTATTTATTTCAAATACACGTCGCACATTAAATATTAAGCAAATCCGCACTATGCTGGCTAAGACTAATACTGGCTCTACGGTTACATTTTTTGACAGCGCTAAAAGAAATTCTAAAATAGAACATCTCAACTTTTATTACTGTGCCCCTTAATTGTTTTCACCATTCGTACTACATTTTTTTTTTACATCACTGATTGACACATTTTATTACTATTTAATTATTGTGATTTTTGCTTTGGGTTAAATTAGATCTGGGGTCATGGGTGACTTTTTAGTCACGAACATACCCTCTAATAAGAAAAAAAAAATAGTTTGTGCACGATTTACACAAGAAAAAAGAAGAAGCAAAATTAGGAATCTTATATATTTTATTTTCATATATTTATTATTCTCACAGAAAGATATTGCTGAATATTATAATTTTTCTATAGTATTTTTGATTTGTAGAAAAATTATACAAAAGTTATAACCATGAACGCTAACTCACGTTCAGGCCCGGTCCCGTAAGTGACCAATGGAACGATGCCCATTTCTACTTTAATTTCAATTGTATTCCTCGAAGCATTTCAAATTTCAATTTTCCTTATTTTTTTTTTTTTTATTCCAGTTTCATTTTACTAATTTAATTTACATTACCATAACCATTTAATATAAGATTAAATAAATGGCATAAAATCTAATTTCAAATAGTGATTTTAAATTAACCTAATATGCATATATTAAATGTTTACTTTTCTAGTACTTAAACACAAACACACACACTCACGTGTTTATTTATTAGTGAACTTTTGGGTGTGTGTGGATAGCTGAAGGAAAAGTTTAATTTACTGATTACAATAGTGTAAACTAAAAAATATATAACGTAATGTATGTTCCATTAACTTGTATTCTTACACTTAATATCCTTCTCCAAATAAACGCCTAAGATTAGGCAAAATTATTTTAGGTGACCAGATGTTATAAATTAGTATATTAAAACTAGGGATCATTTGTATCACATTATTTACTGTAAATTTAAAAATAGCGGAAAAGCTAAGAAATTAACTTGAATATATCTTTTTCTATACATATGTACTGCGATATCATAATTTTGTATCTGCCAAATATGGTCCTCTTTTTATGTATATTTTTTGAAAAAAGAGAGATATTTTACGTGAATATAAAGTTAAAGGTGTCAACTAAATTGCAGTACTTGTAAGAATATATTATGCGCAATATAATATAATGTACTGCAATTTCGTAAGTAAACTTTAGTTTTATTCTTGCTTGTTTTTCTTGTGTTAAAATTAGGTACACCTACTTGTCAAGTGTACGTGGCAATAGATGGAATGAACACTTTAACTTTTAGGCAATTATGTATACATATATTTGTGAAAATCATGGCGTGTTAAACCAAATATTTGGCAATTTTACTAAAGCAGTATTGGTATGAATTCGGCACTTTAGAAATTAGATATTTCTAAGGAAGGATTAAAACTAAAAAAAAAAAAAAACTGTTTTCAAGTAATTATTATTAATGTGACTTAAAAAGTAAAAAAATAAACTTCTTGTATCCCTTTTTTTCTAAATGTTTATATAAATGTTGACAACGGTTGTAGACACATAAGATCCGTTCAGTAGTTAATAATTGTTACTAATCGTCATAATTGTTACTAGATCTTGTTCACGTACTCGCAAATCTTGGGAGGAGAGAGTAAAAATAGAGCGTAAAAATGTGAGTGAGAAAAATTAATTACTTAATTTTCAAAATAAAATTTTATTTTCATGCTATTTTCTATTATCCCGATTAATTATTTAAATTACCGATATTGATTATTGAGGGTCAAAGCACGTCTCGATGGCCATTTCGTTACCGCTTACTTAACTCTTCAGGAAACTTCTGACAAACATTTTAAATAAACTAAAGATTTGTGTCCAAACAATAAAGCAAAGACAAAAATCAAAGTTTACACAAAAAGAACAATAACCAACAGTAATTCTATTTTTCTTTCTCCACGTGACTTGACCCTCAATAATCAATATCGGTAATTTAAATAATTAATTGGTATAATAGAAAATAGCACGAAAGAAAGATTTTATTTTGAAAATTATGTTATATAATAAAAAATTCCGGTTGTTTAATTTAATAAAAAATTAATTGTTGAAAATTTTGGGTTCCCTGATTTCTTTCGAGTCGTATCCGAAGTTAATTAAATTGTATACCCGAAAATCCCCAAAAAAACAATTTAAATATTGCCAAATAATACTATTTATTTTTAAATTCAATTCAATATTATATTTGTACAAGCAAAAAATCAAAATGATCCATCTCGTTGTCTAAACCAATTTTTGGTACATATTTTGAAGGTAAACGTTTGAAGTATTTCTGTAGATAGAACAAAAGTTTCACAACAAATTATATTATTTATAAAATGTGTATTAATTCTTAGAAAAGATTAGAGCATCTCGTATTGCATTTTATTTCTAATTTTTTTTATCATTTAGTTTTTGCTGATAAAGGACAAATTCATTTTTTCAATTTGCGGAGAGACCTGCCATAATTTTTAACAATGTTTTTGTTTCCATAATAGGAAACTTTTACGTAGGAAAAAAATAAAATATATTTAATACTAGAAAAATTACAAAATATGTCTTTAAAGAACTTCTTAATCCCCAAATTGAAATTTTTATCCCCATTTAAATAAAAATCCCCGATTTGCAAAAAATATGATATAAATGATGCGCTTAAGCATCATAAGCGATTTTGAAAATAACGTAGTAATTCAAAATGAAAAATATTTTATGTACATATTTTTGTTATTTAGTTGATATCAGTTTGGTAGCTTATACATATTTGTTTGTCTGTTATTTTATACATATTTTTCCCTAAAGTACATTTACTTTAAAAATGATACTTTTTATAGATAATACCTCTTTTAAATCGTACATTTTACTCTTACGGCCATAACAGTTTTCTTTCCTAATATTGCTAGTAAAGCGTTCATTTCTATTTTACGCTCTTGTAGCTAGTCTTTGCCAGCAAAGTTACTAAACAAACCTACAAATTCATCATAATTCATAACATATGCATAACAAAAACTTAGCATAAGGTCAGCGACGAAACTATAAGGCTCTCTACACAACTTGAAACCGAAAATAGTTACAAAATATAGTTACGGGTCAAGACAACAATTTACAATGATTTTAGATGCCAGCCTGTATGGCAAAACATTTTCAGACCCTGCTTAATTCCTTCACAAATGCCAAACTCATTCTGTCTTTGTTATGCATACGGCTATATGTTATATGATTCTTCATTTTCCTCTATGGATATTATTGGCTCTGTCGCTCTTGGGTATCTCGCTATTTAAATACGAAAGAACAGTTCTTTTCACATTTATATCGAAAACAAAAATAAAATATCAAAAATTGTTTTTGTTTTCAATATAAATATGTAATCGCATTTACATAAGCCGGCCCTAAATAAGCGATTGCAACAGTTATAATTTATTAAGTGATCTGATAAATGGCAATCTATAAATAAATGATAAATGGTAATCTATGTTGCAATACTGTGCCAATACAATATATGTTTGTACATTCCTGAATTGTTCCTCGCCTTCATGTAGATAACAGCGTACTGAGTTATATAAGCTTTTGTTCAGGTTGTTAACAAATTTACA
This sequence comes from Gymnosoma rotundatum, assembly GCA_916610165.2. NCBI lineage: Eukaryota > Metazoa > Arthropoda > Insecta > Diptera > Tachinidae > Gymnosoma > Gymnosoma rotundatum. The sequence continues at coordinate 140,827,873 of OU744336.1, read as the reverse complement.
TACACACACTATTATTGAAAAAAAAAAATTTAATTCAAAGAGTCTTTTTGTGTCATTTAGTACGTGTCGCACGTATTTTGGCGACACGTCATCGGAACAATTTTTTTCAGCTTTCTGTAACATACTTATTACCTATACAATGTGGTTTCAAAATTAAGAATTTAAATTAAAATTTGCCATTTTTCGTAGAACTCTCCAGTTAAAACATTTTTAACCTTCGCTTTACCAACACCTACCTGGGTGACCATTTTCGTTTTATTTCTTTAATAAAATTAAACTTGTTACTTTACCAAATGAATTTAAATTTAGTTGTCAGTTATGACGATTTCTCGCCAAACGTGGCGATAAATAAAACCTTTTTGGCGATAGAAATTCTAGAATGCCGAAATTTAGAATGGCAATATATAAAATACTTGGCGATATTTATGGCTATTTTTTACCCTTCACCACAAAAAGTCGAAAAAGGTTATTTGTTTGTCCTTCCGTGTGTAATTTCTGAAATATCCATTTTCGACCCCATAAAGTATGTCGAAAGAGGTGCTATTGGATATCAGCATGATCGGATCATGTCCTTCGAGGCAGCAGCCAAAACACCACGCCAACCTTTAATTTTTTCATGTCATTTGGAACAATAAAGTAACCCCAAGAGAAACAAAGAAATAAATAAATGGGGAGATAGAGAACTAAAAAATAAGAAAAATACGGGGCTCTGAAATTTTAAAATACTATTTTTTTTAAATCCTTATCCCATTAGGAGCCAGTGTAATTTTTATGTAAAATTTATGTGTATATGTATCCCAATATTTGCTTTCTTGATTGGACTTACTTCACTAAACTAGATTTACACAGATGGTGAAGGGTATATAAGATTCGGCATAGCCGAATGTAGCTTGTTTATGATTTTCTTTACAATAAACTTGCAATTAAAGAAATAATAAATATCATTTCAGTTTTATTATGTATTTTTAGAGTCGACTTAAAGTGTAGGAATATCAGTAAAACTACCAAGTTTGCTTTGACTTCTATATTTTTAATTTGCCTTGCCTATACATAAATACTGATGTTTGAATTAAATTTCAAGTGATAAAGACACTAAAAAAGGCAGTAAGTTGCAGTTGTTGGATTTAAAGTAAGATTTTTTTATCAACGGCTAAAAACAGCTAAGGATATTTACAACGAGTTGTGTTATGAAAAATATAGATTTCATAAATAGGAGTATAAATGTAACAAACAGTTTAAGTATGGATTGCCTATTAGACTATATGGATATGTAGGAATTATGTATCAAAACCGTGAAACCACACCACTTACATTTTCAAGCCTAATATTTTAGGTAGTACAAAAAACAGCGATTACAAAATTCGTTTATTAATATGGATAACACTGATTTTGGTACGAATTAAAAATTGAATTGAACAAAACTCTTAAATGTTACTGAGAACTTGATTTTACAAGAAATGCTTGTTTTTACAACTAATATTACATACTTTTATATATTGGCGATATTTGGCAATAGCGACAAGACATTTAGCGAGAAAGCACGAAGAAAAGCTGGCAGCACTGTTAAAGAATCATCTTATCAGTGTTGGCAGGAGAAGACAAGAAAAAGTTACGGTTTTCCTTTTTTTGTTAAAAGGTACATTTTAAAAATTTTCTTAAATAAATTATAATTATAATTAAATTTAACATATTCATTTAGATTCTTACACTAAAATATTAATATTGAACTCACCGTTTTGAAGGCCTTTATTATTTTTATATTTTTTTTTTCAGCCATTATAAATGCAGCCACTCTTTAAGAATTTTAGTTGACTAAATATTCTTTCTACACATCCAACTGAAAATGGAAGTATAAAATTAAACCTAGTATAAATTTAAAATATTGAGCATTTAAGTCAAGACTCAACCTTAGTATTTCGTAGTCTACAAGTTCATTCTTTTGCCTTTTATTAAAATTAGATACGGAAAATTTTCAGTCATTTTATGTTGAAGTTTTTAAGCAAGAAAGACGTAAATTTGTCTTTAATACCGATATTTTAAATTCAAACGTAACGTTTTGCGGAATTGTAAAAACAGTAGACATTGCTGCATATTTTAATTGGAGTATGTAAAGTTGCTAACAATTTTCAGAATTTCGAACAGAGTGCTTAATTTTCCGCACTTAAAAAATGCAGCTCATATTATTTGGCACTTGGGAAAATTTTTTTTCAGAAACAATATGCTGTTATTTAACAAAAAGCAACAAACATTTCGTGATTTTTTATAATTTGAACGAAGTCGCAAACATTACTTTTTTATTTTGAACCATTTTTAAATAGAATTGTGCCATCATTTGTAGCCTTTGTTGGTAAAACCGACTTGTTATGTTAAGAAAAACGGCTAACAGAAACGGGTAGTTCTTGTCCAATATAATGTTTCAATAATATTTTAGTAATTTTACTTTATTTTTTGCTGTGTTGTCAAAAGTTACGAAAATTTAGCCAAAAAGTACAAAATTATACATGTTAAGTGGAGCCCTTAAAAGTTACGCCAAATTATAAGAATGTAACCAAAGGGCAACACTGCATCTTATAGTTTAAGGTGGTTCTGGTCTTCATTCATATGAAATTCTGTCTTGATTGAAAGTCCTCACTAATTCGCTTATAATGTTCTTTAGCATATAGCATAATTTTAGGAATAAATAATTTATTTTTGTTGACTTAGTATAGCAAGATATCATAAACCTGTTAAAGAAATGTTATATGCTTATGTTAATACTTTCAAATTTTTCTTGAGTTTTAGATCATAATTAAAAAAAAAAACAAGATTGTGCACTCAGTCACACAAACATTTTTTTTACTGTGCAAACGATTTTTGACGCAAAACTGGAAGTAACCAATTAACTTCTAACCGGGTGTATCGAGTTGCCTAAAATTAAAATGAACAGAAAAGAGTTATTGTCGAGTAAAACTTTTGAGTTTGGGCTTATATTAGTTTTAAACTATCACAATTTCTAGATAAATTTGTATCCGATACCACTGTGTTATGCTGCAATCTTGCATCGCAGTTCATGTAAGTTAAAAATTTTTGTATGCTGATTTGATCTACATGTGTATTTTTTCTTTTGTACTTTGTCGTTGTTAACATATTCAATGGTTCATTACGTTAATGTTATGATTGCAAATGGTTATAATTTGCATGCAACCACTTAAAATGCATAAGAAATTTTTGTATGAAGTTTAAGAATGTAAGTAAAAAAAAAAGAGTTTTACGTGCCAAATCAATGAGTAACATATTGCAATTTAAAAAATCGCTATCTTTTTGTAACATTGACATGTTTTTTTATTTGTTTTTAGAGAATTTATATGTTTAAACAACTTGAAAAAATAACTTTAAATTAATCATTTAAATAAGTTTTCACTTAAATGTTTTAAATTGACATTGCTGGCGATAAATATTAGAAATATTATTAATAACAGGGGTAAAAATAGTGATTAATTCAATGGTATAATCAGTTCATCTAAAGTTTAATTAATAGCAACAATATATAAGCTTCAACAGATAAAAACTATAATATCGTTTAAAATGCTTATGTATAAAACCAATAATCCATCAAAATATTTCGTTTAAATGCGTCTAAAAGGAAGGCTTTTAAGCCTTATAGACTAATTTAAACCACTAAAATGTGGAACTTTCTAAGCTATGCAATCGTCGCACTATTATTGAGCGCTGTTGGCAGACTATATAACTATCAAACACAAAAGCTTTGTTAATATATTTCTGACATGTATTACAAAAAAATTAATGCATTAGGGAATAAGTCTTTTTTGAAACAAAGATTTCATCTTTATTAGTGTGTTATAAAACTAAACAACGGGAATATAAATTTAAATATCCGAACTTTTAAAATTATCCTGCTTATATCTCGACTTAATTATTAACACTACCGGTATTGATTAATAATTAAATTGAATTTTAAAAATTTAGTCGGGTTATAAACACGATAATTTTAAAGTTTAGTTATTAACATTTATGTTCCCGTTGTTTACTCATGTGGTGTTTTTTGATTTTATTTGTTGATTTTATTTTATTTTTCATCATCTTTTAACTGTATAACAAAAGAGCCGAAAGAAAGACAGCCGTACAGTGGATAAAGAAAAATAAAATAACAGTTATTATTGTTATTACTTCAATTTTTTATCATTATTAATTTATTGTCTGGACAAAAATTTTTAGTTTATTTATGGCGAAATGACGAAATGGCCATCGAGACACGCTTTCATCTTCAATAATCAATAAAGGTGGTTTTAATAATTTAGTCGGGATATTAGCACGGTAATTTTAAATTTCGGTTATTTTCTCAGTGTTTGCCTTACACAAGCACAAGTAAACTGTGGAATTATTTTAATATTTTAAAGGCACAGGTGCAGAAGGCGAAAACTGCGAAATAGCAATAAAAACAAACAAAGAATAATTCTTGTGAAACAAACCGACTTTCAAACAGATTTCATCTGTCTTAATATAACGGTTCAAAAGTATCGGCACATACATCAAACATTCCATCTCCAAACTTTATACTTGTTATAGCAGAGTTAAAACAGCTCCTTGTTAATTTCAAACGTCTGTCTTCAAGTATTCAACAGTTTAACAATATACATCAAATTACAGCAACTATTGTTACACCATTTAATTTATTATTTAAAACTTCTTATACCAGAAAAGTAGTGGACTTTCAGTTTAATTTTCAAGTGTTTGCATATAAGGTTCCCAAGATACCGCCATATAGGTGAAACTACATTCATTTTGGGAATACCCTATAATGTTTCAATTCAAATTTTTTGTTTTAGCGGACTTAGTAATTCATATCCCTTATCAGTTTTAGCTGTCTGTCTATTTTATATTGGTGCTATAGCGGAGTTAGCAATACAGATTCTCTGCAAATTTCAAGCTCCTGTCTACAACTCTTCAAAAGTATGGTCAATATATCAAATTATATGAATATTGTAAAACAGTTTGATTTATAATTTTTAATATTAATACTTATTATTTTAACAGTCATTCTGTCCAATTTGCAAGTGTGTGTTTATTAGGGTTCAATAAAAATCACCTATGGGGACACTCCTTAATTTGCTATTACTTTTTTCTATAAGAAGCTATAGTAATACGCCGCTTTTTTAGTTTTACGGTTCATAATACAGGTAAAAAACTTGTGTGTTGTATGAGGTCACCCTTTAATTTTTAAGATTAAATAAAAAAGAATTTTTCAAAATCGATCTAGAAATCACAGAGTTATGGAGGCACAAATATAAGAAAAAGCAACCTCATATCTTTAAGTTGCCAAAATTGGCGCTTATGGTATAAAAAGCGATACATGAATCGCAAAAATTTTACACGAAAAATGGTTGAAAAATTTAATAGCTTGGTTGTGAGCTGACCTGGCACTTATCTTATCTTGTCCAACTGTTGTTTGATTTTTTTGTGTCGGTTTTCAAGCAGATGATTTTGAAGAAAGTTGCCTCTATCAATCACTAATTTCTTCATAAGGTTCAATTTCTTTTCGACTTTGTTCGATCTAAACTTAAAAAGAGCACTTTAATCGTTTTAAAAGATTCTTAACGTTAGGTATACTGGTTTTTATTAGAAACTTATTATTTAAAGGTTAATCATGGTACATATTACTGAGTATTGTTTCACGGTAGCATTTGCCCCATATTCACTACAACAGATAATGCAAGGGCATGTTTCTTGGCATGGTACTTCTTCTATTTAGCATTTATTCCATTTTACGATTTAATTTCTATACCTTTCATTAAAGAGACTAGAGCGAATTTGAAATACTTAAAATGACATTCTTTTTGAACAAAAAAAAAAATTATTGAGTTATTGATTATTCTTGCATACAATGCACTAACGTTAATATATATAGACAGCACATGTATGCCAATATATGTCTAGAACAGTGTTTTTATTTATTCGTAAATATCTCACAACTTCACTAGAAATCAATACGTGTGTCGTAGTACTAGTTTCTAAATTAATGTTTTTTATCTATTTTTTTAGAAAAATTGCTTATGTTTGTGTGTAGAATCAGCCAATCAAACTTTTTATTTTGTTTTCAGTGTCTCATACTCTAGTTAGCAAAGAATCATGTTTTTTCGATGGGTTTTTTTAAGTACTCATGCATTGCAGTGAAATTGACAAACACAATATTATATATCTTTTTATTTTGAGGATGGCATTTATGATGGCAGCTTATCATCAAACAATTTTAAATATTTTTTATGTAATTATTTAAGGTTAATAAAAAGTATTCTTTATTTTTCCTTAAAAATATACTTCCTTTTCTGAATAATGCACAACACTATTATTTACATATTAAATTCCTTAAATATTTACTAGCAGATGTTTATTGAATACTTGAATAATACACATGTACGATGCACAAATACAGATTTGTTTTAATTTACAGTGTTTTTAATTTACAATTGTTGAAACTTTGTTTTGTAAAATTTTACATTATCACAATCAGCTAAATAAGAATTTGAATTAGAAAATGCACGTAAAATACAGTTATTTTAAAAAATGAAGTTAAGACACCTTCGAACAAATATGCGAGTCTAGAAGAACTAAAGATTTTAAAATACGGCAAATTATTAAATATTAAATCAGAGTTTCAGGACATTTTAAGTGAGTCTTCTCTTCTGTACTGACTATAAATACCAACATATATTAAGATTCCTTAATTCTATCGGTTACGAACTGTAATTTATGTATGTGACACATACCCATTTTTAGAAATCCTTCTTTTTGAAAATTTTAAACAGAAATTTTCATTTAATATGTATTTTGTATAATTTTTGTTCTATTAAAAGAAAAAAGTGGAACCATTAGAGATAATGGCAGCATTATTTTTATACCCTTCACCACAAAAAGTGGAAAAAGGATATAACTAAGTTCGTCATTCCCTTTGTAATTTCTACAATATCCATTTCCGTCCCCATAAAGTATATATGTATATATTTTGAGTTCTTATGCGTAGTAAGGTCGATTGAGCGATGTCTGTCTTTCCGTCTGTCCGCCCGTGTTAGTGCCTTTGCAAACATGTTTTCAACAAAAATTTTAATAAGCCAATCGATTAGAAAAAAACAACAAGTAAAAAAAAATTGGCGCTCTCCCATATTTTCCGAGTTACAGCCCTCTGAAATTTTCATATTTTTTAAAAAAATCAATATAGGATCATTTTAAAGCTTTTGAAGAGATCCTTAAGCAAATACATACCAAAAGAGCCGGTGACATTTTTATGTAAAATTATATACACCGACGTAGAAGTTATTTTTTCTTAATTTTTTTTTTTTTTTTCTGTCACCCCAACATTTGGTTTTTTAATTTAGTTACTTCACTAAACTAGATTTACATAGATGATGAAGGGTATATAAGATTTAGCATAGCCGAGTGTGTTTCATTTTCTCTTTGAACAAGTATTCATACTTGCTGCAGCAATTGCAACATATGTTGTTGCCAAATTTTTATGCATGCATGTGTGTGTTTATGTTTACATATTTGGCTGCTCTTTTTTATGATTTCATTTTGTCCTTAGGGAAAATACACCATCTATTAAAAATCTTTCATTATTTGTTTGCTTGTTTGTTTTTCATTTTGAATATAATTAAAAAAGTTATTTGCTAAAAAAGTCAGAACATACATATTTTTTGTCACTGTATATAGTATGAAAGTAAAAAAAGCAATAATATTCGTTTATTCATTATTATTTATGTTGTTATAAAAAGTTAATAAAGGTTTTTTGGACAAAATAAATAAGCTCGATCATACTTAGAAAATATAAGCCGTTGTTTTCGGAATTCTTTGAATTTGTTTTAAAATTTCTGTTCTAATTTTATTTGCTAATAATTTACAATATGATATGTTACTTAGAATACAGCTTTATCTTTAATTATTACGTAGTGATATGCCGAAAGAAAAAAAATACATAATAAATATTTTTTTCTAATTTATACTTAAAAATCATTAAAAAAAAACATGTAATGAAGTTTTGATGTTGCAATTGCACCTTCTGTGTGCGACTTTAAGGGTTCGTATTAATTCATCCTTTTATTTTTAACCATATTTTTTCTGTATAACTTTCTTTGATTGGGAGCTAAGGTGACATCAACTTGGTTACAATTTAAGTGAGTACCCGTTATCTGTTATTCATCAATACCTAAAAAACCATGCGTGATATGGGGCAATTAGGAGTCTAGCTAATCTAACCTAGGCTATGGCAAAGTGATTTCTGGTATAAGGGGAACCAGTCACCCGATGTGCAGGTATCAAATCTGGGAAGAAAGTTTATATATGTCGAAGGAATAACGAGAGCCGTTAGTTAGACTGAAGCCGCAGGAACCGGTAGCCCATACAGAGAGTCGCCCATCTCTGTAGCCGGTTATTGTTGGCGGCTGTTGGTTAGGGTAGGTGTCTGACAGCCATGTTCTTAGATTTGCATTTCGTTGGCTACGGACGTGCAGGGCGCTAGTCAGTGGTAAGACGATTTCATACAACGGGTGGCAAAAAATAGAAGCAGCTAGAGTAAGGATATGAAACTTAGCATAAATGTTTGTCTTAGATAAGGAAGAGTTTATGTGACATTTCGAGAAAATATATAATATAAGACACACCCACCTCCCATAGAACCTTAACTTAAAAATTTTAATTATTTAGAAATTCGATAAGATTGAAATTTTGCTTTTGAAAATATTCATTAATATTGCAACATATTGCCAATTTTCCAAAAAATCGATCAAACACCACGCTTATCTCCATACAACCAAAATTTAAAAATTGTCATAACTTTGAAATTAGTAATTAGATAAGAGCGTCAGTTTGCATGTAAATATAGTTGATAATATCGAAACATATTTTCAATTTTCAAAAAAGTCGGACAGGGCCACGCCCACCCTCCACACAACAACGAAAAGTTCTTTCACTCGCTTCTCATAAGAAACATTCGATCGACATCTAACTCTTGTATTTGCTTCCTAATACAGTATTACCAAATTTAGTATTTTAATTATTTAAAAAAAATTTTTTTTTTCGTGCTATTTTCTCTTATCCCGATTAATTATTTAAATCACCGATATTGATTATTGAGGGTGAAATCACGTCTTGATAGCCATTTCGCTACCGCTTACTTAGCTCTTCAGGAAACTTCACACAAGTTTTTCTTTCATCCACTGTATACGGTTGATTTTTTTCTGCTCTTTTATACAGTTAATTATATACAGTTAATTTATTTATATGCACGGGCACTCTGCAAATATTAATTTTATATTAATTAATTAAAAAAAGTCTGTTTTTAATGCTATTTTCTAATAATTTGTATTTTCGACAATTTCGACAGTTTCAACAACTTTTAATCACTATAATATTAAAGGAGAAGAACTAGAGCTGTAGAAAGACTGTAAGTTTATCTTATTGTAAATATTTTCTTTCAGTGCGAAAAACAGTTGATTGATATATATTTAGAAGAATTATTTTTCAGTGAATTTTCCAAATAAAAAAATATGTTCAAAAAAGCTTCAAAAACAATTAGATGACTCTTAGATAATGCATCTGCCGATATTCATGGAAAGTAATGCTGACGTAGTCGAAGCACTTTAGAAGAACTGCCAAAAATTGTTCAATTGTGGTGCAGTGCCATTATGGATTTTGTAGCCCAATATCTAAATCAAATATCATTGGGGAAATAATGTTTTGAGAGCGATAGATGAGGATAGATTCTGACTGAATTATTGTGTTGCCTAGTTAGCGTAAATATAAACTACTGGTTTCAAGTGTTGTATATTAACAAAGAGAAAGGGTTGCAAGTGCATTATTTTTATTACAGAGTAAAAATTTACTATTTCATTTTGCAAATATTGTGACGCAAGACCATTTGCACGAAATTGTGAATAGAAGTTTTAAGTTTTATAGTTCCTTTAAAAAGTATCATTACGTCTATGGAAAATAATTTTTCTTTCTTAGAAATAAAAACTAAATGAACTGAAAAAATTTTTTTTATTTGTCAAATACTAAAATAGTTCAACTAATAATTATTAAAAAGAACATTTCATTCAAGTTACATAACTTCTATCAATTTCTAACTTCTTTTAATATAATGGCAAGATCGTAGAGGACTTATGTAAAGAGTAAAAAATTGTTTTGTAAATAATTTTATTTTCAGGCATGTTCTGATAATCGCAAATCGCTTAAAACTGGCGATGCGAGTTGAAATCGCATGAAAGGTGTTCTGTAGTTCACAATCGCAAGAAATTTGGCGACTTCAAATCGCAAGCACATACTGAAGTGAAGTTGCAAATTTTACTTAAAATAAACTTTAAAGCAACAATAAAATTATACACAAATGAAAATTAATATGTTCTCTTTAATTTTTAATAGAAATTATTTTAATTTTTGCACAATTAAAGTCGCAAATAATTATTTTAAAATCTGTTATTTGTTCTATCAATTGTTTGTTTTGATTGTTTTCTTGAGTACTGGCAATTTCATACAAACAGCTGTTATAATTGATGTTCGAAAATATACTTGTACTAGTGCGGTTGAACGTATAGTCGGTAGTCAAAAAATATGTGGTTATTTTAATTTTCAATTCTTATTAAATATTCGGTGCTTGTAAAATGTGCGATTAAAGTGTTAAGGGACATTAAAAAATTTATTTAAATTACTTTTTGGACGATATGGGTTCCAAACGTGCATGTTATAACTAACAAAATAAACAAAAATACTTATCAAATACTGATTACTTACAACGTAAGTAACATTTTACATCAAAGATGCTAAATGCAATATCACTAATAGAAAATTCATTTGTCGCCAAAATATTTCTTGGCTTGGATTATTTTTTAAATAATTAAATATACATTGGATTGAAGTATCCATTGAATTGTTACAATCTCTAAGCATCCGCTTTTTAATTCTTTCTTTTTTTAATTGCATATTTTTTTTAAAGAAATGAAACTAAGCTAGGCAGCTGCGGGCAGTATGTTGTAATTTTCTTTTGTTTATTTATGTTTTGCACCGTAAAAACATGTTTTTCTTTTCGAACATAAGTTTAAAAAAGAGCAAATCGCAAGCAAAACGCGTGAGTTTCAGAATATGTAAAACAAAAGTTGGCGTTTTTGAAATCACATGCGACTTTAAAAACTTGCGAGTGTCAGAACATGCCTGTTTTTATATAAAGTCTATGATTTGAAAATATTTTAATAGGAATAGAACAAGTTTCGATACTTTATTTTTATATATATGATATTTGCCTCCATGTTATTTTCATGGTTTTTGCTGGTTGATTCATGTTGGTAACCTGCTACTCTTTTTTAAACAAAATATGAAAATTGCTTCACTAAACTAATTAACTTTGTATCTTTTTTTTTGTACGTTTTTTGTAGTATTTTGGTGTTCGCATTTTTTGGTAACTGTTAATGTGTGTTTGGGTTAATAAGAGTATGAACATGTTTTTCTTTCATTTTACTTTAATTCCATTTGTTCATTATCATTATAAATGTTAGTATAAGTACGTACACTTCAGTGGCTGTTTATTTGTTTTTCCTTTAAGAGTATTTAACTTTCCTTTAAATCTAGTTTCTCCTCGCCTTTTGCAAATGAATAATATTCCTAGTACATTCTTTAATGTTGGTTTGATATACAAGTAATTTCGTCATTTTTTTAAATGATTTAAACTTTAAAAGTTTGTTTAGCAAGTTTCCTTGATATTACTAAAAAGTATTCATGAAGCTCAATTAAAATGTTTAAAAACAACCTTTTGAAAAAAATGCGTCCCAATATTTATAATAAAATTAATATGTGCATTGAATTGTATTAATTAAATCGGGAATACATATATTTATTTATTTTGCCTTTTGCTTCCCAATAGTTTCAATAGTGAGTGAATATAATTATGGTGGATAATTTTTTACCTCGTACTTTTGTTTTTGATTTGCATATTTTATTTCTACTCTAAAATTGTACATAACAGGTAAAAACTCATTCCTCCTAATCTGAGTTGAGTTATTACGGAAAGGAACAAAATATGCTTATAATTAAAACACAATATTAAAAAACTTTCATACGAGTTCGATATATTATTACGAATGAATTGGACCAAGGCGGAATCATATACCAGGTGACACCCAAATGTGTAGAAAAATTGCTCTTAATTTTTTTAAATAAAGTTTGATATTTGACTGAATTCGCCTATGCTATCAAATCGCAATTAATGGTATAAACACAACTGGAACGAACGACGAATTTCGCACAGCACTACTAATTCGTCATTCAACCATCTTTGTGTAAATTCGTCGACTCAAACTCAATTAGGACGACAAAATTATTTTTAAAATAATTTGAAAATATATTTTTGTCTAAATATGCGACTTGCTAGAGTGACCATGTATTTGAAAAAAGAAAAATTAATTTTATATGGTTTTTATTTGCAATATTTTTTATAAATAAATTTTTATTTTTCAGTTCTTTTATTGCTAGTTCAGGTAAATATTTCGCTGTCAACCAACACTTAGAATAAAAAAGAGACTCTGCAGAGAAATAAATATATCAAATAAACTTTGTATTTCATTTCACCTAAATAGCAGTTACAGTTGATAACTACTTTGTATATGTATACGAAGAATGCTGATGAAAGTTGTAGCGAAAGTGCATTTTATTCTGCTGGTATCTAAGTTTTACAGTAATTTTTAAAATTTGTCACAATTAATAACGAACTTAAGCCCAAATTTAAAAAGTATAAATAATAATTCATTTAAAAACGGCAGTTACTGCCGTATTCATAAAGTATTAAAATAGATTTGAAACATATTTCAAGGCAAATTTGTTTTGAAATTATGTCATAATACACATTTTAAAGTTGTTTATTTTTTATAAATATGGGAATAATAATTGAATAAAATAAAAATCAAAAATAATTTAAATTATTATTATTATATTCAGATATGTTCTAAATTCCACATGAAATATTCATTTTGTATTTTCCAAAGCATTTTTGCTATAAAATAATTATTTACAAAAACAGTGCCTTAAAAAAAGGGAAGTGCAAATTTCGTGTGGAATTCGGAACATGCCTAATTATGAAAAATAGTATATTTTTTATATATACAGTGTATTACTTAAGTGAGTATGCAGCATAGAAATTGTTAAACATTTAAATTTTTTCCTTAAAAAATTTGCAAAAGTATTAATTTTTTTTACACTAGCAATAATATGTAGTATTGCCTTACACAAAAACACAAACATATAAAAAAAAATTGTCCCGTTATCATATTCCGTTATGATTTCTACAAATATAGAAAAATTCACATCACAAAAGTAAGTATGCACTTATTAAAGTTTTGACTTTAATTTAAGTTTAACGCATTTTAATCGCGAAAAAAGTGACTAATTGTTTTTTTAATTATTATTAAATGCCGAAAATGATTTTTTATTGGAAATTTTTCTAAATTTTAATTGTGACCCCTCATGGAAAATAACTTTCACAAGATTTAAAAGACGTTATTATCAAACTATATAACGAGCAGAAAAGTCAACGTGAAATTGCAAACCTTGTACATAATAGCAGTTCTACAATACAAAAGATTATAGAAAAATATAAAAAGGAGGGAAATACTAGTAACAGGGCTCGAACTGGGCGTCCAAGCATCTTTAATGACAGGGAGAAACGAATTATAACAAGAAAAATAGAAGTGAATCCCAAGATAAGCGCTCCAAAAATAATGGCAGAAATTGAAAAACAGAGTGGAAAAGCCTGTAACCCGGAAATTCTGTATTACCATTCTGGTTACCATGGCCGTAACATCCGCAAAAAGCCATTTGTAAACAGCACTAATAGAAGAAAACGGTTGGACTTCGTAGGGAAGTATGAAAATAAAGATGAAAATTTCTGGAAATCAGTTATTTTTTCCGATGAAAGTAAATAAAACATTTTTGGCGCAGATGGATGTCGAAAAGTGTGGAGAAAAGTAAACACTGAGCTCGATCCAAAAATATGGCTGCCGCAGTAAAACATGGTAGTGGATCTATTATGGTATGGGGCTGTATAGCAGCATCAGGTGTTGGAAATCTGGTTATTATCGAAGAAACAATGGATAAGATGGTTTATTTAAACATTTTAAAAAATAATTTACATCAAAGTGCAGCTAAATTGGGACTAACAGGATCATTTGTATTTCACCAGGACAATGATCCTAAACATACAGCCCATATTGTAAGAGAATGGCTTTTGTATAACACACCAAAACAATTAAAAACTCCGCCCCAGTCACCGGACCTTAACCCAATAGAATATGTGTGGGATTACCTCGAGAAAAAAATTAGAAGTCTTAGCGTTACAAGCAAAGATACCCTAAAAGCTGCACTAATTGAGGAGTGGAATAAAATTCCACCTTCCGTTACCCAAAATCTTATCGCATCTATGCCATCAAGTTTGAAATCAGTCAAAAAGTCTAAGGGCTATCCAACAAAATACTAAATATAAGTCTGACTTGAGAAATTTAATCATAATGCAGATTTTTGTGAAGTGCATACTCACTTTTGTGACCTGAATTCGAAACATTTTGTTTATAATAGTGTTTTTAATCAGTAATGAATTAGAATTTTTTTTACTTTGTATTATTTTTCTTAAGTTCCCATATAAAATAAATAAAAAAATAATTTTTTATGTTTTTATTTAAATTTCTAAGCAATTTTTTTAATCATTCCAATTATTTTTATCGCTGCATACTCACTTTAGTGATACACTGTAGGTTATAAATAAAAAGAAAATAAATTTCTAACTAAAAAGAAATAAAACACTTTAATAAATAAACAGAAAAACGGTTCCTCTTCACAAAAATATTCGCCGTTCGTCGACATAAAAAAATAAAAATAAACCTATCGCAGAGTTCGTTATGCACGACGAATTTCGTCGACGCATTAATTGCGTATTGTACACTGTTTTATATACACAAATATATTTGATTTTTTTTTTCGACGAATATTGTCAACGAAAAATTTGTCTTTCGTCCCAAATGTGTTTTTAGCATAATTCGTCTTGCGTTGAACAGTAGCTTATTTAATTCCCTGAAATAGTATTGATGTCTATGTTGAGAAGTTCAATTCATTAAATACCAACAAATATGCTATGAGAATACTTTGCAGGTCTACTTATTCATTTAAAATTTATTTAAGCTACTTTTGGTTCATAATGAAGCTTTTTCGAACCGAGTAAACGTTTTCATCTGCCTTTTATAGCTCCGTTTTTGTATTCTATATTTGGAATTTATCCAATTATTTTTATTTAATGAAAACATATACTTTTGCTGCCTTCTCTGATATCTCTTCAAAGAATACCAAGTGCCTTGTTTGTGGACAGTATAGAGTTTTATAAAAAATTAAAAATATGCAGAAACTTCGATATGTTTGTCCTGCAATGGAAAAAATTAATATAAAAAAGTTTTTTAAAAACCAAATTTTATATCGAATGTTGCCTAGTTCGTATTTCTAGTTACACATTGTTGCTCCGATTCTTATTAATTGTTTATTTTACTATGAACGAAATTTCATGGCAAATTCATAATGCTTAGTGTTACTATAAGCGCAGATTTCCAGATTTCGTTGTTCTTCCAGCTTAAGGTCTTCAACGCATAGTAAATAGTGTTAGTTTTTACCTAAATGTCGGACCTCGCTTTACGCTTCACGGCAAAAAACAACCGTTGTTATTGTATGTGCAATCAGGTTGAAAATCAAAATACCGGAAATAAAATTAATGCATGAAATTACATTTTAACTTGCACAAATTGTGATATTAAATTACTAAGCCGTTCTGTAATTATGAATTCTTTTAATTTGTTGTGCGTGCTTGTATCTGTTACTTTCCATCAGTCGTCTTATTGCTCACAACTACTTATATACATCTGTTTATGATATTTTTCTCGTTATAATGATTAAACTTAAATTTTTTTTATTTCATGTTGGATGTGTTGATGTTGTTCATATCCTTTCATAGCAAGTGCTAGCACGAGTGTACAAGTACACTGTAATTTTTTTTTCTTTTAAATATTTTGTATTTTTGGCTGCTGTAGACATTTTTGGTACGTGCTAGAATATTGTATGTGTTTTCTACATATTTGTTGCTTTTGTTGCCATATTTGTTATTATTTCAATTAAGTTTAGGGAAATTACATTTACTATATTTTATAACTTGAGTTAAGATAAAGATAGTACAAGTGTTTTTTATTGGTCTGTGTATGTGCAATTACTTTAATAACAAAAAAACATATTTTTTTTAAATATCCTTATATTTTTTTATTCATTATAAATACTGAAGTGTTCAGCCTTGTTTCAAATTAAGTGTTCTCTGAAAATTACTTTTCTGATATTATTTTAGTAGCTCTTTTCCAAAACACTTAAAAAGAGAAGTTTTATTTATCGGTTTTTTTTATAAAACACTAATTATTTATTTATTTATTTTTATTACAAAAAAATCTTTCTTTAAAACTTATCTTACAGAGAAATGGTAATATTACCTTAGATCTGTTTTCTGTTTACCAAACATGGCCCATTCAAACTTAATTACTCTACTGTGACTCCAGTGAAATTAAAATCCACAATATATTGTTTAGCAAGCAAGGGAGTACGCCAAAAAGCCACCCTGAGCCCCATTATCTTTGGCTTCCATTAGAAACTACAATATTTATCGTTATGCTCTGAACACATTCGCCACAGCAAGATACACGAACACACGACAGCAAATGACGCTAGCAACTTTTGTCGCCTTATACGCAGCTACATAATTATTTTGAAGGCAGCAGCTACATAATAAAAAAACGAATTAACTGTATTTCAGTGATGTTATTTAAGCGATTTTTAAAGAAGCAGCTCCGATTTATAATTAAAAAAATGTTATAACTATTTTGTAAGAGTCTATTTAAAGAGTAGAATAATTTGTTTGGATTGTCTTCAAGATTGAAAATATATAGAAGTATTTCTCAGAAGCAATAATAAAAACAGTAGTGTGTGTCGTGTAGTTTCTAGTCCACTAAAATAAAAAATACTAAAAACAACAGTTTTTGATATCTATAAAACCAATCGTGTTATGTATTTACAGATATCCCATACGACAATTGAAATTAATATAAGTACTTCAACCAGCAAGTACTAAGAACAAAAGTAAATTTTATAACTAAATGTTGTTCACACAAAAAAGGAATTTTAGTTTTGTGTACATTTTTTAAATTATAAATCGGAGCTGATTCTTTAAAAATCGCTAAAATAACATCACTGAAATACAGTTAGTTTGTATTTTTATTATGTAGCTGCTGCCTTCAAAATAATTATGTAGCTGCGTACAAGGCGACAAATGTTGCTAGCGTCATTTGCAGTCGTGTGTTCGTGTATCTTGCTGCGGCGAATGTGTTTACAGCTTTAGTTTAATTTGACTACTGCATCGAATTCAGCCCAGACAACAACCTGCCGCCTTGTTGCCTTGCTGTTGACAGAATAATCAGTCTCATATAAACACATGCATTCTAATTTTGACATTTTGTAGTCGGTAGCTGCTGTCTCGAATGTGTTCAGAGCATTAAGCATACACACGCCGCTGAACATATCAATTAAATCAGCGTAATAAGTGTAAGATTGCTGTGTCGTGCTTATTATTCAGAAATACTTTTTATATCCTTCACCACAGGTGGAAAAGGGTAAATCTTAGTTTGTCATTCTGTTTTTAATTTCTACAATATCCATTTCCGTACACATAAAATATATATATATATATACCGAGTTCTCATGCACAGCGAAATCGATTGAGCGATGTCCGTCTGTCAGTCTGTGTGCGTATTAAAATCAAATTCATCAAGGCACTAGATGATCAAAAAATTTTCAAATATTTAAATCTATCAGACATATTTTCAAAAACTTTGATAATTTTGTACGGAAGTTTCAAATTTATATGTCTACAAGAGTGGCGACATTATATCACCTTATGGACAACCTCCGATTGCCGTTATCGTATTCTTAGTTATGTTCAACTAACCACCGCTGGATGCACGCAACTCACTTTATTACTAAAACTATCCATTGCCGTGGCTTATGACGTGTTTGTAATCTTAATTTAAACTGAGGTTGATTTGCCTATATAAACTCTGTATGTGATAATTTAGCGCTGAATATTCCGACATTATCCCAAAATATGTAACCAAGTTAATATTTTTGCAATCCTAAGCCCATTTACAGGACACCTTTGCTCTGCTAAACTAATATATTACCTTCTCTGTCAGTTTCTATATAAAAAATATTGCTGTACATAATAAAATTTAACTGATAACTATTTTCATAGAATTTGTGATTCTGCAAAAGGTGTTTGCTTTAAGATATTAAAGATCCAATAAAAATACGTTCCTGACAATTATATGCTTGAAGAAATAGAACCGATGCCAAATTCTGATTTTATTTCAAGTCCTAACAGTAGCTCTTGCCAAGGTCTAGGAAAAACTTGATAAGAGTATGTATAATCTGTGATAGTTTAGGAGATATTTGGCTTTTAAAATTAAAATTTAATTTTGACCTAGAACTAAAAGCCTTACGATTTTTTTATTTATTCATGTGTTTGGACTGAAACAATTTTTCCAGTAAAAAAAAACACATTGTGTAAAAGTAATATTGTTTAAGTTTTGTGCTAAAAAATGCATCTTGCTTTGTTAGTTATTCAAAAGTTATTACCAAACTTAAAAAATATTTATACTCTTTTAAAAAAATAAATTTAAAATTTTATTAATAAACTAAAGCTGTTAAAATATTTCTTTAAAATATAAATTAAATTAATTTCTGTCTAGAAAAAATTATGTTACATTAAAGAAAATGTAAGCCGTGAGAATTTTCATGAGATTCAACTTACTAACATGCCCATGCAAATGTAAAGGAAACTGTAATCAATAAAAAATTATTGCGTTTCGATAACTGGTCAAGAAATATTCTGTAATAATAATAATTCATGAATTAAAAAAATTTTAAGAATTGTTATTCTGCACTTCAAAATTTAGTTATGTGAGAGTCATTCAGACAGAAGTCACTTTTCAATATTTTTTGTAAGCCTAAAAGTAGGCAAAAATAAAATACTAAACACTATAAATCTTTAAGATAAATATTTCATTTAGGTGATCTTTTTGATACAGTGTCTTCTATAGTAATACCGGTTAGATTTTTTTAAACGTAAATTTTATAACATATATTTGACCAAATGTTCGTAACTTTTGGTACAAACACAAAATAAAGTAATATTACTGAAAAAGTTTTTATATTTAATGCCAAAACCTCTCTTAACCGATTTCTTCAACATATCAATTCGGTTTTAATCGCAACTATTATACACTTAAAGCGCAAATAAATTTGCCGTTTTATTGCCTTGAAGAACATATGCAACAACTTTTCTTGTTTTTACAATTTTTGAATTTGAAAGAAGTGCTAGATGAAATATTTATACTTATATATTGTTACATTTTAGCTTTTTTTTTGACAAACATACGGATTCTTTTGATTTCAAATACCACTGTCCTTATAAATTCTGTATTCCTACTTTGTGGCTTTATCTGACTTACTTCTTGATCCTACAGTCTTGTGAGTCCTATGGTCTCGTATTTACTAAAAATGCGTCATTATTACAAACGCAGCCACCACGCTACACAATTGTGTTACTCCGGCGAGACATGAACTACTCGATACCTCGTTTAGTAACCCTAACTAACCACAGACATCTCCACTACTCCTTTTATCTAAGCCATCCCCTTTAATCCAATAACCACAACACACGTCTGCCATACACTGTTGTTATGCTGTTACACTTCCCTGCGCTAACTGCTGCCGATCTTCCTTTTTTATAATAAAGGGGGTCTTAACAATTATTTGTTACTCTTATATTAAATTATACGTCTGCACTTAATTATCTGCCGTGGCTTAAAACAATAATTGCCTATTGCCTCCCGGGAGGTTGTTACTCTGCTTATTAATTTATAATTGCATTATAACAATTTTTATTTCCCTTGTACGCAAGTTCGAAGGTGGCCTGGAGTTCACGATCTTCTGTTTTGCAGCAAGCACCTCTACCAACGCAACCATCAAGGTTTCTCGGCTTTTGTTAGTATTAGTTTTAGGTTTAAAAAATAGAAAATTATCACTGGGATTAAACTTAACATTGGTTAAGATAAATATCCTAGATGTCATCCTCAGGATAGGCCGTATGTATATAAAGGTTCGCATTTACGCAGCTGATAAACACAACGAAAACAAATTCCTAAAACTTCGTAATTTAAAATAAGATTATTTCTTGGCCAGTGGTTGGAACGCGTAGAAGTACCGATAAGGGAGGCTGCGTGGCAATGTCAAATTCTAAGTATGTACTCGTATATATTTCATTAAACAGAAAACAAACATACATTTCCCTTTTTACTGCCGCAGGAGTTTAGCCCAGATGAATCTGACTTGTTCTCATATAAGAGGCCTCTTTAGATATGTTATGAGTTTTATAAGTTGATCATTACGTAAATCTTTAAAGTTTAAGTTTTCTCTAGTGTCACATATATAAATTTTAATACACACTGGTTAATCTAATATATATTTTTTTCTAAAGGAACTTCTGATTTCAAATGTCATCTTAATAAAATAGATTTCATTTAAAGAAAAAATTGTAAATCTTAAAAAGTTAACCCAAAAAATACGGGTTTAAAATTATTGATTTTCGTGTGGACCGATTTGACCAAAGTTTAATCATAATTCTTAACTGGCCTGCAGAGATTTCTTTCTTATATATACGTTTTCGTGTGAAAAAGGTATTGTTGTTCTATTATTCTGTAAACTTTCACCGGCTATTATTTTTGTTTAAGTTATTGATTATAAAAGAAAGTCAATGTAGCTTCTTCTGATTGAAAATCTTTCAAAATAGGATAAAATGGTTCCTTTTAAGTCGTTAACCATTCAAGGCTTTTTTTCAGGGCAAAATAGCTATTATGCAAGAATGATAAACTAAAGATTACGCCTTACGCATGATTTCCCGTTAGATGACGTAGTTGGGCTATTTGAAAGGTTTCCAAGTATTTTTCATATGTAAAAATTAAAATTTCTTCTGAAAAACGTGTGCATTACGTGAAAGTTGGCAGCCCTACAATATAAATTACATTGACAGTTTTCAAAAAAAATATTTCTTTATTCTTGAAATATACATCGAATTTTGTGAAAAAATTAGTGAAAAAGAACGTTAAAAAAATTAACATTATAAAATAAATTAGTGAAGTTTCTTAAAAAAGCTACAAAACAAAGAAAAACTCAAAAGAAATATTGCCGGAAAATAACAACATGAAGTGTGCAGTGGGCAAGTGCAAGCAAAATAGTGGTAAAAAAACAAGTGAGGAATTAAAAAAAAATAATTTATTCCGTATTTTTAATGAAATTTTAATAATTTTTAAAATGATGTAGATGTATCATTTTATAAATTTCCAAAAAATGCAGTTCAAAGGAAGTCTTGGGTAAACTTTTGCAACAGGTGGAAAGCCATAAATGTTGAAAAGGAGAAAATTTGTTCCTTACATTTCACCCAAGAAGATTTTGAAAGAAATTTGAAATGGGTAAGTTCCACAATATAAATTTAGCAGTCCTTTACTTAATAGTTAAGAACAGGATTTAGCAACCGGCGTACACCAAAATTGAAACCGGGAGCAGTTCCGACCATAGATACAGTCGATACAGCAAAGGAAACTGAAATTCCAAACAATGCTGAAATTCCAAACAAAGTTGAAACTGCAAACGAAGTTGAAATTGAAAACAATGTCTAAAGTGCGACGAAAAAAGCTCTCCAATGACGACTGAAATTCAAGAAGAAAGTTTACAACAGTACATAAAAAGTTTAGAAATGAAAATGTATGTAAGTTTTTGAAAAAAATTACAAGTGCTCATTTAAAATTATTTTTAGAGATGCATTGCGCCAGGAGAATGGTATTCTGAAAATGTCACAAAGTCAATCAGCCATCACCATAAAAAATTTGACTCGGCAAGTGCAGAGCTTAAGTTCTTCAAACGTAAATTTGGAGAAATCATTGAAATGTTTATTTACAAAAGGCCAAATAAAAAAACTTAAAAATGGGAATAAAAGGCAAAATTTTACAGAGGCAGATATTGCCCAATCCATTACTTTGTATTCCACAAGTGCCAAGGCTTATAGGTTTTTAAGGAAAAAGCATTTTCCTCTTCCCTCGGTGAGAACGTTGCAAAGATGGTCGCAAAAATTGGAAATGACAACGGGTATTTTGGAGCCTGTTGTTAAAATATTGTCTGTGGCTAACCAAATGTCAGAAAAAGAAAAGCTATGTGTATTAAGTTTTGACGAAATGAAAGCGAAAAAAAAGTACTGCTACGACAAGCCAACAGACTCTATGCTAGCTCCAGCTAATTACATCCAAGTAGCTTTGTTGAGAGGTCAGTTACTTATGTTAACTTAAAGTTTTTGAATATAACGTTTTTCTATTCGATTAAAAAGGTTTAATTGCAAATTGGAAGCAACCAATATATTATGATTACGACTGCCAAATGTCAAAAACTATTTTATTTAATATATTGAAAACAATGAAGCAGTGTGGTTTCACAATTGTGGCAATTGTTTGCGATTTAGGTGGTGGAAATAGAAAATTGTTCAATGAACTAGAAGTAGATTTTAATAATCCTTGGTACTTTTTATACAAATACTCATCTATCAGATTATTATTGTATTTTTAAAATTTTTAGGTTTCTATACGACGACACTAAAATATTTGTGTTCAATGATGTTCCACATCTAATCAAGCTTTTGAGAAACCATTTTATTGATAGTGGATTCATCATTGATAACAAGGATGTTAAAAAAGATATAATTTTAAATCTTCTGTCTTTACACTCCAATGATTTAAAGATCACACATAAAATATCAGCACACAATTTATATGTGGTTGGAGTTGAAAGGCAGAAGGTTAAACTAGCTACCAAACTTTTCTCTTACACAATTGCACAATCTATAACGCGAGCTGCCAGTTTAGGATATTTGGAAAATCAAAATTGGAGCGAGTGTCATAAATTGTTTAAACTGGTAATAACATTCTTTTTAAATAATTCCATAAATGATTTTTTGATTTTTCTTCCCTAGACAAATAACTGGTTTGATGTCATGAATTCAAGAGTGCCAAGACATGATTCTAGAGAACGATCCCACGCATACGGTTTGGCACCAGAAATACAAAATGATATTTTAAATAATATGTCGCAAATGATCTCAGAGATACGTGTGAATGGGAAAAATACACTGTTACCATTTCAAAAAGGTATAATTTTATACTTTTAAAATTATTTGACTAACATATTATTTCACAGGCATAATTCAATCAAACAACGCTTTAAAAATGCTCTACATTGAAATGAAAAAAAAATATAATATTGAATTTATTTTAACATATCGCCTAAATCAGGATGTCCTGGAAAATTTTTTTGGAATAATTAGATCGAAAGGCGGGCTCCACGATCATCCTGATCGTCAAGAATTCAAATATAGACTTCGGTCATATATTCTGGGCTATAACGAAGGCATTTTAGCTGCCAATGCAAATGTGGAGGTCGACAATACTCCCGATTTAGAAGTACATAATTCTTTAACTGGTAAATCTTGATATACAATTTAAAATAAAGGTGTTTAATTTTCCTTCTGGTTTCTACAGGTACTATATTTAAGAACATTAATACTGATACCCCAGAGGACATATTACACGAAAATAACGAAATAGAATTAGAAAACCTACAGTATGACGGTTTAGAGAATTTGGCCGGATATATTTGTCACAGGTTAAAAAACGAAAACCCCAATCTTGAAATGAATCCTTTAGAGAACTCGACGTATACATGGGTTAACCACCTAAGTGAAGGTGGGCTAAGTAAGCCATCAGATGCACTAATGAAAACATTAAAATCGTGTGATGCCATTTTTTTGAAATTAAATGCAGAACAATTGATGATTACGAGCGGGTATATCCAAAAACACTTATTGGAAGCAAAGGACATTGAAGGAAAGGATGAAGTGAAAAAACTTTTTTTTAGGTGTAGAATGTACTTTAGAATGAGATTATTAAATACTGAAATTTCTCAAAATATTAACAAAAGAAAAAGGAAAATGAATAAAACAATAACATAAAAAAACCTTTTTTCACTTTATTTTATTTTCATATAATATTTCAATTAATAAAATATTGTTGGATGATTTTTATTTATTGAGTTTTCAATAAATACATTTTTGAAAAAAAGTTTTTGCTAATAAATAATTTTGTAGAAACAAAAGTTAAATTGTCCCACCGTTATATTTACATATAAATATAATAGTTTGACAGTCGGAAATCGTTAGCCAATAGGAACAGAAACTGCGTGACGTCATTGATTCAACATGCGCAGAAAGTTTTAATTTTGTGTGAGTGATGGCGTAATCTTTAGTTTATCATTCTTGGCTATTATGGGAGTGCAGTTCGAGAGCTGGTTTTTTATATTTATATAAAATTTTTCTGTCAAACTAAAAATACAAAAGTGTTTAATTGTCAAAAACAGTAACTGCACGTACCTGATTAATTCTTGTGCCATTTACCATGTGAAAAATCATTAAATATGGTTAAAAATTGTCAAATCGTAGTATACACTATCTCTTTAAAGACTCTGGGTATACGATTTTTTAAGTTATTACAACAGCTTGGATAATCTTATCCAGCGGCTTTACATTAATTTAGCATACCCAAATCCAGAAAGAATAAAGAATGGCCTTCTTGGAAGAGCATCTTATATGCAAGCGAAAAATAATTCTATTAAATAAAAAGCTTAACACTCTGAATGCTACCGATCTAAATTTTATTTACCATGTATAACAGGCACATGCAGTTCTAGCGTAGATTTAAGAACTTATTTTAAACGGCTGTGGTAGGTGACTGGTATTAGAATTGTGTTGTTTATTTAAAGTTCTGCTTGCAATGAATTCTATTTTTTCTGTATAATAAACAAACCAAAGTAGAAGTTAAAAATCTTGTTGGACATTACAGAATATATATATATTTTGTTTATATCTCAATAAACTTTAGAGTGATTTTGTGCATCTGTTGCAGCAAATAATAAAGCATTTAAAAACTTTTATTTTATGCAAACATTTGTAGAAAAGTTTTCAACAAGCCTCTAAACATCATCATTTACGTAGGCTTTTAAAAAAACTTTTCTTTATTATGTTAATAAAAATATAAAATGTGGGTTTTATGTTTCAAAAACTACCAAAACATAATTCAATAATGGAGCAATTGAAAACAAAAATGCAGATTGACTAAAACAGTATTTTTTATTGCAACTACATCGTGTTCCATCCCTCTTGCCTACAAAATAATTCTAGAAATATGTAGTGTGTTATTGTTAGAGAAGTTAAGTTTTATTAACAAATTGAAATGATGAATAATAATAAGACTTGGTTGCATGTAGTGACAGCTGTAAACAAGCTATTAATTAATACATATATTTTTACTTATTTACATGCGTTCAAATACTGTAAGCTTTTTTAATAGACAAAATATTATTAACGAATGTAAAATCTGCTAACAATAGAAATCACTACAAAAGTAGAATATGTCTACAGAAAAGCAGTTGTAACATTTTAAAATTTTGAAAATTAATTTTAATATAATCGAATTAAATTCAAAAGGTAAAATTTTATGCTCGATTGTAAACATTAATTATAAAATATTAATAATTGAGTTCAATTCAACTCTTGCTTACGTGTTGCACAAACTGTAATATACGTTAGATATTAGTAAGTTCTATGCTTACTTCTAATCGATTGTGATTTTGAATTTTAATAACATTTAATAATTTTATAAGAACAAAAGCTTAAGAAGTGAAATCGTGCAAAAATTATTCATCAGTTCAAGCCAGGATTTACTATCATACGATCTGTCACAAATTGCATGTTTGTTCATAAAATATGACGGTGTGGGTTTAAAGTGTAAGTGTGTCATAGATTTTTTGACAGATCTGTACGATCTTATAATATTATAAAATTATGCATAAAATGTTTTTCTCTATGCGATCAGAGTTGATTTTTTTAAATGAGATGAATAAAAACAACAAAAAATTAAAACCATATTTTTTGACGAAACGTCGGATGAATATTGAAAAATTAATCGAATTTATTATCATTTGGAAACACAGGTCATATTATCTTATTTAGGAAATTTAAAAACAAAATAACATTGGCCAAATTACTTAATAAAGTAAACTTATATTTTTTTGCATTTTTTTTTTTTTTTATAATAGTGTGGCACCTAGGACGCCATTTTAGAACGACTTTTAAAGTAGGACAGAATTCTATTAGATTTTTGTCTGATTAAATCTTCTTTTAACATACCTCTTTTTTAAATGTAGTTTGACATTTTGAAAATAAACTATAATATAATCTAATTAAAGTCAAAAGACAAAACTCAATACTCCATTGTATATAATAATTATAAAATATTATTTATAAAATATTAATTCTAGTATTTAATTCTACTCTTACTTGCTTCAACATAGTGTCGAAAGAGGTGCTATTAGAAATCAGAAGATCGGTCTATGTCCTTAGACGCGGCGGGTAAAATACCCCACCTGAAACTAATTTTTTCTTATTATTTGGAACAAGAAGTATCCCCAATCAAAAAAACAAACATATGGAGCGATAGAGAATTAAAAAATAAGAGACAGAAAACATCAAGAGAAAAAATTGGTGCTCACCCATGCTTTCAGAATTAATGGTCTCTGAAATATTACAATTTTTAAAATATCAATATGGGTATCATTTAAGAGCTTTTGATGAGACCTTTAAGGAAATACTAAAAATTTTAAGAAATGCTTTACTCATTAAGAGCCGTTGACATTTTTATGTAAAATTATGTATATGTAGTACTTAATTTTTTTCTTATTTTTTAGCTCTCTGTCACCTTAATATTTGCTTTTTTGATTGGAGTTACTTCACTAAACTGTATTTACATAGATTGTGAAAAGTATATAAGGTTCGGCATATCCGAATATATCACTCTTTTTTATGTATATGTAGTTTGATATCTCTTAAGTTCATAAATAAAAAAAATCAGCTGTCCAACTTTTTATAGGATGTTACAAAAGCAAAACTTTAGGCTAAATCTATTTTTCTCTCTTTTTTCTCTATGTTATATATGAGTGCATAAATAAGAATTTAAGTAAAAGTTTAAATAAACAACTAAGAGTGCTATATTCGGCTATACTGAATTTTATATACCCTTCACTATATATGTAAATCTACTTTAGTGAAGTAACTCTAATTAAAAAAGCAAATATTGTGGTGACGGAGAATTCAAATATTAAAAGAAAAAGAATACATAAGGAGTCGGGAATGGATATTGTAAAAATTATAAACGGAATGACAAATAAATAAATGTTATCAATCTATTTTTGAAGATAGACCAATATTTGAAAAAATTAATAACTTATCAACTTCAAGTGAGAGATGTACAACTCGTTTTTGTGGTAAGGGGTATAAAAAATCACTATAGAATCGCATTTTTTCGGTAAGTAATAGCTGGGCTGTGAGATGACTTTAGATCTTAGAAACGAGTTTTACACCTCTCACTTAAAATTGATAAATTATTAATATTTTCAAATATAGATCCATCTTCTAAAAGTTATATTTTTTGCAAATCATTTATTATTATGAATCATTTTTATATTTGTCCAAAGTACTTTGGACACACATTTAAAAGAGAATCAAATATCTGCAAGTTAATTTAAGTAATGGTAACTCTTATCTTATAATATCTTAATTACTGAACTTATATTGTCAACATTGATTGCTGAATAACAAAATGTCATAGCATAATTTCGAAAAAGCTTTAAACCGAACCATTATTATTTAAAAAATAAGAAACTTAACTCACTCACCTTCTAGCCTGCAAGCCGGTGCAACTTACTAAGATCTGAATTGTATATGAATTATAACTTATTGTTAAAACTTTCTTAAGTCACTTAATAATAAAATTGTAAATGAAAATCTAAAAGAAAGAACAAAAGTTTTACTTACCAATACCTATATACCCAAGGAAGTAGTACCTTTTGGCCTAAGAAGAAATAGTTAAGTATCCACCCAAATATACTTACCAACGTTTAGCGATCCAGCGAATCAAGAAACCTGTAAACGAAAAAATAATACGAAATAAAGTGCTTAATAAAACCCAGGTAAGCATCACTTTTTCTAAACACTCTCTAAATAATTATCGAAAGAAACAATAATAAAACCCTTTTTTTTGTTTCTTTCCAACCCCGTAATCATAATCGCCTTGGGAGTGATTACAATTACATACACACACATTTCTCTAGTTTCATCATTCTCAACAACCCCAACAACAACTTATTAAATAATTGCCAAATTATTCAATATTAATTTACTTTAATTGTGCTTGATTCCTTAAAATATAAATATTTCATGATATTATGCAAAGTTATTTGTGAATGTTGTGCTATTATAAAATTCTGTTCTGTTAAATCAATTATTTTTTGCAGATTGTAACTTATAGTGCGTTTTCATTGACTTGAAATCAACTAGTTTTGAGAAAAACACTTCGAAATGTTTCCATTGAGCTAAAATGTTTTGTAAATTCCAATTTGTGACGTAACACGGACACTTTTAGCGTAAATGAAAAAAAAATTATGTTATTTTTTGTAAAAAATCGTTTTTATTGTTAAATAAATTTTTGCTTTTACATATTTTTGTTTTTATATTTTCTTAAACACAAAAACAATATTGCGTTAAAAAACTTTTAAGTAATTGTCATTTTTTCGATAAAAACATCCAATATGAATAGGTAGAACGGAGTTGAACTTGAATATCCTAGACACAACACAGTGTTGTAAAGGAAAATAAGTTCCAAAAAATATATTTTCGACATGCTTTGAAGGAAATCAAGTGATTTAAAAGGTTTTGGTAGCATGAAAAATGTATGGAAAATCAAGTTGCAAGCCATTTGATTTGAGCAAATCAAGTGTTTTGTAAAAAATCATGTCAATGCAAACTCACTATTAAAAACAAGTATAAGTGGTACATTCGGCAATGCCGAATCTTATATACCTTTCACTATTTATGTAAATCTAGTTTAGCGTAGTAACTTCAATCAAAAAAGCAAATATTGAAATTTAAAAAATAAGAAAAAAATTAAGTAATACGTAGATATAATTTTACGTAAAAATATCATCGGCTCTTAGTGGGTTAAGCATTTTTAAAAAATTTTAGTATTTCCTCAAAGATCTCTTCAAAAGCGTTAAAATGATACCCATACTGACATTGTTAAAAATTTGAAAATTTCAGAGGCGCGTAATTCGAAAAATCTGGGCGAGTGCCAATTTTTCCACTCGATGTTTTTTTTCTTATTTTTGATTCCCTATTGCCCATATATTTCCTTTTTTTTTGATTGAAGTAACATCATTGTTCAAAATGATATGGAAAAATTAGAGATATGCCTGCTGCGTCTAGGGCCATGGACCGATCTTTCTGATTTCTATTAGCAACTCTTTTGACGCTATATCTTTTCGATTGACAAAGTTGATTCCCAGAAAAAAATTAGACATTACCTTAAAAAGTACTTGCCATATAATGACTTACTTTTGTGGTTGCCATGTTTTGTTACTCGCTTACAAAACACATTACATTAGTTTCCAAGTAGTAGGAAGTAGTTATGGAACTAGTTCTTTATATTAAAAGAGACTACCGTACTAATGGTACTCATTATTTCCTACAATAATTAATGTAATCGATTCTCAGTAACTGATTATAAAAGTCTCATGCCTTGTTAAAATAATTAAGTTGGCAATCTAGTTGGAAAGTACTTCCGCCAAAAATGCTTAATTCCACACTCGATTACCTTTTTAAAAATTTTTTGCTGGGTTGATTTGGCAAAGTTGATTTCAAGCCAAACTCGGTGTAATTTCGTGAGTTAAGGGTGATGCTGAAAATGAAAGTGGGAAATTGGCAAGTGGTATGGAATTTTTTTTGTGGATATTACCATGACAAGGTTGGGTGGGCAGGTAGGAAAACAACACCTGTCTCCATTAACAAATGTTTCGTGTGGTATTGTTGAATATAGGTATTGTGTTTATTTTCTATACTCTTGTTTTGTGTTTGGATACGCGACGAGTGAGAGGGTTGGAACCACCTGGGAAAAAAAACTTCATAACTAATAGTCGGAAACCTAACTCGGACAACCGCTTAAGATCTCAGAATAAATATATATTTTTTTGGGTTGGGTGACAAACCTAGATATACGCTTTTTCCACCTGTGGTGAGGGGTATAAAAATGCTTAGAAAAGGCAAGTATAAATAAGTCAATGTTATGTTTTCTAAACTTTATTTAAAAAGAGAAGTAGCACTCAGGTAACCGTGTCTTTTTTAGGAAAGGAATAGGGGAAAATCGAGAAAGTAGAAAAGTGGAAAGAGAAGCTTATTATTATTCAACATTGCTATTGCCTTTAATAAAGTGGACAGTGATAACACGCCCGCCATATGCTGTTGATTTAGCGGTTTTTTTAAGCCACTAGCCATTTTACTATTAATTTTACATCGCCAACGAATGCGCTATATAAAAATACGGATCTCCTACATCGTTCTGAATATGTAAATATAACGTACACAGTATATAAACATACATATATTTTATTTTAAGTTATCGCTGGGGCTGAAACCGATTTATAGTCAATGTGCTTACTATCTTGGCTACAGCAATTTATTTTATATGAGAAGCTTAGTGCACAAGAGGTAGAAATGTAATTTTTGTTAATGTTACTTATATTTCTTGTGCTTTTGGGGTATTTTCATACGTAATTTGTTATGCTAAGAAGCTAAATTGTGACTGAGTACTCTGGGGTCATAAAATACTGTTCAAAAATATTTTTGATATCGATAGAAAAAAATAATTTTCCATCCCTGTTTGTCTTTCATCTCTCTCGTGGTAAACTTATATCAGCTTTTCTTCTACTCTTTAGTCGAATGTGGGCCAGAATTATTTTCATTAGACTTTAGTTGATTGCCGGAAATGATATTACACATTGTAAGCTGCCACACCTAAAGATCAATATATAGTTTATACTTAATTAACTATTTTTTTTATAATCTTATTAGAGTTTCCTGTGAGAGAGAGAGGTTTCTTTCATCAATTAAGTGTAACATAAAAGTCGACAAACTCCTAATCGTTTAGTTTTAACGAAACTAGACTCAAATCCAATTGAATGAGGAATAACGTCAACTACAAATCATAGAAGAAAGACGAAAGCTTGAAGAATAATTATTATGTACTATAAGTATGTATATAAATAAATGTTATGATTTTAACTATAAATCTAAATATGCTTAGGATTTTACTGTGATAAAGGTATAATGCGAATAAGTTTTCTTTTGTATTTTCATTAGAATTAATAAATTTTAAAGGTGCCATATTTATATAAATTGGCACAGAGGACTATACATCCAACTGAATAAATGCGATTTATGCAAAACATTGCCTTTTTAAAAAAAATTTTAGATCATACCACTCCAATAAAAGGGATTGTTCGGAAATGCATCACCCAGAGCACAGACTTCTTTCTTTTTGCTGATGTAAAGAATAAAATTACTTTGAACCAATATTTGAAAATAGTTTCTGTATCTATATCTTGTTGTAAGCATCAGCTTTCAGGTTTACCCACTTTGTTCACAAACTCCTTTATATCGATCTATTATTGTTTACTATTTACCCACCCCAACCAAATTCCAGAATTCCACATTATAATATAACCACCTTAGCGGTTTACCTTGGGAATTTAGTTTTTAGTTTGCAAATTCTCATTCTTTTTCTTCCAAAAAATTTGGTCTTTATTTAAGTGCTTCTTAGCAAATTTAAGAAAATGAAAATAATTTTTTTCCGAGACTTTTGGCTATGATATCCAAAAGTTCTAAATACACTACGTACTACCCTTATTTTTAAAATTTGTCAATTTCGGTCAAAATGTGTCGTTTTGTACATAAATAGAGTTTTGACAGTCGCCCATTTCTTGAGTAACTGTTTACACTGTTATTGTTTACATAATTTTTTAAAATGATTTTCGGACTTGCCGATTGTAAAGCCTCTCAGTTATTACCTGAGTTTTGAAATTAAAGATAATAAATGATCAGTTAGCTCAATTACTTTCAAAGTATTGTGCCATATAACTCTTTTTAGTTAAAATTCTACCACTTACTGTAAAAATATCAGTGTTGCAGTTTGGTTACATTTTTTACATTTTTCGTAACTTTTGAAGGATCGACGTAACTATAACCCAATTCACAATCTTGTGCAAATGGTCTTGCAGCATAGCATTTGCAAAATTGTGTACCATATTTTACTCATTACTGTATATTTTGTTTGTGTAGGCTAAAACTATGCTACACAATTTTGCAAATGCAATGATGCAAGGCCATTTGCACAAGATTGTGAATTGGGCTAATGTAAAATTTTGTTATATTTCGCCAAATTATCGTAACTTTTGGTACAGATACGAAATAAAGTAATATTACTGAAAAAAATTTGTTTTGTTAATTTATGTAGGAACCTCTCTTAACATATCAACCTTTCGTAACATATCAATTCGATATGAATAACAAATATTACTTGCAAATGCTATCAAATTCCCACATAAAAAATTAGTTTGAAATAAACAAAAAATAACGTTGCTAAAGTTTTACTCTGTTCGTAAGAAATACGAAATAGAAATATTTCTATCAACAATTTTTCCTTACTGTTCAATAATCCGCATTTCATGCGGAATCGAAAAATTCTGTTTAAACTTACGAACATTATTAGCAAGTTAAGTTATTGCCCTTGAAAAATTTAACAACCTGCTACTGGTACCATGCCAATACCTCGGTTTAGAATAGAGTTGTCTTTTAATTTTTTTGAAGAAGTGCCACATTATTTTACGGAAAAACTGTCAGTATTTTTAAAATAATTAAAATAGTAAATTCTATCAAAACTAAGCTTTCAAAGAAAAAGATCAAACAGATGTATTAAAAAAATCTTACTTTAATTAATTTTATTGAATGGCGAGTGCATGCTATTTTCCATCCCGGATTATTAGGTATAGCTTTAAACACTCATCAGTATCGTCGGGCTGTTTTTTTTTTCATACGTATTTCTACTTTTTTTCTTATTATTTTTTCTGGAATCGAAATAAAACTTAATACTGTATATTATATAAACTACATTAAATTACTGTCTACCTAAGAAAAATTTAATAATGGTACTTTTAATGAAAGAATGT
The DNA here is from genome assembly GCA_916610165.2 of Gymnosoma rotundatum. Classification (NCBI taxonomy): domain Eukaryota; kingdom Metazoa; phylum Arthropoda; class Insecta; order Diptera; family Tachinidae; genus Gymnosoma; species Gymnosoma rotundatum. The sequence continues at coordinate 140,794,507 of OU744336.1, read as the reverse complement.
AACTTTTTTGAAGATAAAGCTAATGTATATTTTTTTTTTAATTTTACAATTTTAACGATTTTAAAAGCTAACCAGTAGCAATTGTAACAACCTGTTTTCAAAAAAAAAAAAAAAATCTGGTTTGATACAATATCTCATTGACATGAATCGAACAATTTCCCGTTTTTCGTAAGCTTGTTCTGATTGGAATATATTTTGTATATTTTTCCTATTACATTAGAATGTTTAATTTCTTATTCAATTTGCATATAATTTGTCGGGTTTTAGAGAAGTTTAGTAATGGTTTTAAGGGGTTTTTTTTTTTGAAAAGTTACCAAATATCATTAGTATAAGATTTTAAATTTTTTCGTACTTACATTACTTCTTGAGAAATGTTGTAAAAATTTATGAATAAATTATAGTTGGTCAAAATAAAATTTTGTTTATATTCTCAAAACCTTGGCCCAGAGAAACACAGTGAACTGTTGTCTCAATTTAAATGCAGGTTTATTGCAAATGGCAAATGATTAAGTATCAATAGGTTTTAGTTATAGTAAGAAAGGAACATATTACATAAAGATTTCGCTCCTCATAGCATATAATAAAATAGCCACTGACACCAAGAAAAAAATTATTATAGTTTAATGCTTTTAAGGATTCGTAACTTTCTATGGCGCACTACATATCAACCCAGCAAAGTATTTTAGAGAAAGTAATCGAGTGTGGAGTAAATCATTGTTGTACGAAGGACTTCCCAACTAGATTACCAACCTAATGATTTTGGCAACGCATTAGACTTTTATAATCAATTACTGAGAATTAATTACATTGCAGGGAATAATAATCTATAGTACACAGAGAACAGAAATTTGTTCTGAGAACCGAATTCGTTGCCAATCCAATTTTGTCGGTTGTGTGTATTATATTGAATTTGGTTGTAATAACTGAATGAATGTGGCACTCACAACTATTTAAAAAAATGATTCTTGGGTGACTATAAAGTATTATTGTGAATTAAATAAAACACTTTTATTTTAAAAATAAATTACAGGAATAATATTGCACTTTAAAAATTTCATGTTTGACAATTGATTTTTATGATTCTAACAAAATTTGGTATTCAGTAGTAAGTAATGTGCAGAATAAGTTAAGTTGTATCTTCCATTTAATACAATAGATTTTAGTAAATACACAAATCGGTACTACTTCCTTTTTCTGCAAACTAATGAAATTTTTTTTGATGCGATTATATCATATGTATACAGGCATATTTTCGTGAGCCGAGAAAAAAGGGTATAATAATTAATGGTGCCTTACAATGTAATAAAAAGATGTTGGAGGAGCAATAGTCAATGGATATTTTACTAAGATTTTAAGTTTTTTAAGATAATCTACATAACGGCCTTAGGGATCTTTAATCGAAATTCAGATAAGGCGGGACAAAATTAAATAACTAACAGCGAGAGTTTAATGAGAAATTTTCTTGAAAATAACCATTTTATAATTTACAGGAACCAATATTATTTACTACTTAAAAACGGATATTTGTATTAAAAAAATAAATACAATCTGTTAATGAAGTAATAATATAGTTATGATATTTGACTTAAAAGACATAATATTATAATTTTATTTGACGTAGTCGCCCAAAAAAATCTAAGCCACACATAAATGAATGATGGTTTTTAAATATTCTACAAATTTTCCAGTTGTTTATTTGCCGTCAACGCAAAACAAATTAATAATAAAGATGAATCGCTGATAAATCTTTAAACAAAAAAGTGAAATTATAGATCTACAAAAAACTACAAAGATCTGGTAAATATTTCTTAAATAAACACATCATTAGCAATTATCCACGCCCAACAATACAAAAAGTTTTGCATTAACAAAATAAAATAGTTGTTGCTTTTGTATTAAACAAAATATTATTGCCGAACAACAACTAGACTGGTAAATGAGCGAAGAAAGAAACAAAGAAAAGACCTTGTGGTAAAACCGAGATCATAAAATCTTTCTGTTTGCTACCTGTTGTTCAATGCACTTTTTCTTCCACAGTGTTGTTAACATTTCTTTGTGCTGTTGTTATGCTTCGAATTTCTCATGAAATTGAGTTAAAACATGTTGCAAGTCTAGCCACATGTTCGAACCTCAAGATCAATATACACGCACACAGAAATGTTGACGGCTTAGTGAGTTCTGCATTTCTTCGAGCTGGTTTATATCAAACACAACTCTATTAGAGCAAAAAATAGGTCAGCATATATATAGCCAAGTTCAAGGCGATAGCAGTTTCAGTTGTAAGAAAGATATACAAGTGGTAACAATAAACATTAATAACTCAGAAATTTTTTGAAAGAAAAATAGAAATTTTTAAGTAAAATAAAAACACAAAATATTTTTTTAAAGTGTTAAACGTTGATTAAAGGTGTGTGTTAATTTGTTTAATGTGCTTGGATTAAGAAGTGTAAAGAGTTTATAAAAAACTATTAATAATATTTATAAAAAACTATTAATAATATTTAAATTAAATTTAAAAAACAGGTAAGATTTCTTATAAATCTATATTAATATTGGTTAAGAAAAAAAGTCTGTTTAACGGTTAAAAGAGAAAGTTTAAGGTGATGACATATAAGGGCACAAATATACATATTGTAAATATATGTAACCAGTTATTAAACAAAATTAAAAACTTTTATTACTAAATTAAACCATTTAAGACACAAGTACTTTAAAATATTTTAAATTTAAATTAGAACAAAAAGACTCAAGACACATACATTTTAAATAGTGACCGTTAAAATTAAATAAAAATAATAATTTAATTTAATTGTGCTTGATTGCTTCAAATATAAATATTTCATGATGTTCTCATGAAATATTTATTATTCTATAGTCATTTCGCTACTGCTCACATATAGCTCATCAGTGGATTTTACCCAAATTTTGTAAAGAAAACCGAAGATTCTTATACCAAAAGCCAAATTATTTAAACAAGAACTCCATTGAATCAATAAGGCGAAAAGGCCATATGCTTTCCCCTCAGCAATAAATTCCATTTTTTAGTTTAAATTAATAAATATATTTAATGAGAATATCATACTTAAGTAAATTAATATAAAAAAGATTCCAAATAATAAATCTTCTTGTTAAAAATTAAAAAAATATTTTACTAAGAAGGTGTTTAAATGAGATTCAAATAAACTTAATGTCACAGCACTGAAACTTAATTTTCCATTTATTATTTCTGTGTTGAGATATAAAGTACAGCCCGTTTCGTGTTTAGGGGCAAATAATTATAACAATTTAAAAATTGTTTTTAAAGTTTAAGGGTGTCTATGTTTTATCTTTATGATTTACTTAAATAAACATAATTTGCCCAAATATAACTAATCGCTAGAAATTTTTCAAATTATTATAATATATAATCCAAAGTAAGAAAAGTAATAATAAATAAGTGTTTATGTCTGAACCCATGTAGTTTTCCATCCCAGGTTTAATTGTGGTGCCCGAATTACATCAAAGAGTGATTGACATCTCAGAGGCGCTGAAGTCGGTCTTACCCTTTTTATGTTTTCTTTATGCTTGTTTTTGGGTCGTTTTTGTTCGTTGCAAAGTTGTACAAGAAGCAATTGCCATTTTTATTTTTGTAAAAAATCGATTTTGAAAATATACCAAAAAAAACCAATAAAGGTCAATCTTTTAATAGAAATTAAAAAAAGTGAATTATCTGATTTTTGTTTTGTTTTCGCCAGCAACCACTTTGGTAGGTAAACACCTGAAAGTTACAGCAGGAAGATTATCTGTGGACTTCAATAAACTCAGACGTTTACAATAAGTGTTTATATAATTCGTCTAAAGTTATAAAAAAGATTATTATTTAGAACATACTTTGCGATTGTATTGATATAAAAGTAAAGCTTTGAAGAAAAAATTAAATAATCAAAAAATCGCCTGTTAATCACGTGGCGTACTTAGTGGCTTACATATCATCATTTTTGGAAAAGAGACTTCAATTTTGTCTAAATGTTTAAAAGGAGTTCTCGAAGATATACTTTTGAAAATAATTTAAAATTTATAAAAGAATGGCGATTTGGAGCCAAAAACCTCTTGGGTTGTTACTTCTATAAGATAGCGATCTTCTGTTTATCAAGTACAACTTAAAATTCCAATGAGAATTCAGCTAACAATCTAAATTGTTAAGTAAGCAAGTACTGAGCTGATATATTTCGGTTGTACCTGTATTGTATATAATACTACTGAAGGATGTGGTAGGATATATTCTATTCAACTTTTTTTTGGTTCTATGCTGATTGACATATTCAAGAGGAAGGAGATGCAGGATTAGATGAAATTTAAACTTAGCATATTCTCTTCTTTTACTTACTACACGCTTATATTTAGTAGAAAAATATTTCAAAATATTGCACTAGTTTTATCGTTGACAGCATCATTATGACAGTAAGAACATACCATAACAGTATGTTTCAAAAAAAGTACTTTTTGCACGTGGCACAGTTGCAACAGGTTTTTTTTTAAGAACAATATCCACAGCGACCTTTTTGCCTAAGGATATGTTCTTACTTCGACGTCGAATTTGCGAATAAATAATATCGTATGATAAAGATTTTACGGGTAATTATCTTATTGAATTGTTTTCTATAATATTATGTATTAGTTTGTACCTGCTACGTTCAAAAAGCTGTAAAAACTAACCAATGGCATATTTTTGTATCTCGAGCAACTTTGTATGTCCCTTTGGTCATATTGTAGTTCATATCATTTCAGGTTTATAAGTACCCTCGTTGATTTTAGCACCATACTAAATAGAAGAAGCACATTCTTTCCTTTTTTAGGTAACAAGACTGCAGTTGCCGCTATTCTTTCCTATTTTTTTTTAATTGTGCCAATCGTGTTCAGTTTGCGCTTAGATTCGAGTTTATCTAATAATGGAATACTAATGAACAAAATTATCACATGTGATATTTCGACTTGTATTGTGAATACATTCACTTAGCCGCAGAACTGATTCCAAAGACGAGTTGTCTACTGCATATGCACCATTAGGTTGTTTTCCTACATATACTTTCAAATTGGAGATGTAATCAAATTTTGGCATTTGTCCAGGCATACATTTTGATAGAATATTTATTGGGTTTTAACGGGATGTACTGCCTGAAACCACAATGACCTCTAAAAGCCTCTAACTTTTCGTCTAAAGTAACAAACTGAGACAAACAGTAATAATTTTGGAATGTTGCTGCAACTTCTTCAAATAACTCTCTAATGGAGAATAATTTATCAATAAAAGCTCTTTGAGCTAGCGTAGCCTTATGGTCAATAATAAAAAGAGTGGATTCACCTCCTTGTAAATCGAAATATCTTCGGAACCATTAGTTTTGAAAAAATGTTTAGCATTCAAGCGATTATTTTTTCTGACTCCTGCAAATAGTTAAAGTCCTCAGAGCGCTTCGATTTCTGTGTTGTCTTTAGCGGCACAGTCTCCTTCTCTTTCTCTCATAGAATAAGGCTTTATGTGATTTATCTGTTCATTTGTGCACTTAATAATACAGTTTACAACACATACCGGTAAGAATAACCTCCAAATCTTGCCTATTTCCTTCAAGTCTTTGGATTCTCTTATAGATCCCAAAAGTTAAGGGACAATATTTTGGGCAAGTCGTCTTAGATGATTTGATGGAGAAACGTTATTCCATCTAGTGTGTCCATCTTTCCCAAGGTAAAACTCTCTGAACCTTTGAAGATTTTCTACCTCATCCAACTCTACGTCGTGTCCTTCTCCGCTATATTTCTATTTGGTATCATAAATGGGATCTGTGACAGACGGACATAATTTTTGCGAAAAAATACTGGGTTTCATTTTTATTATTACGAAAGCCTAAATTCACAATTTTTCTTTTTATAGAAATTTTCATATAAACAACTTTTTAAGGTAGGAAATCGAAAACCGAGTTCTTATAATACGAAAAAAGTTGTGATTTCCATTACATGCCTGTAAAATAAATTTAAATAAGTTTTAAAATTTATTTAACTTCTTTGTTCATTTTACATTTTTTTTATTAAAAATTTTTATTCATTTATATTGCAATACTTGCTTAAAGCTTTGTTTGTGTTAACAAAATATTTTTTATCTATGATTAATGGAATTGCGGTGGAACAAGTATACAAATTTTAAAGAAAATTCAATACCCATATCAAAAGCAAATAAAATTGTAACTGTGAAATTGTAATTTTTAATCAATCAATTAACATAAATATTTAAATTGAATTCAAACTAGAAATAAAATGAAATAGAAAGTTAAGAATTTCCAAAAACACACTTACTAACACCATTTAACACCTGCATATTAAGTGGCATTTTGGTCAAGACAAAAATAAAAAAACAAATAGAGAGTTAAGTGTAAAAAGCAAAGAACACAAGTCTTAATAAAGTGACTGCTCTTGTCCTACTACCAACAATAACATGCAGCACAACTTGTAAGTGAATGTTTAAATATTGTCTACTTTCAAAGCTTCCAAATAGTAATAGCAGAATTTTAAAAAAGCAGAAACGCAAAGAACGTGATCTAATTTTTGACTGTCAGAATGTAAGCATAAATTTATTAAAACATGACTTGTGTTTTTTGAAAAGGCTTCTTTCTCACTTTTCTGTTGATTCATTCAATTAACAAATTTTATTAAAAAAAAAAAAAAAAAAAAAAAAATTTTGTTTGTGTTCACCTAATGTGTGAATGTTTATAGCATGGTTATATTTAATAAAAGCTTTATAAATGGTTCCACTAACCCAGTTCTATATGGTTGAATGGATGTGATATTTTTTATACATACAAGTAAAAACTTTTATAGAATTCGTGTCGTATATTCATGAATATTGTTTTAAAAGGTATCAATAATTGGATGTGTGTTTTATTTAAAATTTTTATTTTTTATAAACCAAATAATCAAAGCTACGTTCATGATATATTTAATAAAAATTTCACATTTAAATAGAAAAGTTTACTAATAATATTATAATTTTGATGCTCAAAGAGATTTCTTGGTAACCAATTTAACCATTTTTTTGCTACTCAAAAAAAAAAAATTTTATTTAGCTATTTAATATTTTTATACTCTTCACCACATGTAGAGAAAGGGTATATCTAGGTTCGCCATTGCGTGTCTAATTTCTACAATATCCATCCTACCTTATAAAGCATATATATTCTGACTTCTTATGCATAGCGAAGTCGATAGACCTATGTCCGTCTGTCCGTCCGTGTTCGGGTGAAATCAACTTTGCCAAGGCACCAGATTAGCCAGAGAAAATTTAATTTACGCCAATCGGTCAGGTATAGTTTCGAAAATTAGCAAGACCGGTCCATATCCTTCAATGCAGCGAGGAAAACAGCACTCTTTCTTCTAATTTTTTTATTTAGTTTTGTGAAGTAACTCAAATCAGAAAAAAAAAAAACAAATATATGTGGCAATAGAAAATAAAAAATTATAAAAAAACATTAAGTGAAAAAATAGGCGCTCGCCCATATTATCCGAATTATGGCTTGTAAATATTTCATAGAAAAGCACTATTAGGCATCATTTTAAAGCTTCTGAAATATCTTTGAGGCAATACTAAATTTTTTTTAAAACTAATTAACTCTTTTAGAGCTGACTTTATAACTACATACTTAAATAAAATTACGCAAACTACTTAATTTTTATTTTTATTTTTTAATTCTGTGTCACCCCAATCAGTGATATCGTTTGGTTATATTTTTTTAATTTTTAAAACTTTTGAAGGCTCCACGTAACATGCATAAGTTTTGTTATATTAGGCCAAATTTTCGTAGCTTTTGGACAGATATGAAATAAAAAATATTACTGAAAGAGTACTTGTTTCATTATTTGAGGTTAGAATCTCTCTTAACATATCAACCTTTATTAACATATCAATTTGATATTAATAACAAAGGTTAGCTGAAAATGCAATCCAATTCCCATAAAAAAATAGTTTCAAATAAACAAAAAAAAATACTGCTGAGGTTTTATTCTTTTCAATTCTTTAGAAACAGCAAAATGTTTCTGGCAACAATTCCTTCCAACTTTAAAATTTAAGCTGCATTTCGTGCGAAAAACTAACCATTTTGATCAAACTTGCAAAAATTGTTAGCAACGTCAGTTATTCGGCTTGAAAAATTTGACAACAGTACCAATGCCTCGATTTAGAAGAAAGTAGTCTTTTAATTTCATTTAGAAAGTGTTAGATTGAAGTTTTAAATAAATAAGGCTCAAATTTGTCTTTAATAATGGTATTTTTAAAATAATTAGTGTAGTAAATTCTATCGAAGCTCAATCTTTCAAAATAAGATAATGCGGATTCATTAAAAAATTCTACTTTAACTAATTTTATTAAATGGGGAGAGCATGAAATTTTCAATACCGAAATATTAGAATTGAAGCCTAATTTAAATCCAGATGAGTATCATCTGTACGAAAAGGGTATATTAGATTCGGCATAGCCGAATATGGCACTCTTTCTTGTTTCGAACTAAATGTGTGATCGTTAGAATTGTTAAAGCATTAAAAAAATTCTATTATTTTTTTATGTGCATTTAAGTAAATAAAATAAAAAGCTTTTGAGTTACAAAACTTGCAGCTCGACTCTTTTACCACTGCTGATCAGCCAAAGTAATGTGGCCGTAAGGGTTACGTCGTCTTCTTGTCACTAATTTATTTTGGACCGATAGATGTGCTAGTCACAATGGCGGTGTTTTGAATATATCCAATGAGGTATCAATCATAATTCTTATGGGGAGTATTGAAAGTATCATCAGATTCGCTCTTCAAGAAACTCAAAATAATTTAACGCTTTCCAGATACATGTAGAGTTGCAAGATTAATATGACCATTTTTCAAAAAAAAATCGCAATAGGTAACTTGTTAATTGTAATCGCAAAATTATTTTTAATATTTTATCATATTTGCCCGGAATTCTTATTCATGATTATAAACATTGTTATTGTTCCCTTTCCTTGTTATCGCCACTGTTCTTCCGTCTAAAGATACATATTTATGGCTAAATGCATAATAGCTGAGCTTGCTCGATTAAGTGACTCTCTTTATTGTTTTGTTTCTGACCTTCAAGTGGTACGTGCAAGCCAAAACGAGGAACCTTCAAATCATATTTACTATTTGCTCATTGAAACTACAAACTCTAACTCTACTCTAACAACCAGTTGCATGTTTATCAAATTATTTCCAATGAAAAATTTTTTAATTAACTAAGGTAGCATAAGATATACGGAGAGGATATCCAAAAATGTACCGAATACAATCTGTTTCGGTCAGTTGAGAAATATAATTGCAAAAACTTGAAGTAAACTTCAAACAATCGTTTATTAAAATAAAAATTACTTATATTTTTTCTGTATATCTCTAAGACTTATTTAATGCCTAAAACTTTTTCGAGGTATGCAAACTTTCTACATAATTAGTTTATGTAATTTTAATCTTAATGTACCGGCTATCAGAATTCGTCTTAATTCTTTTGAATTTAGCATACCTCACAAATACCGACAATTGACAGTAACGATATTTTAACCTCTTCTTTACTTATTTTTATTAATGGTGAAGAGAAAAAACTCAACATATTTTTAATGACGCTACATGCATAGCAATCAATTTAAACCAAGTATTTTTTATGGTTTTACAAATTTTTATTTTGGTTTTACTTTTAAATAACAAAAAACGAGTTGACGTCTGAACAAATCTTCACTCACTACCACCTCCATTAATACCGGTACTCACTCTGACTTAAACCCTTTTAGCCCGTGTTGTTTTAATTTTTTTGTATCGTTTCATTTTGATTTTGTGTTGTTTTTTTTTATTTCTGTTGAAAGCAAAAAATATTTTTGCTCACTTTGTCGTTGGTTGGTTGGCTCGTAGTCTTGTTTTTTAATTTTTTCTGTTCAAAGACGTGACTTTCATTCATTCATTCATATCGTTTTTAGTACAAACATTTTTTTGAATTATTTTGTTTTTTATTGTTGTTGTAGCTGTGTTGCATTAAACACTTTACGTAGTCGTAGTTTCTATTATTTTTTTTACATTTTTCTTATAGAGGGAGAAAGTTTTTTTGTGTGTATATATGTACATTTATTTATTTATTTGTATTTATTTTAAATGGGATTTTTTTTTTTTGTTTGTTATATGACTATTTTCATAATTTATTTATTGCATTTAAATATTGAACTAAAAAACTGATGTGTCATTAATTCGTTAATTAAATGAATATTTAAATTGTTGTTTAAGTTATCTTGCATCGATTTTGTTTAAATTTAAACATTGAAATGTTAAATAAGATACACTTAACTTTCCGTTTCTGCATTACTAAATGAGCAAATTCAAAATTAAGCATTAAAATTAAGTTGAGATTCTGATTTAAATTCGTGTACAATTCCCAATCCTTTGTCGGGGGCTTAGAGGCTTAAATAAAACACTTAAATAATTATTAAATTGAAAATAATTTGAAAATATTATTGTCATTTTCTTAACTAAGTATCTAATTTTGTGCTCAAATTATTTCAAAATATAAAAATTATATAGAAATTATCAACAAAAAAAGTTATGTTTTGTTTGAGACAAACTATGAAAGTATGTTTGATCTATGTCATTCAAAAGCAAAGTCAAGTTGCTTCAATTAATATTTTAAAAATTTTAATGCAAGGCAGCAATTGCGAATTCATTAATTTTCGCCGATAGCCTTACTGTCAAAGTCCATATATAAAAAACTGTATACAATTTTTTAATATGTAGTTTGATATTCAGCCTTACGGCGAAAACTAACGAATTCGCCATCGCTACCATCTTATAATTGATTCGCCTTGGTTTAATGTCGATTTTGTTTAACAATTGTTCGCCTTCTATGCCGAATCTTATATACTCCTCACTATATATATTAGTCTAGTTAAGTGAAGTAACTCCAATAAAAAAAAAACAAATATTAGGGTGACAAACAATTAAAAAATGAAATAAAATAAAAAAAATTAAAACTGTATTTATATAATTTTATATAAAAATGTCATCGGCTCTTAAGCGGTTAGGCATTTTATAAAAATTTTAGTATTTCCCTTAATATTTTTCAAAAGCTTTTAAATGATACCCGTATTAATATTTAAAAAAATATGGTGCAAAATATTACCTTTCTATAAAGAGTTCAGAGGCCTATAACTCGAAAAATATGGGCAAGCGACAATTTTTTCACCTGAATTTTTTTTCTTATTTTTTAATTCTGTATCGACCCAAATTTTTTTTTTTTTTATTAATCGGAATTACTTCACTTAACTATGGAGATTTATTCCAAATAATATGGAAAGATTAGAGGCAGGCGTGGTGTTCTGCAAGTTGCCTCTAAGGCAATGATGAATTGACTTACTTAAATTTTCCCTAGCTCATCTGGAGCCTTGGCAAAGTTGATTTTAACCCAAATACTGACGCACAGATGGATATTGCTCAATCGACTTCGCTATGCATAAGAACTCAGAATGCAGTCGAAAATGGATATTGTAAAAATTACACTCGGAATGACTAACTTAGATATACTCTTTCCACCTATTGGTTGTTACACGACATTTCGAATGTTTTTCATAAAAATATTTATAAATTAACATACATAAGTAGAATATTCTTTTGCAGAGATTAAAATGATGTTTGCCTAAAATAGAAAACAATGCTTAATATAAATAGATATGATTTAGTTTGTTATTTAACTTTTCTTATAAATATCTCTTTTCAAAATATTTCCTCTTTACCATTTTATGCTTTTATTTTTTTTCATTGGTCTTTTTTTCTTAAATCAGTCTTTATTTTTATTCTCCGATATAAGTAAATCACACACAACACTACACATTAATTCTGAAATTTATTTTTATCTACGCTTGTTACTACAAAAAAAAAAGAATAGTTTTATTTTCGACCCAAAAAATTAAAGACAGCAAAGTCATTTTTAAGATGAGTACGGGATTATCAACACTTTTTAAATGTAGGCAATAAGGCGAAGGTAATACACCACATTACTGGAAGATAAAAAGCACACATTTTTATTTCTCATTCATAGGGTTTTTGCATTATTCTACTTCTCCGAAATTGTCTTGCGAGTTTTTCACGGTGCCAAGTTTAAGAAAATTGCTCGGTCGAAAAAATCTGAAACCTCTACGAGGAAATCATATTTTTTTAAAATACTAATAACCCGCTTTGTTTTAATATATTTGTTTTACATCTGTTTTCGTGACTGTAATGGTTCAAAAATTTGGCCACATACATAAAATTACATTAACTATTGGGACACCCCTATATTCCCCAAACTTTATACTTGTTATGGCGGACTAAGCGCTAGAGATACTTGTTAATTTCAACCGTCTGTTACAACTATTTGGCAATACACATCAACTTATAGTAACTATAGGGTCACCCTTAAATTTCAAAATTCAAATTATATACTTGCTGATGCAGCAGATTTAGAATTTATACTTCTTATTATACCAAACAATGTTCTACCTAATTTTTAATTATTGGGATACCCTTTAATTTACAAATCCAAATTTTATACTTATTGTTAAAGCGGAGTTACTAATACAAGTTCTTTGTAGATCTTAAACGTCTGTCTATATTTACATCAAATTTAATGCACAATTGGAGCACCCTTTAAATAATGAATTTTCGTTTTTCGTTTTCATTAGTTAACAAATACCAATAGCCAATAAAAAAAAATTATTAAATTATTTAATTTTGAGTTCAATATGATCAACTAGTATATTGCATCACTTTTGTGACAAACACCAACTTAATATGCAATACACTCCTTGACTTCAAAAGACAAATGAAACACAAAACAAAATACAAGACATGATTTACAATTAACTTTAATGGCATTAAATATGTTAAGAGTTAATTTTATTTTCGGCATATTTTTATTTAAAAGGCATCAGTAGTAAAATTGGTGGAATTTGGTTTTGAAGTTAAAGACGGCACTCACTTAGAAAAAAGCTCTCATTCTCATTATAAATTCATAGATTTAAAATTAAAGTTTTCTTAAGCAAAAACAAAAATGAGAAAAATAAATCAATGTTTTTTGTTAAATCATATTATTAGTCAATATCCCTTTTTCATAACAGTCTTTAAAGATCTCGTTACTTAAGGCATGTCATTTACTTTCCTATAAAAAAGAAAGTAAAATTAGTTGATTTGTTTTGTCTTCTTTTTCTTCTTTTTTTTTGCAAAATTTTTTATCTTTCAAAGTTTATTTTGGAGGATGATTCGTAAATTCACTATCACTTCTTGTGAAATTACGTTACGTTGATTCATTTTAAATACCATTAACCTTAAGTTATTCACAAAACAAAATATCAAAAAAAAAAAAAAATAAGAAGATTTTTTAAGATTTTTCTTTTCAACTTACTCAACTGTATCATGTGGTTGGCTTTTAAAGACTTTTTTAAGGTATTTTACGTTTTTATTGTGTTTTATTTGTTTTCATTTTTTATTTAATTAAAAAAATTTCATTTAAAAATATCGCATGTTAAGTAGCATTTTCTCTTTCGATGAGTTGAATAAATATTTTTATTTCAAAAAAATGTTTGTCATAATTATTATTTTTTTAAATATTTTTTACCTCTGTTTTAAAAGTGAGAGTTTGTGAAAGATGAAATCTTTCGTGTTTGGGTAACATATTAATTTTTAATTTGTAAAACAAATTAGTTATGACATTTAATTTGTTATAAAACTATTTCTTAAGATAAAAGTCTTAACAATAAACTAAACGCATACAATATTCTCTCAATTACTTTACAAAGTTATATTCAATTATTTTGTTTAAAGAAAATTTTATGTTTTCAACATGTCATTTAGTCTTTTTTTACCATGACACGTTCATTTGTTTCTGAAAGTGAAACTAATGACCCGTGTTCATTTATTATACTTCCTAACTTTCTTAGAAAACAATAACGACATGCAAGACAATTGTTGCTTACAGTTGTTATTTTTAAAGCTTTTCAAAAAAGAAAAATTGTGATAATTATATAAACAGAATAATGTCATAAAAGATGTTACTGGTTTTGCTTGAGGTCATGCAGAAGGCAACGCCTTCAATATTTGAACAGGCATTGTATTTAATTTAAAGCTGACATCAATACATTATTGTTATGTTGTACGTAATCGCAACAGTTAACGAACAGCATACTTATTTAAAATATTAGAAATTTTTCATTTCATAATAAAACCTACATGTGAACGACAATTGAAGTTTATAAAAATGCTTAAAAATAAATATTTCAAAATAAAAATAAATATCTGTGCTAAATTACTTGGTATTATTAATTAATTTTTTGCAAAATTTTGCTGCAAGCATTTATAATTAAAAATAAATCATGAAAAAATTTCCGATTAGATTTGGGTTCTGTAAGGTTCTAAAATATTTTTAAAAACACAAATTAATATTTTGTAATTTAATAACTAAACACAAAGCCGCTTTGTTGATATTTTTAAACAAAATTTTTTAATTTTCTTCGTGAAATTATTTAAAGGAATTTCCTAGGAATTTTTGGGCTTTTGAAATTTTTGCAGTAAATGAACAAATTTATGTTCTAATTAAAAACAGCAAGTCAATGCAGAAAATCAACAAAAAATGTTTAAATTGTTTTCTTTATGGCAAAATATTTATATTCATGTTAATATAAAACGGCTTTCTAAATTTACATATACATAATAATTAAAATATCGTTTGCTTTTCTAAAAAAAAAACGGAGAAGTTGTTAAACGCTTGCACAGAGCCAATGAAAATTGTGTCACATATTAATGAAGCAAAAACGAAAGAGAAAAAGCACAAAAACTGACAGCAATAAAAAACGCGTTTTGTAACAAAAAAAAAAACAAAAAAACAACTCAACAAGAAACATTAACAGCTCTAAATCGTTAGCAAGTTACATCTGTGCACACACATACGTTAAAATATTGTTTTGATTCTAAATGGGTTTCAAACTGGCAACACAACCACTGAAATAACACTAGAATATATTTCAAAACATTTTAATATAAAAATTTTTTTGTAAAACGTATCTAAGTCTGTATTTTTGTAGTTATTTTTTCATAATTTCCGCTTAAAACCGTTAACAGTTTTTTTCCATGCTTATTATAGACTTATGTTAGAAAGCATATACTTAAACATATGTGTATATACACATGCATATAAAAATACAAACTATAGCAACAACTGAACTGAGGAAGAAAAACAGCAATATTAAGCTACGATTCTGAATTGTTTAATCAACAAACGGTATTATATAAACTAGTATAAGAAAGCCAACACAGCGGCATTGCGAACAAGTGTCGAAGATTGTTTAAGAATTTCTAATAAATAAATCAAAGAAGAATAAATTTGAAAAGTTAATAAACTTCTTAGATATAAATAGTTTAGTGAAAGAAGAAATGCAATAAAAATATAGATAAAAGAAAATCGATTTTTTTTAATTAAAATAAATTTGATGCTGAATTGAAGCTTTTTATGCACTTGATATGAAAAGAAATAACTTGATCTTCCTGTTTACAGTTATCGAAAGAAATAAGAAATTAGTTCTGTAAAACCAAAAGACTTAGGAAGCAAACTTGCAGTTTAATATACGCAAGTTTTAAATAAACAACATGTTCCCTCGATCGGATGACTAGAACCACTACAATTTTTATATAAAGTAGGTTATTTAGTTTTAATTTTTTTGTCAACAGCTAAAATTGTACAAACAAAAATAAAATTTAAAGTTATTTTTTTCTAAGAAACACAAAAAACACAATTTGTGTGTTCATATCGTTTTAACCGCTTGATTTGATTTATACAATTAACTATTAGTAGAAAAAAATAAAACTTGCTAATAAATATGAGTTAAAAATGGAAAAGAAAACTATTTTAAATAAAGCGAAAATAGTAAATATGAGTATTTGTCGTTAACAGAAATATTCCTACCAGAACAGTAGTGCAGAAGCGTGCATAGGAGCTTCTCTAAATAGATTTGTTACTCAATAATTGATATACTGAGCGCTAGTATCAGATTTCTAAGCAAAAATAGTGGTGGTTTCAGGTGTTTATTAGGGTGGTGTCTACTCAACGATAGTTAGATTACTTCTATATTTTGAGACATTATCAGCGATAAGGTTAATACCAGCTCATATATAACACCCAAAAAGTATAAAGGGCCTGTTCAGCACATACGTCCATAAGTACTTCAAAAATACCAGATCGGGTACTGGCCACAATAATAAGAAAATCAGATGGAAGTTTCCAAATTGTGTTGGATTTACCCATAATGTATGTGAAAAATGCAATGTAGCATTATGCTACACGAAATCCAATAATTGCCTTAGAAACTTTCATCTTTCGTAAGTTTCATAGATTCTGATCACTTAGCTCAGTGTTGCCTAAAAGCAACATACCCAATTTTTCTTAATTTCTTTGCAAATATTAAAAATTTAAAAAATTCAAAAATACGTGTATTTTATTTTTCTGATAAGATCTTAATTAAACAAATCGCAGTTCATGAGTGATAGAGGATTAATATAAATTAAAATATTAAATATACGAGCGATGATAATTAACATTGTACAACAACAAAATAACAATATATTAAATATTTATTTCATACATCTTACATATACATATTTTTAAATATAATAAGATTGATTAAGATTATATAACACTCTTGCATAAGGTTATAGATTCACAATTAAAGTTGTAATTTCCTTTTCGAAGCAATTTCTGCAAATCTATCGAAAACATCTTATCTGCCTATAACTTTAAGAAGAGGCTCTAAGCGTTCTTGTGTCATTGTAGATCTTAGCATATTTTCAATGAGCATTAACTTTGAAAAGCTTCACTGCGACCGGAATGGACAAAAAATCGAAAAATACTTTATAAAAGTTGGCATACGTGGTTTTTCTGTTTTCATTATTCAACCATTTGTGAATGTTTTTTGGTGCATAGTATTTTTCGTTACGGTACTGAAGAAGATTGATCTCCATCTTTAGCTTTATAAATAGTCGACTCTGAATTACTTTGAAACAATTCTACAGTCATCAACCATAATTAACGACGATCGAATAATATTTTTTTGTTTTGAGGAAGCGAGGGGGGCGCCGATGATTTATTTGCTATGGCAGCTGCTATACCTGCCATACCCTTGTGCACGACAGTCGTTATCGGCTTGTGAAATTAGCTTAACACAGACTTTAAGATTTTGCTATTCATTAATACATTTTACAATAATCTTTATTATTAAAATCCTTTTCATAAAGTTAGCAAGCTGCTTATCGTTAAGAAAGCGACTATAATTATGGCATTGTTAAATCTGTCTACAAAATAAATGACATACAACTTGTTTTTATGTACATTAATACATACATATAAGCATAAACACAGAATATGTAGATTTATTTGCACGAAAAATAAAAACACGGGTTCTTTTTATTTCATTTTCATTAAACATTCTTTTTTTAACTTGTAGATTTACGCATATTTAAAATTTATTTAAAAAATAAATTTCCTTTTAAGAAAGATTGCACAAAAACATATGTTTCGACCTTTTTAAGAAGTGCTAATCGCAACTCTACAAAACTGTGATACTTCAAAGTATGTAAAGAATTGCAAAAGAAGAAGAGTTTTTGCTCTCAAGATTTCATATTATCATCAAAAGTCAGGACTCAAGCTTTTTTCTAGGTAAATGTTTCAACAGTAGAAGGAGCGGTTGAAAGCTGCGTGTACCAGAAATTGAAAAAACCTAAAGGAATATCACCACTGAATACTGTACGCAAAGAAAATCGATTACAATTTACTAGATAACATGTGACATGGAAAATTTCAGTAGCAGATCGTGTTAATGATTTACGTTTTTTTTAGCGAAAACTAATTAAATTTCAGTAGGCCAAATAGTTACAGTTATTATTCTCACGATAAGAGGAACTATTTCGCCATTACAGCAATAAATTTTAGATTTTGGTCTGGGATGATGCAACGTATTATGAGACAATCAAGTGTAAAATTAACAAAAGAATATTACAAGAATCTTTTTTTTTTACTAATTCCATGCATTCTGCAGGAGTTAATGCTTCTATTCATTTGTCATTTGTTTTAACAAGAATGTACGTCTTCTTAATTAGCCACCAAATTCTCCCGAACCCAACAAAACTAGTGAAGGTGGAAGACCACTCGATGATAAGAAATGAAAAACTCAAATCATTAAGGCACCTTAAATGATAATTCCTTGAATTATTTGAAGTTTCTTTATAATTTTTTACAAAATACTCGTATTATAAAAAAAAAACTTTTTTAATACTTTTACAAAGTACTAAATATTTTCTAAGCAAAATGATTAAGAAAGCTGTATTAATATTTAAAGCCTTATTAATTAGTCACGAATTTCATTTTAACGTTTAGTTAATATCTAATGTTTAAACTGCGCAAATTGTTATTTATATAGTTAACGTCTTAATAAAATGAATAGTTTTTTTTTTTTTTTGTATTTCATGCCTGGAAGTGGCCTATTTGTTTTTTAACGAGAAAATAGAATAATAATTTATTATAAGAACTAATATGATTATGAAAACTTCTATTACTTAAAATAAACTTTCTACAAAATAGCACTTAAGCTAGATATCACATTTTTTTCAATTTAAATGCCAATAAAAATTCTTAAATTTGTCAAATATTTATTAGTCTGTGAAAGCAAATCTTGTTTTGAACTAATAAGTTACCAATAAAATTTTTTTTTTCCATTTTAGCATGTTTAATCAACGTAAACTAAATTCATATTTTTTATTGGCCATAGTGGCTACAAATTGTATTTTAATTACATTTGCATATCCCCAAAATGAAGTCTATCAAAGACGTTTACAACAGAGGCAACAGCAGCAGCAGCAACAACAGATTTCACCTGTTTATGCTGTCGATCAAGAGAATGTTGCACGAAAGTATGCAGTTAAACCAAATGCTTCAAAGAAAGTAGCACTTGATGATATTGAAGATGAGATTGAAACCAATCAAATACAAGAGGCACCTAATGGTTTCTCTTGGTCTAATATGCTTGGAACTGTACTAACCATGTTCTTTAATGGTGCGGGAAATTCACCCACAAAATCTGATGATGTTGAAGGCTCAATTGGTTTTGGTGGCTCACCCTGGGCTAATGTCATCTCAATGGGTATAGTTTATATTCACAATAATAAAACAATATTCACAATAGTTAAACAATTTAATTATTTTCTTTTCGTAAAAGGTTTGAAAATTATTAATACCTTGTTGGGTGGTGGTGCTCCTAGCGACGGCATTGACAAAGTAGATAATGGAGGTTCTCCCATGCAGGTAACACTTGTTTTTTTTTTAAATATTAGATTTTTAATTTTAAGTAGTCTGCACATTTATTTAATTTGTACATAAAAATTTTTTATTCGGTAAAACTAACTTATATTTTTATGCTTCTAAATGCTTTTATAATTGAAAATATTTATCCATTACGAGTATACATAATAAAGTTTATCACATGAATATTTTAAATATTACGCACATTTAGCTAGTGTTAGAGCTTAGTTGACCTTTTTAATTTACCCAACCATTTTATCGGTTAAGCTTAAGATCTTTCATTTTTTAATCAGCATTTTGCTATTCGACGGAAATTGAGATTATTACCCAACAGAACTAATGTGTCAATTTTACGTTTAGTCGGATACCAATACAAATTTTTAAAACTCGAAAACTTAACTATGACGACAATTACAATTTTATATTTGAAAAATGGTATTTTCGTTGTCAATATTTTTAATGAATTTTTAATAATTATTTGTCAATATTATAATGAATTTGGTATTTTGTAAGGAAGTGTGACGTTGATATTTCTTCGAATTGCGGTTAATATTGTTGTCTGTAATTTTGGTGTCGTTTACAAGAAAAAAATATAAATATTAATTAAGTTAATAAAAATCTTGTTTTTTGTGATAATTTCTATTTTTCACATTAATTATTTAAATCACCAATATTGGTTATTGAGGGTGAAAGCATGTCTCGATTACCATTTCGCTACCGCTTACGAAAAACACATTTTTTTGAAAATTAAAAATTTAAATTTTATTTTACTTCAATATTTGCAAAGTGCTTGTGCATAGAAATAAATAATCGTAGTGTTTTTTGATACTTTATTTTTCATCCTCTTTCAACTGCATAAAAGAGCTGAAAAAAGTCAGCCGTATACAGTAGAGAAAGAAAAATATAATTGCGGTTGATTATTGTTGTTTTATTTTTTCTTTACTTTATTGTTTGGACAAAAATCTTTAGTTTATTTAAAATGTTTGTGAGAAGTTTCCAGAAGAGCTAAGTAAGCGGTATCGAAATGGCCATAGATACGTGCTTTCACCCTCAATAATCAATATCGTTGCTTTAAATAATCAATTCGGATAGTAAAAAATTCACGAAAAAAATGATTTTTTTGAAAATTAACTGATACAATAAAAGTTTTCCGTTGTTTAATTTAATAATTAAAGAAACGATAAAAATAGTAGAAATAAAATTGAAAATATAGTAGAAACTGAAGATTACCAACCCACCCCAACCAATTTGAAAAAATAGTTGAAGAGTTGGAAAAAAATCCATCAATTTCCCGAGGTAATTGAAGAGTCACTGTTACTTCTAATTTTAAGAAACAGTGGATAATACTGCCAACGCTCCAAACGTCATTGGCCCACCAAATGGAACAAGTGATGGATGACAAAAGGTATGGTATATAGTGCTTGCTTTACAAATTCATGTTTGACAAAATTCTTTTCAAAGGTAGTTACAAGCAAAATTGAATGTAAAGCTTCTGGAGGCGGTATATTTTAGTAGCTGGTGCTAAGCTCCTTTAAAGACACTATGACAATCCAGATCCAAAAATAAGTCAGCCCTAAGGCTATGGTTCAGGGAGTCCCAAGTGAATGGAAACTTCTTCAAGTCATAGACAACGCCTATTTGAACGTGCTTAAATCATTTCAAATTGGAAGCCATGTTCCCCCAAGAAGTCCACTTGCATTTGTTGATTGCTGATTTATTCAACAAAAAAAAAAAAAATTGAGAAACAAAGCACTATTTTGAAATGGATAGCTTTGAATTTATCACTTACTTTTAAAATTATGTCTAAGAAGTTTTCTTTGCACATTTTTTCTTACTTTTTTTATCAGTCAGTGTCGAAAGGAAAGTCAATATTTAAAATTTTTACAATATTAAAAATAGTAAACAAATAATCATACAACGTCGTCATTAAACTGTTAGGGATTAATAAAAAGGAATTGACGACAATGTTGCCGACGCCAATCAGAGTAATAATGTCGTACAGTGTTGCAAATATTGCTTTATTAAGAAAGTATCGTAGGTTTGATATTATGACGTGCAAAATGCTGTCAAAGTCTACACAAAAATTAATGTAAAATACGTAACACAAAATGTTGCCGAAGTTGCACTCTATATTTTTCGCAATACCAATAGAAATGCAGTAATTACAGTAAAAATAATTATATTGATAAGATAGGGTTGGTTCCACAGGAAACCAACTTACTCGGGTCCTAAAAGGTCCCATTGTGTTACCTGGAAGGGAATGTGTAAAGATAAATTCAGGTCGCTATGTTACCATCAAGATCCATCCCCAAACCATCGCAAGGACTGGAAAAACGAGTTTGTCCTAGCAACATCACAGACCGATATATTTGCAAAAACCATAAAGTCTCGGACTGCCAAAAATGGCCGCTCTGTTCCCATAAATAGTTGGACAATGGCAGAGCAAATGATTTACCATTTCCTCCTCTTCCTCATCCTGACAACTCCTAGAATAGTCATGGTGCGGAAGATTTAGTCTCCTAGCATGGGTACCAATGACATAGTGTCCTGTCAGCATAGCCACCAGTATGCCTACCTGCCCTCTAGGAAACCTCAGCAGATTTGCAGATCTTCTACTATGATACTGAGGCCATAATGTTCTCGAAACCGTGCGTATGACCACTTCAGACCATCCAGTGGTACCTCATTTAGCAAACCGCCCTTCTCATGGCTAAGATCTCAGCCTGAATCAAGCTTCATTGATCCTGTAACCTTAACTTTATCCTTAACTGAAATCTAGGAATAAAGGCGCCTACCCTGACTCCCGTGACTTTTTTTGACCCGTCTGTATAGACGTCAAGCACATATGGGCGAGAGCCAATTTTTTCACCTTATGTTGTTTCTTATTTTTTGTTTATTTGATTGGAATGGATCGGTGTATGAAATAAAAACACAATTCCATATTTTGGTTGTTGTTAAAGAAAATTCATAGCAACCCCTGAAGGTAGTTAGCACATGCAGCTACTAACTTATTTAACCAATAATTTATATATAGCAGTTATATACAATTATAGAAGCATTTATAAGAATAAATTATTTTAGTCAAGAAAAAAATAATGGAACTCAATTAAAAAAAAAACTTCTTTTTCTCTCTTTTTCTTTTTTCCAAACTACCTGATTTTTTTAATGTGTGTGTTTATGAAATACTTTTATAAAAAAAATTATATCCTTTTTCATTATACTTAAACATACTTTCATGTTAAACTTCAACTCAAATTAAATACTGGTTAATGGTTTTGGTGGATATTATTTGGTTAATTGCTTAATTATTATTAAAAAAATACAAATAAAAAAAATATAAACAGGGCGTCTTGGCAGCAGTATTATCAACGGTACTTGGTACAAAAGATCCAGAACAAGTGAATTCCATGGCCAAACAAGCC
The DNA here is from genome assembly GCA_916610165.2 of Gymnosoma rotundatum. Classification (NCBI taxonomy): domain Eukaryota; kingdom Metazoa; phylum Arthropoda; class Insecta; order Diptera; family Tachinidae; genus Gymnosoma; species Gymnosoma rotundatum. Next base: position 140,771,716 of record OU744336.1, on the reverse strand, counting down.
GGAGAGGTAAAGCAATTTTAATAAAATTTTTATTTAAATTTTTTCTTCTTTCTTTCTAAAATAAACCAGTAGTTTTGTATATTTACTTTCAATTATCTATTATGCTTATATCTACACTTTAGTTTATTGATCTGTTGTTTTCTTGTCTTAACTATTACCTAAATTAAGAACTTTCATTTGATGTTTTTATTATATTTCTTAATGCATTTTAGTTTATACAAATTGTTATGAATCTTTTGGATGCCCTGAAGACGTCCTTCTCCCATCGTTCTTTGAATGCACGTTCTTTGGGCAAACGTGATTCCGTAAGTGATGCCACCGTTGCTGGTATTTCCATGTTGAAGGGTTATGTCCGCACTTATCGTAGTGCTGACGAAAAGTGCTTGCAACGTTACATGTGTGATGCCAATACTGAATGTGTTCGTGAAATTGGTGGCAGCAGTATTTTCTGTCAATTGGGATCGTAAGTTCCTTTTTTTATATTAAAAAAGCTTTATAACCTGTTGTGGAACGTAAACTGAAACTTAATATTTGCACCAATTTAAAATAAGAACTCAAATCAGCTTACACTTCTCATTTTTTATGTTGTAAAGCTTTAAATTTGTAATACAAATTTTAGTGTTAAAAATTTGGCTACGCTTGAATTAAGTTATGGACAAGACTTAAAATCTCTTTTGTGTTAACAGTTGTTTTATAAATCTGTAGTAAAATAACTAATGACCAGTTTTTGACTTTATATTTAATTTAGTTAATTTGCTTTCAAATTTAAGTTGTATTTAAACATAGTTTCAGTTTTTCAGTCGTTTACGAAATATCAAAAAAATTATCAATAGTTTATGAAAAACGACTGCTAATAAGCACATTAAAATGCAAATTTTGTTAAAAGTATTAAAAAATGCCTACAATACTCATTTTTATTTTAACTTTTTAATTACCATTGTATTAAGATATGGTGCAAAAAAATAAAGTATTGTTCTATCAATTGCTTTATGTTTGTTTGCTTCTGTTTAGTTTTGCAAAACAACAACAACAACAAAATCCATAACCATATGGTAAAACTGCTTAATTTAAATAAACTTTAAATCAGGGTTTATATTGCTTACTTAAAACAGCAACAGCTCTAAAATCTTTGCTTTGCTTACATGTTTTTCAGCAAATAAAAAAGTAAATGTAGAAAACTTTTCATTATAAACGAAGCAACAGCAAAAAGCAAATGCAAAAAAAGAGAAAGAAATGCTTGTACTTAAGCTGACTATGTGGTTTTTTCTGCAGCCAAGCAATCAGCAAACCAATTCTTTTGAAAACGTTTGCTGTTGCTTAAGCAATAAGTTGCTGTTTGTTTCTTCTTTTGCTATTGCTTTAAAAAAAAAAAACTCCATTTAATGGTATAATAGAAACAGCGTTTTTAAAAAGTATTTTCTTACGTATTGTAAGTAATAAATACATACGTAAATACATTTCCATTGTTAAAAGGGATGAAAAGCAGCGAGTTACAGTAAGTAACAGCAAGAAAAAGCAATCGTAGTCAGCCACAAGTTACCTTCACAATCTTGTGCAACCTGTAAAAATACATGAAAAAAGATACACATCGGACTTTTCTTAATACAAATTCAGTCATTTATTATTAAAGAAAGGGTAAAAAATTTACTTTTTTAGTTATAATAATCAGAGTGCATTAGAAATCCAGGAACTACTTTTCACTCCATCAAGTGATTCACTGCTGTACTGTGGTACTTTAAAGAATACAATTTTTGAGCGTACCAATTTCAGTTTTTTGCGCGCAAAACATTATTCATAAAGAGACCATCCCTTTGTAATCGAGATTCGTTTTCCTTCAAATCGAACTATACTTATTCTATATACCTTCCCATAACCTAATTTGCTATTTCTGGCACAATCCGGAGTAGTAATTCCCTGTAGTTTAATAAAAGAAAGTTTGTTTACATTTGTTTACATTCAAAACTTAGTTATGAACTGAAGCCTAAAAATATTTATATGTACATATTTTTAAGCTGTACAATAAATGCTTTAATGGAAGAAATGAAAAAGTTTTCTGCAACGCATATGATTTCATTATGACATTTGCAGGTACTCAAAATCATGAGAATAATATAACCATAGTTCAGTATCGATTATCGAGCCCTTAACAACTAGGTCAAACACAAGGCCTAATAAATAATGGGACTATGGAAATGTCAATTGTAAACGACCACATTCTATAAATAATAAAATGCTAAAATGATAATCCTTTTAACAAAACATAAAATTTTAATTTACACAACAATGATAATAATTTATTTTTATTTTATTTATTATTTTTTTTTGTTCCAGCTATGCCACTAGCTATCTTTTGGATCGTACCAGCGATGGCAGCTTCGAGCAAATATACGATGCAGGTCGCAGAGGCCGTTCCGGTTTTGACTGCAGTCAGTTATATTTGGAATGTAATGAAGTTTAAATCTATATAAACTAATTAATTTATTTAACTAAAGTTTGATCTATAGGACTGGTTTATAAAATTCTCTGTATTTATTTTAGATATTTTCCCTTAAAAAACTTACTTTAAAGCCACTCTATATTTAAGTAATTTAATTTATTTATTTATTATTTATAAAAAAAGTTTTCTGTATTTCTAAGAATTAGTTTTGTATTTATTTATGTATGTAATTATTGGAAATCATATAACGAATATCTAAATATCGTTAAAACTTCTTAAAATTTTAGTTATAGAATAAAACAAAGTTGAAATGTATGTTAGGTGTTTAAAAAATAATATGCAATAAAAATATGTATTTAAAAATAGGAAAAAAAAACTTTGAGCTTTTTATTTGTAGCCCACATATATTCTTATCGAATGAACTGAACAAAAGCTTCTTCTGTTAAAATTACAGCTTTTTTAACTTTTTCAGTTCCCACAAAAAATATCCTAAGCTTTGGATTCAGAAGCCATGCGCATAACCAATTACAGTTTAGGATTTAAAATAGATACATACATATGTACATTTGCGAGATTTTCTAAGCTTATAATTTTTGCTAAATGAGCTGAGGCAAACTTAAAGGGGGTGCTAATGGAAATCTGCATGATCGGTCCATGTCCTTCGAGGCACCAGCAAAACACCACGCCTACCTCTAATTTTTTAATGGCATTTGGAACAATAAAAAAAACTCCAATCAAAAAAATAAATATATGGAGCGATAGAGAATTAAAAAATAAGAAAAAATATCAAGTAGAAAAATGGGCGCTGGCCCATGTTTTCCGAGTTACGGGTTCTGAAATTTTCAAATTTTTTACAATATCAATATGGTTATCATTTTAAAGCTTTTGAAAAGATTTTTAAGGAAATACTTAAGTTTTTTAAAAATGCTTAACGCGTTAAGAGCCGATGTCATTCTTATGTAAAATTATATAAATGCAGTACAAATTTTTTTTTCAGTTCTCTGTCACCCCAAAATTTGTTTTTTGATTGGAGTTACTTGTATAAACTAGATTTACATAGATGATGAAGGGTATAGAAGATTCAGCATAGCCGAATATATCACTCTTACTTATTTTAATTCACTTTTTATGTAAATTAAGTCAAATAGAACAAAAATTATATTATAGTGAAAAATTAAATTTATTTGAAGCATTAGAAAGTGATTAGAAATAGGGTCACCACTGCTGTTATGGGCAAAGCCCAATTTTGGTACACATTTTTCGAATACTTCTGAGTGTATATCACGAACTATATGAGAAATATTTGACTCCAAAGCGTCAATTGTTGCTGGCTTATCAGCATAAAATAGTGAATATAATCGAAACTTGTTAAATCACAATCTTAGAGGTCATCTCACACATATCTAAAAATCAATTTGTCGCCAAATTGTAACTTATTCCCATATTATTTATCCTCAATTCGCCCAAATGATTGTTTTTGATATTTTCAAACAAAAAACCATTTAAAATATTGCGGTACCGATCTCTAGTGACCATAACGCGACTGCCTTCATTTTTGAAGAAAAAATTTTAAAAATAACAACTACGTGTTAACCACAGCAAACGATAAATTTTTTGAGATAATTTAGTCTATAGGCTCAGCTTTGATCAGCTTCACCCCTTAACACAACTTTAAAATAAAATGTAAAGTTAGCTTGATGACTGATTTAAAAAGTGAATTTGGTTAATTTGTTGGTGTTGTTTAAATCTCAATCTATTCTTGATGATTTGCAAGAGTATAATGCTCATAATTGTCAGGAATGGGGTGCAGCATGTTTGAAAGTTAAGCCTTTTATAAGTCCTATCGGGCCCTTTCAAGCCATTATATCCTCCTTGGTCCAACAATTTTATTCGGTCCAATAAAGCAGCTTTGAGGATTTTCTGCAATAAAAATTTTATACCAAATTGTATGCTCTGTATTTATTTATAGATAGAACAATTCATTTTACTCAATCAAAAAAGTTTCTATGTAGACTGTAGATGTTAACTTTTTAAGAATTTATCGCCTGTATTGGTTGCGAAGATACTTAATTACAAAAGTATTTTAATAATAGTTTTCACAAATTAAACGTTTAAGGAGAAGCTGCCGTTGTTCTCAAAGTAGTCCGGGCATATAAAATTTTAAAACAATAAAAAACTTAAAAACGTCCCTCGGGCCTTAATCATGAAATTTTTTTCTAACAAAGAATTAGGTATTTTCTTAAATATCAAACTTTTTCTGCAAGTGATACAGAAAAGTATTAACCCTTAACTACATTCGTGGGTTAATTTTGTACTCCACGCCGCACTTCATAATTTATAACTTACTTTTTACTGAAGCATATTCTTAAAAACTCCGTGTATTGTCAGTTCATGTCGGCATCTTGAAGTATATAAGTGGATTTCGCGCTACATAAAATAAAATCTGTGCTATGTATATATTGGGGTACAAAATTACCCCACGAATGTAGGTTTGTAATATATTTTTATTCTTGTTATTTATTGATTTTTTATTATGTAGACAAAATGAAGCGCTATTTAAGTAAATCTGAAATAGAAAAAAATTTTTGATGAAGACGACTTATCTAAAGACGCAGGAGATGATTATATTTTCCAAGGCAATTATGACGTAAGTGATGGGAAAATGGAGATAAGTGATCATGATACAGAAAGCGAGTTAGAAGACGAAAAGCTGTAAATATTGAGAATAAATTACGCCGACGTGATTTTTTAAAAGAAGTAGGGATATCTTTAGTCTAGCCTCACGTCAAAGAGCGAAATAAGATGTCAGCTAACTCCTCAAGAGATTTAAACCATGTCATTGCTCAACTTCTTGGCGAAGAACTTGATAACCAATTAGCACCGAGTCAGCCAAAAAGGGCAAAAAGTGGCAATGTTTTATATATCCCCGTCTCAAAGACGTAAAAACAGCTTAAATGTGTTCCAAATGCAATAAATTTATTTGTAAAATGGATTTTAAAGAACTGAAAGTCTGTACAGTATGTAAAAAGTGAATTCAAACAGACTATTTTACACGAAGAACATCCCCTGTCGGATTTTTTATGTTATGCTATATATGTATATATATATATATATATATATATATATATATATATATATATATATATATATTTTTTTTTTTTAATTTTTATTTAATGTTCATTTAATATGAATTACAAATTTAAAGTTTTATAATAATACATATAATTTTTTTTTTCTAGAAGAAAAATACACCTAATTTTTTAAGTCAAAATTTTTTAAGCCACCCGTACAATATTTTCATTTCCTAATTTATGAATTTTTTAACATGACAAAAATGTTATTTTTATAAAAAATAAACAATTGTAATATTTCATATTATTACTTTATTTTTTATGCGAGACCATGCAAAATAGCATGTTACTACTTTTTGCCCCGTAAATATAAAAAAACATTTTTAAGTTTCGTATTAAATTTTCTAAAAGAAATCATTATTATTGTTTGTATAGTTCCTTATCTTCTTTACGAAGAATGATATAAAATTTCCAATCTGCGCTATAATCTATTTTCTTTTAAAATTTTGTTATGAGTTTACTTGTTTTTACTTCAGAGAAAGTAATACTCGTATATTGGAAATTATTTTTTTAAGGTTTTGTTTTAATCCTAATCCAGGGGTAAATTTTGCAGCCAAAAAGGGACATTGTAGGCGTATTATAACTTTGGAGCTGTTAGAGTCATTATATTTATTTGTTATTTTCTTTGCCAGAGATATTGTTCAGCAAGGTAATACTATTGTAAGAGGGTGCTGTGGTATACATGTCTATGCATATACTGCCAAAGTTTTTACACTTATATAAAAAAATAATTGTTAAATTTGCAGCAGCTCGTTTACGAACCCAGGACACTAAAACAGTAATTGCTTAATACTAAATATTCTACCCAACTAAGAACTAATAGCCCCAAGTATAAAAACGCTGACTACCGAATTGTAATATAATTTCATACCCAATTTACAAAATCACTTCATTTAGTGCGTGTTCTTTTACATTTCTATCAACGAATGCAAAATCTACCCAGAAAAAAATTAGACATTACCTTAAAAAGTACTTGCCATATAATGACTTACTTTTGTGATTGCCATACTTTGTTACTCGCTTACAAAACACATTACATTAGTTTCCAGAAAAGGAAGTACTAATGGAACTAGTTCTTTATCTTAAATGAGACTACCGTACTAATGGTACTCATTACTTCCTACAATAATTATTGTAATCGATTCTAGTAATTGATTATAAAAGTCTCATGCCTTGTTAAAATCATTAAGTTGGCAATCTAGATGGCAAGTACTTCTGACATTTCTGTACATGAAATATTTTTTTCAATTTTGTTGTTGGTATAGATATTAATCCATATAATACTCTGTCTACCTGACTTTTTTTTTGTACCTGTTCTATGAAAGGTTAATACAAGGGTTAAATCATTACGATTCATAAAGTGTGGACATTTGGTTTGTATTTATTTTTAAAACTTTAATCCTGTCAACAAATCTGTACAGAGAAGTAAAACTGCTTTTACAATATGATAATATGTGAATAATTTTTAAAAATTAAATCTATGTTATTTTAACGAGCGTCCTAAAATTGACGCCTAATTTGAGTTAAATGGAGACTATTATTTTTACTTGAAATGTAAATAATGCAGACAATATAAATGTAAATAATAAACATTATACAAATTACACGTTAATCTTTGAACCTAAATGACGAATAAAGCTCGATGATGATCAATTACACGATTATTGGTTCTAATCGGATCGTCAAAACGAAGTAAATCATACTAGTTAATGTTCCGTACAGTAATTGAATATTTTCTTTGGTTATCTTGAGGAGTCTCCGTCGACATTTAGTCCACAATAATATTATTTAATTAATACAAAAAGAACTCTGGTTCAGTGATGCTTCTAGAGCAAAGTCAACATCAATCAGTGACACCTTGCACAATGATATATCATTTTTCTGAACAGTAATTATTACGAAAAAAAAGAGTGTCAAAATGCAAATAGCTTTATTATTGCTTCAAGTTTCATTTGTTAAATAGCAAAATATTTTTCAGTATTGTAAAACTGTTATCTGTCAATTTTCTAACGTGAAATTTTATGTGCCCTTTATAAAACTTAAAAAAGTTGTGTAAAATTTTTAATGTGTGTGAGAAAATTTCCGTTTATTTATTCTGTTCTTTTAGTATTTACCATTTGCTCAACTGAATACTTTTTAAAACCAGGAACTGCGAAGTTGGTGTTAATGCCAAAATTAAATCAAATTCTTCTTGGGTCAACTTAAGTGTTAAAATAAATAACAAGAGGCTTTTTTTATAATAAGACGTAAAAAGTTGACATGATCCAAATTAATCCCCCATACAATTTTAATCGTTGTGATACTAATATAAATTTATTTTTGTTTCGTAAATAAAAACCTTTTGTTTATTTGTTCAATTGTTAGCCAAACAAATGCTTAAGAGTTAATCTTACAAAAACATGTGACAATTGCACGAGTCGTAATATCAAACAAGACTAAAGGACATGCTGTCCATTTTCATGTCGAGATTATGGTCTAAAGGACTTATTAACGGTCAAATGCTTTTGAAAACTTATGGTACAAATAAAATCACATACAAATATGGACACTAATACTAACATAGCATCATATAGCATTCATGCCCTCTAAAAATGTGTATTCATGTGAAATCAGCTTAGTGCTTGAGATGACAAATCAAATGGGAAATAACATAGCAGGTTACATTTGAAGTTTTAAGAAAACTCAATTGCTTTTGACCATTATTTAAGAAAAAAAGTATTAAGCCCTTAAGAAAAAATAATATTGAACTTTATGGTTTATTAAATGTTGGATGCACCATGTTCATTGTTGTATGTACTATATACATATGCTCGTTCTATTAAAGGTCTTATATGCTCTTGAAAAACTTATCCTTGTTATGTGAGATCTATTTAATAGATTTAAAGATAAACTGCCTGCAGTTAAAAAGTGTGTCAAATTTATTAAATCTTAAAGTTGCAGTTTATATGTACTACTGGACTAAAATGACGGTTAAGAGAGCTTGTGCCATTTTTATTATTGCACTTAAGTCGTATGTAGTACATTAAAATGATAAAAATCTGTTACAATTTTTCTTATTTCCAACTGCTTTAATAAATTTCATACCCATAGAAACAATTTATTTTTTCATTACTTAGATAACGTTAATTTATTTTTGCAATATATTTTGTGAAAAAATGTGTGCTTAGAAATGAACTGCTACTGGTTGTTTTTTGTTTGTAACAAAAGCATTTTTCATAAAAAAGAAATAAAGAAAAAAGACTTTACGAAATTTATGCTAGAATGCAAAAACTTCTTCTCTTTTTATTTTTGGGCCAAGAAAAACTTATGTAATATTTTACTTTTTATTTAAAATCATAAAAATAAGAAAATAACTGCTGCTCAGTTAAGACGAATTCAAGTTAACCTTTTCCCAAAAAAAAAATTTTTAGTTTATACAAATATTTTGTTTGATTTATGCTTTAAGGAAATAAGGCCTATAATCGCCATCTCAATAAAACAGAACATTAATTAGGCATGGCTGTTTTTATAAAAAGTAAAAACCTAAAAAGCTATTTTGCCAAATCATTGAAAAAATAGGATATTGAAAAATCGATTGCCATTTCATATATACATATCATAAAAATGATTTCTGCTATGCCGAATCTTATATACCCTTCACCATCTATGTAAATCTTCTTTAGTAAAGTAACTTCAATCAAAAAAGCAAATATTGAGGTGACAGAGAATTAAATAAAAAAAAAATTGGTGCTGCATACATATAATATTACATAAAAATGTCATCGACTCTTAATGGGTTAAGCATGTTTAAAAAGTTTTAGAATTTCTTTTAAGATCTCTTCAAAAGCTTTGAAATGATATCCATATTGATATTTTAAAAAATTAGAAAATGTCAGAGCTTCCTAACTCGGAAAATATGGGCGACCGCAAATTTATTTTCTAATTCTCTGTCGCTCCATATATTAATTTTTTTAATGGAGTTACTTTATTGTTTCAAATGACATGAAAAATTTAGAGGTAGGCCTGGTGTTTTGCCTACTGCCTCGAAGACCGATTGTGCTGATTTCCAATAGCACCTCTTTCGATACTATATCCATTGACATAATTTTTTTTTTACCCGGCAAACTTGATTTCAAGACTATCGGACGGATAGGCGGACAGACGGACATCGATGAGTCGACTTTGATATGCATAAGAAGTTAAAATAGATATATACTTTTTGCGGTCGGGTATGGATATTGTAGAAATTACACACAAACTTTTTCCACTTTTGTCGTGAAGGATATAAATACTGCTGTATTCAAAATTTGTTAAAGTGATTCTATTGCTATTAAGCAGAATGAATACGCCCATACTAGGGAAGAGCGATCCCGTGATTTTTGAGGAACATCGTTACCAGTGAACGTGATTTTCAAATCACCGTTCTTTCTAATAGTTACCGTGAATACCGTTTGCAGTTCTTTTTTATTTAAACATTCATATTTATATAGGAAGTATATAATACTAAGTAATATTTTACGCTGACAGTAATCATAAGGAAAATGGTATTTTCATCTCTATATTAAAAGCAGCTGTAATTAAATTTGCCCAGAAATGTAGATTGCTTATATATTCAAATAAAAAAAGCATACAACATTTTTTGTTTTTCTGCTAAGTCGAAGCAAGAAAAAGCTACACAGCAAAGAAGCTGCTTTGATATACTTACATATAAAAGAATGAAAAAGTCAAAAGCACTTATATTTCTCTTTCACAAAGTAAAATTAAATTTAAGTTTGTATGTTTGCAAATATAAAGCAAAGTTCTTACGCGGAACTGTTATTTGAGAAACTCAGTCACTGTAGTGACCAGTGATTTTTTAATTACAGTGATTTAATCACAGGTACTAAAATTTCGCTCATCTCTAGCCCCTACTAATTGTTCTGAAAACTTTTATTGGCAAATATCCACGTTTACATAGTACTGATATTGCATTTCGTATTTAAAATAAAAAGCCTAAAAATATGCGTCAGAATTTGAAAGTATAACTATTAAAAATTATTCCAATTTGGCAGCGCTGCCAGCTTAGTTTTAGTTTTAAGGGTAGTGCTGCAAACTATCGATAGACGGCACATTCGATAGTTTCGATAGTTTGCTTAACTTTCGTAGTCCGATACTATCACTATCAGAAAAAATATGGATAGTCAACCAAAAATAAAATTATCAATTTTATCGATTTTGCAGCTCTATTTATCCTCTAGTAATAGTTGTACCTTGTACATATCTACTATTGATACCTGAATATAAATTAAGAATTTCGTAGATATTTGTAGGTAATTAGTTTTGAACAATAAATATTGGATATATTCTAATACAATTCTCTGGTCTTATGTAGAAAGGCCCTAACTTGAACTTTTATAGAATTGAATTTAAATTTCCAATACATTACACGCAGATACCCCTAGTCACAATATTTAAATGCAAAATTATCAAAAATAACGGTTCTACAAGCATTTGAATTTAAAATATTACATTGTGATAAATACATTTTCTATTATGTTTTTACCTTTACCTGTAACATCACAATTATGCGAGCTAGGGTCTTTCTACATGATACAAGCAATTTGTATTTTCTTCGACTTTTATTTATATGGAATGTAGCTGGTTTTGGTTACAAATGAGCTGTTTTTTTAAATGGTATAACTCCATTTTTTCATATCTTAAGATATATAAGAGTTTGCGTCTGAATTAATTTAAAAATATTGGACAAGTTTGATTAATTCGAGTGATGTATCTTACTCTATACATCTTTTAAATTTTATTATTAAATAACAATTACTAGGTAGTTAAAAAAAATTAACGATTTTTTAGCCCATCATGGAGGTATACTACGTTCAAAAATAATATATTAGAGGAAATACAAACAGGAGCAAATTTAAATCCATATTTCCGTAGATGTAAGTTTTATTGAAATGCATTTTTATGTAAAAAGCAACAGTTTAAATGAACACATTCGAATGCACGAACAACGTTTTTCAGTTATATTATACTATGTTCACACGGAGCCCAATATTCTTGCTTCGCTCTCTCATTCATGATTCACAGCCCAATCACGACCGAATCAACGTGCTTCGCCATATAAAATCTTGAGAACGAAGCATTTTGTTTTGAGGCGATTCAACTTGAATCTACTTGCGAAGCATGAAAAATTTCTGTCTTCCCTAATTTTTATCGCAAGTTTATCTAAACTAGCTGTATATAAATGTAAACAAAAAAATAAACCACATAACACACATTCGTGTGTTAATATAAAAACAAAGAATTATATTATAATTTACAATTTTATTAATTACAAACACTAAAATTAAAACGAAAAACAAAATTTTAGAACAGAACTCAATGTGAAGCATGTAGTAGGTGTCGTGGAAACGGCATGCTTCGCAATCATGATTCAGAGAGCGAAGCAAGTGCTTCACATGGCCGTGTAAACATGCTATTAGACATATAAAAATTAAAGAAGCATGCTGATCAAACAGTGCGACTTCACTAAAATTCCACACCTCTTTAACGAACGCATCACCTACAAGACGTCAAGAAGATGTACCTTAAACGATAACCTATATTCCGATCTTTTAAAAAACACATCTGTAAATAACATTAAGTTTACAGATTTATAATTTTAACTTCCGGATCGAAGGCCTCTTTGTGCATTTAATCTTTTCAGTTACACTAATAGTATTATGTAATTTAATTTTAATAAATAAATCAATAAATAATTAAAAATGAAAACTAGTGGTTAGGATATTTTAATAAAAAAATTATTTTGAAGTTGGTTTTCTTTTACAGTTGGCATATTGAAGTATTTATGGTAAATAGGTGGTATATAAGATAATAATTTTATCATATCATTATATTTCTCTCTTGTTATGATCCTTGAAGTTTAATAAGCCTAAGTAAATGGCTAAGTTTTATTGCTCTTTCCTTTTTTCTAAACAAAAATATTTATATAAATCGAGCATTTTCTTCCACACTTAATTTATAAAATTTATTTTGTGGGGTTCATTCCTTTTAAACCTCATCGAAACCAATTTACAGTAACGCCTCTTCTAGAGATTTTGATACAAAGTTTTCTCTTTTCACTTCATACCAAATTAAGCATTGTTTTTGGCGAGCCTATCTTGTATTCTAATAGTCTTAAGCAGTGTAGAATTGGTCCTTTTTCTTCAATGCTGTTTGTGAATGGAATTAATCTTCTTTCAAAAGAAATATTAGTGCGATAGATGTCAAGATAGAACTGTATTGAAATTGTGATTGTAATTATGGAGAAAATATGTCTATAGCTTATTAGAATTAAATTGACCTTACTTTTTTTAAAGTGAAGTTATAAAATTTAAAAAAAAAACCAGCACAGTAAAATATGGGAAATAGAGTGTTTTGTTTATAAAAACGCGACAACGCTGGTTGAATTTCTGCTATTCAATTCAAGTGATTTTTATATAAGTTGGATCTAGGATTTTCCCATTCCCATTTTCCCATGAAAATCTAAGCAGATTAGACTTTAGAAATAAAACTTTGCCGTTTTGGTTACTGTTAACCTAAATTCGTTAGTTTTTAGCTGATGTGTATGCAGATGTATATTTTTTATGTTAGTGACTTTTCTAAAAATATGTTTATCTTTTTTTTATTTAAATGTTGCAATGTACACGTTAAATAACACTGTGAACATTTGCAAACTGATTCGTCTTAGCAATGAAATATTGAAAAAACATGCCGTTTTACCAAAGTTTCCAATTCAAAAAGAATAAAATGTTACTTTTTTGAAATAGAAAGAGTTATTTAGAAGATAATACCTTTAATATCTTTAAAACAGCTCCAATTATTGAACAGGGTAAATGTTTACTGAAATCTGTCTGTAAAGCACAGCTCATTTTTGCTTTTACTGAAACAGGCACATTTTAATTTTTATTCCCAGATTTTGTTACGTTTTGCAAAAATTTTGGAGTTAAAATAGAAGTTAATATCAGACGATGGTTTAATTCAAAATGTTGGAACCTTTAAAATTATTGACATTTTTACCGTTTTATTGGTCGATTTTCTTCTTATATTAATTCATATTCTTAATCTCGCCAAAGATTGGAAAGTTCTAAAAGTTAATTGTGATATTCAGACGTTATTTTCTTTTGCTCCTGCCTCATCAATTCTAGTAACAAGAAAAGTACTATTCAGTATATAAGTATGCCTTAAATATAGAATGTTACTTTAATCAACTTTGATACTTTTGGATTAATATCACAATTTAAATAACACTTTTGTGTCTTACACAAATTTTGCTTTTTTTTCCAGAGAACGAAATTAATTTCATTAAACATTATTTTGTTGTGTTACATCTTATAATACAAACTTAATAAAAACAGTTATAATTGCCATTAGCTGGCATTTACTAGAATTACGACTTATATTTCCTCTTGCTGGCGACCGCAGATTTGCTATCAGATGAAAAGAAGTGTACTCTTTCATAGTATCCAGAATTCGGATCAGTTACTTGCAGGATTTTCATCTGTACATATAATAAATCTTTAACAGGAACATTTCTGTATATGAAACATTTTTTGAAAAAATTGTTGTTGCTACAGATAGTAATTGGTGTGGAACTTTTGTCCGTCTATGTTCGCATCACGTAAAAACTGCTGGGTGGATTTAAATAAAATTTTGTGACAAAGTCAAATACAGGATGCTGTTTTTCTTAAAAATATATCATTCTTCGAAGAAAAAATAGAGACAAAATGTGAAAGTACCCAATTTTACCAATAAAGCGGTACTAAAACAGTTATCAGGACATTTTATTTTTAGAAAATTGTTGTCACTGTTTACAGAACTCTACAAAAAATATTTAAGAACACATTTTTCTAAATTTGTATTTTAAGAAAGGGCACTACTAGTTTAAAATATAATATGACCTTTTGATATTTTTTCCTTAGTTCTTGTGTGACGTAAATGGAAAATATGAATGAAATTCAAAAAAGTTGATGAATGCACACAAAAAAAACGTACAATGACATCTTAAAAGAGGTAGAGAAATTATTCTTCGAGACCACACTGATCAAAACATTGCTGTAGGAAAATTACTACAAAGTGAAAAAGAAACAGAAAAAGCACGCTACGAGAAAGAAATAACAAATGCGGGCGTGCTATGAAATATTTCTCAAGGAGGAAGTCTAATGTCTATACCTAAATAACTTAATATGGTGCTTTTATTCGGCAGAGTGGTACAAATTTATAAAGATTGTACTGTGCAGAGAAAAACGGTATATACATTTTTTGTTTATAAAAATGATTCCTTTTATGAACCAAAAAATAACAGAACGTTTCAAGCGCATTCTCATATAATGTGCTACAGTGCGTCGCGACACGTCGTTATACTCATTGAATACTGTAAAATTGAAATATTTTTATTTTTGTAAATTAAAGGCAAAATCAAAACAACTGCTAAAAATGTGTTTTGGCAAGAGACTGCGATTCCTTAGTGATGTAACAAACAGCCATCAATCAAGAAACAGCAGGAGTACTGTAACTTTCTATGGGAGTAGTGAGCTCTTAATTAATGAAACTGCTTTTACAAAAGGGTGCCATTCATTGTAGCGTTTAATTAGGCGTTTTGTTGCATATTCAATTAATGGCCTTGTATGTACAACACTTATCATTATTGTAGGGTGAATAAACAATGTTTGTATAAAGAAAATAAGTAAGTGCATTATTTTAACATAATTCAACTTAAAGTTTATGTGACACTGTATGTTTGTGATACGAATTGTATAAAGGAAATTTATAATTTAATATCAGTCTATAACAATTTTTATCTTTTAATAGTATAATTTGCGTAGGAAGTTGAATTTAGCCTAAAGACTTAAATGATGGAAATATTATGGTTTATTTTCTTCTCTTTTTTGTTTAAATTATTATTATTGTTATTCTTTTTTTTTTTTTTTGTTTTGTTCTTTCGCAAACAATGAATGTATATATTTCTCTAAAAGGAAAAAGTTATTCGTTTGCATATGTTGGAGTTTGACATTAATCAAGATAGTGATTATGTGTTAAAATCTAGAGCAAAAATAATATATAGAGATATAAAATATTATATTCATCATAACAGATAGCCAAATATAAAAAATCAATTTTTTTTTTTAGAGAGTTATTTAAATTTCTTTTCCAACCATAAGAATATTTCTGTGGTTTATTATTTGTATTGTTTTCTTTTGTTTCCAGTTCATGATTTATTTATTATTCTTATGATAACATGAAGAGGGAAAATAACACAAAAAAAAAAAAAAAAACAAACTAATACATTTATATTTTGATATTTATTAAGTGCTTAGATTTGTTTTTTCATTTATATTTTATTAAATATCCTTAGGAAGAATAGAATAATAATTTAGAATTTAAATTTCTCATATTTTTCTATGGCAAACATTTAGTCATTCACTAAAATAATATTTGAAACTAAAATAATATTTGAAACTCAAATATACATTTTAACATAAAATTAAGAAATCTACAATAAAAACTAAATTTTATTAAATATTAATATTGTTTCCGCTTTAAAATGTTTGCTAAAACTGTGATTTTTTTTTAGTAAAATTTATCCTATTTAACAAAGCAGTGGCATGTAGACATAGTCCAGATTTACACTATGGAATTTTTTGACGCATTTTTTCTCAACTTTCTATATTAGTTGCAGCCTTATGCGTTATATAAAAGTAAACATTAGCAACAGTAACATCCCCTCAAAAATCAAGCAGTACCATATTTCTTACTCCTGCTGCTTCACAAATAAACAAAAATTTCATGTTAGTTTCATAAAAAATTGTATAGTGTAAATGCCGTAATAGTACGCTTTTCTCATGAAATATCGGCCATAGCGAAATAATACTAGGTGTTTGCAATGGCGAATTCATTAATTTTCGTTAAATGTCAAATAGCATATAAAAAAAATTATACTTATATATTTTTTATATACGGAGTTTGACATTTAGCGTTTACGGCGAAATTAATGAATTCGCCATCGAGACCACCTATATTATTACACCATGATATCGGCTTTTTGTTAAAAGTTTTGAATTTTTTTCATAAAAATAATATATGCTATAATTTACATATTTATTTTATATTAATTCTGATGAACTCTTCGAAAGGTTAGCAAATATGACATATTATGAAAATTTTCACCTTTTTTACACATTTTGAAACTAGACAGCATATGTTTGAAGGTGATTTACAATACTATTTATTACGATTTATTTACGATACTTTAAAGATACGATACTTCAAAGAGACAAATTATTTTTATGTAAAAAAACTTCAAAGATATAGATATTCTATAAAGGAGAGTTATGAAAAGTGTGTGTTTTTTCAAAATGCAAAAGTCTAGTTAAGAACTAGCTACAATAAAAAAATTCGTCCGAGTAATATAAGGTTTTGATAGTAAATATTATTATCCCTGATAAAAAGCCAATATATAAAAATGTGCTTATACGTAGTTTTACTTGCATTGAAGTTTGAAATTTTATTCTTTTATGCGTTTTTTTATTTTTCTTTTTCAACAAGTAAGAGTGCTATATTTGGCTATGCTGAATCTTATATACCCTTCACCATATATGTAAATCTAGTTAAGCGAAGTATCTCTCTGTCCTCCAATACTTAAAATTAAGTACTACATTTAATATTATATAAAAATGTCATCGGCTCTTAATGGGTTAGTCTATTTTAAGATTTTTAGCATTTCCTTAAAGACCTGTGCAAAAGTTTTTAAATGATACCCATATTGATATCTTAAAAAATATAGTGTAAAATCGTACTTTTCTGTTAAAGGTTCGGAGGTCCATAATTCGAAAAATATAGGCGAACGCCAGTTTTTTCACCCGATGTTTTTTTTATTTCACTAAACTAGATTTGTTTCAAATAATAAGGAAAAATTAGAGGCAGGTGTGGTGTTTTGACCGCTGCCTCGAAAGACCTGGACCGATCCTGCTAATATAGCAAAATTTTCGAAACTGTCTGATCGATTGGCGTATTTAAATTTTCTCTAGCTCCTCTAATGTCTTGTCAAAGTTGATTTCAAGTTGAACACGGATAGACAGATGGACATCGCTCAATCAACTTCACAATGCATAATAAGTCAGAATATATATAATTATGGGATCGGAAATAGATATTGTAGAAATTACAAATGGAATGACAAACCTAGATATACCCCTTTTCCACTTTTTGTGGTGAAGGGTATAAAAAGAATATAAAACTTATTTTATTGAAAGATTATTTGATTTAATACCCGTAACACAAACATATGTATGTATGTAAAGAACTACAAGAACCTCCTACGAAACACATATGTATGAAGGGAAATAACGGAGTAGGTGTACGTACCTTAAGGTGGCTCAGAAATTAGAAGGGAAAGATAAAGGTTACTTGTTGAAAACATTTGCTAACTTATTCAATTCAATTTACAGTGTTCTGGGACATTATTTTTATGCCAAAATTAAGCTTTTCAAAAATAAGTATGTATGTATGTATATTAAGTAAATTTATTAAAAACACTATTTTGTAAAAGACATTATTAACACTGTTTAGTTGGCAAAACCAAATTTTTATAAAAATCATATTTTTTTCCTCTCTTGATAAAAAATAATAAGCCGGCAAAGGTAATAATTATGTAATTCCCATTATCGTGTAAAAACAAGTAAGAGTGTTATATTCGGCCTCCCAAAGAGTTAATAAGCCCTTGACAGCTGATAGGACAGAAAAAATTTCTATATTAAAATACTAATTTTTGGAGCTTAACGAAAAATTCAAAGTTACAGATTTTTATTTTTTATCAGTGTCACAAGTGCGGCGCGTGCCTAGTAACAACTACAAAGCATATAAACATAGGCAAGATAGCAAGCTGGTGGAAATCAGGCTAATCTAATATCTTAAATATTTTGAAGGCCCTGTAATTGTGAGAAATCAAGCGCTCTACTAGGAAAGCAAAAAAGTTAAATAAAAAATTACTTAACTTAATTTTTATTAAACTATTATTTGAACTGTGAATATTATAAAATTAAAATTACTTAATGCTAATGCTATTTTTCAGTATTTAAAGTCGTAGAAAAAACTTCATTACGAGTGACAAAAAAAAACGTTTTTTCGGTTCTAAAATAACAAATTAAAAAATGATGGCCCATTATTAAAGTCACACACAAAAGTCGTTTTTTTTAGAAACTACTTTAATTTTAAAACCTGTTAATAATTTTTTTATACTATAGCTGAAAATAAAATATATTTTAAGTTGAAGCGAATTTACACATCAAGTAATGAAAAAGTTTCCCCATAATTTGTAATACAGTTAAAGAGATTATACATCTCTGATAAGTTGCTAGTATTTTTTGTTGAAAATAAAAAACAAATATAAAAAAGTAAATTTGTAAATTTCAAAAAAGCAAAAGATAAGTAAATTTGTGCACTATTGTTAATGTGAAAATTATTATTGTGAAATGATTTCAACGGATCACCTTAAAATGTAAGTCCGTTAAAAACAACTTCAGGCGGTTTTAAATTTAAAACCGACTTTTACCTATAAAATATACTTTTACGTGTCTATAGTACAAAAAAAGAGCAGTTTAAAGAAAACTGTACTTTAAAAATCGTAAAGTATATTTTTTTAGTGACTATGATTACGGGCCGATGTATCTAAGCATTAGCGAACAAGAATATTTTAAAATTTGTTGTGATTGTTCGAAAACAAAAACTTTGAGCCTAAAACCACCTTTTTTAACACATTTGGTTCACAAAGTTTATATTTGTGAAACACCTACAATGCAGAGTTTTCTCAACCCATATATTAATTATTCTGATGAAGAAAATATGAAATCAAAAAATATTGTTCGGCATATTAACCAGGTAAAAATTGCTTTTCTTGTAGAAGTTTTCAAAAACTATTGCATTATTGAACTTTGCTGCGATTTACTATATTTAAATATCTTTTAAAAAACATTAAACTGGGAGTCTTCATGAGGGTTTTTTTTTCTTTAAGATACGCATTTTCTTCTGTGTTCTATCCGATTATAAATAATGACGTTTTTCATATGCACTGCTTATAAAAAAAAACTTAAAAATTAATAGTAAAATGATAGTTAATTTCATTTTGCAAAGCAATAGTCCCGTGATGCAACTTCAATTTATGCTTAAAGCAACTGTATTTTCAAATAAATAAACTTTACTTTGAACTTCGTATGTCAAGATTTTACTAGAGTACTGCCTAGTTTCTCTTTTGAAGCTTTTACGATATTTTTTCACTCAAATGTTGTATTGCAACAGATTAATCTTTTTTGATTTATTTCAAATATAGCCCCGTAGTATAAAATTTAATTATTTTTGAAAAATAAAAATAAATAAAAATTATACTAAACAAGATTTTCCGAACGACCTATACTTTTTTTTTAATAATAATTGTGTGGACATAAGAAATTATGTAATTGTGAACCACCCTAAGCCACACTTATGCATTTTTATACGAATATAAAAGAAATGAAAAAAACTGTAGACATTTTTCCTTTTTTTGTGTCCACATAAAATCGATTTCTGTGCTTTGTAATCCATAAAATAAACAAAAAACTTTTTGTTGTAAGAAGAAACATAATAAAGAGATTTATTGGAATTTTATGTAATATAAAATTTAAATACAAAAGGTTAAAGCTTCGGCAGCTTAACGTTTTGTTTTATTTTTGTTAAGTTTAAAGAAATATAAAAATGCTAAATACAGTTTAGTTTTGTTTATTTTTTTAACAACGTTTTTTATAATAATATAAATAATAACCAATATATTTTTAATTACAAGAGAATTAAGATGTAAAAAAATCTACAAATATTAAACAACCACGCTTTAAATTTTTTTTGGGTACATGCTGTGTGGTTTTCAAATTGTTTCCTATTATAATTTAGAGGGAAACATTAAAAGGATTGTATAGTTGGTTATATTAACTCGAAGCCATCATTATGGACTGCTTCAGGTAAAACGTATCTATCCTAAAGGAGCAAGGGGACACGACATTGCGAGAGCCTAACTCTAATGAGCATAAGGGCTCTATGGCTTATTATATGTAGCTGCGTTAAATGCCGCTGCTCCATCAGGGTAAGGATCAATAGATAAGTAGATAACACTTCAGGATTTTGCTGGATGTGTGTACCAGGATGAGGATTTAACAATTGTTAACAGTACAGAGGCTTAGGCTTAGAAATACTAGACAATACCGTTATTGATTGCATTTAGGTAACCAAGGTTACCTTATGGTTAAATATTCTATACTTTTTCTTTCCTTTTGAAAGAATCAACAGTTGCTCTATGGATGCAACAAATGTTTAACAACTTTTTTAAAACTTCCTAAAGCATCTTAATAATTTAAAACACAACTTATGTTAGAACTTATACATGGTTCGCATCATCAATAAATTATTTCTTATTTTTCGATTAGCAATTAAGTTTTTTATACCCTTCACCACAGTTAGAAAATGATATATCTAAGTTTGTCATTCCATGTGTATCTTATGCATAGCAAAGTCCAATAATCCATGTATGTCTGTTGTACTAGAATTAAAAAAAATGCTTTACCCATTACGAGCAAATAAAAATTTTTTTGTAAAATTATATATGTATATGTAGTACTTAACTTATTCACTAAAGTAACTTTACATATATCGTCGTGCGGAAGTTTATGTGCTCTATCCGTCATTTTACACATTTTGAGTTAATGATGCCACTTTAGGTTTTCGACCCTGAATCAAATTTGTAATCCGTTTTCAGCTATCTCTTCTAGTTTCTGAGATAAATAGTGTTTGTTTTGTTCTATATTCTTCGAAACAGAATTTTTGTTTGTTTTCTTTTTTCAATGTAAAAAGTTGAAATTAATTTTTGATTATCATTTTGCTTTACGTGTAATTAATATTGCTGAATATAAATATTTTTCCTTAGAAAAAAATCTGAAACCTTTGGAAATTCACAGTATTTTGTCCCTCGTTAATTATTTGAAAATATTTGAAACAAATAAAATAAAGCTTAAAATTATTGCAATATTATTGCAATTCTAAGATTTTAAGAATTTTTCCAGGATATTCAACCAATTAAATTTTTTTATTGTTCCATTTCTTTAAATAAGACTTATTCAATATATCCAAAATAAATTATTTCCAATTAGCGAAAATATTAATAAAAAGGTTACACAGAAAAAATTATGAATAATTTTTTTTTTATTAAACATTTGTATGAATTTAACTTCAAACTTTATTACTGATTTAATCGGTTTTATAAATGTGTTGTTTAGTTTTTATTTTGTATTCAATTTGAAGATGATCTTTTTTTACTATACATATATATTAATTCACAAACAGTAAGACTTTGAATAAGGGTAGTCTCACACCAGAAATGGAAAATTAAATTTTTAAGCAAGTTTTAAATATATAACTTGACGGTTTTTAACAACTTACACATTAGTCAGAAGCATTGACAGTGGCTAACCTAAACTTTTAATGCTTCATATTTCATAAAATCTTTGTTACAAGCAAAGCTTTTATGAACTCCGAATGGGCATTAATATTAGTATGATTTCTAGTTAATGAAATTTAAATCAAAAGTATTTTATAAAATAACAGAGTTAATGTTTATTCTTTGAATTTACAGTATAAATTAAATGCTTTTGGTAAATAAATTATTTACAAAAACAATAAATTCAATGCTACATCTCATCTTATTGATACAGAAGTGATGTTTGATTTTCGGAACTTGTTTCGTCAGAACGTCAGCAATCATTTTGTCCGTTGGCAAGTACTCTATTTTGACTGCACCATTTTCAACAGCTTCTCATATAAAATGATACCGATAGTGAATGTGCTTAGTTCTAGAATGATGACTTCCGAAATTAGCCTATGTTGAGCACTTTGAGAGTCGCACATTATTGTAGTTGGATCATCGATAGCATAACCGAGTTCTTCCAATAAATATCTTAGATACATTGCTTCTTTTGCACACTCTGTTAATGCAATATATTCAGCTTCAGCGCTAGACGTTGCAACAACTCGTTGTTTACGAGATTCCCAGGATATAACTGCTCCTGCGAAAATAAAACAAAAACCAGATTGAGATTTTCGATCATTAGAATCCTGCGCCCAGTTTGCATCTACAAAACTAATTAAAGGCAAACCCGTTTTTCTATACATAAGGACATAACCTTTGGTTGCTTTTAAATATCTAATAACTGACAAGGCTGCATTCCAATGTTGTGGCCAGAATTTGTTAAGCCATCTGGCTTTCCACCTGCAAGTATAAAATGTTTTTGGTTGTTTCTATTTTTACTTTCTTTATATTTTGTTAGGTCGATATCGATTTTACCCTAAAATTTCCGAAAGCAAAATCCTTACATGATAGACGGTCACAGTATGGAAAGGAAATAACCTTTTTGATCAAGAGTAAAATAATAAACTCCTATATTTCGAGTCAGTTACAAAATGTAGAATCCATTAATCAAGGTACTTTTATATACATTATACAAATTACTAATATTTTTAATATAAATTTCTGTTATTTCAATTTTTGCAGAAGGAAACATTTTAACAACCTTTTGGAATATGCACTACCTTTTTTCGCCTCAACAAAAAGTTATATCAAATTCAAGTGGAGCGAAGATTAGAAAAAAGTATGCTATTACTGATTCCCAGGAAGGGTTTGCTACAATCGCTGCATCAATTGAAGAGCTTGAAGCGAAGTTGCGACTTCTTAGCCTACAAGCTCAAAACATTCAACCAAAATTTATTATTAATGACGTTGGAAACATAAAGGAAGTGTTTGTATTCTTAGACGGGATAAAGTACAGAAGAATCAGAATTATTTCATAATTTTATTGAGAACTTTATGTACGATTTACCTACAAAAAAGATGTACCCGAAAATTTCCTCTATAAAACATGATATTTTAAATTTAAAGTTTTAGAAATGTAAATGTTTTAAAAGTAATATAAAAAAGTATGTACGTATGCATATACATATAAGTTTTAACACACATACATATGTATGTACATTATTAAAACTGTTAATTTTAATGTGCTGTTTCTGTATTACAAGCGAGCGACTTGTCTAGAAAATTTGTATAGGAATCACTCAAAAAATTGAGTGCTTTTCATACAAATTTTTTAGACGAGTCGCTCGCTTGTTATACAGAAACAGCACATAAGTATTGAAAAAGTGACAAAATATAAGTAAATGTATAATTTTATTTTTACACATTAATCCTAGAATTTATAAATAAATTAGTATAAAAAAATTCTGCTTTTTATTATTGAGGGTTTATTAATTGCCAATATTGGTCCAATAAATTTTTTTATATGAATAAAACAAAAACTGCAAGCAATTTGTCAGTTGTTTCAAACAAATTTCTTAATTGTTTTAAACATTATTTTAACTGACTCAAGAATTTAATTTGTTTACGTTTTTTATAAAACTGACATTGGAATTTATTAAAAAATTTGTTTGAGAATGTGATAAAATTTATACATTAATTTCATTCCTTTTAATAAAACTATTGTTTGAAATTTATATTAATTTTCAAACAATCTCTTTAATAAATAGCATATTAGTTTAATAAGAAAAAAAAACGGTTTTTTTCCAATTAAAAACTTAAGAATTTTGTTATTTAATTTTACTAATTCTGTGATAGGTCCCTTTTCAGTAAAAAAAATTTTTGTTTTTATGAATTCAGTAATTGGTTACACATTTTAATTTTTTCTGTGTACTTAAACTAATTACCAGCAATGTTAAATAATTTCAAAATAGATTTAGATATGGTTAAAAAGAAAGAAAGAGTTAAAAATGAAAAAATTTCCGATCTAAAGTTGTTTTTCAATTTTATATCTGAAATAGACAAAAACTATTATCTGAGTCAGATAAATTAATCTTAATGCAGTGCTATTTTCCCGATTAATTATATAAGTCACCGATATTGATTATTGAGGGTCAAAGCACGTCTCGATGGCCATTTTGTTGTCGCTTATTTAACTCTTCATGAAACTTTTGACAAACATTTTAAACAAACTAAAGATTTTTGTCCAAACAATAAAGCAAAGACAATTTGTTTAAGATGGCTTATGGAGAATATTTTTATTAACTTTAGAAAATATCCCGCAATAAATGACGTCGAGAAGTAAAGAACATTTCGTCAGAATCAAATTTTTAAAACAAATATATGGTGTAAAAAATTCAAAATTCTACCGTATAGTTTTTTACAAAAATTATGTTAAAACTTCAAAATTCACTTTTGGCATATAGAGCAAATAAACTCCCGCACGACGATATGGTGAATTGTATATAAGATTCGTCATAGATGAATATGGCACTTTTATTTGTTATAGTTTGCTATTTTCGTTAATCTCAAAAATTTTATTTAACATTTAAAATTTAGGGATTATTGAAAAATTAAGATATCCATCGTAGTTTGGACTAAAGTCCTAATTTTTACTATAGCTTTTGATGTGGTCGACATGTGCTTTGAGCAACATAATGAATTATGCTTTACGACATAGTATATATTACAATAATTAACTCTCTTTTTCCGGTGGTTAAGAAACTATTCCTATTCGTTCACCTCTATGGAAAAAGGGAAAAAACAATAGTGCTATATTCGGCTATACGGAATGTTATGTACCCTTTGCCATCCATGTAAATCTAGTTTAGTGTAACAGAGAATTAAGAAATACATATAAATTTTGGTACTGCATATATAATTTTACATAAAAATGACATCGGCTCTTATTGGGTTAAACATTTTAAAAACATTTTAGTATTTCCAGTATTTCATTAAAGATCTCTTCAAAAGTTTTAAAATGATACCCATATTGATATTTTAAAGAAATTTGCAAAATTTCAGAGCCACGTAACACGGAAAGTATGGGCTAGAGCCAATTTTTTCACTCGATGTTTTTTTCTTATTTTTAATTCTCTATCGCCTTTTATATTTATTTTGATTCTAGTTACTTTATTGTTTCAAATGACATGAAAAAATTTGAGGTAGACGTGATGTATTGCCTGCTGCCCCGAAGGACATGGACTGATCATGCTGATTTCCAACAGCACCTCTTTCGACACTATATTTAATTGATTGACATATTTATGTTTTTAGTGAAATCACTAACACGGACAAACATGCGGACATCGCTCAATCGACTTCGCTATGCATAAGAAGTCAGAATATATATACTTTATGGCGTCGGAAATGGATATTGTAAAAATTACGGAATGACAAACTAAGATATAACCTTTTTTCAGTTTTTGTGGCAAAGGGTATAAAAAGTAGAATTTGAGGTAAAAGGGCCTTGAAGCTAACAAAGTAAAAGAAAATATTGGACAAATTTAAATACAGCATAAATTTTGTGACATCCTGTAGAACCATGTTGTACCTTTGTTTATATATTATTTATGTATTTTAATTTAATACTTATTTAATACGAAATTTTATTTTAGCATTCATGCAGGAAAGATATTTTATTAAAATTTTAAAACCACAAATACATGTAACCATTGACCTTATCTCTATAAAATTTAACAGAAATATTTTTTTTTTGTTTCAGATAAAACTTTGTAATTTACTATTTTATGCTCAAGTGCATTTATTCTAACAAAACAATAAAGTCTTAAGTGTTCAGACAACCATAACAATCATTTAACAATAACATTTCGCAAAAGCTAAAGCAATTGCAATAAAAGTGGATTTAAAAGCCTAATGAATTATCCTTTATTGCCTTTTGCCATTTTTACACTTTAACAGTAATGAAAGGCAACAATTCACCTCAGTTAACCATAAAACAGCATGAGGTCGATAGTTAAAACTGCAACACCTGCTGCGTATGCATAACTGGGAAATATATGAAGGGAAAATTGCTAGTAAAAAGGCTGTAATAGAAAAACAAAATCAAATGGTTATATCTAACTGTAGATATTCAAGTCAAAATGTTTTACAATACTGCTAAATAATGAGCCTTTTTGTATTGTTTGTAATTTTAAATTGATGTTAATGTATAAACAGTGTAACAGCATTGAAATTCATTACAAGTAAACTGCATCTAAATTTGTTTAAAAATTAGACAGCAATTTAAAAAGACAAACCAAACAATTAGTATGTGTTCAAAAAATGTTCAAAAAAAAATTGACGTGAAATATACTTTACACACGTAAATAAAAAAGTTTTATGTGTAAAAGGATAAAAGATTTGTTACTGCAGCTTAAGGTAATTAACAAAGACTATTTAAAAGACGCATGGATTTTGAAATTACAAAAGTAAGAAGATTATCTCATGGCCAGATAAAGCCTGGAATTATAGAACTACGAAATTCCTAATGAAAATTGTATATCTTTAGTTTTAGGAAAAACTCAACATGCTAAAAATAAAAACACTTCCTACAAAGTGTGCCTAGGTAACAGCTATTTGTTGTAAAAAATTTTTTTCAAGGGGCCTGTTATTAGGAAAGTGTAAGAAGTCTATGTTTGTACGTGAAAAACTTGTTAAAAATTTTGTTAGCGGTGTATTTATAGTCATTAATTTAGAATACGAGCTCTTGCCTGTCTCTCTTTCTCTCTCCAAACACATCATGCAAAAGCAACTGAATGAATTTTAAAGCCTTCATTAGTCTTCACTTTCTGTTGCAGATCTGTTCCGTTTTTTTTTTTTTTTTTTTTTTTTTTTTTTTTTTTTGTTATTTCAATTAGTTCTTTTGTTACAAGATATCAACTGTTTAAAATAAGCAACGAAAACCCAAAAGAAAATAAAAATTTATTTACAAACATGCAAAACCAATAAGTAAAAAACTTCGAAAACGAAAATTTTGGGTTGTTTAAAATTCTGCACTCACACTCCCAAATAACTTTAAGTAACTTAACCTTGAATTCTATTTATTACTGTTTTACACGGAGCAGATAGAACTGAGCAGCTGATTCAAAACGGAACGGAAAATTAAGACTAATCCTGCCTTAATAAATGTGGGAATGTCACTTAGTACAAGGATTATTATATAGGGTAGTTTTTACTCAAAGGTGCCTATTTAAATGAAATTGGAAACTTGGCAGCACCTTTTAGTATGTGAAGAAATTTATATTATTTTAATATTTTTAGAACATGTAGTTCAATTCTGACGAAATTTGGATTGATACTTTTTTTCGCTTGCTTATATGTTTAGTATCAAATTCATTTATGTGTGTTTCTCTCTGCTACCAAAATAAATACTTGTGAGAAGTTTCCTGAATAGCTATGTAGGCGGTAGTGAAATGGCCATTGAGACGTGCTTTCATCATCAATAACACTGGTTTACAGCCAAAAAATACCAAGAACACCACATGGCTAGATAAGTTAACTAAGACCTCCTGAACACAAAAAACGCTGTAATTATTTTTTTCTAAGTACCGTTTTTTAGATAACGGTACTTTTGTGTTTTTCGGCGTATTGTCCCACTGAAAACCTTGTGGAGCCCAACCGAAAACTCCGATCCAGATAAATGGCACACCTTTGAAAGGTAATTGTATGCATTTTCCGTCGATATGCTGCAACTTTTCATCTGAGTGGGACCGTACACCGAAGAACACAAAAGTACCGTTATATAAAAAACGGTTCTTAGAAAAAAATTATTATAGTGTTTTTAGTGTTCAGGTGGTCTCAATTAACTTATCTAGCCATGTGGTGTCCTTGGTATTTTTCCAAATTAAAAATTTGTAAACCTGTGTAATCAATGTCGGTGATTTAATAATTTAATCGGGATAAAAAATAGAACATTTTTTTTAAATTAATTAAGTTTAATATTTCTATAGTTTATTTCATTTAAATAACTATTTTCGTTGATGTCACTTTATATAATTAGCAACAACAGCTTTTGTAGTGCGTGAATAGCAAAGAAAATTTAAGTAAAACTCTTGTTAAAAGCAGTTAAGTCCAAAGATTAAAATATACTTAAATTGTTACTGAAGTTTCAATGCTAGAAAATTTAAGTAATTTAAAAGGAGTACTTTTCGCTTTTAATATTATAATTACATAATAAATATAAGAAGCAATAACCTTCTAAAATAATTTTCAGAGCTTCTCATTTTTATGAGAGATTAAAATAAAATTTTATTTATTATTTTTTTATGTAAAAATAAGTGCTCTAAAAAATTTTAACAGGGAGTTATTTATCGAAAATGTTTTCAAACGAATTCTGCCTGAACTTAATTATAGTCCAAGGCTGTGTTGCGAAATTTTTTAAACACCGACAACATAATTTAATAGGTTTATCCCATGTTATGGTTGATACTATGGTTTCTGGTTTACTAAAGTACTCTATTGTTGTATACTTTAAACAAATATACTTGTATTTTAATTAATTTAAAATGTAAATATAATTTTATGTTAGTTTATTCGTATTCTTATGGAAGGACTTGCAATCACATTTAAATAAAATCCACTATTTTCTATACATTAAATTGGCGAAATTGTGCTCTAGACAGAATAGCATAACAATGTGTGTGACGTTAGCTAGTTATTAAATTGGCATTCGTTATTCGAAAACTTAGTAATATTTGGTTATTTTCTTTCTATACCATTTACTACAAAAAGTAGAAAAATGGTATATATAGGTTTGTCATTCCGTGTGTAATTTCTATAATATCCATTTTCGACCCAATATTTCGACTTCTTATGATTAGCGAAGTCGATTGAAAAAAAAAAAAAAAATCGGAAATCAGTATGATAGGTCCATGTCCTTCGAGGTAGCAGGCAAAACATCATGCCTACCTCTAATTGTTTCTTTTCATTTGGAACAATAAAGTTACCCCTTAAAAAAATATATTTATTGGATCGATAGGGAATAAAAAAAATAAGAAAAAAAAACATCAAGTGAGAAAATTGGCACACTTCCAATTTTTCCGAGTAATGGGCCTCTGAAATTTTCAAATTTTTTAAAATATCAATATGGGTATCATTATAAAGCTTTTGAAGAGATCTTTAAAGAAATACTAAAATTAAAAAAAAAATGCTTAACCCATTAAGAGCCCATGTCATTTTTATGTAAAATTAAATATATGCAGCACCAAAATTTTTTTATTTTTTAATTCTATTTCACCCCAATATTTGCTTTTTTGATTGGAGTTACTTGACTATACTAGATTTACATAGATGGTGGTATATAAGATTCGGCATAGCCGAATATAGCACTCTTACTTGTTTTAGTTTTGTTTGCTGGTTGTTTTATTGTATTAAGAATTTCTCTCTATTAAATTGTGGGTAAAACAATATCGTTAGTTTGCTAACATTTTTATTTAATTTCTAAAGGGGCGGTCAGATTAGTAAAATATTTGACCAAAAAAATGTAACCACTATTTGTTAAATTTATTATATTATTTTTGGTAAAATATTTGGCGAATCATTTACTTTAAGTTCAGCGCTGTGTTAATTGTGAACAAATCTTACAGTTTTAAATTACATGATTTTATGCTTTTTTGTGCGAAGTAACCATAGAAAACAGAGTTTTTCACGAAATAAGGAACACAAAAGAGGAATATTTCAAAAAGCCGTAACGGCGTTTATGGCACATATGCACATTTTTGGAAAATTTAACCAAATGAGGCTTTATGTCGTTAATATAGAGATGAGTTTCCTTCCTTACATAATTTAATACAACAGCTTTTAAAAAACAAAACCAGAAGACCTAGAAAGTCAACAATAAAATGTGCTAAAACACTGCAGTTTATAATTCGTATCTAGGACTGTATTTTATGTGATATTATCAATTTAATCGGAAATAAATCTTTAATGAAGTTTTATTTAAAAAGTTAAATTTTTAAAGAAGTGGTTTTGGTTACTGATGCTTTTATATTAAATTCACATTTGTGCTAATTTCGAAAATACCAAGCATGGTTTCACCTTTTAATAATCTCGCTTAAACATTTTTAAAAAGGAAGGGACTTTGTTTGCTTATCTCATCCGTCCTCTTTACTAATATAACAAAGTAGTGGGTGCCTAATGGCCAAATCTCAATTAACACTAATTTATAAGAGAAAAATTAATTCTCTGTTGAAATATGAATTTCTTTTTTCTGTTAAAAGAGTTGTATAGTTAAAAAATTAACTATTTACGAAATGGCACAAACTATTATCGCTAAGTTTTTTACAATTTTAACAAAATTTTGCTGCCGCTATTAAGGCACCATGGGGCTATCGTGCCTGCCAAAGTATACAAAGGAAGCTATCGAAAAAATCTATTTCGAAAAGTTTGATGTTGCTTGAAATAAAAAATAATTATAATTGACTTAATTGCTAAATCATGTAACATTTCTACATCACTCGCCTTTGTTTAATGACAAATTTCTAAATACCCATTTATCCAATATGTAGCTGAAACGAATCACGATAAGAAAAATGAATTACATAACAATGATTTTGCAATAATTACAATACGTTGAGTGGCGCCAGCTTTGTGTAATGATTTGAATATGTTAGAATACTAATGAATAGATATTTGAATATTTAACTACAAGATAAAATGGTAAGTTAGCGTAGAATGTAATTTGTTAATGTAATTGTTGGCCAACATTTCCGCATGTCGCCTTAAGCCACTGGACATTAAATAATTTTGTACATAATATGACAGTCAAATATAATGAATTTTCTTACATTTATAATCAATTGATTAATAAAACAGCTCACAAACATTATGTTGGCGATACGACAATCTGTGATTTGGATTTTGATGACTACATAATATTATGTATGTATGTACGTTTTCTTCGAGTAATTATAATTAATGTTATTAGCCACGTGTTTAAAATACGGGTGAATAGAAATGTTGATGACCTTTGATTAAAAAGTCTTAAAGTTAAATTTTACATAATTACATACTTAAGTTTTATGCAGTAACAGCTCCAGTTAAAAAAGCATGCCACGTGCCAGTTTAGTTACCTATTGATAACATTAACAAATGATCAACAGGCGAACTCATAAAAATTATTAAGAAATTTTTTTTACAATTTAGTAAAACCTTGACAATTTAAATATTTTAATAAAGCTAATTTTTAATCAAACAACGACTTGCTCAAATTAAAAAATTGAAATCATAGTAAAAAATACTAAGATAATTAGGGAAACTTTGTTAAAACCACAAAATTTTGGTTAAAGCAAGAAGTTAATGAGAACAAATTATCCGTTGAATTGACAAAGTTTTCCTTTGTTTTACAAAAAGTAGAGTACTATTTTTTAAAGTGAGTAAAGACGTGTAAATTAAAAATACCCTCAAAGTAGAAGTAATTAGTTAATTTAATTTGTTAATTTTAAGCCGATAATATACCTCAACACAATTATTTGAGAAGACGTAGAATATAAAAATATTTTCTTTAAATTACGCGTTCTTTAATTTTAACTTTTAAAGTTTTTTTTTTCAGGTGCGTTTTTTAAACATAAAAAACAATACTTTTTTCCAATATAATGCATGTTTTTTAGATTTCGTTAGGGGTTTTTATCTTATATATTAATATGTCTTATTTAAATTATTTAGATGACTATTAATGAATTGAAATTATTTTGACTTAGGTTCTTTTTTTGTTAATTTCTACAAACTTTTTTTTAAGAAAATTATTTTACAAATATATGCGGATGATTTCCAAAGAAAACAAGAAGCCATTTCGTTATTGCTCATATAGCTCATTATTGAATTCTGGTCATTAGGATATGCTTTCCCCGCAGTAATGCATTTCATTTTTTAGTTTTTTAAATAATAAATATTTTATGAGAATATCATGACATATTTATATTTCATGAAATACAGGCATGTCACAGAACTCAATTCCGATCGAAAGTGGTTTTAGTTCCGCAAATTAGTTCTTCAGAAAATGAAAAATTGCTTAGGAATGAAACCACTTTTAAATTTCAAAGTGGAATTAAGATTCTTTAAAATTTCCTTATTTGCGCCTTTAAATGTTGTTTTATTATGTGTCCTTATTTATTTACATTAGCCGTCTTGTATACTTTGGTGTGCGCAATATTACCACATTTAATAAAATAAGCAAAACCGATCGGAATCTGAAGCAGGTAAAACAAAATCGATCGGAATTGTTAATACGGAATAAAAACCATTCCGATCGGAATTTTTGACATGCCTGATAATAAATTTTCTTTTCAATAATTTTAGTTAAAAATTATTTAAATTTATTTATTTTATTTATTTCATTAATAATCGAAAAGCCTATTTAGGCCATTTTGAATACATAGTTTTTGAGTAAAAACATTTCGTTTATACAAATTTATAGCTAATGTAACCAAAAATGTGTTTCATTTTTAGAGACTATGCAGTATCGAAGCAGTAATAGTCATATTGAAAATTATTTTTATTTCTGCAAAATTTTAAAATTAACCAAAAAGTTTGTTAGTTGTATAATAACAACTTTCTTTAATTCTACGCCTTATTCAAACAAATTTATGCAAATTTTTGGTTTAATGTTGTTAAAAGAAATTGTAATATTTACTTGTTTTAAATTGCAGAGTTAATATATAGCGAATATGCAAATATTTATATTCTTCGATGAAATCATCAGTGCTATATAATCATACATGGCGCATGTCTGGCAAAAGAAAATAAAGTGAAGTTGATGCCTTCTTATTTTTATTCCCGCTTTGGAAGTTTACAAAAAAAAATCAGCCTTTTTCATAACTGTTATAGATGTTTTATAGATGTAGTCTGTAAAAATAAGAAGGATAATAAAAGACTAGCTTATTACATTAAATGATCTAATATTAGGGTCTTTTTAGGCAATCTGTATTCTACAAATTACTTAAATTTTTAATAATGTTTAAAATGTTATTGTAACCGGTACAGACGTAAATGCCCATTTTCGCATTTTTCTCTCATCTAGATCTAGGCTTGTTAGACACAAAAAGTCAAATAACTGTACAATAGAAAAAAAACACCTGGATTTTTTTTTAAATAAAACCAACTCAATAAGTTAGAAATTCTCTTCGGTTAAAGAAACCAAAATTTATTCAAATTTTTCTTTATAAAAATAACAAGTAATAAATCCTAAACCTCATCTTTATGATCATCAAAGTGACTACATGTGTGAAAATCATTGATTTAAAGTTAAGCGAACATGACTTTTTTAGTTTACAAAAAAACACACATCTCTTTGAAATTGAAAACAGCTTAAATAAATAAGAGTGCTATATTCGGCTATGACGAACCTTATATACCCTTCACCATCTATGTGAATCTAGTTTAGTGAAGTAACTCCAATCACAAAAGCACATATTGAGGTGAGAGAATTAAAAAATAAAAAAAGAAATTTATTATTTTCCATTAAAATGCCATCGGCTCTTAATGGGTTAAAAAATTTTAAAAAAATTTCGTATTTCATTCAAGGTCTCTTCAAAAGCTTTAAAATGATACCCATATTGATATTTTTAAAATTTTGAAAATTTCAGAGCCCTGTAACTCGGAAAATATGGGCTACCTTCAATTTATTCACTTGATATATTTTTCTTATTTTTCAATTCTCTATAGCCCTATATATTTATTTTTTTAATTTAAGTTACTTTATTTTCCAAGTGACATGAGAAACTTAGAGGTAGGCGTGGTGTTTTGCCTGCTGTCTCGAAGGATCATGCTGATTTTCTTTCGACACTATATCTAATTCATTGACATATTTTTTTGCCTCGACAAACTTGATTTCAAGTCTAACTCTGACGGACAGACGGCCAGAGGGACAGACGGACATTTTTAAATCGACTTCAATAGTCATAAGAAGTCAAAATATATGTTCTTTATGGGGTCGGACATTACACTCGGAATGACAAACTTAGATCTACCGTTTTTCCATTTTTTATGGTGAAGGGTATAAAAATTCATTAAAATGTATTTTTATCAAAATTTTAGCCTTATTAGATCGAAGGACATTCTACTTCTTTCCTGTGATCGTGGATTATTAAAAATAACAGAAGTCCTTTCGCTAACAGCATTGCTGATTAATATGGAAAGAAGAAATGAATTCAAAATATATAAATTTTCTACCTTATTTTTATCGCATTTGTATAAAAAAAAAAAAGATGGCTCATATCAAAGATTTCTCTAAGACTACAGAAGTCATTTTACAACATATCCAATGGAAGTTCTGATTATCCCATGATAAAAGTGATTGTTTTAAATTAAAAACCGATTTTTTTGGTTACAAAGTGACAGTGATGTACGGAAAAAGGTACAATATCAGTGTTGGGAAAAAATTCAATTTCCCCAATTGCATAAGTAAACAATGTATTTTGTTTTCTTTCTATTTAGTAAATTTAAATATTAATTTATATAATCAAAAATTTTATTTAACACAAAAATTTTTTTCAAAAATAAAGAATTTTCTTTAAATGGACAATTGTAATTTAACTGGTAATTGGTAACTCGAACTAGGACTGGAAAATCCAGGTAATTTCAGGCCATCTGGCTACCCTATCTAGGTTCTAGCTCTGGAAAGAAATATAGATTAGGACTTATCTATCTCCTGGTCCGCTACTTCAAAATTTATACTTCCTATTTTATCATGAGGTCAAATATTCCATGTTTCAACTAATAATAATAAAAAATAATAATAATAATAATAATAATAATAATAATAATAATAATAATAATAATAATAATAATAATAATAATAATAATAATAATAATAATAATAATAATAATAATAATAATAATAACAATAATAATAGTAATAATAATAATAATAATAACAATAACAATAATAATAATAATAATAATAATAATAATAGTAATAATAATAATAATAATAATAATAATAATAATAATAATAATAATAATAATAATAATAATAATAATAATAATAATAATTTTATTTTTTTTATTTTTATTTATTTTATTTATTTATTTATTTATTTATTACATTCAACATTAAAAAGTGGTCGGGTTACATTTTAGCTTAAATACTTGAGAGTTCTGCAAAGCCATTTGGCTTGTCTGCAGTCGTATTTTTTACTTAAACATAACATATTATTTCAAAATAGTTTCTTCCATCGTAAATCAATATTTTTTAGAGATTTAATAATATTCTATTGTGTAAATAAAAAGTGTTCCTTAACTAATATTCTTTTTCTTCTTGTGTTAGGCATATGAGTTATATCCATTGGGAGTTTATTCAACGTTGCAGGGATTACAACAGATAAGGTATTCCGGCCATAGTTGTTGCTGTAGCAGACTTCTTTATATTTTCTAGCTAGCAGTAATCTCGTGTTGTATCTATGACTGATGAGATTTCGAAAACGGTTGTCGTCACCAAATTCGTTTACCAAAGTTGTCCTATAAATACTTTCTACATTAAGCACTTTCAGATGTTTTGCCAGATTCTCTTGCGGTTTGCTGTTGCCGGTGTAGTCTCTATAGTCGTTGTTCTCAGCTGTATTTTTATAGTTTTGGTTTTTCAGTAATAGTTTCAATATCCTGTTTTGGCTATTTTGCAATTCTCGACAATATGTTGATCCACCCCAAGCTGTCGTGTCGAATGTAAGATTCCACGAGTGAATAATACGCTTGTCTTAAAATTCCTGGTGTAGCGCAGTAACTTAAATGATGCTTTACGTAGTTTTTTTTGTAATTCGTACATTTGAGTTTTCCATTTGAAGTTTTGGTCAACGGATACACCCAAATATTTATATGTGTTTACTATTTCTATGTATGTATTACAGTCATCATTTTGATTTAAATTATTTCTCATGTTGGCATGTAAACATTCAGTATCGTGAAACTTCAGTTTTATATTTGTATATAATATATGTGGTGGTTTAATGTGCATTAGTTTTGTTTTGCTTGAGTTTATTATAATACCATTGTCATGGCACCATTTTACAATGTTGTCCAGTTCATTCTGCATAATAATACTAATAATAATAATAATAATAATAATAATTACTATGGTGACCCCGACGTGATTACGGCAGGGATGGAATCGATGGACCAGAATGTATTGATTCAGCTCGTCTGCTGATCGTTGTGTTCTACCGCAAGCACTTCAACTTGGTAGTTCACTTAAATGAATAATTTATCTGACTCAAGCACTTGAACTTGGTCAGGATATATTGGGTTGTGTCAAGGCAGTAACACCAAGACAGCAGTTGGTATAACGCAAGCACTTGGAACTTGGTTATAGCGGAGAAGAGAAAAAATAACAACCGTTTCTTTTGATTGAATTATTAATTCTACTTTTATTGGTATTACATTAAAGTCTTAAATACTATTTTTTTGCTGATTAATACTAAATACTAATTAATACTAAATATTAATAGTAATAATACAAATATCAAAGAATTTCTTGGTAAGCAATTACATTTGGTGTGAATTGTTACCTGAGCCTTTTGTTTTGCGTCAGTTCAATGTTAAGTTTTCGGCGCGTGTGCCATAACTTCAGCAGAAACATGAGATACCCAGGCAATGCAAAAAATATAAGCAAAAATGTGATACAAAATAAAATTCAATGAACGGCATGTAATATTAAGCGGTAGTTCAAGGTTGTTATTAAAATTAAATTTTGAAGAAA
The DNA here is from genome assembly GCA_916610165.2 of Gymnosoma rotundatum. Lineage (NCBI taxonomy): Eukaryota > Metazoa > Arthropoda > Insecta > Diptera > Tachinidae > Gymnosoma > Gymnosoma rotundatum. The sequence continues at coordinate 140,734,589 of OU744336.1, read as the reverse complement.
ACAAAATTGTAATTTAATGACAATAGTTTTTTTTGTTGTTTTATAAATTTCACATTAAAATATAAGTTAAAATAAAAATGCATGAGCAGCGATTTAAGGTTGTCGTCACAATTAATGAATTTATTGCAGGCATGTGTGTACGTAAGTATGAATGCATATTTATACAAATATATTTACGTGCACACGAAGTTAACTGTGAAGGCTTGAACATCCACCCGGCCGTTGAGTCATGCTCAACAAAATTCCAAAGACGCCAACCTTACATTGCTCTCATTGCTAGCACTTAAGTTACTGAGACTTCAAATTCTGGAGTGGTCCTAAATTTGCGTGTGGCTGGACGTGGTGTCTGTTGATTTGAGTTACTTCTTTTGCATTGTATCCTTTTCCATGCAATTGTAATGCTGATTATGAGTGCGAGCAGGAGGGCAGCATACGCAATGGCTCCATGGTGATATTGTATGTGTTTAATTTGGGATGGGAAATCTGAAACCACTTGTTGATGCAGTTTGCTCTGTATCTCGGAGATATTCTTAACTTGGTCGACGTAGGATTTGATGTGCATTTTTTCAATTAGGACCTCTTCTGGATCAACGGTGTCACTCAGGTTGGTAGTCACGGTGTATGATGTTTGGAGATCCGTGGTGAAGATTTCATGGCCTGTGAGGGTGATAGAATTGATTTTGATTGTGCAATCTGGGGCTATTTTTAGGAGACCAGATCCCTCTAGGCTTAGCTGTAATTTTTGTTGTCCGCACACGGCGCTTGCTCGGGAAGGCTGATGCATGGTATATAACCATTGATTACCGGATTCCAGCTGTTTTAGTGCCATGATGTCCAAAACGGGTCTGATATTGCAATGCGTTTGGGTGCTATTGATGAGAAGGGAAAGCTCGCATAAGCACTTGCCAGCATTTGCGTTAAATTTTGATTGCATGTGCTGGCATAGGACTTCGTCCCTTTTAATAATCGTGCATGAGGTCCGCTGCCGTTCGGTCAATACAAAATATTGGTCCTTGTGAGCGTTTATGGCTAGAAAGTCGGCGCAGGGTGGTATCGCAAGCGTTTTGTTGTTTATGTGAGCGGGAATAGAGTGTGGCTTGAAAAGTTCAAATATTTCGTGATCAGCCAATGGAATGGAGATGTGAAAGATGACGTGTTCTTTTGTAACCCCACCTTTTACGTTCATGAGTTTGTAGAGCTGTAGGATGTTATCTTGGCTTACAGGCAACTCTAGAGAGCTAGGTAGGTGATTCTTAACTTGAACTAGCTAGGCTTGAAGTTGGGACGGTGACAAAAGTGTTGGGCTAATTTTCCCATGATGTGAGTCAGTTAATGCTGCTACGATTTCTGACTGAATTCGATGTAGCCTGGCTGATGCTAAAGAAAGTTGAATGGAACGGGAGATGAAAATGTTGAACAGTTTTGCTTGATACTGGTCTTTTTCGTCTTCGTGGAGCCTTGATACGAGTTGATTTAACTCACTGTCTATGTTGTTAAATTTTTGTTTGAGATTATATTCGTTTTGTTTTAGGACATTGAGAGTGGCATCTATAATTGAGGTTTGATTTAGCAGGAGTTGTTTAAGGTGAATTTCATTCTCGTTTACTGCGTTAATGGTGTTTGACATTTGCTCAGCATAATTTGAATCGAGAACTCCAAATAGTGAGTTCGCAATGTTCCCAACAATGTTGATGGCACCGCGTGTAACTCTTCTTTTAAGCAAGATGTTGTTATTTGTTAGACCTATCAGGCTAAGCTCAATTGCTTGAATAATGCTTAAACACGTCGTGTTTGAAGTTAGACGATTGCATAATTGATGCAGTGCCTTTGCCTCGTTCATGAAGGTAGCTATTTCTTTCCAATATGGTGTTAGGTTGTAGTATGATATTATATTCCATTCTGACCGAGACATGCGTGCGTTGCCAAGCCCTTCAAAGTGAAAGCCGACTTTATTTTCGAATGGCTTTGTTTCAATTTTTTCTGTGGTCGCGAGTGGAAGTAAAAGCAGAATGGTGAGGAGTGTGGCTAGAATTAGAGTGGATAATGTGCGCTTTTTCTTGGTGGGTGGTGTTTCTTCAGGTGACGGAGCTGGACACTGTATTTCTGTGTTTGGGTAGGATCCCGCATCTTGTTGAAGGTTTTTCGACTGTTCTCGCCACTTGTTTCGATATTGCAGTTCATTCAGATAGTCTCGCGACCATCTCTTCCAGAACTCATGCTTGAGCTGAGAAACTAACTTCCATCGAGTTTCTAGTTTTAGGCTTGTGGATTGAGCTCGTGCATCTATCTGGGCAGTTAGGGGTTCTCCTATTAAAAAATGGCCTGGTGTTAGAGCTCCTATGTCGTTTGGGTCATTCGACAAGGGCGAAATGGGCCTAGAATTGAGTATGGCTTCAACTTCCACTACAACCGTTTCGAGCTCTTCGTAGGTTAACGAAGCATTTCCCAAGGTTCTGACCAACAGGTATTTGGCTGATTTTACAGCTGCCTCCCAAAGGCCACCAAAGTGTGGTGCTCTTGGTGGGATGAAATTAAATTGTATGCCCTTTGTACTGCAAGCGTTCGTGATGGCTTCTTGTGCATCTGCTGAATATATTATGGTTGATAGCTCTGGCAATTTATTCTTTGCACCAACGAAGTTAGTTGCGTTGTCGCAATATAAATTTTGGCAATGTCCACGTCGAGCAATGAAACGTTTAAGTGCTCCAATGAAGGCTTCAGTAGTTAGGTCGCTGACAAGCTCCAAGTGCACTGCTTTTGTAGCAAAACAGCAAAATACGGCAATGTAAGCCTTGTGTGGTCTTTTCCCACGAATCTTGTAGTGCACCGTAATAGGGCCACAGTAGTCGACTCCAGCATTGATGAACGCACGGGACGGCGTAACCTGTGTTGGAGGCAAGTTTCCCATGACTTGCTGGAAAAGCTCTGGCTTGGCTCTGCTACATGTTGTCCATCGATGAACCGTGGCTCGTGCCATAATTTTTCCCTTAATAGGCCAAAAACGTTGTCGGACAATACCTAACAATGTCTGTATGCCACAATGTTTGTAGTCTTCATGAATCATTTGAAATATAAGTTTTGCAATGGGATCATTGTATGGAATGAGGAGTTGATGTTTGGAATCGTATGCCAGTGCAGAAGCATCAAGTCGACCGCCAACTCTAATCAACCCGTTTTCATCCAAAAAGGGCGTTAGGTTCGGAATGCTGCTAGAGCCTTGTAATTTGTTATACCTTTTGAGTTGTTTTATTTCTTCCCTGAACTCTGAGCGTTGCATCTGTGCAATTATTGGAATTAGTGCATGGTTCAGTTCTGCTGTTGATAGTAGTCTTGATGATTGCCGCAGCTGGTTTTGACATCTAGTGTGAGTAATGAATCGCAAAATGTACCCCACAATCCGCTGCAGTCGGTGGAATGAATTTTTATGATTAATTTTATAAATAAAGTCAGGTTCGGGAGTAGTAATGGCTCGCGATTCAAGCAGTTTTGTTTTCCTTTCGAGATTTGTTGGAGTACTAGAGCTAGGAGTGAACTTAGGTGGCCACAATTTCTCTATGCCATGTAAAAACAGGGGGCCATAAAACCAAATCGTACATTCTTTAAGGGCCGTTGGTGATATTCCGCGAGACAATATGTCTGCTGGGTTGCACTTGGAGTTGACGTGCCGCCATTGTTCTGGCCGAGTTTCTTCTTGAATTATTGAAATTCGATTTGCTACAAACGTGTTAAACGATGACGATGAAGAATTTATCCAATGAAGCACGATTTCTGAATCACTCCAAAACCAGGCAGGACTTGTAAGTTGGAGATCGGACTTGACTCTTGTGGCGAGTTGAGCTCCGAGAGTAGCTGCACATAATTCTAGTCGTGGTATTGTTTGGCGTTTTAGTGGGGCTACGCGGGACTTAGCACAAAGTAGGTGTACTATGATGCTGCCATCTTTGTAAACTGATCGTATGTATGACGCTGCTCCATAAGCCTTTTCGGATGCGTCTGTAAAAATATGTAGTTGTTGTGACTCTGGAATTCTTCCTTTGAATATGTGTCGTGATATTTTAAATGATTTTAAAATATTCAAGTCTGCACGAAAGTTGACCCATTTGGTGTGCAGTGACTCAGGCAATGATTGATCCCAGTCTATTTTTAGCTCCCATAATTCTTGAATAAACAGTTTGGCTGTTACTATGATGGGAGATAGAATCCCTAATGGGTCGAATAGTTTGGCTATATCTGATGTTACGGTTCTCTTAGTGATTCTTTTGCTGTTGTCCGTGTTGACCTTTACACCCAGTTTGTCGTCTTTGGGAAGCCACACAAGCCCTAAAGTTTTTATGGTGTCAGAATTTGTGCTCTCGAAGTCCAGGTTCACTTCTAAGTCCTTTTGTGGTATGTTGTGCAGAAGTTGTGGATGATTTGCACACCACTTGCGCAAGACGAAACCACCCTTTTTCATGACCCGCACGAGTTGTTCTTGCAAGGATATTGCTGTTGCTAAGCTGTCAGATCCGCCCAATCCATCATCTACGTAGAAATTTTTGGTAATAAATTGCGAAGCCAGAGAGTACTCAAGTTCGTTCTCTTTTGCCAACTGATGTAGACATTTAGTTGCCAGATATGGGGCCGATCGCGTGCCATATGTAACGGTATTGAGTTGGTAATACGTAATAGGTCTTGTGGTGTCCTTTCGCCAAATTATTAGTTGAAACTGCCGGTCCTCGGGAGCAACCAAAATCTGCCTGTACATTTTCTCAATATCCGTAGTGAAAACGAACCGCGGCATTCGAAAACGCAGGAGTATAGAAAATAGCTCGCTCTGAATTGTTGGTCCTGTATACATAAGATCGTTCAGAGAGTGCCCGGAAGACGTTTTGGACGAGGCATCAAAAACTACCCTGAGTTTAGTGGTGGAACTTTCTGGTCTCAAAATGCAATGGTGTGGGATAATATAGTTTGGCGATTTGATGGAAGCTGCATCTAGTTTTGTCATATGCCCCAATGATTCATACTCGTCCATGAATTCGCTATATTTGGCTTTCAGCTCTGGAGATTTTTGAAGCCGACGTTCTAGAGCAAGAAATCGATTGAGTGCGATTCCATGGGAGTCGCCTAAAGTGTCAGGGCTTTGATGAAATGGTAGTTTTACCACAAAATGATCTTCATGATTCTTTACAGTATTTTGTTCGAAATGCTCTTCGCATTGTCGTTCGGCAATTGACAGTGGCATTTTGATCGGTTTTACTTCATCTAATTCCCACAGTCGAGCAATGGATGTTCCAAGGTCTTCATCTGTAGTGCATACTACACATGATACATCTGTTGAGGGTTCGTTCTGTATCTTGCCTGCTACGATCCAGCCTAATGTTGTGTTCTGTAAAGTAGGCAGTAGTGGTGACAATGTGATTTGTCCAATTGAAAGTAGTTGGTGATAATGTTCTGCACCCAGCAATAGGTCAATTTTATCTGGTCGATTAAATGTAGGATCAGCTAACGTTATGTTTTTTGGGATACGCCATTTGTTAGTCTCGATAAATTGGGATGGTTGTGGTGCGATTATGCGAGGTAGAACAAGTGCCTCAAGACGAGTTGAGAACCCACTAATTCGAGAATGCAAAGCAACATTCACTCGATGTTGTGAATTTGTAGCGGAGCTTCCGATTCCATTGATGTTTACTGCTGTTGCCTGTCTTGGAATATTAAGTCGTTTTACCAGGCGATCGGTTATAAGATTCACTTGAGAACCTGAGTCTAGTAAAGCACGGCATTCAACTTCTGTTGCATTTGCTTTGATTTTTACCAGGACTGTGCTGAGAAGCACATATGAGTTCTGTGATTCCATATTCGAGGTTGCTAGTGATGCTGCTTCTGGAAGGCTACTTGTCCTTTTACTGACAGGGGCTTCGTCTACTTTTGACGAGTTTGGTTGATGTGCCTTGTTAGTGTTTGATTTTTGCTTCGGTGGCTGATTGCCAGTCTCCAGGTGGAGCAATGAGTTATGTTTGTTATTGCATTTCATGCATGATCCTGATTTACATGTTTTTGCAGTGTGCCCTGCTCGCAGGCAGTTTGTGCATAGATTATGTTTCCGAACGTACTGAAGGCGATTTGGTGGTGATAGCTTTTGGAATTTTGGGCACCGATACAGTTGATGATAAACGTTTTTGCAAAGTGTACAAGACAACTCTGTATGATTGGTTGCAGTGGTGGAAACGTATACTTTTGATGGCCTTTCTTTATGAATCATTGCTTCCATGGATTGAAAGCGACCTTCTAGAAATGTGAGTAGACCTTTAATTGTTTGCACCACCTTTGGATTGGTGATAGACCTTTCGTATAAAACATGAGTGCTTCGGTCTAGCTTTTTCACCAATACGTGAAGAAGCATGGGGTCCCAAGATGAGGTTTCAATCCCGATATTGTTTAATGCATGTAGAGATTCTTGAGTTGTATCATGGAGTTGTTTAATCGAAGCTGCTGATGGTCCCACATTGGGTTGATCCAATAGTTGCTGTACAATAGTAGTGACCAGAACTCGTTGATTGTTGTATCGGTCTTGTAGTAGATTCCAGGCGGTAGCGTAGTTATCGGCTGTGGCTGTGAGATGACTTATCAATTTCTCAGCTTCACCCCCTAAGTTTGACTTCAGGTACCACATTTTCTGTACCGTCGGGATTTGCTGGTTGTCAACCAGATGTGTGAACAAATCGTGAAAGGATTGCCACTGCAGATAGTCTCCGTTGAACCTTGGAATTATGACCTTGGGCAGTGGCAAAATGTTGGTATATGTAGATTGAACCGCTTGCTCCTGTGGGCGAGTGGACAACTTGAAATTTTCAATGATTGATTTTTCCAGTTCGTTGTAGGCGTTGATATCATACCCTTCCTTTATTGGGTCAGGGTTTGTTTCCCATATGGAGAAATGTAAATTTTGAATTTCATTCCACAGTTTTTCTTTGAGCTGCATGTTAGATTCGGTAGGGTCTATGGCTAATAGCCGCCTTAATGATGACATCATAACACTTTGTCTTCTTATTGCGGAATTGGAGGATGCAGGAGAGGTCCTTGCCTGCACTATAGGTTTTTCGATGGTGGGCTCATCAGTGTTGGATACTGTAGTCATGGCCAATGTGAATATTTCCCTGTATTTCGTGACAATTTCTTCGATCTTCTTGTAGTAGTTGTCAGTGAAGTATTTATGATCCAGTGGAGGATCCTCAAGACACCGGATTTTGTTATCGGTGCATTCAAATTCATCCCAAGCTGTGTCTAATCTTCGGATTCTTTCTTCGTAATAAGCTGCAGTTTTCCTTGGCGCTGGGTCCTTTTTGTAGTTTCTGATAATTGCCTCTATAAGCTCTCCTGTAGCTCGTTGGGAATTGGTCAACTTGTCCATCGATTCCATCCCTGCCGTAATCACGTCGGGGTCACCAGAATGTATTGATTCAGCTCGTCTGCTGATCGTTGTGTTCTACCGCAAGCACTTCAACTTGGTAGTTCACTTAAATGAATAATTTATCTGACTCAAGCACTTGAACTTGGTCAGGATATATTGGGTTGTGTCAAGGCAGTAACACCAAGACAGCAGTTGGTATAACGCAAGCACTTGGAACTTGGTTATAGCGGAGAAGAGAAAAAATAACAACCGTTTCTTTTGATTGAATTATTAATTCTACTTTTATTGGTATTACATTAAAGTCTTAAATACTATTTTTTTGCTGATTAATACTAAATACTAATTAATACTAAATATTAATAGTAATAATACAAATATCAAAGAATTTCTTGGTAAGCAATTACATTTGGTGTGAATTGTTACCTGAGCCTTTTGTTTTGCGTCAGTTCAATGTTAAGTTTTCGGCGCGTGTGCCATAACTTCAGCAGAAACATGAGATACCCAGGCAATGCAAAAAATATAAGCAAAAATGTGATACAAAATAAAATTCAATGAACGGCATGTAACATTAAGCGGTAGTTCAAGGTTGTTATTAAAATTAAATTTTGAAGAAAACAAAATTGTAATTTAATGACAATAGTTTTTTTTGTTGTTTTATAAATTTCACATTAAAATATAAGTTAAAATAAAAATGCATGAGCAGCGATTTAAGGTTGTCGTCACAATTAATGAATTTATTGCAGGCATGTGTGTACGTAAGTATGTATGCATATTTATACAAATATATTTACGTGCACACGAAGTTAACTGTGAAGGCTTGAACAAATAATAATAATAATAATAATAATAATAATAAAAATAATAATAATAAAAATAATAATAATAATAATAATAATAATAATAATAATAATAATAATAATAATAATAATAATAATAATAATAATAACAATAATAATAATAATAATAATAATATTAATAATAATAATAATAATAATAATAATAATAATAATAATAATAATAATAATAATAATAATAATAATAACAATAATAATAATAATAAAATTAATAATAATAATAATAATAATAATAATAATAATAATAATAATATTAATAATATTATTAATAATATATACAATTAAATAAAATAAAATCACATACAAAAAAGTTTAAAATAATTCGCATTTCCTTTTTGCGAAAAACTATTATCAGTAACATTCTTTTATGATTTTTTTCTTGCATCTTCAAAGTTTTGCACCAAGGTACTTTTCATTGCATTGAACTATATTTAATAAGGAAAAGGTGCAGGAAATATCATTTTACTGGGAGATACTTTTTAATGAAGTTAGAAAATATAGAAAAAAAATTTTTTCTTTGCCGACTACTGTGCCGTGCCTTGTTAACATGTTTACTTTATTGCATTTGATTTGATTTCAAAAATAAAAATAAAAAAGCAAACAATAAAACACTTTTAATTGCTTTCATGACTAACTGACAGTTGTCACAAACATGAGAAATATGTATGGTAATGGAAAAAGGACAGAATAACAGGAAAAAATAAAGGCAAACGCAGACTTAATTTTGAGCAACAAGTCATGGATAATGGAAATAAAACCGAAAAAAGTTTTTTTTTGTCTTCATAAGTAAGTTGAATAGATGTTGCTTGAAGCGATTGGCTAGGTATATACAAACAATTTCTCACAAAGGATGTTATGATCAGGAAAGTGCCTTATAGTAGTCTATAATCATAACGTTTTACTTTTCTGGACTCAACACAAATATGAAACAAATTTATTCGTTTGATTTTAGTCATATATTAGAATTTTTGGAGATTAACAATATGTTACTCAATTTACTAAATTATATTCCATACTTTAAAAAATAACAAGTAATATTACAAATGTAGTGTATAAAAATTTCAATTTAATCTCCTTTATAAATTTAGATGCTGTCTGGTCCAAATATATTATATATGGTTATTTATATTTGGTAATTCTTTGCCATTGCAATGCATTGTTATATAGCAAAATGAACTTTTTAACATTTACGTGGCAAAAGACAAAGAGAAAACTGTTTAAAATGCAAATAAAAATACAAAACTGCACAACGAACATTCATTTATGTTGGAATCCCAAAAGGACTGAAATATAGAGGTATACTAGGATGGTCGTTCGATAAGTTTTAATTAGAAAAATTCTCATAGTTTTTTTTATATGTCTAAGTTCTTGTTTTAAGAAAGAAACAAAAATAAATTAGTGAATTAACTATTATTGCGTTAAAAAAAGACGAAAGTGTTAAATAAGGAGAAAAAATCAAATTTTAATTTTACAACTGTACTTTACATTCAATCTTAAAGCTGTTACAGTAATTTAATTGACAACTTCGCTGCGCCAGTGATTTCAGTTTTACATTTTTAAGAAGGGTGATATAGTATAAATTTACTTTATTTACATTACTAAACTAAACTGTTTAAATTTGATTTGATGGTAAAATATTATAGTAATCATTCGGCTAAACAGTTCATCGGGAGTAAAGCTACGCTAACAGAATGTTGTTAGTCTTTTACTAATTAGTAGTAAAAAAGACGCTTGACAAGGTTGCAATCCCATCGACAGCTTTCTTACTAGTGGTTTAAAAAAATAACAAAAACAATAATAAACATATCTTAAAACTTATAAAAAAATATCGTGACGTGCATGATTTTAGTTCCGTAAACAAAAATCTGTTAGAGAAATGAGAGAACTTTAAGGCATTTTAAATTTCAAAACGTTGATCTCTGCTTTTCCCCATTGCACTTTCTACTTATTGAAAATGCTACAATATTTACATAACATCTATTGCTAACTAATTACAAAAGACTCGAGCTGATAACACTGAACCTCCAGTCTATTTGATATTACAAAGTTGGGTTGCATCCTGTATTGGACACTACAGAGCTGTTCTTTAGCATTAAATAAAAAATACACTCTTTTTATTTGTGACATAGTCGAAGCTCAGAAGCACATAAAATGCACCTACTCTTTATAGTTTTTAGATAACACCCCATTAAATATTCTAGATTGTGATCAAGTTGTATAAAAACAAACCATCATTCAACAGTCATATAAATATTTTATGTTTTATTGGCAAAACGAAATGAATTAAAAGTTTAAGCACTTGAGTGAGGTTTTACAGATGGATCTTACGTGATCGATTTTTGATACTTGAATATAAAGAAACATTCTAAAATAAATTTATTCACATGTTCTTCAGCCTCCAGAAGATATCCGCATGTGTGTGAATCTTAATATCGTAAAAAGATGTTGTAGTTTGGACTTTGCTTGGAGACTTTCAAGGTGTGACCAATAACTAATACAACGAGAACCGGTAGCATGCAGAGATAGTGGTCCGCTTTGGGAAAAATATTGTATCAATGGCTTCTATTTACTGCTGGATTTCAACGGAATATGTATAGTCTAATTTGAAGTAGTCTTCGCCTCTTCGAGGAATACGAGAATGGTTCAGAGAAAAATATCCTAGTTTAGAAACTTCAATTCGTTTGACCCATTAAGATAGAAACAGTGATTCTTTTGGTTAAAGTTACCCGATGCACGTGCGAAAAAAAGTTGCATAGTCATAGTTGACAGTTTTAACTTTTCCTTAACATTACATTTCATACAGAAATTTAGGACTAGATTTTAGGTTTAACATCAGCCGAACCAGGGAGTTATTGTAAAAATTGGTATTTTTAATGATTAGTATGTATATTATTTTTATCCAGAAAAAAAATTGAAGATGTTCGAAAACCGTGGGTATTTTCATTGCTTCTCTTGCACTTATTTTCTATAACGAATTTTGAATAGGTTCTTGTTAAGTTGTAATTTTTTGGCTCATGAAAAACTAATTGAAATTCATGAAAATTTCAATTATTTTGGCTAAAGTTCATATTATTTTTAATTTCTAAAAATCTTTTTTAGAAAGAAAATTTATTTTACAAATGTATGCGAACGTTTTCCACAGAAAACAAGAAAAATAAGACGCTAGCAAAATGAAATGCTGCAATTTCTTGACCGCTACTACCTTCATCATCATTCTTCGCATCTATCTACCTTAGTCGTGTATTTTATAAACATCATCTATTTAACCAACTAACTTTGTAAAAAAAAAGAAAAAAATTATTGAAAAACAAAAACCTTAATATCGAATTTTCACAGGTTTTAATGGCAATGGCAAGCCAATGTTAAAATCATGCGTTTTTCCCTAAACCAGTTCATTTTAAGCAGAAAATATGAATAACCTACCTCATTTCCATTTCTTTTTGTGTTTTGTATCAGAGTGCTTTGAGTAGAGCGAAGAGAATAATCGAGCTGTTTTAAATTTAACAGGTAAGAATGCTATATTCGGCTATGCCGAATCTTATACACCCTTTACCATCTATGTTAAACTAGTTTAGTGAAGTAACTCCAATCAAAGAAGCAAATATTGCTGTAACAGAGATTTAAAAAAAAAAACAAAAAAAATTAGTACTGCATATATATGATTTTACATAAAATGCTGTCAGCTTTTAATGGATTAATTTAATTTAGTATTTTCTTAAAGATCTCTTCAAAAGCTTTAAAATGATATCTATATTTATATTTTGAAAAAATTTGAAAATTTCAGAGGCCTGTTACTCGGAAAATATGGGGTCATATGTGAATATTTCAGAAATTTTAAACAAAACGACAAACTTAGTTAATCTTTTTCTACTTTTTGGGCTGAAGGGTATAAAAAACAAATGCCAATTTTTATAGACTTTCTTTCACAGCTTGTATATACAGTCCTAACCTCTAAAAGTAAATAATGTGGCCAGAAAACACATGAAAAAAATTCTGATTTTGAATTTTTGTTTTTATTTTAATAGCTATGCTTATAGATTTAAAAACAGTTCATAATTTTAAAAATCAAAGCGTGTTCCCATATAACATACATGTTTTTTACGTCTTTTATGAACCAGAAAGGGGACCACTTTAAAATCTAAAAAAACTGCGTATTACTATAGATTACAGTAGCAAAAAGTTAAAGAAATCTAAAAATTAAAGGGTGTCCCCATAGGTATCGTAAATTTACCTAGGCCCGTTATCATATGAACCATTATAGAATATCAATTACTATGATCGTTATACTAAGAAGTAAAAATATTCAAAATTATAAATTAAAGGGTGCTCCATTAGTACATTTAATTTCATGTATATGGCCATGCTTTTGAACAGTTGTAGACAAGCGATTGGAATGTAAAAACTACCTGTATTGCTTACTCCGCTTTAACAAGATTAGAATTAAAATAGAGAAATTAAAGGGTATTCCCATTATTGATCTTATTTTAGCAATATGGCCATCGTTACATGCAAACACATGAAAATATGAAAAATCTTGAACCGTTACAGACAGCAAGAATACAAATTGAATTTAAAATTTTAAATGGTACCCCTATAGTTGATGTAATTTTATGTATATGGTCAAACTGTTGTACATAGAGGGTGGTAGTTTTCTAACTGTATTTTTAAGTCCGGTATTACAATTAGTATAAAATTTTAAGTTAATTAAAGGTTGTCCCAATAGACTTTTGAACCGTTATAGGCAAATAGTGAAATCTGTTTTGAAGTAGGTTCTTTTGCAAGAATTATTATATAAAAGTTGGTGGCAAGAACTGTAAAGAGATTCAAACTGATCTGTTTTTTCTTTACTAAATCCAATTCGGTTAATTGGGAATTGCAACTAAACTCATTTAGCACATAATTATTGAGACCCAAATATTTATAGATGAAAGGTAAGTTAAAATAATAAATGAAAATAATTTAAGAACTTTGATGTTGAATGAAAATGAGAAAAATTGTAAATGCTAAAAAACGGTTTGTATCGTATATATATATATGATCTTATTTCCAAAATTTATTATATAAATAATAGTAAATGTAAAAACATCAAATTCTTTTATTTAATTCACATTAATATTTTATAGTGTGTCTCCAATCACTTTTTAAATAAATAGGAGAACAACATTCGTTTAATATTTCTAACGTAATTCCAATAATATTCACAACCGACAAAATTCTATTGGTAACGTATTCGGATGCCATAACGAATCTCTTTGCTCTGCATCAATCGAAAACGCAAAATGTAAATTCAATGGCTTTAACATCTTTCAAAATATATTAGCCTACTTGAAACTGAAAGTTTGTTTAAAAAATAAGGATAACGTTCCATTTCTGGCTTCGGGTAAATAAAGTTTACTTTCTATCGCCTCTACAATACTTCATTTAAAAGAAGGTACTACAGTTCATAAGTTGGCATTACCACCTCAGTGATAATTCTCTTTATAAAAATAACAAAATACATAGTTGCAAATTTCTGAAACTACCCACGATTTAAAAATTTATATATAAACATCGCACTAAAATTGTTAGATATACCGGTGTGCTACTGACTCAAATACCCACAGTAACATAAAGTTCATTGTTTAAAAATAAAATGTATGCTTAGATGCACACAATTAAACATACACCATAAATTTTATAGTAATACAGAGTTATGAACACATGTTAACACATCTACACATACATGTACAAACATTTAGGATGTCTAGTATAAATTTTCTTATATGAACTTGTTTCATGAAAATTGTATGTAATAATAAAGGTGAGGTCCAAAGCAAGATGAAAGTGATATTGTGCTAAGAAAAAAGAACAATATAAAAGGACAGCAAATTTGTAGATAAAAAACGTAACCTTTTTTCAGCGCTTGTTTCAGAATGTGACTTGTTAAACATTATTTTTTTTTGTCTTTGCAATGTAAGATAAAAATTTTACAAATTACGATGGGTTGCAATATTTTCAGTATTATTTGTAAGAAAAGTGATTCTATGATAAAATTTTATTTAAAACTAAAATAATTTCTTGTGTAAAAATGAGGATAATGATGATTTTATGAGAGTTAACATTATTTTTCTTAAACAGCAAAGCAACAAAAGAAAACGAAAAGTGTTGGCACAGTTCTAAAAGAAAGGAAAAGTTAATATGGAACTTAAACAATGAAAATATAAGAGAAATGCTGTGAATAGAAATTAAAAAATATTTTATTTTTATTTATTATTTTTTTGTTTTGTTTATGAATGTAAGTGTTTTTTGTTATTCGTTTTAAGGAAAATAAATAAATAGTTCTTTCAGTAAGTTGTTGATTAATATATGTTTTATTATTTGATTTATACTTTTATGTGAAAGACAGATATTAATTTTTGTTTAATTATTCCCAAGGCGGCACTTTAATCTAGTTAGCCTGACATGAATTATATATCGATGTCTAATATGCGTATCATGGCGAAATCATGTACTAGATGGTGGCAGTAGCGAATTTATATATTACCGCAGTTGCAGAAAATGTCAAACTCCATATATATAAAAAATCAGCATCAATTTTTTTTTTCCTGCAATGGCGAAAATTTATAAGGTACATAATTTCCCATTGATGTGTATGATTTTCTTCGTTAGTTACTATTGCCTTTGAAACGTTTTTTACTCTAATTTAATTTGTATTTTTGAATATTTTTACATACATACATTGAACAAACGCATTTTTTACTATAATAAACAGTTTTCTCAAAATATAATTATGTGCGCTAAAATTTTTATAGGGACCTAAATAATCGTAATTTTTCCGCTTTTGTCAGCAATATAGTTATTTAACTTATTTTGTTAAATTAGTATGGAATGGTTAGGAGGGAAAGCAATGCGTCCAAAGGAATAAGAATATATGAAATGCCAAACCTTCTAGCGTTGGCAGATCCGGTAGGTGCTAACTCAGTTGGTTTATTTTCTGGGCCGTGGAACAATATCTATGTCTTATTCTGCAAATGCTTACAATGGCTGAGTCTATGCGATAAGATTTTTTAACTTAAATTCCTAACATCACTTTCAAATCAAAAGCAACTTAAGTGAGAGCTTCAAAATATAAAAATTTTATTTAAAAAGTTGAA
This sequence comes from Gymnosoma rotundatum, assembly GCA_916610165.2. Taxonomy (NCBI): domain Eukaryota; kingdom Metazoa; phylum Arthropoda; class Insecta; order Diptera; family Tachinidae; genus Gymnosoma; species Gymnosoma rotundatum. The sequence goes on along the minus strand of OU744336.1, from coordinate 140,719,212 downwards.
ACAATTAAACATGGGATTTAAAATGGATTATGTTAGTATGTTACATATTTTGTGATTTTAAACCCATAGAAATTCTAAGAAAGTACTTAGGCAACAAATTTCCTAGTTTTAATTAGTTTTCCTACCGATTTAACTGACCCTATAACTTTATAAATATAGACGGTCTCATTACTTCTCAACAATGCGTATTTTTATGTTAATCAGGTTTTGAAATTTGGTGCTAAAAAGAGGGGTTACATTTGATAAAAGTCCAGGAAATGTTACAAGTGTTAAGAAGCTTTGATATGAAAGCTTATAAAAAACAAAAATAAAATCCTCATTGAAAGTGTTTAAAATTTTCAATCGTCAGGTACTTTGTGTTCCGCGTATTTTTAGACATTTTGTAGACCGAGATGCGAGTACATTTAATAAGATTTGATATCGATTCAACAAATATTTTTTTTATTAAAGTCTATGGTGATTTCAAAAAACTTATATAATTGGTTTTTTAACGAAAACTTTCTTTCAGAAACAAAATAAAACAAAAAATTTAAACGAAGATATTTAAAATGTTTATTGTATTACAAAGAGAAAAGTTCGGCAATTATGAATAAGAATTATAACTGGCAAATGTCCATTACGACCATGCAAACAGGTGTCTCGATTTTTTGACGGGTCTATTACGTATATCGGCATAGATTTTGAGTTTTAAGGCTACGTCGATTGGATTGGCTTTGTATAGACAATGTCTTTAGCAAAGCTCAAAAAAAAAAATAATAAATAAATAAATAAAATAAAATCCAGTGGCGTTACATCACACGATCTAGTTGGGCACTTAACAGCTGATTTTTGTGAAAATATGCAATCGGAGAATTGGGTCTCCAATAATAGGCCAAAATTGAGTTGTTTATATCTCGCGATAACGTGATCCTATCATCGTTACCGCATTTTCTGCCTCATCTTCGGAAAAAAACGTCCCAATCACGCCTCTAGATCACCTAGTGCACAATGCAATTTTTCAAGTGAAGCATGCAAAGGCTTCTCGATAATCACTTTAGGATTTTGAGAAGCCCACGCGCGACAATTTTGGTTATTTACATACGAGTAAAAAGGGCTTTCGACTGAAAAAATTATTTTTTCAGAAAAACAAGCGGTTTGTTCCGCAATGAATTGAAATAATCTACGGTGATGTAGATAGTCGTTGGGCTGAAATTCCTGCACCAGTTGAATCTTGTAAGGCTTTAAAGCCAAATCCCTACGCAAAATTCGCCATGGGCTGGTTTTGGATAAACCCAATTGTTGACAACGTCTTAGAATTCACAAGTTTTTATATCATTCAACACTATGGCTCACGACTGCGATGTTTTTAGGTGAACGAACCTCTTGAATACACGTTTGTATTTGCACATTATTTATCGAGTCTGTCGTCTCAAATTAAACGACGAAATTCTTAATAGCTGTTTCGGGATTTTTTTTCTTTGAAACATTATTTTTATAATATCCAAAAATATTTCGTATTCTTAATGAAGAAAACTAGTCTACTTTGGTTTAAAGCTTAGGAAGGTCTTTCCAATAATTTGACATCTCCTTGTCTTATTAACTTAACATATGTCTGAAAATAATGTGTCTATCATATAGAACGGTTCACCTTCAATAATCTGTTCCTAATAATTAATAACACTGTGAATGAGGCCTTGTTTTAACAACCAGTAGAGTAATAAAACAAAATTCGATAAAAGTTTGGCTAGAGGAAATATATCATTTATCTAGCGTTAAAGACTTGCCCAAGAAATTCTTTGATTTATAGTTTTTTTTGTGTGAGTAATGTTTTTCTATAACAGCCAAAACTACTTGATTATACAACCATATAAAGAAGGCATGAGACTGTGTTTTTCCCGTACATGACTCACTTGTACGTGAGCTGCAGATAGAGAAAGCTAAAAGATTAAAAAAAAAAGTTTTGGAAGCCAATTAAAGTTGAAACAAATTTTAAAGTTACAAATAAAATTAAAACCTCTTTTGTCAAAACAAGTCTAATAAAAACATTGTTTTATGAAATAAATTGCGGTTATAATTATTAAAATAGAACTGTTGATCCAGTTTCGTTATTTTTAATTTTTGTAATGGACATTCTCTACTATAATAAGAAAATATTATAAACGTCTACGAAAACTACTTGACATATAATGTGTTGTACTTTACGCTTTTTTCCTATTTCGTATAAACAACTCCACTTTTACTGCCTAATAGTTGCATTTAAAAAAAGAAATGTCGAGTCATTATGTCAAAAAAAGAAAATAAGGAAACATTAGTTCTCCTTCAGCTGTCGGAAATACTTTTAAGAATTTTTGACAGTCATCATTTTTATAAACAGCATTATTTCCTTTCTATTTTTTTTTCTGTAATTTCAAGCATCAATGTTGGTTGTTCTATTATATGTTTTACGAAAATTATGTGAATTCGGTTCATAACGGAAATTTAACAAAAGCGGAAACAATGAAATCAAAGTGACAATAAAACTTCTGTGTGTTATGATACTCATTACTTTTAAACTTTTTTTTAGAATTTGTATGTTTATGCGCTGCCATTATTGTTACATATGCTTATGTTTTGCCTCTTTTTATAACAAAGAAAAATTGCCTTTGTTTAACATGCTCGTAAGCGTACTACATGATTTAACAAAAAAAATCTTTATTTTTCTCAACTATTTTATGTTAAAAAAACCTGTTTATTGTTTGTAAAATATACAACATTTAGGATAAAGAAAGAAAAATCTTTTTTAAATGTTTTGTTGTTTCAAAAGTAAAAGTGATATAATTTTATTTTATGAAAAGATATATTTATATTTTCTTTAAAGTGTCTTTCTGCTTTTACGACAATGACTCAATGTATACATACAAGAAAGTTATATTAAAGTTACGGACGTAACAAACACTTTCTTGTGTTGTCTCTCAAACAATAAAAATGTTTGCACGAGTTCTTCAAAAAATCGGAAAATTGTATGTAAAAGTTTAATTAAAAAAATTTAGTTTTTATTAAATTAGTATTTGAACTGTGAATATTATAAATAAATTGAAATTATTTTCGCTTTATTAAAAGATGAAATACAGAGAGAACAGTGAAGAAATACGTTCGCTTTTGTGTAAATTTCGTCTAAATAAATAAATATTGATATGAATATATCTCGTATTCTTATTTACAAAGTGAGTTGGTTAAATAGATGATGTTTATAAATTACACAACTAAGGTAGATAGATGCAAAGAATGCTAATGAAGGATGTAGCGGTCTAGAAAGTGCAGCATTACATTCTGCTAGAGTCTAATTTTTCTTGTTTTTTTTGGAACGTCCGAATGCATTTTTTTAATAAATTTTCTTTCTAAAGAGATTTTTAGAAATTGAAAATAAATAAACTTATGCCAAAATAATTTCAATTCATTTAAACAAAACTATAATACTCTATTTCTAAGGTTAAGGTTCAATTAGATGTTCTATACAATAACGCCATAGCGTTACCATGATCATAAACGTAATCATATATTTACTGCCAGTGAATAGCAGCCTCCTAGCCATAAGCCGTTTCTTAAAAAAGCAGAGCTACAAAAAACATAAACTAAAACTTATCAAAACAATGCAGCGAACGTGAAAAATAAAAACAAAATAAACATAATACCTAAATTCAATAGTCAACTGTATATGGGTATGGTAAGAAATCAAAATTTATTTTTTTTTATATATTATCATTGCGTAATATAAAAAGCCCTTTATGGCCAAAATACATATAACAATTCAGAATAATTAAATTTATTTTGTAGAAAACCCTAAACTCAAATTACTTTAATTTATAATTATAAATGCTTTAGGATAAAAAAAAAAAAATTAAGGTAGTCCAGCATCAGGACTGGAAGTATAATACGTCCAAAGCAAATTACTGTGGTAATGGTTGATAAGTTTTCCGAGATACAAAGATAAAGAAAAGGAAAATCCTCTCAAGTCATTTGGCAAACAGTTCCAGAAATGAGCCACTGTAATCAGGAATGACTTCTGAAAAACTAAACCATTAATAGGCGGATGAATAATTGACAATTCCTAGTAGAATGCAAGAAAGTAAACCTCTGTACTGAAAACTGTGGTGTACACTTCTTGATTATATTAAAGCAATACCAGAGATATCTTATAGTTACAAAGTGATCAAAAGAACATTTCAAAAACTATTGACATACGGCTTTATGTGGTTATAACGTCCACTTCCATGTTGGCCATTAACAGGATTTCGATGTCTTATGTCAAACACAAATCTTACAATTTTATTAATCAGAAGTTTTATTTTATTAATATTGTTAACTTATGTCTATGGTTACGATTATGGCGATGGCTACATGGCATGTCATCAATAATCAAATACAGTTGCCGTATTCACAAGCTCTGCTAAGGTGTAGGTAGTATTGCATACTACCTTTTGTTTACTTCTTTGTGAACAACCATTGTATCAGTGTGCCATTGTATATTGTACTTCATACGTCAAAAAGTAAATAAGAAGAAGAAAAGTGCTATTCATCATTTGTTATTTATAAGCCAAATGGGGAAGAAAACAGAAAAAAGTAAATAAATAATTTTTTTGTGTGAGGATGAAATTCAAGACATTTTTAGGATGAACATAAAAATCTTGCTCTCCAGTCGCACAATTATACATTTAGGGCTACCAAAATCATCATTATGGCATAATCGGGTTTTAAGATATTTTGATGAAAACAGATTTCTTCATATGATACGACTACGGCCAGAGGAATTTGCCTATATATTCTACCTTATAAAAAATGACGATGTTTTTCACACAATTGGCAAAAGGCTCCAACTACGCATTGACTTGCAGCTTAAAATTGTACTTTACTGCTTGGGATCTTCAGGAAATGGTGCTTGTGTTCGTAAGGTAGCATCTCTTTTTGGTATAGGTGATGGCGGTACCATACAAAATATTAGAAATCAAGTCATTAAAGCAATATTAAATCATAAAGAACAGTTTTTATATTGGCAACTTTCAACTTTCAACTTCAACTTTTTAATAAATCAGTCAAATCAATAAATTAAATAAATAAAACTAATAAAAATATCTTTTAATTCAATTTAATATAATTCACACATGAACACAAAAATAATAATTCATTTAAACATAAAACATTTAAACAAATACAACGTTTGAAAAACATATGAAAAAAAGTACTAAGTGTTGTATCGCATGTTTGCATGAAAATTACCAACAACACAGCTAGCACCGTTGTATTTTGTTAGCACTTAGCACGTACTAGGGGGCTTGTGAATAGGGCAAGTGTTTCCCATAACGTTGGTTTGAACAACTTTTTCCTATTATTATGGTTATGACACGTCTAATTAACCCTTTTGTGCTTAAATTAACATTATTTTTTTAACGGACTTATTGAAATTTGCTCAATATGCAGCGCTACATCATTGATCAGCATTCTTCGCATCTATCTACCTAAGGTTGTACACATTGTAAACATCAACAATCTAACTTTGTATAGTCTAACCAAACTAATATTGATATGAATACTACTCGAAAGTCATAGTATGAACTGATTAGTTAGTTTATGTTTGTCTGATCCAGTGCGCTTTTTACAACTGTATCTTGTAAGTAAAAAAATAAAAATTTGAAAATATTTTCAGCACTTTTTTCCAGAGCACAAATTATGTTTAATAAGAAAATATTAAATCAAGATAAAGACAATGTTGAATGTAATATTTTACGTAAAAATAATAGTTATTGCAATCATGTACGGAAAAATAATTTTGGACAAATTGAGGGTTTATTTCATGACATATCAAACTGTAACTAACTTTTTGGTTGATGCAATTATTTATTTAATTACAAAATTACTTTTGTTTTTTAATTAAGTATTTATTTGAAAGAATTAATTATTTAACTAAATATGAATCTGAAGCCAAATGGAATCTGTAATAGGGGTAAATAAGATAATTTTTACTTAAAATTCTTTAAATGTATTATTATTAATAGCTGAAATAGTTTATAAAATTTCCTTAAATTATTACAAGTTTTTCAGAACTGGCTAAGAAAATTTAGTTTTTTATCCCTATTGCATATTTTTGTCAATATAAATTGAAATATTTCTAACCCATATGATACTAATGCACCCCTTACTAATAAGCTTGCCCTCATAAAACAAAAATTTATTGTAATACGTAACTCCTTAAGAACCAAGATGATACAGATTTTGCAATCTACTCACATACATTGTCTTACTTATGTGCAATTTAAACATATTTTATTTTTTTTATCGCAGCCATTAGATTCAGTTGAAGTAGAAAATTATGTTTTTTATTTATTCATTATACTTAGGGTTAGTCTAACATTTTATCACGTACCATTTTTAATATTTATGACATGTGGCTGGTTGTCATTATCTAAATTGTGTGTTCAAACTTACAAATTTCTTCTCTTTCTTATGTGTCTTTATTATAAAGAATATTTTATTTGTATAGAAAAATGTTTTCAAGTAAACATAAGTTTGTTTGTACTGTTAGCATTCATTTTTAGTTTCTATAAATAGACATCAAACAAAATATGCTATTTCTGTGTCAAGGGTAGAAAGAAAACAACATTTTACACCAACCCCAATGACTTCAATTACAAAATAATTTTCAGCATTTTTGCACTTTTAGTTTTTGCCTAGATATTCGTTTCTCTAGATCAGTTGTGACCGTAGTAATTTATATTAAGGCAAGGATGCCTGCTAAAGAAGAAAACAAAGAAAAAAATATATAAAATTTATTGCTTTAGAAAACTAACTAATCATACCCTACTGACAACATTAACTGTTTATTATTGCTTAAATTATGAAATCTTGAAAATTTTTTGAGATATAAAAAAAGTTGAAATTAGAATGAACTTTATATTGAATGTGAGGACAGATCAAGAAATACGTGGCTCTTTTTTAAAACTATATGTATTTATTTTTCAAAATATCTTATTTTATTTAAAATTAAATTTGGCCTAACGAAGTCTCCGTTGTTTTCTGTTTTTATTTATTAATTTTTAAGTAAAACTAAAATATTTTGTTTTTTTTATATTTTTCTGTAAAATTCATAATAAATTTTTTGTTGTTGCACTACAAATGCGTATATAGTTTTTGTGAAGGAACTCTCAAGATCAAAGTGCACCTACTCTTACAACTATAAATAGGCACTAGTATAAAGAAATCTACGTATATAAGCTAGCTACTTCTTCGTATTTTGTTGGGTCAACATAATTTTTAGAAAGAGTATGTGCCTTCAGCTTAAATATGATGAAATGTTTCCTGACGGCCGGAGTAGAGCAATCACGGAAAGACCATTTAAACTAGCTTTACCACTGATAAACCGCTTTAGTGATTTTATTTAATTTGGAGTATTAGCATGTTTTAAAATGAACAACAAAAATATTTCTTAATTGAAACTGCTGAAACAAGAAGAAAAATAACTTTTTTTAAATATCGTGCAACTTTTATCCCTACCAAATTATTAAATCACCGATATTGATAATTAAGGGAGAAAGCACATCTCGGTGGCCAATTCGCTACCGCTTACTTAGCTCTTTTGAAGTTCTCACAAATATTTTAAATACACTAAAGATTTTTGTTCAAACAATGAAATAAAGCCAAAAATCAAAGTTTAAGCAAAAAACAACAATAATCAACAATAGTTTTATTTTTATCCATTGTATTCGGTTACCTTTTTTCGGCTATTTTTGCCGTTAGAAAATAATGATAAATAAAATATCACGAAACACTACGTTAATTTATTTTATGTTCTATACACGGGAACTTGATTTAATAATTTGGTCGGGATAATAAATAGCAAGATATTTTTAAAAATTTAATAATTTAATTCAATATTTCCATGATCTACTCTTAAAGAAAAAACAAATGTACAAGACGAGTAACAGTGAAAACGGTGAAGAAATACTTTGCCTTGTGTGTGGACTTCGTCTAACCAAATTAATATTGATATGAATAAATACTCGTATTCTTATTTACAAAGTTATTTGTTTAAATGGATGATGCTTACAGTGTACACAATCTAAGGTAAATAAAAAGAAGAATGCTGATAGCGTTCCATAAAATGCAGCATTACATTCTGCTGGTGCCTAATTGTTTTTGTTTTCTTTGAAACACGACCAGTAAAATTTTAATAAATCAAAAATTAACTTTATGTGAATTTAATTTTAATTGATTTAGAATTTTAAAACTTTCGAAATTTTTAAAGTCTTAGCATCGTTTTGTCTTTGCAGTACTTTTTTGAAAGAATGCATTTTAAATTTTTTATATTTTTCTTTAAGCCATATTTAACTTCTAGTAAAATTTGTCCAGTTTCTTAATTCTAGGGAGTACTTTGATATGGAACAAATGAAAAGAAAGAAATAATAGAAAACACTCCTGTTTGGTAGACGTTCACGAGTTCAAAGCTTTTCTGAAACCTATAATAGGCAGTATTAGTGTGGTAGTATTATAGTGTTTACTATTATGATATATGTTTGGTAGACCAAAAATATATACAGAAGTGAAACCTTCTTAGAGGCACAGAATATTGTCGTTTAAATAAGATCGTGTATATCCAGTGGAAACCGTAAAAATAAAATTTCTATTTTTTACTTACAAATTATAAAGTCCCTAATTCTGAATTATATTGTCACGAAAATAAGATCTGGCAACCCCTGTTGTTGTTGTCCTTATGAGCATGGTGAATAAGTTACTTCCACTAATGGTGTGTGCATAGAATAATACCACAATTAGGTAACAAAAGCTGAGCAACCTCAGTGGCTGCGTTGGTGGAGATGCGTACTGAAAAACGGAACATCATGAGTTCGAACTCACCCTCTGCCATTCGTACAAAGGAAAGTAACATAGGATATAATGCAATTAAAAATAAAAGAAGAGTACAAAACTACCGGAAAGGAAATGACAAATATTGTGTGTGAAGCCACGACAGATAATTTAGTGAAGACGTCTAATTTAGTATAAGAGTAACAAACAGATAACGGCAAAAACGGTTACGGTTAGCGCAGGGAAGTGTAACATCATAACAACAGTGTATGGCAGATGTGTGTTGTGGCTATTTGATAAAGGTAATAACTTGCTTGGATTAAAAGGCGTAGTGGAGTGAGTGGTCTGTGGATGGTTAAGGTTACTAAACAAGGTATCGAGTAGCTCATGTCTCGCCGGAGTAACACAGTAGTGTAGCGTGGATAGCTGCGATTGTAATAATAATGCATGCTTAGTAAATATAAGACCATGGGATTCACAAGACCGGTAGAATCAAGAAGTATAGCCAGATAAAGCCACAAAGTAAAGAATAGAGAATTTATAATGAACCACGGTGGTATTTGTAATTAAAATAATCCCTACGTTTGTCTAAAAAGAGGGAATAAACGTAACAATATTTTAAAGAGTTTTTCCTACTTATTTTCTCTTTGTTAATAAAAATTAATTTGTTAGTTTTCAACATTAACACTTTTATTTAAAATTCCTTATAAGAAGATTTATTTTATTCTGTTCTCCTCCTGTAAAAATATACATATGTTTAAGTTTGTTACCTAGAAGTTTAGTTACCTATATGGAATTTTTTTACAGTAATTAAAAAACCAGCATTCATTCTTTGATGTGTTTTGCTTCTTAGTTATTAAGAAAATTGTTTTGTTATTTTTAATTAAAAATATAATTGATTTATCAGTTATTTAATAAGAAAATTTTGTGTATAATTTTCAATAAAATATATAATTGATAGTCAGTTTAAAATTTAGTTAAATTTCAATCTAAAAACAAACAAAACATTTAATGGGTGCAAATTATTTTTTCTATGTTATATAATACAATATTGCTAAACTTTAATTAATAGATTAATTCAATACAAGCCTTAAATTCATACAAAATAAATATGTTTTTCTTCTGTATATTAAACCTATAACTCTATTAAAGAAATGTTATGAAAAAAAAATTAGAGTCAGGCCAGAATGGCTTTTCGCAAATTAAACCAAATAAGGTCATATGACATGGCTGGGTGCAAAAAATAAAATGTAAAAATAGTGAGTACAACTTAATGAATGCATAAATAAGCACCTAACACAACGAAGTGTAGGGTATAGCAAACAATAATGCTGCAATTTCTTTTGTCTTAATTTTATTGGCACATATTTTTTGTTCAGAACCATCATCACAACAAGAACAATAAAAAGCAAAGAAAATGAAATAAAACCAAAAGAAAATTTAAAGTTTACCCGTACTTGCTATTTGAAATTATGCTTTTTTGAGTGACCCAAAAAGAAACTCAAGCAAAACAACAATGAAAATGTCTAGCTTGAATAATAAATTTTCCAGGCTAAAGTTTTACAAACAAAGTTTTCTAAAAGAATTAAAATAAGAAAATTAAATGAATGAAAAAATTCTACCAATATCCATAATTGAAATTTGATGGCTTAAATAATAATCTACAAACTATTTCATGTCAATAGAAATAAAAATTACAATCTTGAAAGAAAGTTATACGGTTTATTGATTCCAATTGTTATTAAAGTGGTTTAAATACTTAGAGATAAATTAATAGCGTTTAAAAATTGCTATATAATATCAAAACTGTTTTTATTATCATACTAAACGTTTTAACATTTAAACTATGCAAATAGTTTTAATTAGTTTTGAAAAGTGTTGTATTTAGAGAAACTTTTGATATTTATTTTGTCTGTATTTAAAATATTTAAGTCTGTATTACAATATTTCTCTCTTACCTTCCACTAAGAGTATTTTAACCAAACTTTTGACTTAAAATTAATTTTGCTCAGAAATATTATTTCCCACTTCTACTTATGTATGTCACTCTATGTTAGAAATAATTAAAGTGAAGATTTTATAAAGCATTTAATTACTGTTGGATTATATATTATTTTGAAGTTTCCAATAAATTTTGGAAAAAAAAAAAACACCCGACTACAAAAGAGATTTCAGCTATCTGTCTATAACAGCTCAAAATTTTGGCAACACACATCAAATTACATTTACTAATGGGACACCTTTTAATTTCCAAATCCAAATTTTATACTTGTTGCTATACCAAATTAAGCAATACATGTTCTTTGTTAATTTTAACCGTTATCTACAACTGCTCAACAGTTTTGTAATGTACAGCAAATTAATTTAAATATAGGGGCATTCTTTAATTTCCAAATTAAATTGAATACTTGGTGTTAAGCGGACATAGCAATACAGGTTCCTTCTAAATTTCAGCTGTACATCTATAACCGTTAAAATGTTTGGCCACATAAATCAAATTACATCAACTGCTTAGATACTCATTAATTTCCAAATCATAATTTTATACTTGTTATAGCGGAATAAACAAAAAATGTTCTGTGGTAGTTTAAACCATCTGTCATATACATCTAATTAAATGAACTATTGAGGCACCCTATAATTCATAATTTTCTTATTATAATGATCTTATTATTATTATGATCATAATAATCGATATTCTGTACAACTTTAAAGCCTTTGTCTACAACGTTTCCTATGGGGACACCCTTCATTTTTATATTTATTTTTTTGTTCCTTTTTGCTACTGGAAGCTATAATATTACGCAGTTTTTTAATTTTTAGCACTTAAAAAACATGTATGGGGACACCCTTTAATTTTAAGGAATATGCACTACTTTTAAAAACCAATCCAGTCGGTAAGCCTTTCAAATAAAAAACATTTCAAAATCCATCCAGATATTACTGAGTTATGCAGGCACACACATTTAAAAAAAAAAAGCAACATTCCCACGAATTGATAACTTCCTTTTTTTTTTGAAGTCGATTAATCAATCTTTGACTTGTCGGGTTTAAATGAAGCCGAAGATGATAAATTTGCTTTTGAAAATCCTAACATTAACAATAGGTAACTTATAATAACGGGATTAAATGCACCAATGTGAAAATAAATACTTAAAAAAAAATTATTAATTTTTTAACAATCGCATGCCAGCGCCAGCTTGCAGAAAAATATTTCAAGCACTTCAGATACAAAAGAGACGATTGCAGAACTTTATAAAAATAAATGGTACATGGTTTAATATGAAGCGTCAAACAAAAATTAAAACAAAAGTACGATTTTGCTTTTGTTACAGCTTCAAAACTTTAAGTTTCACATTAGATAGCGTCCTACATTTTATATATAGGACGACTGCGAACCTCCTAAATCTTTATATCAGTGTCTTAAAATAATAAAAACGTGCAATTATGTACCAAAATCAGTTTTAATTCGGTTGAAGTTCACGTATTTTAAATTTATTAAGAAAGAAAAATTAATAAAAACTTTTTGCGTTAAAAAAATAATAAAAAACGGGAAAAATTAGACACTAGCGAAACGTAACGCAGCATTTTCTGGATCGCTACATTTGCCATCAGTTTTGTTCGCATTTAGCTACTTTAGTTTGTGTATGTTGTACATATCGTCTGTTTAACCACGTAGTTTTGTATATAAAAATAAGAGTAATATTTATAAGCAATCAATATTACTTTGCTTATACGACGTCTATACACAACGCAAACTTTATTTCGTTTTTCTCTTTAATAATCGTCACATCTTTCTTCGCGAATTTCTGATAGCATTCGGTTTAGACAATATTTATTTTTTATATTTTCTTGGTTTTTTTGATGGCAAATAAATATAAGAGGATTCCACCAGAAGCTGAATGAAAATGAATAGTCCTGCGTTATACGAACAGTGGTATTACAATTTCATTCCTTGTCTTATTATTTTAAATGCATAGGTATAGGTGTTATTATTATTATTTATAGTTGAACATTTTATAAAATTGCTTTTCAGTGGAGAGGGGAATCTGTTAAGTAAACATGAGGATTTTTTCCAGCTACACCGAAAGAATGTAAAAGAGGAAAGGTGAGTTTAATTATAGAGGCAATAAAAATTAGGGAGTTCTTAATAAGTTTCAGCTTTCGAAAGCAAATATTATTAATTAATATTTATTAAAAAAAATCAGTTGGCACATGAGTCTGCTGTTACCCACATAAGGGTTAATAAATAATTCATTAGTATTTCGACCATGCAATAAAAGGTGTCTGGTGTTGTATATCTTTGTTAAATAGATGTTTAAAGTAAAATATTGTTTAATTAATTAATAAAGGAAATCAACCAGAAAATAATTATTACGCTACTTCAGCAAACCTTTCATTATCTTCGTAAGTTGCTTTGGTAGAACGATTTTTAAAAACAAAATCGATACAAAATGTTTAATTTCGATTACAAATGTCTTTTTATAATATTGGTTATTGAATATTTCGCAGATTTTTTTAATAAAAAATCCTTAAGGAATTTCTTAAAATTCTTATATACCTTTATAATTAATAAAATGAATCTGAAAAAATTTTGCATTATTTCTATAGTGCGTGTTACTCTAAAAAAAAAAATCCGTTGACAAGTGACCTTCACCACAGGTAGAAAAAGGTTACCCAAGTTTGTAAGTTCTACAATATTCATTTCCGATCCCAATAAGGCATATATGTATTCTCAGTTCATATGTATAGCGATGTCGATTGAACAATGTCTGTCTGCCTGCCCGTGTTCGTATTGCATAATCTTTGACAACGCACAAGATAAGCAAGAGAAAATTTAAGTACGCCAATCGATCAGACATATCATTGAAAATTTTGCTATTGAAAATCAGCAAGTTTGGTCCATGTTCCTTAAAGCAGCGGGTAAAACACCACGGCTGTCTCTAATTTTTCCATATCTTGTTTTCAACTTTTGTTTTGTTTCTGCAGGCAGCTGTATTTACTATTTAGCACATAGGACCACCACCCTCAGGAATGTTGATGGAACAACAACCAAAAAAAAACCTAAACTTTTCGGCTTTTATTTTGAATAGAATAACTTATTAGTGGAAAAAAAATTATTATGCGGATTTGGTTGGTTATACATATATGGTGAAGGGGATATAATATTTGGCATGGCCGAATGTAGCACTCTAACTTAATTCTTCACTTTGTCTACTTTGTCTTTGTTGTTTGAGTTTTATACATTGCATACAATTACTGAAAACTTCATTCACATACAAGAAAATAAAATTTATTTTATTTCATTTCAATGCAGTTGAATTCAGGCCAAATTAGTAGCATAAACTACAATAAAAACTTTTATTTTCTCTTTATGTCTTGTTTCCATTTATTTGTTAAATGTTTTATTTTTCTTATTCACTCGAATAGACAAACATATAAAACGGAAGTGAGCTAAAGTTTTCCTAGTTTTCCTAAATGAAATTCATACCTTTGAGTAAACTCTAAATTGGCCAATAGTGCAGTTAAAGTATAAGAAAAAAAAACCCTTAACAAAAATAAAACTTATTTCGTTTCATTTTTGTATACTTTTTTTAAATTCAATGTTTCTTATTCATAGATTTTCATATGTTTTTAAAATAAATAAAAATAACAATAAAGAAAACGAAACTTTTGTTTAAGTTACCTCAAGGGCAAAGAACTGACACAAATAAAATGACGTGATTGGAGTGATAGGAGTTTCAAAGGAACTATGAAGTTGTACTTGTAAAGGGTAAATGGACGTTACATACATTCCTTTTATACCCATTTTTTTTCTAGTAAATTGAGTGCTAATTTAAGAAATTATCAAATCAGCAGATCTTTAGACAACTTAATTGCGTTAAATTTATTATAATAACTAAAAATTCATTCATAATAGAATAGAAAAACTTGAGGCATAAAAATATCATGAAATCTTTTTACCCTTCTTAAAGATCCTCCACATTCTGAGGTCGCTTTAACGCCTCCTCTTACTGCTATCTCTAGCTGCTCATATTAATTTGTAAATTGCGTCATACATAACAATATACTTATAAACAACGAGTGCAAAGTTCATACTAATGGGGTGATCGCTCCATTTTCCTTTAAGTATTTATATTAGTAAGCAAAAATTTACCTGGATGGGGCAAAAGGAACCCACGTCACAAGCAAGAAAACCCGTTCCATGCTGTTAAAATATCTGCGACATTTGCAGTAAATAAGTCTGGACTTTGTGTGAGCCAATAACGTGGTCCCGACTTTGGTCGTCACAATTTCGACTTGATGTTGATTTTTTATATTTGTGCCTTCATAACTCATTTCTGGATCGATGTTTTTTAAAGATGATGCTTACAGATTTTACAGTTCACAATCTTAAAAATTAAAGTGTGTCCTAATACATCAAACATGCATTTTACGTGTATTATCAACGGTAAAGTGCACCACTTTTAAATTAAAAAAAAAAATAAATTTAGAATTTCAATTTCGAAACTAAAGGTTGTTTCCAAAATTAATGTTATTTGACCTATAAAGATGTATCCTTTGAACCGTTATATAGAAACACTTAAAAAAACGGAACGTTCACTACTTTGCTTGGTATTGATTATTTGATTGGGAAAAAATAACAATTTATTAATGAAATGCAATGTAATTTGCAAGTGCCCGTGCATAAAACAAAAATAAATTGTCGTAGTATTTTATGATACTTTATTCTTTGTTTTAATTTTATTTTTCGTCATCTTTTAACTGTATAAAACAGCAAAAAAAAATGTCAGTCGTTTACAGTGGATAAAGAAAAATAAAATCATTGTTGGTTGTTGTTGTTGTTTTTGCTTAAACTTTGATTTTTGTCTTTACTTGAAGTTTCCTGAAGAGCTTAGTAAGTGGTGCGAAATGGCCATCGAGATGTGCTTTCACTCTCAATAATCAATATCGGTGTTTTCATTATTTGATTGGGAAAAAAAAATAAAACAATATTAAAAAAAAAAAAAAATAAAAATTAATTAATTTATTGTATGTGTTCTTATTTTTTGTGCCTGATTTATATATCACTTTATTAAGACGTGTTTATAAAAGTCTTTTAATTAAATTTTTATTTTATGAATATCTTTGAGAGTTTGATTTTTCGTAAACCTGCAGTAGAACCTTAAGGCCATTTTGTTTCAATCTATTTTATCTATTTTAGGTGGTAAACGAGTCAGTATTATCTATTTAACCAATGAATTTTATAAATTAAAATACGTAATCAGTCACTATTTAATTGCTAAAACGAAGTTCACATGCAACCTAAATTTACAATATTTATTTCAGTCTTAATAATGTCGCTGGTGTTTCAGTGAAAATTGTAAAATTTGTTTTTTTTTTTATTAACGAAGTTAAGTCAAATAGAATTGTAATCAACCACTGAAAAAATTATTTTAATTGATTACTTTAAAGACCTAATAAAAAATCTAGAATAAATACCTAATTAAAAATCTTAAAATCAGCTTAAAGCCCCTTCAGGCTGCCACGAAATTAAATAATTTATTGATTTCGTCTGAAATCAACTTAAAAACACGTAATTTCGTATACGTTTTACCATTGCCCAAATCAAGTTGTATTACTCACTTGAACGGGCTGCATTACTTATATGAGCAGTAAAGAATTGCTTAACTGGTACGAATGAGCACTTATTTAAAACGAATTACTTATACGACCCAAAATAATATTGACCTGGTACTGTTTCAATAATTATTCTATTGTTGCTCTACAAATGCGCATGACCGTTCCCATTATATTCGCTTTTATTTTATTTAAAGCGAATTGGTATCTTTATTATATCCGAAAGGGCAACAAGTGTTTATGCACAGAAAGTATGTTAGTGGGTTCTACTTAAAAAATTTTATTGTAAATATTTAGCATGATTTATAAGTATATTTGCAAAACAACTAAACAAAACACTTCCATTTGAATAGACAGAATTTCCTGAGGTCAAATTAATGTGAAAATATAAAAGATATTTGCCACAGGATAAAAATAATAAATATACAACCAACACCCTCATGAATAAACTGTTGCACAATATATGTATACAATTTGAAAAGGAAATATTGAATTACAACTTCGAATAATGTACGGAAAATAAAAATGCAATATTATGATTTATAAGAGAATTTAAAATTTTTGATTAAAAAGAAAAGACAAATAAAAGTAGTATATTCGGCTATGACGAATCTTATGTACCCTTCACCATATATGCATACAAAACTAGTTTAAGGTTATAGAGAACTACAAAATGAGAAAAAAAATTAAGTGCTTTATATAATTTTACATAAAAATGTCCTCGGAAGTTAATGGGTTCGGCATTTTAAAAAATTTTTATATTTCCTCAAAGATCGCTTAAAAATTTGGTGCACAATAGTACTTTTCTGTACAAAGCTAAGAGGGATATAACTCGGAAAATATGGGCGAGCGCCAATTTTTTTTTTTAATTTTTTTTAATTCTCTATCGCTCCATGTATTTGTTTTTTGGATTAGTTACTCCAATAAAATAAACAAATATTATTTCAAATGGTATGGAAAAATTAGAATCAGGCGTGATTATTTGCCCGCTGCCTCGAAAGACGTGTATCGCTCTTGCAGATTTTAAATAGCAAAATTTGTGGAAGATACAAACGGAATAACAAAGTTAGATATACCCTTTTTTCCACTTTTTGTTGTGAAGGGTATAAAAAGAAAATATTATCTCATTTTTAACCTTTCAGTTTAACTGGTTGATGTTAAACATATTACATTATGATAATTTGGTACGTGTTAAAAGCAAAAATCACATGATATACTTATATTTGCTTTTGCATTTTAAATTCTTTTTACATAGTGAATTTTGTTTGTTTTATGAATTTTATATATGAATAAATAAAATTGTTGTTTCTTTTAATTAATGATAGGGTTTCATAGCTCTTTGTGCATAAACGTAAGCGATTAATTTGTGATATTTTTCAGGTTCTAATGAAATGTTAATATAAAATTTAAGTTTAATTAAATTAAGAGTTGAACTTTTGATATTATAAATGAATCGAAATCGAATTTGGCTTAAATTAGTTTTTTTAATTTTTAAGTATTTTTTTTCAGAAGGAAAAATTATTTAACAAATGAAATGAAAAATGAAAAACCAGCAGAACGTAATACTGTGTAATGTACTGTTTTCTAGATCGCATCCTTTAACCGGGATTTTCGCATCCATTTACATAAGGTTGTATACCTTGTAAATATTATCTATTTAACCAACTAACTTTGCAAATAAGGGTACGAGGAGTATTCAAACCAAAGTATTTTTTTCACTGTTCTCTCTGTAGCTTGTCTTGTATATTAATATTTAAATTATGTTTTAATTATTTTTGAGGTCTACAAGAATCCTTATACTGGTAACATTAATGGCACCTACATTCGCACCATTTTTATGCTAGAAATCATGTCGCATTAAATAAATTGTTTCTAGGGTATGATGCCACATTTGCCTGAGCCTCCAGTGTCATGAAACTGGGAGGTAAATACGGAGTCTGACCAGTACTTGGTACCACGAAAACTGGTAGGCTGAAGGGACAAGTATTTTTTTACTCCTTTAGAAGTAACGTGGTGACTGTTGTTTAACCCCAAATTGTAAAAAGGGCGCCGTTAACATGCAACAGAATACCGCAAATAGAACGGTGTGAGTATAGATAGTTTCCAGTCCTTAAGCAAGGAATAGGGATACGCTACTTTGAACAGGGTAATTTATGTTGTTACTTAAGGTTTTGCTGTACACTTCGAGGTTAATATTAAACGCATTGTATGCAACAAGTGGTAAAATTGTTGACAGGCTTAGCCAACACGGCCAAGTGCTAAGGTAAATCTATATCACACTATGCTACATCAGATA
Organism: Gymnosoma rotundatum; assembly: GCA_916610165.2. Lineage (NCBI taxonomy): Eukaryota > Metazoa > Arthropoda > Insecta > Diptera > Tachinidae > Gymnosoma > Gymnosoma rotundatum. The sequence goes on along the minus strand of OU744336.1, from coordinate 140,700,485 downwards.
TTCAAGCATCCTCTATCTTAATTTTTGGTTTAATGAAATCTAAAGTAGCAACGAGAACACGCTGTATGCGATAACATTCTACGATACCATTCTCCACTAAAAATCCGTATTCAGTCAGGGAAGTCAAAGCATATTATAGAGCATACTCGACTCGATTTGTCTTCACAGTAATTCTTCTTAAAGCTTTCCCGAGTCATCTTATTTCTCGAGTCGTCATCCGTGTAAGGAAGCTTGTCCGTAATTCCAGTCCACAATTAAGGAAAAATCTGTTTTATTACTATTTTAAGATTATATGAAAACTTGATATAATCTGGTTATCAACATGCAATGTGAAGCGTCTCTTAATCAATTGTCCTCTGAAGGATGCTCTTTCACGTATGTGTAGGTATTGTTTTGTAAGTCAAGCTAATTTATTTTCTAGTCTCGTTGCTGGAGTATAATAAAAACGTTGTGCAGTTTATTTTGAATAAGACTCGTGGGTAGTAAGGCTTTGTTTTTTTATAAATGAGATCAAGATATTTATCATTTTTTTTTTTTTGTTCCATTTTTTTATTTGCAGGTCATGATTTGCAAAATGCTTTATTATCAAAATTTTATTAATAATATACCTCGCCATTTTGTTCATTCCTAGAAAGGAAACTCTAAAAAATATTTTAATTAACGTGTTTATTGGTTCAATAAGAGTTATAGCAATCATATGTACAATACTGAAAATGATAAGCATTTCTAAACTTAGACAAATGTGCTGTTTTTGTATTACAGGACATCAACTCGTCTGAAAAATTTATACGAAAAGCACTCAGTTTTTTGAGTTTTTTTCATATAAATTTTCCAGATGAGTTAAACGTCTGTAATATAGAAACAGCTGGGTATTCATATACATAAGTACATCTTTTTCATGTACATATATATCTATGCGTAAGTAGCCTTATATCTATCTAAACTTATATTTATATATATATTTACAAATAATGTATTATCAATATTAAGAAAAATAAATTTTATTATGAGAAAGGAAGGTCAAGAACATGACGCCTCTTTAATCTACACATTTCCTCATTATCATCCAGTAAAGTAATAGCAAGGGGGTTAGAATGGTCATTTGTCTTTCCAGGTATCTTGCGCTGTGTTCGCTTATTTCGATTTTGACCTTTGGAATACCCAAGTCATGATGAGTAATATCGTTTTTCATTGATTTCTTTAATTGGTACTTAAAATTCATTTATAAATATAGGGCGGTTATACAGTCTACATACACAAAAAATTTAGGGTTTCCAGCACTTGAATGCAATTTTCTTTAATAAATATACTTATATTCTTCAATATACTATTTCTGACAGGCACAGTATATCATCAGAAATATGTATTATATACCACATGTTAGGACTCAACCGCAAATTAACAAAGAGACAACAATTGTCAAAAATCAGAGGAGGCTTTTGGGAAAAGATAAAATAAAACAAGTATGTAAATCTAGTTTGGCGAAGTAAATCTTATCAAAAAAATAAATATTGGAATGACAGAGAATAAAAAAAAAATCATCAGCTCTTAAAGATTAATAATTTTTAAAAAATTTAGTATTTCCTTAAAGATTTCTTCAAAAGCTATTAAATGATACCCATATTAATATTTCAAAAATATGAAAAGTTCAGAGGCACATAATGTGGAAAATATGGTCGAGTGCCAATTTTTGCATTATCTCCCTATGTATTTTTTTTTTTTGATTGGAGTTACTTCATTGTTTCAAATGATATGGAAAAATTAGAGCCAGGCGTGGTGTTGTGGCCGCTGCCTAGAAGGACATGGGCTGATCTTGCTGACTTTCAATAGTAATTCTTTCGAAACTATACCTGATCGATTGGCGAACCTGATTTTAATACTAACGTGGACGGACAGATGGACATTGCTCCGTCGACTTTGCTCTGCATAAAAAATCATAATATATATACTATATGGGATCGTAAATGGACCTTCTCACTTTTTGGGGCGAAGAGTATTTCTAGGGTAAATGAGGTTAAATAATGGCTTTATGTTTATGTATGTATGTCCTCACTGAAAAACCTTTTAGGGCACTAGAAAGAAGGAAACTTTTGTAAAATGGATAACTGTACTAGCGACATAAAAATTCAATAAATGTAATCTGTGTAGGCAGTGTCTAAGACAAAACATTGTGTGATAATATTTAATTATTGCTTGCATTACTTTAGAAAGCCAAAGACAGGTGATACCTGATGTATATTGATGGCATGGGCGACCTCAATCTAAAGTCCGTCTAGTTATTGACTACACCAGCTAATAGTCCAAAGCGGGAGAAAATAATAATCGTACTCAATTTAAAACAGCAAATGTTTAAAAGCAAAGGAGGTATAAATTGACGCCCAAATTAATAGTATTTTATTTTAGTATGCTTCCTTTATTATATTTTAAACACAAGTTATTTAAATTGTTTTTACATTGCATACAGATGAAAGTCGTGAAATAGAAGTGACCACAATAATAGGAAGTTTGGGTTTCGTTGAGCTGCGTAATTTATTTGTCTCGTTTCAGTTTTTCTTCTTTATTTAATAAAAAAAAAAATAAAAAAATTTTCAAAAGACAAAGATCAAAACATAATCCGTTTTTTATGCATATGTATATAAAATTAAAGATAATAAAACTAAATATTTACTTTCGCACAACAAAGTATTTTACACATTAATTTAAACCATAATTGGACATGCGCCAAGAGAATCTTAAAGAGAGTTTCCACTAAATAAAATGGAATATGAAACACGGATATTGTTTTCATGTAAACAGCTGACAGCATCCTAAAAAAGGCAAATGATTTTAAAAATAATTTTAACTCCGAAACTTTTAAATGCGCAAACGAATTTTGTTAGTGATAAGAATTGGCATTGGCAGTTTTGCTGATGCTATGCTTTGAAAAACACGTGCCAAAATTAAGAGACGCGTTAACATTTATTGAATCTAATACAAATATATGAGAAATCATCTCCTAAAAAATTTAAGATATTTAAAGTGTAACAGTATTTAAAATTAATATAAAATGGAAAAATATTTAACCTTCTACATGTGGATAAAATTTATTTTTAGAATGTGACAGTAGCTAAAAAATGTCAATAACAGCATAAGGATAACGCGCCAAGTGTATACAATAACAAAAAATAAGAAAACATATTTTTCCATTTAATACAATTTAAAAAGCAACACAAATTTAATTCAATCAAGCACTAAATTGTTAACAGATCCAACAGATGTTGGCCTAAATAAAATATTACGATAAAATTAAAAGAATACAACAATAAATGTTTTATCAAAATAATAAAAATAAATAAATTAAATTAAAATAAAATAAACATATTTAATTTAAAACGCTTAAAAAAAGAGAAAGTACACAACTTATATAAAATAAAAATAAAGCATAATTTGAACAAATTAAATAAAAATAATGAAATAAGTATTATAATGCCATAAATAAAAATAAAAATCTTTTAAAGTTTTAAGAAACGACGCATCCAGTATAAAGGTGCAAATTAAAAAAATTAAAATAGAAAACTGTAATGAAATGATGAAAAGAAAGAAATGTTTAAATAAAAAGTGAAAAAAATGTCATGTAAAAAATTGTTATTCGGTTGATAAAAAAATTGTTTTTGTGTTATAAATCATATTTAACCTTTGACATTAAATGTATGACGCAAAGGTTAAAGCGTAAAAAACTTAATCTTTAAATTTTTAATGCATGTAATGCTTTGACAATTGTTATAAAAATTATATGTTTTTATTTCGGAAAAAATTAAAAATCATTTTTTTGTAATTGCGGTACCAAAAATAAGTACGAAAAAAATTTTTAAATACAAATGAAGAAAACAAGAGAAAAAGAAAAGTGTTTAAGATTAAAATAAAAACTGTGTTAAAAATAAGTAATTTATTATTGAAATAACAGGATTTTTATATAATATAATTAAATAAAATTTAAAAATGTGAATTTCTTAACTACAGTTTCTTATGGAATATCTCATTCTACAGTAATTAATTTTGTATGAATCGAAAATATGAGGCCTAAATTTTTAATTAAAACAAGAAATACATAAGAAAGCAGTCAGTCCTAATAGTGGTAAAAATATGAGTTTGTTTTGAAATTTATGTTGACCATTCGATCTTCAAAATTGACAGATAAAGCAATTTCTAAATTATAAGCGTTGGCTGGTTCCCTAGATTTTTCCAAAAAAAGCACGTTGAAACAGACTATCAAGATCCGCTAAAAATAATATTTAAACATATAATTTTAGATAAAAAAAATTTACCAGCTATTTTATATGTTTTGCCCTACTTAGCTAATTAGTGCCTTCCCATCAAAATATTTGTGAAAAGGTAGTCGAGTGTGGAATTAATAAATTTTGGTGGAAGCAATTCCCAGCAAAAATTTAGACATTACCTTAAAGGGTACTTGCCATATATTGACTTTTGTGATTGTCATATTTTGTTACTCGCTTATAAAATACAAAACATAAGTTCGCAAAAAAAGGAAGCAGTAATTGAAATAATGCTTTAAGTAAAAAGAGAATACCTTAAATACGTTCTAATGATCAATATTATTTCCTGCAATTATTAATGTAACCAATTCTCAATAATTTATTATAAAAGTCTTATGCCTTGTTAAAATTGAAAGGTTGGTAATCTAGTTGGGAAGTACTTCCGCCAGTTATAATTAATTCCACACTCGATTACCTTTTCTAAATTTTTTTGCTGGATTGTATTCTTTAGGAATTTTACGCTGAGAAAGTTGTTTTTTTGTCCTTAATATGTACCAAAAAATTTTTTTACACAGCTACCGGTACACTTTTGTCGGAAATATTTCATACTCTTCACCACAAAAAACTTAAAAAGGGTATTATTAAGTGTGTCAATTCGTTTGTAATTTTTACAATATCCATTTCCGACTCCATAAATTATATATATTTTGACTTCATATGCGAAGTCTATTGAGCAATGTCCGTCTGTCCGTCCGTGTTAGAGCTAAAATAAACTTTGCCAAGACACTAGATCAGCTAGAGAAAAATTAAATACATCTGATCAGGTTACTCATGTATGAAGAGAAATTTTTCGCATGATATTTTTTTGTTTTATTTTATCATCACCAATAGACGTAAAGGAATTTTAGTTGTGACCTGTTCCGAAATGATTTTTTAACTATGACGTTTTAACAGACTTAAAGCATAAAAATATTTGTATAGTCATTTTACTATGTCGCTTTTTAAGGTTAGTTTGTCCTTTTACGAGAGGGTGAAATAAAGAGCCACGTACTTAATAGATGGATATAGACTTGTCGTTAAAAAGCTAAACATTTTTAGTAGTCGCTTAGATGGAATAATGAAGTTATTTGTTTACTTTAAAACCAATGAAATTAACAAATCGAAACCAAAAATCACTACAATATATTTAACAATCTAAAAGGGACTTAAGAAAAGATGAAATAAAGCCTGCATTGTTTTAGTAAACTTAAGGTTTTTGTTAACTTAGTAAATTTAACAATATGCTTCTTTAACCTGACTTTAGGTTTACATTTTTAAACTTTGGGATGGAATAATAAAAAATTCAATGCATATATTTAATGGCGGATAACTGGACAATTATATGCATATTACTGGTAATGACGTATGGTGGAAGAATAAAATACAATTCTTCTTGAAGAAGTCATCAGGCTTTAAACAGGATACCAAAAATGTTTGAAAGGAATTTTTTAGTTTGAGTAGATGCTTATCTTACGCTTTCTTATGATTATGATGGTAAAGCGAAATTGTACCGTGAAAAAAATGAGTAATTTAAAAAAATATTATACGGTTTTTTGGCAAAAATTTTATTGTAAAAAAATTATTAAACTAAATTGGAGCAAAATTTTTATTAGAATGCAAAAAAAAAATGTTAAGTTACGTTTCTTTTTAAATAATTAAGTGGGTAATTAAATGCTCTAAGAAAACAAGAACACTATAAAAAGTGTTATATTAGAATGTAAAAAGGAAAACGGTGATGGAAAAATATTTTCAGAAGGAACATTTCCTCAAAATGTTGTCAAAATAAATTCTGCAGATATTTAATTATGATCAAGTGAAGACTGACGATAAATTTTAAACTGGAAGCTGTCACTTAACAAAAAATTCAGGCTTCTCTTGAAAACCATGTAAATCCAAATCACGAACGGATTTAAATTTAAGCAGATGATTTGATGCTGTTCTGCAAATTACGCCGTGTTCAATTTTTTGGCGGGGTTTTAATTATTAGAAGACACTAGATACCGTTATCTTTTTTCTTTTATACTCGTAATTAAAATATTAATAGCAATTTAAGTAAGTCAAAATGCCTGGAGCTAAAATAAATAAATGAATTTCTATTTGTTTGTAATACAAATGTATCTATGTACTTTCATTTACTTATTGGAGCTGCTGATCAAAGAGATCAACGAAGCATTGAAAGTTGACAAAATTCTTAACAGCGAATTTTGCTTTTACTTTACAATGAATTCTTCCTAAATTTGCTCATAGGTAACTCAACAATTTTTATTTTTTTTAACAGCAATGATTAAATATTGACTAAAATTAGAAATATAAGCATAAATTCTAAAAGTCTTAGAATTATCTTCGGAAAATAAAATACACCAGTTGTCAGGAGAATCACTAAATAAAGCAAAACAATTTTATAAAACAACAACAACAACAACAACAATTTATCTGCGATATTTATAAAAATAAAATAAGTTTGAAATGTGTTTAATAACAATATTTTTTCCTAAAATACATTTCAAATCTCTTTTAATATTTTATAAATTCAGCAGTATGTCTATAAAATTAATTTTTTTAACAAAAATTAATCGATGAAATTTGATGCGAATAAAGTGATTTTTATTCGGCACAATACCTTTTACGTTATTCGAAATCACTTTCAAAAAAGTGATTTGATAATGTTATTTTATTATATTTATACAGAGTATTTTTAACACATATCCCCTCTTTTACTAACGTAATTTTTTTATAATTTACAAGGCATTGAAAAATAGAAAGAGCTTTTCAGTAATGAGCATGAAAATGTGTGTGTTTTTAAAACAATCAATCAAAATAATCTTTTAAAACAATTGTGTTATGACAATTCAATCGCCTCTATGTATGTATTTATATATTTATTTTTTTTTCGTTAAAAAATTTACAAAGTTACAACCTACAAATAAATTTAATAAACCTTAAGCTTAATTGCAAATATAATACAAATGTAACTTTTCAAGAAGTTTCATAATTCGTAACAAATGCATTTATAATTAATGAGCATAACTGCCGGTTTATGTAAAGACCAACTAAAGGAAAAACAAAATTAGAAAATTTATTTTTGTTTTTTATAACCAGGACCTGGTTAAGAAATTAAATTAAAACTTGATCAGATCGAATGCCTTTGAGTTCAAAAGAAGTATTATATTTGTTTGTTTTTAGCTGTGAATATATTTTTTGATTTCTTTTGAAAAGCAGTTGGAGAACAATCTAGTTCTGGTTTTTTATTTCTCTTGTTTGTCTTACTCAGTAGAACCTTGTGCGTGTTATGTAACTATTAAAATTCTTTAAAACACCACTAAGGTTAATTTTCTTTCCTCTGTAGTTGTAAAAAGTACGAATAATTAAATAACAAAAGGGAAACAAAAAAGAAAGCGAATAGTGCAGAAAGTTTCTTTAGCAATGGGAAGATATAAATAAGTTGCAGATTTATTTTTTATTATGTTATCAAAAATAATGTTTGCAAATAATAAAGCTGAATTAATTCAGGACGCACAGTGGGTGAAGCAAAAGACAAAATAAATCTTCATGAAATAATAAAAAAACAAGCAATGCGAAAATGTTATATAGCAATGTCTACGCCATGTCTAACCTATGCATTTACACCATGGAATGATGATATAAAAAAATGTATTTTTTGCGTGTAGATGTATTGAATAGAGAAGCAAGGGTTATTGTCTTGTGCGATTTTTTTCATTATTTTTTTTTAATCGTATTTCATCATTTTTGACTAATGTTAAATACAAAAAAAAGTAGGTTGAAAAATCGGACCTTGACCTAAAGGATGTTTACCAATCAAGTTAAAGTTCTTATGATTTTTAACACAAACTTAAAATAATCTTTAAATTACATTTCAAAAATGTCTACCTAAGCCCTACATAATTTTTATTTTTATTTTTTTTTATACGGCGAAATAAATAAATTATATAATTCTGTTCTGCGCGATTTTAAGCTAATGATAATGATGTTGAATATATAATATAATAATATTTTCCAGTGACCTTTAGTAATGCATACAAGTTTATATAGTGAATGTTGCTATCTTAAATACAAAGCGATGTACGAAAGAAACACAGCGCAGCAGTGCTGCTACTGAAAGACAGGAAAAAGTTACACTTTTCCTTCAAAAAACTTAAGTTTTTTCATTAAAAATTATATTTTAAATTTTTCCTTGAAAAGTTTAATGTATTTTATATAAAGTATAGTAACAAGTTTTATTTCGTATTGCATTGAGGCAACAAGAAATAGTAAAACGTATGAAAAAAAATTCAGCCCGATGATACTCGAGTACTTAAACTAGGACTCAGTACTATCATTCTAGGATGGAGAAGTGCATGCTTTTGGCATTCAATAAAATTTGATAAAGTAGGATTTTTTATTTATAAATCAGTTTGCCCTTTTTCTTTTAAAGACTTAGCTTGAATAGAATTTACTAATTTAATTATTTTAAAAATACCTTTATCAAAGATCTATTTACTCTTTTTTGTTTAAAACTTCAACATTAAAATACTAAAAATTTTCCGAAATATAATCCTGGACTTCTTACAAGTATATTAAAAGACAACTCTCTAGAGTTGGGTTTATCAGCTCCTTTAAGAGAGTGTTCTGTTCAGCTCAGCTCATTAAAACGAATCCATTCAAAGCTCGCTGCGAATCCAGTTGATTTGTTTAGCTCACACAATTTTTAGTGTCCTGGTATAAATTTATCAGAAATTAAAAACATATTTACACATACTAATGAAAAATTGTGCAACTGAAAAACAATTTAAAGATTAACTATATGTAAGTATGCACTTAAATCTGACTTTATTTTTGTAAACCTTTAAAACCAAGAAGATTAAAGGATGTTTTACCTAAATTTGTACCAAAATAAGTTTAAGGTTTCACTCAAGTTATAATTTTATGTTTGTTTTCAGTAAAAAGAGAGCTCCATATAGTTCAATTGCGTCAGAAGTTCAATTGAACTAGGTCGTTCACGAACTACACAACTCTGCAACTCTCTTCTAAATCGCACTAGCAAGTTGTCAAATTGTTTAAACGGAATAACTAAAGTTGATAAAAACGTTCTCAATTTTGAACAGAATATTTAAATGCAGCTCATATCGCTCCTTTATTGCAACATAGTCATATCTCAAAAAATTAAAAATTTGTAGTTACTTAAGCAAAACTGCTCTTTTAGACCTTCTGTTGTTGTCTTATATCCCAAGCTGAACCGAAGTTATAGCAATTGCAATTGCGGCAATTACATCATAGGACATATGTCTTGAAAACTTAAATCGCATTTTGCCAAGTTCAAGTTTTTTTGAGATATGACTATGTTGCAATAAAGGAGCGATATTATTTCACAGTTGGGAAAATTGTTCCAAAAACATTTTGCTGTTTCTAAACATAAACAAGAAACATTTCGTGATTTCTCACTAAAAGAGCAGAGTTAAACTTTGGCAACATTTTTTGTGTATTTCAAACTAATTTTTTTGTGGGATTTTAAAAGTTACAAAAGTTACATAGTTCAGAAATATAAAAAATGTAACCAAACGGCAATACTGCATTGCAATATGTGAAAAAAGATTTGGCCGTTTAGCCCATTTACCATGAACAAAATCTGCTGTAAAAATATATCTACTTCGGGAGGAACTGGTTCTAATTGAAACGTTAGTTTAAGGTTAAATTTTTTTTTTTGTGTGAAATATTTTGTTCAAAATTCTTTCGAACGTATTATCATTTTAGATTTTTAATTTAGTTAAAATTAATTTATATTAAAGCGAGGTAAATTATTGCCGACTAATAATTTAAATTCACCAATATTTATTACTTCAGAAAACTTTACACAGATTTTTTCTTTTAACCTAATTTACTTAATTAAAATAATAAATTCAAAAAACAAATCCATATTATTTTTTTTAATAAATTTTTAATTTCATTTTCCCAATCAGAATTCGAAGCGTGGATATTATAAATGAATTAAAATTGAACTATTTTCGGCTCTGGTTCATTTTTTAATTTGAGTTCTGAAAATTATTTAGAAAGAAAAATTATTTACAAATATATGCGGAGGTTTTCCAAAGAAAACAAGAACAAATAGACGCTAGCAGAATGTAATGCTGCACTTTCTGTACCGCCATATCTTTCTTCAGCATTCTTCGCATCTATCTACCTTAGTTGTGTAATTGTAAACATCATCTTTTTTCTGCTCGTATTCTTATATACAAAGTTAGTTGGGATTTCTCCCCAAATTGGTGATTTCAACATAAATTTGGTGACAGAAATCCGTGGGGAGGGATTTGAGGACATTTCATTCTTAGATTTTTTGTTATTAGCACTTGTTTGATTAACAGGAATTAATTTTAATATTTTGAAAGTTTTTCTACCTGTACTACAGTGTAGGTGAGCAAACGAGATAGAGGTTTAAATATTTTTGTACGCAAATTAATATGGACATGTACATAGGAACACATTCTGTGATTTATTTTCAAAAAGTATGGAAATTATTATTAATTGCCGTTAAGTTAAAAATACGCAGGACTAAATGTTTGGCAATAATAAGATTTGTTATAGTGCCTGCGTTACTAAAACAGTTAATATTGAATGTTAATATGGAATGCCTGTTTGATGTGTCAACGAGTGCATTAAGACAAATAAAAGGTACTTTGCATTCGATATTATAGCAAATAATTCTTGCAGAAAAAACCGACTTCAAAACTGATTTCATTGGTCTGCTTATAACGGTACAAGAGTATGGCCATTGGGAAACCCTTATATTTCCAAACTTTATACTTGTTCAATTGTTCAATAGTTTGCATATATACATCAAATTCAGCAACTATAGGAACAAATTCAAATTATACACTTGCTGTTGTAGTAGCTTTAGCAATCAGGTTCTGTGTAAATTTCAACCGTCTGTCTATAACGGTTCAACAGTTTGCCCTTATACATCAGATCAACAATTTTAAAATCCTTTATTTTATAATTTAAAAATTTTACACTTCTTATTAAACCAAATAAAGTGGTGTTCATTCTGTCTAAAATTTAAGTGTTTGTATATAACGGTTCAAAAAATACCGCCATATAGAACAAATTACATTTATTTTGGTAACACCCTTTAATTTCTTAATTCAGATTATAAGCTTCTTGTTATAGCAGACGTAGCACTATAGGTCCCTTGTAAATTTCAGCTATCTGTCTTTAACGGTTTAAAAGTTCAGCCACATACATCAATTATATCAACTATTAAGACACCCGTTTATTTCCAAACCCAAATTTTATATTTGTTTATAAGTTCTTTTTAAATTTCAATCGTCTGTCTACAACAGTTTAAAATTATATATAAATGTTTTTTTGACCTTTTTAAATAGTTTTTCTTTTCTAATTTATTAAGCACTACGTCAGTTTTATAAATAATAAAAAAATTTTATTTATATTTTCAATATTTCGCCACACCTTTGGGTGGCATCATCAGGAAACAGGAAACAAAAAATTAGATTTTCTTTTTTTTTTTTAAATAACAAAATTAAAATGAAATTATTTTTTCAAACAAAAACAGAAAAATCAAAAACCAAACAACAAAAAACTCAAATATTTAAAATTTACATTCTTATAAATTTAAAACTCAAAAAACATTCAAGTAAAATAACTCAAAAATTTTAAACATTTGCATTCTTATAAAAATTTAAAAAACAGAAAACATTTAAATTATTTAAAAATTTTAAAAAACTTAATACAAATACATTAACATAAACTTTCACGATAGAAATGTTACAACCAATCATATACTCTCAAATGTTAATTATTTTTTATGCACTAAATGTCTATAACATTGCGCAACATTATCAGTATCAGCCTTAAAGTTTATTCTTTTTGTTGCTGGTATTTTAATTATTTGTAACATCTCTAACATATACCGACGCTTATAATTATTTTCTATATTTAAAACAGATGCATCTTCTAATCTAATCTTTTGTTTACTGTTTCTAATTTTTTGTTTCGTTTCCTGATGATGCCACCCAAAGGTGTGGCGAAATATTGAAAATATAAATAAAAATTTTTTATTATTTATAAAACTGACCTAGTGCTTAATAAATTAGAAAAGAAAAACAGTTTAAAATTATTTCCATTAACATCAAATTAAATGAACTATTGAGGTACCCTTTTATTTATAATATTAAATATTAATACTTGTTACTAAAACGGCTATAGCAATTGACATTCTGGCCAATTTGCAAGGCTTTGTTTATAACGGTACAAAGGATAGGCCCATTGGGGTAAATATACATCAATTATGGAACACCCTTTAATTTCTAAAATTAAACTATAAACTCGTTGATATAGCTGTATTAGAAATAAAGGTTCCTTTTATGTTTCAGCGTTCTGTCTATAACGGTTCAAAACTTTATACCAAAAAAAGGAAAATTTTAAAGAGAAAACAGAGAAAACTTTAATATTGTTTATTTTTTCAATTTTATTAATCTGTTATAAATTTTGTTATTTGAAATTGAACTTTTAAAAGTTATTAAGATGCGTAAATGGGTTATTTTCAATGATATTGTGCACGTAAATTCGTAATTTGTTTAACGTAGAAATTAGTGATGGTCTTTCACTAGCAAAATGGATTTTCAATTCAAGCTCTTGAATTTTTAGTTTTATAACACCAACTTTATTATATATTAATAATTAAAATATTTGAAATTCTTGTGTGTTTGTTTATTAACTAAATATCCTTCTTAAATAATGAACATCAACAATTGTATTAAAATCAAATGTACCCTTTCTGATTAAATTTTAAATTAATACTTGCTAAAACAAACAATGTAGGAACCCGTATTAATTAAATACACATATGCCTGTGATTCTTTTCTTGTTAACAAAAACACGATGTTGAAACAATCGTTATAACATTTATAAAATATTCAATATTATTTTCCATGCTTATATGCATCAAAACCTTTAGAAATTTCACAATATCCTTTTAACAATAAATTCAATTTCTCAGTTCAATGACAATGATTACCAATCATTTTCGACAATATACCTGCAATTTAAGCAATAACAATAACTAGGTTTATAAAGGAAGACATCATCATGTAGAAATCTGCAGAACTTGTATACATACTTTTATACTTCCAGTTAAAATATTCTTTTTATTGTTTTTTTTTACTTAAAAAAGTACTCATCAAAATTTATAATGATGTTCCTGCATTTCAGTGTTGCCAGATATTCCCCGAAAAAATTTTTAATTGGACATACTGACTCTTCTGTCGCTTTTGGCAAATTAAATTCAAATTTTTTGGTGATTTCAAGTGATATTATTATTTGATAGTGATTGCTTCTCAATCCTCATAAATTTATTGCTGGTTGTGATGCAAATGAAATTTAATTTATTTACGATAACATTGGCTAAAATTAAAAAAAAAAACATATATAGATTCAAAGTGGCTTGCTTGATTTAATCGTAATCTTAAGCTCTATACGGTTGTCAGATGTAACAATATTGTCAGAAAAATATACATAAAACGCATAGCAATCGTGTGATCTTACAATTGTTGTCTGCCAATATTTTCAAAAAAACCATTGTCAGATAATTGTCAGACCTGATAATAATATTGACTACGGTATCATTGTCAGATAAAAGTAACTGAAAAAATAAGTGAAAAAGTACTTTAAGAAAAAAATAAAAGATAAAATTAAAATTGAAATCTGTTTTGAAGTCGGTTTTTTGCAAGAATTAGTCCTCCTGATCTATGCTAAAAACGTTTTGGTAAAGAATTTTAATATTAATTTGTAACTTTTATGATAAATTACATTAAAAAAATAATAAATGAATTTTCTTTTGAATTGTTTTAATTCTGACAATAGAGTTGTAAATTTTTGCCACTTCACAATTTTTACTACCGTGTGAACTAAACATTTGTTGTCAGATAAATTTATAGTCAGATAATTGTCTTACAATGGAATTGCCAGTTTTCTGACAAGTGACTTGCAATCGTGTGAACTGACAATCTACATTGTGGTAATAGTTTTTCTTTGACATGTCTGATCTGACAATATTGTCAGATCTGACAACCGTCTGTACAGAGCTTTATATGGTTACACTAAAGTTAAATTTACTTATCTTTCTCAGCAGCTTTGTTAGAATTGGGATGCATAATCTTTTTGCCATTTTGCTTTTTATAATAAAGATGACTCACTTAATCTTTATAACGTCTAGTCAATAAATTAACGCAGAGAATAAATAAAAATAAATATTATACTTGCGCAATTAAGGTTGCCTAATCCTGATGAGCCGATGATATTCTCATGAAATATTTATTTATTGAAGAAGCACGACTAAAGTAACTTAACATAAAAAAGTTTCGAAATAATAAATATTGTTATTGATGTATTTGCATGTGCACATTGCTTATTTGTTAAATTGATTACAATTTTTTTTTTTCAATTTTTCAAATAAAAATGAATGGTTTCTAAAAGGGAAACCTTATGCTAGGAACACAACTGGGACGAACGACTAATTTCGTCCAACACAACGAATACGTCGTCCAAAATTCGTTGTGTAACTTCGTCGTATGAAACACAATTACGACCAAAAACACAGCTGTTATAAATTTTTGAAGTTGTTTACTTTTTGTAAGCTGCTAAGGTGACCATAAAAAAATAATATTTAAATAGTTAAACATTATAAAAAACACAACTTAAAACTATTTTAATAGTTAACTTATAATCTGTACGTTTATTATAAATGCTGCAAAATAAAAACACATAAATTTTTAAGTAAAATAATTTTATTTACTAAAATACTTCGAATCTAAAGTCAAACATGGTCACTTTGTACTGATTTGTTCGTCGTTCGCCGGCGTGAGAAATAGAAATAATTCTATTGCATAGTTCGCCGTGTATGACGAATTTCGTCTTACGTCAATATTGTGTGCATTTTCATATACACAAATGTGTTTTATTTTTGACGACGAATATTCGCGACCAAAAATTTGTCATTCGTCCCAGTTGTGTTCCTAGCATTACTTAGAAAAATGCAAGAAAAATAAAAATAGTTACTAAATGTTTACTCTATTTTTGTATAAAATATTGTTGAGTTTTAATTGTCTTTTTTCTTTGTTTATTTAATGTAGGTTTAATTTAATCAATTTCACCTATTTTATCGAGTTTTCGACTTATTAAAAACAACAACAATTGCAGAACAGCAATTAACTGCTTACGATTTGTGATTTTTATAACAGACTTGTATTACGTAAATAATATATTGTAATTTTTTATTGGTGGAATTTTATTTCAACTAAATATCAAAAGCAATGGGTATCGTGAAACAACTACCAAATGAAAAAATAATTCCCAATGCAATAACTCCCAATGAAGTAAGTCACAACAAAAATAAAATAACACCTAAATTAAAAAAAAAAAAGATATAACTCTCAACGCCAAGATGAAATAAAACCCAAAAACTTACCCGTTAATTGAAAATAGAAATATTAAAAAAAAAATTAAAAAACTGCCAAATGAAATAAGTCCCAACAAAAATTAAATAACTCCCAATACAAATTAAATTTACACCCGGGCACTGTTTAACTGTTTTAACCTCTATAGAATAACAAAGCCCGGCTTCGCTCAACAAAAGTTTCCTGCAAGCCGGCCTTCGGAAAGATTTTATTCTCTATTGTATAAAAAACATCGACTTCGCTGACTAAAAGTTTTTTCTGTAGAAGAGTAATGTAATAAGTGCTAATTAAATAGCTTCCATTAGGTGGCTCCTACTAATAGCTCTTTAATTAAATTAAATGAAATAACGCCTATACCATACCTTCAGGTTGAAGGAGGAAAATATTTTGTAAGCGAAGGCGGTGTTCGAAATACCATAGAGGAGAAAAGCTTTCAGCCCGGCCGAAGGCCGGCTATATTAAAAAGTTTGTAAGCGAAACTGATGCTCAATATACCAAGGAGGAAAAATTAAAAAAAAAATTGAACATATGAAATAACTCACAATAAAAATGAAATAACTCCTAATTATCAAAATAAATGAAATAACTCCCAACAGAATCCAGTTAGGAGTTATTTCATACGGGAGTTATTTCATAAAATAACTCCTAATGAAAAATAATAAAATAGCCTCCAAAATACTGGAAGTTATTTCATTATGAAATAATAAATAAATTTGTATGGGTTTTTTAATTTTTTTTTTTTTTTGAGTTATTTCATTATTTTTTGGAAGTTATTTCATTTGGGAGTTATTTTACGGTACCAAGTAAATGCATTAACAATAAATAAGTTTTATATTATATTATTGATAATAATTCATTTGAAAGATTGCATCTCTGATCATTGAGATTAAACCCAAAGTGGAAAACAGTATTTAGACATACTTGTGTTGCGGTCACAGTGTGCGAACTTCTTCAAAATTTCTACCGAAGTTCTCATTTAGTGGCTTAAAACTTTTGATTTTGGCGAATATTTTAGTCATAAAAAATGTTTTTTTCGCAATAATGACGGATAATACAAAAACCTATTTACTGGTTTTAATAGTCATAAGCCAAAAAAGGAAAGTATATAAATATAAAAGCTAAGACCAACAAATTCTTAAAACCAGTTTCTATTTAATAGATCTTGAAAGTAATACATTTAAATTATTATTAATAATCCTTGGTAAAAATATCTGGTAACACTGATTTACTACATCTACATACATAAAACGAAATAAATAAATCAAACTCAGATGCAATGAAGCATAAAAAAAATAAACAAGTGTAATAACCTCAATTTTGATATAAACGTGTTGCAATGATCGTTTAAACAAACAACACAATAAATAAAAATTATGTCAAAAATGGAGAAGGGAAAATATTTTTGTTAAGTGTGGATGGACTAGAGAATACCTTATAAGTTTTCTTGTTGTGCAAACAAATCGTAACATACATAAATTTTTTATGACAAGTTATTTCATAAAGACTGGTTGTGGTTTGCTGCTTTGTTTTTCTCCGTTTAAAGATGACTTTTATTTCGTATTTGAATTTAAAGTTTTTTAAATTTACAAAATCCCGAAGAAATTTTTAACTTTGTACTGAATGAAACATAAAGTACTACATAACTTTAAGCATTAAGAAATGAAATAATAATGTTTATTCAGTAATTACCATTAACTAAAAAAAAATTCAGACTTCACCTCTCAAGGTGTTCTAGACACCTGAATGTAAATGGTAATTCTGTGTGGGAAGAGCCCATTTTTTCCGTTCGAGCAGCTGATCACAAAAAGTAAAAATTTTCGGAAAAGGAATCATTAAAGAAGGAGTAAAACATAATATATTTTTATCGCTGCCCGTAAGTTACGGGTTGATTTTATTTAACATACATTGTTATGCGATATCGGTTTCTCTAAAGAACACACAGAAAAAAAACTATATTTTTATATAACTGATTCTTGTAGCCTATTATGACAGGCCGTTAATAAATTTAAAGTTTTGCTCTTACGAGACTAAATTACAATTTAATTATATAACCTGACATTTTCAGCCATATTATGATAATTTTATTTAATCATTAAATATTTATATTTAAACATAATTAGGTTTATTTTTTAGAATGTTTTTGTTTTGGTAGACAAAAATATGGTTGCAAATGTACCAATACCATATTTTGTTAGCAACCATATAATGCAACCATAATATGTTGCTCTTCGATTATTTTTACCTCAACCGTGAAGATATATTAAAATATTTAATTTTTAATTTTTTTAGGAAATCGATCTATGGTGGTTATACCAACCCATTGTAAAAATTTTACATTATTTTCTCTATTCTTTCACCAAAAAATACAGTTGTATAAAATTAGATTATATTATGTATTTCTTGTTATAAAATTCGACTATCCAGAATTAACTAAAGAAAAATATGTTGAATTGATAAACACTATTTACTTCTTATTCGTAGTTATTTACAATGCTGTTATTGTTTTCAACGTTCAGTATTAATATTAGAAAAAAACAAAAGCACTTTTTTGCCCTGCTGCAAACTTGTAAATTTTGAGTTGACTTACTTTAAAGGAATCAGTGCGATACGTAAATATAAACTAAATTCTTTGTAATTCAACGAACTAAAAAACTAATGCTCAGTTTTTTACTTATATCTGTACCTATTTAAATACAAATTTAGTTAATATCTTTTTATTTTTAAGCAAGAACAGCTATAATTCTCACATTTATTTTTCCTTCTAAATTTAAAAAAAATTCATATTACGGGTTAAGTTTAGTGGAACCAATGACCCTAAAATTATTTTCGTTTTACTAGTGAATATTTATATATTTCTTATTATTATTATAATAAAACTATCTGTCACTAAAAGACTTTACATTACTTACTCTTGCAGTTATATTTTTTAATCATATAAGGGCACGCCCTGCTATGCATAACAATTTTGATCTCCTCGCCATATGTCAGTGTGTATTAGTTGGGGCCAAGCATTTAAAATAAATAAATTAAAAGGGTTTTGAAATAAGAAATATTGAATAAATTAGTAATGAGCCGGGGAAAAGTTAGGACATTTTTCTTTGTTTTTTTTTTTTTTTTTTTTGTTACTTAACCTTTGTATATTCTAAAAATCTTACCTAGGTTTTTTGGAGGCTATCTACAAAGAGCAATATGTTTTATAAAACGTAGGCTATTACGAAAATGATGACTTTTAAAAGCTTCTTTGAAATCACTATAAATATTATTTTTTTAAAGTCAAGTGAAAAATGTCAGTCTATTTCATCTAAAAACTTTTTCATTGAAATTTTCATTTTTGTATTGCATTTTTTTTATTGGTCGACTCAATCTCAAAATTGTATTTTTGAAAGTAATGTTTAATTTTTTAGAAGCTGTAATGCGAAATATTGGAAGTACTATTCAATATGCAGTTGCTTTTTTACATATTTTATGATTTAAGAAAATAGTGTTATTTTTTAATTAAAGGTTTTAATTTATTATTTAATTAAAGATGAATTATTAATTTAGCCTCTAACTCGGCATAACAAATAATTTTTTTGCCATACCTGCTGCCGACTAAGGAAATACTCCTAATTTTTAAAATTGATTAACATAAATTTACAATACGAATTGTTGCGTTCAAGTTATTTTTGATAGCACAGTGCAACAAAACTTTCTAAAAAAAAATGGTTTCGGTTGTAGTACTAAAAGGAAAACCATATACTCGATTTTCCGAAATTGGTGACCCATTTTTTAGACCTCAAAAATGTGATACGATATGCATAATTTCGATGACTTAAACTCAATTAGCACGAAAATATACAAATAAGTAAGTATGTGTTTGAAAAAAAGAAGCAATAATTAGATCCAATAACATAAAGGTTTTGAAATTTAATATATTTTTAAGACTTTAACTAAAAAAAACAAATATATTCATTATGCAAGACGAAAGTTCGTCATGCAAAACGAAGTTTGCTCGACATACTTATTGTGTGCGTCTTCATATACGCAAATGTGTTATATTTCTGATGCCCTAAATGTGTTAACTGCATATGATCCTACAAGTGTCGGCCTGTTTCCTAGAAATACTTCTTTGTATCTTGAAAAATCAATAAAACATTGTACTAATAAAAGCTCAATTATTCATTCATACTTTAACTATTTGTATAAATTTTTTCTTTCTACAAATCCTTGAATTTTTCTCTCTTGAACAGCAAACTTTCAAACAAAACTCTTTTACCATTTTTACTTTAAATAAGTAATCAAGCAGAACTAACATTGTACAGTGCAATGTGTTTATGTATGTGGCCTTGTTATTTCACAACGATTCCTTTCTATTAACATTAAGCTCCATAACACAAAAGATATATATTTCTTTGTTTCCACTTTTTTCAAAACAAAGGCATGTTCAATAAGTATAAAGAAAAATAAAACAAATAAATTAAGAAGAAAAAATGAGAATGTAATGTGTAAAAACATATGCAAAATTTTTTACTTTATTGTATCTGCCTTTAAATTAAATGTAAATAAACTAGAATTTTTTAATGATGATTGGAAATAAAGAAAAATAAAGAAACAAATAACAAATATATTGTAAATAACAGTTTTATCTATTTATTTTATTGTACATAAAAAAAAATATTTCTAACGAACAAATGGTATCGAATAAAATCAAACACCTTTTAAAGAGGAACCTTTGTGTTTTGAGACTTAAAACTTGGAGTAAGGTGGTCTTTAAAGGCGTTTAATGTTTTTATTTATTTACTGCTTTTTCAAACATCATTTATCGATGCTTTTTTTGTTTTGAAAACAAAAAATATTTTTTTTAATCACCAGTCATGTGTATCGAAATGTTTATTTTCAACTTTTTTTTTTGTATAAATTTTCTGTTTTCTGTGTATCACGCCTGACTGAAGTTTGTGCAAAGCTGGAGGCAATGCTGTTTACATTTTTGCTTAAAATTAGGTAAAGCTAATTCAATTTCAAGGATTTTCTAGTTTCGAAAGACAATCCTGACGGTGTGCTTTGCAAAAAAAAAAAAAAAGAAGAAGAAGAAGAAGAAAAATCCGTAATGCAAACACATGTCAAACTAAGGAAAATCTGTAACAAATTAAAAGTAAACAAAAAGAATCAGTAAAGTTTACCATAAGTCTTATAAGAATGTTGTTGGTGTTTTAAAAAGAAGTAATTTTTTATTTAGCTGAAAATACTTTCTGTATATAATAATGACCATATTTATTATGTATTATAAATGTGTAAAAAAAAGAAAAAAAATATTTTTGTAAAACTCATCGCAGAAGTTTTATTTAAATTATAATCCAATTTTTTATTACAATAAAATATTTGTTATATATCCAAATTCACATACTCGATGCCTCTCAGCTTGTTATAAAAATAAATTTCAAAAATCTATTACGTCGATAAAACTTAATTACATGATATATTTTATACCACTAATTCTCTATTTTATTTTTTATAATTTCCATCTATTTTTCAAGATTTCCCTACTAAATGACTATCTATCTAAAGATATCTAATGTTGAATACAATCAAGTGAATATACATCTTTATATCCTTTGAATATTACAAGGATATTGAACATTGCAATTCTTCCGTTTTTTGTTGTATGCAAACATATAAAATGTCTATTTGAAATTTATCTTCAAAGCATACGTAAGATTTGTAAGCATAAAATAAATAACGTCAATATTCTTGCAATATCAATAGGATATCCTGAAAAGCGAATCCTTAATTTTACACTTAACCAAAAGGCATTTAGTGTAAGCTTTTATTTTCTAAAAACAGCGATTTAAGAACTTATACTTAAAAAATTAAATTAAAGTAAAAATTAAGTAAAAACTGTTAATAATATATTTTATTTAAAAAAGTTTGTCTTTGTTTTCCCTTAATTATTTTATTAAAATACTCTGTCTTGTTCAGAATGTCTGTGTTATGTGAAGAGTAACATATTGAATAATGAAGGAAGGCTAAAATTGTGTATGGATTGAGTCTCATTGATTATAAGTGCTCTTCGTATTTTTGTTTTTTTTACGAGGGCTGCTATATATATTTCTGGCCTGGCAACACTGAGTGCTGCCAAGTGCAATCTGACATTTCCATTGGAAAGTTTGTCATTTTTAAGCATTGTCGTACTCAGAACGTTTTGCGGTACGACCATTATTTGTGTTGTTTACAGTGACTTGAAAAAATTAATATAGAAAAAAAAATGGAATTAACTCGTGAACATTTTCGTGCCATCATTTTTCACAACTTTCGACGTGGATTATCACGACAAGAGTTCATTGATGAACTTAAATCTTTGTATGGCGATGAAGCACCATCCTATAGCACTGTGAAAAATTGGTATAATGAATATAATCGTGGTCGAAGCTCGCTCAAAGACGAATTCCGTGAAGGTCGTCCAAAAACCGCTGTTGTGCCAGAGAACATTGATGCCGTGCGTGAACTCATAATGCAAGATCGACATGCGACATACCGAGAGATAGAGACATCCTTGGACATTTCTTCCACCAACATACATTCGATACTGCATGAACACCTGGCCGTAAAAAAGGTTTGTTCTCGTTGGATCCCGCACAATTTGAAAGTCGCTCAAAAAAAAGCTTGTGTCGATTGGAGCAAAGAAATGTTGCAAAAATACGATTGCGGTGCTTCAAAAGACGTTTATAAGATCGTCACAGGTAACGAATTATGGATCTATGCGTATGAGCTCGAAATGAAACAACAATCGACCGTGTGGATCTTCAAAGACGAGCAAAATCCAACGAAAGTTGTTCGTGGAAGAAGCACTTCGAAGCAAATGGTGGCCTGTTTCTTCTGCAAAACTGGTCATGTGGCGACTGTTCCGCTTGAGTAACGTAGGACGGTCACTTCTGAGTGGTACACTACAATTTGTTTGCCTGAAGTCATCGGAGAAATTCGAAAAACCAACAAGAGAAGACGAATCATTGTTCACCATGACAATGCGAGCTCTCACACATCGGCTCAAACCAGAGCGTTTTTGACCGGCCAAAACGTCGAATTAATGGGTCATCCGCCGTACAGCCCTGACTTGGCACCTAATGACTTCTTCTTGTTTCCGCATATCAAGAAAAAAATGCGTGGTCAACTATTTTCGTCGCCAGAAGAAGCTGTTGAAGTGTTCAAAAACCATGTTTTAGAGGTGTCTCAATCGGAGTGGAAAAAGTGCTTCGACAACTGGTTTGAGCGCATGCAAAAGTGTATAAATCATGCTGGAGAATACTTTGAAAACAATAAAACGATTTTTGATTATAAATATTCGCATTTTCACTATTAGGCCAGAAATATATAGAGCAGCCCTCGTATTAGTTGCTTAAATATCACATAATAAAATTAGTTATATTTATTTTACAAAAAAGAACCAATTTTGGGTCACTTTATCAAGTGCTGCTGGCCGTATATCACGAATAACAGGTGCAATGTTGGCCTCCAAATAAGGTTCATTAATACCACCAACGTGTAAACCATACCAAACGATGCATTGTTCCAAATGCAATGGAGTTTGTAGGGTATGTGGTGGATTATTCTCACTTTACATATATGCGGAAATTTTCCTTATTAAACAACCGTTAAATCAAAATGACCTCATCGCTGAATGCAATTTGGCAATAAAACAGTGGGTCAGTTACTAACGGCTGTAGAGCCCATTCGGCGAAATAGCGACGCAGAGACAGCCAATTCATAATGATTTGCCAGAGTTTACTGAAAATAATGAGAAAACATTTTTCATCAAAATTTAATTTTTAGTGTTGTATCTTGCTTAAAAAACACCCTTTATAAACTAACTCAAATAGCATTTTTTTAAATCAAAAGAAGAAAAGCATTTAATATGATTAATTTTAATATGTCAGATGATGGCCGTTAATAGTGCTGGATTCCTTCAAGTATAAAAATAAATGTTTTGAAGATATTTTCATAAAAACTAATCGTATTACTACAAGGAAAATATCTCCACATGGCCATTTCACTACTGCTGATTTAACATAGAAATTTCAAGTCTTGCATCCCAATTAAAATTAAATGGCAGAGAACTATATTCAATCAACAAAGCAAAAATACAACAAAATTTTAAAAACCTTTAAATAACAAATTTTCATATTTGTGCTAGATAATTAAAATAAAAATTAACGAAAAATATTAATTTATTTATTACTTTATTTTATTCACGGGACGATCCTTTAATTATCTATACCGATGATATTCTTATTGCCTCTTCAGGTGCTAGAGCAAGGACTCCAAACGACCGACTCAACAGATATTTTGCGGTGCTGACGGACTATTTTGCCTTGAATATTTCGAAGACTGTCGCCAAAAAGCCGAAAATAAAGTAAAATTTCATTAATTTATAAAATCGATGGTTCGAATCCTGGTCAGGAAAAAAAAATTAAAAATTAAAACAATCGCTAGGCACCGCGTATTTACATTCATACTTAACTCATAAAAGTCAATATGATACTGAAACAGTGTCTATAATGTTGTGAGCAAAACAAGTATGAATAATTAAAAATAAAAAGTTGCATTTGTGGCTATCAAATTGCTAGCACAAAAAGCAACAACAAATGTTCAAGACGAGTTACAAAGAGAATGACAAAGAAAAAAGCTTTAAGTTGTGTGTGAACTTCGTCTCACCAAATTAACATTAAGCTTAGTTGGTTAAATAGATGATGTTTACGATGTACACAACATAATGTAGATAGATGCAAAGAATGCTGATGAAGGATGTGGCGGTCCAGAAAATGCTGCATTTCATTCTGCTAGCGTCTAATTTTTCTTGTTTTCTTTGGAAAACGTCCGCATACATTTGTAAATAATTTTTCTTTCTAAAAATGTTTAGAAAATTAGTTAAAAAGAACCAAAAAGCCGAAAATAAAGTAAAATTTCATTAATTTATAAAATCGATGGTTCGAATCCTGGAAAAAAAAATTAAAAATTAAAAAAAACATTATTTTTGTATGTTTATGAAAGTAGACATTTTTAAACTACTTTTTGGAACTTCTGTTGTAAAAACTTTAATTTTAAAATTTTTTATAAAATAAATAATTTAAATAGGTATACAAAAAGTATCTTAAAAACATAGGTAATATTTTTTTGCCTATATTTATTTCTAAAACAGCGTTTTGTTATTAAAAATGCATACATGCACGCATATATAACATGTAAAACTTATATACTGCAAATAATTACTATTTTTTTCCTTATTACAATGACGAATAAATCATAGCTGTGATTCGTGTCTTTTTTGTTGACATAATAACAATGTTAACAATCAACCGTTATTTGTTGCGATTTGATTTGGTTTGAAAAAAAACATGATTCTCTTTAAAATAGGCAATGTTTTTACTCATTCAACATGTTTATATTTCTCATTCGATTCTTTTTGTTTCACATTTTTACAAGAGAGTATTTTCTGTTAGTGTAATGATTTAGTGTGAGTTGAAAAACGTACATGTGTACATTACACATGCAGATCTCTAATAAATTCATTTACTGCCCTCTTAGCACCTCAGATATAACTTAAGCTAGCAATTGAAAACCCCAGTCGCTGTCACTATTTCACGGCCCTCCCATTCCAAACCCCTTTAAACTTAGACAGAGGTTTTAAATACTCCTTAAGCCCGAACTAAATGCTCCTACTTTTGCAGTTAAAACTTAACTTGAAATAATTTGCCTCAAAGACTTTTCTCTTCCGAGTCCAAGATCCATTCCATTAAGTT
The DNA here is from genome assembly GCA_916610165.2 of Gymnosoma rotundatum. Classification (NCBI taxonomy): domain Eukaryota; kingdom Metazoa; phylum Arthropoda; class Insecta; order Diptera; family Tachinidae; genus Gymnosoma; species Gymnosoma rotundatum. The sequence continues at coordinate 140,674,961 of OU744336.1, read as the reverse complement.
CACTTTAAGAGATAGCATGATATTTTGTATAGAACTCCTTATTTCACATGCACATTTTTATTATAACTGGAGTCCAGAGTCCAAAATTGTTTAGTTACCATTTGTCATGGGAGTTTTAACTCTAAACATCTTTGTAGTTTGTGTAGCATATATTTTGAATAAATTTAAATGGAAACTATTATTTTTCGTAGAATTTTTAATTTTTAGAATTTTGAATAATAAAATTACATTTTACAAAAGATGCACAAGCATCTGCACGTATATGTAATGTAAAAAACAATTGTTATTCATTTAAATGTTTTAAAATTAAATTTTATATTTTCACTATTTCCGTTAGTTTCAATTAATAGTTTGAATAGTTTTTAACACGTATGTTCTTTTTTTTCAATTTGCAATATAAATGCAATGAAATAAAGGTTCTTTTAAATTATTGCTATAAAACACACTCTTCCGTTATAATATGTTTTACCACAAAGGAAACAACATTCGGTTGAATTTATTTGTTCCGTTTTTTATACATACATTTCCTTCAACACATACAAACGTAAGTATTTACGTTTAAATTTATATATTGTAAATACGAGGGCAAATGGATGGTGCGATTTACAACTTTTTTTTTAGTTCATTTAAAGTATAAATCCAATCAATTCGATACTTGTGAAAAGCTTAACAGCAGGAGGTTATATGGGCGTGTTCACATGCAAAGTTTGTGATTCAGATATTTGACAATCACCTGGTATACGCAACATTTAATATTTTGGAAAATTGAATATGATTTGTGATTATAAATATTATATTTAAAATATTATGTTAATAAAGCATAATATTTATGTTTAAAAATTTAATTTATGAAATTTTTGTGTAATCAAAACACTTCTATCTTAAACGATAAAACCTCTTTAGAAAGAAAGTTCTTAATGATATGCATTTTACAGCATGTGACTGAAAATATAAATTATACGTGACTTTCGATAACCTCACTGAACATATAAATTGAAGCCTGTCGTATTGAAACATAATTAAATCTGCAATATAATTTTTAGGGACCAAAAAATTAAAGCGCACAAACTCATTGAAGAAACCGAAAGTAGACATGGCCAAGTGCGCACTTCGCTTTTGACTCAGAAAAACCGAGTATTTTTAAAGTTGTTTTGGACTCACCTCGTATTAAATATAAATATTATTTTTTTATTTATTTTGTATTAAATGTGACAGTTTCGCCAAAATGTTGGCAAATGACCAGTTTAAAAAAATCATCAAAAAAAAAACCAATAAATTTTTTTTAAGCTGAACAATATATGTATTATTCAATTGTTGTTATAGTAAGTGTATGGTTTTCATTTAATAGGCTTTGCTGACACAGATACTCAATACAAAAAAAGAATATATATATAAAACAACAAAGTATAATATTTATTTAAAGTGAAAAGGAAACATTTATTTTCCCACATAAAAATTTATTTTTACCCAGTTATTTAACTTAAATTGATGAATACAAGTTTCCTAACAGCTAATGCAGAAAAGGATTACTAAGTCTTTAAAATACTTTTAAATACAATATTTATAAAAACATTGGAGTGATTTTATATGCCCAGGGGGAGTAGGAGAAATCAATTTTTAGTGATTAAATAATCTTTTTAAAGAAAACATGCACTATTTATTGATGAATAACTACTAATTTACAAGCTTTTTGTATGCAGCGCTGTATCTAAGCTTCTTTGCCCACCCAGTGGTACCACTTTAATTGCAGCAGAAGTAATTTTTGAGTTCTAACAAACATTAAAGATTTCATACACATCACCACCTATTTGGTTCATATTTTATATAGATTTTTCCACTCCTTTTATTGATTATGTCTACAAAATTCTTAACTACTTTGTATGGAAGGTACCACGTCCTTAAATTCAGTAAAGTTCTAAATGGACTATATATGGCAATATATATATACTTTATGGGATCGGAAATGGATTTTGTAGAAATTACACACGAAATGACAAACTTAAAAACTTTTTGTGGTGAAGGGCATAAAAAACATATATTGACGCGTAGAGAATTAAAAAACAAGAACAAATATTGAATGAAAAAATTGGCGGGCCCCCATATTTTTCGAGTTATGGGCCTCTAAACTTTTCAGAGAAAAGTGGGTATCATTTAAAAGCTTTTGAAGAGATCTTTCAGGAAATACTAAAATGTAAAATAATGCTTATTTTTTTAATTCTATGTCACCCAAATATTTGTGTTTTTGATTAGAAGGGTATATAATATTCGGCAAAGCCAATTATAGCACTCCTACTTGTTTCTCTCTATTATTACACCTCAACTAAAATGAAATTTAAGAGTAGAAAAAATACCTATAAAATAGGAATCTTGCTGTTTAGAAAATAGTCTGAAAATTATGTTGCACAATGGGGCTGTCGAACTCCTTCGGTATTATGTGATTTTTACATAATATTTGCTATTACAATATCACAGCTTCTCATAATACGTAAATAGCTTTTCATGAAAAATTTCTTTATTTTTTTCTAATATATTTTGTTTTAAAATAAAATCAAACAATATTTGTTTTATTTTTATTTTTCTTTTTTAATATTGATTTTAAATCCTACACGTATTAAGTTTTTTTCAAACTAATAAACAATTTATATATAAATTCAGACTTAAGGATAAACCTAAAAAAGTAAAATCTTTTTAAACAAATTAAATTTCTTTTATACCTAAATAACAAAATATCACACAAAATGTATCATCGAATATTTAGTATAAATTAAAGAAATTAAAAATTTTTTCTGTTTAAGTTGTTTTCTTATTTTCGATTGCTGAATTTTTTTATTATTTACAGCTTTTTACCAACACTTGTATGCGTCAGAAATTGTTGTTTTTACCTTGTAAGCGTTATTGCTATTGTTGGTTTTTATGGCTAAAGAAATTATTTTCTTCTCCTCCACAAACACGACAACTAAGTTTTTACGACAAATCAGAAAATGTAAATGTATTTAACCTAAAATATTTGAAAGGAAAAATATGCAAAGTTTCTTTGATTGCGAATGTTAAAAGAGGTAAGTAGAAGAGTACTGGAGTGATTCTGCTGTTATATGTAAATGGAACTTTTTATTTCTTGCTAAACACACTTATAACAATAAAAAAACTTTTTATTCTACAAAAAAAAAAAAAAAAAAATAAAAATAAAAAGTTAAGATACAAAACATTTTTCGGTTATAGGCATACTCAATAAAATGGGCTTGAGGGAAATTTATATTTGAAAATGGCATAACTTTGTTTCTCTGAAGCAGCCATTATAAATTATATTTAAACTTTTATTTATCTTCGAAAACATTTAACGAAAATAATAAACACCTAAAGTACAGAAATAAACTTTAACGATAAAAGTGGTTTGTTTGCACCATAAGGTTAAATACAAAATTTAACACGCTACTGATTCCTGACAGATACTGATCTTTTTTATTTGTATTCCTTTGTTCAAAAAAGATATCTTATGTTAACCTAACGTTTGGCAGCAATATATAGACACGTCACAGACAAATCCTTAAGGGCTCATGGCATTTGGTGGCCATATCGAAGGTTGGCACAAAGTAAAGACAAATGTACAAGAGAACTTAAAGAGAGAACAGCGAAGAAATGCTTTGCGTTGTATGTTGACTTCGTCTATCCAAAATAGTATTGATTGCTTATGAGTTTTTATCATATTTTTACTTATGAAATAAGTTGTTTGTAAAATTTATATAATTACTAGGTGTTTCTTACGCTTCAATTGCAAAGTGTATTTATTAATATCACCTTCTTTTTCATTTCAAATATTCAAAAAAAATGTTTTTGATTTATTTTTTAATCTCCCACTATGCTATAGCTGATTAGCGGTTTTCAAAGTTGCTATTTAGAGCAACGTATTCAACGTGTCGCGTTAGATTGCATTTTATGTGAAAGAAGAGAAAAAGAACATAGAAATACTAAAGCAAAAGGAGATAAAATTTAGTAAATCGTTTAAAAAAAAAATTAAAATTTTTAGTATTTCCTTAAAGATCTCATCAAAATCTTTTAAATGATACCCATATTGATATTTTAAAAAAAATTAAAATTTCATAGGGCGGTAACTCGAAAAATATGGGCGAGAGCCAATTTTTTTACTTGATGTTGATGCCGATCTTGCTGATTTCCAATATTTTTTTGTAAAATTACATAGCTACTTATTTTTTTTTCTTATTATTTTATTCTCTGTCACCCCAGTATTTGTTTTTTTTTTATTGCATTTACTTCACTAAACTATATTAACATTAATGATGAAGGGCATATAAGATTCGGCATATCCGAGTTTAATACTTTTTCTCGTTTTTATTTTAATTTTGCTTTTTTCAGAATAATAATAAAATTCAATTTCCTGAAAGCAAAGTGAATTTTCTATTTAAATGAGATTTTTACAGCTTACTGCACATAATGTATTTATAATATTACATTTAATATATAAACTATATTTGCTCAAATATTTTTTGCTACAATCCAGGACATGTGCTCTATATAAAATCACATTAAAATTTCATAAGAAACTTATTCAAATTTTGTGCATTAAAATTCTTTTTATTATAAAAAATAACCACAATGCTATTGTTATATATAAATAATTATGAAGTGTGATATAAAAAGAATTTGTGTTAGAGAAATCCTCTGAGATCATCTGTCTTAAAATATTATTTCATTGTCAGATTGAAATAACAATTAAAAAATTAATATAAAAAATGTGAAATATAATATTTTCATAGTTTAATATATCTAGCAAAAATGTATACAAATTAAAAAATGCGTTTTTCAATTTAAAAGGAAAAGAAATTAAAATAGAACAAAACAAAAAAAAATGGGGTTATCAACAACAGACTTTGGATTGTTAAAAAAACTAAACAATATTTTGTGACTTGAGAGTAAAAAGCACATTAAAGAAAATAATAGGTGTCGTGAATGTGTTTACCATACAAATGAATTTAAATGTAAAAGTTGAAATAATAGAAATAAAAACAACGTCATCTTTAACGACCACTACAGACACAAATGTTAAAACTACAATATCAAATACATACACAGCAAAAGTTTCAGAAGCATCAGTTGGTAACTACAATTTCAACAGTATCATTGCCATCATCATCGAGAAAATATTTTTGCTTTTCCTTTTATACTTCGTCCTTATGTTTTGAAATTTACACTTTTGCAATGCCTACACCAACGAATAACAAGAAAATTATCCAACTTAACTACTCTATGGGGATGTGTGAGTTAACAACAAAAATAAAACAAACAAAAACATCTCAAGCAACGTTTTCAACATCAACACAAAGAGCGAGGAAAGTAAAGGCATGCATTACAGAGTCCATGCAACAACCACTTGCATCAGTGTCATCAAAACAAAAATTAAAGGGTTGGGAATACCGTATAATGGACAAAGATGTTGAAGATTTACAAGTTGCAACATTTAGAAGAGAAAAGCCACAATCATCGCTACCACCTCGACAACAATCACTAACAGCTACAACAATAGCATCAAAAGAAACAACAAGTGTAGCAGAAGCAACAGCAATTGCAAAAACAAAAACAACTTTTTGTCTACCAACAATATTAGCAACTGTAGCAGCAGGAAAAACTTGTAGAAAACAATGTTTAAGCACTAAAATGCCCTTAAGACATCTAATACTTACAATAATGACACTTGTTGTTTTTAGTATGGGTAAGTATGTTTTAATGTATATGTGTGAGTGTGTGTATATATTTTTATGACTGTGTTTATATTTTTTAATCTTTTGTTAAAATGTAGCTATGACTTGTGTTTGAGCAACTTGTCCTATTCTTGAAATAATGATGCTTTAGTTTCAGTTATTTTTATCGAAAAATTTGTTTTCTAAAATACTAAAAAATTAATTATAAACAAATTCTTCTTTACACCTGAAACCAAACATGTGTTAAAGGTAAAATAAATGACATGAGACAATGAACTGAAAAGAGTGAACTTATTTTATTGATAAAAGTTTATTTATATTCTATTGTGCGTTTTTTTCTTTTGTATCTATATAAAATCTAAATTTCTTTGTAACAAAAATTTTTAGTTTCGAGTAGTACATATAAGTTTTTTTCATTGCCAAATATGTCCATCGCCTTTATATCTTGAGTGCTGGACAAAAGGGCAACACAGTAAAAAGAAACTAATAAGCAACTTTTTGTCGCATAATTTTTTTGTCCGAAAAGTTGAACTTAAAATTTACTGCCAGTTTTTATAACTATTATGAATATAAAGAGCTGATTCATATAATTCTTTTATTAGTTATATTTTACTGAATAGTCGTAAATGCTTTAGTTATGATTTATTTAGTTTTAATATCTAGAGGAGGATTCATATATCTATAGTATAAAAAATTGTTGCAAGTGCATTGTGATTTTATAACTCACGAACGGTCAAACTGAATCGATTAAATTTGTAGGGTTTTTTCGTATGGTCATGTAAATGGTCTGTCTAAAGTTTGCGCAAAATCGGTTAATCGGTTGACATGTGATTTCGTCCATATAAAGGAAAAAACAGGCCCTTAATTTTTGTACTAAAAACTTCCTTTTTAATATGCATTGCTTAGAGAAATGCTGTATCGATAGGGAGATAAGGCGTGGTAACCCCATGCAAAGTGAAAGTTTTTTGTCGTTTACCTAGAGAACTGTAAGGGGAAGGGTTTTAAAATTTCGTACAAGTAAATTTCATATTAGCGTGCATAATCAGATAAAAAACTGACTGGATTGGGGTAGCTAAGCGTACCCAAAATAGCTAGTTAAACATAAAATTGTGGAAGTTTATTGAAAACAAGTAGTCTTATATACCCTTCACCATCTGTGTAAATCTAGTTTTGTGAAGCAACACCAAATAAAAAAACCATATATTGAGGTGACAGAGATTTAAAAAATAAAAAAAACTTTGTTTCTTAATGGTTTAAGCTTTTTTTTAATTTGGGTTTTTCCTTAAAGATCCCTTCAAAAGCTTTAAATATACATACCCAGCAAAAACTTTTAAAAAAGGTAATCGAGTGTAGAATTAATCATTTTTGATGGAAGGACTTCAAACTAGATTACCAACCTAATGATTTTAACAAGGCATGGGAATTTTATAATCAATGCCTGAAGATCGATTACATTGATTATTGCTGGAAATTATGACGATTATTAGTACATATTTTAAGCCATACTCTCTTTACTTAAAGAACTAGTTCAATTAATACTTCCTGCTTAGGGAACTAATGTAATGTGTTTGGTAAGCGAATAACAAAAAATTGCAATTACATAAGTAAGTAAGTCCATATAATGGAAAGTATTTTCTAAGGTAATGTCTAAGTTATTGCTAGGTATTGATATTGAAAAAATTTGAAAATTTCAGAGCCCCGTAACTCGGCAAATATGGGCAAGCGCCAGTTTTTTCACTTGATTTTTTTTTCTTATTTTTTAATTTTCTATCGCCCCATATTTATTATTTTGATTGGAGTTACTTTATTGTTTTAAGTGACATAAAAAAATTAGATGTAGGCGTGGTAGCCTCAATCGACTTCGCTATGCATAAGAAGTCAAAATATATATACTTTGTGGCGTCGGAAATGTATACTATGGAAATTACATACAGAATGACAAACTTAGATATACCCTTTTCCCAGTTTTTGTGGTGAAGGGTAAAAATAAAACTCGGCTTACGTAATATAGTTTCTCAGATCTTGTTAATATGTCAGCCGGGGAAATTAATGTTTATATTTTTTTGTTCATATTTGTTTACTTTAAAAACCATTCGCTACTCACGAATCAAATGCTTTGGTTCCCTGTTCTAAGCTCTAAGTCATTGATTTTAGTTGAACTAGTTTCTCGTCTCTATCTGAAACAACAGTTTGCTAAGATAAAAGAATTTATTTATTTGCCTAACTAAAAAAGTAAACTATTAGAAATATGTTCAAAGAAGAAAAAAACCTAATTCTAAATTGAAGTAAATTTATCGTTCATTTAGGCGAAATCAAAATTAAAAATATAAGTGTACCACATCGTAGTAGGTCATATAGCAGTTGATTTGGCTTAATTTTCCTTTTTTAAAGAAAGTTTGTAGAACTTAACTGATAAATTTTAGTAGAAGCGAATACGAGATTACCAATTAAGTAAAGGTATATATGTTGATTACAAAGATTCTGTAAAGTTAAAAAAAATCGTTCACTTATTTTAACTTATTTACTTAAGAAGAAATTCTAAATTTTTGACACAATTCTATCATTTTAGTATTTACAACCTTTCGAGTGAGACAAAAATATTAAATTTTCTAAGGTTATTTTGAAAATGTTTCTCTTAATTTTAAAGACAAAAATAAATTTTTAGCTTAATTATAACTATAGAACATAAGAAACGGGATACTTTTTCAAATCAATAAGAGAAAATCATTTCAACATAGACTTTTGATAACAACCCTTTTTTTCTCATCTTTATATGGTGTGGTTTTAATATTTGGAAAGGCAAGGCTATGGCAACAATCGCACAGTAATTCATATCTTTCCATTTTATTGTTATGAATGTAGTATTTTTTCGAGTAATGCCTTCAACATCAATAATCTATATCGATGATATCTTAATCGGGATTAAAAATGGCACGATATTTTTTTAAAACTAATTAAATACTTTACCGTGGTTTATTTTAATTTAGTAGTATTTTTTATTTAGAAATATTAAGAATAAAATATTCTTTTTAACCGACTTCAAAAAGGGAGGAGGTTATTTATTCGTCTGAATTTTGCTTTTTTTTTCTGTTTGAAAATTTTAGGGTGTCCTGATACAACATACATGTTTTTTACGTGTATTATTAACTGTAAACGGCACCACTGTAAAATTTTTAAATAATGCATATAGTAATAAAATGGCAAAAAGTAATAAAAATCTAAATGTTAGATGTTGTCCCCATTGGGAGCGTTTGAAAATTGAACAAAATGTCAATTATTATGACCGTTATACGTAATAGCGAGTAAAAGTATTAAAAATTAAAAATTAAAGGGTTCTCCAATAGTTTATTTAATTTGATGTGTGTGGCAATACTTTTGAACATGTTTAGTTAGTCGGTAGAACCTGTATTGCTAAGTATAAAATTTTAAAAGGAATACTAAAGGGCATCCCAATAGTTTATATTATTTGATGATTGTGACCAAAATTTGAACCGTAATACAAGGAAACTGTTGGTTTTTGAAATCAAAGGGTGTCCCAATAGTTCATGTAATTTTATGTATGTGGCCAAGCTTTTGAAACGTTATAGAAAGACAGCTGAAGCTTACAAGGAACTTATTTTGCTAAGGCCGCTATAAGAATAAATAAACTCTTCTAATTAAATTAAAGGTATTCCCATAGTTGATGTATTTTGACTTATCTGGGCCTATATTTTGAAACGTTATATGGAAACACTTATAAGTTAGACTCAATGTCCATTACTTTGTTGGGGTTAATAAGAAATATAGATATTTAAAATTTTAAATCAAAGAGTGTTACATTAGCTCTTAATGAAGTTAATTTGATGTATTTAGACAGACGCTTTAAAATTTCAAGGAACCTGTATAACAGGCCATAACAGTAAGAATAAAATTTTAGCTTAGGTATTAAAGGGTGAATCGTTATATACAGACAGTTAAAATCTGCTTCGAATTGATTTTTTTGCAAAAATTCTTATAGAGAAATCAGTAAGTAGTAACTAACGAGCCACGCTGAGTTTTTAAGCAAATGAAAATAAAGTCATAAAAATATATATAACATTTATTTGCTCTTTTCTGTCAATTTTAAATAGGGCAAAATTAATTTGTAGTTGTTAAACACTAGCAAAACAAAAAGACAAATAAGCTTGAAAAAATTAAGTTAAATCTATTTATTTACTAGAGATGAGCGTAAGCCATATAAAAGTGTAAAATATTGTCTCTTTTTAAAAAGCGAATATTGACTGTAGCTGTAAGAGAAATTTAGTGCATAGTAAACATAGAGGAAAAATAGACAAGCACACACAAGTTTGTTGTGCAATAGTTGAAAAGACAATAGTCTTACGACAACAACGAAATGTTATACAATGTAGTGACCAAACGTAGTAAAACAAAAGTTGATTTGGTTATTACCTTAGTGCTCCCCGATTAGAGCTACTCAGCGATGTTTATTTAATTCTTATCTATTCTAACAAATTGTTCTTCTTGGTTGAGTATTTTTCCAAATTACACTCAACCTCTCATTTCCTAACCTAATTTATCCATATCTTTACTTAGTAAAATACCAGGCAATCATGAATTTGGGCAATTTTACAAAATTAAGGATTGAGTGGAAATATTAAATTCTTATTATTTCTATTTTTACAAATTTACTTAAATAGAACAAGTATGCTGATCGTTGCATTATTTTGCAGACCAACAGCCAGGTTTATTCAACTGTATGCAGTGTAACATGAGCTTATTGTTATGAATGCAGGTGTGTCGGCAATTTAGACTGCTTATTACAGTACTTATGTGATAGTAACATTAAACGATCAGACACACTACAACAATACTCGGTGTTGCACTTATCAATTGTGTTGGAATTTATTAAGAGAAGAAGCAAACTTTTATTTTGTTAACGCAATTTTATTTTCATTCAGCAACAAAGGTGAAGAAACAGGAGTCATAAATTTTAGAATGAGAAAATGAGGTTAGTTTTCAACGTAAATTCCTGTATACTCTGCAATGTTTTCATGCTATGACAATAGTGTACAGCAGAATAAATTGTTTTAACTGGTGAAATTAGCATCGACATAACCATAAACAGTTTTTTATGGTGTCGAATGCTTTTGTTGAATGAGTACAGTAATATAAGTGTACTCATATTTCAAAAGCAATAAACGAAGAGAACAATTCAATATTAAACAGTATGAATAGAAGCTAAGAAGACGTTTTGAGCTCATCTCTAATATTTAAGTCAATGTGCACATAAAAAATATATATTATATTTTTACAAGCATTTAGAAAATTCAAAATATTACCATAATTATAAAATACTATCTATATGTTTACCCTGTTGATAGCGATAAAAAAGGAGTAATAACAAAGTTTTTATAACTTGTCTTTTTAATACTAAAATAGGCGTGTCAATGTAATGTTATGCAATAATATAATAATAATAATAATAATAATAATAATAATAATAATAATAATAAAAACATTCTTGGCAATAAGATTGTTTGTAGAAATAATTTTTTATTTCTTTGCTTGAAATATATACAAGGAGTTTCATATGCAGATATTATGTCTAAGGTCAACAACCAGATCAATGGCCACAAAAAAACAATATACTTGCAACGGAAGTTAACGTACTCCTAAGTCGTATGGAGTTTATAATATTTTTTTTTAACTTTATTATCCCTAGCATACACAAAATACATGCATATTGCTATATATAAGGAAAAAGTTAAAAAAGAATTTTTTTGTTTCCTTTGCAGATAGTGTCATTTACTTTTTTTAAAGCTTAAGCCTTTAAGTAAAGTACGCAATAATTCAACTTAGATATTAAGTTGGAAAATTATCATAATATTAAAAAAATGATAATCTTTTAAATTGGATTTTTACAATTGAAGTAAATTAATATAAGAAAGATTTTAAATAATAAAATTTCTTGTTAATTTTATTTAGTTTTTTTTTAATAACATGGCATCGTTTATGAATAACTAAAATTTATTCATCATGAAAACATATTCTCAAAGGAGTTTATCCTTTTTAAAGTAAAAAAAAGTTAATAACAATCGTTCTGTTATGTGTAAAACGAGGATTGATTGATATTATATAGAGGAATAAATTTTTGTCTTTCCATCACTACCAAATATAAAGGATCATTAAGCGCCTTTATCGTACGTCTTATCTTTCCATCTTTAAACACAGTAAATAAAATACAATAAAACAAAAATATTGAAGGTATTTAAAGCAATAAAGAAGCTTCTAGGAAACGATCTAAACATTAAATTTGCCAATCTAATTTTACTCACAGTCAATTCCAATATTTACCACTGATTTATCATAATATTCGCTCCAAAACCAAAATTTCTCTTAGCCGCTTTACTTTAACTCAGAGGTGGGCAATCTGCGGCCAGCGGGCCAACTGCGGCCCGGATACATATTTAAAACTCATATGGTGGTCGGCCCTTAAGCAGTGGCAGGCTTCAAAATAAAACTAGGAAAAAAACTTTTATTCTTTTGTCTTGTATCCGAACGAAGATGTAAAATAGGAATTTTAAGAGAGATAAATGGATTTCAGCCGTAAATAATTCTATTTATTGTTAACCTATGTGACCAAAACTACCAAAAATTTTAAGTTAGACTTAATTGAACTACAAGAAATGAAATTTATGGAGTAAATAAAAATTGAATTCTACAAAAATTCAGATACGCATATATTCCCGCAATGAATAATTCACCCCAATCATGAAAATTCTCATGAAATTTTTTTTCCACGGAAAATATTTTTCTGAATTCCGTGGGAACAAAATAATAAAAAAGTGACATCATCGTAATTTGAAGGAAGTTATTTTGTTTATTAACATATAGTTTTTCTTTTATAATTCATAATACCTACTTTTTTCCCCCGAATTTTTTTCACTTTCTGTAGTCAACTAGAAGCAGAAAAAAGTGAAAAAACTCGCACGAAGTTTTTATTTATAATTGGGCTAACGCACGCAAAAAAATTATTTCATTATTTGGGAGCACATATAAATGCGAACAATTTTTTTCGAAAATACTTGTTCAGCTACGCCATAAAATTCCTAATATTTTCATTATAAAATAATTTACCCTATAGTTATTAAACATGTACATACATAGTTGGCAAATATATTATTACACACATTTACATATATTAAATACATATATTAAGTACTCTGATAAAATTATGCTCTTTTTCCAGTAAAGTCTAATATCGTAAATTCCACAAAAGAGATTACTTATTTACTTAAGATTTAAGTACTTAATATACAAATAACTAGCGGTTGTTTTTAGGCTGTTGTTTTTTCATTTATAAAGAGCTCAGCTTAAAACATTCTTTCTTCTTGTTATTTTTCGTCTTCGATGCAGTTTAACTTATTACATTACGCTTCGTGATAAATTTAGTTTGCAATAAATAAATAATTGCATATGTATGTTGCCCAATAAACATTTGTAATTGAATTGAAAAACAAGTTGTTTTATTTTGGCTTATAAATTGTTCTTCGCCGTGTGTTCGATTTCACGGGAAACATTTTATAAATTTCGTAAAGTATTGCAAATATACGTGTGTTCGATTTCACGTCAAACATTTTGGTGACCCCGACGTGATGGCATCCCCTGAAGAGACAAGTGTACAAGAATCGTTTTTGAAGCGTAAGTCAATAAAATTGAAAGGACGCTTGGCTAGTATTGAGCAGGAGCTCAACTCAAATTATTTAGAAGAAATGGATGAGGCTTCTTTAATTGTAAAACTCGATATGGTTGAGAAACTATTTGCTGATTTCGAAGCTATTCATGACCAGCTAGAACAAGAAGATGTAAGTGCAATGGAAAGCAATGTTCCTGTTGAGGCGGCTGCATCATACACATCTAGTAAAACAAGTTTAAAAAGAAAGCTCATGGCCTGTCAAGCAAATGTTAATATTAATCGGCATCCATTGGTAAGGCAATCAACAATTGATGAAAACCAGCATTCAATTGTGATACAACAACAACGCACTCGACTGCCTGTTATACAAATTCCTATGTTTAGTGGTTCCTATACTGAATGGCCTAATTTTTATTCGATGTTTTCAACTGTAGTTGGAAGTGATGACGAGTTAACAAAAATTGAAAAGTTTCAGCATTTACGATCTAGTTTGACTGGCCCGGCTTTAGACTCGATACGGTCCTTGGAGATAAGTGATACAAATTACGAAAAGGCAATAAGTATTTTAAAAATAAGGTTTGACAACAAGCGTTTAAATTTTCAGGCTCATATTAAAGACATAGTCGCATTGGACAGTGTTGACGTAGGATCAGTGGCAATGCTTAGAAATTTGAGTGATTCAATAAACTCACACCTGCGTGCTTTATTTTCAATGGGAACTAAGGAACAAATAGCAGATTGTTTACTTATACAAATTGTTGGCCGTAAATTGGATATTGATACTCAGAGAAAGTGGGAGGAGTTAACACCCATAAATGAAATTCCAACCTGGGATGCAATGGATAAATTTCTTCAGCGACGGTGCCAGATGATGGAAAACGTGGATTATGCTGTGCCAGTAGTATCTAAAAATTCAACAAAACAGGTGGGCTATAAAATGTATGCTAGTACTAACAGTCGTAAAAAATCATTGGTAATTTCAAATAGCACTATAAAATTTTGCCACATGTGCAGTAGCCAATCCCACACAATATACACTTGCCCTCATTTTACTTCGCACACGCCATTTGCTCGATTTAAAGAAGCAAAACGCTTAGGCTTGTGTATTAATTGCTTAAGAAAGGGCCATGTAGCCAAATCTTGCATGTCAAGCGGCTGTAGAAACTGTTCGGCCAAGCACCATAGCTTGCTTCATATTGAAAACAATGTATCCCAGATTAAACAGTTGCCTAATTCAGATCATGGTACCAAAGAAATAAACAATTCTGCTTCTGCTTATATTTCAGAACAGACCTCTTCTACCTCAAAACACTTGCCCCAATCGTCTCTTGTCGTTTCAAATAATTGTCATGAAAATAAAATTGAATCATTTGGCAACACAGTTTTGGCAACAGCAATAATTTTTATAAAAAATAAAGCGAATTCTTTAATTCCATGCAGAGCAATTCTTGATTCTGCTTCTCAAATAAATTTCATAACATCTGATTTAGCTAACAAACTACAAGTTAAACAACATAAAAATACAACTTTAATATCGGGAATTGGACAGTCAAATTTGCGTGCTGAAAAAATAGTAAACATCTGTATTAAATCTCGCCTGAACAGCGAATCAGCTACTCTAGCCGCTGTTGTTGTACCATCTGTTATTGATTATCAGCCTTCCGTAACAATTAACATTTCCAAATGGAATATTCCACATGACATCAAATTGGCAGATCCATTATTTTTCAAGCCTCAGCGCATTGATATGCTTATTGGAGGTGATTTATTTTTTGAATTTTTAAAGGCTGAAAAAATCAGAGTTGGACCTGGTTTGCCTCTCTTACAAAACACTTCCTTGGGTTGGATCGTAGCTGGTGGTGGAAATGTTGTGCAAAAATCTAATCATTGTCTTGTAATTTCGAAGGCTTATAAATATGCAACTTTAAATGAAAATTTGGATTTTTTAATACGTAAATTTTGGGAAATTGAGAACCACACAGAAATTATCGCTAAAAGAACGAAAGAAGAACAAGAATGTGAAAAACATTTCGTTGAGAATTATTGTCGTTTGGGCTCTGGTGAATTTTCGGTTCGCCTGCCATTTAAGAAACCTCCCAGTTTGCTTGGTAATTCGTATCAATCCGCATTGCGTCGATTTAAAAAATTAGAGTCTCGTCTTGATAGCTGTCCCGATCGTAAGGAACAATATTCTGCCTTTATAAGAGAGTATGAACAGCTAGGCCATATGTCCTTAGTCAAAAATTTTCCTGATGGTGTGTCCAGTTATTTTCTACCACATCATTATGTGACTAAAATCGATAGCTCCACTACAAAATTGCGTGTAGTGTTTGATGGGTCTGCCCGAACGTCAAATGGCTACTCTTTAAATGACATCCTTATGTGTGGCCCAACTATACAGGAAAATCTTTTTAATATCATAATTCGATTCAGATCATTTAATATCGCTTTAACTGGCGACATATGTAAAATGTACCGCTGTGTAAAGGTGGCTTATCCTGATAATTTTATGCAATGTATTCTCTGGCGTGACCATCCCGATGAGGTTTTAAAAATTTTTAAGCTTGATACAGTCACATACGGCACTAAGCCTGCATCTTTTCTCTCAATTCGTTCAATGCACCAGTTGGCAATTGACGAACAAAATAATTATATCGTTGGTTCAAAAATAGTTCTTCGAGACTTTTACGTAGACGATCTTATTACTGGCGGGAATTCTATAACAGAAGTAGAAAATATTCTAAGAGAAACAACAAAGCTATTACAAAAGGGTGGTTTTAAAATTCGAAAGTGGTGCTCAAGCGATCCACTGGTATTGAAGGAAATACATGATGAAGAAAAGGAATCATTTTTAAAGTTCACAGACGGTACTGACGTCACAAAAACTTTGGGTCTCATATGGGAACCAAAAAGCGATAAATTTCTGTTTACAATTGCCTCTTTTCCAAACAGTGATAAAATAACAAAGCGATTGATTTTATCTACTATCGCGAAATTGTATGACCCTTTAGGACTTGTTGGACCAATTATTGTCAAGGCAAAGGTTTTTCTCCAGAGTTTGTGGAAACAGAAGGTTAATTGGGATGATGATATTTCTCCAAGTCTAAAAAGAATTTGGTTTGGCTTGTGCGATGAATTTAAGCTTATTGATGAATGTAAATTTTCCAGAAAGGTTATAATACCTGAATCCCGCTACGAAATTCATGCATTTTGCGACGCTAGTTTAGCAGCATACGGAGTTTGTGTCTACATTCTTAGTGAAAAATGTGGTATTTATAATGTACAGTTGCTTTGTTCAAAGTCGCGAGTTGCCCCAACTCAAGTACTGACTGTACCACGTTTAGAGTTATGTGCTGCACTGTTGCTAGCAGAGCTCATGCATACTATTGCAAAAATGAAAATTTTTTCTGGAAATATTTTTTGTTGGTCGGACTCAACTATTGTTTTGTCAAGGATTCGTGAGCAGTCGTCTAACTATCAAGTATTTGTTGCTAATCGTATCAGCCGTATTCAATCGTTGACTTTAGAAATGTCCTGGAAATATGTACCAACAAACATGAATCCTGCTGATATCTTATCCAGAGGCGCTTCTGCTCAAGAACTTTCATCATCAAATTTATGGCAATTTGGACCAGATTTTTTAAAAAATGATCCCCATTATTGGCCAGAGCAACCACCTGCTTTAGAAAGTCTACCTGAAAAAAGAAGGATCACTCTATTAGTCTCATCTTTCGCTAAACATTTCGACTTGTCCCTTGATTGCAAATACATTGCATCTTTTGGAAAAATTTCTAGAGTGTATGGTTACATATATAAATTTGGAGCTGCAAATGTTTTGAACAGAAGGGCACCACTTACGTGTTTTGATGTTGAACGTGGTGTTCAATTACTTATTCGAATGGTTCAAAAATCATGCTTTACCGCTGAATACAAATCACTTGCAGGAAATAAAACAATAAATTTGTCGAGCAAATTAAAATCTTTAAATCCATTCATAGATCAATTTGGTTTAATAAGGGTTGGCGGTCGTCTTCAAAAATCAAACCTTGGGTTTAGAGCACAGCACCCAATAATAATTCCCAAAAATCACCCGTTAACGGAATCTATCATCAGATATTTCCATTATAAAAATATGCATGCTGGTCCGCAATCGCTGTTGGCAATAATTAGGTTACAGTATTGGCCAATAGGTGGTAGAAAGGAAGTGAGCAGAATTTGCAGTAAATGCCTTAAATGCTTTAGATTACGACCTCGTGTCGTTGAACATATTATGGGAAATTTGCCAAAAGAAAGAGTTCAGGGCTTGCGAGCTTTTTTTGTCTCCGGTGTAGATTTTTGCGGCCCATTGTATTATCGCTCTGAAATTCGAACCAAAGCACCTATAAAATGTTACATAAGTTTATTTGTTTGTTTTGCAACAAAGGCAGTGCACCTCGAACTAGTAAGAGATTTGTCAACTCAATCATTTTTATCGGCTCTAAAACGTTTCATCAGTTTACGCGGAAAGCCAAAGGAAATATGGTCTGATAACGCTACCAATTTTGTGGGTGCCAAAAACGAGCTATCAGAGCTAAAAAGGTTATTTTTAAGTCAACAACACAAGGAAGCGGTGCACATACAGTGCTTAGACGATGGAATCGATTGGAAATTTATTCCTCCACGCTCTCCACATTTTGGCGGTCTTTGGGAGGCCGCAGTTAAGGTGGCTAAATTACATATCTTGCGTACAATCGGTCTTTCTATTCTGGATTTCGATGAACTTCGGACTCTTATTTCTCAAATTTCTGCTGTAATGAATTCACGTCCTCTTTGTCCCATTTCAGAAAATCCCGACGACCTAGAAGTTTTGACACCCGCGCACTTTTTAACTGGAGCCGCCCTGACTTCAGTTGTTGAGCCAAACATATCAACGTTGAATATTCATCGGCTTGATCGTTGGCAAAAGGTGTGCTACCTGCAACAGTTGTTCTGGAAGAAGTGGAGCACCGAATATTTAACAATTTTACAGCAACGAACAAAATGGCAATCTAAATCGACTAACATATTTGTTGGTGCACTGGTCCTGCTGAAAGAAGAAAACCAACCACCTTTGAAATGGCAGATGGGAAGAGTTGTTGATGTTATTAAAGGCGAAGATGGCGTTGTTCGAATTGTGTCTTTGCGTACTACAAATGGTATTATTCAACGAGCCACTGCAAAGGTTTGCGTGCTACCTATTGATGAATTTGAAACCCGTGAGCTTTCAAACATAAGTACATAATCCACAAATAAGCAGTGGCAAGTGTCTCATTAATATAATTATACAACTTATTATAAATTTTTGTAATGCAGGAATAAGAAGTATTATAAATATATATTATCAGAAATAATTTATTTTTGTTCAACTTCTAAAAATTTTCATCACTGTTTTCTGAAAACATAATTTTCATTTACCTACAAAACCAATGTTGATGGCCCGCATAAGTTCGGTTGTTTTCAATTTTGGCCCACACTACAAAAATGCTGCTCGTCCTTGCTCTGAGTAATGTTTACAAAGGTTTTCTGCATATTATTTCAAACATATGATGGATACATTCCAAACTTATTATGAGCATTTTTTCGAATTACTAACTTCACAGCTTACATTTTTTAAATGATTGTAATCAAATCCACAATATAAAATATAAAATTTATTATCTGAGATTCGATCAAGAACTATTTTGTGTAAAATGCTTCAACTTTCCAATCCAGAACTGACCAAGCAAGTTTTTACAGGATAATGATTTGCTTGTTGCTAGGAAATGAGTATTTCGAACCCCACAACTGTTGATACTGAAATTCAAATTTTAAAATAAAAGCGTAGTTCAAAATACTAATAACCGACTTCAAAGTTATCCATTATTGTCATTTCTATTGGGTAGATTGAACTTGCATTTGTTTAAATAAGTGAGTTATACAGACCGTTAAAATACTTTATACATGCAAATGATTTTCCAGTACAGCTCAAATAATACATTGTACGAGTTGTGCCTGCTGGAAGCAGTGTTGTCAGTTATGGCGATTTCTCACCAAACGTGACGAGAAAAATTCCTTCTTGGTGATAAAAAGTTTTGTATAGCGAGAGGCGAGATTCTTGGCGGAATTTAAAATACTTGGCGAAATTTTTGGCTATTTTTTATGATTTTCTTTACAATAACATGGCGTTTAAAAAATTAAAAAAAAACCTGGCAGCTTTATTTTATGTATTTTAAGGTTGATTAAAATGTATGAATATCGGCGAATTAACTAAATTTGCTTTGAGTCCTATATTTGTATATACCCTTTTATCTGCCTTGTATACACAAATATATATTAATTTTAGAATTAAAAGTGAGATGCTAAAGGTGCTTAAAGAAACAGGCAGTAAGACAAAAAACTTAAAATTGTTAAATTAAAAAAAAAATTTTATGATAAAGAATATAGCGATGAATGAATTTAAAATTGAAAAAGGTAAAACATTTACAAAATTTTTGCAGAAAATTTAAAATTGGTTTGATCATGTCTGTTTTAATTGCAACTGAAACATTAATTCTACAAGAAAGATGTTTTCTATTACTTAAAAAAAAATCCGAAAATTAATGCTTGATCGACTTCCAGAAAACATGTCCATTTTACAAGTTTATTGTCAATTTTAAAATTTCAAAATGCTATAACTCTCTATCTCAAATAAGATATTTGTGCACTTGAAGAAGTCTTTAAAAGATTTGGAGACCGTAATTACGCATTTGGCACTTATGAAACACAATGGGGGAAACTTTTTTTTTATAAATTAGACTCAATATTTCGATAATAAAGTACCAAAAAGCCTATATGAGATCTGATCTAAAGTTTACGATTACCAAGATGCTGCTGGTATCTATCACTTTAAGTCGACAGCCGTCCTTAATACGTTGATTGTTCCCACAAGTAATGCTTGTGTCGAAAGAAATTTTTCTATGATGAATTCTATGAAAACTAAATAAAGAAATAAGGCTCTCAATTTTTTACTGTTAGTAATATCATATTTGAATGTACCGACGATATGTTAAGTAGATTCAACACAAATGAAATGTACTGCAGTTAGGATACAAAAGACAATAATAACATCAAACAAAATGAATATGAAAGTTGTAAGTAATAATTTGATATGCGGTCCTACAGCATTTTTTTCCTTTTAATATTTATTAAAATATTTTAATATACAACTATGATCTCAAGGGTAAAGCTTTACTTATAACAATTACTTAAATCCTTTACATTAATTGAACTCACTTTATTTAAATAAATTATTTATTTAAATGTTTATAAAGTTTTATTTTACGTCTTCTAAAAATACAACGAAAGTGCCTTTTACAAATTAATTCCTTATTAACCGACTTCAAAAAAAGAAGGAGGTTATACAATTCCACTGAATGTTGCTTTTTTTATATTTGTGCCTCCAGAACTCAGTCATTTCTGATCCGATTTTGAAAATTTTTGGTAACATGATAGATTATGCTTACAGATTGGTCCATAATCTTAAAAATTAAAGGGTGTCCCCATACAACATACATATTTTTAGGTGTATTATGAACTGTAAAGGTTGATTCTGTAAAATTTAAAATGACCGCATATTACTATGGCTTCCAAAAACAAAAAATTATACAAAAATAAATCTAAAAATTAAAGGGTGCCCCCATAATTAATGTAAATTTACGTATATGGGCCTATCTTTTAAACCGTTTTAGACAAACGCTTGCAAATTGGACAGAATGTCGATTGCTATGGCCGTTATATTAACAACTATTAATATTACAAATTACAAATTAAAGGGTGCGCCAATAGTTCATTAAATTTTATGTATATGGCCATGCTTTTGAACAGTTGTAGACAGACGCTTGAAATTTACAATGAACCTGTATTTCTAAGTCCGCTATAACAACAAGTATAAAATTTGGATTTGGAAGTTAAAGGGTGTTCCAATAGTTAATGTAATTTTTGTGTGTGACCAAACTTTTGAAGCGTTATAGACAGAACGCTGAAACTTAAAAGGGGCCAGTATTGCTAAATCCGCTATATCAGCGAGTTTATAATTTGAATTTAGAAATTAAAGGGTATCCCATAATTGATGAAGATTTACTTATATGAGCCTATCTTTTCAATCGTTATAGACAAAAGCTTGCAAATTGGACACAATGTCGATTGCTATGGCCGTTATAGTAACAAGTATTAACATTAAGAATTATAAATTAAAGGGTGCGCCAATAGATGAAACTTGTTTTGAAGTCGGTTTTTTTCTCAAGAATTATTTTAATGAAAACTTTTTTTTGATTATTATAAGCAATGCAATTTTTATGTTTTATGATAAAATAAGCATATTAAATAAAAATATTTTTTATAACTAGTATTACATATTTTTATATATTGTTAAGTTTTGGCGATATTTGACAAACTATTTGGCAAGGAAGCTCGAAAAAAACTGGCAACACAGCCTGAGGGTTTTTATGTTTTTATTAACAATAAATAAGAAAAATTAGTCGAATAAAATTATAAGCTTAATTATGACTTAACACACCACTTCATGTCGCAGTAATTAAGCCATATTAAAGGTGATTCGAAATTTTATTAAAAAATTTGGCGAACATTTTTAAAATGATTTTGTTATTAGAATTATATATATTACTTGAGAAATATGTTGAAATTAAATAGAATTAGTTCATATATGTTAAAAAAAATTGCGACCATTATGACGTACAAATACTTTTTTCATCGTTGTACTAAACGCCAAAAAAAATCCCTGTTTGGTTTATAGTAATCCCTTCTTTCCTTGATATTTGTGACACATTAGCTACTTCGATAAGACATTCTGGCATTCTAACCAAAGAACACATAATAAATAATGCATTCTAATACATTTTATCCATACACCAAAAGTGTAACACATCATTAAAAACAGCAGGACTTTTGGATGAATATTTTTTTGAGTATTATTTTGATGCTCTTATTCTAATTAGGATCTTGTTTTTTCGTAGTTTTCATAATATTTCAAAATGAAGAAATATTTTTAGAATAAACTCTAATTTCGAAATTTCAATTAATAAATTTTGCCATTATATTGAGTTTAGCACCTGAAATTTTCCATTAGCTTTCTTAACTTAACGAATTTGCTACATATGTGTAAATTGCTTTTCAATTTATTTTTACACACGAATTACTGTTTAAAACCAACTCGTACATACTTTTCTTTTCATAGCATTTATGTGCGTATCTTAATTTTGAAATTTTCCGTACACATCCACGAATGTGTTTTATTAAAATATTTATTTGCGAACACGTACGTGAATGTACTACTTTAACTATTCTCAAGTTGAGAACCAAAATTGGAGTAAACTAAAATTATTTTACAATAATTTTCCACAAATACAATTAGAAGTCAAATTATAAGCATAAGACATTTTTCATTAGTTTTTAGAAAAGAATAAAGGTGATTTCATTTATAAAATTGTTTTGGGAATTTTTATAATATTATTTATATTGTTACGAAAATAATATCTGGCAACCCTTGTTGTTGTTAACAGTATGAGAGTGGTGAATAAAGTTACTACCAGCGTTGCCGCTTTGGTCCAATCGGACCAAACTTGATAGTTTTTCGTTTGTAAAAAACAGTTTGGTAGTTTGGTTGGTTTGTTTCATTTTTTTAAGTTTTTGGTTGGTTTTCCTCCTTTAGCAATTTTTAAGCAATAGTAAATTTTTCACCTTAAAAATACAAAACAATAACTTTGAATAGTGTTACCATTGTTTTCAAAAACAGTTTTAGATGTAATGAAAAACATCTCTGCTTTTTTGCATAGAGATGATTAAAGCTATAACCATCTCTGGTTAAAGAAACGCAAACATTATTATGAAATTGAAAATAAAAATATTTTTGAGTTAAGGTTTATTTTCAAGTGTATGTATTAAAAAAATTAACAGACAAAATGGAAAAGTAAAATACTTTTTTAATTGTAAATACATACCTATTAATTACATAAATATTGACTAATATTGCATGTATTTTTTTTTCAAATTTTAATCAAAAACTCCAACATTAAATGAAAATAACATAACTTTAGAAGACGACATTTCCTCAACCAGGTAGAACAACTCTTAAAATTTTTGTTTTAAAACATTTTTAAATAATATAAGACTTTTAGTAAACATTGTGAAGAAACAGTCAAAAAAAATTTTTGAACAGAATGGTTGAGCGAATTTGATTAGCTCCAGGATAGGGATGGGTGTTCATTCGGCATAGTATGCTCTAAAACTATTTTAAGTCATAACACCTATCTTAAAAATCATCAAAAGACAAACTTCCATCTCAACAATTACGGGAAAAAAACCAAGTGATTATAACAGGGTTTATGTGCAAGAAATGTATTTTTAAATTTTTGGTAGGCTGTAAACGGTTTTGGTAGGATTTTTGAAAATTATTGGTAGGAAGTCAATTTCTTGTGTGGAAACGCTGGTTACTACCACTAATTGTGTGTGTATAGAATAATACCACAATTAGGTAACAGAAGCTGAGTAACCTCAATGGCTGCGTTGGTAGAGGTACTTGCTGCAAAACAGAAGATCGTGAGTTCGGATGCAATTAAATGCCATTAAAAATTAAGAAGCAGCAGTACAAACCTCCTGGAAGGGAAAAAGTAATTATTGTGTGAAGCCATGGCAGATGATTTAGTGGAGACGTCCAATTTAAAATAAGAGTAGCAGATAATTGTCAAGAAGCCCTTTATAATAAAAAAGTAAGAACGGTAGCGATGAGCTTACCCGAGCAGATCACAAAGCTTTTATCCAAGTTTTTAGAAAAAAATCAAAAACATTTTTCCTTAAGAATAGAACTTTTATAAAAAAATTATAATGTCTTAACATAAACTGCCAACGCTAAAACCAAAATTTTATTTTTTTACATTCCTTAGGATGGTCACATGTCGATTTTAAATACATACATTATTTTATGTGTTCTTACGATAAAAGAAATAAAAAATAAGTATACTTGAAATAAGATATAAAAAACGAAAAACAACAAAAATTGTAATTCAAGCGGAAGATGGGTATAATGCAACTGGTGATACCTTCGCCAGGAAACCATAGACTCAGCAATGACATTCGTTCCTTCCATATCACCATCTGGACCGCTTTTTATACGCACAGCGATTGATAACTAATAACTAATTCGATAAAAATTAATTATTCTTGGCTGTGCTAATCACACCCAACCTTACTTTTAAAGAGTTAAAATTACTAAAGTGCACTTCGCATTATTTCTAAGGTTAAATCGACATGGTCATTTGTCTAAAGAAACTGTAAAGAATTTATAGATCACATAATATTTAAAATATTTTATACGACTTTTGGAATACTGTTTCTTTATACGGATTCCATTTGATGCATTTTATGCCAACAGAATTGATAAAATTCAAAAGAAATTGTTTAAATTTCTTTTAAGTAGTTGAAATTTTACTACATGTTCTTCTTGTTATTATGCTCACTGCTTGCTTTTAAGTTTTAAACCAATTAACTTGATCAACAATATTAATGTTAACTTTTTCTATTTGTATTTTTGCTCTCTTTAACAACTAATTGTATCGCTTTCACAATTCTGATAGCACTTTACAAGAAACTTGAGACATGTCTTACATGTTTAAGTATAAAAAGTACTTAAATTACGTGTAACTTGAAATCAGAAAAATATCGTTGTTTGTTGTTTAAATATGTGTCTTGAAATTAAATATGTACAGCACGTGGACAGTTTAACTTTTAAAGGGGAGAAAACTTAAAATTAATTACTCAATGCGAGTTCGCTCCTTCAAAATTGTTACGAACTTTGAAGCGTAGTTAAGAACTAACTGTGCATCATTAACAAACTTTGGTTAAAAAATTATAAGTGTAAAAAAAGACTACATTAATTAAAACTGTTGACTTGGGTTTTTTAATTGAAATAGGCACTATTAAATTTATGGTCAGTAAAAAAGTTATGATAAATACGAAAAAGTTTTTAGTTTGCAAATAAATAATCTTCTTATGGGACCCTTAATTTTTTTGTTTTACTGTGCAACATGCTGTTATCAAGAGTTGTTATAAAGTTGAAATATAAATTTTGTTGTTAAGTGTTTTACTACTTATTGTATGTACATATATTTTTTCTTGCAACTAGGTCAAATGAATAATGTTGTTATCATTATTAAGATAGTATGATTTGCCTAAAAAGGTAACAGCCAAATAAATAAATAAATACATATATACTTGACGCACAGATATCTGTTTTTTTTTTTTTTTAACTGAACTTCTCTATTAAAGTTACAACAGCATCTATTCCTTCGTTGATTAAAATAGATTTTGACATTTTTATTCATTCAGTAATACTAGAACACGACAATTTCTAGCCTAAATCATAAAAAAATATTCTTCTTTATTTTGTTAAGCCCCAGTATTATATGATTTTGCATAACGTAAGCCGCCTGACCATGCTGTTCCATCTGTAACTGTGGGTGATATCGATGTTAATTATAGCATGAAAATTAATTTTTATCAAAAATCAAAAAAAAAAAAAAAAAAATAAATTAAATAAAGTTTAATTTTAATAGTATAGGGTGTCCTGTCTATTGTAATCCTGTCAGTATCCGACGTAGCACCGTCTTGTTGGTAACACATGTTAACCGAGCCTAAAGCATACAATCATATCACGATATCGCTCCCCATTCACAATTTCCATTACGCCGTTTTTATTTCCAAAGAAGTAAGGTCCAATGATTCCTCTTGAGCAAATTGCACACCAGACTGTCACTTGTAATAGATGCAAAGGTGTTTGTGAATAATTTGATGGTTTTCCATTGAGCAGTACTGGCTGTTCACATATCCACCTAAATAAATATGTGCCTCGTCACTCATTATGATTTTTTTAATGATAATCGGGGTTGTCATGGGCGAGCTGTAATATCCTAGTGCCATATGTACAAAG
Source organism: Gymnosoma rotundatum (assembly GCA_916610165.2). Taxonomy (NCBI): domain Eukaryota; kingdom Metazoa; phylum Arthropoda; class Insecta; order Diptera; family Tachinidae; genus Gymnosoma; species Gymnosoma rotundatum. The sequence continues at coordinate 140,648,596 of OU744336.1, read as the reverse complement.
GCGAAAGCGGTCTTGTGGAAGAAGCATTTTTGTTAACTGAATCTTAATTAAAAACAAATGCAAATTCTTGTGCAAAATTGTGGCCAAAGTTGCTCTTTGCAGACCAAGCTCCTGAGCACGTCTAATTTTGTGGTAACAAAACCACTTTATTTAAACAAGTGTTTTTTTAAGAATTAAGTCTTTTTGATAGGCTCAAAATTTATAAAGGTAACTAATTGGAAAGCCGAACAAAAAATCGATTTCTAAAAACCTGCATTACTTTTTAATGATGTTAGAGTGAATGCAATCAAATAAGCAAGTATGCAGTATGTCTTAAAGTTTTATAACGTTTTAACTATTAAGAACAAGAACAACAACAAGTTTTATTTTATCAAGACTGTAATGGAAACCAATCGATTTGCAAACATTTGTGTTTGAAGAGTCAAAAAACTTCGAACGATTTTAATACAAAAACCAAAAATATAAATTTTTGAAAATGTTTTATACACACAAATTTCAAAAACGAAAACAAATTCAATTTTTTGTTTTTAATAAATATTTTTCTATCACATACTGGTAGAGAAGTTATCATATTATGGCAATTTCGCTGATTGCATTCTTGACCTCGTATTTATTATCAGAATTAATTATAAAAAAATAAGACAAATTTAACACCATATTTTGAATACAAATTTTCTATAACTATAAAATATTAAGATATTATGGGAAGTCATTATGAAATATTAAAATTTGCGCTAATCAGCTGGCCCAAAGAAGCTACAGTATTTAAAATTAAAAATGTGCTAATTTTGATCGACTTTGAAAAAAGGAGGTTAGGAATTCATCTGAATGTTTTAAAAACAATTGCAAATTTTTAAAAATAAAGGGTGTCCCCATACAACATTCATGTTTTTACGTTTAATATGAATCGTAAATGGAATGCTTTAAAATTTTTAAATACTGCGTATTACTAAAACCACCAATAGCAAAAATTAAGACAAAAAAATATTTGATCCCAAGGGGAAAGTAAAGTAACCTAGATGGATCTATATTTTGAGCCGTTATTGACAAATGCTTGAAAAGTGGATATAGATTATTATGACCGTTATAGGTAAAAATGTTCAATATTATAAATTAAAAGGTGCGGCAACAGTTCATTTACTTCAATATATATGACTGTACTTTTGAATAGTTGTAGATAAGCGATTGAGATTTACAAAGAACTTATATTGCTTAGTCCGCTGTAAAAACAAGTATAAGACTTAGATTTGAAAATAAAAGTGTGTCCCAATTGTTGATGTGATTTGATGTAAGTGGCCAAATTTTGAAACGTTGTAGACAAACAGCATAAATTTAGAAGGAACCTGTATTGCTATGTTCGCTATTAAGTAAACAATTTTAATTTAGAAATTAAACGGAGTTCCTATTATTCATGTTGTTTGTCCTATCTTTTAAACCGCTTAGACAGAATATTCATTACTTTTCTGGCATATAAATAAAAATGTACAATAGTTGATGTAATTACATGCTTATTACAAGAGCCCTATGCTGCTAAGTCCGCTATAACAACAAGTATAATATTTTAATATAGAAATTAAAGGGTATTCCGATAAATAATGCAGTTCGACCTACATATATGGTTCAATCTTTTAAATTCTTACATATAAAAACTTAAAATTAGACAGAAAATCAACTACTCTGTCTGGTGTAAAAAGAAGTATAAATAATTAAAATTATAAAATAAAGGGTATAACAATAGCTGATGAAATTTGGTGTATGTTACCAAATTATAAAACCGTTAAAGATAGCATGTATAAAATTTGCTTTTGGAGATTAAAGGTTGTCCCAATAGTAAATATGAACTGACGTATGTGACCAGACTTTTGAACCGTTAAGAAAGATAGCTGAAATCCGTTTTGGAATAGATGTTTTTGCAAGAATTATTGTATGTATATTCTCAGGCTTTACATCCTATTTTCAAAAAAGTTAAATTATTTTAAATATTCTTATACACTGATTTATTTATAAGAATTTGATATATTTTTAAAAGTATTTAACTAAAAGCCATTACTTTTAATTAAAAAAGATTTAATAAATATTCAGATTTAAAAAATTTGCTTCATATATAAAAACATTAAAACACAAACATTCTTTTAACAATAACAATAAATTTTATAAAATTTATGAATAATAAATCATCTTAATATAACACGTTTATCTGACACTCTTAGATTTTAAAAAGAGACTTTATGCAAAATAAATAAATTGAATATAATTAAATTAAAATTAATTGTATTTCTGAAGTATGTGTGAGCTTTGTGTGTCTTTAAACATATAGAAAAAATGTCTAGGGAAAATTCAAAACAATCGCACCAACAAATTTATATTTATTATCTTTCTTTTTGATTTTTATTTTTTTAATAGAATTTACGATATGCACTAGTAGTTTATTGGAACACCAATTAACTACAATGACGCTGTCAAATAACACACACCTGCCCACAGCCACAACCGATAAATCAGCAAAAATCAACGTTAAAATCAAAAGCTTGCCTGCCACATCAACGACAAAAATAACATTAAGTGCAGAAACTTTATTGTCACTACCAGCAGCTACAGAAACATCAATATCATCGTTATCGTCACCACCATCATCACCAGGAACAACGTACTCCGGACTACTACTTCAGTCTATCAAATCTTCTGCTGTAGTAAAAAAATCACCACCAACTTCATCATTAACGGCGTCGACTTTGGATGATAGCTCATCAAATCTACAATCATTTTTAACAGGAACAGCAACATTTATGCAAACTGACTCACCCGTACACTCATCACTGCAATGGGACGATGATGACCAAGATGGTTCTAGTGAATTATCACTTTCTACGTCCTTATTAAACACATACAATGCGAGTGATTTACCACCACTCAGTGAAGCTGAACAAGCTGCAAAAGATTTGTTAACTAAAGGATTTTCCATACCCACATATTTACCACCATTTCCCGTATTTGCTGTCGCTGATCTACCAGCATATTTAAATTCAGTATCGACAACAACAACAGAATCACCAGCATCCCATATACGGTCATCAGATGGCTACGACACTAATTCACAAGAAAATCTTTTATATTTTGATAATTTATCAAAGCATCAAATACTGGGACAGCATCATAAAACACAAATACCAAAAAGAAACTCAAGTATGGCATTGGCAAATGTGACCGTGCAAGTGGGAAACCATGCTTATTTACCATGTCATGTGAGTACAAAATACTTTAGTTTAAAAAAATCTTTCGTTTTTATTTTTATGTTTTCTTTTCTCTGCAAATTGTGTTATTCTTTTTGTTTTACCTTGAGTTTCTTTAAAAAGCTCATTGAAATTTTTCAATATCACAAACGTAGAGTTGAATGTTTGTGTTAGAAGCATGGTGCCATTTCAAATGCTATACTACAGCACACTAAAAATAAGCAGATTAATAAAAATAAAATGCTAAAAGTAATAACGGTTTTATGTAGTTACCCATTTGTATCACAATAACAAAAAAAAAAATAAAAATAAAAAACATATTGTATTTGTATATGCAATAATACCAAAGCAGAATAATAATAGAACTGAGCTACTATGGTGGTGGAACTCTGATTTAAACTGACTTTCGGTTTTTGCCTATTGTCATCGGCCCCTTCTTATCACTAGACTTTTCTGGTGTTTTAGTTTCTGCCACTGCACTTACGGAAAATACACATATATTCAAACATGTCGATATAAGTCAATTGTAAAAAAATTTTCAATGATAAATTTGGTAGAATTTAGACCTCCAGACAACTTCTAGTTATGTATGATCAAAACCTTGATTGATTCCTTTAAGTATAAATATTTCACGATATTCTCATGAAATATTTATTATTAAAACCTACAAAATGAAATGTGGAAAGCATATTGATATGGTCAATCCGCTACTGCTAATATAGTTTCTCAGCGGATTTTAACCAATTTTGTGCAGAAAAACTAACAGCTAAATTGTTTAAATGAGAACTCCATTAAATCAACAAACCAAAAAGACAATAAAAATTCAAAAATGTTTTATAAAAAAACACAGCAAACATTGAGTAACTATTTTTATGTTTTCTTTCATTTTTCTACATAAGGATTTCGTTTGGAAACCATTCATATGTATTTGAAAATTTTAATGAAAAAATAAAATTGTAAACATTTCTTTACAAATAAGCAATGTGCACGTGCAAATACATTAATGTGAAAATTTTTTATTTGGAATCTTTTTTATATTAATTTACTTTAATTGTGCTGCTTGATTCCTTCAAATATAAAAATTTGGTTCTTTTTGTAAAAAAATTATATTGTATAAAGCAATTTATTTTTGCTCCCCTACCCATCTGTGCGGACTGGTGATAAAAATGTTCAAAAAGCTGAACATTAATTTGTTATTTCTGCAGCTTTATTCTGTAAATCGCTAACGCTAAATCTCTATTGCTTAAAATCTATAAAATCTTTTTTTGGCTATAACTGCTATTCTACAACCCTTTTTGTCGTTATTTATTTTTTAGCTCTTGTGTACTGCTGATGTGCACTGCGTGTACTATAAATAAATGCTTGCTTCAATAACTCCACGGCAGTTGCCGCCTACTTAGTTAAAAATCACCATAGCCTTTGCTCTATTAAGTACAAATATTTTTGTTTAACAGTTTTCTTTAATATTGCTGAAATTCATGAAAAGAAAAATATGGTTGAGGTAACCATAATTTAAGAGAAACATATAATGTTTGAATAATATGGTTGTAAGCAAAACATAGAATTGTTACATTTAACAATAATATAGTTGGGTTTAAAACCCTACTGTTGTCTAAAATTACAATAACATGGAAAAGTATTAACATAATTATAATCAAAATATAAACATGTTATAACTAAATGTATTATGTCTAATATAATATATAGTTTGCATACTAAATTTTTTTTACTAGCTTATTGTACTAAGCGCTGCCTTAGTTTATTTTTGAGAAATTGCTTATTGTATGGTTATGATTATTAATCATAAATTAATAAATAATAATATTTAGCAAGTAATGGTACTGCTTTAGGCTACGCCGAATCTTATGTACCCTTCACCATGTATGTAAATCTACTTTAGTGAAGTAACTCCAATCAAAAGAGCAAATATTGGGGTGACAGGGAATTAAAAATCAAGAAAAAAATTAAGTACTACATAATTAAGCAAATACATGATTTAACATAAAAATATCATCGGTTCTTAATGGGTTAAGCATTTTTAAAAAATTTTAGTATTTCCTTAAAGATCTCGTCTAAAGCTTTTAATGGTACCCATACTGATAATTAAATAAATTTTAAAATTTCAGAGGCCCACAACTTGGAAAATATGGGCGAGCGCCAATATTTTCACTTGACGTCTTTTTCTAATTTTTTAGTTCTCTTTCTATCATATATTTGGTTTTTTGATTGGAGTTACTTCATTGTTCCAAATAATATGAAAAAATTAGAGGTAGGCGTGGTGTTTTGCTCGTTGCTTCTAAGGACATGGACCAATCTTGCTGATTTCTAATAGTACAATATTACTGCTCAATTGTCATCGGAAATGAATGAAATTACAAACGGAATGACAAAGTTAGTTATACTTTTTTTTTCTAATTTTTGTAGTGAACGGTATAATTATTAAATATATTTTATTATTTTTAAAAAGACTTAAAAACTTCAGCTGGTTTTTGTATTTGATAAAAAATACCGACATTAAATTGCGACAATTACACTAAACATAACTTATAAGTTTCGAAAAAAACAGAACAGAACAGTAAAACTTTATGGTAGGAAAGAATTTTTTATACCGATTTATATTTAAACTATTCAATGGGAAATCTTTAATATCTTACATGTAGTTATACATACATCGTAAAGGGAGTATAAAATTCAGAATAGTCGCAACTATATATTTTTATAGAAAACATAATATCACTGTTGTGACTATATTGAAACTTTGTTTTTTCTCTGTAAGTTAATTTTAATTTTCTTATGAAGTATTTTCTATTTTTACATGTGGCACAAACGATTACGACGTATAAAAAAGGGGAACTATAGGAACTATACTGAATGTAGTTATTTGGTTATTCTATATAACATTTGCCTGCATCCTGATTGAGTCCCAGTTAAAAAGGTCCAATAAAGCCATGTAAGGTACTAAAACATAATAATAATACCCGTCATCGTTCTTGAACACATATTAAAAAATTATCCTGGCGACATATAAACGGGACCAAAAACGACTTTTTTTGTACGTAATTGTTTCCGAAGAATGGTTTGAAGATTATCTTTAAGCAAGCAATTGTCAGCTCTCAAATCGGTTAGCAAAAAAAAAAAACATTGTAGTCAACTCAAAAAAGTTAGAGTCAAAAAACCGCCCTTTTTAATTTTCTGTTTTCAATTCCATGCTGCTACAGCGCCATTCCAGTAGTAGCGAAACTATATTGCAGATCTTTAAATTAACAGTGATTCATCTTTAGATACTGTGACACAAATTTTAGACGTAATTCGTTATCCAATAATCAATTGCTAGAATCTTGCTTTAAAGAAAGGTTTGCTTTTTGTTGGTTTGATTTTATATATTTAATTTTGGATGTATTTTTTCAACAGCTTGGGAATTGCGTTTACTTTTTATTCGTATAGCCGAATTCGAACATGCTCTTTTTATTTATTTCTTTGCTAAAGTTTAAAAAATTTTTACGAAAAAAATATCTGGCATCCCTGTTGTTGTTGTCCGTATATCCGTGGTAAAAAACATAGGTCAATAAGTTACTTCCAGTAAGGGAGTTGTGTATAGAAAACACGGAAATTAGCTAACAAATATTGAGCAACCTCAATGGCAGCGTTAGAAGAGGTGCATACTTTAAAACAGGAGATCATGAGATCGAACCTACCATAAAAAAATAATTGTTATAATGCAATTAAAAATTGAGAAGCAGCAGTACAGACCTCCAGAAAAAAAGACTATTATTATATGAAGCCATAGGGTGATAATAGTGTGAGGACGTCTAATTTAATATTAGAGTACCGGAGAGCTGACAAGGCGCCCTTTATAATAAAAGAGAAAAGGCTCTCTCTAGCTGTTAGCGCAAGGAGGTAATAGGATAGAATCAGTGTACGGCAGATAAGTGCTGTGGCTATTGAATTAAAGGGAATGACTGACTTGGTTGTAAGGAGTAGTGTAGTGGTCTGTGGACGGTTTAGGTTACTAAACAAGGCACCGAGTAGTTCATTTCTCGCTAGGGTAATACAATAGTGTAGCGTGGATGGCATGAGTTTGTAATGTTTAGTAAACACAAGACCGTAGGACAAAGAAATATGGCCAGATAGAGCCACTCTTGTCTCCTAAGTCTTGCTGTGAGAAGTTGTGTCTTCTTTTACTGGTTGCGTCAGAAATAAAGTTTTCAAGAACGTCTGGTTAACTTTTTAAATTTTGCTGTTCTAAGTTCTTAATAAAACAATTAGTTTCAGTTTCCAATTATAAGTTTTAACAAACAAAATTTTTACTATGTTAGATTTTTTACAATTTATGAGGAAAAAATTACTGAATTTCCATTACAAAATTTGTAGGTATAATAAAAAACTAATGGCGCCAAATGCAAGGTGAGAGTCCATAAAAAAACCCTTATTTTATTTTGAAAATAACAATAGCAAACAACTAGTGATCGATTGCAGCGCCCCGTAAACGTCAAATACACCACAAATTTAGGCAGCACCTGTACCCAGAGAAGGAACGTCGCATTTTGGACATGAACAGCCACAAAGTAAGAAATAGAAAATTTTTAATGCGCCACCGTGGTATTTGCAATGAAAATAATGCGCACGTTTGTCCTAAAAAGGGAAAAACAAATAGATGAGCCAAAGGCCAATGGTTGTCATTTGCGCATCTTATCATTAAAAAATATTTTTTTTTCGATTAAACAGGTTTTAAGAGTTTAGGTATTTGCCAAACTGTTTTTGTTCAACATACAGCAATTTTTGGCATGTAATTTTGTGTTAAATAAATCTTTAGAACATTAACTGTGTTTTACAATAGAGGCAATGAAAATCAATGTATAATGTATCTTGATGTAAGACGAACATTTACGTAATGTAGTTTTTATTTAAATAGACCTAACGTTTTCACAGCATAAGGACTCTAAGGAAACTTAATAATGCTATTTATTTTATGTTTTGTTGTTATTGACATTTCTATATACATATAACTCTATTAACCTTAGCTTTGATACATACACAGAGTGTATGCATATTTATTTCACCATTTTTTTAACTACATTTTATTATCGCCAAATTCAATCTGCCAAATTCATGGAATAGAAAATAAATGATTATTTTCTTACTTATTTGCTGCTGATTGATTTTACTATTGGGACTCTGCATTTATACGTGTATTCACCGTATTCGATAATTTAATTTCCAGCATGTTTTGAAAATCCAATAAACATTTATCAATATCAACTAACTCAAAGCAATGTGAAGTAAAAAAAAATCATTGAACTCTTGTACATGATACTTAACTGAGAAAAAGATTTAAAAACGTTTAACACAGTTAAATACAAATAAATGAAAAAAGTATTAACGAATCAATTACAAAACGTTATTTCAAATAAATGGCATAGAATTTTCTCTATCATTCATACAGTTCAATATAATGCCATTAATAAGTGTGTATATAATTTATTTATTACATATCGCTAAGAAATATATATTTATATTCATTAATTGATTTTTCTGGTGCTTGAATATGTTAAGTACTGAACTTAAGTTTTAAACAGGCTTTAAGTAGGTTTCATGCTACGAAAAGAGGGAAATTGTTAAAACTTCTAAACTAATTGCCAGTTATTTATTTGATGAGATTTTTTAAGCCTATAATTTTTTATTTTTTTTATTGGTTTACTTTTTTATATGTTTGCGTTTAACATTTATGTATTCTAGAAGATTTATATGCTTATTTAACATTTCTTGTTAATTATGCGAAAGTTGTCATCGTTTATATATTATTAAATTTCGCCTTTTGCGTTATACTTTTTGCAATTGAACTGTAACAAAATATCTGTCAATTGGATATATTTTGCATAGACAAAACGCATAGAAAAAATATTAAATAAAAATTTAGTTGCAATTAATTTAAAGTGTTTTCTGTCATAAAAAATTCATTGTTTTAAAATTAGTATAAATGTTCTTATTATTACATTTAGCCAATTTACAAAGTGTGCTTTTTGTTGCTGATTGTGAACTTTTCTAATGTTTCTTAAAATGTTGAAGGTATAAAGCAAATTTCCTTAAGCTTTTTAAGCAACTGCTGTATGTTGACGATTTTTCGAAAAACAATATTACACCTAACAGATAAGAGTGCTATATTCGGCTATGCTGAATCTTATATACCCTTCACCATATGCGTAAATCTAGTTTATTAAAGTAACTCCAATCAAAAAGACAAATAATTTATTGACAGAATCTAAAGATAAGAAAAAACAATTAAATAATATATATATGTATATATGAATATTAAAATGTCACCGGCTCTTAATGATTTAAGCATTTTTAAAATACTTTAGTATTTCCTGTTAGATCTCTTTAACAGTTTTAAGGTGATACCCATATTAATATTTTTAAAAATATGGTGCAAAATCTTACTTTTCTGTGAAAAGTTCAGAGGCCCATAACTCTAAAAATATGGACGAGCGCCACTTTTTTCATTTGATGTTTGTTTTCTTATTCTTTGATTCTGTATCGTCTTATATATTTGTTTATAGTGGGTATTCTAATCAAAATTTTTCATAGTTCGAAGCGGAGTTATTTTTCAAACTGGAAACTAGTCGCATAGATTAGAAACTAGCAACTGCGAAAATACGCAATATGCGTTTAAACTTTAATAAAGCTAAGATCTTTAAAGGCTCAATAGGTGCTGGTATTATGGAAGAACCAACCCTTATGTCTTTTATTGTTATTGTGGAATTAGTTTCTATAGTTTTTAAAAAAGCTATTTTTATTAAACTTTACTTAAATGAGAAGGTCTTATGTGAAGACTTTCTATATTCTTCATTCAACAATTTTCAGGTCATCATCTCTACCTTGCGAAAACATTTTGCTTTTAACAAAATAAAACATAATGCTTGTACAAAAACTATGTTTCTTACACAAAGCTCCTATAACTTTCCTTTTTTAGTTTTAGTGGTATTGTCATAGAAGAAACATGGTGGAAAATATGGATATTAATAGCTCTCAGGCATAGGGAAGTGAATTAAGCGATGACCGTCTGTCCGCTTGTGTTCGTGCTTAAGTTAAAATCAACTTTGCCAAGGCATTAGATAAGCCAAAGAAAATTTAAATACCCCAACTTATCAGAAGTATTTTCGAGAATTTATCTATTGAAAATCGGAAAGATCGGTTTATGTGCTTCGAGCAGTGGGCAAATGACTATGCCTGCTTCTTATTTTTCTATATGTTTTTCAAACTTTGGTTTGCAGTTGTTGTCTTTACTTCATATTCACCAAAATTATACTAGGATCTGACACAAAAACCTTTTAATTTTTCGAGAACAACAACCCTTAGCAGAACTTACAATTTCAAAGAATTTTCTATGCAAATTTAAATGTGCATGATTTCAGCAAAAAATTTTACATTACCTTAAAAGAACTTGCTATATTAACACTTACTTTTGTGATTCCCATATATTGTTACTCGGTTACAAATTACTTTACGTTAGTTCGCAAAAAAAAAGGAATTATTAAATGAACTAGTTCTTAACGTTAAAAGAGAATACCTTAAAATACATATTAATATAATTTTTGATGATCATTAGTATGTATTTTAAGGTATTTATGTATTATAAAAGTCTCACGCCTTGTTAAAATCATAAGGTTGGCAATCTAGATGGAAAGTACTTCCGCTAATTAATTTCATACTCGATTACCTTTATTAAAATTTTTTGCTGGGTGCTTTCACATATATGGTGAAGGGTACATAAGATTTGGCATAGCCGAATATAACACTGTTATTTGTTTTAAGTTTAAATTTGTATTTTTTGAGGCATTTGAATTTAATATTAACACCATGCAATGTACCTGTGAATAAAAGCTTTAAACTTACTACATAATTGTAGTGAATTGGCTAATTAATTATATCTTTTCACCTTCCTACTCATCACCAATGATTATGCAATCATAGCTACCACACATAAGCATATATATTATTTAAGGTTTTTCCTTCTTTTACAATTACTTAATTCAATAATCTTCTTCTTGATTTAAATATACGTTAAAGTAGCCCACACTATAAATTTAAATTTAAGAAGAATTTCAATTGTCAACTTGTTTAAGTTCAGTTTTTCGGAAAAGAAACATATATTTTTTCCAAATAACACGAAAATAACTTTAACTTTCACAATAAAATTTCCAACTACAACATCACTTAGTTATTAATTAAAAGCATTTCATCCCTTTGAAAATAAACTTTAAGTGGAAAAGCAATAACTAATTGATATGCTTTGTAAATTAAATTTCCACGAAGACCTTTCATTGTAATTTTTCGTCTTTTCGTGATAATTTTTAAATTTAAATATCAAGTGCATGTCCCACGATGTAAGAGGAATCCTTTTGTTCGCACAGTTAAGTCTTTACGAAAACATACTTGTGACATAGTGAGAGACCAATAATTTTACAATAAAGTTTTTTTTAGTTTTTTGTAGTAAAAAAAAGAAGTTAAAGTGCTATATTCGGCCATGCCGAATCTTATATACCCTTCACCATCTCTGTAAATCTAGTTTAGTGAAGTAATTCCAATGAACGAAGCGAATAATAGGTTGACAGTGAATTAAATGAAAAAAGTTTTGGGATTTATAATTTTACATAAAAATGCCATCGCCTTTAAATGAGTTAGGTATTTTTAAAAAATTTTTGAATTTCCTTAAAGATCTCTACAAAAGCCCTAAAATGATACCCATATTGATATTTGAAAAAATTTGAAAATTTCAGGCCCCGTGACTTGGAAAATATAAGCGAGCGCCAACTTTTTCATTTGATGTTTTTTTATTTTTAATTCTCTATCGCAACTTTATTGTTCCAAAGGACATGAACAAATTAGAGGTAGGCATGGTGTTTGCCTGCTGCTTTGAAGGACATGAACCGATCATGCTGATTTCCAATAACACCTCTTTTGATACTATATCTGAAAGATTGACATATTAATTTTTTTTTTTTTGTACTGTGTTTGCCTCAGCAAACTTGATTTTAACACCATCACGGATGGACAGACGGACATTACACAATCGACATCGCTATGCATAAGAAGTCAGAATATATATACTTTATGGGGTCGGATACGGATATTGTAGAAATGACAAGCTAAGATATACCCTTTTTTCACTTTTTTTTTGGTGAAGATTACAATAGTACGTTCTCCTCAATAAAAAAGCTGAGACATCATATCTAGTAGATAATAAATCGTCGTTCGTAGTGATACGTGTGAGGAAAGATTAAATATACATTTAAAAAAATAGTGACTACGCTTTTTTGATCAATTATTTGACTATTATAACTGCACTCGTACACAGAGAAAAAAGATTGGTAAAAAATCAGTTAAAATATTCAAAATTCAACTACTAACATCATAATTTAATTTTTATAATAAATAAAATATAATCTTGACATATTTATTGTATTATGAACTAACAAATTATATTAGATCTTAAAGGTTGGTCACAACAACAGTTAACAAAGTTTACCTTACCAATTTGTGTCTTTACTAAAATCTATTCTGATTATTGGGAGATGCAACGAAACTACTTCAGCACTTTAGTACCGAAACCCTAATATTGGTGGTCACGACTACAAATATCGATTGCATTATTTCTTATAAATTTTTTGGCATAATAAAAATAAATATTTTATAAAAAATATTGAAATTTGAAAAATATTTAAATTTATATACATACATATAACTGTGCAATAAGACTTATTGAAAATTCGGAAAATTTCTGCAATTATGTTAAAAGGTGAGTTAGAGACAGGTGTAAATAAACTTGATTTTCAAATGTTTTATTTACTTCACAGTGCGGAAGCGTGAAGTGTGGAATGTAAAACGAAAGACAATGGCATCTAAAGTGAACAGCATGATAGCGTGAGGAAATGGGAATGCTTAGCGCTGAGTTAAAAGTTCATGTTACAGTCATGAATTGTATTATTTGTTTTCTTTTTTCCTAAATAAAGATATATATGAAAATGCAAAAACGTTTTATTTAATTCACAATAATATTTTTTAACCGACTATCGAATCAATTTTCAAAATAGTTGGAAGCACCGCATTTATTCAGTCCCTTTAACCGAATTTCAGATAGTAACTACAACCGACCAAATTCGATTGGCAACAAATTCGGTTCTCATGACGAATCTCTTTTCTGTGTGTATTACTTTAAGGTAAAGTATTATTTGAACAAAAAATTATAACCACTAAACAATTGAAAATTTTTTTTCTTAAATACTTATTAGAAAAACAGCACGATAAAAAAATTAAAAATTTCGATTAAATAATTTTAATATTCCCGTGTTTTTAATTTTAATTATTAAATCGCACGTGCCTGTTCATAAACAAAAATAAAATATCGTAGTGTTTTTGCGATATTTTACTTGTTGTTTTTATTTAATTTTTCAACACCTTTAAACCGTATAAGAGCTGAAAAAAGTCAGCCGTACACATCCACTGTGTAAAATCATAAGCAAAATCATAGTTAATTATTGTTGTTTTTGTTTGAACTTTGATTTTTGTCTTTACATACTTTATTGTTAGAATCAAAATCTTTAGTTCTTTTAAAATATTTATGAGAAATTTCCTGACGAGCTAAGTGAGCGGTAGCGAAATACCCATCAAGACGTGCTTTCACCTTCAATAATCAATATGGATTATTTAAATAATTTGTTCGGGAAAATAATACGATAAAAGTTCGATTACTTTCATTCAAGTTTTTCTCTTTTTGTTATTTTCTGTTCACTTGTGTCGTAGGAATTTTAATCTCATACATAATCGAAAATGATAGAATCATATTTTTGTTCTTTCAAGAATAATTTTTCTTTGTTGTTATACTGGCGGAATCAACCCAATTAATTTAATACCGAATAACTTTTCAGTTTGATTTTAAATCGACGTCTTCACAACCCATACACTTAAGTAAACAATTAAATACTTTATAACAGATTGTCATGAGAACCGAATTATTTGTAATAAATAAAAAATTATGGGATTTGATTATGGTGTACTGTGCAAAATTTCATCAAAGCTTATTTATTTTGAATTATAATTTTTCTAAAAATCTTAAAATTAATTATAAATTAAACTATTTGGTGAAATATTTAATAGATAAATTATTTTACGAATATTGATTGATTTCTTTAAAAAAATATAAAACTTAAATAATTTTTTAGAGCCTAAATTAAACTTGCTCAATATATTCTTTTCTAGATACATCGTTTGCAAAATAAGCCTGTTTCGTGGGTGCGTTTAAGAGACGGTCATATCATATCAGTGGATCAAACTACCTTTATAGCGGACCAAAGATTTCAGGCAATTTTTCAAAACGATAAAGAGTTTACATGGTCATTACAAATAAAATATGTCCAGCATACAGATGAAGGATGGTACGAATGCCAGGCAAGTTCAGAGCCAAAAATGAGCGCCAAAGTTTATCTTAAAGTTATAAGTAAGTTTCTTATTAAAATAGTCGAATGGGAACGAGCAATTAATAATATTTCCAAATTTATTTCAGTACCTTTAACTGAATTAATTGGAGATCAATCGCGATTTGTCAAGGCAGGTAGTAAAGTTGCGCTACATTGTATTGTTCGTGGTACACTTGATCCTCCACAGTATATAATATGGTATCGTGATAAAGTCCAGATAAGTGATAATAATAAAATGGGTTGGTATACGCAGCTGGATCGCAACATATTTGGTAATAGCGGCGATAATCAAAATACGGTAAATAAAAAATAATGAAAATACCTTTGCATACATTAAATTCTTCATTCAGTTTGATTCTGTAAGTTTTTAATCTCTTCGTTTTGTAACTCAAATTGTTCTTCGCCTTCTATAACTTTAAAATTTTGTGCAACCAGACTTTTAACATTAATATTTTCGAAAGTTTAACAATATATTTTCTTTGTTCTTCTTCTTTAATTTTTACAGATTGGTTCTTTGGTTATACCATTTGTACGAAAAATGGATTCTGGTAATTATACATGTCAGCCCTCAAATAGTGCATCTGTGTCAGTTGATTTACATGTGCTTAGTGGTAAGTAGAATTTTGATTTTGTGTTTATGCTTTATTTTAACAGAGAATTTACAATGAACTCATCTACTGGCTTGAAAAACTTCATAGAAAATGTATAAAAGGAATTTTGTATAAGAGTTGTGTGAAACCAATAATTATGTGTTAATTGTGTGTATTTGTCGATGAAAGTAAATATTATTGTTGGGTACGAAACTCTACAACAGTTCGCAAAGAACTTATATTATTATTTATTTAAAACAGTTTCTATATGTTTAGATATAAAGGTAAGACGTAATGTTTATATAAAGATTTATAAAAAAAAAACTATTTATTTTAGAAATTAGGGTATCTTAGACAAATCAATATTTAACTTGACTTAGATTTTTTTAAATGGAAATCAATTACGATTGCAACTTTTTCACTTGAAGGGTTAAATACTTGTTGCATTAAAAGAAGGAATTGATGTATTTCTAAGTGTATTTTGTCTAATTGCGCAACACTAAGGGCCAGTTTTTGACTTTGTATTTAAATGTCATTTATATTTAAGTTCTACTTAAGTACAAAATTCAGTTTTTCAATGCACACTCAAATAAAAATTAAAAGACCAATCTTGTGCATTTAAAGTCCATTTAAATAATACAGTTTTAACACATAGTTATTTTTAGGCCAAACTAAACAAAAGTAAACAAACATTTTAGCCATTGAGAGAACAATATTTTATGTTATTCACACATTTCTTAATGAAAATATTAATTAAAAAATTAAATTAATAAATAAAATAAGTTTAGCTGGTGAATACATAAGTATCCTGGTCATTTTTTAATATATTTCAAATATTTTTCACAAAATTTGCAATTTATTGCGTTTGTTAGCAGCTGCTTTTCATAAACAATGAAGATTTATGTTGATATTTCGTAATGCTGCCATATTTTTGTCATAGTTAAATGAGAACGATCATAATACCCTGTTCAGACATGTTTTCTTAATTGAGTCAATTTAGTTTTAATATTTCAATTTAATTTGGTGTTCACACATGCTCAATTAAGCTTTTTCAATTAGCACAAGGCATATTTATTGGTCGTGTCGTCCGCCCAACTGAATTCTATTTTTATTACAAAAACAACATGGTTTTTTGTTGTTGCTTTAAAGTTGGAAGTGTCAAAGGCCATTTTCGTATGACCCACCATTTTCCTTTTGTTTGTTTGTTTACATTTTTTACTTGCGGCTTGTCAATTTTATGAATTTTTTCTACTCACTGAACATAGTTGCCAGAGTAAACATTAATGTTGACAATTGACTTCTATATGATAAATTGAGCTCAATTAAGTCCTTACTTGAGTAAATTCCTTAATTGTGCAATTAAAGCGTGTGTCTGAACAGGGTATAAATGACTGAAAAACTGAAACTGGATCTAAATACAACTTAAATTTAAATGCAAATTAACTAAATGCGTATTTAAATATAAAAACAAAAAAATAGTATAAACCTTGCTTCAAGGTAGAATAAAGGGCACTATCAAGAAAATAATGATATTAAGGCAGATAACAAGTGGCACATACTGCATCTGAAGAATTTTGGAAGAACCAGGAGTTAATATGCATGAATAAGTTGAAAAATTAGTAAAACGTGTGGTTTTGACTTTGAAGTTATTGAAGTAATTGACAGTTTTCATCATTGGCTCACAAAGTGGAACAAAGTGTAATTAACACCCAAAAATCAAGCCACGTTATTTCTGCAACCAGAGCAAGCGATTGCCCAGCTGTTTTCCTCAATATAACTGCAATACTTAGTGATAATAACGTAAAATATTTGGGTCTTCATTTAGATATGCGGCTTACTTGGAAACCACATAAAGAGTTTCCGTTGGGAAGGTATACTACTTTGTTTTGCCCTCATTTTTTTAAACAATGTTCTTAACAGTATATATTCGGCTGTAATGGAGTAGACACGTGGCACAATTTATAATGAAAAAAATATTCGATAAACCAACGTGTTTTAATTATTAATAGATTTTATCAAAATAAATCATCGATTACTGTGACGATGAGAAAGGTACCTGTCAATAAAAAGTACTATTTATCGCGTAGTGAATGATTTAGAAGAAGGAAGGACTGTAGGTAATAGGCCCAAGCATAGATGGCAACGTAATGTAAGATCAGCTAAAAACTGCTGCTCAATAAAGTATTCAAAACAATCTATTAACCTCAATGCGACGCCGTGCTCAGGAGCTTGGTACATAAAGAACAACTTTGGGCTAAATTTTGCACAAGGATTTGCATTTGTTTCCATTTAAGATTCAGTTGACACAAGAGCTTCTTCCATATGACCATTTACGTCGTCGTAATATGCCCATACGATTTTACCGCTCGCTGCCGATTTTCGTGAAAAAATAATAATGGGTGACAAAGCACATTTTCATTTGGATGGATATGTGAATAAACAGAATATTCTGTTCTGGGCAATGGAAAATCATTTATGTGGTATTGTATTTCATACACAATTGCCGATATTAAATAAAACATTTATCAATAAAAGATGCATCTTTTTTTATTTAATTAAAAATTATAAACAAACAAAGTAGTATACTTCCCAGCGGACACCCTGTATAAAATTTAAATAAATGAACTGGCTCCGCGGACTAAATTTTCAACTCTCTCTGGAAAATAAAGTCTTACTTTACGAAACTATATTAAAACCTATCAGGAATTTTTAAATATAATTATGGGATACTGTTAGCAACTCGAATATAGAAACCTTATAAAGGTTTCAGTAGAAAACTTTATAAGATTCGCTCAATCACAAAAGCACCTTTTTATATTACTAACAACGCTTTACATAACGACTCAAAATAATTATTTGAAAAATTCAATTCAACTGCAATTACTTAAGTAGACTCAGCATCACATAAATTTCACTTTTAAACGAAGTAAATGAAGTGAAAAGGCTGAAACGAAATCATGTTTTAGATAACCCTTTTATTAATCGCAGGCAATCTGTCTTCGGGTGGCCGACGGCAGTAGTTTGGCCATAGGTAACACAATTGGCTGGAGTATTGTCGTTGGCTGCCTGTAGACGGTGTGTTTGGGATTTGATGTTCATAAGTTAATAAAAAAAAAAACAGATTAAAACTTTTAAATATACATATGAACCTATAATAACTTTATTATTTACAATATTTATATTCGGCCTTATAACGGTTGCCTTATTACGGAATGACAGGTTTGTGGTAGTCAAATCAAATGACCACCTTCTCAGTTGACGCCCATTTGTACTTATTTTATGTAAATTATTAATTCTGCGTGAAACACATCTGCCTCTAAATTGGTGAATTCTTCTTCTGTACAAGCTTTCACGACATTCTACTATTTTCTTTAACACCTCTACATTTTGTTTGTCGTATTTTTTAAATGCCATCTACTCTTTATTTGTTTGGCTGTGTAATCGAGTTCATATTATAGTATTTTTTATTTGATATAAAAATATTTTATTATATACAAGCATTTTATCTAGTTCAATGAGAATTCGTTTAATACATTTTTAATCTATTTTCCGATATACGTTTGCTTTAATCTATTTACAGGTGAATATTCTGCATCCGCCATAATGTCTGCGGCACGAACGTACACACCTAAAGATTGCTATCTGTTGCTGCTATTATTTTTATTGATGTTATTACACAAGACGTGACTGTTGTACCCAAGCGCAACGCAATACACCAGTTTGTTTAAATATGTAAATCCATAAATATTGAAACAAACATGCATATACACATACGTACATTAAAATATATATATACATTGTAGACCTTAACATAAGACCAAATGTCTATTCAAATAAAAATTTTCCGTTATGGCAACATATTGAAAGTGTAAATATTAAATTAGAAAATTTAAAAATAAAAATTAAGTGACTTTAAAATAAAATTCAAAGAATGTATTTAAAAAATAATTTTTCATAAATGTGAAATAAAAAAATAGTTAAATTTAAGTAATTAAGTTAGGAAATTTAATTTTAACCTCTTGAAATAAACAAAAAGTTGTGAAATATCAATAAAAGTTAAATAAGTTTAGCAACAATTATCAAAACAAACATGAATAAACTAAAAAAATATATATTTAAAACAGTTATTAGAAGGTGTTAATTTTTTAAAAATTAACACAAACAAATACTAGAATTTTTTTTTTATAAACCTTAATAATATTCAAATAAAAAAATTCTTAAAAAAGAATGCATTTATAACAAACTAAAAAAATTTTCATATGTCAAAACATTCAAAACCAATATCCTTACCCCTTGTAAAATTTGATTTTGCATTTATGTGAAGGGAAATAATTTCTTTATTCTGTCAAGTACACAAAGAAGTCCAACAGTTATATCAAAATTTACATCTAATAAAATTTTTTTATTTTGCATTTATTTTAAAAAGAATGTATTTTATTTTTAATATCTATTAATTTACGTCTAATAAACCTGTTGTTTTTGCAAATGGATTATAAAATAAAAAAATAAAAGATTTATTTGTAAATATTTTCTAGCATATATTTAATATGAAATGTTAACATTTACTTCTAAGTAAATAAATTAAATGTAATTCTTTTTCTCATAAATAAATTGAAAAATAAATATGAAACTTAAAATAAAAAATTACCTGAGATTCTTGAATTTTATAATAGAAAAGTAGCATGAACAGAGATAATGCAATAAAATAAAGGAGGTAAGTTTTTTTTAGCGGCATTTCGGTCTAAACTATTAGATTTTACAGGAATCAATAAAAATAATTAAGTTATATGTGTATTTACCTATGTTTTTCACACTCATGAGCGGCACATACAAATGAAGGAAAATTATGCACGCAAAGATATGCGCACATGTACACGAGCAAGAGCTAATTTTTGTGTGCACCTATTAAACATCCATGTGCAAGTTCAACTTGCTTACGCTTATTTCGTGTGCCAAATTTTAGCGTTTTGTTTTTATGGAATGTGAGAAATATTAACCCGTTTAAATACATTGTTATATCCTGGTCTTACAAACAAAATAAGACAAACAAAACACATACGAGGGCTGCTCTATATATTTCTGGCCTAATAGTGAAAATGCGAATATTTATAATTAAAAATGGTTTTATTGTTTTTCAAAGTATTCTCCAGCATGATTTATACACTTTTGCATGCGCTCAAACCAGTTGTCGAAGCACCTTTTCCACTCCGATTGAGACACCTCTAAAACATGGTTTTTGAACACTTCAACAGCTTCTTCTGGCGACGAAAATCGTTGACCACGCATTTTTTTCTTGATGTGCGGAAACAAAAAGAAGTCATTAGGAGCCAAGTCAGGGCTGTACGGCGGATGACCCATTAATTCGACGTTTTGGCCGGTCAAAAACGCTCTGGTTTGAGCCGATGTGTGAGAGCTCGCATAGTCATGGTGAACAATGGTTCGTCTTCTCTTGTTGGTTTTTCGAATTTCTCCGATGACTTCAGGCAAACAAATTGTAGTGTACCACTCAGAAGTGACCGTCCTACGTTGCTCAAGCGGAACAGTCGCCACATGACCAGTTTTGCCAAAGAAACAGGCGACCATTTGCTTCGAAGTGCTTCTTCCACGAACAACTTTCGTTGGTTTTTGCTCGTCTTTGAAGACCCACACGGTCGAGTGTTGTTTCGTTTCGGGCTCATACGCATAGATCCATGATTCGTCACTTGTGACGATCTTATAAACGTCTTTTGAAGCACCGCAATCGTATTTTTGCAACATTTCTTTGCACCAACTTCACGAGCCTTTTTTTGAGCAACTTTCAAATTGTGCCAGGTGTCCATGCAGTATCGAATGTATGCTGGTGGAAGAAATGTCCAAGGATGTCTCTATCTCTCGGTATGTCGCATGTCGATCTTGCATTATGAGTTCACGCATGGCATCAATGTTCTCTGTCACAACAGCCGTTTTTGGACGACATTCACGGAATTCGTCTTTGAGCGAGCTTCGGCCAAGATTAAATTCATTATACCAATTTTTCACAGTGCTATAGGATGGTGCTTCATCGCCATACAAAGATTTAAGTTCATCAATGCACTCTTGTCGTGATAATCCACGTCGAAAGTTGTGAAAAATAATAGTACGAAAATGTTCACGAGTTAATCCCATTTTTTTCTATATTAATTTTTTCAAGTCACTGTTAACAACACAAATAATGGTCGTACGTCAAAACGTTTTGAGTACGATTATGCTTAAAAATGACAAACTTTCCAATGGAAATGTCAGATTGCACTTGGGAGCACTCAGTGTTGCCAGGCCAGAAATATATATAGCAGCCCTCGTATAATGATGTGCATGAAGATGTTCACTCATGTGCCTATACCTTAAAAAATCTTATTTTGCTCTTTAAATATATGCGTATTAAGATTAAGACTTTTCCCTCATATTCATTTGCATGGACATAATTTTTGGCACGTGTGTTATACATTCATGAGTATATTCTTACTTTGATTACAAAAATATGAATAATAATAATAATTTGATCGTCTTAATAAATTTAAAAATTGAAATATACAAGAACTTAGGCCGAATTAAAAGTTTTTTTATGAATTCGAAATAATTCAGAAAGCAATCAAGCAAAGTATTTGCAATTTTAAGAGTATTGTTAAATTATTTACAATTAAGTGAAGCAACGGCATGGTCGGTAATGTATCGAGGTGCTGCATCCTTAAACTTAAATAAATTAAAATTCATCATTAAAGCAAATTTATATTAAAACTTCTTAAATGCGCAGTAAAAACATTTTCTTAATTAAAAACAACCCATCCTCAGATTCGCAGTAATTTTGTATGATCAAATTAACTTACACTGTGATTATATCTTTTAACGATTTTAACGTATATACTGTTTGACATATAAATTTAAGAAAATAAAGAAAGATCCAGCAAAGACTTGAAACAGGAAAATACAATCAATCTCGTGTTTATTTTTTTGTTAGCAAGAAAGTGTGAGTTAATTGCTACTTTACATACAAATGCCATCGGCTCTTAATGGGTTAAGCCTTTTCAAAAATATTTAGTAAATACTTAAAGATTTCTTCAAAAGCTTTAAAATGATACCTATATTAATATTTAAGATTTCAGAGCCCCGTAACTCGAATAATATGGGTGAGCGCCAATTTTATCACTCGAGGTTTTTTCTTATTTTTTAATTCTCTATCGCCCCATGTATTAATTATTTTGATTGGAAATACTTACTTGTTCCAATTTACATGAAAAACTTAGAGGTAGGCGTGGTGTTTTACCTACTGCTTGAAAGTACATGGACCCAACATGCTGTATCCAGTAGGACCTCCTTCCACACTATATCTGATCGATTGATATATATATATATATATATATATATATATATATATATATATTTTGTTTTTTTTTGTAAAATCAACACTACCACGGACGGACAGACGGATATCGCCTTCGCTATGCATAAGAACTCATGGGGTCGAAAATGGATATTGTAGAAATTATATACGGAATGACTTAGTGAAACCCGTTTTCCACTTTTTGTGGTGAAGGGCATAAAGAAGCAATGGGTTTTATTTGTTACTGTACAAAAAACGGACATTTTCTCCTCAACTTTATTACGAACATTTAATTTTTGTTTAAGCTAGGTTAACTATTTCAAATTAGAATTGTTGTGACTATTAAAAAATCGAACGTAACATTATATATTGTTTCAACAATCTCACGGATCAAATAAGGTGTAAATTAAGAAAACGAAAATTTTTACCGTTAAAAAAAATTTTTAAAAATGATATTGTATTATGAGGATGTCAAATTTTTTTCCGTATTATTTGAGTTTAACATAACGTTTGCTTTTAAACCAGACACTTGTCATAACATAGCATGAATTAATATAACAAGTTTGCGCACTCAGCCATACAAAATAATTTTCTACTACGCACATATGCATGTCATCAATGAATGAAAATTAGTGGAAATACCCACATAACTTCTGAACAGGTGCATCGATTTGAACAAAAATTTTAAATGGGAAGAAAAGAGATGTTGTCGAGTAAAACTATTGAGTTTGGGCTTGAGGCTATCTAGGGAAGAGTAATTTGGGGCTACAAAATTTAAAAAAATTATTTATATGAATATTCTTATAAAAATTGTTTATTGCAGAAGTTAATAAGTTATTGAAAATAATATTTCTATAAGGGAAATATCTGATAATTATTATTAATAACTGAAAGCAAAATATTGCTTTCCATGCTATAAAATTGCTTTTCAAAACAAAATTAAACCAAATAATTAAAATTGAATTAAAAATTTTATTTTAAAAACTTTCTTTTTTTCTGGATATGCTGTGTAGTTATCTTTAAGAATAACTTCAAAAATACATATTTGCTCTAAGAAATTGTTTTGTTTTTCTTTTTTATCATATTTAATATGATAAAAAAGAAAATATTTATATATTTAACAGAATTGAAATTTTTACCAAGCTTTGTATATTGAGCAAACCATTTTCAAAAAGCTTATTTTAAATGCTTTTATTATCGCATTTATTAACTACACATTTGATTTTTTTACTTTTTTTTTATTTATTTTGTTGCACTTTCCATACAAAAATGTACTTTTTTTACAATATTGTATTTCTACTTCAGACAAACAAAAGATAGCTACAAAGCAAACGGCCTTAAAGAGCAAAAATTTAATTTTGTGTTTAAAAAATTTTTATTAATACATTTGTTTCCTGCTTCCGGAAGAAGACACTTAACGGTGTGGCGGAACACTATAAAAAACAAACAATATTTTTATTTTAAAAACTGACCTAGTGCTTAAATAAAATAGAAAAGAAAATTTTAAAATTTGTATGAATAACATCGGCAACTTTAATTTCCTACAATTTATTGAATAAGAAAAATAAAAACCTGCTTTTAAAAAACAAATGCGTTTCTAGGATTACAAATATCAGTCCTACACATTTTAAATTATTCTGTATTTTACGCTGTAACCTAAGAATGTGGAGTTTCTTTTTAAAATTTGCTGAAGCGTTCAGCAGCAGGTTTAATCGAAGCAATAATTTGTTTGCTTGCTTTTTACAGTAATTTTTTATACGGATATCATAAAATATTTATATATCATTTTCTGACAGTACAATGCACAAAAAGTTTAATATTTATTCCAAATAAATACTCCACTGATAAACTGAAAGTGTTATAAAGCTGAAGCACATGAAAGCTTTGAGATAAAGTAAAATATTTTCCACATAAAAAAACTAAACTAATATTTAAGCAGGCAGTTTTCTAAAAAATAAAATGAATGTTATTTACATCAATCTTGAAAAGATTCTTCAAAATATTTATTTTCTAAGAATAAATAATATTACAATTCTTTGAAAATAACAGCCAACAAAACAACAATTTTTTGTTTGCCATAGTATTCTTTTCAACTTTTGAGGGATAAGCTGTGTTACACAACATAACACAACTTGACGTCAAATAATGAAAATATTTTTTGCATAGAAGACAAGCAGTTAAATTTTAGTTATGAAGGCATTAAAAAGGCACCAACCAAAGAAAAATATAACATAAAACCACAACTTATTTTCTACAGATTTTTTACGAATGAAAATTTATTTCATTTTGACACCTTTTTGTTGTTATATACCAGATAACGAGAAAAACCATTTGCCAAGAAAATGAACAAAAAAACAATATCTACAAACAGCCATTTGAAGTGGGCAAACATTAAAATTATTGTTTTCCTTTCTCTCAACAGCAATATTAAACGTAAGAAATAAATCACAATTGTGTTCTAACTTTGAAATGAAAAATAAAAACATAAATATTATATAATAAAACGGACACTAACCGAGCTGCTATACAAAGGAGTCCTACAGAAAAAAATGTGATAAATTTACTACAGTTAAATAAAAGTTGTTCAAGAAAGTTATGAACGAAGATATGCGGTTAAACAGGAAGCAACATGAAAAATTGTAATAAAATTCTTAGAAACATGATATTAAATTATAATACGATATAAGACTCTGAAAAGTGTTCCTAAGGAGAGTTTTAAATAAAAAAATAATAAATTTATGACTTAAGTCATAAAATAACGCAAATTATTTATAATCATCTAAAGTTAAGGAAAAACGAAAAAGTTTGGACAAACATTTAAAATATTTATTTTATTATTAATAATTTTTTTTTGTATAGTAGAAACGTATAAAAATAACAATTATTTATGCAGGGTGGTAGTTTTTTAAAATAAAAGGTAAACAAAACTTGATGGAAGCTGTAGCTATATGTCTAATGCGTAAAAATTCAAGCCATGCTAATTGCTTAATTACCTTGCTTCAACACCAAACAAAAATTTCATCCTAGTTTCATTAATAATTTCATAGATGATTGCTTATTGTCTTGCTAATCTTTAACTTCCGTAATTTCTGCAAACTTCTTTATCGCACAGTCGCACAGACCCATGTGATTTTTGTTGTGTTTGTGAATTGTTCCTTTCAATCTGGTATGACGACTTAGCAATCAAGTTTTGCGTAAATTTCAACCGCTTGTCTATAACGGTTCAACAGTTTGACCATATACGAGGGCTGCTCTATATATTTCTGGCCTAATAATGAAATTGCGAATATTTATAATCAAAAATGGTTTTATTGTTTTTCAAAGTATTCTCCAGCATGATTTATACACTTTTGCATGAGCTCAAACCAGTTGTCGAAGAACTTTTTCCACTCCGATTGAGACACCTCTAAAACATGGTTTTTGAACACTTCAACAGCTTCTTCTGGCGACGAAAATAGTTGACCACGCATTTTTTTCTTGATGTGCGGAAACAAGAAGAAGTCATTCGGTGCCAAGTCATGGCTGTACGGCGGATGACCCATTAATTCGACGTTTTGGCCGGTCAAAAACGCTCTGGTTTGAGCTCGCATTGTCATGGTGAACAATGATTCATCTTCTCTTGTTGGTTTTTCAAATTTCTCCGATGCCTTCAGGCAAACAAATTGTAGTGTACCACTCAGAAGTGACCGTCCTACGTTGCTCAGGCGACCATTTGCTTCGAAGTACTTCTTCCACGAACAACTTTCGTTGGATTTTGCTCGTCTTTGAAGACCCACACGGTCGATTGTTGTTTTGTTTCGGGCTCATACGCATAGATCCATGATTCGTCACCTGTGACGATCTTATAAACGTCTTTTGAAGCACCGCAATCGTATTTTTGCAACATTTCTTTGCACCAATCGACACGAGCCTTTTTTTTTGAGCGACTTTCAAATTGTGCGGGATCCAACGAGAACAAACCTTTTTTACGGCCAGGTGTTCATGCAGTATCGAATGTATGCTGGTGGAAGAAATGTCCAAGGATGTCTCCATCTCTAGGTATGTCGCATGTCGATCTTGCATTATGAGTTCACACACGGCATCAATGTTCTCTTGCACAACAGCCGTTTTTGGACGACCTTCACGGAATTCGTCTTTAAGCGAGTTGGGGCCACGATTAAATTCATTATAACAATTTTTCACAGTGCTATAGGATGGTGCTTCATCGCCATACAAAGATTCAAGTTGATCAATGCACTCTTGTCGTGTAAATCCACGTCGAAAGTTGTGAAAAATGATGGCACGAAAATGTTCACGAGTTAATTCCATTTTTTTCTATATTAATTTTGCCAAGTCACTGTAAACAACACAAATAATGGTCGTACGTCAAAACGTTTTGAGTACGATTATGCTTAAAAATGACAAACTTTCCAATGGAAATGTCAGAGTGCACTTGGCAGCACTCAGTGTTGCCAGGCCAGTAATATACATAGCAGCCCTCGTACATTAAATTATATCAACAATTGTAATTTCCTTTAGTTTATATTTTAAAATTTGTATACTTCTTATTATACCAAACAAAGAAACGGTTAAAAAAATACGACCATGTAGTTCAAATTACATTAACTTTGGGAACACCCTTTGATTTCTAAATTTAAATTATAAGCTTTTTGTTATAGAGGACGTAGCAATACAGGTCCCTTGTAAGTTTTAGCTGTCTGTCTATAACGGTTCAAAAGTTTGGCCACTCGTTTATTTCCAAATACAAATTTTATACTTGTTGTTATAGCGGACTTAACAATACATTTTCGTTGTAAATTTTAAGCGTCTGTCTACAACTGTTCAAAAGTTTGGCCATATACATCAAATTAAATAAATTATTGGCTCACCCTTTAATTTATTATTATTTATTTTAATACTTGTTACTATAACGACCATCGACATTCTGTCTAATTTGTAAGCGTCTGTTTATAACGATTCAAAACATAGGCCAATATAAGTAATTTAACATCAATTTTGGGTGCACCATTTAATTTTTAGATTTAGTTTTGTACAACTTTTTGTTATTGGGGGCTATAGTAATGCGCAGGCATCTTAAATTTTACAGATGTGCACTTTGCAGTTAATAATACACGTAAAAAATTGTATTTTGTATGGGGACACCTTTTAATTTTTAAGATTATGAACTTTTTTTAAAACAGAACCAAACTGTAAGCATAATCTATGAAGTTACAAAAAATTTTAAAAATCGGCTTAGAAATTACTGAGTTCAGCAGTCGCAAACATAAAAAAATAAACATCCAGTCGAATTGATAACCTCCTTCTTTTATTTCTTCGGAAAAATTTTTAGCCCCTAATCAGATCTAAAAGTTTTACGTTTAGATAAAATCAGAAAAACAATAACATCTTACTTAAAACAGCAAAGCTGTTAAAAAAAAACTTAAAATTTCATCATAGATTTTTAAGGTTGATAATGGAAAATATAAGGCTTGTTGATTGTTTCTTCGGGCTTGAACGGTGGATCAGCCAGCTCATTGTCAAACTCTTTATAGTTGTTCTATCTGGACTCGATACTGGAGAGAAGCATGAGGATCAGGAATGTACACAACATTTGATATTTTTTTGATTTATTCCAATTTTAAAACTTATGCATTCGAAGCATGTATTTTTATCATTTCTCTTTGGGAGTCCATACATATTACTGGTGCTCCATATGGCAGTGAGCTGTGTTTTCTGTTTATTCAAGTGAATATTTAACAAAAATAAGGTCTGCATATTACATCTGGTGTCCACGAATAATCGAATAAGTCCACCCGGCCAGTATAATACTAGAGGTGCCCATTCGTAAATTCAACTTTAAAATTTGTTTTTTGTATTTTCATTGAACGTCTGAGCTAATAGATATACAAACGTAGCAAAACAAGTTCAGCTTCTCACACTTTCCCATATCAACTTTTGCTTTCTGAAATATATGCCGTAATTTCTAAATACCTTAAATTAATTTAATTTGAACGTGCATCAAAACAATGCAAATTTTTTGGCAGGTCCTTATTTTGCGTCAAACACTCATCGTATAGATTTCTCCGCGACATGTGGACGGCGTTTACTCAGTGCATATGTCAATGCGTCATATCTTTAATAAAAAACAAAGGTCCTCAAGCTTTTACATTATTAAATTCTAATTTTTACGCCAAACAACTTTTTTTATATTAAACAACGGGAATTTTTTTATTTATATTAATTAATTTTCAAAAAAATTTTTTTTCGTGCTATTTTTCCCGATTAATTATTTAAATCACCGATATTGATTATTGATTATTTGTTTTAATGCTAAAAAAAACCAGTGTAGCTTCGAGTGAGTTGAAACCAAATGTTGCTAATATCCACCAATCCAATTTTTGTGAACAAAAATTCGTTCAACATGGCCCGATAGCGATCGCCATTGACTATAACGGCCACTCCTCATTTTCAAAAAAGAATGACCCAACTATGCCTCTGGACCAAAATCCGCACCAAACAGTGACTCGTTTTGGGTACACCGGCTTTTCAATGAATGTGTGCCGGTTTTCTGTGCCCCAGATGCGAGAATTATGATAGTTTACATACCCGCCAAGATCAAAATGAGCTTCATCTGAAAAGATGATTTTTTTTTAGCAAAATCTGCATCTTAATGTCCCAATATTTTCCAGTGTTGTTCAAGCGTATACACAACCATATTCTTTCGGCGGAAGGATAACATTAATTATCTGTCAAATCAGATATGAAGTAAGTGTTACCATTCACGAAAGAAGCACTAGTTGAAAAAAAAACTTTAGATGGCGGACCCTTTATTTCAATTAAAAAATGCACAATATCTTTAATTTCGATAAAAATACAATTGAAAGTGGATTCTTAGTCCTATATTGAATTTTTGATGATTTTGTGGGACTACAACTATGTGAAGGAGTCAACAAATGAAATCGGTTTGTTAAGAAGAGATGCTTGCTTTGCTTTTGGCTATCTTTTTGTAATATATTGTCTGGTCGAGGTTATAGCAATTTTTAAATAAGTGTGAAAAACCACAGCCTTGCTAATATTGTTCTTTTTTTATCTTAAGGCAACATTTTAAGATCGAAAATGATAAAAAGTAAAAATTTGCTGAAGATAGAATAGCATAATTTCGATATTTATGCAGATAATTCAAAAATAACCTATAAAAAATAAAATTAATAATAAAAAGGTTGTTCTTATTGAAGACCTGATTAAAACAAATACGGAAATTTAAGCGAGCTAAATTGAAAAAAGCTTCCTATTTCGTCGGTTCATTTATATTATTATTATGATTCATCACTAAACAAAACCAATAGAGCTAAGGATACTACAACTATAATAAAAACGAAAGGCAATATTAGTTTCCAACAAATATAAATTCTAAAAAAAATATTATTACTATGTTTTTGCGGCCATATTTAAGCTAGTTTTTCATATGCTTAAATACAAATATTTGTAAACTTTGGATATTAATTATTACAAATTTATGACTTTTATCTCTTTCGTGAAAAAATATATTTTATGATATTTGCTTTTATTTTATAAACATAGTTACTACGCATGTTAGAAACTGTAGTACATAAAAATCGTTTACATATTATTAGAATACATATTTCCATCTTTAAAATAAAGAATAACAACAAATTTCAACTTCTTCTGACTTTAAATCAAATTTAATACAGAAGAATGAATGTTGTTTACAACCCTTTCAAATTATAAAGTATATAATTTGTTTATGCAAATTATAGTGTTAGATATATTAGATTTTATCATTCCATATGTTATAGCTATAAACATGTATTTAAGGCTTTGTACAGCCCTTACATATTATGTTCGGTTTATGGAGAATGTACATGGTCATGGTTAAATGCCTTGTAGAAGACATCTTATCATGGCAGTATGCCTTTATCACTACAAAAATGAAACCCTACATGGTTCTGATTTGAATTTGAGCACAAGTTGTTTAAAGCCTAAAAACTATGCTTAGTTAAGCTTAAGTTCGTTTGCCTTAAAAAAAGTTGTTTACGGAGTACTTCGAGTGAAAGTATAATTTGAGATTTACTTTCCAATTTACAAGGCACACCACTGAAAATTAAACTTCAAAAGTTTTAAATTTAGCGGAACAATAGTTTATTTATTTTCATTAAATTGCAGCAACTATAGAGTCACTCTTCAATTTCCAAATTCAAATTATATTCTTGCTGTTGTAGTAGATTTAGCAAACAGGTTCTGCGTAAACTTCAACCGTCTGTCTGTAATGGTTCAAAAGTTTGCCCATTTACATAGATTGTATCAACTATTTAATTTATAATATATCATTTTTATACTTCTTATTATACTAAATAAAGTAGTGGACATTCTGTCTAAAATTACGGTGCTGTATATAACGGTTCAAAAAATACGGCCATATAGAAAAAATTACATTAATTTTGGAAACACCCTTTAATTTCTAGATTCAAATTATAAGTTTCTTGTTATAGCGGACATGTCCCTTGTAAATTTCAGCTATCTGTCTATAACGGTTCAAAAGTCCGGCCACATACACCATAATATATCAACTATTGGGACACCCGTTTATTCCCAAATCCAAATTTTATACTTGTTGTTGTAGAAAGTTAGTAATATAGGTTCCTTGTAAATTTCAATCGTCTGTCTACAACTGTTTAAAAGTATGGCCATATACCAAATTAAATGAACTATTGGTGCACCCTTCAATTTATAATTTTAAATATAATCAGCTGTTACTATAATGGTCATAGCAATCGCGTCAAATTTACAAGCGTTTGTCTATAACAGTTTAAAAAATAGGCTCATATAAGTAAATCTTCATCAATTATGGGACACCCTTTGATTTATAAATTTATATTATAAACTCGTTGATATAGCGAATTTAGCAATACAGGTCCCTTTTAAGTTTCAGCGTTCTGTCTATAACGGTTCAAAAGTACGGCCACAAACTTGAAATTACATCTACTATTAGAACACCCTTTAACTTATAAAACCATATTTTATACTTATTGTTATAGCGAACGTACCAATACAGGTTCGTTGTAAATTCCAAGCGCCTGTCTTAAACTGTTAAAAAGTATAGAAATATACATAAAATTAAATGAACTATTGGCGCACCCTTTAATTTATAATTTTTATAATTTAGTTACTATAACTGTCATAGCAATCGAAATTCTGTTTAATTTGCAAGCGTTTACCTATAACGGTTCTAAAGATAGGCTCATATAAGTAAATCTTCATTAATTATGGAACACCCTTTAATTTCTAAATTCAAACTAAAAACTCGTTGATATAGCGGATTCAGCAATACAGGTCCCTTTTTAGATTCAGCGTTCTGTCTATAACGGTTCAAAAGTTTGGTCACATAATCAAAATTATGGCCACATACATCAAATTTCATGAACTATTGGCGCACCCTTTAATTTATAATTTGTTATATTTATACTTGTTACTATTACGCCCATAGAATTTGACATTCTGTCCAATTTGCAAGCGTTTGTCTATAACGCTTCAAAAGATAGAGCCATATAAGTAAATTTACATCAATTATGAGGGCACCCTTTAATTTTTAAGATTATGAACTGTTTTTAAAACGGGACCAATCTGTAAGCATAGTCTATCATATTACCAAAAATTTTCAAAATCGGATCAGAAATGACTGAGTTCTGCCGAATTGTTTAATCTCCTTCTTTTTTTGAAGTCGGTTAAAAAACAAGTAAGAATGCTATATTCGACTATGCCGAATCTTATATACCCTTCACCTAGTTTAGTGAAGTAACTCCAATCAAAAAAGCAAATGTTGGAGTGACAGAGAATTAAAAAATAAAAAAAAAAAATTGTGCTGTATATACATATATATAATTTTACAAATATATTACATCGCCTCTTAATGAGTTAAGCATTAAAAAAAATGTATTTCCTTAAAGATCTCTTCAAAAGCTTTAAAATGATATCCATATTGATATTTAAAAAATTTTGTAAATTTCAGAGCCCCGTAACTCGGAAAATATGGACTATCTCCAATTTTTCGTTTGAATTTTTATTTTTTTTATTTCAAACCATATATTTTTTTTATTGCAGTTGCTTTATTGTTTTAAATAACATAAATAATTTGAGGTAGGCGTAGACCGATCATGCTGATTTCCAATAGGACCTCTTTCGACAGTATATATATATTTTTTTTTGGTGAAACCAAGTTTGCCTCGGCAAACACTAACATGAACGGACAGACGGATATCGCTCAATCCCATTCGCTGTATATATACTTTATGGAATGAAATGGATTGTTCCTTATAACGTCAGCTCGTTTTGAGTCTTTCAAAGTCTTAGCTTTATTATAGTTTACACGCATATTACGCATTTTTGCAGTAATGAGTTTCTAATGTACATGAATCACTTGTAAAATGATTCCGCAATTGTCTTGAAAAGATTTTTAAGCAACAAAATACAAACCTCGGAGTCCCTTTTATGTACCAGGAGACTAAGAAGAGAATTTAATTATCTCGTTACTACTCATGTTAGGATTGCTTTTACTTGATTTAAAATTTTAATTATCATTTCATTTTTATGCAACTCTCCATATTGTCTCCTTTACTCTTCCATAGTATTTACTATTTCTAATAATTTTCTTTTTTGAGGTTTAACTTTGTTTATTCACAAATTGTTAACATAAAATCATTTATAAAATACGTAGGTCACGGGAAGTACAAAGGTAACAAATTTATATTGTCATTAAATAACTTACAAGATACAACAAATATGCGACAATAGCAGAAGCAATAAACTACTCGTATAATAAAAAATAAATTTCGTTAAGGATAATAAATGCAACTCTATAATTAAGATTTTATATTATAATTTAATTAATTTATAATATATTTTTGCTTTAAGTACTGCTTAAGGGTGTTAGAAAGTCGATCAGGCTTCCTGTACTGACTTTACTTATTTTACTTAACCATCAAATAAATAAGAAGACATAGTTAAGATTTTTGGTGGGTATTAAATTGAAAAAAAACATGCCGGCTCCATGATTATATCACAATATCCATAACCAACATAAGATAGCTGTTTTATATGTTTGTTAAAATTTGTATTTTTTTTATTTTGTTATTTGAATTTCCTTTACATAACTTTTGCTTTTATCTTAAGAAATTTTAGAAGGATAATGTAAGTACATGAGTTTGAGTTTGTATCCAAGATTTAATTTAGCTAAGCAATTTAATTTTTTTTTCTTGCTCTGTTTGAAATGAAAAACTTTTTTATGTTAATTGCACCTTAAAGTGCTATTTAAGTTAATGGATTTTATAATTGTTTGCATTCTTTTTTATGGTTATTGGTTTTTTGAATTAAAAACATTTATTTTGATTTTCTATTTAATTTAGTTTTTAAATTTATATTTGTGGCTACGTTTATTGGTTATAGAGAAAAATTGAACATGTTAAAATAATTATTTTATAAAGTAAAACATTGGAAATGATTCTAAAGAATTCAACTTATAAGGAAATAATTGAAGGGTGTTTTTTTTAGACATATGTTCTTTGAAAGTTTATAGTTAACGATTACAAATTACCAATGGACAAAAAATGGAACTAAATAATTTATGTTTAATTAGTATTTTATTATTTATAAAATGAAATATGCAAACAATGCACACGTTTTCAAAATTTTCGCAAGTCGATTGTTTCACTTTATGTATTAAGAAAAAAAATTTACAATACTAAGGGTACATAGTTCTGTGTTATAGTAATAAAATACGTTTAAAGACATGAACATTTTTTTGATAATCTCTCTGCTAAAAAGTAATCGCGTACAGTAGAGATAGGCAACCTTTTTGTAATTCATGCCAAAATTGAAATTAAAAAATTGGTTAAGTAGGTAAATGAAAATTATGTTTTTATAAAACGGTGAGGAACGTTGGACAAAAAAAATATTTCTGATAATATATTTATAATAATTTTTATGACTGCACTATAACATTACATTAAGTTAATAATAAGTAGTACAATTATAATAATGAGACACTGACACTATTATTCGCGATTTATATTTTGATTTTAGAAAAATCATTTTCGAAAATAATTGTTCGCATTTATATGTGCTCCCAAACGATGAAATAATTTGTTTGGATTATTTATTGATTGCGGGAATATGTGCTTATCTAAATTGTTATAAAAATCAACTTTTCTAATTTATATAAATTTCATTTTAAGATCCTTTCTTTCTAGCAGTTCAATTAATTCTAATTTAAAATTTTGTGGAATTTCGGTCACATCTGTTAACAAAAATTTAATTGAAAATACAGCAAAATAGCATTCTTTACTGCTAAATCCATTAATCTTTCTTAAAATTCTTCATGCTAAGCAAATAAAATATTAATATATTTTTGTTTTTTTAACTATTTTTAACGTTCCTAATTTTTTTCGTTATATTTTTTAGAGTTTGATTTATGTTGTTGTTTTATATCTTCGTTCGAATACAAGACAAGAGAATATAATTTCTTCTTAGTTTTCTTTTGTTGCTTGTCACTGCTTAAAATGCTGGCCATAATATAAGTTTCACGGGCCGCAGTTGGCCCGCCGGCCGCAAGTTGCACACCACTGGCGTACAGCAATGGTTAACTACGAAAACTACATATAGAAAGTTGTTGGTTATTTAATGTTTAAGTAGATAATCGCTTGATCTTACTTTTAGTATAAAAAGACAACATTTAATAGTATATCTGCGGTGTGTAAAGTGCGTCTCTAGAACCCTAAAAAGAGATTCAGCATAAACACATAAGAGTGCTATTTTCCGATATGCTGAAGCTTATATACCATTAAACATATACATATAGCCACATGTACCATGCTGCAGATTTCCCATTAAATAGTTTTAATTAAAATCGTCATAAAAAATTCTTTTCTGCCATACAGTTTTTCTGTTTAAAAAAATTTATTTTTTCCGTCGAAAATTGTAAGTTTTGCTTAGGGTTGCCCTGGTTGCTGTATCAGGTAAAAGTTTCTTAACTTTTTCATTAATTTTTTATCATAAAATACAACTACTATTTTCCACACAAAATTTTTTACATTCAACTCAAAACAAAATTCCCCTTATCTTCAAATTGTTTCTTTTTGCGTGAAATATGAAATTTTTCCGTTGTTTTATTCACTTTGATTTTAATTGAGCCATTTATATAATTAGAAATTTTAAGTTGATAAAAAACTAATTTTAGGGAAAATCGGTGAATAAATTTTAAAGTGTCAAAGTAACAGGCCCATAGCCTACTTAATTTTAACGACAATACCACACAAAGAAATATTTAGAAGATATTTAGTAAACTAAGCAGGTGTTAAAAAAAAACGTTAAGTTCGTCCCCGGAACACCTTCGATTAATATTTTTCTTCTTAAAATTACATTTTACATCTTCTCCAAAGACAGACAGAGGAACATTGCTCAATTGACTTCGCTAATTATAAGGACTCAAATATATATACTTTATAGATATTATAGAAATTACAAGGGTATAATTAATACAAAATACCAACATGTAGTTATAAATAAGTTTGAAAAAGCAACATTAAATTTTTGTTTATTTAGTAAAGCAAAAATTAAGTTTCTTTTAGCAGAATGTAATGAAATACATTTCCTTTCAACCATCAGTTACAGCACTTTTCTGCTCTAAATATTATAACTTATATTACATAAAATCTTATACCTACATACTTACTTGAACTATTTAAAATTACAAGCGCATATGTAAATAATTACCTACATACATACATATGTGTAAATTACTGAGAAAAATCATGAGTTTTTAATTAATGTGCTTAAAATGGGGAGAAGTTTTTTTATAATAACATTTGCCCAATCGTACAACTCACTAAACTGTTCTCTTCAGCACAACTTCTAAAAATGAAACGTTTATATTTGCTTTATGTGAGCAGTTATAAAAAATGAACAACAAACTAAATCTTAATTATAGTTGAGCAAAGCTGGTCGTTTCATATCCGAGAGTTTAATACAAAGTAAGCAATTTCATTCAGGATTAAAAACATACCAAATATAAGCTTTAACTTGAAAGTAAAGTTTACATATCGTTGCTTAATTTTTGGCTTGGAGCATATTTCGCAAAGTAGAAATGTTGAAAAATGACAAAAACGGTTTTTTGAAACAAATTCATAGTGTTTACTTTTACCACAGTGTTTACTTCTGTGCAAAAATTCGGGTCAATGGGTATGTGCAAAATATCTGTCGTGAAAGAAATTGCAAATATTTACGTGCCAGAAAAAAAGAAATTGAAATAGAATCCACACAGCAAGCGGATATAATTGACAATATTATTTCAGTTGTAATCTTTGTAATAACTAAAATTTAATTTGCTACAAATCCTTTGAAACTGTTTGCAGTTGGGGTTAGCTTCTGACCTAATCACAGCCATAAATATTTGCATATTCTCTAGCTAATTGTTACTAAAAAATCCTCTAATGAGTTAAGCAATTATTGAAATTTAAACTATATTAACATGCTTCGAAGTGACTAATAAATTTTAATTCTCAAAGTTACCTAAAATAGAAAAAATTAATATTTTTTGTTAATGATTTGCTTTCGCTTTTCTAAAAATATCATATTTATACTTATATTAAGTATTTAATTGCTATGGAAACGCCAATAGTTTCAAAACACTCACAACACAGCATATTAGTTTTTTTTTCTGCACATATAATTTTTTTAAATGATATATATAGAATATTCTCAATTCCCAATCGTACTTAATAGGCGAAAACATAAATTAATTTTAAGAAACAAATAGTTCATTAGCTCTATTAGATTTAAGTGTTGGTGCTTATATCAATCAAAAGGATTTATAAACATTACTGGTCTCATTAGATTTGAACATCAATAATGTTTGTCATGTGCTATAAACATGACAAATATTTTTCTACATTGTGATGATTTTTCAAATCATTAAAGCAATTTGCTGCTGGCAAATATTTTATGTTGGAGATATTTATTGTCTTTGTTACAATGCAGCCAGCATGCTTGTGTGAATAAATGTCAATAGTATTTAAACTGAAATTTATATGATTTCTACAATTGTTTTAGCCAACAACTTGAAGTGCACGTTGAAGTGTTAGATTTTGCTATTATAGGGAGATTAATTAAAAAAATTTTTGTTTTATTTAATTTATTTTTTATACTTAGGTATTAATGTCTTTATAAAAAAAATGTTTGTCCTTACCTGAAGTTTTTAATTCTTTTCCTTTTTAATTAAATAGATATTGAAATAGCCTTCCAATAATACCCATATTATCTCATTCCGCCATAAAATACTCAATATGTGCCATATTATATTTACAAGCTTTCGAGGTCCGTAACTCCGAAACTAAGCGTCAGCCCCAAATTTTTTGCTTAAATTTTTTTTTGCACCCCATGGACAATTTCTTTTTCATTTTCGAGCTACGTACGTAAACTAGATTTAAGCCTTCAGTTTAGTTTTTTTTAGAAAAAAAATTTACTGGCAACATAGTTCAGCTTTGTCCCGACAAAAATTAAAGTCAAATAAAATCAAGCTGAGAGTTGTTTGAACAAAATCTCTTCTTTCGTATTATGAGAGAAGTAAGCTAGAAATAAAGATAATAGAAGATATCGTCTAAGCTATACGAGTAAAACATCTAGATGTGATTCTAATACCGACTTATAGCTTTTTTATATCATTGGATCCGTTAATAATACAATATATGGTATATATTTTGTTCTCTATACAATTTATGCTTAACTATAGTCTGGATTGTCTAAAGGATGTTATAGAATATATTACTGTAAGGCTATATGTTTACTTTGAACCTTGAAAATCAGCAGGTCGTAATATCAAGTGCAAAATTTTAATTTCGGGCGATCCCTAGCAAATGCCGAGGCTCGTTCAAAACTCATTTATTACTTTTCTCTTTAATAATAATGGAGCGTTAATTTCCTTCTATTAAAAATGCATTATGGTAAAAACTGGAGAGCCTGTAGATGATAACAGACTAGATAGCAGAGTTCAAAATTTTTCATTAATGAGCATTCAATTATAAACATTTATGATATTTTTCATAAACGAGATTTCTACGATTTTTTTATTTTTCACGTATATAAACGACCATCAAATTTTTTCTTACTACGATCACACATGAATGAGTAAGTCTCTTTCGTTTTTGAGCATTCTTATATAATAAGGAATAAATAACATCATTTTCATTTATGCTGCTTTTCATAAAGGATTGTAAAGAATTTTTCAGCGTTGAAAACTTCTCATTTATGAGCATTCAGAGGCGAGATTAATATAGTTTCTTATAAATGAGAAAAATTTTTTTTTTATTTTTTACGGTCATTAACGAACAACATGAATGTATGGACGTATTAGCATTGATAAAGTGAGGGTGAAAAATAAAGATGGGTATTATAAAAGATTATAGTATATTAAAAAATTATAAAAAAAAAAATATTATACTAGACTAGGTAAAGTGTATAAGAAATTAACAATAAACCATACAGAAAACAAAATTTATTAAAGGGTACACAAATGTATTATTTTAGTCAACTCATATACATACATATGTATTTTTGAATTCTGTTATTTAGCTGAAAAAGTACTGTGTATATGACTATATTTAAATATTTCATGAGAATATCATGAAATAAGAAAGAGCTCGAGTAAACATTTTTCATAATTTAAACAATACTTTTTTTAGGAAAATTTGGTTAAAGTATATGCAATTTTGATAACTAAGCTATTCACATTTATTAAACTGATATTCCTACTACGAAATACTGACTTTAAAATATGTATTTGGTTTTAAAATATCTAGTAGAGTAATTTTTTAAAGGTCGCTGAAGAATATAGTAAGCCATAGTAGCTCAAAACTAAGAATTTACGTCTGCATATACTCCAAAACAATAAAAAAAAAACAATCTGTAACATACGCGTATATACGAGGGCTGCTATATATATTTCTGACCTGGCAACACTGTGTGCTGCCAAGTGTAATCTGACATTTCCATTGGAAAGTTTGTCATTTTTAAGCATAATCGTACTCAAAACGTTTTGACGTACGAGCATTATTTGTCTTGTTTACAGTGACTTGAAAAAATTAATATAGAAAAAAATGGAATTAACTCGTGAACATTTTCGTGCCATCATTTTTCACAACTTTCGACGAGGATTATCACGACAAGAGTGCACTGATGAACTTAAATCTTTGTATGGCGATGAAGCATCATCCTATAGCACTGTGAAAAATTGGTATAAAGAATTTAATCGTGGCCGAAGCTCGCTCAAAGACGAATTCCGTGAAGGTCGTCCAAAAACGGCTGTTGTGCCAGAGAACATTGATGCCGTGCGTGAACTCATAATGCAAGATCGACATGCGACATACCGAGAGATAGAGACATCCTTGGACATTTCTTTCACCAGCATACATTCGATACTGCATGAACACCTGGCCGTAAAAAAGGTTTGTTCTCGTTGGATCCCGCACAATTTGAAAGTCGCTCAAAAAAAGGCTCGTGTCGATTGGTGCAAAGAAATGTTGCAAAAATACGATTGCAGTGCTTCAAAAGACATTTATAAGATCGTCACAGGTAACGAATCATGGATCTATGCGTATGAGCCCGAAACGAAACAACAATCGACCGTGTGGGTCTTCAAAGACGAGCAAAATCTAACGAAAGTTGTTCGTGGAAGAAGCACTTCGAAGCAAATGGTCGCCTGTTTCTTCGGCAAAACTGGTCATGTGGCGACTGTTCCGCTTGAGCAACGTAGGACGGTCACTTCTGAGTGGTACACTATAATTTGTTTGCCTGAAGTCATCGAAGAAATTCGAAAAACCAACAAGAGAAGACGAATCATTGTTCACCATGACAATGCGAGCTCTCACACATCGGCTCAAACCACAGCGTTTTTGACCGGCCAAAACGTCGAATTAATGGGTCATCCGCCGTACAGCCCTGACTTGGCACCTAATAACTTCTTCTTGTTTCCGCACATCAAGAAAAAAATGCGTGGTCAACGATTTTCGTCGCCAGAAGAAGCTGTTGAAGTGTTCAAAAACCATGTTTTAAAGGTGTCTCAATCGGAGTGGAAAAAGTGCTTCGACAACTGGTTTGAGCGCATGCAAAAGTGTATAAATCATCTGGAGAATACTTTGAAAAACAATAAAACCATTTTTGATTATAAATATTCGCATTTTCACTATTAGGCCAGAAATATATAGAGCAGCCCTCGCACGCCGGCAGAAGAACAATAAAAAGTATACGTATACACAAATACTAGAACGCTTAATGAAAAATTTTTTCTAAAATCTTTTCACTTATGAAAAACTATTAAATATGTAAATTCTCATAAATGAGCACTTTCCAGGAAAAAAAAATAATTTTCTCATTTTTTCAGTTTTTAATACAAAGAAAAAAAAATAAAAATAAATCATCACATTCATAAAGAAAAAACAAAAAAATATTTTCTAGCCTCTCACGCGTTTATGAAAAGAAGCAACAAAAACTAAAATGTCTCTCTGCTCTCTCATGTGTGAGAGGTGAGAGAGCATTTCGATACTCTGCTAGATAGTGACGAAGATGGCATAGACAAAATTCTGTTAGAATGCACATACAAAAGGCATCCAAAATGGTGCCGACTGTATTTTTTATAATATTGTTGGGTGCGGTTTAATTTATAATCGATTTAAAATGCCAAGATTTGTCGAATATGAACAAATCTGGCAACTTGTCATAATAACTGTATTAATGTACATGTGGGTTCAAGCAAATCGTAAGAACGTAACAACAAAAACTATAAGACATTGAATTTGTCGTTTGCTGAATATTTTTTATGTGCGTGGGTTATCATTGACGCTTTAAGCAGTCAAGGAATGTATGACGAAATGCTAAGTTTTTTTATAACTAGGATCAGCACTCAGATGATGACTCATGCAAAGCATTGTGGTAGAACTAGAAAGTAGTTCGTGGAAAAAAACCATACAAGAAATTTCCAGATGTAAAAAATAGGAATAATTCGAAAATTCTGTGTCACATCAGGTCACCAAATAATCCTGTACGGGACCCACATCTTTGATTAAGAAGCTAGTGAACTTAGAGATACTTATCCAATGTTTGTAATAAAAGAAACACCCGAAATGCGAATTTTCGCAGTCAAAGTTATATGTGCTTCACTTATCTATTTTTGTGACCTATATACTTTATCTTAAAAACAAGAATAATTAAAAGAGAACTGTATTCAACCAAAAAAGCAAAAAGGCAATTACATTCAAAAATCTTTTTTAAAAAACACAGTAAGCATTGAGAAACCATTTTTCTGTTTTCTTTCTTGCTTTATTGCTTTCATTTTTCTACAAAGAGTTTTTAGTTGAATACCGTTCTCGTTTAACCAATTTTGTTTAAGACATAAGAATTTAAATTTTCTATACAACACTTAGATACAATTCACTGA
The DNA here is from genome assembly GCA_916610165.2 of Gymnosoma rotundatum. NCBI lineage: Eukaryota > Metazoa > Arthropoda > Insecta > Diptera > Tachinidae > Gymnosoma > Gymnosoma rotundatum. The sequence goes on along the minus strand of OU744336.1, from coordinate 140,606,489 downwards.
GCTACATATATAAGCAATGTTTATATTTAAAAGAGTGAAGTACATTAAATATAGATTAACTTGAAAAATTTTACAAGTAAAAATATTTCACAGTGAGTAACAATTTATACTACTCATAATGTAAAGGATAACAGAAATATTTTAAATTATAGGAATCTTTAGAAAAAAAAAACACAAAATCACTATACATTTCAATTTAAATTTATTTTTTAATGTTTGTCACTTCATTTATTGATTGATTTGATTTGGTTGTACTTACGGACTATGTTGCCAGGGGTCTGAATTGGAGATACCCTACTATTGCTGTAAGTTTGGTTTTTGCCAAGGCCTTTGATACCATTTGTCATGATGGTCTCATTTACAAATTAATGAGTATGGGCTTTGGTACGGGCATCTGCCGTATAATTCATAGCTTTCTAAGGAATTGCTCTTTCATATTGGAGATGTTTTCTCTCATGAGGGTTCGAGTTTTGCAGGAATGCCATAGGGATCGTTGCTGGGCCCGGTTTTGTACAATATCTTCAATTTATATATATCTCATCCCCTAAAAGGAGATCTCTTGTTGATATATGCTGATGACATATTTGTTGCTTCTTTAGGAGCAACGGTAAGGACTGTTAACGAACGAGTCAATCAATATTTGACAGCACTGACCGACTATTTCAATAGGTGGGACCTCAACTTGAACATTCATAAGACTGACGCTATGATGTTCAAAGGAAGGCGGAAATACATATACTCGCATTGCCGATCTTTTAGACCGTGTTTGAGAGTTGGAAGCGAGGTAATCAGGATTTCGGATGGGTTAAAGTAACTTGGTGGCACCTTCTATGAAAACTTTGAGTTTTATCGGCATCGATTAGTGTGCTTGAGCGCATCAAGAGGGCTAACTATGCGTATCAATGCGTGCTAAAGCGTAGAGGTGGACTCGATACAAAAGTACGCATTTTGGTGTACCGTCAGATCATACGTCCTCTCATCTCCCATGCCTTTTCAGCTTCGCTTAGAAATTCCTCTTCTTAGTTGCGTGCCTTGGTTTGAGACGGTATATAGGGCGTAACAGAGAGTTCCGTAGGCCCTCTTGTAGCTCTATATACAACGCAGTCGAAAACTTTGAAGTTCATGGAAGGTGCACGTTCCATAGAAAACAGTTTGGTAAGATAATGTTTTTCTCGAGCCTTGAGTCTGGAGACCGTAAGCACTGCACAATAAACTTATTTTTTATTAATTTGTGTGTTTGTTCACTTTTGTTTTGTTTTATTACTGTGTCAGTAATTTAATAAGTTTATTCCTTTTTTTAAAAATTTTAAAAGTTGTATAGATTTTTTAATTATTTTATTGCAACAGTCCTTGAGAAATGCTTCAGTATGTAGGGAATTTTTTGATATAATCGTTTGTTTAATTTTCTGTTTGCCACTTTTGTTTAATAATATTAAACTGAAAAAACTATTTATGTCAGAGGATTTCTAAACATTTGTTTACTATTTGCATTATATTAAAAAAAAACAGACAAACCCTATATTGAAAAATATTATAATAAGAATTGAAAATAAAACTCAAAGTTATCACTAGAATGTTTAGTCAATAACCTAGAGAACTTAGTGCATAATTTACAAGTTTAAGGTATTACCCACATGGTGGGTAATAACTTTGAAATATACAGTTTCAGTTTCACGAAGGCAATTTTCGAAATTTACTTCCCAACCTAAGTCTCTGTTAGTAGTTGCGAATGTTAATTCAATAGATCTAGCATTTTTGTTGCCTCATTTCTTTTCAAAAGCTTATCCCCAGCTATAGTTAATTATGGCTATACGAGGGCTGCTATATATATTTCTGGCCTGGCAACACTGAGTGCTGCCAAGTGCAATCTGACATTTCCATTGGAAAGTTTGTCATTTTTAAGCATAATCGTACTCAAAACGTTTTGACGTACGACTATTATTTGTGTTGTTAACAGTGACTTGAAAAAATTAATATAGAAAAAAATGGAATTAACTCGTGAACATTTTCGTGCCATCATTTTTCACAACTTTCGACGTGGATTATCACGACAAGAGTGCATTGATGAACTTAAAGCTTTGTATGGCGATGAAGCACCATCCTATAGCCATGTGAAAAATTGGTATAATGAATTTAATCGTGGCCGAAGCTCGCTCAAAGACGAATTCCGTAAAGGTCGTCCAAAAACGGCTGTTGTGCCAGAGAACATTGGTGCCGAGCGTGAACGCATAATGCAAGATCGACTTGCGACATACAGAGAGATAGAGACATCCTTGGACATTTCTTCCACCAGCATACATTCGATACTGCATGAACACCTGGCCGTAAAAAAGGTTTGTTCTCCTTGGATCCCGCACAATTTGAAAGTCAAGCAAAGAAATGTTGCAAAAATACGATTGCGGTGCTTCAAAAGACGTTTATTAGATCGTCACAGGTGACGAAACATGGATCTATGCGTATGAGCCCGAAACGAAACAACAATCGACCGTGTGGGTCTTCAAACACGAGCAAAATCCAACGAAAGTTGTTCGTGGAAGAAGCACTTCGAAGCAAATGGTCGCCTGTTTCTTCGGCAAAACTGGTCATGTGGCGACTGTTCCGCTTGAGCAACGTAGGACGGTCACTTCTGAGTGGTACACTACAATTTGTTTGCCTGAAGTCATCGGAGAAATTCGAAAAACCAACAAGAGAAGACGAATCATTGTTCACCATGACAATGCGAGCTCTCACACATCGGCTTAAACCAGAGCGTTTTTGACCGGCCAAAACGTCGAATTAACGGGTCATCCGCCGTACAGCCCTGACTTGGCACCTAATGACTTCTTCTTGTTTCCGCACATCAAGAAAAAAATGTGTGGTCAACGATTTTCGTCGCCAGTAGAAGCTGTTGAAGTGTTCAAAAACCATGTTTTAGAGGTGTCTTAATCGGAGTGGAAAAAGTGCTTCGACAACTGGTTTGAGCGCATGAAAAAGTGTATAAATCATGCTGGAGAATACTTTGAAAAACAATAAAACCATTTTTGATTATAAATATTCGCATTTTCACTATTAGGCCAGAAATATATAGAGCAGCCCTCGTATATAAGATATTATTTGTTACTTTTTTCAAGTTTTTGCAATTAATTTGTATTACTACGTTTATATGTAAGTATTATACGGATTTATAAAATAAAAATAGTCTTCAAATTTTCTAGCATTTATTGGAATTAGTTCAACACTACACCTTTATTCTTACTTAATTAAAAAAAATCAAGTGTTATTCCGTTTGCCTGCAAATGAACTTTATATATGTTTGTATCTTTTTTTGTGTTTCAAATTTTATATGTCTCTATATAGAAAAATGTATATCCTGATTTTGATTTTTTTATATTTAAAATTATTTTCTATGCAATTGAAGAAATTTTTTCTTGACAGAAATTTTTACTATCAGGCATGTTCTGAAAATCACAAGATTTCAAATCACTTGTGATTTTAAAATCACAATTGTGATTTGATGGTGTTCTAAAAACCACAAAAGTTTTAACTTTTCGTTGTGATTTCACCTCTTCGAAAACACAAGAAAACAGCTGGTATTTTGTTTTAGTTTGGCCAAGGCGAGTTAATTTTATCAGGTGGCATCGCTGCCGCAGCTGACTATTTTTTGTTAATTTTTTTATGTGTAAAGCAGCTGTCAAAAGTGTATTATTTTTATATTAGAAAAGTTCTTTTTTATGTTCTTTTAAATAAAATTAAAAAAAAATGTTTTAACTCAATTTAAAAAGCTAAATTTATTGAAAACGTTATTGAAAAGGGTAAGAAAAAAGTGAAATAATTAATTATGTTTTGAAGTTTCCCATACATTTAAGTGCCTAGTTTTCTTTTTGTTGTTGTATTGTTGTAGCGGCGCTGCCACCTGGTATTAATTCGCCTTGAGTTTGACGAAATTTTTATGTATTGAAAATTATTAGTGTTTTTCTTAAAATATAAAGTGAAAATAAATTAAAAGTATTGTTTTTATAAAAAACTAAAAAAAAACTGATAACAAAAAAGTAATGCAAAATCACAAAGCAAATAACAATATTTCTTGCAATAGAAAGTGTCTTTAATTTTTTCATAATTTTATAAATTCTTTGGTGCCAATTGCTAATTTTGCTATAAAATCAATAAAAAACTTTATAAGGTATTTATATTATTAATTTACTGCAAAGTCAAAATAAAGTGGTTGAAAAATTAACCAAGTGATACTAAATCGGCAGGCATTTAGCTGACTGGTTTAAAATCACAAAAATTTTAAAAGTTTTGTATGCAGAACAGCTTTCTTGTGATTTTAAATCACTTTCACAAAAAGTGATTTTCAGAACATGCCTTTATGATACAGATATTTCTTGAGAATATTAGTGATTTGTCTATATACGAATAACCAATTCCAAAACTTTACTTAAATTCTGTTTTCTTACACTGAAATAAAAGATAATTGAATTCAAACAAATTTGAAATAAAAACTATTTAAAATGTATGGCAATTTTGCTACTCTTAAGTTTTTAATAAAAAATTTTAGCACAATTCACTGACGAGCTATATAAGCAGCAGCGAAATGGCTATATATATATGCTTTTTCCGCAGTAATACATTTCATTTTGTAGCTTTAAATAATAAAGACTTCATGAGAATAAATGAAAAATTGTCTTATCAGCACAAACTATGGGTTTCTCATAATGTATACCAAAGATGTGCGTCTACGGTGTCTACGGTTATGGTCCATTAAAGAAAGTTATAACGACCGCTATTTGTGCATTGTGATAATAAATGATGAGTGGTCATATCTTAATTTATATGCTGCTCTATGACCTCTATTATCCAAATCTTTGTAAAACCGAACGAATTACATCAAGTGGAGAACTGAAGTCGAATCCAAAGCTAAAAACTCACTTGCTTTTATTTATTATATTATGGTAATATTCTATAACATTTTTGAATAAAAATCCAATTTTTTTGTTTGTTGGAAAAGCAGGTATCTATACGTATTTCGCTAGTTGCTTAAGCCAGCTCATAAGGAACCCTTATCCAAATCTTTTAAAAAGCCAAAAACTTTTCCTTTAAGTATAAAAACTTCAAAAATAACATGAATATAATTTTTGAAGCCCATAAAAAATGTTAAGGCTTTAACAAAAATTACCAACAAACAAACCAAGTAATATTTTTTCACATTCCCTTCTGCATTAGATTGGTTATATGACGACTCTGAATGCAGACGTAAGGCGTATTAAAAATAAAATAAACACAGTTGATTTTTAATTTCTTAAAAGGCAGAAAAAAAAACAGTGACGCCAATAGTTTGCACATTTGTTTTTTCCTAGGCTGCATAAAAACTGACAACTATTTTAAGCTTGTTGTGTGCATGCTATGGAATATGCAGGCTCTTGGATGTAACAGAGGCATCAAAATCGACTTCCTGCAATGACAGAGAATTAACACATAAGAAAAATAAAATGAAGTTATTTATTTAATTTTCTTTTATTACGATCAAATTTTTTAAATCACCGAGGATGAAAGAACGTCTAGATGGCCATTTCACTAACGCTTACTTAGCTCTTCAGGAAACTTCTCACAGATATTTTAAATAAACCAAAGTTTTTTATCCACACAATAAAGTAAAGACAAAAAACAAAGTTTAAGCAAAAAACAACAATAATCAAATATGATCCCATTTTTCTTATCAACTGTAAACGGCTGACTTTTTTTCGGTTCTTTTATACAGTTTAAAAATGATGAAAAATAAAATATAAAAGAATATGGGCACTTTGCAATTTATTAAATTAAACTACGGTAATATTTAAATTAATAAATTTCTTATTAAGTACTTTATATAATTTCAGATAAAAACGTCAGTGGATCTTAATGGGTTAAGCACTTTCCAAAAAATTTTAGGATTTCCTTAAAGATCTATTTAAAATGATAGCCATATATTGATATCTTAGAAACATGTGGTGCATAATTGTACTTTTTTATTAAAAGCTCAGAGGCCCTTTACTCGAAAATAAGGGCGAGCGCCAATTTTTTCGCTTAAAATTATTTTTATATTATAATTTTCTTTTGCCCTATATATTTGTCTTTTTTGATTGCAGTTACTTCATTGTTCCAAATAATATAGAAAAATTAAAAGGAAGGCGTGATCTTTTGCCTACTGCCTGTAAGACATGGACCGATCTTCCTGATTTTCAATAATCACCCTGTTCGATTGTCTTATTAAAATTTTCTCCAGCTGATCTAGTGCCTTGGCAAACTTGATTTCAATACTTACACGGACAAACGCCCCGCTCAATCGAATTTGCTTTGCGTAAGAACTCAGAATATGTATATATACTTTATGGGGTCAGAAATGGATATTGTAGAAATTAAAAAAATGCAATGACAAACTGAGATATACCCTTTTCTAATTTTTGCACTGAAGGGTATAAAAAATTAAAGGAAGCATTAATTGTGTTGATCAGTATTATTTGTCTGTATATTATATTGATGTATATTGTATTTGAATGCGTTAATGTATTTAGTTTTAAGGCTTCAAAGTATTAAATCAGCTTTAAGTTGAATTGTTGAATTATTGACAGAAATCAACTGCACTTAAGTGTAAATAGCCGTAAATAGTATTATGTGGTGGATTTAGTGGTTTCCGAATTAAAATTTTAAAATTGAAACAAGCTGGGAAAGCTGATAATAGTGTTTTAGTGGGTCGTGTAATGTAATTAATTAAAACTTTTATAATAGTTGTAAATAAACTTAATTTTTTTAAATGATTCATTTGGTAATATTTAGTGCGATATATAAAAATATTTATTTTGTAAGTCTATACAGTTTCTTAGCGTTTGAATTAGTTCTGTGCTTTTAAATTGTTTTGCTCGGCCTTCGCAAAATTTAGAACACTTTCTATTCCTTGAGTGCGTTGCTTTAATTTAGAAATAAACTCAACGCGAATTACCTAGCGTAAAAATGAGGCGTAAATGTAAAGTAAACAATAAAAACCAATTTATATTTAATTGAAATTCAATTAACGAGGTCATTTTTAGAAGTTGTATTTGTAGCAAAAGTAAAAAATGTATTGCAAGCACTTCGCTCCAATTCTCATTTATTATTTAAAAAACTAATTAATTGCGTTAATAAAAAAAATTGAGGAATAAGTTTTTCTTGAACTAATTGATTAAATAAAAACTTGCAAAGTTTACTGCAATTAAATGCATAATATGTTTTTTCCTCTAATGAAAATAGTTTGTAGATTTTTATTAATGTCTTAGATTGGATAAAAGTATTCTATATAATTTGTTCAATATGTACTTGGTATTCTTGGTATTAGAGTAAAATTTATTGCTTTAAAATATTTAAATTAAAAATATTACAGAAATGCTGTTATAATGATTTGATAAATTGCATTTCTACGTTAGAAATAAATGCTGTAGAAGATTTATTTTATGTACCTTTTAAGGATTGATTTAAAATAAATTTTAAAATAAAAATGGTAAAAGAAAACTTAGCTGCTAACGTGATATCTTAAGAAAACTAGTAATACATTTCAAAAATACCTATCTTCATTGTTTATAAACAATATATTTTAATTTTTTCTTTTGAAATAATTTTGTTTTTAAATTTTGTATCAATGTTTTAACACAGAGACTATTAACTTAATACAACATTTGTATGCATGCATAGCTACTCATTTTTTGTTATTGCAAATTTAAAATTTTTTTCTTCTCTATTCCCTGGAATTTTACTGAATTTATGATGGGAAATGTATTCAAGATGGTGTGTAATAGTGTCCAAGGACATTATGTCCAAGTACTTTATGTCGCACTCAAAACTGACTCAATCTCAATGGGTATTATGTTGCTTTGAAAAACGTCAATATATATACGGACACTGATTAGATTAACGTCTGTACCTGGCGCGAAGCCCTTAACAGACGGTGGTCAAACCACTATTCTGTGTAATTTTAAGACCATGGCTTGCAGGCACCATAAATCTACCCCTTGCTAAAGGGTTGGAGCCTTCCCATAAACTCCTCTGTTAAGAGTGCAACAGCACACTTCCGTCTATTCCACGCCAGACCTACAGAAATAGACATTATTTTAAACACAGCCACCGCATGTACCCAGAAGGGAACTCTCCAATAACCGTCTACAGAGAGGGGCGGCTCTCTGTATTAGCTACCGGTTCCCGTGGTGCCAGTTTATTTATTACTATTATTAATAATATGTTATTATCAGTTAACGACACTGGTACATTCTCTAAAAGTTACCCACTCTCTATCCAGATTCAGTACCTGCACACCGCGGGACTAGTTTCCCCCATACTCCGATGATACCTGTGTCATAGCCTATGTTACCTCAGCCAGACTCGATGTACCCCCGGGCGGGACATAGATATACTGTCACTTATGAAAGTGTCTTAATGTCCGTACTTAAAATAACAACGTCTTTGCTTAAAAAAGATTTCTTGCATGGCCAGGACATCTTCCTCTACGGTACACGCCACAATGTGAGGCCTAGAGGAAACAACTGCCAAGTTCGAGTTGGTAAAAGTTCAGTATTGCTATTGTTTTTTCCTATCATTAAAATATATCTTCCACTTCAAATGTTATCATTCTAGCTCAAATATGTGTTTTTTGTTATAAAATCGAAACAATTAAAATCGAAAATTCTTTATTTCAGGCAAGTTATTTAACTGTGACAAATCTTAAATATCCATCACCAAAACAATTGCTTTTTTGCTGAAAGTGAGCAACTTTTAAAATATTTGTTTGTTTAAATTTTTCGGTTTTTAATAAATTTAAAATTTTTTACCGCAACTAAAATTTTATAAAAAATTTAAATTTTTAATGAAATTTTCCTGAAAGTAAATATTTTGGTTATGTTGGATAGGGCTAGAGGGACCCCGTTATAATTTTCGACTTAATTGTTTTGCTTTTATTTGCAATTGCTATAGGTTCTCGTGTAAGTTAAAATTCCATAAGCAAAAAAAAAAACAAAAAGAATACCACCACAAAAACTGGTATTTAGTACACTTTCCCGATTCAGAAGCTTGTAACTTATTATCGAAAAGCGATAGCAGAACAAAACTTAAAGTTCATTAAGAATATATAATATGTCTTTAAGTAAAAATCAGATTATAAATAAGTACACCACACTAAAAAGACCAACTTAAAGTCAGCCAAAATTAAAAAAAAATTGGTAAGCCAATTTTCTATCAAATTAAAAGGAAAAACTAAGATATGAAGCACATTATTTTTAGATATTTTCTGCTTTGCAGCTGTGAAATTTCATTAAGATTTCTTCAGTGGTTTATGAGATACAAATTGTTTCTAAAATAAATCGATTCAAAACCACTGTGCAATGTAGCTAAATTTCAACAACAAATATTTCGAAGTAAGAATGGTGGTCATAATTTTCAACCCGAATACGTACTGATGGACATAGCAAAATCGACTTCACTATGTATTAGAATCCAGAATATAAATTTAATTTACTGTCTTAAATTAATTTTATTCAAAATACATATATATAAAAAAAACCCCTTTCCATCTAAAAATGGTGTTAAATATTTGGAAAAAAGAGTTGCTATTTAAAATTAAAATATTTATCACTCTTTTCATAAACTATTTCTTCATTATATTTAATCATAACCAAATTGATTGAAAGGGATTCTAATAGACAATAAACAACAAAAAACAAAACTGTGCTAGTGACGTCAGTCGATTCATAACAAAATTTTAATTTCACAGCATACACGGTTGGTTTATCATTTTTCAAATTAACTTTTGACGATTCATACAAAATTGTTTAATTTAATTATACAATTTTAATTAAAATTCTTTCAGCTGATTAATCAAGTTTAATCTAATTTTTAGAAATCAACGCATTTACATAAATTTAGCCATAAACAGTCAAATGAGGATAATGGAAAAAAAGTTTAAATGGAAATAGTAACAAGGGAGAGAAAACTTTTGCACACTGAATTAAAGTTGATAGTAAATTGTACAAAATTTCAAACAAGCTACAAAAGGTTAGAAAACACCTAAAGTTGTTTATCAAACACAAATATGGCCTTTTTTTTGAGAACTAAAATACCACTTTGAACAGAACAACTAAAATGTTGTCATAAACTCAAACTCCGACCTATTGTACCGCAGAAAACAGAACAGAGTAAAGAACGAAGTATGTGATGCTAAATTGTGTGGGACGACTAAAGATAGCGTTTGCGAGGCTATGAGAATGGGTTATTTGGCCAAGAACAAATGTAAATAAATTTCAAGTTTCTGAAGATTCAATATAAATTTGAATATCATATATATTGGCAGCATGTTATAAATTTCTAATTATTGACAGTGGGCTTCGCTACCTCAATGGAAAAAACAGTTGTAGGAAATTAAGAGAACCTCTCCCTTACAGCTTCCTAGGCAAACGACGAAGAGTTTTCGCTTTATATGGGATGTATAATCGCCACTGCAAATATCCATCTATAATTTCGCTAGCATATAGATATTAATAAGGAAAAATTTACGGCTCTTCGAGTTATAATTGTCTAGCTACATGGTTATAATTCTTCATTTTGCATGACACGTGCCACACCCACTGTTTCAATCTAGCCAGTTTTCCGCTACTTTATGCATATTAAAACGAGAATATATGAAGGTACTACCTATTAAAGTTAACAAGTAAACCAATGATAAATATTTATTTTGTCAAAATCGGGATGGGATGAAACCAACGGGAAATGTTATATCGATAAAATGAAAGTTATACGTATCCAGGCGTTTTGCTGGGTCACGTCTTGAAATCGAGATATATTGATTTGAAGTTAGTGACTATCATATAGAGGAAATTGTCACCTTTGGTAGTCTTTTTTGACATAACTCGAGAATCACTAGTCCGATTTTGCTTAAACAAATTAAAAATAAAAAATAAAAATTGCAATACCTTTAATCTATTCATATAACTTTTTTCTATATACTCAACAGTTTAGAAGGTATTTCATGTTGACAAGAATATTGATTTTATGTATCAATGAATTTGGATAATATTAATTATATATTTTATTTATTAAAATTATTAACACTTAAAATTAAAAATTATTACAGGTAATTATTAGGTTATAACTTAGATACATCTATCTATATATATAAAAATGAATGTCTGTCTGTATGTTTGTGCTTTATAGGAGGCCAAACCCTTGGACCGATCTTCCTGAAATTTTCACAGTATGTTACTGTGACTCTGGAAGGAATAATAGGCTATATGAAGTTTTAATTGGACAACGGGGCGTGGCACCGTCCATATAACCCAAAAATTTAAATCGCCATATTTTGGACATTTTTTGACCTTCGTCGACGATATTTGGAACATATGGTATTGGCATAATTAGGAATACGTACCAGGAGAAAAGTGGGTGGGACCCCGCCCCTTTTTAGAAAAATTAAAAATCGTAATATAGTCTTAACTACTGGACCAATCGTCATTAAATTTTCGCAATAGGATATTCTTGACTATATAACGTTGGAAGTGGACAAAGGGGCGTTAACAAGGGGGGTAGCGAAGCACACCGGGTTCATCAAGTAGGTTATAAAAATCGATGAACGCAAAACTTATTTCGTTTGTTTTTGCCATTTACTTTCTTACGTGGTAGTTCCCCCAATTGTCTTCTTCAATATCCAGTGACTTTATAGGTGAAATCCGATTGCTCCATTGTTTCAATACAAAAACAAGTTTCTCTATCAGGACTTGGAAGCGGCGGAATTGGTATTTCATTCACTTACTTATTTTGTTTGCGCAAGCGTAACAGTTGCCAGAATTGTGCTCTCCTGGATCAGTCCAAATCATTGTTACACCAAAACGAAGTGAACTGCGTTTCCCTTGGATCCAAATATTAAGACCATTGTAGCACGATTTACAAATTTAGTATGTGACCCACGAAACGCCGCGAGTTATTTCGCAATAAAAACAAAGTTTAAAAGCGCGCTCAACAGCATTTGTTGAAAAACCTCTTTTGCCACAAACTTAACAAAGTAAATTGATATTTTCTGGACAATTTGCACTCATTTCGGTTTTATACTTTAAAAAACCGTACTATACGCGTTCGGAGACACTTGTTTAATGACAAAAATCGATCAGTGAACACCTATAAATACTACGTAAGTTTCAATATTTTACTGAGAGGTACTTATGAATTCGGAAGAACGGAAATATTTGAAACTAAAAAAGTGGTTTAATAAATTTAAGCATTTTTCATTGTTCCCCTTCTCAAGGCATATTTTTTTAATACATTAAAAAATGTAGTCAATTATAACTACAGTGCTTCCATACATATATATTTTTTTCAATATGTCAACTTTCCTATCACAACAGAATATTAATTCTTTAGTGAAAAAATATAAAAAATGAACAAAATAAATTTTACTTAAAATATTATAAAACATTTATTTTTTGGTATGAGAGTTACTTAAAAGGCATTTACATTTTTATTAAATCTTTTTATTTTTTTATATAAATAAAAAGGGTCAGGTCACACTTGCTTTAGCAATTTGTAAATCTATAACACATACATATAATACGTTTTAAGTTTTAATATTTTCTAAAGGAATATTTTTTATTTAGACTTTAAACAAATATTTCGTATAAAGTAAACAAGGGTGTCCCATAACTAACGAACAATTTTATTTTGATGCAATTTGTGCTCTAAAGTCTTGGAGGCCGCAAGAAAATATATTGTTAGTTGTTAATTTATTATTGAAACAGTATTTGCGGGGAAGAAAAACACGTTATTTTAAAAATATATGCCAATGTTGCACATACGCATAGGCATTTTTTTACTTCGTTGTGTTTATTTATTCTTTAAATTACCGCATTTGGAACTGATTTGATTGTCAAGAAACAGGAAGGTTTACAATCCGCGGTAAATTTCAGGATAGAGTAATTAATTCCACAAAAATTTGCTGCAGCAATAGACTAACTGACACTTATGATCAATTTTGAAATATAATATATATATATATATTATGGACGACATATGATTTGAAAAAACGGCAATAAATGAATAAATGACAACGACTTCATGCCAGAAAGTTGTTGAGGATATTCGCTTATGTGCTTGTGTATTGATAATTTATTCCTATGAATTTTTTTTTATATAATAAAATTAATTAATTAAATTAAACACTAATTTTGAAATATTTTTAACGAATATCAGATACTCACATACAAAGAAAAATCTTGTGAGAAATAAACTAAATTCTTAATTTACTTTTATAAATCTTTCTTAAAAAACGGTATAATTTCTACAACCAATGCAAGGTTTTATTAAAATACGAACATTAAAAAGGTTTAGCTATATATAAACTTCAAAAATCGGGGCTTGATAAGTTCGTTTTTATATTGATACTTCTGTAATTCATTAAAAAACACCTGCCTTTACCGGTCCAAAATAATTAGAGGCTTCACATTTTTTTTTTTGAGTGTATAAATCCCACCCTTCATACTTGGATTTTTTTTTTTTTTGTTATCATTAAAATCTCATTGTTTGAAATAATGACAATAAAAAAATTTTATTATCACTTAATGCTGATTTTATTATAATTATAATTGCTTTTACTAATAGCAATGCAATTTTTAATGAAATCGTTTATCTACAAATAAAAAACAAGTAAGACTGCTATATCCGGCTATGCCGAATACATACATATATACTCTTCACCATCTACCTAAGTATAGTTTGGTGAAGTAACTCCAGTTAAAAAGTAAATATTGAGGTGACAGAGAATTAAAAAATAAAAAAAATTTGGTACTGCATACATATAATTTTACACAAAAATGACATCGGCTCTTAGTGGGTAAAGCGTTTGTAGAAAATTTTAGTATTTCCTTAAAGATCTCTTCAAAAGCTTTAAAATGATACCCAATTAATATTTTAAAAAATTTGAAAATTTCAGAGCTCTGTAACTCGGAAAATATGGGCGAACGCCAATAATTTCACTTGACGTTTTTTTATTTTGTAATTTTCTATCGACACATTTATTTCCTTTTTTTTTTTTGATTGGAAAATTAGAGGTAGTCGTGGTGTTGCCTGCTGCCTTGAAGGACATGGACCGATCATGCTGATTTCCAATAGCACCTCTTTTGACACTATATCTGATCGATTGACATATATGTATTTTTTTTTTTTGAAAATTAACGTTGGCTCGGACGGACAGTCGGACAGATAGACAGAAGGAAATCGGTCAATCAACTACGCTATGCATAAGAAGTCAGTAGAAATTACACACTGAATGACAAACTTAGATACACCCTTTTTCCACTTTTTGTGCTGAAGGGTATAATAATTGCTTTTAAGAAAATAAATTTATTATTACTGTGGATCAGAGAGAACTATGCACACAACATAACAACCTTCATTGATATCTAGCAGATTTTATTATTTACACGAAAAACAATATGTTCGTATATGGTCACATGTTTCTGGAAATGTTTAAACATACATGTCTCATCAATTTAAAGGTGGTTATTTAGTGAAGTTTATTAACAGTAATGCTTTAAAACTATTTAATCAGTAGTCAATTATAATGATAATGAAACCTTTCATAATAAATGGTAATACAAATAAGCATTTTTTATAATTTTGTGCTAACGAAATTGTCTAATAATTACTCTATTTAATTATTTACTCCCATGTATGTCACCCTTCTTGCAATAAATAAATAAATCAAAAACAAATATTTATCGAAAATATTCAAAGGCAAAACATTTTTTTATTTAAAATCCTCTAACAATCTAACACACTAATACTTATGTCTTTAAATCTATTTATGTAGCCAACAAAATAAAATAGAAGTTAAATGAAATGATATTATTTAACCAAACTGTACAATCATTTTTGTTGTACTTATTTGATATTTAATTAAGTAAATTAAATATCAACATTTATTTATTTAATTGAGTAAATTAAATATCAACATGTGTTGTCGAAGGCTTACTCAAGCAGGACCAATTTGAAATAAATGCATCTTTATTTGTGCTTCTAAAGCATATGCCAAACAGTTTTTGTAAATTGTAAGAATAGTTAACTATAAATATATTGATATTTTGATTTAAGCAAAAAGACATAACTAAAATTAATAATATAAAATTAGGAGGGTTTTGAGGAGTACCGATATTGTTTTAGTTTTTTCCAAACGTCTTTCCGTATGTGCTTGCAGGGATAGTCTATTAGTATCTTCTGGTTGTCATTATGTTATTAGTATTCGTCAGAATTTGTATAACTGTCGTCACTTATAAAATTCTAAGTAGATTAAATAACTTTTGGCCTATTAGCGCTTTCTCTTTATCTCGACCTAAATTTTAAATCGTTATTACATGTCAGAATTTTCCCTATTGGAATATAATTTCATAACCGGATTATGAACGGCCGTCGATTACTTTAGGTTATTTTTAGAGTGACGAAATCTTGGATATTAGCCTTTCTTAAGTTTCCAATATATTAGAAAGCGAGGAATTAATTCAATTAGTTAAATATTAAATGTGCTTAGAGTGTTTTCATATAAAAAATTGCTTTATAGCGTCAAAAATATGTTTTTCCTTTTTTAGTGGTCACAGATTAAAGCCCGGTTTTGCTAACCTTTTTACTGACCGTTGGTATTTTCCATCTAACTCCAACGAGTTGCAGAAAAAAGGAATTTTTATTGCAAAGGTAATTTTATATTTACGCTAAGGATTAAAAGTATACAGTCTATATTGCCATTCACAAAATTTAAACAACACGACAACCGCTATATTTATTGACATTTTCTGTTGCTTTATGTAACGGTTAAGTAATTCATAAAGTTCAGCTTAACGATAACAGACATCTTTGAAATTAAGTGGCATCTCCGTCAACAAATAAACGGAACACGCAAAAGAGCAGAGTATAAACATACGAGTTCAAGCATGGCATACATCAAAATCATTAAATTCTATTTCTGATCCTATTCCTATTCCTTTTTTTTTTTTTGTTGTTTTATTAATAAAACTTAAAGAACAATTACTATATTTGATCTTAATATTCACATTTAAATTAATAAAAGTAAATGCAGCAAATAATGCTCCGTGAAAAAAAATACACTTAATGTTCTTTTTATGTACGCAATATTTCTCCGTATTATTTTCGAATTTGAAAAAGTTTTATCTTGAAGCAAATAGCATTGGGAAAATTCACTAATGCACGGCCAAATTGGCGGTTAAGCGACAATCGTATGATCCCACCTTTATAATCCCACTTTTATAAATATCTTAGTTTAATCAAACTTAATAGAATAAAAATATGCTTTTGTCTTCTTCATGCAATCAAATTTGTTGGAAAATTACCCACGACAGAAAAAAAACTTAAAAATTGAATTATTTGTTAATGTTAATTCTTCAGCAGAAAACTACATTAAATAATGAAATGCATTAAATGTTTAAAATTACACTTCAACAGCATATTAAATATTTCAAATAAAAATATTAACTTAAATAAGACTAATGCAAAATTGTTTATTTAACATTCATAAAGTCGATTATAGGATCTTTTAAATGGATATTTAATTTAAACTGTGTAATTCTTTGTCTACAAATAAAGCGGAACAGATTTTTTTTTTATTTTATCGTACTTACGTTTACACAGTTAAATGTTGATGTTTAAGAGAAAGAAAACTAATTCATTTCAAGTACTTAAAATAAATAAAAAGCTGGTCAGATACAAACAGAAAAATGAATGATGAGATTTTTTTTTAATTATAAAGGTTTAACAACGCGAAATTAGTTTTTAATACTTTCATTTGAAAACAGCTTTTATTTTTTGAATAAGTACTTAATAAGATTTGTAGCAAATTTATTTATATATTTCAATTTAAGTAAAGATCTGTTTTTTACAGCTTCTGTATTGCTTTGCAATTATCTAGCCATTAAGAAATGGGTTAAATTATATTCCAAAAGGACGGAAATGATAGGCGGAATTTATTAAGAGCGGTAAAGTGTCACAAATTTTCTTAGATTCATAGGACTAATGGTCAATAGCATTGTTGTTATTGACATAAGTTTTAAGCTGGCTATCACAAAGTGCATAACAGAACAATTTTGCCCTGGGTGTAACTATTATTAAAGCAGTTTCTTTTTTGCTGGAAAACATTGGAATTTATTCACATTTTTATTTTTATTTATTATATAAAATTTTATTTAAAAAATTCGATGAAAAGTTTTGGCTTAATTAGTCTAGCAATGGCGAAATCATATTCCAGGTGATGGCAGTTGTGAATTTGTTCATTTTTGCCGTTGCAGAAAATGTCCAGCTTCAGAAAAATAAAATTACGAGAAAATTAATGAATTCGCCACTTCCACCACCCGGTACATGATTTCGCCATGCCTCTTGCATACAACTAGTTACATGATCAATTATTTTGCTATGACTTCAAAAATTGTATGTAAGTACATATATGTTAAAGAGTATTTAAATAAATACCCAGCGATATAAAGAAATAAAAAGTTCTTGTATACTCATATTCTTGTAAAACACCTCTTTATTATTGTTAAAAAACAAGCACCTCTAACCTTTCAGCGGATCCAGTTAATGTCCTTCACAACAGGGATCAATAAAATACTTTTTTCAGCATAAGGGCATCTCTCCAATGTCAAATGAGACATTCTTACACAAATGAAACCAATATGATAAAAACAGAAGTCGCTTAAAAGGCGAACAGTTCGAACACTAATTTCAGTGAAATCTTATGTAGTGATGTGCCTGTATACGAGTAATAGCTTTTAATTGATTCAAAAGAATTAGGCAGTTTATTTTTTTAATTAATTTTAATTACTGTCACACGATACATGTCGTGCGCGATATTTTGTTACATTAAACATTTTGTTATGTTCTACCTTTGTTTAATTAGACATGCATAAGATGAATATAAATGAATAAAAATGTATACAATATGTATCCCAGTTGTTTTTTAATTAATAGTTTTGTAATATTGTTTTATCATCCTTAAAACGTTAGTGCGAAAAAATTGTGAGACAAAATTTTTTACTTCATATGGATTCAATAAATTTATAAAAACTTAGTGCTGTAACGCTTTTAGGGTCAAATCTGTTGCTAGTTTTTAAAAATTATAAATTTCAGACCCTATATAGCGGAGAATTTTTTAAAAAATTTATGGAATTCGCTTAAAACTTATTACACAGGATTTGTCGGTGTCCCTAATTCCTAATCTGATGTTAGTTTTTAAAATTGAAAATGGCGAATCCAACTCGGCGCTTCTTCTTTTTTTTAATTTATTAAATTAAAGATATCTTAGAATTTTTTTTTAATTTATACATTTTCAACTTGCGATGTCGAACGTGGCAAACTCTAAGTAATTACAAAGAGCAAATCGATGATTATTTTCCATCATTATTTTATTTGATTTAGTTTGCAATAATATCTTTTTATAACTAAAAATTTATGCCTTTTTTAAAAATAACTCCGACATACTAATAACAAGGTTTGCTTTTTCAATATCGCGACGTCGGCGGTAAATGAAACGACTGTCAGTTACATCGTTCCTGTTACATTTTTATTTTATTCTTTATATACAAACAAATAATTTTAAAGCGCAAATGTCAATGTATAATCTCAGTTAAAACCAGGATTAACAATCATACTAAGTCGCACGAACTGTCAAAAATTGCATGTGTGCTAAAAATGTATGTTTGTGTGTATTAAACGTATATGTGTGTGACAGACTTTTCACAAGTCTGTACAATTTTGAAATAATTCATAAAATATTTTTTTTTTATGCGATCAGAGTTTATTTTTTTAAGATGAGGGGAAAAAAGCAAAATATTAACATCATCTGTTTTTTGCATAGTTTTTGTATAATAGTGTGGCGTCGGTAGGAAAGAATTATATTAAATTTTTTTTGTTTATTAAATCGTACAATTGTATATGATAGTGAATCCTGACCTTTAGTAGTAACGTTAATCAAATTATTTGCATTTGAATATTTCTAAATTTATAATCAATAAATATAAAATTTGTTTACATTAGGTAAATTTGACAGATGTAGATTTTTTGGCTGCGATTGATATTTCTGTGGAAATGCCCATATCTTTTTGAGAGTCTTTTTAAAGATGTTAAAATATATAATAAAAAAATTATTTTATATATTTTTTTGTTATATTTAATTAGATTTATACATAGTAAATATATCATTCTAAAAAATACCGAACTCTTCAGTAAATTTCTTTAAATTATGAGGGACGCTTTAAAATCAAAATTATTTTGCAACGAACAATCAAAACTTTCTTCTTAGATTTATACGTTTATCTACTTAAATTTTTGCTTTCAAAAGGTTTTTTTTATCTGATATCTGATAAACTATAACTATTAAGAAAGCGTGTTTCATATTTTCTCGAAGCGGTTCAAACATCTTTTGGCAGCCTATCTTGGGAAGCATATATCCCTAACAATATCGCGAAGTTTTCATATTTACGCATATGGATGCAAAATTAGTTTTTTAAATCATGACATTTATTCATTTTAAGTCTTCTTAAATAATTTCTTTTCAAACAAATACTAAAGAATTGAATGTTTTTTTTTTAGTTTTTCTTCCTTTTATGCTTTTAAGCTACCAAAAAAATCTGAATTTTTATTTCAACACTAAATATTTCGTTTTTTGTTTCCTCCTTCTTATTGTTCAAATAAAGATTTTTTTTTGCTGAGATAAGACAAAAATACTAAATATCCAACCAAAATGTCATCGCGCTTTAAAAACAAACTCAGTTGATGTCCCAATTTTACACTTCGATTCGCTTTCTACGCTGTCACAATCACACAATTTGTGGTTGGGTACAATTTATTCTTCTTTTTATTTTTAATTTTCATTACAACAATTTCTGTTTCTTCTTTAGGCACATAATCTGTGTCAACTAAAGAAAAAGAAGAAGAAAAAAGGAGTTGGTTACTACATTCACTATTTAAAATTCTGCTTCTGTTATATTTGCAAAATATTCCATGTATTTTTTTGCAAGTTCCACCATCCCTTATGAATATGCATATGTAGTAGTATTAAGTTCATTCTATTACAGATAACGAATAGCAAAGGATGTGAAGAAATTAAGTAAAAACAATTCGTTTATTTAAGATTCAACATTTAAACCGCTTTGTCTTTGAGTTACTCGTTATATAGTCAGACACATGTCACGGAAAATGAATTATTCATTTATTTATATGTATAATCAAATACTTGGGGACAAATTAAATAAAAACAGCTTTAATAAATTTAAAATTATGTATATATATATATATATGTATATATATATATATTTTTTTTTTAACAGCCTATTGTAAATCAAGGCGCCAAGCGTTGTCTATTTATTAAAAATTCTTATGCTTATCGAAAATGTATAAAGTAAACTCAAAAAGGACAATGTCAATGCTTTTCAATTGGAAAATTTTATTTACACAGCGCTTTAAAATGTCCATTTGCCTGTCACTGGCTGATACACAATATGTTTTAAAGCGATTTTTCTTACTAAAAACATTAAACAAAATAATATTTTGCTGTTCAATAGAACGCATGTTTCCAAACAGTTGTGCGGATAATAAGTTTTAATGTAAGTGTTAATAACAAAATTACAAGCTTAACCCCATAAATCTTTCCTTCTAGTGGGGATATTTAGTTAACTTACTGAACAATATTGTTTAGGTTCTTTGTTTAAAATTATTGTAATAACAGTCATCTCACTATTTACATTGTACCATACTGTCTTCGCACAATATTTGATGTGTCACATTAACTTTCAAATATCTAAATTTTAATCTTAAAATACACATGCGAATGTTAAGTCCATTGTGTATATTGTGCTTTTGTGTACATCTATTGTTTAACGAAAATTTGTTGGCTCCTAAACTACGGTATTCTCATCAGTCGTCTTTTGTTTTTGTATTTTACTATGTAAAACATGCATATTATCGTTGTTCCTATATAAAGCATTGTAAGTGACATTATGGCGCCAATTAGAATTTACTATTTGTATTCAAATACTTATGTTGAAACATGTTCCTTTAACTACAAATTGGTTATAATCTGACAGAAATAAAAAGAAAGAACGAAATACAAAAAATTGCTTTCAGTGCTTAAATAAAGAAAGAAGAGTATGATTATAGATTAAGTGATTAACAAAAAGAGCAATTGTTGTGAACTTCATTGTAACAAAGCAAAAGATAAAGAAAGTAGTAAGAAAAGAGAAGTCTTTAGGAGGGTTAACTATAGAATGATTATTACTTAAGTAAACAAAGTTTCAGTGTGAGAAGAACGTAATGGTCAATAATGTCAATAATCAAGGGTCCCAGTAAGCTTATTTAAAGTATGCTAATTTTACTGACTGATCTGGTTTGTTACAATGTCCTTATTACTGTAATCACCATTTTTGAATAAAATCTAATTAATAATTGTAATGAATCATTGAACATTTATACATATATTTAAAAGGCATTTTTTATCCCCAGAAAGAGCTTAGAAACTTAAAGGCCCAACTATAATGTGCATAAGCTAGCTTTAGCTTATGTCAAAAATTCAACGAAAAGCCTGTCAAATGCTTAGGTAACTTATCAAAGAAATTTATGTGGCTACAATGTACATATATAAATTTAGTAACTTATTTGCCACAGTTGCACATTTATGTTTATTTCGTACTTTTGCCAAAAATAATTTCTATATAAATCAACAAAATTTTAAAACTAAAAGGCTTTAAAGAAAATATTTTATATGTATAATAACATTCACAAACACATTTACATAGTTTGGTTTATGTTCTAAGAAAATGTAAAAAAAAAAAATTATTACAAATTATTTTCTGTTTTGTGTTTGTGGCCAACCGTACTAAAAAATGCAACGATGTTAATCGTTTATATGATATACATATGTGTGTATAAATACAAATTTAAATAAAAATATATTATAATTGTAAAAAATTAGCCATAAAGAAAAATTTTGTTTTTTCTGCATTTTTTATTGAATTAAAAACTAACAAATTTAACAATTTAGGTCTTAATTAAAATTTTTCTTTATCAATGTATAAACCAAAGCACAATCAGATGTTTCCGTACGGAAAGTGCGATCAGTTTCGTACCTTGCATAAAGAAATGAAATTTAACGAAACTTGACGAAAAGTTATCTTATTCACATTATAGTTTACCACATATAATTTAATGTATTTGCACAGTTGTAAAAGTTGGCATAAGCTAGTATATGCACATTATAGTTGGGCCTTAAGTCTTATACATAACGGCAACTTTTATCACAGCTTTAAACAACCAATAGTGTCCTCTCAATACATTATTTTTTTAAATTTCTTAAGATGAACATTAATTTTTTGAAAGTTTTAAACTGTAATGCTGACAAAACAAAAGACTCTGTAATATTAAAAATGAAATCAGTAGTTGAACTGTGGATGTTATAAAGGAATTAAAATTGGTTTTCGGCTTGAGCTTATTTTTATACCCTTCTAAAAAAGGGTGTATCATCTCCGACCCCATAAAATATATATGTATATTCTGACTTCCTATGCATAGCGAAGTCTATTGAGCGATGTCCGTCTTTCCGTCCGTGTTAGTGTTGAAATCAAGTTTGCCGAGGCAAACAATCAATCGATCAGATATAGTGTCGAAAGCGGTGCTATGGGAATTAGCATGATCGGTCCATGTCGTTCGAGGCAGCAGGCAAAACACCACGGCTACCTCTAATTTTTTTATGGCATTTGGAACATTAAAGTAACTTCAATCAAAAAAATATATAAAGGATCAAGTGAGAAAATTGGCGCTCACCTATATTTTTCGTGTTACGGGGCTCTGAAATTTTCAAATTTCTTAAAATACTAATATCGGTTTCATTTTAAAGCTTTTGAAGAGATCTTTAAGGAAGTACTAAAATTTTTTAAAAATCACTAAACCATTAAGAGCCGATGGCATTTTTATTTAAAATGCTTTATATGTAGTACTAGCCACCGCAATATTAGCAATATTGTGAAGTATATAAGATTCGGCATAGCCGATTATAGAACTATTACTTGTTTTTTTTTTTTAAGAGAAGTAGCACTTCAGGCATTAATTCCTACTTATTTGTAACCGTGCTACATTCTTTAAGAAAGGTATAGATTAAAGAGAAGAGAGGAGACGAAAGGAGATAGATAAAGCCATTTTATTAATTATTTTACTTCGCCGGCGAATATGCTATGAAGAAGTACCGGCATAGCCGAATATATTACTTTAACTTGTTTATTTTAATTTCAAAAAACTTTTAGAAAGATAAATTATTTACAAATGCATCCAAAGAAAATAAGTAAACCTCAGCAGAATGTAATACCACATTTTCTGGATCGCATCTGGATCATCAGCATTCTTTGCATCTATCTACTTCAAGTTGTGTACATTGTAAACATCATCTATTTAACAAACAAAGTTTGTAAATAAGAATACGAGGAGTATCCATAATCAATCAATATTATTTTGTTGCAGAGGGAACAGCGAAGAAATGCTTTGGGTGGTGTTGTGTCATCGTCTAACTAAATTAATATTGATTAAATTAGTTGGTTAAATAGATGATATTTACAATATACACGACCTAAGGTAAATCGATAAAATGAATGCTGATGAAGGATGTAGCACAGCATTACATTCTGCTGAGGTCTATTTTTTTCTTTCTTTGGAAAACGTCCGCATACATTTGTAAATAACTTTATGTTCTACAAATTTTTAGAAATTAAATTTTAAACAAAAAACTATTTTTTAAAATTCAAAGTCACTTCAAATAAAAATTGAACCGCGACAGCGTACTACTTCTCTACACACATATAAAAATATGTTTAGTGTTCTGATTTTAGTTGCTGATAAAACAAGAAGGCCCTCAATTTTATTTTTTAAAGACTAAAAATTAATCCGTGTGCAATTACGTTGGCAATGTCTTAGCTTTAATCATGAAGAGCGCAAATAACTACAGCCAGTAATGTCATTGAGCTTAAAATTAAGTAATAAATAAGAAAACATATTATCGTGTTGCTATTAGCTTAAAAGAAAGACGCGGAGAAGACACATATGTGTAAATCACAAGAAAAAATTATTGATAAATTAGAAGAAGCAGTTTTCTAACTATACCCGCTGTAAAAATATTCAGAATTGCAGCAACTTGTAAAGCTTTTCGTTATTATACCATAATATACTACAAGTGGAAAAAAATTATCTATGCTTGTCATTCCGCTTGCAACTTTTACAATATCCATTTTCGACTCCATAGATTACGAGGGCTGCTATATATATTTCTGGCCTGGCAACACTGAGTGCTGCCAAGTGCAATCTGACATTTCCATTGGAAAGTTTGTCATTTTTAAGCATCATCGTACTCAAAACGTTTTGACGTACGACCTTAATTTGTGTTGTTTACAGTGACTTGAAAAAATTAATATAGAAAAAAATGGAATTAACTCGTGAACATTTTCGTGCCATCATTTTTCACAACTTTCGACATGGATTATCACGACAAGAGTGCATTGATGAACTTAAATCTTTGTATGGCGATGAAGCACCATCCTATAGCACTGTGAAAGATTGGTATAATGAATTTAATCGTGGCCGAAGCTCGCTCAAAGACGAATTCCGTGAAGGTCGTCCAAAAACGGCTGTTGTACCAGAGAACATTGATGCCGTGCGTGAACTCATAATGCAAGATCGACATGCGACATACCGAGAGGTAGAGACATCCTTGGACATTTCTTCCACCAGCATACATTCGATACTGCATGAACACCTGGCCGTAAAAAAGGTTTGTTCTCGTTGGATCCCTCACAATTTGAAAGTCGCTCAAAAAAGGCTCGTGTCGATTGGTGCAAAGAAATGTTGCAAAAATACAATTGCGGTGCATCAAAAGACGTTTATAAGATCGTCACAGGTGACGAATCATGGATCTATGGGTATGAGCCCGAAACGAAACAACAATCGACCGTGTGGGTCTTCGAAGACGAGCAAAATCCAACGAAAGTTGTTCGTGGAAGAAGCACTTCGAAGCAAATGGTCGCCTGTTTCTTCGGCAAAACTGGTCATGTGGCGACTGTTCCGCTTGAGCGACGTAGGACGGTCACTTCTGAGTGGTACACTACAATTTGTTTGCCTGAAGTCATCGGAGAAATTCGAAAAACCAACAAGAGAAGACGAATCATTGTTCACCATGACTATGCGAGCTCTCACACATCGGCTCAAACCAGAGCGTTTTTGACTGGCCAAAACGTCGAATTAATGGGTCATCCGCCGTACAGCCTTGACTTGGCATCTAATGACTTCTTCTTGTTTCCGCACACCAATAAAAAAAAATGCGTGGTCACAGATTTTCGTCGCCAGAAGAAGCTGTTGAAGTGTTCAAAAACCATGTTTTAGAGGTGTCTCAATCGGAGTGGAAAAAGTGCTTCGACAACTGGTTTGAGCACATGCAAAAGTGTATAAATCATGCTGGAGAATACTTTGAAAAACAATAAAACCATTTTTGATTATAAATATTCGCATTTTCACTATTAGGCCAGAAATATATAGAGCAGCCCTCGTATATTATATTCTGAATCCTTATGTTTTGCGAAGTCGATTGAGTGATTTCCGTGTGTCCGTCTCTCAGTCCGTTTTAATGTTAAAATCAACTTTGCCAAGGCACTAGATGAGCTAGAGAAAATATAAGTATCTCAATTGTTGGTTGCACTACTCTCTATACAGTGGTTCCGGAGATAACTGCGTTTGTGTTAAAGGTCACCATAAAACTAATTTTAAATCATGAAAATGACTTTTACTTGGAAACTGAAAATTATGTCCAAACTATGCTTGCACATTCTGAAATAAGAACATTAGGCAAACAAAATGCAAACGGATAGAGTTTCGAAAATTTTACTATTGATTTTTGTCTTTTCTTTATTGTTTGGACAAAAATTTTATTTTATTTAAAATGTTTGTCAGTGTTTCCTGAAGAGCTAAGTAAGCGGTAGCAAAATGGACATCGAGACGTGCTTTGAACCTCAATAATCAATATTAGCAAATAATTTAATAGGGATAATTAAAAAAAAAATAGAACAAAGTTTTTTTTTAATAAATAATTTAATAATATTCCCGTGTCTTTAATTTAATAATTTGCAAAGTGCCTATGGATAGAAATAAATTATCGTGGTGTTTTTAATATTTTATTTTTCATCCTTTTTCAACTTTATAAAGAGCCGAAAAAAAAGTCAGTCGTATACAGTGGTGAAAGAAAAATAGAATTGTCGTTGGTTATTGGTGTTTTTGCTTAAGCTTCGATTTTTTCTTTACTTTATTGTTTGAACATAAATTTTTAGTTTCTTTAAAATGTTTTTTAGAAGTTTCCTGAAGAGCTAAATAAGCGGTAGCGAAATGACCATCGAGACGTGCCTTGAATATCAAATATCAATATCGGTAATTAATTTAATTGGGATTAATAACATAAAGTTTTTTTTTGGAAATTTAAAAATCGGTCCATGTTCTTTGAGGCAGCAGGCAAAACGCAACATGCATTTGATTGTCTTTACTTCTTAAAATTGTTAATTTTACTTGGGGTGTTGCCATGTAGTATAATTTGTCTTTACTAAGTAGTAAAGATAACCACCAGGATGAATACTAAGTAGTAAAGAGAACCATTATTATTAACGACAATTACACTAGCTGGCAACAACCTGAATTGATTTAACTTGTACATGTTGTTAGATGTATATGGTGAAGGGTATATAAGATTCGGCATAGCTGAATGTATGTAAAATAACTTCTTATTTAACATAATAAATAAAAATTTTATTCATTTTACATTGTGAGTTAGTCGACTGCACATACCAAGTTTCGCAGAATGTGCAGTTAAAAAATTCTGATTTTATTAATTTTATATACATATTTTTAAAACACCAGTTAGCACTTTAGCATATTTCTAAAATAGCAAATTAACAAAAATGTAATTTTAAATAACATGTATTTGGTGTGGATTTATGCAAATTTCTACATGAAATATTTTGTTTGTTTTAGCACATTCACGATTATTTCCAAGTTTAAATATATGTAAAAATTCATCTGGGGTTTTTTTTTATAAAGTTAATTTTAATGAAGAAGAGAAACTTTTGAAATAAATGGAAATGAATTTATTTTTACTATATTTTAATTGATTATTAACTTTATACAAATAGACGTTAAGTTATTTCTGCTAATTATAAAATAATATTAAATATAAAATACAATAATAATTTTCTTTTCAAAAGATAAAAATATAAAAAAATTAACCGCTATTTTTGAAAATGTAACTTTTGTTAAAATTTGAATTTAAAATTTTGAAATGCCACGCAGACGAAGACGTGGGCACTGCTGGTAATGAATAAAATCACACAAATCATGCTTCCATTAGCTTTTACGTCATCATGGTGTTAGTCCTTTTCGGAAATATTATTTTTTGTTGATAGTCGTAGCCACTACTAATAATATATTTGGTTCTGGGTTCCCCTTTTTACTTTATACACCCACCTCTGCATATGCCTGAAAAGTTTCATGAAAGTGAACCAGTTTTGTTCGCTAGAAAGCATTTTGACATCCACCACTCGGGGTTTTCTCGTTAAAATACAAATCGCTCAGATTTGTTGTTGAGAAAATTACTTGTTAACATATAAATTCCTTGAAAAAAGATTTTGAGACAGAAAGTACTGGAAAATTTTGTGTCGCAAAAGTTTGCAACAACAATTAATTAGTTTCATTCAAAATCATAAACTTAAATATTGAAACATACAAAGTCTTCTGTATTGCACACCCGGGTTTTTATGACACAAGTTATATTGCGTAAGAATTATCAGCAACACTGTTTTGCTAAGACCGATCAACCGAATCTACAAAAACGTTGCTCTGTTTATAATATTTTTTTTTTCTTAAGTCAGCTATAAAATTTATTATGGATGAAATATTTTCTTAAATACTTCAATTTTTCATGTCACGTAGTCATTACTTTTAGGGTTTAAACAAATAATTTATTCAATAAATCAAACTGAGTGCTAAAAGGTTTAAAATCATTTTTCGCTTCATCGAATTTTCCACAGAATTTTTTTTTCCTTATATTTCTTTGTGAAAATAAAAAACAAAAAAAGTGGCTTAAATTTAAGGTCCTCAGCATGAGCAATGAAAATCTTTTGTTCCTCAAAAATTTGTCTAAAGAAAAAGTTGTTCGAGTGAAAGATTTTATCTGTTGCTGTCAATATACATTATTTTTTTTAAAGTTTTATGAAAAAAAAAAAATATTTCAATTAAGTTAGGTTTGCTGTCAAAACATTGTGGGTAATGGTGTGGTTTAGTTGGGACAACAAAATTTTAATACAACAATGTTAAGTAAAATGATTTTTAAAATAAAATTTCTTTGTTTTCTATAGCTATTTAATCATTTCAAATACTTTTCCAAAATTCAACTATACGGTAGATAAACAACATGAAATTAATTTTATAATTTAAGATAATATTAATTAATTGAACTATTTATGTAGTTAAATAAATATTTGTTTTGTTAACTAAATAATTGAAATTGAAGACGTCAACATAGAGAAAAACAAATTATAACATCTCAAAATTCTATTGAATAATAATCATCGATAATAAAATATTGTTTATTCAGTTATTAATAATTTATTATATCCCAGCAAAAAATTTGAAATTACCTTAAAAAGTACTTGCCATATAATGACTTACTTTTGCGATTGCCATATTTTGTTACTAGCTTCCAAAACACATTACATTAATTTCCAAAAAAAGGAAGTAGTAATGGAACTAATTCTTTATGTTAAAAGAGACTACCGTACTAATGGTACTCATTAATTCCTACTATAATTAATGTAATCGATTCTCAGCAATTGATTATAAAAGTCTCATGCCTTGTTAAAATCATTAAGTTGGCCATCTAGTTGGTAAAGTACTTCTGCCAAAAATGCTTAATTCCACACTCGATTACCTTTTCAAAAATTTTTTGCTGGGATACTTTTAATACATTCAATACAAGAACAAAACAATAAATTGTAATAGAAAATTTTAATAAGAGTGAAAAAAAAATCCAAAAAGTTAGACTAACTTGCATTTTATTAATAAAAGTAGTAAAATGTCAAAAAAATGCAGATAAATATTTTTAAATTAAAAATGAAATATCAAGCTCAAAATTAAAGTGCTGCTAATGCGTTTGGATAGTGATTTTAAATTGTACTGATTCACTTGGCATTGAACATTTTAAGAAAACAAAGAAAAAAAAAATAATTCAAAATGTAGACAAGCTTTTATTAAATTCTCTAGGGATTATAGAACTGAAATTAGAATAGATTTCAGCCTCGATTACATATGTAAAAAGGAAGGAATATAAATAAAAAATTATTCATAAAACCTGGAATGGTAAACTAAGAAACAATTGGTTTTGGGTTAGATGACATGGAATGACTCCACTACCTATTTCAGGCTTTCGATCTGAAACCATCCAGAAAGAAAAGAATTTTAGATTTTATGTCATTTGGAAAATAAAGTAACTCCAATCAAAAAAATAAATATATGTGGCAATTAAAAAATAAGAAAAAATCATCAAGTAAAAAAAATGGCGCTCGCCCATATTTTCTGAGTTACGGGGCTCTAGAATTTTCCAATTTTTAAAATATCAATATGGGTTTCATTTTAGACCTTTTGAAGAGATCCTTACAGAAATATTTAAAAATGCTTAACCCATTTAGAGCTAATATTATTTTTAGGTAAAATTATATATAATTATTTGCTTTCTTGATTGGAGTTACTTCACTACACTAGACTTGCGTACACGGCGAAGGGTATATAAGATTCGATACAGCCGAATATATCACTCTTACTTGTTTATACTTAGAAAGTAGGATTGTATTATTGCGCCAAACGAGATCATTTGATAACAACTGTAGTCTTTTTTAATATTATTAAGGAAAAGGGTAAAACTATTCTCATTCCAGAAATTTGTTAGGACAATCGATCTGGCAGTGAAGCCAATTGTAGCAATTTTACATTTATATTCTCAAAAAAAAAAAAAAACAAATCATATGATTTACAGCTATATATAACGCATCACAATGGCGAAAACCACTAAATTTTTCTGAATTTTACTAATCTGTGCGCACTTCAATCTACTATCGTTTGTTGCAGTTTTACTGGACCACTGCTTCATGGAAGTCAATTTTTCAGTCGTGCTCGCTGTTGTTGAGTTGCATGTTTTCGAAGTTGTTGCATTCTTAGTCTATTTGCTTCTCTTTCGTTTTAAGTCATTCTCGAATGCATTTTGGATATCACAATAAGATTATTCTCATTACGTATAACAATTGTTATATTGATTTAAACATTTTGTTGTACAGAAAGAATGAATTAAAGTAAAATATTTAATTTTGGTACAATAATGGCAAACACAAATACTATCAAAACTTTTAAGTGCACATTTTAAATAACAACAAATTTGTTTAAATAAAAAAACTAAGAAAGTTAAAAAATTAAAACTTTTGTTATTTCTATCTAAAAAGCAATTGGAATTTTAAAACAATGAAATGAAATTTAATAAATGCAAAAAGTTTCAAACGCTTTAACATTTTAAAATTCAAAGTATTAAAAACCAAAATACCATACTTAAATAAATATAAATTTCTAAAAGTTAAGGAAAATGTCGAACAAGTTTTGTACAGTAAAATGAATAAAAGATTATTTTGTTTTTATAAAAAGGCTTTAAAGTATTTAGTAGTATTTAAGCATTTATTTACTTTGAAAATTAATTTCATTAAAAATAATTTTATTTTCAATTAAATTAAAGCAAATTTGTTGTTAAGCAAATAAAAACAAGATTATTTCTGAATTTAAATATTTCATATTATATAAATTATTACTCACGCAACTTAGCTTTATTTTAATTTTGATTTATTGGTAAAATTTTCTTAACATGCGAATTTTAAAATTTTATAAGAATTTTCGTTAACAAAAACACTGATTTAGCTGATTTTGTAAAAACAAAATAAAGTTTTTTAAAAGATAAACTTAGATGCTTTTAAAATTAGTTTCTACGTCAATATAGATATAAGGATGCCACAACAAGCAGGCAAACACTAATCGATCGGCTTTCGGGTCGAAAATAAATATTTATTTATTTTATTGGCGTTTTGTTCTTTTGAACCAGCCAAATAATTTTCCTATTTTCAAGATTCTCGAAGATCAGAAGAGTAAATTACAGAGTTATAAAAAAAATTATTGAAGAAATGCAAATTTTTGCAAAAAAAAATTTACGCTATAACTTTAGTGTATGATAAAATATACTGACGGTATATATTTTCCGTTTTTAATCTAACCCTTTGTGACTTCTGAAAACATTTATTAATTTATCTTTTGTATGTTAAAAATTCTTGCCAAAAAAAACACTTTAAGTCAGATTTTATTTGTATGTCTCTAAAAGTTCAATTAGACGTGCCATAACCATAAACATGGTTGATTAATGGTGACATGTCATAATGCCATAGCCATAACCCTAACCATAGATATTAATTAAATTTGGATTTTTCCCATAACCATATGCATTTGACTATTGAATTTAGGTATTAACAGTTTATTTTTTATTTTGTTCTTGTTTTTCACGTTCTCTGCATTCTATTGGTGAGTCTAAATTTACGTTTTTTGTTGGATGCCTTTTTTAACAAACAACAACACCAGACAAAGTATCAGAAATTGTGTTTAGCTTCAAAGTGTTTCTATATAAAGGTTTAGTGTAGCGGTCACCAACGACTTTCATTTAGGGTCCTTTTTTTACGATCCTAGCGGTTCTAAAGATAATAAACTGAACTATTTTAATAACATGTTTAGATACTGTATCAATAGACAAATAAAACGAATGGGTTTCGGTGCAATATTTTATTAAATCTTCATCGGCAAGCCTTTTCCGGAATTTATTTTTAATGAAGTTAATCTTAACAAACGCTGCTTCACAAATAAATATTGACCCAAACGAACACGAGGCCCGCATAAAATACTTGTTCTTATCGCAGTCATAGCGGAATTAGTTCCATGTACATTTTAGCAGTCTGCCAAAACTTTAGTCACGTACATCAGCTAACATCAACAATTGCTACACCCTTTAATTTCCAAATCCAAATTTTGTACTTTCTAATACAGCGGACAGGTAATGTGCAAATATTCAACTGATTGTCTACAACTGTTCAAAGGTAAAATCACATACATTATAGTAAATAAACTATTGGATCACTCTTTAATTTATAACTTTGAATATTTATTCTTAAAGGTTACAGTAATCGACATTCTAAGATAGGCCCATATAGGTCAATTTACGTCCCATAGGGGAACACCTTGCAATTTTTAGATTTCTTTTTTTAATACTTTTTGCTAAAGGGAACTTTAGCAATACGCATTTTTTTTAATGTTAAAGCGGTGCACCTTACTTCTCATAATACACCTAAAAACATGTATGTTGTATGGAAACACCCTTTAATTTTTTAAATTATGATCTTATTTTAAAATTAAAATATTTTAAATAAAGAAAAATCTCAAAATCAGATCAAGACTAAATGAGTTCTGCGGGCACAAATATAAAAAGCAGCATTCAGACAAATTGATACTTCTTTTTTTTAAAGTCGGTTAATGAGACACAAGTGATTTAAGCTATTCACCTTATTTATTTGGGTTTTTTTTTGGAAAATGGCGGCGCAAATTGGAAATTGAATAAAAAGAATGTAAAAAATAAAAAATTCAAAAAAACTACAAAGACATTTTGCAGAAATATTTTAATGATAAATTTTCTAAGTCGTTATTAAAATTTAACGTTTGCTGTCGTTTTTTCGTATTCAATATTTGTACATAATACACATAAATATAATTTTTCTAGTAATTTTTCATTTTTGTTCAACTATGGAACTGACTTAAAAAATAGTCGCCAGGAAATGCGTTTGTATAAAATAAAACATGTTCCTTGTATTTGAATAAACTTTTGAAACTTGTAAAACAATAGTCAATTAAGTTTGTAAGTGCCAGGAAGCACAAGATATTTGTACTAGTTTGTGAGATACGTTATGAAAACACTGGGGTATTTTTCGCACATATTAACCTTTGATGTGCATGAACAAATCTCAATTCCCACTTTCTTAATTAAATAGTTATGCTAGATAAAACGCCAAACGAGCATGTAAATATGCTCAATAATTTTAACCCTTTTTCTACATATGACGTAATAAAATATATATATATATATATATATTTATATACATACGTACATATACCTATGTTTGTCGTGAATATAAATGAACTATTAAAAAATTTGATATTTCTATACTAAGGACGTGTATGAAACGGTAGCGAAGTACCATAGTTAAATCAATTTTTTCTATGGGGAGAAAATTTTGTATTACTACTGTGTGAAATGAAATTTTGTTCGCAATATAAAATTTTGACGTTTCTACAGAAAACACGAAAAGCTTATATTTTCAAAAATGATTTAATTAAAAAAAAATTAATTACTGCAATTTTTGATTCAAGAGTTTTTGTCATTTTATGTGTAGAAATCTTCAACGGGCTTTTCTGGCACTATATCCTCATTCTTAAAAATAGGAAAATTTGTAGGCTAGTAACTAAGTATGCCAATTACAAAAGTGAATCTACAAGGCAAGTATTATTTAAGGTAATGTTTAATTTTTTGCTAGCATAATAATTATACCTATTTTACGGTATTCTTTCAAGAACGATGCAACGTTTTTATAAACTTGATTGCAGAACATCTTTGGTAAGCGAAGTCGGTGTTGGTTATACGATAGGCAAAAGATGTCTTGCGGCCGGCCGATGGACGGCTTTGCGGGAAGAATTTGGTAAGCAATGCCTTGGTTGTTTTACGTGCGGACATTATGACACTTTTTTAATTGACTCTATGTCTATACTAAAAACGGACAATGTCTATCGACATTATGTCACTTTTGAGTGCGATAAAAGGTCCTTGGAAACTACGACTTGCCACCATAATAACTTATTAAAAATACAATTAAAAAGGAACTGAACTAAGCTTAGTTAATTGCAAATTAGTTAATTTACCAAAAAACATGTTTTGATTGGTTTTTAAATAATTAATTCTAACAATATTTCGACCAACTTTGTTGTTCACCTTCAGGAGATTTTGAACTAAATGATATATCAGGGTCGTATGTTGTTTACAATTTCAAGTTGTGTCACTGGAAGTACATTAAATAAATTTGTAAGTATATTAAGCAAACTATATTTCAAAGCATTTTATAATGAACTAATTTTATTTATATAGGTTTTTCAGTTCTTAGCATTTTAGCAATGAAAAGAAAAAGTTTTAGTTTTGATTAAAAACGACTTTTACAAACGATTTTTATAATAAATTTTAATAACAACCAGTTTTTTTGTCTTTTCATTTGCAAACAAAATTTTACATTTTCCTTTTTTCTGTTTAAAAAAAAGCAACTAATGTATTAAATTTTATTTACTCTTTAATCAAGTTTGTATGGTTTTTTTCTTTTGAAATTTTATATAAAACGAAGAAAAAGCAAAACAAAAAAAGGGATTTTACAGTTTTATAAGGTAGCACGAATTTAAATAATTCTGGCAAACGTCAGAGAGAAAGTGGAACTGCCTTCTATTTTTATATCATGTTTCATTGTATATATTTATAATATTAACACTTACTTGTGCAAAAAAAAGAAAAATGAAGTATTATTAAGCAAAAATAAAAAACAACCGCCAAAAAGATAAGTACGTAATACGTAATAGTAGTAAAATAAAAATGTTGAACATAATAAGTGCCAGAATCAAAATGTATGTAAGTAAATAAAATTTGCATAACCTTGTTACTATAAAAGTAAAAAAGTATGTAATTTCATCACCATTTTAAATTCTCAACATAAAAACATGTTTACAGCTTGGCTACTTATTATGCTTCTTGGAGATATCTGGTACAACTACGAAGAAAAAAGAAACATATTAATTTTACCTACGCGTAATAATATAATGAACTATTTAAAGTGTTATTATATTTGCCTGGATTGGTTTGAAAAGCCAATTATTTAAAATGTTCTTACGTTTTACACTTTTCAAACGTAGGAGTTCTTTTGATTGCAAATACACTAACGTCAAGTTTTATTTATTTTTTACTTTTTTTTTTGTTCTTGTAGTTGTTATTCTGCGGCTCTGTCCAGATTTTTTTCCACGATAACTTGTTAACTAAATACGTGCTTTCACAAACTATGCAACTGTTTATACATAATTTTCTGTGATCCCAGGGAGATTCAAACTACGCGACTTGTTTTAGCAATCATACACCTTCATCTAACCCAGCAATTTAGAATATGCGTGCTGTGATTCCTTACGTTGGAAACTCACAATATCCTTCCTGTTTTACTATCACGACTGCCAATCAATGTCGTTGTATTTTTACATTGCTACCATTATTATTATACAGACGCCTTTACAAATACATTATCATCTTCATCAATGTTTTCTTCTTCTGATTTCCTTGCTTGACCACCTAGGTACCTTAATCAGCTACTTGTTCTGTATTTAGGTTCCTTCGCCAACTTCCCTATTGCTTTCTCTTTATTCACCGACTTAAAAAAAGGAGGTTATCAATTCGACTGAATGTTGCTTCTTTATGTTTGTGCCTGCAGAACTCAGTTATTTCTTAACCGATTTTTTCTTTATTTTAAAGGTGATTCTTACAGATTGGTCCCGCTTTAAAAATAGTTCATAATCCTCAAAGTTAGAGGGTATCCCTATACAACATATATGTTTTTTACGTGCATTATGAACCGTAAAGGGCACCACTTTTAAATTAAAAAACTGCGTTTACTAAGCTCCCAGTTGCAAAGAGTAATATAAAATAAACATAAAAACTAAAGGGTGTTCCCTTGACGTAAACTGATCTATCTTTGGACCGTTTTATACAAACGCTTGCAAATTGTACAAAAAGTCGTTTGTTATGATCATTATAGTAGCAAATATTAATATTTAAAGTTATAAATTAAAGGGTGCCCTTACATTGTCTGCCCCAACTTTTTCTCCCCTTTAAAAATAAAAATATCCTATTTTAGTATGTGAACAAATATCTACCAGCGTTTCATATTTCATTAAATTCGGTTCAGTCGTTTAATCACGATTGACGCATCCACAAACAAACAAATAAACAAACAAACTTACGAAGAGATTTATATAGATTTGACATTAGATTGTGTGTTGTTAAGCTGTTATCGTAAAGCACCTTTTAAGAGTATAATACAAAGTAATCATGTAAACATGTACAACACTGAACAAGTGAGTATTTATTTATTTGTTTTTTTTTTTACATGAACATATCAATGTGGTTACAAGAACATGGTGCAGCTTTGCAAAACAGAATGGAAAGCGCTTAAAAAAATGCCTAGCTCAAAATGCTATTATTGTTCGTATGTATGTAGCGTATTTAAAAATAAGACATCACAGTGTTTGCACAAACACATTTTTTTTAAATAATGCAAAAAGTTGTGCAACACATTACAATTTATTTTTTCACAGAATCAGAAAAGTCACTTAATACATAATCTTATTTTTTTGTGTTTTTTATATTAAAAGTAGAATTGTTAAAGCAAATAATTTGTGAACAAATTTTGACTTTGAAACATATTCAAATAATTTATCTTTCAAGTTATTGTGAGGTTAAAGATACATATACGAAAATTTGTATAATCTATTATATATAAAAAATTGTTGCAAGTGTGTTGTGATTTTATAACTCATGATCGGTCAAACGAAATTCCATTACATTTTTAGAGTTTGTTCGCATCGTCGTGTAGATGGATTATCTAAAGTTTGCACGAACTAAACTTGAATTATTTTTCGAACTAATCTCTTTTTTTTTGTCAAATGGAGAATTAATCATTTGCGGTTTGGGCAATAAATTGAATATGAACCATTTGAGAGGGTGTCTGCCAATTTGTTTATAATGGAATGAATGGATTTTCTATTGATAAATATTTTATATAATGAATTGAATTTAATATCAAATAAATGTCCACCTGTATTAGCTTCATAAATACGAGCCCTATTAAGCACATTTTTCATTACATTCTCAACATTTCACGAGGTATTTCTTTAATTTCGTCAATATCTGTATGCGATGCAGCACCGTCTCGTTGATACCACACTTTAATCAAGCCCAAAGCATGCAGTTGTGATAGTAAAAGTTTTCAATAATATCACAATATCGCTCCCCGTTACGCCGTTCTCATTTTCAGAGAAGTAGGATCCAATTATTCCTTCTGCACACACTGCACACCAGACTGTTACTTTTAATGGATGCAATGGTGACTGATAAATAATTTGAAGGTTTTCCATTGCCCAGAACTGACCGTTCTTTTTATATATATGAAAATGTGCGTCACTCATTATGATAAACAATATGACTTCCTGTGATTTTTGGCGTGTTTGTGTTATTTATGAAAATACATAAATAAATAGAATTAAATTTTTTTAGTTAATATTTTTAATTTTTAACTTAAGGCATTTTTAGACTACTTATTTTCCAAAGCACATTGATATTCCATTTCCTTGGAGTTAATTCTTTCTTAAATTTTCTGCATTACTTGCTATTAGAATATTAATCTTGCAACTTATAAAGAATATAAATAACATATTTTAGATATTTTCTGCTACTTTTTAACTGATTTCCCAACACACAGTCAGAATAACGTGTTTGAACCACCCAACTTAAAATTTGTAAGTGGCGCTAAGGCAAAAATAAACAAAAGGAAAATACAAAAGATAAAGAATGTATCAGTGTTGCCGTTTGGTTACATTTTTAATTTTTTTTAACTTTTGAAGGCTGTATGTAACATGTAAAATTTTTATTAATTTAACAAGCACAATTAATGCTTGATTCCTTCAAAATAAATATTTCATGATATTCTCAGGAAATATTTATTATTTTAAACTAAAAACCTTACGGTTGCGGCGACGGATTCGGCATGTCAGAGAAAAAACAAATGAAATGAGGTGCGGCAACTGATGCGGATTTCATTGTTATTTTTTGTTATTCGTTTGATATTTTTTATTCTTTTTTACAGAAAAATTTTAAAATAATTTTATACAATGTATATAACCAACAAATTGGAAAAATTTTAAATTATTGTTATTTTTCAATTACTTTTTACATTACTTTCGCTTCTTTTTCCTAGTCATTCACAAAAATATTAACTTATATTATTTTTTGTTAGAAAAACAATTAAACTGCTGCAACATGCTGGAAGAGAAAATATTTAAAATTCGGAGCTTGAGAGATAGTGCACTCAAATTAAAATTGATTCTAATTTCATGCGGATTCGTTGAGCGTTTTATATTGTCAAAACTTCATATAAAAAAAACCGCATTCGCAACCGTGAGTTTCATTTCTACTCTTACTGCGGGGAAAGCATATCCATATGGCCATTTCGTTACTGCTTATATATAGCTCATCAGTGGATTCTACACAAATTTTGTGAAGAAAACTTCAGAGTCTTACACCAAAAGCCAAATTGATTAAATGAGAACCCTATTGAATCAATATGGCAAAAAGGCCAGTACAAAAACACAGTAACCTTTTGTTATATAAGGGTCAATTTTCGTAACTTTTGGTACAGACACGAAATAAAGTTAT
Organism: Gymnosoma rotundatum; assembly: GCA_916610165.2. Lineage (NCBI taxonomy): Eukaryota > Metazoa > Arthropoda > Insecta > Diptera > Tachinidae > Gymnosoma > Gymnosoma rotundatum. The sequence goes on along the minus strand of OU744336.1, from coordinate 140,567,776 downwards.
ATAACTGAAAGAAATTAGTTTAAAAAAAATTACATTGCTGTTCAATTCGCTATTTTTGAAAAGTAATTAAAAATTTATTTTATTCAAATAATTTGCATTGCCCGTGCATAAAACAAAAAATTATTGTAGTGTTTTTGTGGTATTCTTAACCGACTTCAACAAAGAAGGAGGTTATCAACTCGACTGAATATTGCTTTCTTTTTTTATATTTGTGCCTTCATAACTCAATTATTTCTGAACCAATTTTGAAAGAAACTTGATTACAGATTCGTTTTAAAATCAGATTCCGTTTCAAAATCAGTTCAAATTTTATATATATAAGGATGTGCCCATACAACATACGTGTACAATGACCCGTAAAGAGCACCGCTTTAAAATATATAAAAACTGAGTATCACTATAGCTCCCAATAGCAAAAATTAATACAAAAATAAACTTAAAATTAAAGGGGTCCCTTTAGGCGAAGTAAATTGATCTATATGGACCTATCTTATAAACACTTAGAGACAAACGCTTGGAAATTAGGCAAAATGTTAATTATTATGAATGTTAGAGTAAAAAGTATTAATATCTAAAATTACAAATTTAAGATTGCCCCAATAGTTCATTTAATTTGATATATATGGCCAGACTTTTTTTTGTGATTGTGCACAGACGCTTGAAATTTACAACGAACATAAATTCCGCTACAAACACAAGTACAAAATTTCGATTTGGGAATTACCATGTATCCCAATAGTAAGTGTAATTTTTTGTATGTGGCCAAACTTTTGAACCGTTGTAGATAGACAGCTGAAACTCAAAAGGGACCTGTATTGCTTAGTCCGCTAAAACAACAAGTGTATAATTCAATTTAAATTAATATAATTTGATCGTTGTATAAAAACACTTCAAAATTAGACAGAATGTCCACAAGTTTGTTTGGTAAAATAAGAAGATAAATATTTTAATTTTCGTTTAAAACTCCGTGCTATTTTTCCATTTAATTCTCTTGATTAAACTAGTTACTGATATTGATTATTGAGGGTCAAGGCACGTCTCGATGGCCATTTCGTTACCGCTCACTTAACTCTTCAGGAAACTTCTGACAAACATTTTTAATTAAACTATAGGTTTTTGTCCAAACAAAAATGCAAATAAAAAAATTAAAGTTTAAGCAAAAACAACGATAACCAACAGTCATTTTATTTTTTCTTTCTCCACTGTATACGGCTGAATTTTTTTCGAATCTTTTATACAGTTGAAAGAGGATGAAAAAGCAAATTATTTAATCAAAGACATAGGAATATTCCCCAAATATTCAATTTTCAAAAAAAAAACAGGAAACGTCTTTTATTATGCAAAAATATAATAACTCTGGAGTAACTTCATATTTTGAAAGTGTTGTTGTATTGTAACGAAAAAAATATGATTAGCCTTTTTTAATAGCATTTCAAAAAAGCTGTATTTTTGATTCAAGCTGAAATTATTTTTCTTTATCAAACCAAAAAAAAAAATTTATACAGAGCAAAAGTTATTTAAACGAAATATATGTTAGTTATATTTGTTAAAGACCTTCACTTACGAATCTTAATTCAAAATAAAAAAAAAATAAGAGTACTATATTTGGCTATGCCCAATCTTATATACCCTTCACCATATGTGTAAATCAAGTTTAGGGCTGACAGAGAATTAAATAATTAAAAATAAAAAATAAGTACTACATACACACAATTCTACATAAAAATGACATCGGCTCTTAATAAGTCAAGCTTATTTAAAAAAAATTTTAGTATTTCCGTAAGCCGGAAAATATATGCGAGCTCCAATTTTTTTCACTTAATATTTTTTTTCTGAATATATTTATTTTATGTGATCGGAAACCGATATTGTGGAAATTACACACGGAATCAAAAACATGGTTATACCCTTTTCCACTTTTTGTGGTGAAGGGTAGCGAAGTTAAGTTAAAGATTAAGTTTGTTTTCCCCAAATATTTACATATAAAAAATTTTTACAATCAAATTAAAAATAAGCAATCAAAAACAAAATTTCTTACATACTAATTTTAAGAACTTCCTCATATTTAACTAAAGGTGCGTATTTTCTTGCAAATCTCTATAAAACTTAAAAAACAATTTACGACGATTCCACAAAAGGGGTTAGCGAAGTCTATTGAGCGATGTCCGTTTGTTTATCCGTGTTTGTGTTGAAATCAAGTTTGCCGAGGCACTAGATCAGCTAAAAAAAATAAATATGTCAATCTATCAGACATAGTGTCGAAAGAGGTGAGGCAGCATGCAAAACACCACTCCTACCTCTTAGTTGTTCATGTCATTTGTAACAATAACGTAACTCCAATAAAAAAAAAAATGCGGCGATAGATAATTAAAAAGTAAGAAAAATACATCAAGTGTTAAAATTGGCGCACGCCCATATTTTTCGAGTTACAGGCTCTGAAATTTTTAAATTATTTTAAATATCAATATGAGTATCAATTTAAAGCCTTTGAAGAGGTCTTCAAGGAAATACTAAAGTTTTTTAAAAGTGCTTAACTCATTAATAGTCGATGGCATTTTTATGTAAAACTTTATATATGCGGTATCAATTAATTAATTTATTCAAGACTCGGTAACCCCAATATATGTTTTTTTGATTTGAGTTACATAGATGGCAAAGGGTACATAAGATTCGGCTTAGCCGAACATAGCACTCTTCTTGTTAATAATAAAATAAAAAAAATCTTTCCAGCAATTTTACAATTTTATAACCGACCTCCCAACCTTAAAAGTGTGTTTTAATATCGAAATATGATCCATATTATTCTTGCGATTAGATTTAAAATACACTAAATTAGGAAAGTCTATAATATTGAAAAATTATACGTTCTTAAGCAGTAAAGCCAAAAAAGCCCACCAAACTACGTCACTAAAAGCTCAAGCTATTCAATAAACTTTTAGCGCCAGTTTTAAAAATCCGTAAAGGCGAAACCATTGCAAGAGAGACATTTATATAGAATTGCATTGCAAGCATCGTTTGCTCTTCCAGTCTTTATTACTTTTTTAAATTAAAACACCAAAAAGAATGTAGAGGAAACTTAACAATATCGGGTGTTTTTTTTAAGCCCGATTGAACTCTAAATTGTATAAAATAACACAAAAAATTAATTTGAAATGAAGAATTTTTTTTATACGAAATATCAGAACATGGCATTAATATTTAAAAATTATTTCGGGCATATGACCACTGCGGCTGCTCATAACGAAGCCTAATCTGAACGTTTTATTTTGGGTTACTTTTACAAGCACTGCTAGCCATATGTCACGGATAACATGAACAATGTTGTCCTTCAAAGCGTCAATTGTTGCTGGTTTATCATCATAACTAGTGATTTCAGGAAATAGTCGAGAGTTGTCAAATAGTACGACCTTGGAGGCCAATTGACAGGTCCATTTCTCGAAATCAACTTATCGCCAAAAAAAAAATCATTAATCATGTTGCAGTAGCTATCTCCATTACCCGTAACGTAAGTTCCGGCCTCATTTTTTAAGAAATAAGGTCCGATAATGCCACTAGCGTGTAAACCGCTCTAAACGGTGCACTTTTCTGGATGCAATGAGGTCTTTAGGGTATGTTGTGGATTGGTCTCACTCTACATGCTGCAATTTTGCTTATTAACAAACTTGTTAAGCCAAAAATGAGCCTCTTCGCTGAACGCAACTTGAGGGTAAAACAAGCGTGGTTAAAGCGTGAGTCTATTTATAATGATTTGCCAGAATTTACTGAAGGTAATAATAAAAAATTTTTCATCAAAATTTAATTTTTGTGTTATTGTTTATAATTCCAAGTTTAAAAAAAAAACACCCTTTATAAAAGAAATTGCTTTATTCTTTTGCACAATTCTAAAAAAGATAATCTCATACTGGTATGAGGCCAAAAAAGAATTCCACAGAGCTTATGCACGACAAAAGTTCTCAAACTGATGCTCAATACGAGCACAATAAAAATAACATAAATATGTGTGTTTCGTGGCGTGCAAGCCAAAATAACTTCAATAAAAATATGGTTTTATAGTTAAAATGACCATGCGAAAAACAAAGTTGAAAACAATTTGATAAGAATAAAGTTAATTATTCTTATCCACAGGGATTTTATTGGACTATTATTTTATTTTTTTGCCGTATTAAAATAGAACGCTGTGACCTTTTAATGATTAAGGAAAAAGTATTTTAAATTTTTCACAAAGTGAAGCAGTATTAGCAGTAATTAAAAAAGGACTACTCGTATTGAGAGTTTTTTTTCACCAGCAACTTTAGTTTTAATGTCAAACTCTTTGCCGGTTGTAAATTTTTTTTAGGAATTTTTCTAATAGCTACCATGAGTTTCATTCACTTGCTAATTGTACCCGCTGTTTTTTAATGTCGTTTTAATCAATCTTCAAACTTATAAAGAGATTTATTAATATATTAGATAACAAAAACAAAATAAAATAAAGGAAGTCACAGTAGCTTCTCCTCAAATACCTACATTCGTACTTACTAATGCTATAATTTTAACAGCTTAAACCTACTAACTTTTGTACCTTCGACCTTAAAAGCTGATAAAGAATTAGTTAATTTTTTTTTATTGTACATGTTGTAGCAAATTTATGCTTTAAGTGTTTTAATGTTTTCGTAATAACAAAAAACTATGCATATAATTTTACCATACTGCGTTATAAGTGCTGTTGTGTGTATTGTCTGTCTGTTTTCCTTGTCATCAAATCTGTTATGTTATTTACAAAATCTCATCAGAAATTGAATGTGTTCCCAGGTGTGTGATTTGTGTTACCGCAAATATAAAATATTTATGCAACGTTAGCTTAAAATTGTTTAAAAATTTATTGCTAAAATACAAAATTTATATGATAAAACTTTTCATCATTATTCACTTTAAAATTTATTACAGTTTGTGCAGACATATCGATAAATTTTAAATTTAAATAAAAAGGATTTTATATATTTCTAACTTGTTTGTATAAACAATTTTTTTTAATAAAACCGCTGAATAGTTTTTGATTCGTATATTTAGGACGTAAAGCATAAACAGTATAAATTACATTAACAAATGTAAAATAACGCATTTGAAAGAACACAACCCAAACTTTAGAGGATTACATTCGACCAAAAAGAGGTTATCCGTTTGGTTCAATTCTATAGAAATGATTGCAGCCCTCTTGTGAAAATATTTTCTTTTGTCTAATACTTAATTAACAATCATTTTTATACCCTTCACCAAAAGGGGTATATCTAAGTTTGTCATTCCGTGTGTAATTTCTACAATATCTGTCCGTCCGTGTTAGTATTGAAATCAAGTCAATCAGATTTAGTGTCGAAAGAAGTGCTATTGGAAATCAGCATGATCGGTACATGTCCTTTCAGGCAGCAGGCAAAACAGCACGACTACCTCGAATTTGTTCATGTCATTTGGAACAATGACGTAACTCTAATCAAAGAGATAAACATATCGAGCGATAGAGAATTAAAAAACAAACAAAAAAAAAATATCATGTGAGATAATTAGCATTCGCCCATATTTTCCGAGTTACGAGGCTCTGAAATGTTCAAATTTTTTAAATGTTAATATAGGTATTATTTAAAAGGTACTGAAGAGGTCTTTAAGGAAATTCTAAATTGTTTAAAAATGCTTAACCGATTAAGAGCTGATATCATTTTATATAAAATTATATACATGCAGTACCAAAATTTTTTTATTTATTAATTTGCTGTCACCCAATATTTGCTTTTTTGGGTGCATTAAACTTCACTAAGCTAGATTTACACAGATGGTGAAGGGTGTATACTATTCGGCATAGCCGAATATAGCACTATTACTTGTTATTTTTAAGATTTGAAAGTTAGTTTACCTATTTAAAGGCAAAAAAAGTTTAGAAGACCCGAAATTATATAAAATGTTTTCAAGTACAACTTCAGTTGATTCATGATCCAACGAAAAGCTTTTTTGGAAATGCCCTTACTTTAATTTCATCCTGTTTTGTTACTTGTGAATCTACAATTTTATGTTTTTCTTTTTTATATGGCAAAATATGTTGTTTAAATATACAAAAAAGTTTTTTAAATAAATTTATTTTTCGCTTCTTAAAATATTTGTAGACATCATTATCCTAAAAACATTTTATAAGCTTCTTAAAATCAATGTAGCGAAAATTATTAATTTTATTTGTTGCATATTTTGCAAAATTTTCATTTATACAATCAAGAAAATATAAAAACATTATTCACCTTAGTATTCCAACCACTAAGAATATTCGTGTAGGCATGGACAGCAAAGAACATACTTGCATTTTGTTACAGATTATTTACAAATTATCGATAGCCGCTTGTGATAAATCAAATTTTCTTAAAAACCTTTTAAAAAGAAAACTTTTTAAATTCTGCACTAAATTATCAGCACTACAGTAAACAAGTAAGAGGGCTATGTTGGGATATGCCGAATCTTATACCTATATTGACATTTTAAGACATTTGAAAATTTCAGAGCCCCGTAACTCGGTAAGTTGGGTAAGCGCATTTTATTTCACTTGATTTTTTTTTTCTAATTTTTTAATTTTCTATCGTCTCATGTAATTATTTTTTCGATTGGAGTTACTTTTTGTTTTGTTTTGCCTGCTGCCCTTAAGACATGGACCGAATATGCTGATTTCCAATATCATCCCTTTTGACACTATATCTGATCGATTGATATACACACATATATATATTTTTTTTTGTGAAATCAATTTTGTCGCGGTAGGACTAACACCGACGGACAGATAGACAGACAGGCGGACATCGCTCAGTCGATTTCATTATGCATAAGAAGTCAGAATGTATATACTTTATGAGGTTGAAAATGAATATTGTAGATATTACACGCGGAATGACAAACTTAGGTATACCTTTTTTCTATTTTTTGTGTTGAAGGGTATAAAAATATATAAACAATAGATCTCCTGCCTCTGCAATTGTAGCTGAAATTGTAATGAAGAAATTAGTTAGAACAAATAATATTGACCAAATATGTCGATGAAGGTTCTATTGATAACTAACTAGCAATAAAATAGAATGTAACCGATGTGTTAATTTTGCAAAAGATCATAAAGATCATCCGACAGTAAGCCTTCATGTTTAGACACTTTCTTATCAGAAGTGGTAATCAAATTTTTCGTTTATTGATACCAAAAACTACAAACTAACTAAAACAGAATAGCTACAATAGGTAATATTTAGTTCCACAAAAATAATACGACTAGTAATTAATCTAATATATATGATAAATCTCTTTGTAAGTTTGTTTGTTTATTTGTTTGTGCGTGCGTCAATCACGGCTAAACGACTGAATCGAGTGTAATAAAATATGTAACACGGGTAGATATTTTTGTAATGGTAAAATAGGGTATTTACATTTTTAGTTTGTGGAACAGGACGGCAGAACAAGAGGAAGCGAACATTTTTATGCGCCTAAATTAATTTCAAGGAATCTCGGCTAATCGATTTTAATTAGACAAAGGGAAAAAACGAGTATTTACATCAGTACCGACAACAAAATAATTCAAACATAGATATTTATGTAAAATTAGACAAAGGCAACGCCAGGTACATTAAGCTTATAGGGTAAATGACAAAAAATATCTGAGAAATAGAGGATGTCCGCCGCGAAAGTATACTTCCTTGTTTTGCCGCCATTTTTGTAAACATTAAACTTTCGCAGTCCATATTTAGTAATCACGAAGTAGAGATATGACAAATTTTTTATGGGTTTTAATCATTAACCCATTTTACCAAATCAATAATCGATTACTGTAACGATGAAAAACTTTTTGGAGGAAACAATGTGCCCACAAAAAGCACTATATATCGTGTAGTGAATGATTTCGCAGAAGGAGGTGATAGAAACATTACTGCTGCTCAAAAAAGAAAACATTACTGCTGCTCAAGAAAGTAATCAAAGCAATCCATCAACCTTAATTCGACGACCTTGCTCGTCAAAGACCACTTTTGGCCACAATTTTGCCCAAATACTTGCATTTGTTTCCATTTAAGATTCAGCTGACACAAGGCCTTTTTCTACAAGAACATTAACGCCGCCGTACATAGGCCAAAAGAATGGTACACCTGACCCACTACAACCATGAAAAAATCATAATGAGTTAATAAACGGAATAGTCGGTTCTGGGCAATGAAAACCCCTCAAATTATTGATCAGTCATCGTTGCATCTATTCAAAGTTACAGTCTGGTGCGCAAGTTGGTCAGCAGGAATCATTAGACCTGAGTTCTTTCAAAATAAAAACGTCGCAACAGTAACTATGAATAGGGAGCGATGTGGTGATAAGACTAAAAACTTTTTAACGCCACAACTGTATGCTTTAGGCTTAATTAACATGTGTTATCAACAAGACGGTGTCACCAACAAAGCATACAGCCAGGATTACAATGGAATGGCTGGGAGTAGTATCTTCTGACCGGACACCCTCTATTTACACCACCAAAGCAACAAATACATTAAAAAAAGATTTATACAAAAGCACAGTAAGCAATGTTTTTTAACCAATTTGGCTTGAGATAAAAGACTCCTGATGACTATAAGAGCAGTAGTGAAATGGTCATATGGATATGCTTTCCCTGCAGTAATACATTTTATTTTGTGGTTTTAAATAATAAATATTTAATAACAATATTATGAAATATTTATAGTTGAAGGTACCAACTACAATTCAAGCTGATTAAAAGGATTTCATATTAAATACCTTTATTAAAAAGGTTAAAAAATATATTAGTTAAATATTTCTATTATTATTACTATTTTACTATTTCCCTGTTTGTGATATTTAATGCCACTTAAATTGCTAGAGTAAATACTTTAATTTAATGTATAATTAATAAATATTTTTTGCACTCACTTATTTTTAGTATTTAAAGAATGTAGTTATTTTTCCTTTACAAAAACATTTTCGCATTTATTTAACATTAAATGATTTACTAGTAATGAACAGAAAATTACATGCGTATGTGTGTACACTGTGGATTAATTTTTAAAGCCTTCTATCATCGTAAATAACAGTAATAAATTAATAGCACTTTATCTCTTTATTGGCTGCCTTTATCTTTAATTTTTCTGCTTGTGTTATTGGCAGACGACTTAATGGCTATTTAATTATTTCTCTTGCTCCCTATCCAATAGTAATTTGACTTACCATGTTCATTCATTTAGCAGCTACAAATGGTAATCAAATTATTATAAATATTCCGCATGAGTTAATTTAAAAACGAACACAAAATTTACGAACGATTAACATTGTAATCTTTTCTTAGCAAGGACAACTAAAAAAAATTCATAATTTTATTTTCGGCGTTGAAACTTCTGGTCGTTACACTACAACATTATGTACTTTATTTAACGCATTATGTACTTTATTTAAATTAAAACAAGTGTTTACGAGGGCTGCTCTATATATTTCTGGCCTAATAGTGAAAATGCGAATCAAAATTGGTTTTATTGTTTTTCAAAGTATTCTCCAGCATGATTTATACACTTTTGCATGCGCTCAAACCAGTTGTCGAAGCACTTTTTCCACTTCGATTGAGACACCTCTAAAACATGGTTTTTGAACACTTCAATAGCTTCTTCTGGCAACGATAATCGTTGACCACGCAAGTCAGGGCTGTACGGCGGATGACCCATTAATTCGACGTTTTGGCCGGTCAAAAACGCTCTGGTTTGAGCCGATGTGTGAGAGCTCGCATTGTCATGGTGAACAATGATTCGTCTTCTCTTGTTGGTTTTTCGAATTTCTCCGATGACTTCAGGCAAACAAATTGTAGTGTACCACTCAAAAGTGACCGTCCTACGTTGCTCAAGCGGAATAGTCGCCACATGATCAGTTTTGCCGAAGAAACAGGCGACCATTTGTTTCGAAGTGCTTCTTCCACGAACAACTTTCGTTGGATTTTGCTCGTCTTTGAAGACCCACACGGTCGATTGTTGTTTCGTTTCGGGCTCATACGCATAGATCCATGATTCGTCACCTATGATGATCTTATAAACTTCTTTTGAAGCACCGCAACCGTATTTTTGCAACATTTTTTTGTACCAATCGACACGAGCCTTTTTTGAGCGACTTTCAAATTGTGCGGGATCCAACGAGAACAAACCTTTTTTACGGCCAGGTGTTCATGCAGTATCGAATGTATGCTGGTGGAAGAAATGTCCAAGGATGTCTCTATCTCTCGGTATGTCGCATGTCGATCTTACATTATGAGTTCACGCACGGCATCAATGTTCTCTGGCACAACAGCCGTTTTTGGACGACCTTCACGAAATTCGTCTTTGAGCGAGCTTCGGCCACGATTAAATTCATTATACCAATTTTTCACAGTGCTATAGGATGGTGCTTCATCGCCATACAAAGATTTAAGTTTATCAATGCACTCTTGTCGTGATAATCCACGTCGAAAGTTGTGAAAAATGATGGCACGAAAATGTTCACGAGTTAATTCCATTTTTCTTCTATATTAATTTTTTCAAGTCATTGTAAACAACACAAATAATGGTCGTACGTCAAAACGTTTTGAGTACGATTATGCTTAAAAATAACAAACTTTCCAATGGAAATGTCAGATTGCTCTTGGCAGCACTCAGTGTTGCCAGGCCAGAAATATATATAGCAGCCCTCGTAAATGCTTGACTATTTTCAATGCATATTTAGTTGCTTAACTGTTGCTGTGGAAAAATGTGCAGTAAAAAAAACAGATGCAAAAAAAAAATAGAATTAAACGCATTTACTTAAGCTGACTATGTGTTTCTTGCTGCAGCAAAGCAGTTTATTTGAAAGCGTTTGCTCTTGCTTAACTGTTTCATATGAAGTTTTGGCTGACTACGATTGCTGTTTCTTGCTGTTACTTGCTGCTTTTCATCCGTTTTCACATTGGAAACCTATTTAAGTATTTAATACTTACAATACGTAAGGAAAATGTATTTTAAAAACATTTTTTTTTTATTACACCATTAAACGATTTTTTTTCTTAAAAAGCAACAGCAAAAGAAAAATCAAACATCAACTTATTGCTTAAGCAACAGCAAACGTTTTTAAATTATGTGCTTTGCTGATTGCTTTGTTGCAGAAAGAAACACATAGTCAGCATTTGCTTTTTGCTGTTGCTTTGTATATAATAAAATGTTTTGTAAATGCTAAGACATTTAGTTTCTTTACTCGCTGAAGGGCATGTAAGCAAAGCAAAGATTTTAGTGCTGTTGCTATTTTAAAGCAAGCAATTTAAACCCTGCTTAAAACTAGTATTTGGCGGCTAGGTATTTTTTAAAGTTAATTTTCATAAACCGACTTGCATTAATTCTACAAGAAGATAGAAAGGCGATTAATGAACTAACCTTTAACAAAGCCTCTCTTGGTTTCAACAAAATAAGTAATAAAACGTTGATAGACCTTCTTAAGGTTGCACCCGATATAATTCTTTTAACTTTTAGTTGCATGATTTGTCTTGAGCAAAAGTTTTTATTACTATAATGATACCAAATCCTGGAAAAGAACTAGCTGAGAAACCATAAGTAATCAAGCTGGCCCAATTCGAAATAAGTGAAGTATACCAAATTATTAATTCTAATATAGCAGACGATATAGTTGTTAATACGAGTAATCATTCAAGTAAGTGAATATAACAAAAAAACTTTTGTGAATAGAAATACAAATAGATCTGTGCTTTTCATCGACGAACTGTGGCAAATTTTTCCGCAACTCGTGGCAAAAATACAAAATTAGATGGTAAAATTTTGTAAAATGAAAGAAAACATCGTATAAAGAGTTATCTACTAATCTCCATTCACAAAAAATTTTCCTAATTAAATAAGCTGTGTAAATTGAATAATTATTTTAGAAAGTAAAAAGATAATCTTAAAAAAAAACATTTTAGAATTAAAGTATCAGTAACATCCTTTGATTATTACTTTCACAAATAATGAAAAAAGGTTGTATATGAATTTGTCATTCCATGTGTAATTTCTACAATATCCATTTCCGACTCAATCGACTTTGCTATTCCAAGTTCTTATAGATAGCAAAGTCGATTGAGCTGTGTCCGACTGTACTTCTCTCCGTCCGTAATCGGGTTGAAATCTACTTTGCCTAGGCACTAAATGAGCCTCTAGTTTTTCCACATCATTTGGAACAACGCAGAAACTCCAATTCAAAAAAAAAAAAAAAAAAAACAAATATATAGGGGAATAGAAAATGTGAAAAGAGCTATTAAAAAACAGAAAAATTAGTGTTCTTTTAAATCTTTTCCAGCAAAGATTAGAAATGATTTGGGTAAATATTTAAAATCGTTAACATAAATAAAATTCCCAACAAATAACTGAATACGCTTCAAAATTTTGTGTAAAAGGTTTCTTAACCATCACAAGGACGTTTTTAGCTTTCAAAAGCACACGCATAAGTTTGGTCCTTGTTCTTGGTTTAAATAAAAAAATATTTTTTTATTCATTGGGAGAAGACTATGTAGAGCATCAACCCGATAGGAAATGAAAGCGGAAAATCAGATCGGTGGCTGCAGCTGATCATCGATGGCTTCGTAACATAAGCGCTGAAGGCGGATTTTTACGACTATTATTTACAGCTTGCTAGAAAAACGGTGGCATGTCATAACGTCCGTCAAAAAAGAGCCATTTCGTCCATGAGTATAAAAGGTATATTTTATGGTAACTATGCAAGAAAAATGTCAAGTTTTTATAAACTGGCTTGCAGAAAATATTTGGCAAGTGAAACCGCTGTTGGTTGTTGCTTTACATGCGGACATTATGACACTTTATAAGTGATTATATATCTACATATAAAATGTCCATTGACATTCTGATGTTTTTCAAAACGAGCTCGACGCATTGGAAAAAAAAAAAATAAATAAAGCACTACTCGTGAAGGGTATTCAGCCTGGCTCAATCTCAATGTAATTTCCCAGTTTACTGCGTCTTAACCGTTTTTAAAATATTAAGGTTTTTTGATGCAGTTTTACTATAGTTGATATGCATTTTTTCGGTCATTTTTGTGGTTGTTGTTGTCTTTATGAAAGGAAAGTAAAACAACACTTTTTTGCCTTATAGACGCTTCTCAAAATTTTGAGATAGTTAGAATAAAATGTATTTGTTATAATAACAAAAATCATGCTTTTTACACAACAATATTTAATATTTTTTATTCACTCTAGCATGCACAAACACATCTATCCAAGAACTGTCAATAAAATAAGCAATTCTAATTATGTAATATCAATTTTGAATATAAAAGAAGCATATGATTGCTTTTAAATATTGTAACGCAAGTTGGAAATATAATAAATAACTGTTTGTGTTTATAACAATTTGTGTTGCTATTTCTGGTTACTGTTTATTCAAAACACAATCCTATAAACAACGTTAGGTATTTCTTTGTATCTTGAAGTTCAATAAAAAATATTAATATTATAAATACCGCCTCCAAGAAAAATATATTTGAGGATAATAGCTGATAATAAATACCAAATAAAAAAGTTAAAAAAATAACATTGCGAAAACTTATTTATAGAAATAGTCAAGGGTTTCAAATCAAAACGACTTGTAATTTCTACAATATCCATTTCCGACTCAATCGACTTTGCTATTCCAAGTTCTTATAGATAGCAAAGTCGATTGAGCTGTGTCCGACTGTACTTCTCTCCGTCCGTAATCGGGTTGAAATCTACTTTGCCTAGGCACTAAATGAGCCTCTAGTTTTTCCACATCATTTGGAACAACGCAGAAACTCCAATTCAAAAAAAAAAAAAAAAAAACAAATATATAGGGGAATAGAAAATGTGAAAAGAGCTATTAAAAAACAGAAAAATTAGTGTTCTTTTAAATCTTTTCCAGCAAAGATTAGAAATGATTTGGGTAAATATTTAAAATCGTTAACATAAATAAAATTCCCAACAAATAACTGAATACGCTTCAAAATTTTGTGTAAAAGGTTTCTTAACCATCACAAGGACGTTTTTAGCTTTCAAAAGCACACGCATAAGTTTGGTCCTTGTTCTTGGTTTAAATAAAAAAATATTTTTTTATTCATTGGGAGAAGACTATGTAGAGCATCAACCCGATAGGAAATGAAAGCGGAAAATCAGATCGGTGGCTGCAGCTGATCATCGATGGCTTCGTAACATAAGCGCTGAAGGCGGATTTTTACGACTATTATTTACAGCTTGCTAGAAAAACGGTGGCATGTCATAACGTCCGTCAAAAAAGAGCCATTTCGTCCATGAGTATAAAAGGTATATTTTATGGTAACTATGCAAGAAAAATGTCAAGTTTTTATAAACTGGCTTGCAGAAAATATTTGGCAAGTGAAACCGCTGTTGGTTGTTGCTTTAAATGCGGACATTATGACACTTTATAAGTGATTATATATCTACATATAAAATGTCCATTGACATTCTGATGTTTTTCAAAACGAGCTCGACGCATTGGAAAAAAAAATAAATAAAGCACTACTCGTGAAGGGTATTCAGCCTGGCTCAATCTCAATGTAATTTCCCAGTTTACTGCGTCTTAACCGTTTTTAAAATATTAAGGTTTTTTGATGCAGTTTTACTATAGTTGATATGCATTTTTTCGGTCATTTTTGTGGTTGTTGTTGTCTTTATGAAAGGAAAGTAAAACAACACTTTTTTGCCTTATAGACGCTTCTCAAAATTTTGAGATAGTTAGAATAAAATGTATTTGTTATAATAACAAAAATCATGCTTTTTACACAACAATATTTAATATTTTTTATTCACTCTAGCATGCACAAACACATCTATCCAAGAACTGTCAATAAAATAAGCAATTCTAATTATGTAATATCAATTTTGAATATAAAAGAAGCATATGATTGCTTTTAAATATTGTAACGCAAGTTGGAAATATAATAAATAACTGTTTGTGTTTATAACAATTTGTGTTGCTATTTCTGGTTACTGTTTATTCAAAACACAATCCTATAAACAACGTTAGGTATTTCTTTGTATCTTGAAGTTCAATAAAAAATATTAATATTATAAATACCGCCTCCAAGAAAAATATATTTGAGGATAATAGCTGATAATAAATACCAAATAAAAAAGTTAAAAAAATAACATTGCGAAAACTTATTTATAGAAATAGTCAAGGGTTTCAAATCAAAACGACTTTATTTTAAATATAAACATAAGCGCTATTTCGCTAACATATTTTTTTTTTGTTATTTTTTCAACTATATTTCACAGGCGTAATATTTAAGGTGTTTATGTCAGATTGATTTTTTTTTACAATACCAAAACCTTTGACATTTGAAAATTCTTCTACCCACTATAGTAATATTACGAAAGTAGAAGCAATCGCATTATCAACAATTACATTTTTATAAGTTATTGGATATAAAAATGTTTTGAACCTTATATCTTCTTGCAAAGAGCAAAAAAGAATAGTATGTTGTGTTAAATTATGACTTTATTATAAATATTTGGTATTGATACTGGGTACCTATTGAAAAATCAAAAAAAATTCATTGTTACATTCGTTACAAAGATTGTTTTAATAGCGAAATACTGATAAGAATGATTAAAAGGAATAGAACAGATGCAATAAATAAATAATAAAATTGGATTTACTTAACGATTTTGTGGCATCGATCACAAGTTAAAAAAGCATGACAAAAGTGTACTTTTGCGGAAGCTGTCATATGGTGTATATGATTTTGAGACATGGTTAAACAATTAATGAATTGGTTATATGTAGCAATGCTGGTATTAAGATAATTTGATTTGAAAAGTTAGTAGCATAAAAACTATTATTTGGCTCTCGGTCAACAGATAAAAAAGAATTAATATTTTTTATACTCCTTGAAGCCGAATACATTCTATGGGAGTTACCATTATTGATAAAGATAATGATGTAAACCAACTTTACATACCACTTACCAATACCTACTTCGAATATCAGCTTTTTCAGTATAGGTTACTAGCTTCCAAACGTTAGAATTAAAAATGTTTACAAATCTATCCTCGGCATCAAATCTGATTCAATTGGCGTTGATGGAATACACCCAAAGTTTTTAAACATTTTCCTTAATTACATTTAAGATAAATAACGCATTTGTTTAATATTATCAGGTGGATTTCCTGTAATGTGGAAGCATTCGAATATAATTCCAATTCCTAAACCTGTCAAAACCTATAGGCAGATTGCAATTGTTGCACATTTATCCAAAGAATTTGAACGATTGGACAATATTCAGATTAATCAATATTTGAGCACTAACTCCCTGCATATTTGCAAAAAAATTTGGTTTTAGGCCAGAACGAAGCTGTAACACAGCACTAGCTGACGTTGCTGAGATTTTAGCGTAGAGCTGCAAAACTATCGATAGTCAGGACATTCGATAGTTTCGATAGTTTTCAATTTACTTTAAACGTGCTTGATTTCTTCAAATATACATATATATTTCATGATATTCTCATGAATTTTTATTTAAACTACAAACTGAAATGTGATCCCTTATGTAGAAAAATGAAAGATAAAACAAAAATAGTTACTGAATGTTTGCTGTATTTTTGTATAAAACATTTTGGAGTTATTAGTGTCTTTTTGTCTTATTGATTCAATGGAGTTCTCATTTAATCAATCTGGCTTTTGATGTAAGACTTTCAAATTTTCTATACAAAATTTGGGTAAAATCCCCGGATGAGCTATATGAGCAGTAGTGAAATGGCCATATGGATATGCTTTTCCCGTAGTAGTACATATCAGTTTGTATTTAAAAAAAAATATATTTCATGATATTCTCAATGTTTGACGGAATCAAGCATTTTTAAAGTAAACTAAATTTAAAGATTCCAAATAATAAATTTTCATTTCGATAGTAGCCTGAAATACAATCGATAGCATAGTTTAAATATTTTTTAAACAATCGATACTATTGTTACTATCGAATTTTTTAAGTGCTAATTCTGGCAACTATCCACTATCTGATACTGTCGCTCTTGAAAGAAAACTATCGATAGCCAGTCAAAAAGAAAACTATCGATATTACTGATAATACTATCGACTGTTTCGCAGCTCTAATTAAAGGTCAAAAACTGATAGAAACATGCTGTCACCTTTAAACCTGCTTGATCACTCAAAAGCTTTTGACAATATTGATCACCACATTCTAGGTAATAAACTACGAAATATATTTTACTTTCCGTCATCTTCCGACTACAAGCCTCTTGGTAAGAAGAGGTGTTCCACAAGGTTTCGTCCTTCGCCCACTATCATATGCGATGTACTCAAATTCATTGTAAAATTCTCAAATAGAACATTGTAAAAAGTATGCTGATAACGTTGAGCTGTACATTAGTTGCCAACAAACTAATATAAATATTTTTATACAAACACAAACACATGATCTTAAAAATATAAATAAATGGGCTACAGCTAACGGTCTTTGCTTAAATGCAAAAAAATCATAAGCAATTGATATTGGAAAAATAAATCGCCTGCCAAATTCTTTGCCACCATTGTTTGTGGGCAATATAAAGTAAGAAATTGTTATAAATGCCAATGGTATTTAATGACCAACTTAACTGCACAAACCACATTAACGTTTTACGCGGTAAAACACACGCAATGAAGTTTAAGGAAAACTTAATATTTAACAATACTAAGGACTCGTATTCCCTTGGCATAAATATACCCACACTTTCATATGGAACTCTACGCTGGAGCAATCATAAACTTAATTTTAGGTATAACAACATTGCGAGTTACATTTATGAACGCAAAAGATATGATATTATTTCACATCTCTTAAAATAAATCTACAACATGTCGTAAGACAACTTACTACATCTCATCTTTTTGGACAAAATTATTTATGTATATAATACAGCCAACGTATCCTTATAATAGGTTGAAATTATAAATTTCAAATCGAGGATATAAATTAGACTGTATAGGATAAAGCAATTTAAGTATGTAGTTTTTCACACATGTTATAAATTGACATCATCATTTTTTATATAATTATAATTGCATTAAAAATAAAAAAAAATTCTGATTGAAAATAATTTTATTTCCGGAAATATTGTGATTTCTGTCTAATATTATTACGTTAAGACTTTTGTAATTTATATAATTTTTAATGTTGATTGTAAATCATAATATGTGCCTTGATCTACCCAGTGATGTTAAATAAATTAATAACAAGTAAGAGTTCTATATTCGGTTATGCCGTATTTATTCACCCTTCATCAAGTATTGAAATCTAGTTTAGTGAAGTAACTCCAAATAAAAAACCAAATATTGGTACTGCGTATATGTAATTTTACATAAAAAAAATTTCGAATTTCCTTAAAGATCTCTTCAAAAGCTTTTAAATGATGCTCATATTGATTTTAAAGTTCAGAGCCCCGTAATTTGGAAAATATGGGCGAGCGCGAATTTTTTCAGTTGAGGTTTTTTGTCTTATTTTTTAATTCTATTTCTTCCCATGTATTTATTGTCTTGTGTTTTTTTTTTCTTTTAAAATCAAGTTCGCTGAGGCAACTTGACGGTCAGACGGACATCGCCCAATCGACTTCGCTATACATTTAAGCCAGAATATATACTTTATTGTGTCCGAAATTGATATTGTAGAAATTTTACACGGATTCACAAACTTAGATACACCCTTTTTCCACTTCTTGAAGTAAAGGGTATAAAAATAAAATAAATTAAGTCAACAGTTTCAGATACAGAATTAAGCAGTTAAACATTACCTTTGACACGACCTACCAAATATTATAATTTACCATTTTTTTATTTTAATTTATAATTTATCCAAAATGAAGTAGTAAAAAGTCATACCTAAAGTTATAAATCGTAAGGAAATTCTTTTACGAAGATTGGTTATCATAAAAAAATTGGTTGTTTAACGAAAGACCAACCTAAAATTTTGTATATATTGTGAATGCAATGATGAATTAGTTAACAGACCCCTTTTCCTGAACAATCAATTCGTTTTTAATTTACTGAAAGTGTTCAAAACCAAATATATTGATTTAATTTATCATATACTCTTTTGCTCTTTTAGCAAACTCAATACCATCTTTCTTTTTTTTTAATTCCATTGAGCCTTAAGCTTATGAACTCTATTGAAATATCTTTTTCAAACATTACTATTTAAATACACATTTATATAATGCTGAACGCCTTTCTTATTTACTTACTAAATACATACAGCTTTGATTCATTTCCTTTGCTTAAGAAAACTTTTGTCGTAATTTTGTTAAATAATCTTATATAAGGAGAAAATAGTGGAATTAAAGCAATAAAAATTCAATAGCAATAACTGTCATCGCATCGTAAGCATCCTATTGAAAGTATAAAAGGAAATTGCAATAAGGACTGTTTATCTATTTTGACGGCGTAAAAAATGTTAAAAGTTTTTATTTAAAAATGCTTATATTAAACAAAGTAGTTTACTTGAAACTTTAAACGTCTGTCCTAGCCTTAAATTTTAAAGTAAGATTTATATCATCAAGAAACATAAACCAGACAGTCAGATTCTTGTTTATATGAAGACAGTTAGGTTACTTTTGGATAACATCATTCGATTTGAATAACATTGTGTAGCAAAATAAAAATATTACAAATAAAAAGTCGTAAATCATTAATTTTTAGTTTACTTAAAAATGTCTGAGTTTTTCTTAAGAATTAATTGAGCATTAGCTTTTACTTATACAATCATTATTAGCAAATTTTATTTACAAATGAATTAATTTAACTGGCGTAAGCAAGTTTTAATTACTTTTTTATACCCTTCACCATCAAAATTGGAAAAAGCGTGTAGCTAAGTTTGTCACTCCGTATGTAATTTCTACAATATTCATTTCCGACTCTATAAAGAATTTATATATTCTGAGTTCTTATGCATAGCGAAGTTGATTGAGCAACATCCGTCTGTCCGTCCATGTTGGTCAACAACACTACTCCTGCCTCTAATTTTTCCATGTAATTTGAAATAATTAAGTTACTCGACAAAAAAAAAAAACATCTAGTAAAAAAATATGGCGCTCACCCATATTTTCCGAGATACGGGCCTCTCACATTTTCTAATTTTTCAAATTATCATATGGGCATCATTTTAAAATTTTGAAAAGATGGTTGAGGAAATATCAAAATTTTTTAAACATGCTTAACCCCTTAATACCAGGTGACATTTTTATGTAAAACTATATATACGTAGAATTAATTTTTTCTTACTTTTTACTTGTCTGTCACCTAAACATATGCTTTCTTGATTGCAGTTACTTAACTAAACTAAGTTTACATAGATGGTGAAGGGTACATAAAATTCGGCATAGCTAAATATTTATATCACTCTTAGTTGTTTTTTTTTTTAATTTTGTGGATGTTTCCTAAAAACACAGAAAAATTAGACATCAGCATGCCCCGGGGGTACTAAGAGTATAGGAGAAATCTGTCCCCGAACGTTTAACCCGTTATAGCCAGACAGCTGAAACTTACAAGGGACCTGTTGTGCTAAATCCGCTAAATTAATAAGTTTATAATTTGAGCTTAGTAACTAAAGAGCGTTCCCAAAATTAATATAATTTGGCCAAATACACCAAAACACCAAATTTAAAAAATCTCTCTAAGCAAAGATCCTCTAATTATCTATATTTATTATTAAATTTCAGAGAAATAAACGCTTAAGAATGTCGGAAACTGACGATAATCAACTTCAGAGAAAAGTGTGTGCTGATTATATATATTTTAATTTATCTTTTTACATTTTTTTCTATTGTTTGTATTAATAGATTAATTTCTTATCAATATATAACCTTGCAATTTTTTCTTTTCTTTTTCTTGTCATGCGTTTTTTATCCTGTGGCAGTAGCTATAAACTTAAGCATCTTCCTATGTTGTGATGGGATTTGAACTCTTACGTTCTACTTCAAAACTTTTCTCTCTGTTCAGTCCTACTAAACACGTATACACAGACAACAACAATAGTAGCTTTTGTTTTTACAGATTTTTTTGCTAAAAATATTTTGTACAAAATTTCAAACAAAGACAACTGGTTTGAAATAATGTAAAAGAAAACAAAAATTATATTTCTTGTACACGTAACATAAAATATTTCAGATCCTCTTCTACTAAGTTCACAATAAAGTTTTCAAGGACATTTGGAAAAATAAAAACTTTAACAACAAGTTTTAAAAGTAGAATTCTAACAAGTGTTAAAAAAATTTAAAATAAGATTTTTTATGACAAAAGCATATAAAAATAATTTTTTTAAAACACTTGTTTAGTTTGGTATCTTATTTTTAAAGAAAACTTTTGATTTTTAATGACAGTTGTGTTTGTCGCTACAATAGAAGTTTTTCAAAATTTTTACTTAAGTTTTATTCAAGTTTTTGTACCTGTTAAATCAGATATTTCTATAGAATAAAGTTTTTTCTCTGAAAGCATAAATAAATAAAATATAAGTACAGACATGAAAAAAGTTGTTGATTACAATGAAAGTGTACGATGTACAAATTAATTACTTTAACACAAATAAATTTAAACACAAATCGCTTTGGACTTAAGAGGTTGCAAGAATAACAATCTAAAAAATCTATAACTGTGATAGGAATTTTTATAAAGTTTCCCCAGAAAGGCAACACTCGGTGGTGAAGATTTTTAAAAATTTTAAAACAGTATACATACACATTAGTGTTTTTCTAGGGAATTTCCAGGATGGTAATTCTCGATGATTTGCGTAAATTTTTTAATCCCGAATTCCCGGTAAACAAGGCGGGAATTCCCGGGAAATTGTTTTACAATTGTAATAGCAACTCTTAAGGTACGATTAGACTATGCTAATATTTGTCCAAACACAACAAATAATGGTTTGGGCTAATAGTATGGTATTGTGACTAATATTTGGGCATGCGTTTAGATTTCACTAATATTTGTTTGAATTTTATTTGCACAAACAACAGAAGATTTTGTGTCAGCCATGTTTGGTACAAATATTTGTATACCATTTTACACTGCACAAATAATTTTATTTCTCCGGTGTGTATGAACAAACATCTGTTAAATAATGTTGTTGTTATGTTTATGAAATCCATCTGCTAAATAGTATCAAATTGTGTTTGTGAAGCAACGTGAAAAATTAAAATGTTTAGTGACAGTGATATTGAAGATTTATTATTAATAACTGCTGGAGCTATGGCACTTTCAAAAACCCAGCAAAAAGAAAAAAAAAAGATCCAGAAGAATGTGGGTTCGAGCGTGGGTGCAGCATCGTAAAATGGAAGGATGTTGCAAAAAACTTCTGAAGGAAATAAGTTTTGAAGAACCTTCGCTGCATAAATGACTTCTATTACCTGATACCTTCGCTTTCAGATAAAATATCAAAATTTGTTGTTATTGATTGCTGCTGGCTAACCACCGCGCGTCCAACAAAAGCAATGGAGTCGAAATATTTACACTTTGATGCATTGTTTGCACCTTGTCCAGATTTGTTTTTTTTTTTTTTTTTTTGTTGATGTAGCCCCGGTACTGAATCTTCAAATTCGACCATTTTGTGAAAACTTCCTCCGCTGTAACATTAAGCATATCGCCAATTTCAGTCCATGCGCTATCCCGAATGGGTTTTTAATGGTAGTCAGCACTTGATGCATTCCAAATGCAAGGATGGAATTCCACTTCGCCGATCAATTTAAATATATTTTCTTCACTCCAATCGTGCGTCGTCCTCTTCCTTTTGATTTTTTTGGCAGATGGTGGCGATTCAATAATTGATGTTGTCCATTTTCTTTCAGAAAAATATGCTTTATCATAAAGAATTACAAAAAAGCGCTTTTTAGCTACTAATCTGTCAAACGAATTGACCAATATTGCCATTTCAATTTATTTAATTTTTTATATGTTAAGCTCTGTCAAAAATAACTGTTGGCAGCCCACGTTTCTACAATTATTTGTCGCTATTTGTTTCGCCAAAAATATTGCGAGAACAAACAAAATATCGAGCCAAATATTTGTAACGACGTGCTGACAAAGTGTTTACTTTATGCAAAGCTTTATTCACAAACAAAGATTTTTTTAGCCAACAAACAGTCGAAAAATATTTGGTGGCTAACAAATTCGAGTGTTTACACTAGGACAAAAATTTTTTTTATGATTTTGCACAAATATTAGCACAGTCTAAACGCATCTTTATAGATTAAAAACAACTGTCGCTGCTTTGATGTTTATTTTCATGTTTGTTTAATGCTTTTATAAAAAATTTTAAGTTAACAAGGTGGATATGTAATTTTATTGAATCTTGATCATATTTAATTTCAAAAAACGCAAGATACTGCTGCTTGCAATGGCAAGAGCACAAGTGGGTTTATACGTCATTTAAAAGGCATACATAAAAAATAACTGGATAAAGTGGTACCAGGGGAAGAACTTTACAGGGTACAGAAAAATACAGGATACATTATATTAGTATGCAAGTAATAAGAAGGACGACAGAAGTACAGTTGTTACAAAACCATCTGCAGTTAATGGGTTTCCTTTAAGGTCAATAACCAAAAGTTTCATTAATTGAGAGTTAATGCTTCTGCTTTGCCAAAAACCGAACGTGATGTACAAAATCTGATTATTGATTTTTTTAAAGTTAAATATGAAATAAAATACGACATAGATGCAAAATTAAGTGATAAATGTAAATTAAAATAAATAAATAAATAATATGTTTATATGGAAACGCAGAGACTTTCCACTAGTTAGGAATGGCTTATATAACTGGAAAGTGTGAAGGTATAGAATTTCGTAACCTAATGGAGGCAGAATTAAAAACCACACAGTAGCATCCATAACTGTTGGTCCAAACACACTGAAAAAGTTAAAGTGAAAGAAAGCCTCAGATGAATATTTAATGCTATATGTGTTTTAAAAACACACTTGAGAACCAAAGACTTTTTAATCTTTGTACACACATTAATTCTTTACCTTATACTAACGTGTGCAAAAATGATTTTTTTTTATTTTTTTTAACTAGTCACCTCCGCGGCGCTTCGCTACCCCAATGGAAATAATCAAACCACGATCACTCTTTTAAGCAAGTTTTTTATGAACGTCTTCGTCGCGGCATTGTTGAATAATTTTTAATTTTTTTTTAGAGATAATGAATTATAATAGAGATAATGTTTTTAAAAACAACTGAACTTCTTTGTTTTGTTAAATACCTACCCTACCTAAAATAGTTTAATCTCATGAATCTGATTTTTAGTTAATTATGATTACTTTGAAAAACTTACAATTTTAATTAAAGAAGAATTTTTTTCATTTTATTCTTTATGTTTATACTGGATTTTTAAGTTTTTTAAAAACGTTTTTAATTTTGTATGTATTTAAACAACTGAATTTTTGTTAAGATAATTTTAGCTAATAAATTTAATTTCTAATACAACAGACTAACTTTCAAAATCTTTCTCAATCGGTATATATTTATGGAATTCCCGGGATCCCGGGAAAGCGGGACTAATTATCCCTTGATCCCGGGAAATCGAAATTAAATGACATATTTTATGGAAGATCTAGTTCTTTTTCTAAACGTATAAAAAGTGGTAAACAATGTGAAATATTCCTTATCTTATATCAACTTTCGCAGATTAAAGTTTAATTCGAAATATAATCTCCTTTAATCAATTTAGCTGCAAGTTTTAAGTAATTTTGGGGGCTAAAGCTGTGTAAAACTTAAATTAAGTCCTTATTTCTTTTCACACGAAAAATAGGAATTGAATGAAATTGAGTCAATTTAAGTGAATTTGGTGAAAGTAAATTGCAATTCTTTTCCAATTCAAACGAATTTTTTGAATGAATTGCAATTCGCCTCTAATTTAAATGAATTTGTAAGTGTGAATTGTAATTTATTTCCAATTTATTTGAATTGAATTGATTTTGAATTAAATAGCAATTTATTACCAAATTATTTGAAGTGAATTGATTGAAATTTGAATTGGTTTTTAAGCAAATTACTTACTTACTACAGTATCTCCTTGCTTTCTCTGACCTTTGATCATTAAATATTTTTAGTTTGATAGGAGAAATTTTAATTTTTCAGTCCTTCTTGATCTGCCCTTAAAGCTGATTGATTGTTACTTAGTTTTAATTTTCTTCATTTGAGTTGCAATTCATTGCTTTACTTATTCAAATGAGATCGAAATCAATTCAATTCAAACGAATTAAAAATGAATTGCAATTTTCTTTAACAAATTCATTCGAATTGGAAACGGATTGCAATTCATTTCTGCCTAATTCGTTTGAATTGATTCAAACTTTATTCGATCCTTTTTTGTTGCGAAAAGAATTAATTCTAAATTTAGCTTATTCGTAACGAATTTAAATTAAACAAGTAACCTTCAGCATCTATGTAAATCTAGTTTAGTGAAGCAAATATATAGGTGACAGAGAATTAAAAATAAAAAAAATTTGGTACTGCTAATATTAATCTTACATAAAAATGGCATCGGCTCTTGATGGGATAAGCATTTTTATATAAGTTTCGAAATAAGGTACAAAGTGTTACTGCTTAGGGCATGTGTCTGGAAACGTCATTAGTTTATGGTAGGAACGAATTTTTTATGCCGATTTATAAGTAGATGTGACCATATATATATAGAGAAGGGAATATAAGATTCGGCATATCACTCTCACTTGTTTACATGTCAATTTACACACATAAAATACGCATGAATGAAGTATGAAATTAATAAAAGCATAACAATTGTTTTGGTTGTGGAGTTGTTATTACCTCTCCTTAAAAACATTCAAAATTGTAAACTTAATAAATGTGCGTAAATATTTGTTTTTAATTGAAATAAAATAAAAAACAAGTAAGAGTGCTATATGCGACTATACCGAGTCTTATATACCCTTCACCATCTACGTAAGTTTAGTGACGTAACTCCAATCAAAAAAGCAAATATTGGGGTGACAGCGAATTAAAAAATTAAAAAAAATTTGGTACTGTATATAGAATTTTACATAAAAATTCCATCGACTTTTAATGGGTTAAGCATTTTTAAAAAATTTAGTATTTCCTTAAAAATCTCTTCAGAAGCTTTTAATTGATGCCCATATTGATATTTAAAAAAATTTGAAAATTTGAGAGCCCCGTAAGTCGGAAAATATTGGTGATCGCCAATTTTTCACATAATGTTTTTTTTCTTATTTTTTAATTCTCTATTGTCCCATGTATTTATTTTCTTGATTGTAGTTACTTTATTGTTCCAAGTGACATGAAAAATAAGAGGTAGGCTGATTTCTAATCACAACTTGTTAGACACTATATCTGAAAGATTACGTATTTATTGTTTTTTTGCCGACGCAAATTTAATTTCAACACTAACGCGGACGAATAGAATGACATCGCTCAATCCACTATACTATGCATAAGAAGGCAGAAATATATACTTTATGCGGTCGCAAATGGATATTGTAGAAATTACGCACGAAATGACAAATTTAGATATACCCTTTTTCCCCCTTTTGTAGTGAAGGGTATAGAAAGAATTTAAAACACGTTTATCATTCATGTAATTTTTTTGCCGTACACGAACTTAAAGAATATTATAAAGTTTTATCTACCTTAAGTATAAATTCTGATCATTTCAGGATATTCTGTTGATAGATAATCTTTTCCAGCTAAATTTTTGCATCTGCATTTTTTATATACTACCTATTTCCGTAGCGCTTTGCACAATATTTTTTCAGTGCTTGAAAATTACAAATATGATTTTGTTTCTATCAAGGGCCAAAAGTAATAAATATTACAATGTTTTTGTGAATAGGTTTGTATTACATTTGCATGTCTAGCCGTACATGTGTATACTTATACACATATGTATGTATTTACATCATATAACAATAATAATTTATTACTTATGCAACTGATTGTCAAAGTTTACATGCACAATTGCATGGTTTATCTACATATTTTATTCATGTATATAATCATCAATTTCAATGACTTAAGTATACCAAACGCTTTACTGACGTTGAAACGTTTCTCTGTATACATTTGTAATTTAATCATATATTAATATTTAATTAAAGTAACGAAAATAATAATTTCATATACAAGATTTTCCTGAAATTTGAGTGCAAAAGAAATACTTGTTAAAAATAATAATATACAAGTGTATACAAATGATCAGACATAGTTTCAAAAATTTTGCTATTGCAAATCAGCAAGAGCGGACCATGGCCTTCGAGGCAGCGGACAAAACTTTACGCCTGCCTCTACAACAACCCTAAACAAAACTTAAAACTTTCCCAAAAAACTATTTTTTCTAATCGGAAAAATTGTATGGTAGGAAAGAATTTCTTACGCCGATTTTTTTTACTACCCAATGGGAAATCTGCCGAAAGGTATGTGCAGTTTTATATACATGGCGAAGGGTATGTATGATTTGGCATATTTAAATATAGCACATTTGTTTGTTTATATAATAATTGTTCAAGAAAACTGAAAACAAGATATCCTACATCTTCCTCTTTCTGCTTCCTAAGAGCCTTACCTTTCGCGCTTATATTTTAATAGATTTTTTTGATAAGGAGGGTGAAGCTCAGACCGAAACGTGATTAATTAAAAAATCAAGTTCACCCTCAATATCGTCATTACATCAAAGATATAATATACCAGCAAAATATATTTTGAGACAACATATCAGGGGTGACAGATGATTTTGATAAGAAATTGGCATATTTGCAATAAATAGTATGCTTTATCGGTAATTAAAAAAAAATCGGCAAAAAACGGTTCATTAGAAATACACATTCCGAATACAATTTTAAAAATATTTTAATTAACAAAAAATAACAAAATAGAAAATTTATTATTTAATAATGCTCGCAATATATTGAATAACCAAAATAAATAAAAAAAAAAAAAACAATTTTTCAAATTAATTGCATTATTGGTCTTATGGTCGTTTAGAGTGAAAATAATCCAATATTCCAACTTATTTTTGTCATTAGAGCCACTTAACAGTTTTATAAAACATCTCATACGGTTTATATTTCGGGAATTTCGTCCATTGGATTTGGAGACAAATTCATACATTTTTTACTTCTTATTATTAAATCTTTTGTTGAAATAAAATACTGCTGCGACAATCCTTAAACGAAAAATTTTTTCTCTTGCTGCACTGTTCGTTTAATTAATTGATACGAGAGCTGCTCTATATATTTCTGGCCTAATAGTGAAAATGCGAATATTTATAATCAAAAATGGTTTTATGGTTCTTCAAAGTATTCTCCAACATGATTTATAGACTTTTGCATGCGCTCAAACCAGTTGTCCACTCTTATTGAGACACCTCTAAAACATGGTTTTTGAACACTTCAGCAGCTTCTTGCTGCGACGAAAATCGTTGACCACGTACTTTTTTCTTGATGTGCGGAAACAAGAAGAAGTCATTAGGTGCCAAGTCAGAGCTATACGGCGGATGTGCCATTAATTCGACGTTTTGGCCGGTCAAAAACGCTCTGGTTTAAGCCGATGTGTGAGAGCTCGCATTGTCATGGTGAACAATGATTCGTCTTCTCTTGTTGGTTTTTCGAATTTCTGCGATGACTTCAGGCACACAAATTGTAGTGTACCACTCACAAGTGACCGTCCTACGTTGCTGAAGCGGAACAGTCGCCACATGACCAGTTTTGCCGAAGAAACAGGCGACCATTTGCTTCGAAGTGCTTCTTCCACGAAAACAACTTTCGATGGATTTTGCTCGTCTTTGAAGACCCACACGGTCGATTGTTGTTTCGTTTCGGGCTCATACGCATATATCCATGATTCGTCACCTGTGACGATCTTATAAACGTCTTTTGAAGCACCGCAATCGTATTTTTGCAACATTTCTTTGCACAAATCGACACGAGCCTTTTTTTGAGCGACTTTCAAATTGTGCGGGATCCAACGAGAACAAGCCTCTTTTAAGGCCAGGTGTTCATGCAGTATCGAATGTATGCTGGTAGAAGAAATGTCCAAGGATGTCTCTATCTCTCGGTATGTCGCATGTCGATCTTGCATTATGAGTTCACGCACGGCATCAATGTTCTCTGGCACAACAGCCGTTTTTGGACGACCTTCACGGAATTCGTCTTTGAGCGAGCTTCGGCCACGATTAAATTCATTATACCAATTTTCCACAGTGCTAGAGGATGGTGCTTCATCGCCATACAAAGATTTAAGTTCATCAATGCACTCTTGACGTGATAATCCACGCCGAAAGTTGTGAAAAATGATGGCACGAAAATGTTCACGAGTTAATTCAATTTTTTTCTATATTAATTTTTTCAAGTCACTGTAAACAACACAAATAATGGTTGTACGTCAAAACGTTTTGAGTACGATTATGCTTAAAAATGACAAACTTTCCAATGGAAATGTCAGATTGCACTTGGCAGCACTCAGTGTTGCCAGGCCAGAAATATATACAGCAGCCCTCGTAATAATGATCAGGAGTACATAATTAATTATACTTTTCTCATTTTCTTTCATCAATTTAAAATCAAGGTCATAACGTAGAAAGCTGTGACTAGATACTAAAAATTTATGATAATTTCAGCATTATTTGACGATTATAAACTCAATTTTTAAATTTCTTTTACTTAAATCATTTTCGTAAATTGTTCATTATTGATAATATCATGAAAATCACAATAAACTTATTTAGCTAGAAGAAATGAGCTGTGAAGAAATTAGCTAGCTCATTTTTATACGATTCACCACAAAAAGTGAAAAAAGGTACAACTACGTTTGTCATTCCGTTTGTAATTTCTACAATATCTATTTCCGACCCCATAAAGTGTATATATTCTGTGTTCAAAGCGAATTCGTTTGGGCGATGTCCGTCTGTCCGTCCATGCTAGTGTTTGCAAAGGAAAACTTGTTGTTAACAAAAATTTAAAAGCGTCAATCGATCAGACATAGTGTCGAAAAAGGTGCTATTGGAAATCAGCACGATTGGTTCATATCCTTAGACGCAGTGGTCAAAACACCTCATTTTCCATATTATTTGAACCAATAAATTAACTCCAATCAAAAAAACAAAAACATGGGGCGATAAAGAATTAAAAAATAAGAAAAAACATCAAGTGAAAAAATTGGTGCTCCCCGATATTTTCCGAGTTACGGGCCTCTGAAATTTAAAATTTTTTTTAATATCAATATTAGTATCATTTAAAAGCTTTTGTTGAGATTTTTAAGGAATTACTAAAATTTAAAAAAAAATTCTTAACCCATTAAGAGCCGATGACATTTTTATGTAAAATTGTGTATATGTAGTACTTATTTTTTTATTTTTAATTCTCTGTCACCCCAATATTTGCTTTTTTAATTGGAGTTGATTCACTAAACTGGATTTACATAGATGGTGAAAGGAATTCAAGATTCGGAATAGCCGAAAAAACACACTTTCTTTAAATTTTAATGATAACGCTAGTATGTATATATAAATTATGTTGAGTTGAGCGCATATATATAAAGCAAATGATTAATTTTAAAGCAGATGCGTCTGGAAAATCAAAATACTTTTAAATGAATTCAGAAATGATTAATGTTTGTGTGTAAGATAAACTTACAGTGAAGTAAAGAAATGTCAAGCAATATTAGGACTATAAAAAAATTCTTACAATTGTGCTTCAGCATATTATTCGGTTGATTATGCAGACATTTATCATATTTACATATCGATCCACTGAATCATTTCATTTATAGAATTTTAGTCAAAATGTTAAAATATGTATCTAGATTTTTCTTGGCTATAAATGTGTTGTATCCATCAAGTCGAACGTTGTGATTCATTTGATAATTGATAAAGCAGTGCATGAGCCTAACATTTCCGTTTTGTTCTTTAAAGCGTCAAAATTCTTCTAAAAATGTGAATTAGATAATATTGTTTTATTAAAATATTTCTAAGCCTTATTATTCTCATCCTTGCAATACGCCCTGTATAACTCTGTTATAAAGAAGTTGCAACTCTTTAAAAAGCAGTTACCCACTTTTCAAATTTTTTATTTTTCTCTCCTTGTCGTACTTTGAGAATATGAGCATTCTAGAAGCTAACTTACACTGTGTTTTTACCTGTTTGATAGCATATTTTGTTATAGTTATATTTTCTTTTATTAAGGAATAGCTACGGTATCTACCATACTCCAAACATAGAAATTAAATGGGCTATTGCTCAAGTAAATACTATCCAGAGAAAATAAATTCAACATAAGAATTCATTTGTATATTTCTTTCTTAAAAACCAAATATTTAATAAAAGTTTTAATTCTTAATTTAAGTGTTAATTTATAAGAATATATGAAGCTCTTTTTTAATTCTGCAATATATATTTTCTCAGTACTGTTGCTAAACTAAGAATATTAATATATGATTGTGGAAATTAATCTGCCTCATATGAGCAAACAAAACAAACATGTCTGTCACAAAAACAATGTTTTGACAAATTGGTAAACCAAAATGTCTTTTAAACAAGTATATAAATAATTATAAAGCTAAAGGCGAAATGTTGAACATAGGGATCGTTTTAATAAATTTCTTTATTTTCAAAACAATATTTTTTAAATGAAATAAAAATAGTTAAAGTTAAAATGTCATTAAAATAAAATATACTGAATGATTTTTCTTCTAGACATATAAAATGTTAATTCATCTATTGTTAAGATGTAAAAACGCATTATTTAATTAATTACAAATACAAGATTATGTTACAAATTGGTCCCGTTTTAAAAGCAGTTAATTATCTTAAAAATTAAAGGGTGTCCCTATAAAACATACACATTTTTTACGTGTATTATGAATAATAGAGGACACTTCTGTAAAATTTAAAATGACTGCGTATTACTATAGCTCCTAAAAACAAAAAATTATGCAAAAATAAATCTAAAAATTAATGGGTGCCCCCATAATTGATGTAAATTTACTTATATGGGCCTTTTTTTTAACCGTTATAGACAAACGCTTGCAAATTGGACAGAATGTCGATTGCTATGGCCGTTATAAATTTAAGGTTATAAATTAAAGGGTGCGCCAATATATCATTAAATTTGATGTATATGGCCATACTTTTGAACAGTTGTAGACAGACGCTTGTCATTTATAACGAACCTGTATTGATAAGTCCGCTATAACAACAAGTATAAAATTTGGATTTGGAAGTTAAAGGGTGTTCCAATAGTTAATGTAATTTTGTGAATGTGGCCAAACTTTTGAACCGTTACAGACAGACAGCTGAAATTTACAAGGGACATGTTTTGCTAGGTCCGCTTATAACTTGAATTTAGAAATTAAAGTTTGTTCCCAAAATTAATGTTATTTCTTCTATTATGCAGTATTTTTTGAACCATTGAGTACAAACACCTTAATTTTACACAGAATCTTCTTTAGTTAATTTGGTATAATAAGAAGTATAAAAATGTTATATTATAAATTAAATAGTTGATATAAATTGATGTATATGGGCAAACTGTTGAACCGTTACAGACAGACGGTTGAAATTTATACAGAACCTGATTGCTAAATCTACTACAATAGCAAGTGTAATATTTGAATTTGGAAATAAAAGAGTGACCCTATAGTTGCTGCATTTTGATGTATATTGAAAAACTATTAAACAGTTGAACAAGTATAAAGTTTGGATATTTAACTGTGTCCCAATAGTTAATGTAACCTAATTTATGTGGCCATACACTTGAGCTGTTATAGGCAGATAGATGAAATCTGTTTTGAAGTCGGTTTTTTTCGCAAGAATTGTTTTAAAAATTTTTGAAAGATGAATAAAAAAATTAAAAGGAGCATCACTGTGTACAATTAAGAATATGATAGTGCACTCAATCTTGGCATCGGTCGAAATTCGAATTCTGCTTTAAACTTATATCTATTTCTGAAGTCGTCTAATGGCGAACAAATTAGTACAATGTGGTCATATTTGACATTTTGTTTCGAAGTAATTTAATAAACTAAATTATTTTACCTTAATAATTGATTTATTATTAATTTTCATAAAAAAACTTTGTGCAACAATAACCAAGAGTAATTCTATTTTGCTTTCTCCACTGTACACGGCTGACTTTTTTTCGTCTCTTGCGCATTCGTTATGTTCGGCGATATTTATCATCCTTTCCAGACGTTTTCCTATCATAATATGTTGAAACTAGTAGCTTTCATTTTTAAAATATAAAATAAATTTAAAATGATAGTTTTATTAGTTACAGGTCGGACGGGTATTGGATGTGACTACTTTTTAAGATTTTGTCCATAAAAATCACATATTGACGTTTAACGATTTTGTTTTAAAGGTTTTCACATCTTAGCCAATATTTGGTTTCATTCATATTATGAAGATTTAAGTTTATTTTAAAAGATTTTTTAATCAAAATAAGATTTGAAAATCTTTTTCCCAAAATTAAGATTTTTTATTTGCTACACACCTAATATTGCAACTTGTTGTTAAAATTTATTAAACACATTTACCTACTCTAAAATAAAAAATTTTACACTGCCGTTAATGGATAAATATGAAAAATGATGACATATACCTCGGTACATTTGTTAAAACTACAATTTCTGATACAAAGCTTAAAGCTACTGAAATAATTGAATTCATTGTTCTTCTTACATTGAATTCTGTAAACAAATAACAAAGAACGATTTGACTTTTAAAACGCAACCTTAAAAAAAAGCTTTATATTGAGTCGCAATCGTTAGTAACAACAAAGTTTCTTCGCTTGCAGGTCAAATAAAACTTTTTCCGAATGTAATTGAAGACAGTGAGATACAAAATTTAGTTGACTTATCTGGGGAATTCCGACTTAATATTTGAAAAATTTATAGAGCGACAAGTGATTTAATGTTACCAACTCTATCAAAGTTTGATATGTTCATCTGCAAACATTGAATTGATATTTTCAAAACCAAACTTATATGAACCGAATTACAAAAATAGATTAGCCAAAGAATTATATGGTATTTAATTTATAGTCAAGATTATCTGTTAGTTTACAGATAATGTACTACAGGTTATCCGGCGGGAAGGTATATTGCTTTGTTTTGCCGCCATTTTGGTAAAAATTAGACTTGACAGTTCATATTTAGTATTTCTGAAGTATACACGTGGCAAATTTTTTCTCATAATAAATAAACCAAAGTGATTCAATCGTTAAAACACTTTATCAAAATCAATCATCGATTACTGCGATGATGAGAAAGTTACATGAAATTTTTGGGAGAAGCAATGTTCCAACAAAACCGACTATTTATCGTGTAGTGAATGATTTCAAAGAAAGAGGGTTTCCCGGTGATATGCCCAAGCATGAACTAGAACTTACATTACAACATTACTGCTACTCAATAATGTATTCAAAACAATCCATCAACCAAAAAGTTAGACGCACAATTGAACAAGGATTTGCATTTGTTTGCATTAGGGATTCAGTTGACACAAGAGCTTCTTCCACAAAACCATAATGCAGCCGAATTTATAACGACAGGATGTTACAGCTCCCCAATGACAACCCAGATTTTCATGAAAATATCATAATGAGTGACGAGCCACACTTTAATTTGGATGAATATGTTTATAACCAGAAAAGTCTGTTCTGGGTAATGAAAATCTGTCAAATTAGATGTATGCATATTAGTCTCACGTCCATTAAAAGTGACAGTCTGGTATGCAATATGTAAGCAGGAATAACTGCATAGACACAATGATAAAATTAATGAAATACCGCGTAAAAAGTATGAGAGTTTAATAAAAAATGTGCTTTTAAAGGCTCGCGTTTGTGTGGCTAACAGGAGCGGACATTTTTTGAAATTGTATTCCATACATAATTGCCGACAATAAATAAAACATTTATCAATATAAGATCGATTTTCTTTCATTTAATCAAAAAGAATAAACAACGTAGTATACCTTTCCGGCGGTGCACTGTATAATATACAGTTGGTCTCGATGGCGAATTCATTACTTTCGCCGTAAACACTAAATGTCAAACTCCATATATAAAAAATGTGTATAACTTTTTTATATGGTATTTGACATTTAATGTTTGCGGCGAAAATTTATGAATTCACCATTGCGACGACCTAGTATTATTCTACCATAGTTACAACCAAGGCGAATCAATTATCAGGTGGCAGCGTTAGAGAATTTATTATTTTTTGCTGGTAGAAACGAATGTCAAACTTCATATATAAAAAATAGTACACAGATTTTTTATGAATGGAGTTTGACAGTATTGTTCACGGCAAATATTAATGAATTCGCCTACGCTGCCACCTGATAATTGATTCGCCTTGGTAACAACTATGTTTAAAAATGTTATAAAATATTTTTTTAATAAAATTTTTGATCTTTATGTTTACTTGTTAATTTTTATTTATTTTTGTATGTATATTATTATTATTATTTTTGTATGCATATTTTTGTTTTATTTACTTCCAGTAACTCAATTAAAATAACACGAAAAAAAGAGAAAAATATTGTTTTTTCTAAAATTAAGTTTTCTTCTCGGCAAATGAAGATATTTCTATGAATACTTTTGGCAACATTGCTACACATTATTCATCATTTGGAATGCGCTTTGTCTCAAGCTACGTGAATTGTGCTTCATTTCTTAAAAAATAAAAACATGAAATGTATTATTGCAGTGAACGCATATCTACATCACCATTTCGAAACGGCAATCACAATCTAAAGTTCTTTTTATTCAAATAATGCTTATTTCGTGAATTGTAACACTTAGCTCACGTCCGATTTGCCAGATAGATAGTTTTATCCTTTCGCAAAACGCTTGAACAACGCTTGGAAATATTGCGACATTACTTTGAAAATCATGGTAATATTGCAGAATGTGTGCGAAAATTGCGTGTCGATTTTGGAAAAAGAGAAGCTCCGTCAGTTTTGCATGTTCATTATCTTTTGAAAAAAGTGAAAGAAACTGGCATCGTCATTGAAAAACTAAAGCGTGAAAAGCCAAAAACAGTGCGTACACCTAAGAATATTGCTGCTGTGGCAGAAAGTGTGCGTGAAGCGCCATCAACATCAATTCAGCGTCGTTCTCAACAATTGAACATTTCGGAGATCATTGAGACGAATTTTACATAAAGTCCTTGGTATGACGCCATACAAAGTCCAATTGGTTCAGAAGTTGCAGCCAACTGACCATTCAATTTGTTTTTAATAGCTTTGTATACAAATATATATTTCGTATACAAATTTTATAGTCCTATATCTCAAGCCAAATTGATTAAATGAGAATTAGATAAAATCAACAAAGCAAACAAAGAACCAAAAAAATTAAAAAAAACTTTTGGACAAAAACACAAACTATGGAATCGGATGTTATCCGAAATCTTAAAATAATACTAAAAAGAGAAATAAGTTTAAAGGATATTAATTTTTTTTAACAAATCAAGAATATTGATTTGGCGATAGGTCTTGTATATTCGTATTTTTTAATTTATTTAGAAAGAAAAGTTATTTGCAAATATTTGTGGTAAATCTTAAATAAAGCAGGAGAAATAAAACACCATCAGAAATGTAATGCAGCATTTAATGGGTAATGGGTTAATGGGTAGCTTTATTGACCATAAGCAAATTTTTTTTATATCAAACTGAAACAAATTTAAATGAATTATGGGCAAAATTTTTTATACTTATATTTATTTATAATTAGCTTTAAAACGATCTTCGCAAAAGTCTAAAAGGTTTAATTAATTAATAAATATCTCAATCATAACTCTTAGTATCTCAGACTATTTTTACACCCTTCACCACAGGTAGAAATGGATATTTTTAAGTTTGTCATTCCTTTCATAGCTTCTACAATTTCTGACCGCAAAACGTATACTAATTTCGATTAATTGTGCATAGCGAAGTCCACTGAGCAATATCCGTCTGTCCGACAGTGTTTCGGTTGAAACAACTTTGCCAAGATACTAGATGAGCTAAAGGAAATTTAAATACGCCAGTCAATCAGGCATAGTCTCAAATCTTTATCTTTTGAAAATCAGCAAGTTTGGATCATGTCCTTTAAGGCAGCAGGCAAAATATCACGACTGCCTTTAATTTATCCATATCTTTTCTTAAACTTTTATTTGTACTCCTGCAAGTGGTTGTTGTTTATATTGAAAAGTTTTTCAGCTTCCACCCGATACAGCAACGTTTTCATTTACTAAGTTGGGACAACAACCCTAAGCAAAGTTTGCAATTTTCGAAAAAAAAAACTTTTTTTAAAGAAAAAAAGGTAATGGTAGGAAATAATATTCATGCTGACTTTTAACTAAGCTATTCAATAAATAATCTCCATAATGATGCATGTGGTTATACACACATGGTGAAGGGTATATGCGATTCAACATAGCCGAATATAGCAATCTTACTTATTTTAAAAGGGGTTGCCTTAACAAGCACCTATAGAAGTAGATTAAGTTTTTAGAATAAATTATTTTCATTATGTAGTACTTTATTCCCGTTCGAAGGCATTTAGGGTGCATAACTTTGGTGTATAATATTGTTCGTATTTTTTGTCCAAAAAAAGTAGCAAGTATTTGCACAGCCTTGTGGTTTCCTATAACCAAACTTGAGTAAGTTGTATATCGTATATACGGCAGACAAGATTTTTATTTTTCTTCCATAGAAAATAATAGTGTAAATGTAACCATTTATAACTTGGAAAGTTATTGACTGATTATTTGATTTTAAATTTTATTCAACAAAAATGTGGAAAAGAAATTTGTAGAAATTTTCATAGTTTATAAATTTTAAGGATAAGCCACAAAAGTTCAGGGTTATTATTAAAAAATTCGTTTTCCTTGAAGATACATATTCGTGATTTTTATTCTATTAAATGCATTAGTTAAATTAAGTAAGTAAAATATATTCAATATTTTCTTATATTTCAGCTTACAAAATAACTAGTTTATTGCATAAACTAAAATTGTTTGCTAGCAATTTTTGTAATAAAAATATTAACTACTTTCTAATAAACGTAAACGAGAAAAAATAACAAGGATAAAAAGCACTCCTTAGGCTACATACAGAGAAAAGAAGATTATAAAAGCAATTGAATACTAAGTTGGAAAAATATGTACTGATATTACTTTTTATAAAAGAATTTTTTTTTAATTCTGAAATGAAACTTACAAAATGTTAGAAATTTGTTATTTCAAATAACAATAGAAAATCTCGGCAATAAAAATAAAAATGTTAAACCAATAAATTGCCTTATTTTATTTAAAGGAAATCTTTAGATGTTTTTACTTCATAGAAACTGTATTTGTAAGTTAGCGATATCGTTTGCTTAATATAAAACTCACTCATAATCTACCATCTGAAGGAGTTTTATATATGTATTTTTTTCATCGATACGCTGCATAAGATTCAATAAATTTGCAAAAATGGTGCAATTTAACTAACGATTATTATTGTCAGTATCTATTAATTGTCATTTTGTGTAAATCGAGTTGTAAAATTTAAGCAAATTCTTTAACAAAATTTTTCTGCTTCCATCATATAATTATAAAGTAGTATTTTTTCCTACTCCATATATATTGTAAGATATTAAATATATTAGTTTAAAAAATATTAAAGAAACGTGGGGAGAAAAATTTTAGTTTTCATGTTTTTGTTTTTTTTTTAACATTTATTGCTCTACAAATTAAAATATTTGTTTTAATTAGTGGTGCCCAACGAATGGTTTGCTTACTGCATCATGACTCATATTATACTTTACTATCTTTATTACTTTTTTAGATTTCTGCTAGCTAAGCTATCTGAACGTTTCTTAGCAATATATAGGAATTCTTAAGCTATCTGAACTTAAAGCAAAATTTATTTATCAAAATCTAGTTAAATTTCTTAGTTCTGTTGAAGTTTACTCTACTTGCTCTTCGAACGAAGTGCGTCCGTATAATAATAGTAACGCTCAGTGAAGTGGAGGTGTTCTTCTCTCATAGATAAGAAAAATAAGTAAAAAGAGGACAGCAAACTAAAAAAAACCCAGCATAAAGATAGAAAGAAAAGTAACATTAAAGACTTAAGGAGATTATCTAGGGGATTACCTAACATATCGTAAAGAATACCAGCTTCCTTGAGCGTCAACAAATCTACATGAGACGGACACCATGACAATTTCAATGTGTCTAGATTTTGCGACAGAGAGAAGCATTCCCTCACCAAGTAGTTCGCTGTATATATTACGAACAAAACAAAATTCATCGCCGTTTCCACCACATATATCTACGTAATTTTCTGCGAAAGTCGTCACTTGGTCGTAAATAGGGCCTACTCTAAGATAAAACCAGTCTCTCCCATTTGCTAAGCATCACCATTTAATGAGAAGAAATTCCAAACCAAACCGAATGGATAATATCGACACACATTAGACAAAATCCCTACGTTCAAGTGCTCCCTAATATGCAGGGTAAATTCTCTTGCCTCCTTCAGAAATATCGTCTATATGGAAAAAGCTCTTAAAATTCTTATGGAAGGTGGCGCCTAAATATTTTGGCCTGTTCGATGTCCCAATCAGTTTTCGTTCGGTAGTCAAACAAGGTGTCGAAGGTCTACAATAAAAGTAAATATATTTTCATCTTATCTTGAAATCACATCATTTGAAATTTATTAGCCAGGCCTTGTTTTCTTAAATATATATAGAAAAAGTATTAATTTCCATCGTTTTAATATGATTTTGTGTAATAGTACTAGAAAATAAAAAAATTATTGAACAAAAGCCTGATTTTAAGTTTTTTAAATTATTTATTTCACGTAAATTTTTGCTGACTCTGGTTTTTAGCTGGGATTGCTCTTATAACAATAAAATTTGTGTTTTTATATTGTAGTAGGAAATATTCATATGACTTCGTTTGTTAAAGTTATTGCCAACCATTAATACAAAAGTTTTTTTTTTTAAATAAAACAAAAACGGTTTTGGATATTAATGAAATTCGATGCCTTTATGTATGAAACTCGATTTCTTTTGCATGATCACCACGAGCACCTAATTTTTGACGGTTTTCAAGCATAAATCGGCCGATACTGCAGCAATTTCACGTTCGATATTTGTACGAAGTGTATCAGTCGTCGGTAGATTGTTGGCATAGAGCAAAACTTGACGTAGCCCCGCAGTAAATAGTCTAATGGCGTCAACTAGCACGACCGAGGGAGCCAAAGGACTGGACCATTTCGTGAGATAACACTTTCTCCAAACTTGGTTTCGAATAAATTGAATGTGACATTTGCTGTGTGACTTGTGGCGCCGTGCTGTTGAAACAACATATCTTCCAAGTCTGTGTCATTCAATTGTGGCCAAAAATATTCGATTATCATTGAACGGTAGCGATTCCCATTTACAGTAGCGTGCCGGTCTTGATCATCACGGAAGAAGTACTGCCCCATACGCCGCCAGCCCATAAACCACACCAAACCGTAATTTTTTCGGAATGCAATGATGACTCATGGAGTACGTGTGGATTGCTGTACGATCAATAACGCATATTTTGTTTATTGACGAAGCCATTCAGCTAGAATTGAGCCTCATCGCTGAAGATGATTTTTCGATGAAGATCTGTAAATTTCCGATAGTAAATTTTAAGAATTTTGTTGGCTCGTATATCTTTCCATCATGAAATTGCAAACCTTACCTAAGAGAAATGTCAAAAGAGCGGAAAGAAATATGATGTCGTTTGTTGTCCCTGTCGCTCTACTTTTGTAGCGTCCCTGTTGAAAAACCCTATAAATAGAAGATTACATACCCCCTAAAAGAAAACTTTTTTGCAGTTTATATTGCAGACCATTTTTAGGTGGAGATCCGTACTACGCATTAAAATATTCGTACTTAGAAAAAGTCCCTTCAGCAGTTTATGCTCTCACTTCGTATCGATCCTCCTTTTCATCAATAAACAATGAATGACTGGCATTTAAAGCGAGAAAAGTATAAGTAAAACAAAAATAGCTTATTTTAACGTTCTCAATTTAATTTACAAGTTTTTCTTCTTAGGTTTATCTTTAACCAAACAGATGCTACAAAATAATTAAACACATAATATTGCCCCCTCTCAATATAATAATAATATTTCAGAACTATCTCACCCTCTGTGTATATTTCGTAACTTTCGACAAAAAATAATAAAAATAATACTACTGCAGAAAAAAAGTTTTGTATTTTGTTTTTACTTTCACTTTTCACAACTGCTAAAATACGTGCACAGCATTTAAATTTTAGCTAGTTTTTAAAGTATTAAATCTCTTGCGACTAATTTGTGGTGTATAATATATTTTGCAAAAAATTTCAGTATAAAAATAAAAAGTAAAATACCTGCAGGTATTGCACTAAATGTTGCATTTTATATTTTTATAAAATTTCATACTTCCACCAATATTTTTTTGGTGTTTTAGAGCGTTTCCGATATGAAAGTATTGATATTGAATGGCTCACATATACCATTACTCATGGAATAAACAATCACTTATATTAGAGATGTCCAAAAATAAAAATGTAGTTGTATTGATAAGAACAATGATGTAGCTTGGGTAGAAAAGTTAAGTAATTCAATAGAAAAAGTGTCTTAAATAAAATTTAAGCATATTGTGTAGATAACAAAAATTTCAAAGTTTCTGTACAGTGGAAATGCAAAAAAAAAACTTGTAATTACACATATTTTTGACTCCTCTAAGAAAAGAAAGTTATAAAGGATGTTAAATTATAAAAATGAAAGTACAAAAAGGCATTGGAAAAATATTTGCAGAAGAGAAAAGGTTTAAAAATTAATTTTTAAAAAAATTAAATTATGGTCCAATGCTGAGTTACAAAAATTTTTAGCTGCGAAACTAAATTAAATAATATCACCTTCAGACTTTATATTATCGTTTTTAATTTTCTGACTACTCCTCATTGACTTTACATAACAATCCTATTTAAAATTATAGTACTTATTTATTTATTTTTCAAGAAATTAGGATTGGAACTATTGATATTGTAAATGAATTAATACTGGGCCCAAATCGTCGCATTTGTGATCGAGTGAAGTTTCGTATCGAGTAAAATTACGTGACGTATCGAATAACCGGATTGCGGCATTCGATAGCGTTCGAATCGAAATTTGTTTAAAAATGTAAAAGATTTTTTTGCTTTGTAATAGAAGAAAAACATATGATTCTTATAAAATGTAAACAAAGAAATAAAAAAATAACGTAAATTTGGGACTCATTACATATGTTTTCATTTGGGCTTTCTGGTTTACCAAATGTCTTAATGCCAGAGACGCCTTCAACAGCAGCTTCAATTCCTGCAGCTTGAATAATTTGCTCTTGTGCTGGTGATAAAAGCATTTCTTCGTGCGGTCCACCACCGGTTTTTCTTTTAGATTCCTTGTTAAAAGAAAGTTTCTTTTTAGCATTGTGTTTTTGGTCTGCGAACACCTATAAATTAAAAAATTGGTTGAAGTTTATAATGAGATTACAAAGTGTAATAAAAATAAACACACTTTTCACCAAACCGACACAGTTTCCACAGGTGGGCCGTACGTATTCAATTTGTTTGCAAGTTCGTCCCATAGCCTTTTAGCGACTGTTTTACCTTGTCCACAATTTGGTATTAAATTTTTTGCCAAGATCGGGCGGTCCACCATAAATTGTGCCATGAGCTCTTTTTGTTTGCCATTTATTTTATTTACATTTGTCCTTAACAAAAAGGTAATGATGTCGATATTATTATTCTTGAAAATAAAGTTTAATATGTAAATACTTACATTTCTTGTTATTTTAAAGTAAAACTATTTATTAATTACAATGCAATTTTTATTTTGTTTATAAAAAACATAAGCTTTTAGCCTATCGAATAACATTTCGAGTGAAGGTATTCAATCGACAACTCGTTATCGAATGCCATGATCTCAAATTTGGATGCAATCTATTCGATATCGAGTATGGCGATCCCAAAATGTAAAATTTCGATCAAAGTCATTCGATCACGAATGCGACGATTTGGGCCCTGATTTTGGCTTAAGTTTATTATACCCTTCACCACAAAAAGTGAAAAAATGGTGTATGTAGGTTTGTCATTCCGTGTAATTTTTACAATATCCATTTCCGACCACACAAAGTTTATATATATATTCTGACTTCTTATCAATAGCGAAGCCGATGAAGCGATGTCGGGCCGTCCTTCCTTGTTAGTTTTGAAATCACGAAAAAAAATATATCAATCGATCAGATATGGTATCGAAGGAAGTGTTATTGGAAATCAGCATGATCAATCCATATCCTTTAAGGCAGTAGGCAAAATACCACGCCTACCTCTCATTTTTTCATGTCATATAGAACAATAAAGTAACTCCAATCAAAAAAAAAAGTAAATGTTTGGGGCGATAGAGAATTAGAAAATAAGAAAAAAATTGAAGTGAAAAAATTGTCACTCACCCATATTTTTCGAGTTACGGGGCTCTATAATTTTCAAATTTTTCGAAATATCAATATAGGTGTCATTTTAAAGCTCTTGAAGAGATCTTTAAGAAAATTCCAAAATTTTTTTAAAAATGCTTAACATGTTAGGAACCGATGTCATTTTTGTGTAAAATTATATATATGTTCAGTGTAAATTTTTTTTATTTTTAAATTCTCTGTCACTTGAAATGGCTTGTAATCTTTAATAATGCAGCTTTTCGGTATAGAAAAAATAGTTTGGCACTTTCAAATCTCATACTTTTGCGAACTGCAGCAAACACTGTTGGAA
Organism: Gymnosoma rotundatum; assembly: GCA_916610165.2. Lineage (NCBI taxonomy): Eukaryota > Metazoa > Arthropoda > Insecta > Diptera > Tachinidae > Gymnosoma > Gymnosoma rotundatum. The sequence goes on along the minus strand of OU744336.1, from coordinate 140,523,965 downwards.
GTAGCGATCTCACTAATGTTTTTTTTTAGAGGATCTTAAGAATTAAAGATGTTGTCAGCCTTAAAAACAGTGTGTTTATATACACTTCCCTACAAGTAGTGCAAAGGCAAATTTGAGTTCAACAAAAATTTAAATACGACAATGGTATTGTCGAAAAATATGCTATAAAAAATCAGCAAGATCGGTCTATGTCTTTAGACGCAGTGAGCAAAGCACCACGCCTACCTACCTCCTTCAGCATTGAAATTATTTAAAATTGTATATTAAATTATCATATTCATGTTATGCAAATAAAGCGTTCCATTTGAAATATTTTACAATTCGTTGGATTTTAATTGCAGCAACAACATTTTTTCTTAAACGCTGTGAACGCAATGTCTTAACTATGCTCTTTGTTAAATAAAATTTTTCTTATTTTTATGATTTTTTCGATCGGTCTTTCAACACAGTAGTAGAGGATGGCTTCTCATATAATTTAATATTACCAATAGCAGATAAATATTATGCAGATTTTAAGTTTCCAATTTTGAAAAAAAAATTTACATATTCCGTTTAGACAATCTATACGGACTGGTGCGTCTCAGTGCAGCATAAAAAAATTTATTATATATATAAGCTAGCAGAATGAAATGCTGCACTTTCTGGACCGCTACGACCTTCATCACCATTCTTCGCATCTATCTACCTTAGTTGTGTATTTTTATAAACATCATCTCTTTAACCAACTAACTCTGTAAATAAGAATACGAGAATACTCATAACTCATAACAACATTAATTTGGTTAGACGAAATTTTCACACAAACCAACGTATTTCTTTACTGTTCTCTCTGTATTTCAATCATCGATTGAACACGAATGCAAATTTGTTTTTAATCATTCTTATTTGTTTACTCATAACATTATAGATGCTGTTCCAGTATCATTTTGATTGTTATCATGTAAGCATGAATGCTTGCTGTGCCTTGTGTGCTTATAATTTAATTTTTATAAAATTATTATTTGAACTTTGAATATTATATAAATGAATCGAAATTATTTTGGCTTGTTTTCTTTGGAAAACGTCCGCATACATTTGTTAAAATAAATTTTCTTTCTAAAAAAAAAAAAAGAAAAAAGAGATTTTTAGAAATTAAAAATAAATGAACTTAAGGCAAAATAATTTCGTTTCATTTATATAATATTCAAAGTTCAAATAATAATTTAATAAAAATTAAAATAAAAAATTTTGATACTGCATATATATTATTTTAGATAAAAAGGTCACTGGCCGTTAATGGGTTAAGCAGGTTTGGAAAATTTTAGTATTTCCTTAAAGATCTCTTCAAAAGCTTTAAAATGATATCCATATTAATATTATAAAAAAATTTAAAATTTTCAGAACCCCGTAACTCGATAGATATGGATGACAGCCATTTTTTTCACTCAATGTTTTTTTTCTTATTTCTTAATTCTTTAACGCCTTGTATATTTATTATTATTTTTTTTTATTTGAGTTACTTTATCGTTCCAAATGACATAAAAATATTAGAGGTAGGCGCGTTGTTTTGTCTACTGCCTCGAAGGTCATGGACAGATCTTGCTGCTTTCCAATAGCACTATATCTGATCGACTGCCACATTTATTTTTTCTGTGAAATCAACACTAACACAGACAGGCAGACGGACATCGCACAATCGACTTCGCTATGCATAAGAAGTCAGCATATACATATATACTTTATGGGGTCGGAAATAGTTATTGTACATTTTGATTTTGCACATAAAAAATTTTTGACAGGAAAGAAAATTTTATGCGGATTTTTTTTAAACTATCCCAACAAAAAAACAAACACTTTCTCTTGTTTTGCAATATGATAACGAATCATTCCAAAAAATATAAATGCACACTACGCATTTATAGTTGTTTGCCCCAAAATAGATTTCATGAAGAATTTTTCTAGTAGCGACTTAAACAAAATAGCTTTAAAATTGCTAACGCCTTCAAAAGATTTAAAATATTTAAGGTGCAAAAATTCGCATGTATCCTTTATACTAGTTACCTAGTCTAAAAAAATCAATGTTATATTTAACACATTTCGAATACAATTTAAAGTAGCTTTAAGCAAAAATTCAACATACTGCCTGATATATGTATATAATTGAAAAGAGAAAAAATTTTACAAAAACTGAAAATGCTTATAACATTTGTTTATGGGATTATTGAATTTAGCAATTCAATTAGAATTAAACATACCCCAAAGCAATTTGTTCTTAAATGTAATTATTGTTACAAATTTAGTTTTTAAAATCTATTTAATATTTAAATAATAAATATAAAATAATATAATTTATTTTAAATGTATCTATATTACTGATAATGTTATTTTATTAATGGTTTAATTTAGCAATATATCATTTACGTTGCGAAAACAAATAGATTTACATTTTTAAAACTTAAAAAAAATTTACTATAAATTTTGTATGCGTCATTTTTATCTGAGATTAAGCTGGCTTGTGTGCATAAAGTCAGTTTTGTTATATATTGTTTTTTCGTATATTAAAGTCAATGTGGGAACGTTTCAGTAACTTGAATAAAATTCAGTTGGACGCCATAGTATTTATAACTTAAAATATAGCAAAAATATTTATTTAATTTGCATTAAAATATCCGTTTGATAAAAAACTACGGATATTTTGTATTTAACTTTCTGTTTGAATAAGGAAATTTTGTTTTTGGCTTACAATCTTGCCTAGTAGTTAGGCCGGTGAGATTGAAAATTAATTTAATTCCTTTTTACTTTTATTTCTTACTTTAGGGCTACCTTAAATGAATATAATTTAAATTTAAATACAGAAAACAAGCGCCAAAAACAATTTTTATTTAGAATCGTTACTTTGTATTTTAATAGTTTTCATTTGACCTTTTAATTGATTATATATTTCTATATTTTACACACCAACCACACAAAGAATTTATTTTAAGGCAGACGCAGATGACGTAGCTATGACTTGTAAAAATAATTGTTAACTAGTAGTGCCCACAATTTCGTCTGCGTGCCATTTCTAGTTTTCTTCAAATTCAAGTTTAGAAAAATGGGTGATAAATATTTTCCATTTAAAAAAATAAAATGTGCTGAGAACTGTTTTAGTACCATTTAACTGGGAAAATAGGGTGCTATTTCCTTTGTTTCACCTAGTTTCTCTTCAAAATTACATATTTTTACGAAAAAAAAAGTATTCTTTATTTCAACAAGATTCTAACGGACCTCTTCACAAAAAATTATTCAAATCCATGCAGCAGTTTTTATGTGATGCGGACACATAGGGACAGGCAGACAGGTAGACAAAAATTCGAAAAAGGTGTTCTGTATTCCAGATCGATCACTATTTTTACCAGCATCAAAGTTTTAAAAAAAAATATACCACAAAATCATTTTTTTGGTTTTTTGATATATACCTTTCAGACCGTGATGCATCGATGATGCGGGTGGGTTTCGATCTTAATATTTTTAATTCTGTTTGCTTAATGTGAAATCGACTGGTATGCATCGATTGTTCTGATTGTTTTCAATATTTGCTTCTCACATTTCTCTTCTGTTTAATTTAACGCTACAAGAAGTTTTGTTTGTTACAAAGTAAGCACAACTATGTATTTGTAATCTTTTATATAAATACATAGATTTTCCATCTCAGCCTTGTTTTTTTAAACTGTCAAAACAATTAATCCAAAAGTAAATAACGAAATATTTTCAATTAGGCCAATAAAAACTTTTTCTAACTAACGGAAACTGTAATTTTAGATCACCAGAAAATCGCGACATTTAAGAAAAAACTGATAAATTATCAACAAATAACGTATTTATAAACAAAAAAAGGAGGATGGCTCTCAATATTTGGAACAACTGAATTATAGCCCGGAAATAATCGAAACAATTTTAAATCAGCTTAATAATATAAACGCTATAAAATGGAATAATCTAATGGATACTATATATTTTTGTTACGAAGTTTTTGAATATCAAACTTCGGCTGGAAATAAAAATTTCAAAGAGCTAGTTGAGTTATTCTTGCGATTATTTTGCATCCGTGGTCTATTGCAGAAGTGCAACTAGTTTTCAGTCAACTTAATTTATTGTTTTAGATTGGTACCTTTGTAAAATTTCTGTATTTGAATTGCTTGAAGTACCCCATAGTTGGATACCGTAGCTCCATACTGGTTTTAGTATTGCCATGTAAATTTTGACTTTATTTTCTAAACCAAGCTCTGACTTAACTTCAAGCAACCAATATATTTTCTTAGTTTTGACATTTAGGTATTGCATTTTTGATTTTATGTAATTTTTCCATGTTAACCTTTTGTCGAGGTGCATTCCTAGATATTTGACTGTATCTGATTTCGGTATTGGGGACCCAATCAATAACACAGCTAGACATTCTTTCTTTCTTAGTGTAAATGTTATCTGAGTCGATTTTTCCGTATATTTACGTATTTTCCATTTTGACAACCATTCTTGGAGAGCATCTAGTTCTGCTTGAATAGCAGATGCAGCCTCAAGTGGTGAAAGGCTTGTTGATAAAATGGCAGTGTCATCTGCTTAAGTGGCTAACAAAATATTTCTAAATATATCTAAAGTGAAAACTGTGTATAAAACAGGACCCAGAACACTTCCTTGAGGTACACCTGCATTTATGTAACACATTTTTGACTTTTCATCACTTATTTTGACATAGAACGTTCTTTCTACTAAGTACGACTTTAAAAGCCAATAAAATGGAATTAGTAAAATCCTTTTAAGTTTAAATAGTAATCCTTCATGACAAACTCTATCAACTTTCTCTCTAGTGAGTCGGATATAGGCTTTACTATACGATGGCATTCCTCCGGAGTTCCATGTTTGTGCCGAAATCCAAATTGATGATCTGGAAATATATTAAGATTCTCCAGAATAGGTTGTAACCTGTTTTTAAATAGTCTTTCGAAAATTTTTGAGAAAATTGGCAGAAGGCTTTTAAGTCTGTATGAAGATATTTCGCTTTCCGGTTTATTTTGTTTTGATTCATTATTACTTCTGCATATTTCCACTGGATTGGGAAATGTGAAAGCCTGATTACAGAGTTAAATAGCAGAGTTAGGAATATAATGCATTTTTTTTTTTGCAGACATATAACAACATTAGGCCCAATTTTATCACAACCTGGTGACTTCGTGATATTTAGTTTTTTAACTTCCTTTTGGACTTCAGAAGGTGTAAAACACTTGATTGGAAAGTCCATTGCGCATCCAAACATTTATAAATTTGATCTTCCTCAGAAGATGGTGTTGGAGATGGATTAAATGTTTCTTCTAGATACCTTGAAAATGCACCGACTTTTTCTTTACTGTTTCTACACCAACCACCATTCTGATCTTTTATTGGCATATTTCTTGAAATTGGTTTCTTTAAATACTTTGAAGCATTCTATAAACTATGTGCACTTTTGTTTGTAATTCCCAAATTTCTTAAGTAATGCGAGACCTCTTCATTTTTTATTTCGGCAATGCGTATTTTTCACTGTTTTGTTGCAAAATTGTAGTTTGGTTTGTCCTCTACGTTCCGACATCGTTGCCAAATTCTTATAAGCCTTCTTTTGTTCCTAATTAGTTCTCTTTTTTCTGCAGAAATAGCGAACATATTTCTCTAGGATTGTGTCTGTGGAGTAGACAAAAAGGCGGCTTCATGAATAAGATTATTAAAAGATTCCACACAACCTTCTAGTTTATCAGATGTTTGAATACTAGCATTAAGCTGTACTTTATCATCCAATGTATGTTAGTTTAAACAAAGTTTTTTTACATTATTGATGTGTTTTATTTAAGGTTAAAATAAATTTTTGTTTTTCCTGATGATGGCACATAAAAGAGCATCTAAATATCGAAAATAAAAATGAACAAGTAAGAGTTATATATTTGGCTATGCCAAATCTTATATACCCTTCACTATCTGTGTGAATCTAGTTTAGAGAAGTAAATCCAACCAAAAAGCAAATATTGGGGAGACAGAGAATTAAAAAATAAAAAAATAAATACTACATATACACTTAATGGTCGACCGCTTATCAAAATTGTAAAATATTTGTCGAAGCGTTTTAAAATTTGGTATGGACCGTCGTACGGATGCGTAAGCGAAGGCCGTATCGAGTCGTTGCCGACAAAGGAGTGCGATGAATTTTTTAGGTTTTTCGAAATGAATGTACGGGGTGTAGCATAGTGGGCTGTATCGGTTGGCTTAAGCTTCTGCATTACTGATCGAAAATCGGTGATAAACTCGCTGGCAGAGTCGGACATATTAGCTCGGTGAAAAAATTCTCCAGGAATTTTTAAAGTGGAGCCGTAAACCAACTCAGCTGGCGATGCTTTTAAATCTGGCTTGAAAGCAACCCGTAGTCCAAGCAAAATAGTTGTTAGATGGTGCACCCATCATGCTGGATTATGAAATAAAATGGCTGCCTTAAATATGCGGTGCCACCTCTCAATGATGCCGTTGGACTGCGGATGATAGAGTGTAGTACGAAGATGTGTTGCACCAATTGCACTTGCCAATTCGGTGAAAACTGCAGATTCAAATTGGCGGCCACGATCGAAAGTTATCCGAGCTGGGACACCAAACCTCGAAATCCACTGAGCTAGGAGAGCTTTAACGACTGCATCAGTTGACATATCCAGATTCGAAACTGCCTCCGGCCAACGAGTCAAACGGTCAATAATTGTTAAGCAATATCGTTGTCCTTCACATAACGGGAACGGACCGACGATGTCTATGTTAATGTGAGCGAAGCGTTCTTTCGTCGGCTCATATTTTGCGGGAGCTGAACGAGTATGTTGCTGAACTTTCGAGCGCTGGCATTGTAAGCAATTTCGTACGAAAACAGCAGCATCTTTCCGAATCCCAGGCCAACAAAATCGGCTAGTGACGAATTTGGTTGTGGCCCGAACACCTGGATGAGACAAATCGTGGATTTTTGCTAAAATTTGTTGCTGGAACTCCTTCGGGATGCAAGGGCGAACTCGTGATGTTGCTGTGTCACAGATACGCTCATCGTTGCAACCTAGGATTAGAAAATATTTCAATTTCAGAGAATTTGATGTAGTGGCCTCGTTAATCATCTTTTGAAGCTCGTCGTCTATTAGTTGAGCCGCTGCAATACGAGAGTAATCTACGGTTTGACTTATTGAGTCGATGCGCGACAGCGCGTCGGCAGTGACGTTTGCTAAACCAGGCGTGTGGCGAATATCTGTCGTGAACTGACTGATAAAATCGAGCTGAAGAATTCTGCGGCGCGAGGCTTTTTTAAGTTTTTGTTGAAAAGCAAAAATAAGCGGTCGGTGATCGGTAACTATGTAACACCGCCGTCCTTCTGTCATGTAACGGAAATGACACACGGCCTGATACATTGCTGCTAGCTCCCGATCGTACGTTGAATATTTTTGTTGAGTACTCGTAAACTTTTTAGAATAAAATGCTAAAGGTTGGAAATTTGCATTAATTTTTTGACGTAAGGCCGCCCCCACCGCTATATCAGAAGCATCAACATATAACGCCAGCTCGGCGTCAGAAGCAGGATGCACTAAGAGAGCAGCGTTGGCCAGTTCGCTTTTATAGCGGTCGAAAGCAGCTTCTGTAGACCAATCCTATTTCAGCGGGCTGCGGCTTTTTTTTTTATTGCCGATGATAAGTTGTTGCCCGAGAAATTTTATTTCGCTTTTCTCAAATCCGCATTTGTTTACATTTATTGTGAGATCATTGTCTCGAAGACGACGAAAAACTGCAATTAGATCCTGACGATGCTGTTCGGCTCAAGCTGATGCGACGCAAATATCGTCGATGTAGGGAAAAACGAAATCAAGGCCTCGCAACACCTCGTTTATTAAAACGAAAGTCATGAACTTAAACTCGTAGAGGCCGAATGGGGTACTAATTGCCGTTTTCGGGACGTCATCGGGAAATATCGGTACCTGGTGGAAGGCTTTCTGAAGTTCAATCTTTGAAAAAATTTTCTTATCTCTCAGATTTGTTGTTAAATCCGTCAGGTACGGCAGAGGGTACCGATCTGGTAATGTGCGAGCATTTAGAGCACGGTAGTCTCCGTATGGCCTCCAGGTACCGTCGCCCTTTTTTACCATATGGAGCGGGCTTGACCAATTGCTGTTAGACGGTTGGCAAATACCAGTTTTTATTAAAAAATCAAACTCAGATTTAGTGGCCAAAAGCTTCTCTGGCGAAAGACGTCTCGGTCGGCAAAAAACGGGCTGACCAGTTGTTTCAATTTTGTGCGAAAATAAGATTTTGTAGTTAAACCATACGGCGTGAGCTCGGTAATGTCAGCGAATTGCTCCAAAATGTCGGCAAATGAATTTTTTGTATCGTACGTTTTTATAACGCCTGCTTCGAAATGGGGCTTTCAAATTTTTTGCTTAACTCAATTACAGCTGTACGAAGTTCGCTGATTTCGTTTAGTGCTTGCAACTGAACACGTTGAATTTGGTTCGGTGTCATGGCATCTACAATTGAATCGGCAATTCTTGTGAATTCAGTTGGGGGGCCAGACGAGGCAGCGACCACAGGCTGACGTTTTGCCTAAAGACCTTTTAACGCTGCGTCTCCAAGCGTGTTGCTAGCAACGTGCTTCATTTCGACATACAACTCCCCCAACGGCAGATCTGATAAAAGACGATTGAGGCGACGCTGCTTACTATCAGCAAAGTGATCAATAAGTTTTTGTTTTACGTAGTCGAAGCGGTCTGCTTGTGGCAGCGTTGCAATTACATCAGCCAACTGGGAAATAATATTTGGATCCATAGCTGCTAATATTGTTGCGGTCTTCTGCTTATCGGCGGTTATGCCAGAAGTTGTAAACCAGAAATCCATAGTGGTATATCAAGCCTCGATGTTCGTGCTGGACATTACGGGCACTGGCAACCTGGCATACACGGCGCTGACATTGACAGAAGATGATTGCGAAAGGCCACTATCGTTAGCGGCTGCGTGCCCTGCCTCGTCATGAGACATATTCTTTTTTACCCAATGTTACGCAAAAGGGCTAACAAATTAACCCAGACACGCTGCTCCAAAAAAACAAGATGGCGGAAATCCAAGTAAAATTCCAATGATATGCAATTTTTTGTGAGAAGTTTGCAAAAAGTTTTCTTATGCAAATCGGTTTCAAAGCGGGGTTACCAGTTTTGTAATTTGTATTATTTAACCAATAAAAACAGAATCGATTAGGATTTCAAATATTTATTAAGACAAAACTCAAATTTATTTAAATACAAACTATAGTTGAGTTAAACGATCTTAAACGCGTTGTGTTGTAAAAAGCAATGGAGAGAATTCAGCTTTTTTGCTCGTGTTCTAGTGCTAAACAAAAAAAATTTTTTAGCACCCGGGTAGTTGGTGCGTTGAGTAGCCGGTATCACAACGGTGATGCCACATATATATAGCTCACAATTAGAAGCTCTACAGAGACTACAAAAAAAACTTACCGCTTAGATACTCTACTATATCTTTGTGCAAAGATGTTGCAAACTTATTTTGCCCATAATTAGAGTATAAAAATTCCAACTATTTTTCTTCGCATTGAAATCGTTACATAACATTGGCCATCACAAAATACATTTTTAAAGAAACAAGATATTTTCCTATACAAGCTCAAATTCTAAACTTGAAACCACAGAACAAAAAGTTCAATATATTGCTAGTTTAGAGTTCAATAGCTTACCTTAAAATATTAGAAATATTTACGTGATCTCGAGTTTTAAATCTACCTTAAGAGAATTTCTGACAGGAAATATTTAACTTTTACTAATACAATCTTTATCTGTTTTAAACTTTTTCAATTAAATCAAATATTAAAATAAAAAAAATTGAATTTTAATATAAATTGTACATACGATAATTAAATGACTTGTATATACTTTAATACATTAATTTAATTAAAAAAAAAGCTAAAAGGAACAAGGCAATTTGTGCCAGTGTTGCCAGGAAAAGACTGGAAAAAGTTACTCTTTTCCTTAGAAAAAGTTTCATTTTCTTTTTAATAAAATTTACATTTTGAAAGTGTTGCTTAAATATTAAGTAGTTTAAAGTAATTTATATATAATATAGTAAAATGTTTTATACCATATTTCAGAGAAAATAACAAGGCCACAAATTCATTTACTGAACAAAAACAAAACGAAAATAAAAAAAAAGAAAAACGGATGAAAAAAATTTCATACTGATGATATTCATGAGGATTTAAATTAGGACTCAATACTAGTATTACGGATTGGAAAAGTGTAGGATTTTTTTAATAAATCCGCTTTATCTTTCTTTAAAAGATTGAGGTACGATAGAATTTACTGCACTAATTATTTTGAAAATACAGTTATAAAATAAAAATTTGAGCGTTATTTGCTTAAAACTTCAACATAAAATTACTGAAAAATTTTCTGTAATATAATCCGGAGCTTCTAAATCGAGTTGTTGGTACTAAAGTTGCTAACAATTTGCGAAAATTTGAATAAAATGCTTAGTTTTACGCACTAAATCCAGCTCATATTATTTCAGAGTTGCAAAGAATTGTTGCCAGAAACATTTTGCTGTTACTAAACATGAAGCAAGAAACAGTTCATGACTTTTTGTTTACTTTAAACTAATTTTTTATATGGAATTTTAATATGAAAGGTTAATATGTTAAAAGAGATTGTTACCTATTATCGTGTACCTAAAAAACTATAATAGGTAGTGTGTTAGAATTCTTATTATTTAGCATAACTAAACAATAACCTTGGTCGATTTTTTTTTTTTTTTTTTTTTTTTTTTTTTTAAAGAGAAGTAGCACTTCAGGCATCAATAAATACCTACTTAGTTCGCAACCGTGCTACATTCTTTAGGAAAGGGATAGATGAGAGAGAAGAAAAGTGATGTAAGGAGATAGATATAGCCATTTTATTAATTATTTTACTTCGCCGGCGAATATGCTATGGAGAAGTACCGACGAAGGAGGCTGCATGTTTTTTAATTTTAGATCTGAATATGTATATATACCATTAAACAGAAAAAAACATTTTTATTTTTTGACTTACCGCAAGGATTGAACCCAGGGCAGCTGGTTTGTAGTCAACGTGTTTACCACTTAGACTACGGCAGCCTCAAATTGGAGAAGTGCTTAGCATAAAACTTATGAAAAGGTAATAGAGAGTGGAATTTATCATTTTTAGCGAAAGGACTTCTGAACCAACATAATGATTTTAACAAGTCATGATACTTTTATAATCAATTACTAAGAATTGATTACATTGATTATTGTAGAAAATAATAATGATCGTTAAAACGTATTTTAGGGTATTCTTTTTAAACGTAAAGAACTAGTTTAATTACTGCCTCCTTTTTGAGAACTTATGTAATATACTTTGTAAGTGGGTAACAAAATATGGCAATCCCAAAATTAAGTCATTATATGCAAGTCCCTTTTAAAGTAATATCTAACTTTTTGCTGGGATAAAATGAATGCACATTGTACAAATAAATTTACTTTTGCGAATGAAAATTTTTTTAGTTTGTTGTAAGCAATGCAATTTGTGTGTTTTTACAACTAATATTACTTTAATAAATTGGAGATATTTGGCGATATTCAACAAGCCATTTGGCGAAAAAGCTCGAAAAAACAGGTAATCAGACATTACCATCCAGCTTTAACTTCGTTATAAGGCGCTTAAGCTTTTTTCGATAGCTATCGGCTTCAAAATTATTAACTCCATTTTTAAGGGTTTTGTGTTTTTATTAATTTACTTTAATTGTGCTTGATATTTTTTGATATTTTTTAATTAAGACTAAAAAATTAAATTTATTTCTCCGGAGAAACATAAACATGTGGCCACTTCGCTACTGTTTATGACTGATTAAATGAGAACTTAACCATATCAATAAAACAAAAAGACAGTAAAAAACTCAAAATTTTTGCACAAAAACACAGTAACCGTTGAGTGACTATTTTTATTTTTTCTTTCATTTTTCTACATAACGGGTAAACAATTTTTACAATTTATGGTATTGTTACGAATAATAAAATCTGGCAACCCCTGCAGTTGTTTCCGTATGAGCGTGGTGAATAAGTTAATTCAACTAATGGTGTGTTTATAGAATAACAAAACCACAAGTTAGCCAACAAAAGCTGAGCAGCCTCAATGGCTGCGTTGGTAGAGGTGCGTACTACAAACCAGGGGGTCCGAGTTCGATACCGCATGCGGCGATGCGTGCAACGAAAAAAATAATAATTGTTATAATTCAAATAAAATTAATAAACAGCAGTAGAAACCTCCCGAGAGGTAAGAGACAATTATTGTGTGAAGCCATGGCAGATAATTTAGTGGAGACGTCCAACTTAATATAAGAGCAACAGATAATTGTCAAGAAGCCCTTTATAATAAAAAGTAAGAGCAACAGCGGTTAAGTGTAACAGCATAACAACAGTGTATGGCAGACGTGTGTTGTGGCTACTGGATTAAAGGAGAAGACTGGCTTGGGTAAAGGGAGTAGTAGAGATGTCTGTGGATGGTTAAGGTTACTAAACAAGGCATCGAGTAGTTCATGTCTCGCCGGAGTAACACAGTAGTGTAGCGTGGATGGCTGCGTTTGTGGTAATAACGCATGTTTAGTAAATACGAGACCAAGGGTTCACAAGACCGGTAGGATCGAGAAGTATAGCCAGATAAAGCCATAAAGTTCGAAGACAGAATTTAGCCACAGTGGTATTTGCAATCAAAAGAATCCGTACGTTTGTCTACAAAGGGTAAAACGTAACAGTATAAACACTAGTGGGACGAGCGACAAATTTCGCACAGCACTACGAATTCGTCATTCAGCCAGCTTTCCGTAAAATCAATTAGGACGAACAAATTATTTATAAATTAATTTAAAAAATATATTTTTGTTTACATATGCCACTTGCTAGAGTGACTATGTATAAATTTTTATATGGTTTTTATTTGAAATATTTTTTTATAAATAAATTTTCATTTCTCAGTTTTTGTATTGCCAGTAGAAAAATGTAGAATTATGATGGTAGAGGATAGTTCTTGCTGGTTCAGGTAAGTATTTCGCTGTCAACCAAAACTTAGAATAAATAGCGACTTTGCAGAGAAATAAATGTATCAAAAAAAATTTGTATTTCATTTCATCTAAATAGTAGTTACAATTGAAAACTACTTCGTAGATGCTGGTATCTAAGTTTTACAGTTCCTTTCAGAATTTATCACAATTTATAACGAACTTAAACCCAAGTTGAAAAAATAAAAATAATAATTCATTTAAAAACGTCAGCTCCTGCCGTATTCATAAAGTATTAAAATAGATTAGAATAGAGTCGTATTTTAGGGCAAATTTGTATGGAAATTATGTCATAAAACATATTTTAAAGTTGTTAATTTTTTATGAATATGGCAAAAGTAATAGAACATAATAAAAATAAAAAAGAATTTAAAATTTACATATCTAGATATATTCTGAATTTCATATGCAATTTTCACTTTGTATTTTCCAAATCATTTTTGTTATAAAATATTTTTCTGCAAAAACAATGCCTGAAAAAAAAAAAAGTAAATATTTCGTGGGAAATTCAGAGTTCGTTATTCACATCAAATTTCGTCGACGCATTGATTGTGCTCAGTTTCATATACACAAATGTATTTTATTTTTTCGGCGAATATTTGTAACGAAAAATTCGGCGTTCATCCCAAATTTGTTTTCAGCATTAGAATGTCATTAAAATTAAATATTTTTTTAAACATCAAACTTTAAAAAAAAATTGCAGGATTGTGAAATTGTTGTTAAATTTACTTCCAGTTTTGTAACATTTTACAGCTTTATAGACTTTTTAAAGTACTCTGATATATTTTTTTGTTTTTAATATTTTGTGTTACAATTATTCACTTTTCATTTGTTAACAAACATTAAACTCAAACCTCCAGCTTAGAAAATTTATTGCGTATTTATAACAAACTCTTTGTATTTTCATCAAATCTAACACTAATTGTCGGACACATTTATGCTACGAAATCGTACAAACAAATAAGAAGTTGTATTTTCTTAACAAAAACAAAAAAACAATGTCTCAAATTAAATAAAATATAAATCGTCTTACATATTTCTAAAAACATTGTATTTTCTTGAGTTTTCTGTATTATAAAAAAGAACAACTAAAAAAGACCAGAACAAATGTAACTTACAATTTGAATAACTGGAGCATAAAAAGACATTACATGTACATTTCGTATTAAATGTGTTACAACAATTTCTGATATAAAACAAGAAAATTTACAAAATCCTTTTAACATTTTGGCAACATCAATGACATGATGTTTGGTATTGTTTTTGATTGTATATTTATGTTATAATTCATGAAAATTGCTGTCATGACTGAAGACATAAATCCTTACACATGATGATATCATTATATAGTATACTTTCGTTGTAGCAAAGAACTTGATTGTATAAGTTATAGCTTAAACAAAATTATATTTAAAGGATAGTTTAAATAAACAATCGATCTCGATTATTAAACTTCTTTCGTTTTAATGTATTCTGCACCAACAGTTTGTAACCGACTTCAAAGAAAGAAGGAGGTTATCAATTCGACTGTTTGCTGCTTCCATAACTTATTACTGGATTGATTTTAAAATTTTATCCTTTATTTAAAAGCTGATTATTACAGGTTGGTCCCATTTTAAAAACGCTTCATAATCTTAAAAATTGAAAGGTGTTTCCATACAATATACATGATTTTTACATGTATTATAAACCTTAAAAGGAACCACTTTACAATTAAAAGAAAATTGCGTATTATTGTAGCTCCCAATGGTAAAAACTAATAAAAAAAAAAAACTATTAAGAGTGCTCTATTAGTCTATACCGAATATTATATACCCTTCATTATCTATATAAATCTAGGTTAGGGAAGTAACTCCAATCAATAAAGCAAAACAAATTTGGTACTGCATGTTAAGCATTTTTTAAAAGTTTTAGTATTTCCTTAAGGATCTCTTCAAAACCTTTAAAAGGATACCCATATATACATTTCAAAAAATTTGAAAATTTCGGAGCCCTGTAACTCGCAAAATGTGGGTGAGAGCCAATTTTTTCACATCATGTTTTTTTCTTATTTTAAAATTTTCTATCGCCCCATGGTGTTTTGCCTGCTACCTCGAACGACACGGACTGAGCATGCTGATATAGAGTGGCAAGAGGTGCTGACTCTATATCTGATCGATTGACATATTTATTTAAATTGTAAAATAAAGTTTTCCTAGGCAAACACGGACGAAAGACGAATCTCGCTTAATCGCTATGCATAAGAAGTCAGAATATATATACATTATGGGGTCGGAAATGAATATTGTAGAAATTACACACGGAATGACAAAGTAATATATACGCTTTTTGCACTTTTTGTGGTGAATGGTATAATAAATCTTAAAACTAAAGGGTGTCCCCATAGGCGACGTAAATTTTCCTATATGAGCCTATCTTTTGAACTGTTATAAACAAACGCTTACAATAGGAAAGAATGTCAATTGCTATGATTGTAATAGTAACAAGCATTTATACTTAAAATTATTAATTAAAGGCTGTCCCAATAGTTCATTAATTTGATGTATATGACTATATTTTTGAACAGTTGTAGGCAGACGCTAGAAATTTGTAACAAACCTGCAGCCTTATTCTCTAAACCGCTTAAGCCAAATCTCCATTGCTTAAAATCTGTTTAGCAATTTTTGGCTACGAATGCAATTCTACAACACTTTTTCTTTAAATTTAGCATGGTTTTAAAATTCAATTCGTCGCATATGCAATCTTTTTTCTAATTTTATATTCTCTAATTTAAGTAAGCGCTTTGATATTCCAAAAAAATTCCATTTTTAGCAAGAAATATTTTGTGCTGCTAAAATGCAAATAAAACCAATATGCTTCGTTATTTTATGTTAATTGTGTAAATTTAATTTATTTTACAAAAAATGTAAGAAAAGCCAAACGGGTAAAAAAAAGGACAATAAATATATCCACGCTCATTCAATATTTGAAGGAGGATAGAGAATTTTCACATGACAGGTATGCAACCTTATTTTACTAAAGTCGAATAGAAAAAAAATTTGCTTGAACTTTGATTTTGGTCTTTACTTTATAGCTTGGACAAAAAATTTTAGTTTATTTAAAATCGTTGTGAGAAGTTTCCTGAAGAGCTAGGTAAAAGGTAGCAAAATTGCCATCGAGACGTGCTTTCACCCCCAATAATCAATATCGAGTTCATTTTTGAATTTGTAAATTTCACCGATCAAAAAAACTTATTGAGCAATGGGACGCTTACACGCTAAAATATAACGGCTTGAAAAGAACTCTAAAAATTTTTAAAATTGAAAAAGGACATGGAATTATATGCGGTGAATTGTACATTACTTCTTTAAATTATGAATTAAAAACATGTGTTGGAATTATGTGACTATGATTCCAGCGATTTAATTTTTTATCTTTAGCTTATTATTTAAATTTTTTATTAAATTACATGTCTATGTAAAGTCTGTATGTTACAATAATTCTTGCAAAAACAAAACAGTCTTTAAAACTGATTTTAGCGGTCTATCTATAACGGTCTAAAAATTTGGCAACATGCATCAATTAACTATTGGGATGTTTTTTAATTTCCAAATTTACATTTTATACCTGTTATTATAGCGGACTAAGCAATACAGTTCCTTGTAAATTTAAGTGGTCTCTCTACAACTGTTTAAAAGCTCGGTCATATACATCAAATTTAACTAACTTTTGGGGCACCTTTTTATTTATAATTTTGAAAATGTATACTTGTTAGGTCAATTTGCTTCACATAAAAGGACACCTTCTAATTATTAGATTTATTTTTCTATTAGTTTTTGCTATTGGAACTTTTTAGTACCATAATACGCTTAAAAATATGTATTTTGTGTGGAGACACCTTTTAATTATTAAAATTATAGAGTTTTTAAAACGGGACCAATCTGTAATCAACATTTTAAAAAAGAAAATAAGAAAAATAAGAAAATAATTTCAAAGTCAGTTCAGAAGTTAATGATTTATTCAGGCATAAATAAAAAAGCACTATTTAATCGAACTGACAGCACCCTTCATAGAGTCGGTTAAAAAGAGAAAATTTTAGCGTGCATTTCAAACAATTCATTACTGTTTATTTCAAGAGCAAATTAGCTATGGCCAAAATATAAAATTTCAACTAAGGGATTGAATATGCAAGACACAAATTTGAAAATACAGCTAAAATATTTACCGTAATTTATTTTTAGCATTTTTGCGATCGAGATTTAGATTTCGCAACGAGACTTACAGAATAAGGCTGCTGGATTGCGAACTCCTCTATAAAAATAAGTATAATATTTGGATTTGTAAATTAAAGGGTGTCCCAATAGTTGACAGATGAAAATAACGAAGAACACGTTCAAATATAAAATTCAAATTAATTTTATAGCGGATTTTAAGGTAATTCGACATCTTTTTAAGAGCTTCAACAGCCTGTGTTGCCTAAAACCGAAACATGGACTATTTTATTAAATACATAAGGTTTTACTTGGAACAGAATATTTTATTACGTTGGATACAAAATTGACCACTAGCTTTATTCAATAATTAACGTTAATAAAAATGTCAAAGAAAATAAAAAATGAATATTTTCAAATTTATTGGAATTTTTAAACTGCAATAAATTCGGAGATACAAATTTCCTTGCAAGGACTTTTTGTCTAAAACAATACGAATATGTTTTTAACCCTAGAATATCATTCTTCGTCGAAATGACACGCATGTGTATGTTTTATGCAAATGAAGGAGTGCTGTGAAACTTTATGATTAAATTATATTTAAAAACAACATTTATTTGTTTTATTTCAAAAAAATACATAAGAAACTATTGAAAAAACTAAGCATTGGAAGTTTTCTATAAACAGATCATCCTTTGTATCCTTTTAATAAAGCCGTACTTGATTCGACGAAATATGATGTTTTCGACATAAAAATAAGTATGATATTCTAGGGTTAAGTAAATTTAAAAACAATATCGAAGAAAAAGTATTCGTGGTCTCTCGCAACTTCACTAGCTTTAATTTTCATAAGGGAGATGTGATGTCAAATCTGGCCATGTTTGCTCTAATAACCAGCTTTGAAGTATTTGGTTTGTATGTGTATATTTTTTACAACCACCGTGCTGACCATAAAATATTTTTGTTGTATTGCCAACTTCCTAAAACTCAACAAAACAAATATAAATTATGTAATATTTTCAATATAAAAATTGCGTTCCCTTTTTGCTGTTCTAATAAAATACTGTAATAAAATAATCATGTTCATTTCCACATATTTTTTTTTTTTTTTGCTTATGAAAATATGCTGCTGAAAAAGTTTTTTGTCAAATAAAATTACAAGCACATAAAAGCAAAATATTATTTGTGTGGTATTTTATAACACTTATTTATATTATATTAGATTTTAATCTATGTCGGTTATTCTTCCTCTTGTATATTTTGAAAGCAAGTTTGTGAATTTTTCCTGAAGCAGTAAGAATAATGTAACGACAATAAAAACTGGCAACTTCTTCTATTGGTGACATGTCATAGTGTCCACGGACATAATGTCCATGTTAATTATGTCGCTCTGAAAAACCTTATAATGTTCATGGACATTGTATCGTTTTTAGTATGGACATAGTGTCACTTATGAAAATGTCATAATGTCCACTCTCAAAACAACAACGGCTTCGCTTACCAAAGATTTGCTGCATATCGATGGACGCTCTACGTTCATGGACATTATGTCACTATTTTGTACGACACGTCCATGGTAATTATGTCCTTGATATATTTATAACATTCCTTCCCCTGAAAAACAAAACTTTTGTTGTTGTCGGTGTTTGCGCCGCAGAGAAAAAATAATACCAAAATTAGCTAACACAAGTTGAGCAATCAAGAGAAGGTTGCAAAGTTCAAAAGTTCTGAGCCCAACATCGGACGTGCGTGCAAAGGAAAAATAATAATTATAGTATAAGGGCATTTTATGTGAAACAACACTATAAGCCTTCCGGAGTCTAAATTAGAAAAGAGAAGAACTCTTCTACCCTTCCTTGTAGGAAAGTAGCGAAAAACCTGAAATGTCAGGCAGATGTGGTTAGGTTGGTTAAAAGGAGGATTGGACAAACTTGCTTAAAAGTTGTAAACGAGAAAAAAAGGTGGTTTATGAGTCTGGACACTTTGCCGCAATCACAGCATAGAATGGTCTGGATGGCTGACCAAACTAGTGGCGTGTTTTTACTAAACAAGGCATTAATTATTTCATGTTTCGCCGTAGTAATGCTGTGATGTAATGTGGACGGCCGCTTTTAGAATAGCGGGTGTTTAGTGAGTCAAAGCCACAAAGTATGTAATAGAGAATCAATAATGGACCACAAGTAGAGAAAAGAAAAGTAAAATATAAATTCCTGGTATTTGCAATAAAAATCGTCGTGCGTTTGTCTAAAGAGAAAACGTAAAATTGAGTCAAATTTCTTTTGCAAGGATGTTTGGATGGAAGTTGGTAGTATACGCGTGCAAAATGTCAAATTAACATTCCAACTTCCATACAAAAAACGTCATAAATCATCAGCATATCAATCTCGTTCCATTTTTAAAATTTTTTAATGTGTTTAAATTGTTCATCTTAAAGAAAGCAGGTTGACAGAAAAATAGTGCAAACTTGTATTCTTTTTTTCATAAGAAATAATTTTAATAGTATATTTATTTGTCTACCTGTATAATTAGTATCTCACTCTAGAGTCTGAGCTGGAAGGCAAGAATTTGCTTTTGATATTATTAAGTAAACACCAACTCACTTGTGTGGATTTCGAAATAATCGAATACTGTTTTTATATTTGTTATTGATATAAGTTTATACTCGAAAAATAATTTTTGTAACTAATTTACTTAGTTTGCTTCAGGAAAAAGTTTAAAATTTAGAATGAAAAATAATTTATTTTCATATCATATTTGAAATATTGAATTTACATAAATTGTAGCTTTAAGTCGAATCTAAAAAAAATATTTTTTTTAAGTACATGGAAGTCATTTTATATTTGTATGAAATTGTACATACATATATATTTGACATTTAAAATTAATAAATTAACTTAGCAGAATATGAGCTGAAGCATTTTATTGTAATCCCCCTTTTCTTTCATTTAGGTCTTAGCTCTGGAAAGAGGTATAGATGAGGATCTATTTATGTTTTAGTTTACATTAAAATTGAGATTTTGAGAAATTTTGTTAAAATTGATTTAGCCGCATAAAAATGCCGGCTTCTCCCTTCTCTCCCCTCCTGGACTACTATTTGGAAATATAAATATATTATTTTACCACGAAGAGAAATATCTACCCGTGTTTCAAATTTCATTAAATCCTTTCAATCATTTAGTTGTGATTGATAGACTCACAAACAAACAAACACCCAAGCAAAGAGAATTATAAAAGTAATCAAGTGTGAAATTAATCAATTTTGGCAGAAGGACTTCTCAACTAGGCTACCAAAATAATGCTTCTAAGAAGGCAGGAGACTCTTAAAATCAATCACTGAGAATTAATTACATTGATTATTGCAGGAAATAATGTAATCATTAGTACGTATGTTAAAGTATTCAACTTAAAGAATTTGTTGAAATACTACTTTCTTTTTTTTTGAAATAATGCAATGTGTTTTTTAAGGGACTAACAAAATATGGCAATCACAGAAATAAATCATTATATGGAAGGTACTTTTTAAGCTAATGTCTAATTTTTTGACATATTCAAAAGTCATAAATATACTTGGTTTCTTAGGATAAGAATTTATTTGAAATACAATCGACATAAAAACATTCTTTCATTATAAATCTTTAAATCACTCTGATCGCAGGGAATTTTTAAATAAATTGCCACAAAAAGATTTTTTTTAAACTTTAGAAATAATTGTTTTAATCGCCATGTATTATTATACCCTTCACCACAAAAAGTGGAAATTTCTACAATATCTACCCCATCAAGTATTAATATTCTGAGTTCTTCTGCATAGCGAAGTCGGTTAAGCGACGTCAGTCTGTACTTCCGTGTTCGGGTTGAAACCAACTGTGCCAAGGCACTAGATGAGCTAGAGAAAATCATCATCTATCAGAAATAGTTTCGAAAGTCTTACTACTGCAAAACAGCAACGTCGACCCTGTCCTTCGAGGCAGCGGTTAAAACACCACGCCTGTCTCTGTTTTTTTTTTCACATCATTTGGAAAAAATCCGGTTTAGTGAAGTAACTCCTTTAAAAAAAAAACTGTATAGGGCGAAAGAGAGTTAAAGAATAAAAAGAAAACATTAAAAAATTGACGCTAGCCCATATGTTCCTAGTCATAAACCTCTGAACTTTTTATAGAAAAATGCGATTGTACACCACAGCTTTTGAAAAGATCTTCCATGAAATACCAAAATTATTTAAACCATTAAGAGACGATGACATTTCTATGTGAAATTATATACAGTACTCTTTTTTTTTTTTTTTCTTTTTTTTAATTCTCTGTCACCTCAATATTTGGTTTTGATTGGAGTTATTTCACTAAACTATATTTGCATGTATGGTAAAGGGTGTATAAAATTCGGTATAGCGGAATGCAGCACTCTTATTTGTTTTGTTAAAAGGTTATTTAACAGTATCTAAACTGACTAAATAGAACTTAGTGTGTAGCAAGTCTTTAATATGCAAACACTTATTATTTCAATAAATTTTCTATTCCGACCCCAAAAATTTTCAATAATGAATGTATATAAAGACCCATCATAAAAGAAAGGAAATTGTGTAATATACATATATTGCCATTTCTATAAACAAGTTTTTTATGATATTATTACTCTGTCACTTCCGTGGTCAAAATATTTGCAAACTTATGCTATTGTATTACGTTTTGTAAACAACGGAAGGAAACTAGTTATGGAGAAGAATCAATAAATTTATATGTCATGACATTAACAAAAAAATAATAATGTTTATGATTATTGTGAGTATCCTTAAATGTTGTAAATGTAACAATTATTTTTAATTGCATATATTAATAATTTCAATAGAATTGACTTTTAAACAAATTTCGCACTTCTTTTTCGACAATTTAAAAATTTATTGAAAGTTAGCCAAACGTCATTGAGAAATTTTTATTAACACATGTGACATACAATGTTAAAAATACAAAAAATTAAAACCGACAATTAATTGAAAGATAATAGATATTAAAATATCAATTTTCTCATAATTTTAATTTCTTAAAGTTGATTAGAGTTGTAATGTTCTTCAAATGCTTCTAGTTATTTTAAAATTTTTCAAAACAGAGTGTACACCCTCTTCTTATTTGGCCTACAATAAACACGATAATTAATTTTGGTGAACAAGTAAACGTTTAAAATGAATTTTCATTAAAGAAATTGTTTTCATTGTTTTAAAACGAGCAATAATAATTTTTTATATTTATCACCACAAAAAGTGGAAAAAGGGTATAACTAAGTTTGGCATTCCGTGTGTAATTTCTACAGTATCCATTTCCGAACCCATAATTTATATGTATATATTCTGACTTCTTATGCATAGCGAAGTCGATTGAGCAATGTCCGTCTGTCCGTCCGTATTAGTATTGCCTCGGAAAACTTGATTTCTTTAACAAAAATAATCAATCAATCGATCAGATATTATGGTCGAAAAACACCAAGCCTACATTAAACTTTTGCATGTCATTTGGAACAATAAACGATAGAGAATCAAAAAGAAAAAAAATCAAGTGAGAAAATTGGCCCCGACTTTCCGAGTTGCGGGGCTCTAAAGTTTTCAAGTTTTTTAAAATATCAATATTGGTATAATTTTAAGGCACTTGAAGATATCTTTAAGGAAATACTAAAAATTTTTTAAAATGCCTAACGCATTAAGAGCCGACATCATAATTGTGTAAAATTATATATTATGCAGCACAACATTTTTTTTAATACTCTGGCACCCCAATATTTGCTTCTTTGATAGGAGTTACTTTACTAAACTAGATTTACATAGATGGTTAAGGGTATATGAGATTCGGCATAGCCGAATATGGCACTCTTACTTGTTTTTTTCTGTCCCCTCCTTTCACCAACCGTATTTTGTTTTTTTATTAACAACCTTTTATTAAAATTTTCAAACCTGTTTATTGTTTCACAGATAAAACCTTACTATGCCATTTATTTCTCAATAGGGCAAGACTTTTGGAAATCTTAGGATGGGGTCTTGCGAGTAGGGTTCAACGTATTGCTCGCAAAAACTAGTGCTATCTAGTATTGCATAGACGTATGACATACGAGGGCTGCTCTATACATTTCTGGCCGAATAGTGAAAATGCGAATATTTATAATCAAAAATTGTTTTATTGTTTTTCAAAGTATTCTCCAGCAGGATTTATACACTTTTGCATGCGCTCAAACCAGTTGTCGAAGCACTTTTTCCACTCCGATTGAGACACCTCTAAAACATGGTTTTTGAACACTTCAACAGCATCTTCTGGCGACGAAACTCTTTGACCACGCATTTTTTTCTTAATGTGCGGAAACAAGAAGAAGTCATTAGGTGCCAAGTTAGGGTTATACGGCGGATGACCCATTAATTCGACGTTTTAGCCGGTCAAAAACGCTCTGGTTTGAGCCGATGTGTGAGTGCTCGCATTGTCATGGTGAACAATGATTCGTCTTCTCTTGTTGGTTTTTCGAATTTCTCCGATGACTTCAGGCAAACAAATTGTACCGTACCACTCAGAAGTGACCAACCTACGTTGCTCAAGCGGAACAGTCGCCGCATGACCAGCTTTGCCGAAGAAACAAGCGACCATTTGCTTCGAAGTGCTTCTTTCACGAACAACTTTCGTTGGATTTTGCTCGTCTTTGAAGACCCACACGGTCGATTGTTGTTTCGTTTCGGGCTCATACGCATAGATGCATGATTCGTCACCTGTGGCGATCTTATAAACGTCTTTTGAAGCACCGCAATCGTATTTTTGCAACATTTCTTTGCACCAATCGACACGAGCCTTTTTTGAGTGACTTTTAAATTGTGCGGGATCCAACGAGAACAAACCTTTTTTACGGCCAGGTGTTCATGCAGTATTGAATGTATGCTGGTGGAAGAAATGTCCAAGGATGTCTCTATCTCTCGGTATGTCGCATGTCGATCTTGCATTATGAGTTCACGCACGGCATCAATGTTCTCTGGCACAACAGCCATTTTTGCACGACCTTCACGGAATTCGTCTTTGAGCGAGTTTCGGCCACGATTAAATTCATTATACCAATTATTCACAGTGCTATAGGATGGTGCTTCATCGCCATACAAAGATTTAAGTTCATCAATCCACTCTTGTCGTGATAGTCCACGTCAAAAGTTGTGAAAAATGATGGCACGAAAATGTTCACGAGTTAATTCCATTTTTTTCTGTATTAATTTTTTCAAGTCATTGTAAACAACACAAATAATGGTCGTACGTCAAAACGTTTTGAGTACGATTATGCTTAAAAATAACAAACTTTCCAATGGAAATGTCAGATTGCACTTGGCAGCACTCAGTGTTGCCAAGCCAGAAATATATATAGCAGCCCTCGTATGTACTTAATTATGGGAAATATTGATGTTAAGGAGTCGAAAGCATTCGATGTTCTTGGCATGAAAATTCAGTGCGATTTTTGTGCCTTGGATTTTTAAAACGGAAGAAAAATACTGTTCATAACGAAAATAGAATATAATTGTTTTTTATGGGCCGGTGCTTTAGATATTTTTTGGTATTCGAAGGTGTACAGGAAAGAGCGGGGAAACTCACCGAAGACAGCAGGATATCACTACAACGGATTAAGCTTTAACCTGAAAATCGCTATTTTCTAAGCGCAACATGTTCTTTATCAAGATTCACAAGTGGACTATAATGCGCAAATTCGTTTTTAGACGAACAGTTCGTTTATGGAATAGAATCTCTGCAGATGTCGTTCCTTACGCTTTCAGTATGCAAAAATTTAAATCGACTGCTTATAAAAGTTCTGGCATTGTACGATGCAAAAATATGGGTCATACCTTAAGTAGTGAAGCAACAATTTTGTTTATCAGTTTATTAGTTAATTTTTTCCAATTTTATAGGGTCAAGTATGGAATTGATTTAAAAATTATACTGAATATTTTAAACATCATTCCTAAAAGAGAATTCTAAAAATCTATTATATTGTAAAAACAACTTTTAACTAAAGTGTTGTAAAATACTCTGACTGCTTAAAGATTTTGTGTTATTTACTTGGATAGCTTGTCTTTTTTGCTATAAAACCGACAGCCGCATGAACTTAATATTCCGTAAAAATTTTTAAAATTTCGTACCTTCATAGAAAAAGTAATAAAATAAGCTCTGGTTTAACTTTTCTTTTGCAATTTTAAATATAAAAATATTTTTAAGAGGTTATGTTTTGATTTCAACATTTTTCTTTAATAGCGATGTAGTAAAAATATTTACAATAAACAAACATATATACATACGTCACATATTAGCCTTTATATACTTACTTATAGACATACACATATATATTTAAATCCAGTCTGTATTATTACTGTGCCCTAAATATTTATATAAACTGTCAAAGATATAATATCAAAGCACTTCTTGTCCATCTTTGCAACAAAAAAAAAAAAAAAAAGGAACGTAAAAACTTAAAGATAAATTGTAGAAAAAACTCTCAAACTATAAAAGCCTTCTATTATCTACAATAAAGGAACCAAGTTCATTTCGAAAATAATGAGAAAAAAATTTTTATCCATTTATATCTTTGTAGTTTTTGTGTTCCTTTATATTCTATTCATTTTCAACCTCGGTTATTGTCTTCATACTGCGGCATATGTTATAAGTTATTGTTATTGTTTATTGAGATAAGAAGTGTTTTTGTTATCTTTTGCCTACAAATTATTATTTTGCGCATTTTCATCACAAAGTAAATATAACAATGTAAAGTGTAGTTATTTTCTAATCCTATGATTTACATTATGTATTCTTAAGGATGACTTCTGCTTCGTTAAGATGTGTAATAAGTATATTTTGTTTACAATATAAGCTGTAAGCCGATGGCTGTCAATGCTTTTACTTATTAAGTTTATTGTATATAGACTAGGGGATCCCTAGCGCGTGTACATACAAAATGTATGAAGCATCCCTTAAAAGCACGGCGTCAACGCTTAGCAATTGGACCCAATTTTGACAGTGCGTTAGGAAGTAAAGTTGGCTGCTTGTTGGCTTATTTTGTTTTGTTATCTTAAAAAGTAATGACATTTTAGTTATTTTCAAAGCAATCTATCGGCTTTATATCTTCTTTATTCTTATACAGCGGGTTCTATAAAATAAATTATGTTAACATTACTGCAAAAGACACAAAGTTAAAGCTCTTATTAGGTACATATGTCATTGCAGCGTAAGAAAGCGTTGCGTCTTACGCGGTAATTAAGGGATGGCAGTAATATTTAATATCGTGTATAAGAAGTTAGAGCACAGAATACGTACCGCATACGCTCATAGGCGCCTACGTATTTGAAGTTGTATTTTTTTTACATGGACAAAATCACATGTTGTTATGAAAAGTCATAACTCTTGAACACTTCGACCGATTTCCTGCAAGTTTTAGATGAACCATCTACACGACCATACGAACAAACCCTCGTAATAAACCAATAGAGTTAAGGCCCAACTATAATGTGCATAAGCTAGCTTTAGCTTATGTCAAAAATTCAACGAAAAGCCTGTCAAATGCTTAGGTAACTTATCAAAGAAATTTATGTGACTACAATGTACATATATAAATTTAGTAACTTATTTGCCACAGTTGCACATTTATGTTTATTTCGTACTTTTGCCAAAAATAATTTCTATATAAATCAATAAAATTTTAAAACTAAAAGGCTTTAAAGAAAATATTTTATATATTTAATAATATTCCCAAACACATTTACTTATTTTGGTTTATGTTCTAAGAAAATGTAAAAAAAATTATTACAAATTATTTTCTGTTTTGTGTTTGTGGCCAACCGTACTAAAAAATGCAACGATGTTCATCATTTATATGGTATACATATGTGTGTATAAATACAAATTTAATTTAAATATATTATAATTGTAAAAAATTTGCCATAAAGAAAAATGTTGTTTTTTCTACATTTTTTATTGAATTAAAAACTAAAAAATTTAACAATTTAGGTCTTAATTAGAAAATTTCTTTATTAATGTATAAACCAAAGCACAATCAGCTGTTTCCGTACGGAAAGTGCGATCAGTTTCGTACCTTGCTAAAGAAATGAAATTTAACGAAACTTGACGAAAAGTTATCTTATTCACATTATAGTTTACCACATATAATTTAATGTATTTGCACAGTTGTATAAGTTGGCATAAGCTAGTTTATGCACATTATAGTTGGGCCTTTTGGCTTGACCGATCGTAAGTTATAAAGTCACAACACACTCGCAATTTTTTTTTATAAATATATGTACAGATATAAGTTAATATAAACATTTCTCTATAAGATACGTTTAAAAGAAAGATTTATTGCAATAAAAATAAGATAAAATAAATAAAGATTAATATATGCAAAAATTTTTTTAAACGTAGCAGTCAAGCGAACAACAAAAAATGTCTTTGTGTAAAATAGTTAAATTAATGCTAAAATTTTAACCTATTTCATGTATGTACATGCAATAAAACTGTAACCTTGTCTGCATACGAAAATCGTTATTCATTTAGAATGCAACATATCATGGTATAATTATACAATGTAGTCTGGTTAGCACAACAACTACAACCACATGTATTTTGTTTGTGAATAAAAAATCTGTTTTGTCATTTATAATATTTTTAGTTTTCACACACAACTCTTGATTTTGTAGTACTTGTTTGCCCCTCCTCAGTTTTAAAATTTAATAATTAATTTTATTTTATGTTTTTAGTTTTTATACACATTTTTTTTAATTTTTATTACATTTTTGCACTTTTTCAGTTTAAATATTTAAGATATGTATTTGAATTAATAAAAAAAGTTTTTTCTATTATTTTTTACAAACATTAACAAAATAACAAAGGGGCGAGTACAAATTTGACAAACGAAATCGAACCGAGTTCGCCATTGATTTTATGCTCTGTATCAATTTGGCTTTACAAAATAATAATGTTTGGGAATATTTATTTCCTGTTTGTGTATCTGTCTGCCTGTTATGTCATCACGCAAATATTAATGGGAAAATTTTAATAAAATTTGGTATCCGGTTTAATATACATACATATGAATGTATGCAACTACAGATATATATACATATACAATATACAATACAGACGAAGTCGTGGTTGAAAGCTTGTTGAATTTAAAAATGAATTTTGTAAAACTTGGGGAGAAATAATAAAAAAGCACTAAATATTACTAGAGTTTTTAACACATACTAAACATAATTTAAAAGAGAACCGAATTAAAAATTTCACAAAAATATTTTAGTTTTTTTTAAAAAGTTTTAGGTTTGAATTGTGGATATTTTAAAAAAATAAAAATTAATTTTGGCTTAAGTTTATTTTGAAACTTCTAAAAACCTTTTTTTATAAAGAACAATTATTTTACAAATGTATGCGGACGTTTTTCTACACACAAAATGAACTTAAGCCAAAATCAATTTTAATTATTTTAAAATATCCACAGCTTAAATCATAATTTAATAAAAATTTTGTTTTGCGGATTGTATTTTTTAACAAGTAACGAGTTATGCAAAATTTTATTTTTCGCACAGAATCAATTATATTTTTGTAATTAATTAATTTTTATCGATTTTAAAATTTTTATCTTCTAACATGGACCCGAGCATAGGAATTAAATCATCATATGGTTTTCGCCATTGGAACCTGCAAAATATCTCTACGAAAAAAACTTATATCAGAATTATGTCTCGTTTACTCAGTTTTTTATGAAAAGGCTCTAATTGAACTTTTAGGAATGAAAACCAAATATTGCCAACATAAATCGTAGTCATCAATATTTATTCATTTATATATTATAATAATACACTAGTATTTTTGCGAAAAACGATTGTTAGACTTTGGACCAATAAATATGAAGTACACAGTGTGTAAAACACACATATATATGTTTAAATTATGTGAATGTAAACATCATAAATTTTTGTGGACAATTTATATATTTTATTTTATATGACAAATTTGCCGGTTTGCATATACATACATATACAATTATGTAGACATGTTTCATACTTCCCAGTTACCATTTTCAATCGTAAGAGACTCTTCCACGATCGCAGCATGCGATTAAATTAATCGTCTGCAATATCGTGTTCCGATCGTGCAAGTTCGGTTAAACGGAAAAAACTGTATTACAAGAGACTCTTTCGTAAGACTCGCTTACGATGCACCGAAAACAATCGTGTAAAGGCCCAACTATAATGTGCATAAGCTAGCTTTAGCTTATGCTAGCTAGGTAACTTATTAAAGAAAATTATGTGGTTATAATGTACCTACATAAATTTAGTAACTTATTTGCCACAGTTGCTCATTTTTGTTTAATTCGTACTTTTGCCAAAAATAATTTCTATATAAATGAACAAAATTTTAAAACGAAAAGGCTTTAAAGATGATATATTAAATATTTAATAACATTCACATACACATTTACATATTTTGGTTCATGTTCTAAGAAAAAGTTAAAAAAAAATATTACAAGTTATTTTCTGTTTTGTGTTTGTAGCCAACCGTACTAAAAAATGCAACGATGCTCATCGCTTATATCGTATACATATGTGTGAATAAAAATATTATATTTGTAAAAAATTAGCCATAGAGAAAAATGTTGTTTTTGCTACATTTTCTATTGAATTAATAATTTAATAATTTAGGTCTTAGTTAAAGTTTTTCCTTATCAATGTACAACACAAAGCACAATCAGCTGTTTCCGTACGGAAAGTGCGATCAGTTTCGTACCTTGCATAAAGAAATGAAATTTAACGATAAAGAAATGAAAAGTTATCTTATGTACAATTATAGTTTACCACATACAATTTAATGTATTTGCACAGTTGTATAAGCTTGCATAAGTTGTGTTATGCACATTATAGTTGGGCCTTAAGACTCCTTAATTCCTACTTCAAACGAGTCGTAAAACAATCGCCTTTAAGGTTAAATTAGACGTGCCATCCCATAACGCCATAGCCGTATCCGTGGCCAATGATTATGGTCATTTTTATTGCCAGCGAATAGTGGTGCCATAGCCATAAGCAACTCTTATTTGTTTTGCCGTTTGTTAAGCAAGCAGCGCAATGAAAAATATAAATTAAAACTCGCCAATACAATGTAGCGAATGTGAAAAATAAGAATAAAATAAAAAAATAAACAGTTAATACCTAAATTCAATAGTCAACTGTATATGGTTATGGTAAAAATCAAAATTTAATTAATATCTATGGTCACGGTTATGGCTATGGCATTATGGCATATTACCAATAATCAAATACAGTGTTTCCCATAAGGTTGGTTTGAAAAGCTGTTTTATTTAACCTTTATAAGTGTAACGTTAGCTCATTATTAGCCCTAAAAGTATGCTACAAAATGTGAGTGATTTTTAAGTATTTTAGAAGTTTTTATACCCTTCACCCAAAAAAGGTGAAAAAGGGTAAATAAATTTATCATTCCGTGTTTAATTTCTATAATATCCATTTCCGACCCCATAAAGTATACCTATTCTGACTTCTTATGCACAGCGAAGTCCATTTAGCGATGTCCGTCTGTTCGTCAGTGTTACATCAATCAATGTCAATCAATCAGACATAGTGTCGAAAGAGGTGATTCTAGAAATCAGCATGATCGGTCCATGTCCTTCGAAGCAAAACACTACCTCTTCCTCTAATTTTTTCGTCATTTGGAACAATAAATTATCTTTAAATATTTTGGGTTAGTTAATCAATTTTGTTAAAAAATAATAAAAAAATTATAAAAAAAAACTTTGCGAAAAATCAAAAACAAAATCTCATATAGAATTTAGATATCATCCATTAGTAGGCTTTTTTCGGTTCGATCAGCTTTTCACAATCTGTCAGCAGCATGTACAAAACATGTATAAAACATTATTGATTAAGGCGTCATCAGCTTCCGATTATTTTGTTGCAGGCATCTATAAAATAAAAATAATAATGATAAAAAGATAAATAAAATAAAAATAATAATGATAAAAAATTATTAATAAATTATTAATAAATAATAGTAGAAGCATGTCGAAGAATGTATTTTTAAAAAGATTGATATATTATATAGGTTATAGTCATCGACTTTTAATAGTTGTACATGTATGTCATTTGCGCAAAAATATCCTCGTTGTTTTCTATTGGATTCAGGTCGTCTACTTGACATTTTCTTCTGTTTAACATAATAGGTCTGTTTCTTTATTTTTTGGGTATAGTTCGTGAAAATGAGTGCAAGCATTGTTTTCTCTCATAAAGAGACAAAATTATATAAAAGTAGGGGAACACAAAATAAAAACTCGAAGTATTTTGACTGTTTTAATAAAAAAAAACTAATTGCAATAAATCAACAAAAAGAAATATTAATTTATTTTGTATTTTGTTTGTGTTTTAGGGCTGTTGCACAAGTTTAAATAACTTGCACGAAGAAAAAGTTTGGGCTGTTTCGTGCAAGAAAAAGAAGAACTTTATTCTCTCAAAACCGCTCTCATTTACCCAATTTTGAAGTAAGAAAACAATTTTCCTGCAAATTGGGATCCCACGGGATCCCAAAGTAAAGTAAAGAAACAGACCTAATATATTGCACACAATTTTTAATTTCAAAAACTTTAAAAACACAGAATATAAAATATTACTGAAAAATCTTACCCTAGCAGAAAAATCTAAGTAACATATTTTAAAACCAAATACATTTAACTTACTATCGACACAATAATAAAGTTTTGATTTTGGAATTTTAATGCTCTTCAGAATACTTATTAGTCGATTAACTCTTTTACCAATCGTCAAATTAGCTCGCAAAACTTGGAAGAACAATATATAAATTTTCGTGTACAATTGCGTAAACGATTGAAAAAAAGAATCGTTAAATGATCGCGCTAGTCAAACAAGCTTCTAAATGCCAGCTGGGTTACTACATTAGTTTTTAAATTTATTTATGGTAAATTTTCTGACATTGACAAAAAAAAAACTTTGAACACAAAATTAATTTCTGGTACAAAATAAAATATTAAATTAAATTTGTTATTTTAAAGATAATCAATTCGAACCATTATGTCAATAGTGACATAATATAATAAATATTACAAAGATATTTGTGTTTCATTTATTGTTTAAATGATTTTAGAAAAGTTTAAACGTTTTTAGTAATGAAATTAAAATTATAACTTAAAAAAAGGTTTTTTGAAATCCTAAAAAAGTATTAATTGGTTAAATGTTTATTAAAATTTATTTGAATAAATATTTCCACGTTAAGAACAACTATTTCTTAATATGATTTTAATCGAGAAATCTGTATTTTATTTTAAGTGGTCAATAATCCTTTTATACTCTTTATCACAGGTGGAAAAGAGAATATCTTAGTTTGTTACTCCGTTTGTAAAATCTACAATAACCATTTTCGACCCCATAAGGTGTATATATTCTGAGTTCCTCGGTGAGCAACCGAGCAGATATAGACTAGAAAATTTTATTTTTGAAAACGCGTAAGATATTTCCATGTCCATATCGTGCCCGCCTGTAATTTTTCCATACCTTTTTATTGACTTTCGTTTGTATTCCTACAGGTAGTTGTGTTTATGTTAATAAATTAATGAAAAAGATAATAAAATTATTTACGACTAAATAATACTAGGATCAGATACAGTAACATTTTCATTTACTAAGCTGGGACAGTAACCCTAAGCAAGACTCCGAATTTTCGCAAAAAGGCTTTTTTTTTAACAGAAAAATGGTATAGAGTAAATAAGATTCGATAATATCACTCTTACTTGCTATTTTACCAGTCACTTGGGATATAAGTCATCCGTTTTTAAGGACACGATGTGACTAAAATATAGGGTGTCCGCTGAGAAGGTATACTATTTTTTTCCCCCATTTCGGAAAACTTGTGTTGACAGTTCATATTTGGAAATTGTGAAGCAGACAGGTAGCAAATTTATTATACATAGAAAAATATTCGACTTACCAACGTGTTTTAAGCGTTAAGACATTTTATCAAACTCGATGAGATGACGATGAGAAAGTTACTTAAAATTTTTGGCAGATAAAACGTGCCAACAAAACCCACTATTTGTCGTGTAGTGATTAATTTCAAAGAAAAAGGGTCTGTTGGTGATAAGCCCAAGCATAGATTAAAACATTAATGCTACTCAAGAAAATGTTCAAAACAACTTTTCAAATTCGAAGCCGTGCTCAGGGGTTTGCTTTTCAACGAACAACTTTGGTCACACCCATGACAATCTCAATTTTCATAAGGGGTTACGAGACACATTTTCGTTTAGATGGAAATTATTCATCAATCAGAATTCGAAAAAAAATCTAACCACTGTAATAAGTGGTTAGAATGAAATTAACACACTACCTAAAGCTTTTCCTTTTGCTTTCCCCATTCATCGTTACTATACAATTTTTTCTTCTCGTCATAACATATGCTAATTAAATATGGCTATAAATATAAGCATGACTATAAGTTATTGTCATATATTTAATTAATAGTTCGAAAGTATAAAATTTTAAGAATATTTTAAAATTTTTTATAATTGTCGTTTTAATCATACATTAAAATAATTAAATAGATGGGCTAATTAAATGTCAATTTTTTAGCCTTATCATTATTTTCACTAAGGTTTCTTTGAATATTAGTTAAAAAACAAGTTCATTGTAATTGACTAATGATTTTGTGGATTTGAAGCATCACCATTGATAAACGTTACTACTTATCTTTGTACAATCAAAAACCACCTTAAAGTATACAAAAAATAAGACACTATAGGAACATATTTTTTTCCTTTGGTATAAGTAAGAAGATTTGCTAGCTGCAGTGTTAGATGACTAGATCTCGGGCATTAAGTTTTGCATATAGATCCGTTAACTTTCAAATTAAGATCCATACAAAAAAGGTTTATTGGTTTTATGCTTTTATCCTTTTTGAGGTTGTGCTATCATAAACTTATTTATTTATTTTATTTTTACTAGCATTGTCTGGGTGTCATTTCTAATTTTCTTAAAATTCAATGTTAAAAAATATGTTTTTAGCTATTTACACTTAAGTTCTGTAAAGAGTCTCAAAAATTTTCCATTTAAAATAATAAAATGTTTTAGTACTATTGTACACTTTTATCTCTAGTTTCCATAAAATATTTTTACGAAAAAAAGTACTCAATATTTCAATAAAGGTTCTAAGGGACCTCCTCAAAAAATTTATTCAAATTCATCCAGCAGTTTTGAAATGATGCGAATACAAACAGAGAGACAAACAAAAATTCCAAAAATATCAAAATCAAATATCAACATCAAAATTTTCCAAAAATGCTTTATTAACAGAAATGACCCAATTTGAATTAGTAATTAAAGAGTATCGTTAACAAAAGCAGTTATAATGCAAAAATAACTGCAAAAATAATTGGAACTTAGGTCTTTAAAAATGAAAACGCGTAACGTTAACTGTGAATGGGGAGTTATATCGGGATATGATTGAAAACTTTTTAATGCCACAACTGCATGCTTTGGGCTTAACTAACATGTGGTATCAACAAGACGCTACCACATAGCAAACAGCCAGGATTACAATGGAATTGCTGCGAGACTTCTTTCCAACCCATCTCATTTCAAGAAATGGAGATGTTGATTGGCCTCCACGGTCAGTAAACTTGCTAATTTTAATTTTCCATACTTCTTTTTAGCCACCTTGTATTACTTTTAATTAAACTTAAACCGCAATTTCGCTACTGCTTGCTTAGCTCCTCAACAAAATTTTTAAAAATTTTAAGGTAAACTAAGTGTTTTTAACCAAGCAAATTGAATAAATTGTAATAATTAAACCAAAAGGTAAAGACAAAAATCACAGTTTAACAAAACAACTGTAATCAACGAATAAATTTCTATTTTTATTGAAACTTTGACCTGTGGTTAGTCATAAATATTTCTCTTTAAATGAAAGCAAAATATGAGTGGAACAAATTTTTTCAAAAATATCTGAATTTCCAAAATCACATGGAGAAATTTTCGCATGCTTTATTTAATAAGTTATTGCAATGCAATATTAGCTAAAACGAAAGATTTGGAAAATCAACTGTAAGCTAATAATTACGATTGGGTGACAGCATTTAAACTAGTACGCAAAAAGGGGAAGGGCAAAATATTTTATTTCCGCTCTGTTAACAGTTGGCTTCTACTCTGAATAAAAATGGTGAAATTCCCACGGGAATAATATATCTTGCGGCCTGTGTTTGTAAATCCTTTTCTATACATAATCCTTTACCCAGTTGCACAAGACTTAAATTCATTTAATATTCTACTGGTTTTGTACACCGCGTAAAAACTTAATCCTACTATAATCCTTATTTTTATTTGTCCTACACAATATAAGCTTAAACTGTATTTCTAAATAGAAATTTCTTCAAAAATTTCTATAATGAAAAATTTATTTTGTTGTATTAAAAAAAAAAATAATAAAAAAATATGTAAATATTATCCCAAAGGAATATGGGCCTGTTTATGTAAATGGAAATGAACATTTTTCCCACACTTTTATTGAAAATATAAACAAGTTTTCTTCTTTTGCGAAATAAAATTTCTTTGGAATTTACACAAACAGTCAGTATATCTGCATTTTGCATATTTAGCCAAAAACAACCAGACCAAATGCAAACGATTATCCTGTAAAAATAAATTGAAGAAATAGAAAATTTAAAAATAATCCATTATTTTCTAACAGTAAAAATTGAAAAAGGTCGATTGAAAAATGTCTAACAAAAATAAAACCCGAACAAATAAATCCTTTTGTGCATTGAGTTGAAAAACTGTAGTAAAACTAGAACGGTTAAACACAATAACTTTTATAGTTGCTGCCACTAAAAAGAAATTAAACAGAAAACCCACTAGAGCTTTAAAATGTGCCAAGTGAAATGAAATCAATGCAAGAGATTTGGTATAGATAATGGTACTTTTGAATTTGTTGGGAAAGCACAGCGAAGAAAAAGATACCAATTTTATTTTCCGCTTTTAGCCTTTAAATCAATTAATACGTTTGTGATTTTTTAAATATATTTATGTAAAATAAATACAGTAAAGAAGAAAAACATGATAGCTGTTTTTCTTTAATTCTTCAATCATGGCCAAAGAACCTATAACTTTTTAACACAAAATTGCAGTTGACTTAAAAAAAAGGAGGTTATCAATTCGTCTGAATGTTGTTTTTTCATACCCTTCACCATAAAAAGTGGAAAAAGGGTATAACTAAATTTGTCATTCCGTTTATAATTTCGAAAATATCCATTTCCAGCTCCACCGAGCAATGAAGTAATTCCAATCAAAAAAACAATTATACGGGGCGATAGAGAATTAAAAAATAAGAAAACATCCAGTGAAAAAATGGCGCTCACGCTGAAATTGTTCATATTTTTTTTTAAAATCAATATAGGTATCATTTTAGAGCTCTTGAAGAGATCTTTAATGAAATACTAGAATTTTTTAAAAGTTATTAATGCTTTAAGCGCCGATGACATTTTTATGTGAAATTATATACATGTAGTACTTAATTTTTTTTTTTGTTTACTTATTTTTTAATTCTCTGTCACCCGAATATTTGCTTTTTTAATTGAAGTTACTACTCTAAACTAGATTTACATAGATGGGTATACAAAATTTAGCGTAGCTGAGTAAGAGTACTATATTCGGCTATGCTTAATCTTATCTACCCTTTACCATCTATGTAAATCTAGTTTATTGAAGTAACTGCAATAAAAATTCAAATATTTTGTGGTATCGTTATAGTTGAAGTGATTTAATTTATGTGGCCAATCTGCTAACCATTTGTTGATATACGGTTTAAATTTTCAAAGAATCTGTTTTGTCAAGTCCGCTTTATCAGCAATTAATTAAATTAAAATTAAAGGGTGCCCGAATAGTTCAAGTAGTTTGATGTATTTGGTCGTGCTTTAAAACCGTTAAAACAGACAGTTGAAATTTACAAGGAATCTATTTTACTAATTCTAATTTAAGAACATTAAGAAACTAAAAGGTGTTCGCATTATTGACGAAATTTGTGCTAATGGCCCTATTTTGTGAACGGTTTTATAGAAACTCTTGAAAATTAGACACAATGTCCATTGCTTTTTCTGATATAATAAGAAGTATAAATGCGTAAAATTATAAATGAATTAAAATTTAGTTTTTTCGGCTTGGGTTAATTTTTTTTAATTTAATTTCTACAAAATTTCAGAAAGAAAAATTATTTCCAAATTTATGCGGACGCTTTCCAACTTATAAGTTACACAACCTAATGTCTATAGATGCGAAGAATGCTGATGAAAGATGTTGCGGTCCAGAAAATGCTTCATTTCATTCTTGTTTAATTTTTCTTGTTATCTTTGGAAAACGTCCGCAAACATTTGTAAATAATTTTGCTTTCTAAAATTTTTTCGAAACTAATTTTAAAAGGAACCTAAGCAGAAAAACGTAAATTTTAATTCATTTATGAAAATAAGGTAGGCACAAACAGAATGTTATGCCGCATTTGCTAGATCGCAACATCTTTCAGCAGCATTCTTCACATCTATGAAAATTTAGGTATTTCCTTAAAGATCTCTTTAAAAAATTTTAAATGACACCCATATTTATATTTTAAAAAATATGGTGTACATTCCTACTTTTTTATGAAGAATTTAGAGGGGCATGACTCGAAAATAATTTTTATATAATTTATATAATTTTTTTTGGAGTTACTGCATTTTTTCCAGATGATATGGGAAAATTAGAGGCAGGCGTGGAGTTTTGTTCGCTGCCTCGAATAACATCGACCGATCTTGCTGGTTTTCAATAGCAAATCTTTCGAAACTATGTCTGGTCAATTGGTGCATTTAAATTTTCTTTAGCTTATGTAGTGATGGAGTGAAAAATTTAGATATTCCCTTTTTTCACTTTTTGTGGTGAAGGGTATAAAAATAAAAAAGTAGCACACAAAATCAACCAAAACTGTCAATTAAGTCACAAGACACAAACTTTTCATAGTTTATTATGTTTATAAAAACTTGTGTACCCCAACTGTACTGGTAAATTGCTTCCCTCTTAAATTGTAAAATTAATGACTTTTAATTTTCTCTACATAAAGACAAATATGGTGTAAGAAAGTATTTTTAATGGTTTTACAGTTTATAAATGATTTATTTACCGACATGCCATATTAAGTCGATAGCTAATACTTGAACAATAAATTATATTAAAAGGAAGGGGATACATAAAATATTGGAGATTTATTACCTTATATAAGTTTGTTACTTTTTATATTCCATATCGTCTGGGATATTTTATAATAATTGAGGCAGTTGGTGGTGATAATCTTTTTTGTACATTATCTATATTATCTTCTCTCTGGAAGCTTTTTAGTATTGGAGATATGGCCTAAGAAACTAGTTTGCGGATTATTTTCATATTAATATGCTGTTAGACGTTTAAATTTTAATTTCAAGCAGTACCATTGTGTCACACTTGTTTATTTAAAGGATCTTAAATAATGTATAAACAAAAGCCACTTTTCTTTGTTGGAGCCGCAATATCAAGAAAAAAATAATTAAGGGATATTATTTATTTTTTCATTTTTGTTAATGGTTACAAAAAATGTTTACTGCGCAGAAAAATACTAAACAGTTTTATTCGTTTTCGGATTGAAAATTTATCAAAATTATAATTAGTAAAACTATTTGTTTATTTCTAAAATTTGTTTATTATTTTTTAATTTAATATCTAAATAATTAAATTATTAAATAATTTTGTATTTATTTGTCAATTTAATATATAATTGAATCAAATAAAAATTTTGTTTAATTTTAATCTGAAAATAACCATTCTTCGGAGCTCAAATTTAATTTAATTTGTTTAATGGTGCACATGGCGACGATGTACAAAATAATTTTTTGGGATATTCCATGAAATTTTTTTACAATACAAAGAAAGAATTGAGTTAAGTTACTTGAATATTTTTTTTAAATATTTCTTTTGGATAAACTTTTTATTTTAAAGGTCATTTTATAAATGTGATTGCATTTTCCCCTTTTCCAAAAGTTGGGATTGCTGGTACCAACACACCAGTTTTTGTTTTACTCTTCTTTGGTATTTATATGTATTTTTTATTTGTGCTATTTGACAGTATGTTGCTCTGGCTAAGTATGTTAATACGATCTATATTTTTTACTTACTCAGGGATTCACTGTATAACATTATTTTGCTGGGGCTCTGCCGAAACTTAAATTTGCGGTCTCCTGTTTTACGAACTAAGCACTTTTAATCAATTCTGCTCCACACTGTTGTTATGTTTACGATCATAAGTGCTTCTTTAAGTTATGTTTTAAGATAAAGTTAATTTTTTAGAGTTGCCATATTAATAGTAAAAACAAAAATGCAAATTATTAAAATAGTAATGACGCAAGAAAACGAAGAATCATTTATTTTATAGGATAATTCTCAGTGGGAAAAGCAAAAATGAATTAATGTATATGGAGATTGTGATTGTTAAGAACACACATGCCAGTCTGTTTTAAAATATTTAACTAGATTGAAGCATTATTTCTACATTTATTTACTTCATCGGGGACGGAAGACATTTATGATTATAATAATTTTTTTTTTCCTTTTTTTATTTTTTTTTATTTTATTTTGTTCGCACTCTTGAAAAAGGTATAATATTATATTATTTTTGCTGCTTTTTTAAACGACTTCGCAAGATCAGTCATATCAGAACCGATTTTGAAAATTTTTTTTATTTGAAAGTGTTAAAAATTAGAGGATGTCTCCATATAACTAAAAAAAATCTGCGTATTAGTATTGATCCCCATATCACAAGGAAATAGATCTAAAACAACTAAGTGTGCTATATTCGGCTATG
The DNA here is from genome assembly GCA_916610165.2 of Gymnosoma rotundatum. Lineage (NCBI taxonomy): Eukaryota > Metazoa > Arthropoda > Insecta > Diptera > Tachinidae > Gymnosoma > Gymnosoma rotundatum. The sequence continues at coordinate 140,483,764 of OU744336.1, read as the reverse complement.
ACGAATCTTATATACCTTTCACCATCTATATAAATCTAGTTCAGTGAAGTAACTCCAATCAAAGAAGCAAATATTGTGGCAACAGAAGCTTTAAAATGATTCCCATATTGATATTCTAAAAAATTTTAAAATTTCAAAGCCCCGTAGCTCGGAAAATATGGGCGAGCGCCAATTTTTTCACCTGATGCTTTTTTCCTATTTTATTTTTTTGATTGGAGTTACTTTCTTGTTCCAAATGACATGAAAAAATAAGAGGTAGGCGTGGTGTTTTGCCTGCTGCCTCGAAGGACAGGACCGATCATGCTGATTTTCAATAGCAGCTCTTTCGACACTATATCTGATTGATTAATCGGCAAACTTGAATTCAACTATAAAACGGACGGACACACGGACATCGCTTAATAGACTTCGCTATGCATAAAAAGTCAGAATATATATACTTTATGGGGTCGGAAATAAATATTGTAAAAATTACAAACGGAATGACAAACTTATATATACCCTTTTCCACTTTTTGTGGTGAAGGGTATGAAGAAAGAGTGGCCAAGTATAAATACCTAAAATAACAAATTAAAGTGTGCTCCAATTGAACAGTTGTAGACAGACGGTTGAAATTTATTAAAAAAAACGTTATACACACACAGCTGAAATGTACAAGGAACTTGTCCCCAATAACAACAAGTGTAGTAGTTGAATTAGAAAATCAAACGGTATTCTCATAGTTGATGTAATTCGACCTGTATGTTTCTATCTTTGGAACCGGTATATACAAACATTTGGAGATTAAACAGAGTCTCCACTACTTTGTTTGGTATATTAAGAGCTATAAATATTTAAAATTATAAATTAAAGGGTGTTACAAAAGTTGATGATATTTGAAGTATATAGCCAAACTGTTGATCCGTTGTAGCAACACGGTCGAACATTACAAAAAACTTGTATTGTTAAGTCCGCTATAATAACAAGTATAAAATTTGGATTTGGAAAGTTAGTAGAAATCTGTTTTGTAAATATAATCTAGTCCTTTTCTAGCTTTTTGCTTTTTTTTACAATTTTGCTTTAATTTTACGGTTATAAAATATTACAAAAGGTAAAAACTGTAAATCTTTTTTAAATTAAAAAAAGGGAAACATTTATTAAACAAATTAATTTTTGAAAAATTATTGTGCTAATTTCTAAATATCCCGATTTGATTTATAAGTCTACGGTATTGATTATTCAAGGTGAAAGCACATCTCGTTGGCTATTTCGCTACCGCTTACTTAGCTAGTCAGGAAACTTCTCACAAACATTTTTAATAAACTAAAGATTTTTGCCCAAAACAATAAAAAGTAAAGGCAAAAATCACAGTTTAAGCAGAAACAATAATAAGCAACAATGATTCTGTTTTTCTTTTTCCACTGTATACGGCTGACTTTTTTTCGGCTCTTATACAGTTAAAAGAGGATGAAAAATGAAATATCATAAAACATCACGATAATTTATTTCTATGCACAGGCACTTTGCAAATTAATTTTCAAATTAAAAAATCTTTTTTAAAGTTCATATTATGTAACTTTGACTTTAAACTGTCAAGTGAACTGTGTTGGGCTGTTACAAAAGTAATCCTGACTCTCAACAAAAGAAGTTTTATTTTTGTAACAATATTTTTTATAACATTCTAAATATAAAGAAAATTGTTTAATGTCGAAGATAAAAATAACAAAAAAAGTGAAAACCCCAAAAATATTTCATTTAATTACAGAACTATGTAAAAGTTTTATTCAACAGTAAGACTTAACTTGCACTTGCTTTATGTGAATTTAAATTTTTCTTCGTTTATATTATGTTGACTAAATTCATTTTTAAGTTATGTTTATTATAATAAAACATTTATAAACACCAACATTTTATGCAAAACGCATAGTTTTTTTTAATCAAATTGGTTCTATTTGAATTTAATAAGTTCTATACAATACCAACGTAGCAACGTGGCGAATTCTTTTGTATATAAATAAAGAATGATATTTTGCCATCTATTGCTATTTCTTTTACGGTTAAAGCGTAAGTGTCACCATGATAAAAAAAAATTTATATTACTTATCAAAATGCCAGTATTAGTTTTAACAAGTAAGAGGGCTACTTTTGGCTATGCCGAATCTTATGTATACTTCACCGTCAACGCCAAAAAGTGGGATGAAAGAGAATTAAAAAATATGAAAAAATTAAGTCATAATGCCATCGGCTCTTAATAGGTTAAACATTTTTTAAAAACTTTAGTATTTCCTTAAAAAAAAGCTTTTAAATAATACCCATAATTAAAAATTAAAATATTTCAGAGAACCTTAACTCAGGAAATGTGTACGAGGGGTAATTTTTTCACTTGATGTTTTGTGCTTATTTTTTAGTTCTCTATCGCCCTATATATTTGTTTTTTTTTTTTGTTTGATTATTTTTTTTTATCGTTCCATATTATATGGAAAAATTAGCATAGATCTTGCTGATTTTCAATAGCACCTCGACACTATGTGTGATCGATTGGCGTGTTAAAATTTTTGTTGAAATCAAGTTTGCAAAGAACGAACAGTCGGACATTGCTCAATCTACTTCGCTGTGCATATACTTTATGAGGTTGGAAATGTATATTGTAGAAATGGCAAACGGAATGACAAACTTAGTTATTCCTTTTTCCAAATTTTGTGGTGAAAGGTATAAAAATGCTAGTAAAAGCATTTCTTGTCTCTTTTGATAAGGTTTTCTAATGATCTTTACACTGTTAAAAAATATAATATTAAAAAATCAGTTTTGAGAAGAATATGTATTTCTTATATAAGAGCTTCTATAATGATAGAATAAAGACAATTTAATAATATTCTTTAAAAACCTGCAACTTTTTGAATCAAATACTGGTTCTTGTCCGACATTTCCGCCCTGCCAAAAACTATTATATGTTAAGGTGACCAAAATGATTTCATTGTTTTAGTCAAGTGTAGCCGAGCCAATTCTAAAACTGTCGTATAGAGTGGAGCAATCAGTTGCCTTATTCGTAGATCTTTGTCATGGAAACTACTCATATGTGTGCCCCTGAATTGTACTGGCGCAAAAGCACTTTTTTCTTCACCTAATTCGATGTTTTTTTTTATACAATCGTATTACTATTCAAAGTTTTTTATTTATACTCCTGAAGATAGTCAATGTAGATTACACCGCATAAACCCAAAAAAAAAAGTCGGTATGACTTTGTTGGCTGACGAGACTAATAAAATTTTTTATTTTTTTCATTGGTCATATTTTTTTGGAAATTAAAACAACCTGATTATAATACGATTATAATACGAAACTCAAAGCCCATAGTTCAAAAAATTTATAAAGGCAACACGGACCGGGAATAAGTTTTCATTTAAATTTGGAACGTTGTAGCAACAAACAATGTATTTAGTAAAGAAAAAAAAAACTTACTTTCTTTCTAACTTATTTTTAAGTTTTATTTAAGACATTTAAATATCTCAGCTTTATTTTCAGTATTATAAATAAATTCAAACAAGCAATTATTAAAAATCCATAAACAGCATATGGAAAATAAGGGTATGTGTTTAAGAATTCTTATTTGTAATATTGTTTTTTAGTGTTTCAGCACATTTTAACATCATCGTACTTTTCATAGTATACAGCTCGTAAAATATGGTTCTAAAAAAAGATAAAATATATTAAAAAAAAAACATGTGTCACATTATATGGAATAAAATTGTATACAATGTACGGTGCTTGCTTAAAAAATTATATTCCCTTTAAATTTATTTGGTTTTTTTGTTTGTTGGAAATGTAACATTACTCTTACTTAATGTCAAAGCTAAACAAATTTTATAACCCTCTGTAAAATTTAAATAAATGTTTATTACCAATAATCTTTTTATAATAGGAATAATTTTATGATAGATTGGCTTTATTGTTATAAATATACTGATTTGATTTATTTTCTTTATTTTTATACCCCTCACCACAAAAATTTAAAGAAAAGGTATATATAAGTTCGTCAGGGTATATATAATTTTGTCATTTGTTAGTGTTGTAATCAAGTTTGCTGCGGCGGAAAAATAAATGTGTCAATCGATCAGATATAGTGTCGAAAGAGGTGCTATTGAAAATCAGCATGATCGGTCCATGTTCTTCGAGACGCGTTAGCGCGTAATTTCTAATTCTTTTAAAATTCGTATTTAGAAAAATGTGTTTTTTATACAAATTGTAAAATTAAATGTTGTTAAAAATATTCCATCTACAAAAGTAAAGTATGTTGACAACTGTTTTAGCACCATTATAGCGGTAAAATTAGGTGCTTTCACATTTGTATTTGTACTTTCTGTACGAAATGTCATATTTATTTTTCACCAAAAAATTAAAATAAAAAATAAAATATTTGAATCATTTTTTCATCGTAAGGCTGCGCTAAATATGACTCTAAAAACAGTTACATTTCATTTGCTTTCTGTAATTTTTTTTAACAAGTCGCTTTCTTTGCGTTTGTTTGAATTATATTAGAGTCTCTTTTTAAACGCAAAACTGATTAATCAGTGGTGTCGGCCACACCATGGAAAAAAATTTTTGCGGCCGACCGAAGATTGTCTATGCAGAAACTATTTTTGTTTATGTGCGAACATTATGACACTTTCATAAGTGACACTATCTCCATACTAAAAACGACACAATTTATATAGACTCTTGGAAAATATATATGCCACCTGACATGCCACCCTTTAATTGATGCTGTTTTATATTTTTCGGAAGTTGGCATAATGACAGTGGAGACTATATTTACTTTCCTGCTTACATGTAATTAAAACGGAGATTTTTAGCTTGCAACTACTTTAGGGAGCCGGCTTCACAATATTTTCAATAAATTAACCCATTAGATCCCAAGCTTCTTTTAAATGAAAAATTTTCTATTAAATCTGGATTATAAGAGTTTAATTAAGGAAAAAAATTAAAAAAATTAAAGAAAAAAATTTTAGAAGAGTGTTTTTTGGCCTGTACTCATACGAGTACAATGGGACAATGGGGTGTATAATTAACTAGATCTAAAAGAAAGTAGACTTAGTTTCAAGATAGTTTTTATTCACATTTAGGATATTTTTAAATTAAACACGACAAAGAAAACATTTAATTATTTATTATTATTAGTACCAATCGCATTCGATTTGGTGTGAAATTTTTTGAAACACTCTTTTTCTACGCAAAGTGCAACGTTACAAAGCTCACAAATCCATCGAATTCGACTATGACAAACCTTGCATCTTATCGGATTTGCTATACGCTGATGTTGCAATTGCTAATGTAGTTGAACGCCTCGATTCTATGGCACGAATCGAATAATTTCTAAGGTAGAATCGAACTATTTCGCGTTGGAAATTTAAAAGATCGATTTGGTTGTGGTTTGCACTCTTATAAAGCTTCCAAGAATTCACTACACATGAATTTATCACTAACGTGAAGATAGGCCACCACCATTTCTTGCTTCTGAACTTTATGTTGTAAGCATTTATTGATTGATCATGAAGATCTACTCCTCCCATTCCGGCATTATATTCTGCAATTAGCTTTGGTTGCTGAACACTAATTTTGCTTTTACTAGTTCTTGACCATCGTTTTACTGAATGCATAGGTTCTATTGCGTCAAAATTTGTGCCGACAGTAACCACACTATTATCGTTCCATTTTACAAAAAGAAGTCCCGACTCAGCATACCTGTTGTACGGCCAAAATTTCATATAAATACTATTAAAGATATTCACTGATACTTACCTATAGTCAAATTTTCCACGCTCTTCTTTTTGCATCGCCTTTTTCAGAACCAGAGGACAGTTTTTAGTTCTTCGTTCTCTAACAGTTCCTGTAGCCCTAAACCCTTTTTGCTTTAGAAGAGTCAAAAGATCAAACGACGTAAAAAAGTTGTCAAAAAACAATATATGATCCATAGGGTGTGGAATATTTTTAACGAGGTCTAGAACAACTCTCGAACCTAATGGCAGATGTTGACGTTCTCTGTCAACCACTTTGGCACCACAATAAGTATCAAACTGATACAAATATCCACAACTACTGGTAAGCACCCAATTTTTGAAACCGAACCTTACGGGCTTCCCTCTAATAAATTGTTTGGCCGAATGGCCACCAAAATATTTGACCATTGACTTGTCAATCGAGAGATTTTGGTGCATGTATCCAAATTGATAAAACTTTTTACACAACATTTCTGACAGCGGTCTTATTTTCGCCATTTTATCATTTAAATCCAATCGAGAGTTATCAGCAAGATGTAAGTATCGTTTAATTTCCTGGAAACGATTTCTTGACATATTATTGGAAATAAGTGGTAAGTGCGTATCCTCGTCTAACTGCCAATACATGCGCTCTCTTGGTAACGAGTGGTAACCGCTGTAAAGCAGAATTCCAATAAATACCTTTGGCTCTTCTGGAGTAATGCTAAACTTATGCATGTTGTGTTGTGAGGCGTATTTCACAGTTTGGTCAACGATTAGATGCACAACATCATTATCAACAACTGTTTCAAATACTTCTACTGGAGATTTGCCTTCAAGAGCAGTGTTCATTTTACTCATACAAGTTTCAAAAAATCTAGAGCTCGCCATATCCATATTCATGGGTCTTTTCCTCCATTTTATTGCCGATGGCTCAAACATCGATTTCCTTAACTCCGAGAGTGGGATATCATCATCGCTGTCGCTATCCTCAAGCAATTCTAACTCCCCTGGAATGTCGTGTGGAAAATCATTGCGTAATAAATTTCCTTCGTCAATTTCTTCTTCATCTGTTTCATGATCGGCATTTGGAGGAATTATGGTAAAGTCAAAATTCGAGTGACTATTACTCTCAGCATAATCAAATGCAGCAGCAATATTTTTAAATTTTTTTACCATAAAACATGTCAACGTCCATTGCAAAATAACTAAAATTATTATATGAAAATTATTACATGTATTATCCCATTGTACTCATACGAGTACAGCAATAATAATGCGTACCAAAAACCACTTTTAATCACTTTTTCAAAAAATTTTAATTATTTTACATAAATTTAGTTATCTTAGCTTTTAATTTCACACGATCTCCTCCGCATCAAGCTTAACACTAATAAAATATAACAAAAAGTGCAATGACAAGTGCAAAATAGTGAAAAATGGGGAATCACCTTTTTAAGAATATTAGATAACTCTTATACATGTTCAGTTTATTTTGATACAGATTTACTCTTTACACTCTAAAGTAATATTAAAAGCTGTTTAAAAAAGAGAGTAATGATATTGTTACGAGGGCATAAAATTAGGTAATTTTCTGTACTCAAGCGAGTACAGTGGGATCAAATGGGTTAACACCATTGCAAATTATTAATTATTATCATCTGTTATAATTCAAGAGAAACTCGGCTTATGTAAACATTTTATTCTTTTGGGTATAACTTTTTTAACAACGAACAAAGAATGGATGCAATTTAAAACACAGTTCGTTGTGTGAACAAAAATTCTATCACGTTTCTAAAGGCAAACAGAAAAAACTGACTGAAACTTTAACAAACATGTGAGGTCCTTAGCAAACAATGTTGTCACTTACTCCTTCTTTTTTTAATTTAAAACAAATAATGCTTATTACGTTTGGCATGATATGCGCTAGTCTTTAAACAGCTCAAAGTGCATTATTTTACGCTTTCTCAAATGTTGTAATAAAGTATAATTTATCAATTAAAAAATCTAAAAGATACTTCAGTGTTCTGACAGACATCTTTTTGTTATAATAGGTCTGTTTTTTTACTCTACTTTGTGATCCCGTGGGATCCCAATTTGCACGAAAATTGTTTTCTTACTTCTTCTTCTTGCACGAAACATCCCAAACTTTTTCTTCGTGCATGTTAATTAAACTTGTGCAACAGCCTTAAAACACAAACAAAATACAAAATAAATTATTATTTCTTTTTGTTGATTTATTGAAATTAATTTTTTTTATTAAAACAGTCAAAATACTTTGAGTTTTTATTATGTGTTTAAAATTTAGATTTTCTGTTCCTGTACTTTTATATAATTTTGTCTCTTTATGAGAGAAAACAACGCTTGCGCTCATTTTCACGAACTTTACTCAAAAAGTAAAGAAACAGACCTAATGGTAGCGTCTGCTTGAGTAGTTGGTAGTGTTAGGCTTTTCGCTCTTTCAACTAGTCTCGGTCCTTCGGGTAATGGGTGGTTCAGCAATCCGTCGTACATTAGATTCCACTAAAATGGTCCTAATATTGATCACTGGAGTTTTTAATTTTTTTTTTGAAGTATGGTATTGTTTTAGGGCTTCGAAATTAAAAACCCTAGCACCCTATCTTCTAAATCCTTCCAGAATATTCAAAAAAGTTTTGAGTTGCTTACTTGTGAAATACGCTAAGTCTTTTTTAGAGACCGATGTATCCTTATTAAAATTAAGAACCATTAAGTTTGAATGTAGCTTTGATTATTACAGTGAAACTTTAATGCCCCTGAAAACTGATCGCATCCGCAATATTTTTCTGTATGTTAAATTATTATTCAGTAAATAACCTTTCTTGTCTCGTTCTTTTGAAAATTCAATATCACTTTTTGAAAGAAGTTTTATTCATAAGTTTCATTCAGCAAAAACGTACATCAACAGGCATCAACGGGCATTTGACCAATGTAATTTTTTTTTAAATTAATGCCATTATTTTCTTATATCCAAGTTAACTTATTATGAAATTTTATATTTTTTTTATTATGTAATTAATTTTGCGCCAGCTGCAGTTCATTTACAATTTTATTTCCTTTTATATTTGTTAAATAAAAAAAACCACCAAACTTAAACAAAGCCACAATATTACGTTACTACAAAGTGCACTGCAGTGCTTTTTATTTAAATATTTGTTTGGTATGATACTTAATGCAAGAGTGCTCTTATGTTATGTAAATGCTTGTAAATTTGTATAAATGACTATTCAAATTACATTCATTTATGAAGTAAATATTTGTGGTCGACTGACACAAATAACCGTTTGTAATATAAACAGACTGATAAGAGGGCTCGCCCTAGATACCATTTTGTAATAAATGTAAGTTGTTTTAAGTGTAATGGAAGGTAACACGTGGCTATAAAGATACCATTATTGCTTAAGTTATAGCAAAGAAATAATGCTTTTGAGTGTTAAATTAACTACCATAATATTTCGTCTGCATTATTATTCGAGCTTGATAATAAAATTTAATATTTGTAGAACTTGCTTGTATACCATTTGTTAAAAAACTTAAATGAGAACGCATATTTGAATTATCATACTTATTATGTATATAAAAAAAAATGCTAACTGATAATAGATGAACATTTTTCGCAAGATTGATATTAAATGCTCCTGGATATTGCCGTTAAAGACAGAGTGATACAGATATGTTGTTTTTTTATATGCACGAATGCGATTCGCTATGCGATAAATAGATAATTTAACTTCTCGGCACAAATATTTAAAATAAAAATATATTCTAGTATTTATTATGCCATTTTCTTTATACATCAACATGCGTTTGTGTATATGTCATAAAAAATTCTGTTTTTTATATACAGTGTGCAACAGAAACATTTTATTGAAAAAATAGTCTACAGCGCTCGTATTAGTAAAATTCGCCACTTGTTAAAATAAATTTTATAAAAAATAGAACAAAAATGAAAATGCACACAATAGTGAAATTCAATAACTGAAATATTTTTTCTATTGAAATAAAAAAAAAAAAATGTTGCATTACAAAAACAAAAAATAACAAGTAAGACATGTTAAGATTCGACAATGCTGAATCTTATATACTTTTCACCACTTTTCACATAGTTCAAAAGTGACTGAACTCAAAATTTAATTTAATTGTTTAATTGTTCATCAAGTGTATTAATTTAAAAAATTAAAAATAACTTTTTATATTATAATCGGTATAGATTTTCTACTAAATAGTAAAAAGTTTTTGTTTTTACCATTTTTATTAACCCTTTGATGAGTGACAGTACTGAACTTCACGGCTGTGTGAAAAGGTGCCTACGGACCTTTATTGTAAATCAATTTTTTCTTCATATAAAAGATTTTTTTTTTGATTTTTTTTTTTTTTTTTATTGTTTATAACTAAATTCTACATACAAAAATAATTTTTTTAATTTTTTGCTAGAATGTTTTTAAAACTATTATAAAAAAACTGGTTTATTGCTAGTAGTATAAAATTAGAATATTGTGCCTTTCCTCGAAAGCAATAAAGTTCATGCCTTCGAATTTTTCTTCGAATTTTTTGTTTTTATCATCATCCCTAATGTCTTTGAGTTTAGGTCTTTGTGTTCAGAACAAGTAAATTATGTATTGAAACAATAAAAAAATTATAATGATGCCCAAAAACATGCATTTATTAGTGAAATTCAGTACAAGGTCCACACGGACCTATTCACACGTCTGCGTACTATTCTCACTAAAACCTAATAACTCCTAAGATGCGCAACAAAATACTTTTGGAATACAGAGTAACTCTATCGTCCCATATATTTATTGATTGCAGTTACTTTATTGTTCCAAATGACATTAAAAAATGAGAGCTAGTCGGGTGTTTAGCCTGCTGCCTCGAAAGACATGAACCGATCATGCCGATTTCGACACTATATCTGATCGATTGATATATTTTTTTAAGGCAAACTTGATTTTAACACTAACACGGTCGGACGGACGGACAGATGGATATCGCATAATCGACTTCGCTATGAATAAGAAGTCGGAATATATATACTTTATGGGGTCGGAAATGGATATTGTAGAAATTACACACGGAATGACAAACTTATATATACCTTTTATCCACTTTTTGTAGTGAAGGGTATAAAAAACAAAAAATAAAAAAATGAAAAAGAAAACATTTGTAAAAGCCCTTCCAATAATAGTAATAAAATTAGATTATAGTTTTAAATACGTTAATGTTGAAAAGCCCCACATTATATTTAGCTGAGTTGAGAAGACAAGATAAGTGATATATTTTAATAAAGGCAGTTATACAAGCAGACCCCCTCCCGTGCTCAATACGCAACCGATTCGCAATTTACGGCAACCTTACCTTTATTGCGTATTGTGCTGCCATCACATTTTACTAAGAATTTTGGCGGTTGTAGATTGTCGTTTGGTAACTGTTGGCGTTCTTTCTCAGGGCTCGGATCTCCCATGGTATCTACATATAAAAAGATTTTTCTTGCGGTCCATGACTTCTCACTTGTTCAGTTATCCAGCTTAAGGTTCGTCCATTGTATCTGAGCACCTTGTCGAACTTTCACCAAGGGTTTTTACGAGCACAACTCGAGCACATCTTCATGTAGTAGCCTTCTTTAAACTTTTCAAATTAAGCGAGTTCACCCACCGAAAGATCTTTGTTAGCGTTAGACCATTTCCGAGTGCTACTTTGTGTTCTGATCCACAGCAAATTACTTTTTCGCTAGCTAATCTCCCGCTTCTTTAACCCATACCCACGTTGCCTTATCAACCGAGGGACATCTGTTAAGCTTTAAGACACATTCTTGCACTATATAAGACTACATGTTCACTTGATTCGTGCGTTTTATAGCCGACTGGTTGTCAAGGGCAATGCGAATCTTGCTCCCATGCACCCGACTTATTAGCACGTGATGTTACTCCCTGAAATGCTGAGTACAAATCAGGTTCAACTCAGCTGAAGTCTTTACTTTACCGAATTTAAAAATTTTCTTTGCTTAGCATTTACAAATTTATGGCCATTCAATGCCCATTCTAAATAGGGCATCACAATATGTGTATACATAACATGAAAGCAGAATAATTTTTGCTAAAATTAATGTATCAATGGCCTATATTTTTCGTAATTAATGTAAAGAAAATATTAGGATCTAGCGATCCAGTGCATGCATAAATTTTCTACATAACTTTTCTATTCATATTATATTTCTTCTAAATAATACAACTAAGGTAAAAAATTTACAATTGATAACCACTTTGTCGATGAAAACCAATAATTCGTTTCTTTATAAATTAAAGTATACATAAACTTAAGCCGAGTTCACTTCAGTGAGCGTTATAACATTTAATTGGTATCACACATTTCAATGGTATCACAAATTATTATAAGTAAAAATATGGATGCAAAATGTTCATGTGTTTAAAAAAAAATATAAACTTTTTGGGATTCAATTGAAAGGATAGTTCTGCAGATGAAAACAAGAAAATCTTTTTAAAAACTCAGAAAAAAAACTTCTAACAAATTAGTAGGAAAAAAATGCACGAAATTTCAAGTCGCTTCTGAAAAAATCTCTATAACCCTGCTCTTAAAAATTCTCTGGATAATAAAAATTCAGTTCTAGAGGAAACTTAATATAATATAAACAAAATAGTGTGAGCCATAAAAGTATTTATACAATTCAGAGAACTGCACAAGTACACCGCAACCCGTGAGTACACCGCATAGTTACTCAATACTTACTCTAACTTTTCATACTCAAGTATTTAAAACACCGCAATAAAAAGTTGCGGTGTTTATTTTACCCATTTCTGTAAAAACGAGTATCAAAAATATCGCAATCAGAATTTTAAGTATTTTTTATACTCGTACGCGAGAATTTTTTAATTCTCTTTATTTGTAAGCAACGTTGCCACATTTTTACCCTATTAAAGTTTTTTACTGCCGTTTTGTAAAATACTGCATTGTATGCAGATCTATTTATAAACAATAAAAAAACAAAATTTGATCAAATCTATTGCTTAAACATTATAAACAGAAAAACAGACAACAACCGTTTTCATAGCTATGAAATACAACACATATTTAATGAATAAAATGCAATAAAAACCGCTAAAGACACAGCTTTTGTACACTATTTAAAGCAGATATACTTATTTTGTTGCTGTTTTTTATGAACAATTATTTTCAGTTTATGCGCCTTGTTGTCATAAACGTGTTACTAACGGTATTAAGGAAAACAAAATGATAAAATGAATCCGTGAATAAAAGGAAAATTACTTATTTTTTTTAGTTTTAACAAAACTGTATATACGTAGATGTAATATTGCATTGACTGAATAGACATAGACCTCATAAATAATAATAAATAAAATAAACTTTTTAGTTTACATATTTTATTTTGTTAAATATAATTTTTGCTTTTATACCTATTTATTAATTTAAAAAAATGTATTTGCTTAAAGAATAGAATTTTTAAATTTCTATCCTGTGTGACTTAAAAAAAAAACCTAACACAAAAGGTAATATAATAAACAATGAACTATTCTTGAGTTATTAGTAAACTTTTGTTGTGTTTTTAATAAATGAAAATATGGCGAATTTTACGGGTTCTATTAAATTTATTTTCTGTTATATATTAAATAAACTTTCATAATTTCAAAGAAGTATGTATGTTAGCTAATTTAGACATTGGCGACTTTTGATATTGTGTTTGATTTAATAATTCTGATCTGATAACTCTGTTTTCCTCTCACTACACACGTTAATATCTCTCTCTTGGTGTTTGTTGTGAGTATGAGTACGAAAAAAGTAAAACCAGCATCGCAAACATTATGCTAGACACTTACACAAATGGAATGGGTATAGAAAATACTCGCACAAAAGAAATGCGGTGGCGATCACACCGCAACCGCATTTAAGATGAGTATACTTAGAGTATTAAAAACAGACACTCTTGCAGTTCTCTGGTGTAGGTTTCAGAGAACGCTTGTGACTGTCGTGCAGTAAAGTACGTGTTTACGGATAGTAAAAAATAAAGTGATAAAAAAAAACAAAAAACAGAAGAAAAGAATTGTGTGCTTGCATTTATACCTGTCAAACAGGCAAAGTGTTGGTACCTGCGTAGCAGAAACTGGATCAATACTACGCGCTTAATAAAATGGAGGATGATGGGAGCCTTAATCCACACAAGAGGGCGAGGACTGCAATTGCAATTGCCGAATTGCAAAAAGAACTTATTGCAATAAAGGAGGAAAATAAACTTCTTAATCTGAATATTTTAAAAATGGCCGAAGAAAATAAGACGCTACAGAAAAAACTTGACGAAGTTTCACCGACCGACGATGAAACCGATGATAGCGAGACATCCAGTGAAGAGGAGATGTCAGTGGAGGAAGAAGAAATTGTACCATCCGCGGGTACAGTAAGCGAAATGGAATGTCGAACCGAACCGGCAGCAGAAAAAAAAGAAGTTCAGCCTAAAGCAGCGGAAACTTGTGGCTCAAAAAAGAAGGACGAAGCTATCACCAGCCGAATAATTAAAAAAAGTAAGTCTGTACCGATAGTTACTACTTATAATATTGATGTGAAAATTATTAGTAATAAGTTAGGTAAAGTGTTAGGTCACAAGGATTATAATATGAAAATGTTAGGTAAAAATGTGACAAACATAGGGGTCTGCACCTTGGAGGACTTTTCTAAATTGAAGGAATTCTTAAAGCAAGAGGGGGTTAATTATTATACCCATACACCAAAAGCTGAAAGACCTTTTTCTGTTGTAATTAAGGGTCTATCTAATACTTTTGATTTAAGTGATGTACTTGAGTATATGCAGGGCATAAAGATTAACGTGAAGATTATGGGGCTTCACAAGATAGGAGGAAATAGATGGATTTCCAATTATCTAAAGAAAGATTTGAGAAGTTTTAGGAATATAAACTACATTCTTCACTGTAGGGTGCACATAGAAAAGCACAATCGAAGAGATTTAGTACAATGCTACAATTGCCAACACTTTGGACATGTCGCTATTAATTGCAACATGCCCTTCAGATGCGTTAAGTGTGGGGCTTCTCATGGCCCAAAAAATTGTCAGGTTCCTTCAAAAGGAGAAAACAATATCGAGACACGTATGACTGATCCAGTCACAGGTCAAGCAGTAGTAAAGGTCGGCTTACCCGTAAAATGCGTAAATTGTGGAACAGAGGGACATGTTGCCAGTTCAAAGGAGTGTCCAAAACGTTTACAAATTCTTCAAAGAAAGACTGCGGAAAAGGGTGTAAGGGCTCCGGTGAGACGTCCCACCCCAATAGTCCCTTCTACAACAATAAGTGGTGTATCATATGCCGCTGCTGCTAAAACAGCAGTGACAAAGAACACCCAACCAAAAGTCGCCAGCACTCAGAGAGCTGGCATATCTGTCAAGTCTGCAATGGCTGGCTTTGATGTTCTTGATAAAGATTGCAAGCGATTTTTCGGCGGTGATCTACTAAGCTGTCTAGAAAAGATGAAAGGTTTTGCTCGTGAATACAGGGCGCTTAATAATGATGGTGAAAAATCTCGGGCACTACTAGGGATGTTAATATCTTTACAGCACGATGACTAATTCGATAAAGTGCATATTTATTAATGTAAATTCTATTGTCTCTAGGCACAAGAGGCATTACTTGAATTTATTTCTTAGCGAACATCGGCCGGATGTTCTTTTAGTAGTAGAGCATAAACTTTCACCAAGACATGTTTTGGATTTTAAGGGTTATAAGATCTTTAGGCAGGATCGGCTAAATGGACGCGGCGGCGGAACTGCCATTTTTGTAAAGGATAGTATGTGTTGTAACAGGGTTACTGTCGACTTAGGCCCTATTGAGAATACAGCTGTCAGGATAAACAAGACTGATGGCAGTAGGATGATTGTGGTTTCGATGTACTCACCCCCACAGAGTACATTCACACTTGCAAATTTAGATCCATTAATGGACTTATCTAATGGGTAGGAGCTTTTAATAGGCGCTGATTTAAATGCTAAGCATTCATACTGGGGGGGAAACGTATGTAACCCTAAAGGTAACACCCTTCGTGAGTTTCTGCTGACGTGCCCTAATATAACTATACACCCCACCAGTGGTCCGACACGAGTTTCTGGAACTACATCTTCATACATAGACATAGTTATGTCATCAACTGATATCTTACCGGTAGCAGTTGCAGGACTAAAAACACTGGATTTCCAGTCTGATCATCTTGCAGTAGAAATTGTTGTTGAGATAGGAAACGTGCAAAGAAGAATACTGCCTGAATTTTTTGACTTTAGACGTTTGAATATTAATAGGTTTAACAGATTATTGGCCCGGGACCTTTCGCATAGTCAACTTCCAGTTGACCGCAATGTATCATCCCATGAAATAGATGACTGTATAGAATCTATGAGCATAGCATTTTCAAATGCTATGAATGGAGCGATACCAAAAATCCCTGCGAGTAATAGGGGACTACAAAGACTTCCGGATAATATCCTACATTTTATCTCTGAGAAAAAGAGACTGAGAAGGATTCTGTGGCGTACTGTTGATCCTAGCAGGTGCTCAATTTTAAAAGCCGATATTAGAAACTTAGATAGAATTATTCAAGGGGCCATCGCAAAATTTGAGGAACTTTATTGGACCGATTTTCTGCAAAATATTCGCCTTAATAGTAGGACATTCCAGAAAGTAAAAAATGGTGCCGGTCTTAAGAGACGGATGCCGATTTCTAGTTTGAGGGCTGCTGGGGACTCTTTTATTACAGAAGATTGTGATAAAGCCAATATCTTGGCTAATCACTTCTGTGAAGTTCACAGAGGAGGCGATAACTTACGATCGCCTTCTTTTGAGAGTATGGTTTCAGAGGAAGTATCCGCATTAACAGATTACTTGCCATCCCTGACTTTCGGGCAGGAATTCATGGCTGATGGCAGGTTAATGGATGGCGGTTTTCAAACAAGGCCTAATTTAATTACATCTTACGATGTAGGATGTGCTTTAAAATTAAGATCAAATAAGAAATCTAGCAGTGGTGATGGAGTTCCTGATTTTATCCTGAGAAAGACGGATGTTACTACATGGCGTTACTTGGCAATAATCTTCAACCATTGCCTCAACATTGGTTATTTTCCTAGAAAATGGAAAGAGGCAGTAGTAGTTCCCATTCCAAAGTCGGGCTTGGACCCTAGGGAAGCTAGCAGTTATAGACCTATCTCTCTACTATCCTCTTTTGGGAAACTGATGGAATGGTTTTTGTTATCTAGGATACGAAATGAAATTACAGATAGTGGTGTACTTAATGACTGTCAGTTTGGCTTTAAGGGAGGCCATTCAACATCACACGCCCTAATGGTCTTCACAGACTTCGTGACCAGGGGCTTGAACAAAAGGTACCCAACTCTTGCGGTAAGTCTTGATTAATCAAAGGCTTTTGACACCGCTTGGCAACAGGGGATTGTTTTCAAAATGATGGGCTTAGGCTTTGAACGCTCTACATGTAGGATGGTAGCTGATTTTCTTAAGGATCGTTCTTTTAAAGTAAAAGTAGGAACTGAATTATCAGATATCAGGACAGTGGTGGCAGGTGTTCCTCAAGGCTCCTTATTGGGGCCGATTTTGTACAATATATTTGTTTCTGATATCCCGCAGCCACCTGCGGGGGATCTTTTGCTCATGTATGCTGATGATATACTGATTGCTGCTAATGGTCCTAGGGCGAAAAATTTGAATAACAGGGTCAACAATTACCTGAACATTCTTCATGAATACTTCATGAAATGGGGCCTGAAATTAAATATTCAAAAGACCGATGGGGTAATGATTAAGGGTAGGCGTGGTAATCTCTACCCAAATGCAAGAAGTTTTGTGCCAAGCCTAAGTATTGCTGGCGAACGTATCAGTACCTCTGATAGGATGAAGTATTTAGGGGTAGTATTCCATGAGAACTTTGAATTCTATAGACATCTAGATTTCATAATAGAACGAGCTAAAAAGGTTTATTTTTTGTACCATAGAATTTTACGCCGCAGAGGTGGTCTAAGTACCAATGTCAGGCTTCTATTTACCGTCAGATTATAAGACCTATTATTTCTTACGCTTTTCCAGTCTGGTTTGGAATATCTTCCCACCAGATGGAAAGGCTTAGGACATGGGAGAGACGTGTTCTCTGCTCCTGCCTACGGCTACACCCCAGGGTAGGCCCTGATGGCATTTTTCGAAAACCGTCCTGTAGAAAAATCTATAGTAGTATAAATTTTGAGAGGATTGATGTTTTTCTCATGAGATCTGCACTCAGGTTTCTTGACAAATCATCCTCATTAAATAATAGTTTAGTAGGGGGATGCTTTCACCGGGCCCCTGATCTGGAGAATTTGCTTAGAAATAAGTACCATTCCCCAGTTAGCCTTTTGGCTTTGAATACTGGAGGTCTTCTCTTTGGGGATGCAGGCCTCTTATTTTATCACAGAAGGGTGAAAACCCTTGACATAACTGACTTGGTGTACAACACCGCACAGTAGTTTTTAGAAGGACTTTGTGATAGATATTATATATCGCTTATTTTATTTGTTTTAAATATTAAGTGTTATTTAGTTTGTAGGATAGTTTAAGTTATTAGTTTTAAGTAAAATTTTAAAAACAAACGAGTGTGTTCCTTTTTATCCTTTTTTTTGGAAATGTAAACAAATGTAATAATTAATAAATGACTGTATACAGCATATCTGTAATGTAATTAATTAAGTGCAAATTAGTCTTAGAAAAGTTGTAATACGTTAAGAAATTTATATAAGAAATGTTGTTTAAGAAACATATGTATAATGAATTTTTGGAATAATAAAGTAATATAATAGTTCTCTGGTGTCTATCATACCCCCACATCAGTGTTAGTGTAAGCATCTAGCAGACCACCACGTCAGTAAAATTGTAAAATTGTCATAGTGTCTTTCAGACCTCTTGACAGTGAAATTGTTTATCGACAGTTATTATTGTATACATACATAT
Organism: Gymnosoma rotundatum; assembly: GCA_916610165.2. Lineage (NCBI taxonomy): Eukaryota > Metazoa > Arthropoda > Insecta > Diptera > Tachinidae > Gymnosoma > Gymnosoma rotundatum. Next base: position 140,464,992 of record OU744336.1, on the reverse strand, counting down.
GATTTTGTAGGCAGTAATCAGAGATAAAATGACATCCACGAAAAGATCTTCAACCGGAACTTTTAAAAGCACTGAGCAGCAATTAATTGATTGGCTCGAGGAAATTGCAGAGCAAGAAGAAGATTTCAGCGACGACGATAATATTCAAAATCCGGACTTCGAACCAGAAGAAATTGTGTTTGAGGGTGACGAAATTTGCTTGGAAGAGGGTTTTGAAAAAGAAAATTTATCATGTTCAGGAAGCTCAAACAGAGTCTGTAAGTGGAAATCTTTATAAAGGAAAAAATGGCTTCATATGGTCTGCTGAGGGCGGTCAAAGAAATTCTAGAGTTGCGGCTCATAATATTTTAAGACTACCAAAACTTTCAACTACTCCTTCCTTCTTCGGAAGTTATGTTGACCTTTGGACAAAATGTTTTGATGAATCTATGCTTTCGAATTTGGTATCGCATACGAACCGCAAGCTTAGTATGTATAGAACCTAATTTAAAAATGACACCCGAGTCGATACAAACGAGGTTGAAATGAGAGCATTTATTGGACTTTTATATTATTCTTCGGTCTTAAAAAGTAACGACTGTGATCTCAATACAGTATTTGCCAATGATGGTACAGGCTGTGAGATATTTCGATGCGGTATGTGTAAGTACAGATTTTCATGCTTAGTCAATTGTTTGAGATTTGACGATATCAATACCAGAAAAGAACGTATCAAAAATGATCCTCTAGCTCAAATATCGAATATATTTAACAATTTTATCACAAATTCTCAAGCTCAGTATTGCCCTAGCGCCTATATGTGCATTGACGAAATGCTGGTTCCATTTAGAGGTCGTTGCAAATTCGTAATCTACATGCCTCAAAAACCCGCTAAATATGTGCTGAAAATCATGATTTTATGTGATGCAAAATAGAGGCCTGCACAAATGTATTTAAACATCAAACACACCCTTATGTTTAAATGGTTTGCATACACATTCCTTGTATTACAACAACATAAAATACTGTCGTATACTGTTCGTACCACGAAGTAAATAGAGAACTTCGTGTATAAGACTATTTTCAAATACTGTCAAGACAGTATTTGTTCGTAACAAGACATTTTGTGACAGTAGAAAAAAATTTCAAATGGTCCAAGTATTTAAAAAAATACAACTGACGATCAACATCTTCACTTGTAATTTGTGTGTTTTTTTAATACTTGTTGTTCTTATGTGTGTATCATATGAACGATTGCATGCTTTGTACAGGCCAATGGGATTAAGTTAATTTTAATTTTAAATTAATTTACATTGGTATTATTTTATAAATAAAAACTATTTCTTCTTAAATGCGTCCATAAAAGTTTACTAAATTTTGTCGTTTTTAAATAGAAATTTGCATACAAGAGTTTTTAATTAAAGAATTTTAATTTTTAGTGTTCAATAACTACCTAGATCTATTTATAATATGGAAAACGACAATATTTTTTATTGCAGAAATTCATACATAAGTATTATTTTACCTTTTTTACCATTTCTAAATGCAATTTTAACAGATTTTTTACAACCGCAGTTATTACCCTTTTTACATCACACTTGAAAACATTTTCACTTTCAACTGAAATTACTTACCTACTGCAATACCATTGATAAATATTCTAGTACCTGTTTTTATTTAGGGACATTCCCAAATTGGTGTAGTTTTAACAACCACAATTACTAATTACATTATTTTGTACATCCAAATTGACCTGATTTATCATAAAATTTTACTGCTTTTTCAAAATTGTTGCTCTAAATTAATGCTCAATTGAATTTTTTTTATTTACCTGTTTTTTTTTTGGTCTATGGACATTCCCGAATTGGTTTTTTTTGTAAATCAGATTTTTTTAAACCACAATTATTATCCTTTTTCACACGTAATAAAATCTGGTTTATAAAAGGGCAGTAAGATAGTCAAAACAATATTTTCTATTTGTATAAATGAAAGTGTGGATAACAGTTTTATAATCAGTTTTTAAAAGAGCCTGTGGTGTTAGACATACATATTAATTTTACATACATAATTTAAATTAAAAAAGTAACGATTTTTAACATTTAATATGACAGAAATAATGGTAAGAAAAAACTATTTTTAAAAATGTTACATTATTTAATAGTGCTTTCTTATTTTTGCTTCCACATTTAGAGTTCAACCCAATCCGATTCCCATGAATTAATGGACAGTGCCATTATAAAGGAAAACATTTTGTCCGGTAAATTTAAGATTGCTGCAAAAAGAGGCAGAAGCAAGGTTTGGGACGTTTACGGAATGATAGAGAATAATGGCGTCGAGATAGAAAAGAAAGTTGCCTGCGGAAACTGTTTTTCCGTGATGAAGTTTGATCAGAGGAGCACATCAAATTTAGTGAAGCATAAATGTTATGTCGCTATTAAGGAAGCTAATGTTTCGAGAATACCAGTAAACATGGAAATAAAGAATGAAATCGTATCACATTGAAAATGGATACGGATACGGAGCTGCAAAGGATTGAAAAAATTAATATTAGCTACGTCAAATGCATCGTGAATATTTTAAAACCATTCGAACAGGCATCTAAAACATTAGAAGGTGAAAAATATGCAACATTACATCTCGTTTATGCATATATCAGTGGATTAATGGACAGCTGCAAATCTGAAAAAGACGAAATTGAAGTTATGAGACGATTTAAAGAAATATTGTACCATCATTTACAAACAACTGTCTTTTCCAAACTTACCACGTTACACAAAATTGCACATTTTCTTTTACCACCTACTAATAAATTGTTGCAATTTTCTGAACAAGACAAAAATCTTATAAAGTCTGAATGTAAAGAGGAACTAAAGAGATATTGGCGAAATCAAGACAATAAACCAAATAAAGAATCGCCATCATCTAATAATACAATTATCTCATCATATTTTAAAAACTTTGTTACGCCTGCATCAAACTTAAGTGCCGAAGAAATACAAATATACCAAAATTTAAACATTCCATTTAAAGATAATTTTGATGTAAATAATTGGTGGCATTTACAGCAAACGCAATTTCATGTACTATATAGGTTAAGTTGCAAAATATTGGCCACTCCAGCCAGTAGTGCAGCATCTGAAAGAGTGTTTTCAGTTGCTAGGCAACTGCTATCAGAAAAGAGGACGAATATGTCAGTAAGCTCCAAAACTTTTAAATATATGATGTATCTACATAGTAATACTAAATAAACAGCAACTTTTTAAAACAAAGATGATAAACTTTAAGCATTTTTCTTAACGTGTAATGTTAACATTAACTTATTTATTATGTTTTACTTTTTACTTTAAAAGGCAATAAAATTAATTTTTATAAAAATAAACAAGCAATTTTTTTAATTTTTTCCCTCTTAAATACCCGCATGTGTATATATGTATAAGATCTAAAATATGTATGATAATCTCTATACATTAAATCACTGTAAATGCTTATTATAAATTTAAAAAATTAACATTAAAATTTGATGTTTATATGCACACATTTTGTACTAAATAAATTTTAAATAAAAAACTAAAGTAACAGTGGATTATGTTCCATAATTAATCCAATTTTAATCAACAATAAAAGACAAAAATAGCAATTATACAATTTACTCTTGTGTGTTTTATTTCACTCGCGTCTAATAAACATATGGTTGCAATGCTGTCTTCATAATTTACTCAAAAAATGTTTTAAGACATCTTGAAACAACAAGACGTCTTGAAATAACAAGACGTCTTGAAACATTTCAAGATATCTTGTTGTTTTCAAGACATACTAAGATACCAAGACATTTTTCAAATATACACAAGAAAGTGTTTGTGTTTTATTTGTACAGTATTTGACAGTATTTGTTTGTCGCGACCATACTTCAGCACACCATTTAAAAAATGTGCGATGTCTTGATTGTGTGTTCAAATGCATTTGTGCAGGCCTCTAAATGCAAAAACCTTTTACATCTACAATGCTTACGTTTATTATGGCAAAAATTCTGATGGATTAGGACTAAATGAAGAAGAAAAACAACTTTCAGTGCCATCACCGTCTGTCTTACGACTTGTGAAAGTTGTTGAAGGCACAAACCGTAACATCACAGCTGACAACTGGTTTAGTTCAATCCCACTAATGGAAGCCCTACTAAAGAAGAACCTCACCTATCTCGGAACATTGAAAAAGAATAAGAGAGAGATACCTTTACAGTTTTTGCCAGACAAACGAAGAGCTATTGGAAGTTCTCTCTACGGTTTCACCAGAGATTTCACATTGTTATCTTTTGTGACAAAGCAAAATAAAGCAGTCCTCCTAGTTTCATCTTCACACCATTTCCAGGAAACCGACACTGACTCCGGTAAACCAATAATGATTGTAGACTATAATCACACTAAGGGGGGTGTGGATGAAATCGACAAGAAGTGCTCGGTGTATTCATGTAGCCGCAAAACTCGCCGTTGGCCAATGGCAATTTTTTATAGAATGCTAGATACGATAGGTATCAACTGCTTCGTAGCGTACCAGGCCTGCGAAAATGTGGATTCAAAAATGAGAAGAGGAACCTTTCTGCAATTGAACGACTTTGATCGGTGTACTATGAAACTTAATTGTGTGATTCATTCAATTCATAAATGACGGAGCTCTACTGGGGAGCTGTTTGAGATCTTCTGTGCAAAGAATAATTTTTTTATCTTGTTAAGTAAGTAATTGCCTAATCTATATGTAAACAAAAAATGTTTTAAGTATTTGAGGTTTGTTGATGGTTTACCTTAAGTTTGCAAATCGGTCGACGCGTTCGTGAGGAATGATTTTTCATTTCAACATGTGAGAAAAAATTACCAACAAATACAAAAGCGCCTATGAGCGTAAGCGATATGTATGTATACTGTGTACTGCCTTCAGTTAAGTATACGTTAGAAATTCCTTAAACAAATATCTTCAAAATTAATAACTTTCTTTGGCAACCTTGTTGTTTTAAACAAAGACTTTAAGCCTGTGGAAATTAAGTAAAATTTAATTTTTTTTTGTTTTGTTTTAAGTCTTAAACAAAAGAAAATATCACTACTTAAAAATAACATAGTTTAACTATAGTTACATGCTATGAAATGCTTACTTGTACTGGTATTTTAAAAGTCACTTAACCTTTAATTGGGCTAATCTATTATTTGTTAGACTTTTACTTTTAATGAAGTTGTTACGCAGTTATTTTTAACATATATACCTATCTATTTATGTTTTCCAAAAGTCTAGCATGTGCTTGTTGCTTGGTACCATCTTTCAATATGAAAACAATCATTAATTGCCCTGAAGTATTTAAAATTAACTGTCTACATTTAACTTTAATGTTGCTCTTCAAAAAAGAAACAAAAGCCTTAAATGTTTTTATTATTGTTCGTTAAGCACACTGTTTTCATTTTACATTTAGATATTCATAAGAAAATGTATGGTAATTGTGTTCTTTATAAAAACATTAAAACTTTCATTTGTTGTTGTACCCTTCACTGCATGTAGAAAAAGTCTATACCTAAGTTTGTCGTTTTTAATTTCTACAATATCCATTGCCGAGCACAAAAAGTATAGTATATACATACATTCTGAGTTATTATGCATAGCGAAGTAGATTGAGCGTCCGTTGATTGTGTACACGTTGCCAAGGCTTTAGATGAGATAGAAAAAATTTATATACACCTATCGATCAAAAATAGTTTCGAAAATTTGGTTTTAAAAATCAGAAAGATCGGTCGATGTGCTTCGAGGCACCGAGTACAACATCACGCCAGTCTCTAATTTTTCAACATCTTTTTTTAACTTTCGTTCATAGATTCTTATTTCTACTACTGATTTTATATTATTTGAACAAAAGTGAAATAATTTAAACTTTTTTTAATCTTTATGCCAGTATCCAACAGGTCAGGTAATATTGATTTCGACTCATTGTAGGCTCTTATAAAACCCATATTTTTTACAGAAAATCTGTATTTTAGTTTAGTGAAGTAACTCTAATCAAAAAGGAAAATTTTGGGGAGAGACTTAAATTTATACAAAAAATGGTACTGCCATCGCCATTATTGGGTTGAGCGTTTTAAAAAATTTTAGAATTTCCTTAAAGATCTCCTCAAAAGCTTTTAAATGATACCCATAGTGATATTTTAAAAAATTTGTAAATTTCGGAGCCCCGTTACTCGGAAAATATGGGCGTCCGCTGAGATATCGCCCGATTTATTTATTTTTTTGCTTTGAGTTACTTTATTGTTTCAAATGACGTGAAAAAAGCTAGAGGTAGGTATGGTGTTCTGCCTGCACCTCTTTCGATACTATGTCTGATCGATTTATATATGTATATTTTTTTCTAGCTCATCTAGTGCCTCGGCAAACTCGATTTCAACACTAACAGCCACGGACTATGCTAAGAAGGCAGACTATGCATAAGAAGGCAGAAAATATATACTTTATGGGGTCAGAAATGGATATTGTAGAAATTACACACGGAAGGACAAACCTAGAAATACCTTTTTTCCACTTTTTGTGGTGAAGGGTACAAAAACTTAAGTACTTTTTGGTTTTAGCTTTTGCAGGTTTAAAGCCAACCCGTTAGCTTCTATTTTTAATGCGCACCTTTCTTTTGGTTAGTTCATATTTTTCACGAAACCTCCGTTACATTGTTAGGCAGAGATAAAACTTTGTTAACTGATAAGAATCCAAAAATGGCATTAAGAGCCAAGGTATGTTTTGTAAATCAACTTAAATGATTTTGACTCAGAATTAGAAGGTGTTTCATTATTCTCTTATCTCTGTTATCACTTTATTATTGCTTTTAAAACTTTTCTATTAAATATATAGTCGCCTGAACAATATTAAGTTTCCTTGTCAAACTTTGTATGAAAGTTGAAAACAAAAGCTTTTTTACTTTTGGCAGTCTTCAACATGTGCGACCTAAATAGTAAAAATTAAGAGGTTGCGAAGCAACTTCATTCCATTTTAAATTATAACCGGATTTTGTTGCTGGTACAGTAAGACTTGTTTGGCTCTTATTTTCTTAATTTAAAAGTTAATGAAATTCTATTTAACATACACTTGAAGGTTAAATTAATTTCAAATTTTTCTTGATTCCTTAAAAATATTGTTACGAAAATATAAGAGTGGTGAACAATTTACTTCCGCTAATTGTGTGTATATAGAATAACACCACATTAGCTAACAAAAGCTGAGCAACATCAATAGCTGCGTTGGTAAAGGTGTTTGCTGTAAAACCAAAGACCGTGAGTTCGAGCCCACCTTCGGACATGCGTACAACCGAAAATAATATTTGTTATAATGCAATTAAAAATTAATAAGCAGCAGTTCAAACCTCCTGAGAAGCAAAAGACAATTGTTGAGTGAAGCCATGGCAGATAATTTAGTGGAGACGTCTTATTTAATATAAGAGTAACAGATAGTAATTTTCAAGACGCCCTTTATAGTAAATAGTAAGAACGGTAGCAGGTAACTCAGTGAAGTGTAGGACCATAAGAACAATGATTAGCAGACGTGTGTTTTGGCCATTAGATAAAGGGGATGACTGGCTTGGATAAAAGGCGTAGTGGAGTTGTCTGTGTGTAGCTATGGTTAATAAAAAAGCATCGACTAGTTAATGCCTCGTTGGAGTAACACAGTCGTTAAGCGTGGATGGCATAGCGTGGAAGTATATTCGATAAAGCCACAAAGTAAGAATACAGAATTTATAATAAGTCTCACTGGTATTTTCAATCAAAAGAATATGTGCGTTTTTTTTAAAAGGGAAAACCTAACAGCAAACAATTTCGTGATATTCTAACGAAATATACCTCGTTAGTTAGTAAAACTGCGTATTGTACCACAGGGCCATTTCGCTATTGCTTGCCAAGAATAATGTTCTTAATAAAATTTAAGACTATTGTACTAGATTTAAATTTTTTTTTTACTAATTTATAGGAATTTTAGTGCAAAAATTTTAACATTGCGTCACTATTGTTGACTGAGACTAATATTTTTAATTAATCACTTTCATGGAAGTACAGTAAAAAGATATGCAATATCACTATCTGTGAGTGGAAAGTGCAAGTTTGGAGCAGTACTGCAAACTGTATTTTTTATAAAAAAATTTTATTAATTAGCAGGCGATATCTATTCGTATTTAAATGCTTCTATATGCAAGATCTACTGGAAAGCTTTTATCAAGTTTTAGAAGAGTTTAAATTATATCAATAAGAAAAGGAACATAAACTTCTGTTTTACAACTGGTCTGAAAAATTTTTATGAAAAGTACTCAGTTTTCTAAGTAATTTTAACTTTTAAAATGAGTTAAACATTTGTAATATATAAACAGTATAAAGGGATACTGGATACCAGGCTTAATTAATAAATTAATTGATTATAAATTTCCAATTCATCTAACAATTTTAATTTAAACCACGATTACTGATAAACATTTTGTAGTATCGCACCAAGGTCATGAAAGCACAAAAACTTTTAAGATTATTAACGGACTTCAACAGGGGACAGTTAACTCTCCTATTTTATTTAATCTTTTCATTTTAGATCTTCTCAACGAAATAGACAGTATCATTTCTTTTGCAGATGACATTATTATATATCATGCTGACAAAACTATAGAACAAATTAACCGAAATCTACAATATTTATATGAGAAAGTTGAAGAATACACACTTAATTGGCAAATGAAAATTAATGTTCACAAATGTGAAACGATATTGTTTAGACCACCGGTAGGAAAATGTAACAGTAATGTTAGGAGAAACTGAAATCATTCGGAATCAAATCTAAAGTAACAAGCGACAATATTCCAAATAAAGATACGGTTAAATACCTAGGCATTTATTTGGATAAATTTTTATATTTCAATACTCATATTTCTCAAACTCTCAGAAAAGCATTAAATGCATTTTTTATGTACAAAAAATTGTTTTATTCAAAATACATTAACTCAGAAGTAAAAATCGTTATGTATCAAACCCTAATAAGACCAATTGTTACATATGGATGTCAAATTTGGTTTAACATTTCGCCCTCTTATATGGAAAAAATTAGAGTCTTCGAGAGAAAATGTTTAAGATCTTGCACATTGCTATTTAGATCGAAAGAAAGTGATTTTAAAAAATTTGTTGCAAATAAAACTTTATATAATAGATCAAACATTATACGAATTGATAATTTTATTATATATTTAATAAGAAACCACATATTAAGATGTATGTCGTGTATTGAAAATAATTTGATCATGGCTGCATACTATACAAACGATGAATATATATTAAATACTCTAAAACTAGGGTTTGAACCTCCAGAGGCATTCTTGTATCTGGACAAAATTAAATTTATTCAAGATGCGAAGGGAATTCCTATCTTCTATCACAATTATAGAAGGGCAAATATTAAAGCTGTTAACTGCAATATAACCCAAAATAATTTAAGATACCAAACTAGTATTTCCAACAAAGATATAAAAATTCTTCAAAAGCAAAACATCCAAAAATTTTGGTGGTTAGTCCAATAAGTAGCTCAACTACTTAGTTTTTCTTTTTAATTTTTGACACCTTTTTTTTAACAAAATATAAAGTAATGTTTTTAAAAAAAATGTTTTTCATTACAAACACTTCATTAATATTTAGTTCCCCTGGAAGGTAAAAAAATTTACTATATATTTACTAAATATAGCTATTATTATTCTTTAAGTTATACTTGAGAGCTCTGTAAGGGGACTTTGCATATGTATGTTTAGTATCTAACTATTGTTTATTATAGTTTTATAAGTTTCCAATATTGTAATTAAATTTAATTAATTTAATTAAATTTGCCATTAAAAACATAAAATATATTTTTGAAATGCATTATCATTAAACACTTATGAATTAGTTATAATTTTGTTCCAATTACATACATATAGGCATTTCTCCAATGTCGAATGTGACATTCGTACGCATTGAAAGTCAAAAATACCATGTGTCAAACTGCGAAACATATAGCTCTTGATTAGCACTATAATTGGTGGTGAGGTTAATATTAGGTAACTGTTCCTTTTTAAGATAATTACAAAAAAGCAAGGCATTAGCATGCGACAAACAGAAGACGGCAAACAGTTTAAACACTGATTTCAGCGAAACCTGCCTCTTATTTTAAAATGCCCATATTTACGAAAGTGGTCTAGGTCATATATTTGTTGTTTCGAGATATTTAATGAATTGCATTTAAATAAATTTAAAGAAATATTTTTACATTATGCGACAACCACTATCTAATAGTTCAGTTCTGACAATTTCTTAGAAACAAAATGGATAAACTTTAGTTTAAAATAATGCGGTATGAAAATAACTGGTAAATTCATTTTATTAAATTTTTACTTAGACCACTTTCATAATTATGGGCACATTTGATTCAAAATGTTACGTGTCGCATGTGACATTTTGTTCCATCAAATTTTTTTTTTTTTTTTTTGTTATTTTTTACTTTTTATTTAATTAGACATTCCTAAGATTATTACAAATGATTTTTAATATGTTCAATATTTGTCATCCTTTAACATTTAGTGTGACAAAATTATTTACTTTTTATGGATAAAATAAGTTTTAACAAAACTTGGTACCACAAGGTTTATATGATCTCTGATTACGAATCTGATGTCAGGTTTTCAAAATTGAAAATGACAGATCCAATATTGTAGAAAATTTAAAAAAGAAATTTATCGAATACGCTTAAAATATATTCTTAAAATATATTATTTTTATATATATTATTTTGAATTTATACATTTTACACTTACGATATCGCACGTAGCAGTTATTAAATAAGTACCAGGAGCAAAGCGATGATTATTTTCCACCAATTTTTCTTTAATTTAATCTGCAATAAAAATATATATTTGTTCATAATATTTGATGCCTATTGTACAAATATCTCCGGCACACTGATAACAAATTTTCCTTTTTCAATGTCGCACGCGAGTTACGGAAACCACCGCAACCACAACAACAACAACACAACCACCAATTAAACCACCAAGACAGAATAGCTGTATCAGCAAATAAGAAATCAATAAAATAAAGAATATAAAATTATCTGGAAATTCAAATAACCTAATTTAAAAGCAAATAAGAAATCAATAAAATAAAGAATATAAAATTATCTGGAAATTCAAATAACCTAATTTAAAACAAATAAGAAATTAATAAAATTAATAATATTTAATTAACAGGAAATTCGATTGACATTATTTAAATAAACTAAACTACATTTTAAAACTATTAAGAATGTAAAATCTAATTATTAAGCATTTCTGTAATTCTGTGGAAATATAATATTAAGCATTTTTGTATTTAGACAATAAGTTATCATTATAACAAAAATTATAAAATAAAGTTAATTGTTATTCAGTGGTGCAAGAGATAAGTTGTGTTTTATTTTTTTGAAGTGCTTATAGTAATATCGTAATTGGCGCAGTCGGTTTAGGCCTGAGTGAACGATTTCTGTGAAGTGTTAACCAACAAATCTGTGAAGGAATATCACAGAAAAGGTATTAAGCAACCAAAACAACTTCGAGGGAATATCGAAGGAAGTCTGGAAGAATTAACAACACAAAATCGGCGAGTTTTAACTCCTTATCATCAGGGACAAAAAAAAATGCTCTTCACAATAATCTTGATTTGGTAAGCGAAAATTGTAATGTGTGTTTAAAATAAGTAAATAATAAGTAACGCTTGCACATATGTATGCACAGCCAAAATATAAATAAAAACTATATCAATAAATAATAGGCTTGTACAGCCTTAACATACTAAATATAAACTGCGATTCCTATCGAAGGACCCTCCAGTTATAAATAAAACTCAAATCTGCGATTCTGTAGCAAAAAGCCAGACCCTCCAGGTTAAAAGAGTCAATAAAAAAAAAACATAACAAAATAATAAAGGAATAGTGGAAAAGCTTATCAAAATTTTAAATATACAAATAGTTAAAAATATATTAAAAAAAAAAAAAAAAAAAAAAACAAAAAAAATTTTTTACTAAAAAAAAAAAAATCAATTTTTTTTAAATAAGTTTTATGCGACTAAATTGAAGTTGGAAGTCCATCCTTGTTAAGGACCTTGACGGCATATCACTGGTCTATTTGACAGGAGTATAGAGGGAATATCTATACAGCGGCATATCCTAATCAATCTAGCCAATAATAGACATAAAACACTTTAGGCTGAATTAGAAAATGTTATTAAAGTATATATAAAAGAAAATAATAAGAACTATTACCTTACATATATACATATTAATGAATAAAAAAAAAGGGAAAAAACTAATAATAATAATACATAAATAAAAGAAAATTGAATCTATTTTTTGTATATTTTAATTATTGCCTGCTTTAACCAAATTATAAAAAACCCGACTCTAGTGATTGATTTTCAATATATACATAAAACAAAAATAAGAAATAAGTTAACCAATAGTTTACCGTGTGGTGCTTGTAAATGAGCAAACAAAAATCAACTAGGAATATCTCATTTAAACCGTATCCAAGCGCTTTAAGTGGATTATTTAAAAGCAGAAGCTTAAATTCAATACCTGAAGATTCCGCGTTAACGGGTATATTTCTTCAAACTAATATGTCTAATCCACCAAATGAACAACCTCCATTAAACACCATTCCAAATTTTCTGTCATTCGAATCACTTCGCATCCCTGATGCAATCAAGGATCTGCCGACATACGAAGGCAATCCGCGGTTACTAAATGAATTTATTAATAATGTTGAAGAAATTTTACTTCACATTAGAGCTTACGATGCGACTCCACAAGGTCAGATTCTGTTGCGTGCAATCCGCAACAAAATTGTTGGACAAGCCAACGAAGTCCTTAATATGTATGGGACTTCACTTAATTGGGATGACATTAAACAAAACCTTATTTTGCACTACTCAGACAAAAGGACAGAAACTTCTTTAATTAGAGATCTTCACAGTATTCGCCAGAAATTTAATAATGTAGAAAAATTTTACAGCGAGATAATAGAAATTCAAGCATCCCTTTTCAATAATATCCAAATACACGAACGCGACGAAAGGGTAGTTAAATCAAAAAGGGACCTTTACTCTGAAATGTGTCTGAACAGTTTCCTAATTGGATTAAGAGAACCTCTAGGCTCTACCATACGGGCATCCAAACCAGACTCCCTAGCAGAGGCATTCTCCTTATGCATTAAGGAACAGAATATATTTTATATGAAAGCAAATCCCGGTAGAATTGAACCCAATTGGCAACCAAGACCCAATAACTATCCTTCTTATAGTGGAAACAAGTACAATAATAGATTCACACCTTTTTCACCCCAGAATCAGATAGCTTACAACAAACAATATACACGGCCCCAGCAGTCAAAAGAATTAGTTAGTTATAATCCCCACCCTTTACAGCATAGAAGTAACAATAACTTTTCAAATCAGAACCATAGTCAAAATCCATTTAGAGGAAATACATTTAGGACCTATAATAAGCCTGAACCTATGGATATAAGTTCTGAATATATAAAACCCCAAATACCCACCATAACCCAGAGATCATTCAAAACAGATCAAACAATGAGAACAGCTGGAAACCAATATAAAAGAGGAGAATTATTCAACTTCCAAAATGATAATGCTCTAGAGCCACTTCCACCAACCTCAAGACACCAGAATTTGGATCGATACCTAGAGTTAGAACGGGATCGCTTAAATATTGAGGACAACCCAAATTTTCAGAACATTGCCTCGAACCAGCGACAGGATACCTAGACATCAATAAACATGGATTTGAGTTGGGATACATTAATATTTCGTCCCCATTTGGAAGACCCCTCAAATTTCTAATTGACACCGGAGCCTCCTCATCGTTTATAAACCCAAAATATATAAATCCATTAGACCAAAAGTCGTGTAAGCCTATTATAATAACAACAATTCTAAATAAATATGAACTAAATAAAGAAGTAAAACTTCAAACTTTTGTCGAATTTAATCAACCAGGAGAATTAAGATTTTTTTTATTTAACTTTCACAATTATTTTGACGGACTGATTGGTCTTGACATCTTATCGTACTTAGAAGCCAAGATAGATTTAGAAAATAATAAGGTCGTGACAAAGAATGCAGTGATCCCTCTAGAGTTTAAGCCTAATTTTTCTTCGGGAAAACATGTTATACCTAATAATTCTAAGGTTATAAAAAAAATCCCAGTAGACGTTCAGAGCGGAGATATCTATCTACTGATTCTCTTTATATACCAGAGGGGATATACTTTGCAGACAATTGGAAAAGTCTTCTTGAAGTTATTAACATTTCAGATGAAAACCAAATATTATTCATAGAACAGCCACTAAAAGTCATTGCATATAACACTCAAGATTATGTAGAAGCCTTTAATTTTGAGACAAATCAAATAGCAAACTGTGAGGATGTCGATATTTCAGAAGTACTTAGAACCGAACACTTAAATGACAAAGAAAAATCACAACTAATTAGACTTTGCCGTAATTACAAGGACATATTTTTTAAAGAAAATACAAAATTAACATTTACTAACCAAATAAAACACAAAATAACAACAACAGACGACATTCCCATACATACTAAATCATACAGATACCCACATGTACACAAAGCTGAAGTCCAACGGCAAATAACAGATATGTTAGATCAGGGAATAATTCGCCCAAGCTACTCTCCGTGGAGTGCCCCAGTTTGGATTGTACCAAAAAAACAAGATGCCTCTGGCAAACAAAAATGGCGTCTAGTAATAGACTATAGAAAATTAAACGAGAAAACAATATCTGACAGGTATCCCCTACCTAATATAAGCGAAATCCTGGACAAATTAGGGAAATGCATGTATTTCACTACCCTTGATTTAGCAAGCGGTTTTCATCAAATCGAAATGTATGACAAAGATATTCAAAAAACAGCATTTACGGTAGAAGGTGGACATTACGAATACGTTAGAATGCCCTTCGGCCTAAAAAATGCACCGTCGACCTTTCAAAGGGTCATGGATAATGTTCTAGGCGAACTTATAGGTAAAATATGTCTAGTTTACCTAGACGATATAATTGTCTTTTCCACGTCCCTGCAAGAGCATATACAAAGCCTTCAACTGGTCTTTGATAAACTTCGACTGGCCAACTTAAAAATTCAACCCGATAAGTCGGAATTCCTCCACAAAGAGACAAGTTTTCTGGGTCATATTATTTCTACAGATGGCATAAAGCCTAATCCCGCAAAGATCAAGGTAATACAAAATTTTCCAATACCTCAAACCCAAAAAGAAATTAAAAGCTTTATTGGCCTAGTAGGGTATTATCGAAAATTTATTAAAGACTTTTCTAAACTAACCAAACCTCTTACAGAATGCCTAAAGAAGGGCAGAAAAATAGATTTAAGTGATAAATATATAAACGCATTTGAAACCTGTAAATCAATTTTAACCAACGACCCTATTTTGCAATATCCTGACTTCTCGAAGCCTTTTATTTTAACTACAGATGCAAGCAATTTTGCACTAGGGGCAATCCTTTCACAGGGACGTATTGGAAATGATAAGCCCATTTGCTATGCCAGCCGAACATTATCAGACTCCGAATGCAACTACTCCACAATAGAAAAAGAGTTGCTAGCTATAGTATGGGCTACTAAATACTTTCGTCCCTACCTGTTTGGACGAAAATTCTTTATTGTAACTGATCATAGACCTCTTACGTGGATAATGAGTTTAAAAGAGCCAAATTCAAAATTAATCAGATGGCGTCTTAAGCTTGAGGAATTTGATTATGAGATAATTTATAAGAAAGGGAAGTTAAATACAAATGCTGACGCTTTGAGTAGAATAAGGATAGATACACTCAAGTTAATGGACGTAAACTTAAATGATACAGCCTCAATCCAAGGTACTTCTGGTAGCACCGTACATTCAGCAGAAGAAAACATGAATGACGGTATACACATTTCAGAAAAACCCTTGAACGAATTTAATTTGCAACTTGTTTTTGAAAAATCATCAAACACTCCAGAAATGTTAGTAATAATGCCATTTAAAAATAAACAACGTCGTTCATTTCGGAAACCCTTATATACAAAAGAAATAATAACAGATATTTTCAAAAAATTTCTTAATCCAAATAAATTGTCCGCTATATTCGCTGACGAAGATACTTTCCGCATAATCCAATCTGTTTACTCAAATTTCTTTTCAAATAGCAAAATGTTCCGTTTAATACGATGTACAGAAATTTTAGAAGATATAACAGACTCAGATAAACAGGAGGAACTAATTAAAACCTACCATCAAAATAACAATCACCGAGGTATTAACGAAACACTACTTCACCTCAAAAGAGAATTCTATTTCCCGTACATGAGAAATAAAATTACACAAACAATAAACAACTGCGACAAATGCCAAACCCTTAAATATGACAGGAGCCCCCCAAAGCCAATATTCGAAAAACCAGAAACCCCCTTGAAACCACTAGATATCTTACACATAGACATTTACAGCATAAATTACAAACAAATTTTAACAGTAATTGACAAATTCTCAAAATTTGCGGCAGCTTACACACTTTCATCTAGAAATACTGTTTGTATACTAAAATCCCTAAAAAGTTTTATTAATCTTTACGGTATCCCAAGGAAAATAGTTGCTGACCAAGGTTCCGAGTTTACAGCTAATATTTTTAGAGACTTTTGTAGACAGTTCCAAATTGACCTACACATTACCTCATTTCAACAGAGTACAAGCAACGCTCCTGTTGAAAGGCTACACTCCACCTTAACCGAAATATACAGAATCGTAACAACTACTAGGAAAGAAAACCACCTTAGTCTGGACCATGACGACATACTGACAGAAACACTAATAACATACAATAATTCAATACATTCTGCTACTAAATTAACCCCTTTTGAACTATTTTTCGGTAGAACCTTCAAATTTAATAACACAGTTACATTCAATAACGAACACGAATACCTAACAAAGCTTAACGAATTTCAAAACACCTTGTACCCACTCATTAAAGCAAAAATGCAAAACGAAACAAGTTTTCGAATAGATAAGCTCAACAAAAACCGTACAGAACCCGAAAACCTGGAAAATCAAACAATATTCAGAAAAGAAGCGAAACGTAATAAAATTACACCTAGATTCACAAAACACAAAGTCAAAAGTAATAACAAGGTAACGATAATTACAGATAAAAACAAGAAGTTTCACAAATCAAAATTAAAAAAAATACACAAAATACCAAAAATACCTAATTAATATACCCCTCTATCTGCAGGATATCAATGACATCTTCTCAAACGGTAGACATACAAAAAATAAATAAACAACAGAAAGTAGTTAGATTTCGACTAGGCCCAACAAGGATAATTACAAGTTACAACAATCTTATACACGTGATTAACCTCGAAGAATACGCAAACAACGCTAACAATATAAAAAATACTATCTCGACGTTTGAGAAAACCCACAAATTTACCAGCTTTACAAAAGTAACTCGGTTAAAACTTCAGGAACTAGAAAGTAAAATACAAACACTCATGCCATATAAAAGGCATAAGCGCGGATTATTAAACGGACTTGGCACCGCCATCAAGTTTATAACAGGCAACATGGACAGCAACGACGCACTTTTTATTAACAAACAAATACAAGACATTAGAGCAAATACAACACATATTGAGACAGTACTGACAAATCAGAACCAATTGAACTTAATTATGC
This sequence comes from Gymnosoma rotundatum, assembly GCA_916610165.2. Taxonomy (NCBI): domain Eukaryota; kingdom Metazoa; phylum Arthropoda; class Insecta; order Diptera; family Tachinidae; genus Gymnosoma; species Gymnosoma rotundatum. The sequence continues at coordinate 140,447,205 of OU744336.1, read as the reverse complement.
AAAATAGGCTGCAAAGTGTCACTAAGCACATAAACAAAGAACAAGACAGAATAGAGAACTATATTAACAAACTGGCAAATAACATATTAAAAGAAGATGACCAATTTTTTGAACTTCAATACATTAGTCAAATTAACTATAATATAGATCTTTTAAATAACCATTTAGCTAACGTTGCTGAAGCAGTTATTCTAGCAAAATTAAATGTGATATCTAAGTTCATACTAAGCACCACAGAACTAGAGGAAATTCATAAATATATGGAAAGTCAGTCAATAGAAATCAGCTCTAAAGAGCAAATATATGAACTACTTGGTTTACAAGCATACTACAATAATTCAAATATCATATTCAATATACAAATACCCAACATATCAAAAGAAAATTATGAACTATTCCACATTATTCCACTTCCTATAAATAACACAAAGAAAATTAAAATAAAACCATATATAACATACAATAAAAACCACATTCAATTTTTCGACGAGCCTTGTCCAAGAATAGAAGACTCCTATTACTGTAAGAAATCAATTCATACCGAAATCGCAACTAATTCCACTTGCATCGCAAGAATAATGAACAACACAGACGCTTTGTGCGATCTAGAAGATGTTGGCAACATAAACCTGATCATACAACCCGAACCGAACTACATTCTTTTCATCAATGCAAACAAAACTTTTGTATCAACAAGTTGCAGCAACGATACATATGAAGTCGATGGTACAACACTTCTGTACTACAAAAACTGTACAGTCAACGTCAACGGTGAAAACTACAGAGATCTGCCCATGATTTATAAATATGAATCTTCCCTACCATTTACAACCTATTCCGAAATCAAGGCAAAAACAATAACTGACAAGCTAAGCCTCGACAAATTGAGAAACTACCAAGTAGAAAACTTTAAGTTAACATCAAGGAAAAGCAACGGCATACTCTTAACAATCTGTTTATTGAGCATCATATTTACTACCATTATCATTTACATTATAAAAAAATCCAACATCAGATACATCCCGAATTACTCTTTTGACGTTCCAGCCCCTACGTTGTCCTTGTGGCCGTCACTTTACTCTAAGGGGGGAGGAGTTACGGAAACCACCGCAACCACAACAACAACAACACAACCACCAATTAAACCACCAAGACAGAATAGCTGTATCAGCAAATAAGAAATCAATAAAATAAAGAATATAAAATTATCTGGAAATTCAAATAACCTAATTTAAAAGCAAATAAGAAATCAATAAAATAAAGAATATAAAATTATCTGGAAATTCAAATAACCTAATTTAAAAGCAAATAAGAAATTAATAAAATTAATAATATTTAATTAACAGGAAATTCGATTGACATTATTTAAATAAACTAAACTACATTTTAAAACTATTAAGAATGTAAAATCTAATTATTAAGCATTTCTGTAATTCTGTGGAAATATAATATTAAGCATTTTTGTATTTAGACAATAAGTTATCATTATAACAAAAATTATAAAATAAAGTTAATTGTTATTCAGTGGTGCAAGAGATAAGTTGTGTTTTATTTTTTTGAAGTGCTTATAGTAATATCGTAATTCGCGTCATCGAAACATATGACATAGAAATAAGAAAATTTACTGTAATTGGCAATCATATCGCTCTTTTAGTGTTTGACGTTTAAAATTTGCGGCGAAAATTAATGAATTCGCCACTGCCACCACCTATTATTATTTCGCCATTAACGGTACTTTTGCGCATATTCGACTTTGCGTTTGATTATTTCAAAATATGTTATGAATAAATATAGTTTTTGTACATTCGGTAATTTTGACAGATTTCTCATAAGAATATGTTAAAACAACATAATTTTATGGACTTTGAATTTCTTAGTTGCGGTTGACATTTCTGTGGAAATGTCCATATATTTTATTTTATACTAGCAGTGCCCACGAAAATTTAGAAAAATATATGTATTTTAAAAATTTTCCATCTACAAAAATAAAATGTACTGACAATTGTTTTAGTATCATTCTACCGGTAAAATTTTATATGTACATAGATTAATTTAATTTAAAATCATAATGTTTTTTCTCTTTGCTTTTATACACTTTTAGATTTATTTAATATTATTCAACATTACAAATTGTAAATCTTAAAAAATTTATTTAGCTGTAGTTAAAAAATTCCCTTAATTTTTACATTTTAGCAATGCAAATAATAAATAAAAAATAATATTTTGCATAGATGCAAATTCTGGCACCTGTTAATTTTTTGTTATAAACATAACTATCATTCATTGTAATAAATTCATCAAACGTATTTTGTTTTTATGTTTCGAAAGTTTTAATAATGAAGTAAAATGAATTCAGTTAGCTATTTTAAAATAAGAAAATGAATTCAATTAAAAAGTAGCCATGTATTTTTTTTAAGAGAAATAATTCACGCTGCAAAAAAAATAAAAATTGAAAAAATAATATTTTTTCTATGCACTTTGCTGAATGCTTATTTATTTACAACATAGCTTTATTTATTTTGCGCAAGCTGATGTTTTCGTTTGATATTTCAAGCTAAAGCAGCTGAAATACGAAAAAAATATACACACGAGGCAATATAATATTTATGTTTGGTTAAATTTACTATTTTTTTTAATAAATCTATAAATATTAACATTAAAGCTAAGAAAAAATTAATAATAAAATACTTGTTAAGGAGGTAAAAGTGTATAAATTATGTTTAAATGCATTATAATTTTTCTTAAAAAATTCTATTTAGAAAGCGCTCGTATATGAATCCATATAGCGATTCAGATTTAGATATTGAAGAGGAAACATGTGTAGGTCAAAGAGGTTATAAAAAACAAAAGAAGCTACCAAAAACATTACAGAAGTTAAAAGTCCAGGACAAATGTGTTCTACCCAATCCATGTAAAAATAAGAGATGTGGAAATTCATGCGGTGATAAGTTTTCTAAATCTGAGAGGGAGCAAATAAACAAACATTTTTGGGGAATAAGTAAAATAAGGCAAAGAGATTGGCCAAGTTCCAGCATTAAAAGAGTCAGTGTTAAAAGACGAAAAAGGAGAGAATAAAAAAAGGCAGTACAGCTATAATTATGTCATTAGTTTTAATAATAAAAGTTTAAAAGTATTTCAACAATTTTTGATAACAACTTTGCATATATCTCAACAATTTATAAAGAGTACAAGAAATAATAAGTCAGGATATAATGAAAATGTTAGAAAATCTACTCCACATAATAAGTCAGATGAAGCTTCCGTATCTTTAATAAAATCATTTATTGAAAAATTACCGGCTGTTCCCTTCCATTATTGTCGAAACCAAAGTAATAAATTATACCTACCTTATACAGGAATTTGGAAACATAAAAGGAGTGTATAAAATTTATACTGAACATCTTAAAAGTATAAACAAAGAATCTTGCCAATTGTCACTGGGAGTATTTCATAGAATTTTTAAAAATAACTTCCATTTAGGTTTCCATCTACCTAAAAAAGATAAATGTATCACATGCGAAAGTTATAAGAATAGTCAATCCGAAAAAGAAATGCAATATACGGAGAAATATGAGTTACATTTAAGAGAAAAACAAAAATCTAAAGAAGTTTTTTTGGAAGAACAGAAAAAATCTAAAGAAAATTCATCATTTTTATGTACAAGTTTCGATCTGCAAAAAGTTTTAAACACACCACATGGAAAAGCTATAACACTATTTTAATCACGAAAATATGCATTTTATAATGAAAGCTTTTATGAAAGTGGAACCAGAATCGGCTTCTGTTTTTTTATGGGGAGAAAGTGATGGAAAAAGGGAATGCAACCAAATTTCAACGATTGTCTTCCAGTATCTAAAACTAGTCGACGAAAGGAAAACTTACTCCTCTGTGAGTCTTTATTGTGACAGCTGTGCTGGGCAAAATCGTAATAGAGCAATACTAACCAGCATAATTTTTTTTATTGAAAGATCAAAATACATAAAAAATATAAAAATTGCTTATTTGTTACCAGGGCATACAATGATGCCCGTTGATTCAATTCATAGTACAATAGAAAATTTTAGGCAGAGTCAATCTGTACATTATTCACTATGCGAAACTGACGAAGAAGATAATATCTATTAATATTGTGTTATATACGTATATGTACATACCTACTAAACATCTGCAACGAGTAACTTTTTTGTGCATATGTCAAACTCGCTCCCAAACATCGTTTATATTTGTTCTCTCAGTGAGAGCACAAGCAGTGAAGAGTAGTGATTGTTTGTTCGGCAAGAACGAATATGCAATAAGCCGAAGTTAAGATGTTCCGAAAAAACTAGCATATAAGAATGCAAGTACCAAAAAATGAAGTACCTAAAAAATATGTTCACTTCATATGGTACTGCAAGTATTTTTTTGCCTTCTTTATAGTGAAGCTTAAAATAATATTTTAATGTTTTTGTCGTTAACATAGAAGAATAAGAAATACAAACCATGAAAATTTAAAGCAAATTTATTGCTTCGCTTTTTATTTAATAAAAATAAGTAGTAGTTTTAATAAAGCTATATATATACATACATATATTCTGCATATAAAAAATATTTATATATATAATATATGTATGTATGTATATATATAGATTTATTAAAACTACTACTTATTTTTATTAAATAAAGACAAAATAAAAAATTTCCCTGATGAAGTTGGGATTATCCAACGAAACGTCGGAATAAATTAATAAAGATTTTTCATTTTCTAAAATTGACCTTGAAAGCCCGAAAGTTCAAAAAGAACTTAAAAGAACAGAAATTTAATAAAACGAAAAAGGTCAGGAAAAAACTAAATAAAATTTGCTTTATATTCATTTATTTTAAGCTGTGTTACTGTTTTCTGTTTCTATATATTGTATATATATATATATATATATATATACGTATCATTATTATATTATTTTTTATTTTATTTAATTTAAACATAGTTATAAATAATTAAAGAATATCTAAATATACTAAATTATTAACTTATCTCATTTATTTCTATTTTTTTTTGGCTGTTCAAAAAGGAAGATTCAAAACAAATGAATTTAATTAAATATTTGCCAAACTTCACCTAGTACTGCGAGTATCAAGTGAAGTTTGAATGTCGCATGATACTCGACTTGTTCGTAGAAAACATTAGCAAGTAAGAGAAAAAAAAGAACATGTACTCGCCTAACACACTCTCAGTCGAGTACAACCAATAGTTACTCAATGAGTTTGATGTTCTCAAAAACATGTTTATCGTTTTTAAAATAACCTCAAGCAAGCGTTCATGTTTTGCAAATCATATGTACTTTTTAATAGCAAATGCATTTGTGCAGGGGTCTAATACCTACTTATAGATTTATGTATGTTTATTAGTTATTTCAGAGCCATTGTTAAAACTTAGAAATTACTATAGTTACAACTCTTAGCTAGAAGTTAGGTTCTGATAAAGCTACCTATGGTATTGAAATAAATATTTTGTAATTTCCTATTCTTTAATACTACATTCTTATAAAAATGAATTCAAGTCTAATTTTTAATAAAATAAATCTATTTAATTAAACCTGTATTATTTTTATTTTTTTCATAAAGGAGATAACTTTATCTTAACTAACAAAAATTTCAGGAATAGGCTTTCAGAGTGACAGCAAAAAAAGCTTAAGGGACAAAAACCACCCTCATATCGCCAGTATTAAAATAAAATACCTTAAATTGTATGTATCAGACAAAAAAATGCTTATATACAAAATTTGAATGTAATAAATATATTTTTAGCCAAAATAATTACAAAAAACCGTCCCCTGTAAAGTTTGGTTTTTTGCACTTAAGCTTTTTCCGCCGTTATAACACGATATGTTTTTCTGTTTAATATTGCCTCGATTAAGTTGAGACAATTTTTTTTTCCAACAAAATGAAAAATTAAGCTGTTTTTTTTGGTTGCATTTTTCGCAACTGCAAAATATTTGTCGTTTGGAAGAAATTAATGAAAGTTGTTTTGAGTAAACTTATTAGGATTGAACTTATTCCACTTTCAAAAGATATATTTGTCCGATCGAATTGTACAGCAAAACTTTTTTTATTTTCTGTCAAGATAGATCTCTACTGAAATTTTGATTTGAACTGTAGAGAGAAGGACTATAGTATAGACTTCTTCATTAAAATTACTGTTAGCTAAGTTTTTTTTTGCAAAAGTGGACTTTTACCACTTTCAAAAACCAGTCCAATGATAATAATATAATATCTGCCGTTTTCTATTAAAAATTGATGCCTCTGTAGCCGTAAAGCCATTTAATAAAATACCACTTGAAATATGTATGGCGCAAGTATGTTTAATTCCACAGTCTCTCTGAATATTTGGTACTTTAATAACAGAATATAATCTCCAGATAAAACATAGCGTAATGAAAGAAAATGTCTTATCTTTTAAATAAACTATTGTGAAAAGTTAATTAACTACACAAAGATGTTTAAGGCAAACTTAACAAAATTATTCTTGAGCAATTTAATTTTACTTCTAAAGGCTTGTTTTGTTTTTCTTTATATTCTTTATATTCTCTATTATCTCACTTCTATTTAAATACTTTGTTAACACAATCTTGCAAAGTGAGACTAAATTAAAAATCCTGAGAGTATAATTCTGTTATGGGTTTTTCAGTTTTAAGTAATTTTTTTTGTAAAATGCAATTTACGTAAAAAAAAATACGCGTTAAAAGGATTAAAATTGTGATGAAAGAAAACATTTTATGTTAAAAGAAAGACTTATCAAAAACAAAATATATACAAAAATATAAAAAGATTTTTTTTAATATAAGATAAGCATTTTTTCTAATAATAAGAGCCTTTACTCAATGTAAGTATAAGATCCCTGAAATGTGTTAAAGGTATAAAAATTGTAATGGCTTATAAAAACATTTATGTTTAAAAGTATTATACATCATTAATTGAAGATGATTGGAAAACTTCATTGTTTGTCCATCTGTGTGTGTTTATGTAAAAATTAAATAAAATTAAGCCCGGATGATGCTACTCAAAGGTTATAACGAAATATTGGTAAAATAAAATATTAATTTAAATAATTGAGCTCGAGCTATTTTGTTTTATTTGGAACTTTACAAGAAACTGGTCGAATAAATAAATTCTATAAGTATTCATCTCATTACTCATTTTCGTCAATCTATTTTTAACTATTTTTAAGTAGTTGTTTATAAGATATTAAAAAAAAATTTTTATAAATTAATTGAAATTGATTTTGGCTTAAGTTCATTATTTTAATTTTTAAAAACTTTTTTAAAAAGAAAAATAATTTTAGAAATGTTCGCGGAATATATATGAAAATTATTATTATTAGTTTTTCGTTTGTGGATTTCGTTATTTATACAACTCTCCATTTCCAAATAACAAAGTAAAATAACTGGACAATTGAAAAAATTCACCTTGATTTTGAAAAAATAACTGGATAATTTTGAAATGAACTTATAGTTAAAGTTTATATAAAATGATTTATTAATATTTTCCTTACAAAAAAAATCATATGTAACATAAAAGCAAGGAAACCCAAAATTTATATATAAGTCTTACGTAATATTACATTATACATAATATATATATATATATATATATATATATATATATATATATATATATATTTTTTTTTTACTTTTTTACTTACTTATTTAAGTTTCAGTCTTTATTAGGTCGATGGACATTCTACTCCTTCCTTGTGAACGTAGATTATTTAAAATATTAATAATCCTTTAAAAAGTGATTAATCATTTGCATGGAAAGTATATATAGAACATGTTTATATAGATTTCTATTTTATTTTTATCTCCTTTAAAAAAACATTTTTGGTCCATGTATCATATCAACTGGAATATAAAAAGCTTCTCGTCAACAAAAAAGTAGAAAAAGGGTATAACTAAGTTTGTCATTCCGTTTGTAATTTTTACAGTATCCATTTTCGACCCCATAAAGTATATATATACTGACTTCCTATGCAAAGCGAAGTCGATTGAGCGATGTCCGTCTGTCCGTCCGCGTAAGTGTCGGAGAAAACTTGATTTCACCAAAAAAAAAAAAAAAAAAAAAATCAAACGATCAGATATAGTGTCGAAAGAGATGCTATTGGAAATCAGCCTGATCGGTCCATGTTCTTGAAGGCAGGAGGATAAAAATCAGGCCTACCTCTAATATTTTCATGTCATTTGAAACAATAAAGTAACTGCAATCAAAAAAAAAGTAAATATATGGGGCGATATAGAATTAAAAACTAAGAAATAAACATCAAGTGAAAAAATTGGCAGTAACCCATATTTTCCGAGTTACGGCGCTCTGAAAATTTAAACTTTTTTTAAATTCATTTGAATAGATCTTTAAGTAAATACTAAAATTTTTTTAAACATACTTAACCCGTTAAAAGACGATGGAATTTTTATGTAAAACCAGATATATGCAGAACTTAATTTTTATTTGTTAATTTTTAATTCTCTGTCACCCCAATATTTGCTTTTTTGATTGGTGTTCTTAACTAAACTAGATTTTCATAGATGGTGAAGGGTATACAAGGTTCGGCATAACCGAATATAGCACTCTTACTTGTTCAATCTAGGCCTGGTTAGATAATTATCGTGTACTAGTTTCTTATTTGTTAAGATTGTACACTTTCTCACTTGTTTTTAAAATAAGTGAGAAAAATACTTTATATGTACTAAGAATTAAAGTATTTAAAAAATACTAATGATTTATGTAAGCTAGTAAACCATTTTTCCAACAATTGTACAAACAGCATTTTATTTTCCTGATATATCAACACAATACAAATAATGAAGAAAAAACTACTATAACTATTGTTTGTTTAAAGAACTAGAGCACAAAAATTACAACTATTTTTATAAGTACATAATGTTCTATATGTAAAACAACATTAGATAAAAATACACACAGTTTTGTCAACTTAAACAACATTTTGTTTGCTATTGTTACTATTAAAGTAATTGCAATATTATGTTGCTTACGTTTTTTCCTTGAATATATTTAAATTAATTTAATTTTATACTGTCTACTACAGGTGAAAAAGTTTGTCATTCTGTTTGTAATTTCTACAATGTCCATTTCCGACCCCATAAAATATTTATATGCGAAGCGACGTTCATTAAGCGATGTCCGTATGAACGCCCGCGCCCGTGTGGAAATTGTCTTTTTTAAGGCACTAGAAGAGCTAGAGAAAATGTAAATACTCCAAACGATCAGACATACTTTTGAAAATTTTTCTAATAATATCAGCAAGACCGATCAAAGGGCAAAAAAACAGCAGGACCTTTGCTGATTTTCCCATATCCTTTTTTCAAATTTTGTTCGTATTCCTGCTGGTGGTTGTGTTTATGATAAAAAAAACAACGAACAACTTAGGAAAAACTGATAAGCTTTTCACTTCTTTCTACTTATTTACCGTTAAATTCTATTGGATCTGATACAGTAAAATTTTCATTTACTCCTCTGGTACAACAGCCCCAAGCAAAACATATTTGTATAGAAAACTTTACGGTAAGAAAGAATTTCGTATGCGAATTTTTATTTAAACTATTCAGTGTGAAATCTCCAGTGTGGTACATTTAGTTTTACATAAATGCTGAAGGGTATATAAAAATCGGCATTACCGAATTTAGCACTCTTGCACTCAACAGATGATATGGACTAAATGTTTGTTGTGCTTGCAATTTAAAATGAAAAGTTTAACCATCTCGACGACAATGTTTAATATCATATCGAGATCATAATTTTTCTGTTGAATAAACACCTAAGTAAGATCATGAAAAGAAATATATCCTTTTAGGAGAAAAAAATTAAACTCATTAAAAGGTTGCATATTTACAAAAGAAAATTAAAAAAATGTTGTAGTACTTTTTATGATAAATATTTTAAGCAAGCATACAGTACAAATATTTAGCAGCATTATTTGTACCATCAAATAGTATCAATAAGGGTTTTCACGATGGGTAGTGCAAACTGTGCAAACGGTGCACACTGAAGCAAATATGCATCGTTTTTATCAGTTAAACAATAAAATATAAGTATTTGATATTTACTTCAATTTACTTCGTTTGCATTAAAAAAAACCTTGAGCAACTCACTTTCGAAATAAAGTAATTAAAATTTTTTGACATATTTTTGCAGACAAAAATATAAAAAAAAATTTTTGTGAGCACTATATGCAGCAAAAAAATGTAATTAAAAATTTATATTAAAAATTAAATTGCTAAAAATGAGTTCTCCAAAATACATTAATAAACCTTACATGGCTAAAAGAGACCAAGAGATAAACCACAAAAAGGTGGTCAAGAGAACTCAGCGCATTGTTTATTAAAAAAATTAAATTTTTTTCTTTCTAGCTGCTTCTAGGCATTGTTAAATAGCAAATAAAATTTTTTTAATTTTATGTTTTAAATTATTTTGTATATTTATTTTTTCTTTTTGATTTGTTGTCAGATTTTTTAAACAAATAAAATGTTTTTTACAAAAATGTACGTTTTACAAAAATGTACGCTCACGATCTACTTTATATGCACAGCAAATTTACAATATGCAAATTTGCACAATAACCATCGTAAATACCCCTAATATTTCAAAAAATAAAATTGAAATGCTAAGAAAAGTAATTAGAACATTATTTTACCTCAATACATGTTAAGTTAGTTACAGCTAAAAGAAAATTTTAAAAATCAAAAGGATAATTTTGGAACTCAAGCACTTAAAATCATAAAAACCCATAAAAAAACAAAAAACTTATCAGCTCAAATAAAATTTTATATAAATTTAACTAAACAACTTGGTAAATTATGAATTAGAAAAAAAAAAATAATTTTCATTATAAATACAAATCGAGATCTTACTGTCTTCTAAATTTCATTGAAAACCGCCATCTTTCTAGAACCGTATCTATTCATAGCGGCATAATATCAAAAAATATTTCTTGGGAAAAAAACCGACTACAAAATAGATTGCCTATAGCAGATTTGAGTTACTTTATTGTTCCAAATAACATGGAAAAATTAGAGGTAGGCGTGGTGTTTTGCTTGCTGCCTCGAAGGACATGAACCGCTCATGCTGATTTTTAATAGCACCTCTTTCGACGCTAGGTCTGATCGAATGACGTAATTATTTTTTTTTTTCTGTCTGATCTAGTGCATCAGCAAACTTGATTTCAACACTAACACGGAAGGACAGACGGACATCGCTCAATCGACTTCGCTATGCATAAGAAGTCAGAATATATATACTTTAGGGATCGAAAATGTATATTGTAGAAATTACACACGGAATGACAAACTTAGATATACCCTTTTTTCTACTTTTTGTAAAGTTTACGGATGTCAAATATTTAATACATATGTCCTTGTGGGACTTGTGATAATTTTTTTAATTTAATTTCTTGAACCTTATTTTGTTTTGACATATATAAAAAATAATAACAAGAAGAAGTAAATTTCAATGAGCATCCAGTAAAACCAAGAGTGGCCTATTTAAATAGGGTTGTTAGACAAAAACTTTACAAGAGAAGCTCTTGGGAAAAATGGGGACAGGATAAAAATAAATGAAAATCAAATTAATTGCCTTGGTATCAAATAATTATTTCGCTAAAAAAATTTGTTTTAGGAAAATTTATATCCTTCGTTTGGTGAAGGGATTGTAATATTCGGCCCATCAGTTTTGGTTATTTTCAATAAACACATAAAGCATGCAATGTTTTTAATATAAGAAAAATAAAATTTCTTGATGAATTTTCCATGAATATCTCTTTACACTATTTAGTTGACTCGAATATAATATTAAAGGAATTATTTTATCTTTTTTTATATATCATAAATATACTTAAACGCATCTGAATTTGTACAATAATATTCTTAAAAATTTTATTGCTAAAAACATAAGCATGCATCATTGATTTAATATTATTTATGTTTTATTTAAAAACTATTGAAAATTAATTTTAAATTCAGTTTAGGTTAGGCAGGCAGCCATGTTGCCACAGCCCACTTGGGTTCATTGATTGGTCCCTTTGTGTTACCTGCTATTAGAAGGGAGAGAAAAGAAGAAACAGAAAGAGAAGATAAGGGCAGGATATAGAATAAGAAATGAAGATAAGTAGAAGAGATGGACAAAGAACCACGGGTGTGCAGATACGAAGATGGTTCGAGAAAAGTGCAGAGAAGAACCTACCAAATAAGGCCAGTTTGCCAAAGTGGGCGCTCATGCCATTTTAAGAGCAGATATTACCACCTGAAAACGCTGCAGTCTTTTGGAGCCTGAAAATCATCCTTATCCCAAATTTCTCAATATAGACCCCACCCCCAACTCTCTTTCCTCTTTTGGAGACAAACGTATATATACAGAGTGCTCGTCAGATCAAAAAGAAATCTCCTTATGAATGAGGTTCTCGGGTGCAATAATCCGCAAGATCAGGAATTATATCCGTGACTGTAGTACGCTAGCATGTCCCCATGGTCTAACCATGCACCTATGGCATTCATTCATAAAGACATTCGCCGCAGAGTCCAGTACCTTTCACCAGATAAGACCAAAAAGCAAAATCGGCCTTATCACCGCTTCAAAAAGTCATTTTACACCCCTTGTTTTGTTTTTGTTTTTTTTATTTTTTTCTATGTGACTTCCACGAATAGGAACGTAAATGGATCGACCATCCACGCAGCGACGGCGTACATGTACTAGGCAACTAAAATTACAACCAACCCGTGCTTTGGCGTCGGAGGGGAGCTGTCGTAAGTAGTCATCTTTACCCACTAACTCGCCATTCAGGTTCTTGGCTCTGCTACCAACCATCTTAACCTTGCAAGTAGAAAAAAAATCAGTTTAAAAAATAAATAAGTTAAGCACCTCCAAAAGAGCAAAAATCATTGACCTATATTTATACGTGTATGTAAACTAATTACAACTTCTGCTACACACTGAAATTTTTGTCTTGAATTTGTTCACAAGTTAAATAAAGTAAATATTATATATTTAACGTTACAAATCTTCAAATATACAAACACATTATTACGTGCATGCTTGAAAATTTAGTTAAAGTTCCTTAAACGACTGGTTAAAATAATGATGTAAACAAAAAATTAAAGCCAAGCACGTTTTATGCACTCAACCACTCAGAAAATTTGCTCCACACACTAAGTATCTTTGGTATTAAAAAACAGAAAAATCAATGTAACCTATAAAACCAGATAAGAGTATTAAAATAAAACTCTTAAAATCATGGATAAATGTAGCAAAATGTTGTGTGAATGTGTGAACTGAATACACACTTATTGTGTTGATACTAGCGATGACAAGTGATTAATTATGAACAACAAAAAATTGAAGTAAAGTTTTTAACTGTTTAATTTAAAAAAAAATCATCATTTTTGTGGATGGTGTAATACAGCGCTTACATGTTACAGCTGCCCTAAAGTGGTCAGTGGAAAATATTTACGCCATTTTATGCTAGAGTTTGGGTTAAAAATAATTATTGCATAAAACCATGGAATAACTTTATCATCCTTTTATTATATGGTTGTGTAGGGTAAAACTATAAGAGCACCTGGCTGTAGAATAAATATAAAAACATGTTATTTTTTGTAACATATGAAAATTGTAGTGTTGACCGCAAATAAAGTACTGCAGAAAAGAAATTAATTACTTACTGTAAAAAGTTTTCCCTTCTGAGTTTTTTCGTAAACAAGATTATTATGTATTTGTTTTAATTTTTTTTCTCTGTGCAGTTATTTATTAATTTTAGTGAAGACAAAAAAATCACTGTTTATCATGTGATATTTTTCATGTAGCAAATAAACAGAACGATTTAATATAATTTTCAGATCACTGGCTTATTAACGCAAAGCTAATTTTTTGAACTTTTAAATTCCTTGTAAGATCATAAGTTTACATATTCATGTTCGGATTAAATGTATTTTTTCTGTTTTTTAATGGTGAACAGAAAGCAAAATAAAAGAAAGTTTTGAATTAAAAATTAAAAAAATGTAGTAATGTAGTAAGAATTCCACACTGCTACATCCAGTAGATGAAAGATTATCTTTTTATACCATCTAATTGTTTTTCGTGGACAGGAATAATAGGACATCATCTGATCTGCTCTGTCGACACCTGACATATTCTGATTATAATTCACTATTTCAATTGGTTTTCTCTTTTCCTGTTGTCTACGGTTAGCTGTGTTTATCATACTTGGGTGGTAAGCTGTTGTTAGACATAGCACATCCCGTTTATCTTTCCATTTGGACACGTATGTCTGATTTTGGCGTCGCCATACATGTTCTCCTTTTCTAAGCTTACGACCTGTTATTTCTTGCGGCAGACCCTTCCTATTTACACGAAGAGTTCCTGTCACATGTGTCTTTTTGCTCAGTAATTTGTTAGCCAATGGTACACTGTTGTAATAGTTATCCATGAACAAATGATGCCCTTTGTTTAAATATGACTGCATCAATCGCATCACTAGACTTTCAATAGTTGTCATGTTTTCTTCGTTTTCTCGATGGCCTTTGTATATTTCTATGTTCAAAACATAACCTTGGGCAGAACAAAGTTCGTACAATTTAATTCCGTATTTTGAGTTTTTGCCTTTCATGTACGTGCGAAAAGAAAGCCTTCCTCGAAATAATAACAAAGATTCGTCTAATGATAATGCCTCATTTGGTGCATATGCATTCGCAAACTTTTTTATGAGCAAATCAAGAAATATTTTTATTTTCCTCAAACGGTCGTTTGAATTTTCTTCTTCCACACAAAAGCATCTCAATATTTGCTCAAACCTCCTTCCAGACATTTGTGAAGGAAAAGCTGGGTGGTAATGTAATGCATCAATGGAAAAGAGTTTTCTAACACTGGAGAATTTTAGCTGGGACTGAAGCAAACACAAACCAAAAAACTTTCTCATTTCAATCGTATCAGTATTTTTGAAATTTGCCTTCCTACTATGCCTTGTATGTGGCCGTGTTTGATTGCAAAGTTTTAGGCCGTAATCATTCGTAGATTTTATAATCATTTCCATTACTTGGTCATCCCAAATTTTTTCAAAAACCTGAATTGGAGACACATTTTCGTCTATATCCAAAAGAATCCCAGCCGCATCTGCATCAAAAGAAAAGTTTCTTATAGGTGTTGTATTGATATGCCCTGTCTCATCATTTTCTGGTTCTTCTGGTGCTTCATATTCCTCATCTGTAGATGATTCATTTTCTTCACTACCCGAACTGTTATTTTCAGCACAGTCAGCATCAGGTTCAGATTCACTGTTGCTTGACCCACTACCTGTTTCCTCAAAAAGCTTCAGCAGCCTAGCCTGTTCTTTTTCCCAACTGGCCATTTTCTATAAATATTGAATAAAACATTCAATTTTATTTTATATTATTATTTATTGTATATTATTTATACATTTATTATTTACATTATTGTTTTTATATTTCAAATGTAATATCATAAAAAACAAAAAGTAAACAGTATAACTATATATATCGCTAAATGAATCAAAAAATGCTAAATTTAAATTTTTTATTTCTATTTAAAGTGTAAAATCAATCATAAACAAATACTTACCAGTATAAACAAAAAATATCGTTAAATGTATCAATAGCAACTGTAAATTGAAGAGAAAACAAGATCGCACTACTCCGTTCACAACCACGTGCATACTCAATGTGTTAACCTTGCATACTAAATTTTTTTTCGAAAACATGACACTAGGCACCTACTTGTACGCTGGTAAATGCACATTTGTGCTGCTACAGCCGCAGTGTCTAAAAACGACCGTTTCGTATTGGACGGCTATTGCCGTCATGTCACATAGTGAACTTGAACTTGACGGCTATAGACGCAACTGTCCGTCAACGTGTTAACTGCGTGTTTGTTTTTTTTAACAGTAGAATACGTTTTTTTATTTTCTATATAAACATACATTTTTGATTCATTACAATTAATGCGTTAAAATTAAAAAAAAAATAATAATAATAAAGGAAAAATGGCAGTCGATTTATGTTTGGTTTGATAAACTGTTTTCACAGAAAAAATTAGAAGTTCACATATTATTACTTTTTTATAATAATTTTCTACACAACTAAAACCAAAATCTTTCAAAGTAAACCTGAAGATACTAAAGCTGTGTCATATGGTTTCCATACGTAAATCAATACACAATGTGGAAACCTCATGAAATATAACATATGTTATTTTCCTGTTTGTTATTATAACATGTTATAACATGTGTTAGTTTTTTATTTAGAGTATGCTCTATTTTAAAATGTAAAACCATAAACCAAAACAGATGTTTTCAGTGATACTAACTTCCACTTTTAAAATTTCTACTCAATATTTTTACGTTAAAAGTTAGATTTCTGAAAACAAAATTTTTTTTTGAACTTTTGTAGTTGATATATAAATTCATCGTATGCTAACAAATAATATTTGGCATTTCGATAGGCATGTCAACCACGACAGATTTTTTAAAATTTAGTATTCGCAGAGTAAAGAACAAATATTACAAGTTAAATCAGCGCCGAATTATTTTACGGTAAAAAATGAATTGAAATTTGACTTGTTTTTATTACCATCTAATAATGCATATATATATAGATATATATATATATATATTTTTTTTTTTGATTCTTATTGGAAGTGCACTCCATATATATGTATATATGAATTATTATTTTATATATATATATATATATATATATATATATATATATATTTTTTTTTTTTTATTCTTATTGGAAGTGTACTCCAAATTATGTTAAATATTCGTGTGTATATGCGTAAAAGAAGAAAAAAAAAAATAATGGTGTCAGTTCTAATGAGAAGTTTAGAGGAAAAAGCATAAAGAAGATTTTTTGTACAAGTAATTAGTTTTTATGAGTTAGTAATAAATATATGGGCGTTTTATAAGAGTTTATATTTTTCCAGCGTGCTAGGATTTTTTGAAGATAAAGGCGTGTGTGCCTCTTACAGGTAGCGAAAAGTTAAAAAAAAACAGGCCAAAAACGAATTTGCCTACAACATTTTTTTCTTCAATGGAAATTATTACAACGTGTTTCTTTTTATTTTGCATGTTCAATAAGAGGACTTGTTAATTACCTTATTAGGGCAACTAACAACTTCAAATGTAAAAACAAGTAAGAGTGCTATATTCGGCTATGACGAATCTTATATACCCTTCACCATCAATGCAAATCTTGTTTAGTGAATTAACTCCATTCAAAATAGCAAATATGGGGTGACAGAGAATAAAAATAAAAAAAAAATTACTTAAAAATTACATCGGCTCTCAATGGGCTTAGCATTTTTAAAAAATTACAGGATTTTCTTTAAATTCTCTTTAAAAGCCGATGTTGATATTAAAAAAAATTGAAAATTTCAGAGCCCCTTAACTCTAAAAATATGGGTAAGCGCCATTTTTTATACTTTAGGTTTTTTTCTCATATTCTAATTCTCTATGGCCCTATATATTCATTTTTTGATTGGAGTCACTTTATTGTCATGGAAAAATTAGAGGTAGGCGTAGTATTTTGTCTGCTGTCTCGAAGAACTTGGACCGATCATGCCGATTTCCAATAGCACGTCTTTCGACACTATATCTATTGACTAAGTTATTTTTTTGTGCCACGGCAAACTTGATTTTAACACTAACACAGACGGACATCGCTCAATCGACTTCGCTATGCATAAGAAGTCAGAATATATACACTTAATGGGGTCGGAAATGAATATTGTAAAATATATCATTTCAATAAAATAGGTAGAATAGATTTAATTTCAATGATTTTTAAGAGAAGTTGCAGTTCAAGCAACAAAATTTATTTTATTATTCTTTTGACAGGTGATAGAGAAAACGCTTTTATGAAGAAGGGCGTAGGATATACTCGACTTTTTGAAATTAAAAGTTTTAACGCTAGGTGTTAATATTTGGTCAAATTGGAATTACAACGTTTTCGATTTTTTTTGGACTGACAAGATAAAAGCATTTAAAAAAAAAGAATTGTGACAAAATCGGTCTCACTAAAAAGAATATTAACAATAAAAATATTTTCTATTAATAGATATCAGAATGACCTTTGCCAAAGCTTATATTATCTTATGTAAATCTGCATCTCGTTTCTGTATTTCTCGCATCGTAAAAGTTTTCACATCAAGAGTGAAACAAAAAATTTCATCGTTTCTAGATTTGCGAGTAAAAAGTGTTTCTGGTTCTAAATGCGAAAACAGACAACACTGGTTCTGTTTTTACTATAATAATTCCAGTATTAATGTCAAATAAAAACAACGTCAAAAGAAAGAAAGAAAAAAATTATCAACCAATATAGAAAAATAGTGAAAGTGTAGAAAAGAGTTAATAAATAAAATAAGTTTTAAATAATATAGCGAAAAAAATATAAAGTAGAGTGTGGAGGTTATGTAATCAATTAGATTTTGCTATTTGGAAATTCTTTCTATTTTCTAAATTAAAAGATATAAAACAAAAATAATAAATACTTATTGATAATACTTTTTTATTATTAAGTTAAATTTCTTTTTACCTTTTCGGCAGATTTAGACTCCATGTTTACACAAATTTAAAAATATATTTTAAATCTTACTTGTTCTCGCGCTGTTTTGAAATGTGAGTTATTTTGACAGTTCTTGCGTAAAACTTTTTACAAAATATTGGTACAGAAACACTTTTTCTCGCATACTTCCAATAACTGTTGGAAAATAATTTAAATGACATATAGTTCTCGCATTTTAAAGATACAGAAACACTTGTGTGAGAAAACCCATTTTTTGTTTCAATTCTCATCGTTTTTATAAAAATTCAATTTTTTCATGCGAAAACTTTTACGATGCGAGCAATACAAAAACGAGATACAGACAGTAAAGTAACTCTAATCAAAAAAACAAATATTGAGGTGATAGAGAATTGAAAATCAGAAGAAAAAAATTAAGTTTATAATTTACGTAAAAATTCAGCTCTTAATGAGTTAAACATTTTTAAAAAATATAAGTATTTCTGTTAAGATCTCCCCAAAACCCACAAATGACGCGCATATTGACATCTTAAAAATATGGCACAATCGTTCTGGATATTGAAGAAATTATTACTCATATTAGATAAATCCCTTTTCCACTGCTTGTGGTAAGAATAAAAAAGTAGACATATTATATTTTTTCCTTTTTTACCGCCTTTCTGTTTACTGCAGTATTATTTGGTTTGGCCAGCTTATGCCACCGCGTTATCATGATTCAAATTAATAAAAGCTTTATACTAAACAAAATAAATGTTAATAATAAAATTAAGTTTGTGAGCTAATTTCACAAATTGTGAAAAAATTAATTCAAACAGGGAATTTTAAATAACTTAACTGAAGGGTATATACAATTCGACATGGTTAAAAATTTCCCAATTTTCATCACGAAACAAAGGCAACATGTTTACGCATACATAATTAAATTAAAGTTCTGCATAAATTTTTTACAACAGTTTCCCCACACATTTTTAATACAGCAAAGTATAAGCGTGATCATAAAAATTTTAATAATTAAGTAATATATTATGTTCTCTAAAATACTTGCTCTTACTGTGTCACAGAGATAAAAATAGCTTCAGCACGTCACATGTACACAAATAAGTAATATCAACATTTCAAAACTAGGTAACATTCTTATGCTCCGTTTATTATGTCACAATTACAGACAAATCGTTTTCTCTGCATGAGTATTAAGTTACACTGCAATTAAGATGTTTGTTAAATTTAATCATTCTGTATGACATATTTAAAGAAAGCCAGTAAGAACTCTTCCTGCGGAAAATGAAAAATTCTAAACTTATTTCACGGCAGACATAAAGCATGCACTCAATGTCTTCTTAGACTAAATTCCAACTGCTTTAATACAGCATACCTTTTTCACAGATACTTAGTTATATGAGTACTAACTTAACACTATTAAGTAAAATGTCGATGTGAAATTTGAGGCGTGGATGACAGAACTTTTGCTATCATAAATGATATAAAAAGATTTAAATTTACGATAGAAAGCTGGATCCTAATTTAATTGCACTTTATTTGTTTAATAAAACTGTAAAATCTGTAGGTAAAGTAATATTTTTTAATGTGCTGTTATATCAACAATCAATATTTGTGGTATAAAGAAAGAGAACTTTTCTCTTAACTAAAATGTCTATATTTTCTTTTATTTATTTTCACCATGAGTGTTATTTATCTGAAAGCACATACTTTATGTTTATCCAGGAAAAATATTTAAACTTAAAGAATACTCGGAGTTATATTATTATATTTATATACAGTTATTGAAGAATTTTGCCTTTGGCATTGCATTCTAAGCTTACAAAAGCTTAAGATATTTTTGCAAAATTCTAAACTACGTAAAGTAACAACAGTTATCCCGATCTTATATTTAGGTCTATCGTGTGGTTAACGAACAATTATTAGGTGTTAAGGTAATGAAATAAATGTTATAATTTTATTGATTATGTCCAAATATACAAAGACACAAACGTACCTTTTGATAGGAGAAAACAGGTGTGGTTGTGAGGTTAGTTATTAGAAATTTCTATGCACGCGCAACGTGGAGCATTTTGGATCCTTTTTGTTTTAAAGTAATTAAGATATTAAAAAATTTAAAAGAGGATTTGAAAAAAGGCTTCTCAAGCTTCATTATATATGATTAGTAGTATCCTCTATTTATCATTTTATTTACGAACATAATTTTTTAAGTAATAAATGTTTTAAATGTACTTGATTCCTTTCAAACAAAAAATGTCATGATATTCTTATAATATATTTATTATTATTAACTAAAAAAATCACATATTTTACTGCGGGGAAAGCATATCCATACTGCGCATATATAGCTCATCAGTGGATTCTACACAAATTTTTTAAAGAAAACCTCAAAGTCTTATACCAAAAGACAAATTGATTAAATGAGAAATCCATTGATTCAGTAAGACAAATGGCCATAAAAAGCTAAATATTTCAATACAAACACACAGTAACCATTAACCTATTTTTATTTTTTATTTTATTTTTCTACATAAGGGCTGTCATCGGAAACCGTTCTTGTTAAAGTAATAGATATATTTTAAAAATATAGATAAAGCAAAGGGGTTACCTTCCCGATTACTAATGGTTAAATTTTAAATCCTTTATATAGTGGTAATGATATTCTTAAAAATTTAAGCACAACTTCTTCCGATACAAATTAAATAAAGTAATTATAGAAATAAAAACTTTTTTCTGAAGACTTTAAGCTTTGCTTAGGGTATTTGTCCCGAGGTCAACATCCCTAACTTTTATCAATAACAACAACCATATGCAGAAATACAAACAAAATCTAAAAAAAAGATATAAAAAATTAAGAGGCAGGAGTGATGTTATGCTCACTGCCTCAATAGACATTGATCGCTTGCTCTTTTTGAATAGTAAAATTTTCGAAAATAAATCTCACCGATTTTCGTATTTAAATTTTCTCTACCTCATCTAGTGCCGTATCACGAACACAGGCAGACGGACATCGATTAATCGACTTTTATATGCGTAAGAACTAAGGATAATTTATCCGCTAAATCGAAATTATTTAAATCTACCGCAAAGTCCAAATTATTATTATTTAACAAATATTTTAATAACGTCAAAGAAAAAAAAAAAAACAGCGAAAATGTGGTCATGTACAAAACATTCTTCTTAAACAAAACAAGTAAGAGTGCTAAATTCGGCTATGCTGAATTTTGTATACCCTTCACTATCTATGTAAATCTAGCTTAGTAAATTAACTCCAATAAAAAAACCAAATGTTGGGGTGATGTCGAATTAACAAATAAGGTAAAAATGTCAAGTGCAAAAATAGGCGATCGCCATACTTAACGAGCTACGGAGCTCTGAAAGTTTTAAATTTTTTTTAATATCAATATGGGTATCAATATAAGCTTTTCAATTGATCTTTAAGAAAATACTAAAATTTTTTTACAATGCTGTCATTTTTATGTAAGACTAGGGGATCCCGGCGTGCTTCGCTACGCATGAGTATTAACATTGAATTAAATTCATACGCTCACAGGCGCTTACGTATTTGTTAATAAAAGTTAATACAAAAAATCAATTTTTCGATTTTTCTAATTTTCCGCAATTTCCCATGATTTACACTAAGAACTTTATATTTTCTGATTTGGAAAGCCATTAAGGAATAATTTCACGCAAAATTTCACACAAAAACTCGATTTTGGATTTTTCCAATTTTCCGACTTTTCCGGAGGGATTTTTCAAAATTTTCTTCCATAAAGACCTTCTCCTCGAAAATTCGAATATCTGACAAACAATTTTACAGAAATCGGCCTAGCCTTTCTCATTTTATGAATTACTATACATTTTTTACACCATTTTTATATATATTATTATTATTATTATTATTATTATTATTTTTATTCTTTGTCATCTCAGTATTTACTTTTTTATTGGAGTAACTTAACTAAGCTAGATTTACATAGATGGTGAAGGGTATATAGGGTTCGGCATAGCCGAAAATAGCACTCTTACTTGTTTATATTGTTATTGTATTTTAAAAATTGCCAACTTTAACATATACTCGTATACTACACACATCCATACATACGAGTTTGAGTATATTAGCCTCAGTATATTTTATGCATCTAAGATATAAATATGTAATTATTTTTAAATTTATGCAAACATAAATATTTATGTTTATTTTTTTATTTTCCTAAATACCTTTTTGTAAACAGCATATACACAAATACAATTCACAAAATCTTTCTTAGAAATAATTTATTTTTCAATATTGCTAAATTTAAATGAATATAAAATGAGAATAAATATTATGAGAATAAATTTGTGTATAAAAACGAGAATTAGTGTAAAAATATTTGAACTTTTAAAATGTACACTGAAAAATTTTGATGAAAATAATAAAATTTTTATCAAAATAAAAGTGGTGTTAATTGTTTTGCATTAATTCTGCTAAAATTGCAAATGCAAGATGTCGGAGCTTTTTTGCACAACCACAACAATAAATATAGATTGCCCGCTGAATTGCGTGATTGCATGAATTTACTTGGAAAGTAAGGAAATTATTTGTAATTATTTTCAACTGATAAATAAACCAGCTGTTAGTAATTTTGCAAGTGATTTTTGCAAATTATTTTGCAAATGCAAACAGTTGCAATAGAAAACGTAATAAAAATCAAATATCGCTAAAGATTTGTTAGGGTTTTTTTTAATAAGAATTTACAATTTTTTTTAAAAAAGTTTTCCTGTATTTAAAATATTAAATATGAATCTTATGAACCCAAGATTTATTTCTTTCTATACAAAGCGGAACATTTTTTATTTTAAATAAGTTTTTTTTTGAGAGAAGTAGCACTTCAGGCATTAATACCTATTTAGCATGAATCAAGAAAACAAGATTCACATTGCGCAGGTCCGTAAGTTTGTTGTATAGCGTTCTCTTTCTTATGTGTGACGTATGAATAGAATATTTTTTGTTAACAAAATTTATTTCTGTATGGAGAGTGCAACAAAATTAAAGTAAAAACGGCGAAAATTTATTAAAAATAAAAAATAAAAAATGAGTTAACCAAATTAGAGTATGATGGTCTCGAAAACCTCGCAGGCTATATTTGTCCCAAACTTAAAAGTTATATCCCAAGTATTGCAGTGGCACAAAACGAGAAATTTCCAACGTATTCGTGGGTTGATCACGTATCTGAGAGCGGACTAATAAAGCCGACACCTGAAACTTTGAAACACATTGAACAACTGAATCAAATATTAAAAAAATAATAATAAAGACGGTCTTCTCATTAAACAAGATTTTGTAGAAGATTTAACTAAACAGGCTCATCATATTAAATGTGATGAAAAAGTAAAAAAGCTATTTCTTACATTAAAAATGTATTTTAAAATACGAAAACTTATTGCAGAGCTTAAAGAATACATCATGATCAAAAAAGAAAATCAAATAATATAAAAAATTAACTTATATTTTAAACGTTTTAATATTTAAATATTATTTAATATTTTTAATTTTAATATTATTATTATTTTTTATATTAATATTATTATTTTGAAAACAAATTTATTTTACTTTCAGTTATTTGCCATTAAGGTCATTAATAATTATTCAGGGTTGTCACAAATTCCAGTCGAAATGGTTTTAATTCCGTATTAACAATTCCGATCGATTTTGTTTACCTTAATTAAGCTCTACCTTTTTATTTAAATGTTGCAATATTGCGTACACCTAAGTAAACAACAAAGCTAATAAGGACACATAATAAAATAATAAAAGCAAATTTGAAAACCGTTAGTAACCAAAATTTAAGGAATATTAAAGTGGTTTCATTCCGAAGAAATTTTTCGTTTTTTGCTTTCTAAAGAACCAATTTACGGAATTGAAACCACTTCCGATCGGAATTGAGTTCTGTGACATGCCTGATTATATCTTTATTTAATTTATAAAAAGATTAAACCAGAATAACTAATGAAATAACTTCTGAAATTAATAATTTTGTATAAAAATTTTCATAAAAGCCAAAATTTAAAATTTTGTTAGCCCGAAATAGCTCTTCTTCTTCTCGGGCTTCAAGACCAAACACAAAATTTTTACACGAATATATTTTTTTTCTTCCCATTTAAAATTTTGTTCAAATCGATGCTCTCGTTTGGAAGTTAAAGAGTTATTTCCAGTTTTGCGCCTCCTATACTTTTTACAGCAAACATTAATTTTCATTCTATTGTGACGTAGATGCGCAGTAGAAAACTTTTTTGAACGGCTGAATGCGCAATCTTGTTTTCTTGATTCATGCCTACTTAGTTTGTAACGTGCTAAATTCTTTAGAAAAGCAATAGATGAGAGAAAAGACAGGTGCTGGAAGGAGATAGTTATAGCCATTTTATTAATTATTTTACTTCGCCGACGAATATGCTATGAAGAAATACCGACGAAGTTTTAATAAGCTCTAGTTAAATATATATAGATACAAATTTTCTTTTTTGGTTCATCCAAAACAAAATGCTTCTTTTTTGGGAAATATAATTGTTGATGTAGAAGGCATTCCCGCTTTTAATGTAGATTTGTGCACTCTTTAAATAAATATATAGAAAATTTTGAAAAAGACTGTGATTCATATGCACTAGATTTATTATTCATATAATTTTTGTTTAATTTTATATTACAGCAGTAGCACTTGCAACATACATACGTACTCGTAATAACTTTATTTTATTTTAAAATGATATTCAAAAACTCTTGCCCATGCAACAATGCTTTTGCATGGTTTTAAGGGACCTTCTTACAAAAATTTAATTATGTCAAAATAAATCGTTTCAAAGCACTGTGCGATAAGAGATATAATGAGCTTACTAAACAAATCACAAGCAATCTCGGCGAACAGTTATTTATATTTGCCTAATTAGAGGTATCCCTCACGGGTTCCTTCAGTGATATATTGTGAGATTTTTCCCCAATTAATATTGCAAGTTTTTTTTTTAATACAGTGCACTGGATCATTGTTTTAAAATCATTATTATTTTTATAAAGCAAAAAACCAAATTTCTTGCTCTATCATATATCGTATATTGGCCACAATTAGTGAAAAAATGAGAGTCTCTTTGTTCATTTGCATGTACAGATGGTCTACATATAATTATTGCTTTTTGTTAGTCTCTCATCAAACGGATTACACTTTAAATTTGTTTTGACAATGGTGCATCATATTGCACTTGCTGATTTGTGAAAACGGAAAAAATTAGTATTCCTGTTGTCAAACGCAATTACGGTTGAATTCATCCTGCAACACTTTAGTTTTGCATGGCATAGCAATAGGGTTTCTCTATAATAATTTTACTTTTTAAAAATATAGTATATATAAATATAGTATAAAAAATGTGATTTCTTAATAGTGCCAAAAATTAAAATAACCAAAATTATAAACAAAATCTTTTGTTATACAAAATTTAGGATTTTACGTTTGGCTTAAAAAAATTGCTTGAGAAACTCTGCTATTTCTTGAAAAAAAAAATTCTTTTTATATGTCTTTATGCAACTATGCGAATCTCATTATCAAATCACAACACAACACAACAAAAAAACTTTCAATACGAGAATAAACATTTAAGTCTTGCATCGTTTACTCTAATATTAATGGATGTGCAGCATTTGCGGTGTTCAATATTCAATATTCTAATTCCAAAATATAAAACTTTTAGCTAACAAAAAATTAGAAATTGTTTTTTTTTTTTTTTTTTTTTTAATTGCAGAAGCATGTATTGTTATTTAAGTTTATTAAAAAATATCTAAGGCTTTTACGGGAAATACTGAATAACGTTACTGTACCATCGCAGAGAAGCAGCTAAATGACAAACACAAAACAGAAATGACTAACGATTGATTTTGAAAGACAAGAATTAAATGCTTTGAATTAAAAGTGTTAGACATTTAAAAAAATTATCTGATAGAGCAAATGTTAAAAATATTTTTTTTACAAAATATAGTTGTACATACAGAAATAGATTAATGTGCTGTTTATGTAATACAAGCATTCAACTCGTTTGAAAAATCTGTCCGAAGAGCACTCAGTTTTTTGAGTTATTTCTATAAAAATTTTTCAGTGAAGTTAATAGCTCATAATACAGCAACAACACATTAATTTATTGATGCCTTAATATATCACAATCGTGCTAGCTAAAGGGTTCTTAAGCTCTTTTGTTTAGTCATCATTAAAACATTTCCGAATAAAAAAAGTTATCATTGGAATAGGAAAAGTTTTTTATTATTGAAAATCTTTGTGCAATTTTCAATCCCTGGTATTCTATAAAACATATAAAGAAAAGGCGATACTCGTATAAGTATTGAAAAGGTATTTTGAATCATAAAAATATCAATAACTTTATATAAGTAATACATTTATATTATTGCGTTAGAAAAGCAAAAAAAAAAAAATTCAATTTAGTTGTGGCAGCTTCAGAGTTTTCGTAACTCATAATTGGGCCATAACTAAGTTTAGGCAAAATTTTTTAAAACACTTCTAACAAAAATCTGTTTTAATAATATTTCGCCATTGTCATTTTTACTTTCTGATCTTATATTTGGATAACCAGTTTTTTCATTAGCATGTTTAGCTAAAAAATTTTGTTTTGTTGTTTATTAAAGCTATTCACAACATTGTACATCAATTCTAAATTTTTTTACCTACAGTTATTGCTTCACTTTTAAGTAGATAGTATTTTTATACCTTTCACCATAAAAAGTGAAAAGTGGTATATCTTAGTTACTCATTCCGTTCGTAGTTTCTACAAAATCCATTCCCGACCCTATAAAGTATATACAATCTGAGTTATTCAGCATAGTGAAGTCGATTGAGCGATGTGCGTCTGTCCGCCAGTGTTCGGGTTGAAATCAACTTTGCCAAGGCATTGGCTAAACTATAGAAATTTTAAATCGCCAATTGATCACACATAGTTTTGAAAATTGAGCTATTGCAAATCAGCCAGATCTGTTTATGTCCTACGAGGCAGCGGCCAAACTACCAGGCCTGCTTCTAATTATTCGATATCATTTGGAACAAACCTAGTTTAGTAAAGTAAGTCCAACCACAAAAACAAATATATGACGCCATACAGAATTAAAAATAACAGAAACAAACATGAAGTGAAAAGATTGACTTTTGAAAGGAGCTTTCAGCAAATACTAAATTTTCAAAAATTTATTAACCCATTAAGCATTTTTTATTTATTTTTTTAATTCCCTGGCACTATATTTGTGTTTTTTTTTTTTTTTAAATAACCTGTCAATCACCTAGTGAACTCCTAAAAAACTACTCGCTTAACATTATAAAATCCAGACGCTTTGGAAGGAGTTCGATTTACTCTATTTAGATACTCTGCTTCATGCCTCAGATAAAATCTTAGCTTGGGAATTAAAATTTTAAAAAGGATCATAGCTGAAGTTCACAATTTTAGAGCGAACTCTAATTCATATGTACTCAAACAATTTTTAATAATATATGAAATATTTTGCAACCTCAATAAAAATGCTTTTTAGCAGTGGGGTTTTACACCCTTTTCTGCTAAAATTTTGGTTCATTTTTTAAGAAATCCTTAGACTAATCTTCACCACTAAACAAACGATCATATTACTGTGGCTGCATTTATAGAAGAATATTTAGGAAAAGGCCCATGAGTTTAAAAATAACCAAATGACCGGTTTTATTTAATCCCGATTATTCTTATTGTCGATGTCGTCACATATCAACGTTTATATGTGTCGACGCATTCCATTTGTTATTTTACTTGTCGTTATTGACAATTATCGATTACTGCTCAAAGATTTTTGTATTCTATAACAAATGTGACGACGATATTGTATTAACGTTACTCTGTTTTTTGTCGAGGCCTGGAGGTGATTTAAACCAAACATAACATTGAAAATGTAAAAAAGTAAAGGTAACAAATGCAAATCAATTTGAAAAATTGCTGGAAGAAATGGAGAACAATTTATCTCTAGTGCTGGGTTTTTGCAGATCCATGCAATTTTAAAGAAAAATGGAAAAAAATTGGAAAATTTCTAAATTCTCTCTCCCATCTACGAGATGGATGGAAAAAGGTAACAACATAAAGAATCGAATAGGGATTTATAAAAAATTTTGTAAAATTTATTTTTAAGGTATGGCGAAATTTAAAATTCAAAGTGTAAAAAAGATGGTTGCTAATAAAGCGGAGACTGGCAACGGAATATTTAAACAATTTTCACTTAGTCCGCTGGAAGAAGCTGTGGCAAACCTTATTGAAGAAAATGGACATGCAACAATCAAGCTGATTTACAGCAGAAGCACAGCCAGAATTAGGCAAAACATGTTTACATACCTGTGATCCGGCAAATTAAAAATATTGCAATTCTGCCTCAAAAACTTTTCTTTCTAACACAAGTTTTTGTTTTTTCGAGCTTCCATCATCAATTAAATCAAAATTTTCTTCACCTGTAGAAAACATTTTACCATAAAACTGTCAGACTCAAATAAAATTTAACAAAAACTTAGGGATGTGCATTTTAATTTCAGAAAATTCGATAAACCGTCGACTTCGTTACAGGAATGTTATAAAATGCAATATAGAATAGGGGTGAATAAAAACAACAGGTACGTTTGTAAAATCCATAGCTCTAAGGTGAAAAAAACTGGTTAAAGAAAGAATAGCCTATTTTGAAAGCTTATTTAGGAAATGGTTTCTTAAAAATATATAATTTAGAATAAAGAATTTTAAGACAACAAACAAGTAATGGTATACCAAAAAAAAACGTACAGACACATTCGCGATAAATAAATTTTTCATCCATTTTAATATCATCTGGGTTAGTTTCAAATACCTCACATAGAAGGCCGATAATTATATCTTCAAAACTAAAGTGAATTGCAATTCATTTCCAAACCTTTTAAATTGAATTGATTTTTAATGAATGCATTGAGTTGTTTGAAATTGGAATTGATTTTAATGGTCAATGTTTTCTATGTTTTCTTTGATATTCGATAATTTAATATTTTCAGTTTGGTAGGAGAGATTTTTTTGCTCCCCTCCCCCATCATCTAGTCTTAAAATTGATTTATTGCTACTCATTTTCATTCATTTGTATTGCAATTTATTGTTCTAACTCTTTTGGATTAATTCAAAATAAATTCAATTTAAAGGATTTGTAAATAAATTTAAAATCCATTTAAAAACGCCATTTGAATTGAAAACGAATTGAAAGTCATTTCTGATTAATTCGCTTGAATTCTTTTAAATTTTATTGAATTGTTTCTTCTTGTGAAAAGATTTATTTCAAATTCATAACAAGTTAAGCTAACAAATATGAATTATTTACAGCTCTACCCAATAGTTACGACAGTGCCTATCAAAGGGAGGAATTAACCTACGAATGGACACACCGATATTCAGAGACAAATCAACATCGCTCGAAGTCCAGAGACATCTTTCCTGTACCTATTTATAAATTGATTTGAACGCATGTTATTAGAACACAACCTGATGTGTTTAGCTTCTGCCGTCTTACCAACTGAAGGCAGTGCCATTATATGCTGTTTATAAAAGCGCATATCTACTTTATTTGAGGTACCAAATAAAATGAAATTTTCATTTCATTTTAGGTATAGTGCATAATTTAATTTTTTTGTCAGAGAAATAATAAAATATTCCACCAAATTTCGCTTTACTTTTGCTTAAACATAATTTTATCAATTCTTACTTTAATGAACATAATTGGTGTATTTTAACAAATATGCCGGTACTGTTATTTGTAAACATTTTTTATTTAAAAATCAAAATGAATTCTTAGCAGTATAATAATTGTTAAATTTATCAAAACAAATTGTAACTTAAATCCTAATTATTTATTTTTGTTATTTTAGTGTTCAATAATGTCGCTTTATTGAATTTATTTTAATTTTTGTTATTTATGATATTTAAATTTGGTATTTAATATCAAGTACATTTTCGCTATTTTTAGAATTTGGTTTAGTAAATTAGGAGTTTGTAAATTTATTTTTGATAAATTTTTATGAAATTTTTACCACACTAGAAATCATTTAGAAAAACGTAAATAGTTTTGATATAAAAATTACAGATATGGAATTTTTAAAACTGAATATGGTCAAATTACAGATGTCACAAAATAAGTATTATGTTTGGAACTTGTATTTATAAAGTGTAATTTTATTTATTTTTATATTATGTAATTAAATACTATTGTTTTAAATATTATTTCTAGGACTATTTAAAATGTACATTGTTAAATTGTTATAAAAATTTGAAATTAAATGTGGTGAAATCTGCAAATTTATTCATATATCAAAGTTAATCTTTAATTTTTTTTTTTGCCTTAAGCAGCATCATCGTCGCATTGCTAAAAATGATTTTATTAACCTTGACTTATCACGAGGTTTTCAAAGTAAACAAATGATGTAATTTTTTACACAAAACAATATAGGCAAAATTGGTTAAGGGCTGCTGGTTATGAGACTATAAACAAACAATATTATTTCCTCTGTATCACGGTCGTGTGTGTTTTGTTTTACAAAAAAAGTTTATTCACTGTTATGAATGAAAACAATAAACACTGTTACATTTTATCTGGCTACAACATTTTGTTGTGGTTAGTTCTATATACATTAGCTGATTAAAGCACCAGATTAACCTTGCTTAAAACATGAAAGTAAATTTCTTGTTAAAACAGCAGTATAACATTCGAATCTTTAAACTAAAGAGATTTTTTGTATAAGTATTTAATTTCATTATATGAATAAATATCCGGAACCATAAAAAGATTATTCTCTAACAAATTAAAATATACGAAGGAGAGTGAGTGTTTTTGTCTATCGCTAAGACTTTTTTTTTTTAATTTCTTTGGCTTAGAATTTCTTCTAAAAAAATGGAAAGGTTTACAAGATAGAAAAAAGATAAGAAAAAAAAACATTCAGTAAAAAAATTGGCGCTCGCCCATATTTTCCGAAACACGGGGCTCTGAAATTTTCAAATTTTTTAAAATATCAATATGGGTATCATTTAAAGCTTTTAAAGAGATGTTTAAGGAAATACAAAAACTTTTTAAAAATGCTTAACTTTTTAAGAGCCAGTCATTTTAATGTAAAATTATATATATGCAGTACCAATTTATTTTTTTTTTTAATTTTTTAATTCTCACCCCAATATTTCCCTTTTTTTAATGAAGTTACTTCACTAAACAGATTTACATAGATGGTGAAGGGTATATAAGATTTGACATAGCCGTATATATCCCCTTATATATATAAGTTTGTTATTTTCTTTGTAATACTCATTTCCAGCCCAAAAATTACATACATATATTTTCTAAAACCTCAAACATGTTAATTTTAAAGACAATTTTTCCAACGAACAAGAAGAGCTACAGAAAATTTAAGTACAACAAATTATTAAATAAAGGTTCGAGATTTGTGCTGAAGGGGTGCTTGATTACCACTTCTCATGTTGTTGTTATATATATTTTTTCTTTTGGATGGGTAGTGTTTCTTGCTTTGTTTTATTGAAGACCGATAACGTAATTTCAAATTCAAATTTTAACCATAATTTTACTAAAATAAAGGAACGGTCAGATTAGTCAAATATTTGACCAAAAAGAAACCACTTATTTATGAAAAAATAGTATCCTTCTTAAATATTTATTAAGAAATATAAGATTTAATTAAAGACAAAAAAAGGTAAGATATAGCATTTATTATATTATAATTCGCCACTCATAATTAATTATACGTGTCAGGAAAGATTGAATAAAGATTTGTAAAAAAAACTGAATACGCTTTTTTGGTGAAATATCTAACTAATCTGACCGCACCTTAGTAATACTTTTTTTAAAATTTTTTTTTTACTAAAAAGTTAGAAATTAAAATGAACTTAAGACAAAGTAATTAATTTAGTTATTATTTCATTCTTACTTTTTGTTTCTTAACGCAAAAACTAAATTTTACTAAAAAATCGACCATCGTGTTATATTGATACCATTCAAGTTTTTACTACAATCGTAAAAGAGAAGCTAAGGTAATACATAATTTTCTTCTATTAAAATAGTTCAAATAAAAACCATAAGAGTAACACTCAAAGCAAAGACTATA
The DNA here is from genome assembly GCA_916610165.2 of Gymnosoma rotundatum. Lineage (NCBI taxonomy): Eukaryota > Metazoa > Arthropoda > Insecta > Diptera > Tachinidae > Gymnosoma > Gymnosoma rotundatum. Next base: position 140,414,486 of record OU744336.1, on the reverse strand, counting down.
AATATACTAAGATGTTTCACTGCCGTACATTCTACATCCAGTGCATATTTTGTCGATGGACGTACTGCTACTGCCACTTTAAGAGTAAAATCACAAAGAGAGATTATTATTCTCAGCAAACTTGTTACTCTCATCTCACATTAATTCATTTGTATATACGTGCATACGAATGTGTATATATTTACATTATAAAATATCCAACGTAAACCAATGTTACCGATTGTGTATTTGTATGGTAACAATATGTGTTTTGTTGTTGTATAAAAGAAATAACATCGATTTACACCGAATATTAAATTCATTTATTATCAATATGAAAATTTATTATTCGGAACCTTTCCGATTTTAATTTACTTAATTTTTTAGTTACTGAATGTTTGCTGTGTTTTTGTATACTGTCTTTTTGTTCCTGTCTTTTTCTTTTATTGATTCAATAGAGTTCTTATTTAATCAATTTGGCATTTGATATAAGACTTTTAAGTTTTCTTTACAAAATTTGGGTAAAATCCACTAATGAGCTAAAATAGCAGTAGTGAAATGGCCATATGAATATACTTTATATAGTAATTCATTAAATGTATAGTAATGCCGATTTCTGTAACATTTTTTGTCAGTTGTTAGTATTTTCAAGTAGAAGGTTTTTACGGAAGAACATTTTTGAAAATCCCTCCAGAAAAGTCGGAAAATTTGAAAAATTAAAAAATTGGTGATTTTAATAATTTGTTCGGGATAATAAGCATAATATTTTTTAAAGATAATAAATTTAATTTAAAATTCCCGTAATTTAATTTTAATTATTAACTTGCAACTGCCCATATAGGCATAAATAAATTATCGTGGTGTGTTGTGATATTTCATTTGTTGTCTTAATTTTCTTTTTCATCATCTTTTAAATGGATAGAAGAGCCGAAAAAAGTCAGCATTATAGAGTATATAAAGAAAAATAAAATCAGGTGGCAAATTACGACACTCGATATCGATCGAAATTTCAATAGAATTTAAATGTAAATTTCGATCGATTGAATGCCGTAATTTGACCCCAGTGTTGATAATTGTTGTTTTTGCTTAAACTTTGATTTTTGTATTTACTTTATTATTTGAACAAAAAATTTTACTTTATTTAAAATGTTTGTGAGAAGTTTCCTGAAGAGCTAAGTAAACGGTATCGAAATGGCCATCGAGAAGTGCTTTTACCTTCAATAATCAAAATCGGTGATTTTAATAATTTGTTCGGAATAATAATATTTTAAAGATTAAAATAATTTTTTTGTACCAAATTTTGGGTGAAATTATTTCTTAATGGCTTTCCAAATGAAAAATAGAAAGTTCTTGGTGTAAAACATGGAAAATTTCGATATTTCAACGATTTTCTTGCTATTAATGCAGAATAATAGATATAATTAAACCTTGACAAATTCTGACATAAACATCGGAAATGTATATCCCTTCTAAGAACTATAAAAACACGCATAAAGATCTTATAAATACTATTTTGTAAAAACAGCAGCTAAAAACATAAAAAATATATTACGAAGCAATGTGCATAATGTACTAAAATTATTATGTCTGGTTTGACGAGAATAACTCTTGTCACAAAAACAGGTTGGAAGTTCCGAATTAGCTTATAAATTTATAAATTTAGCTATTAAATTCATATTGAGGTTTATATAGTGAGGTTTATATATATTATGCCTATATGCAGGTTAAATAAACTTAACAAAATATTTAATAATAAATATACCTAAATAAGTGCCTTATTTTATTACCATTGTTTAAAATTTCTTAAAAAACATATTAAGTATCTACAAGAATAAATGCTAAAATAATTACTACGTAATTTAGGGTATGATTAGTTCGGTTTGATTATGCATATTTTTTAAAATACACAAATAAAAATATATAGCTACCCTACAATAACAAGAGCAGTCATATAGTTTCGTTTTTAAGCTTATTTTACAAACAATTTTTAAATAAGTAGGAAAAATAGAATTCAGAAATAAAATTTTATGAAGCACATTCTTCTTTATATGTAGATATGAAAGTATGTATGTACGTTTCTACATGTTAAATGTGTGTTTTGGTCTCTCAATACTTTCCTTTAACAAAACATTTCTTATGAACATCCACACACATTTTGAAACGCATATGTGTATGAATCTGTCTTGTTTACAAACAGCGTTGCCACACAAGAAATTGACTTCCTACCAATAATTTTCAAAAATCCTACCAAAATCGTTCACAGCCTACCAAAAATTTAAAAATGCGTTTCTTGCACATAAACTCTGTTATACTCACTTGGTTTTTTTCCGTAATTGTTGAGGTGGAAATTTGTCTTTTGGTGATTTTTAAGATGGATGTTATGATTTAAAATAGTTTTAGAGCATATTATGCAGAATGAACACCCATCCCTTTCCTGGAGCCAATCAAATTCGCTCAACCATTCGGTTCTAAATTTTTTTGACTGTTTCTTTACATGCAATATTAGTAAATATTTATGTAATTAATAGGTACATATATACAATTAAAAAAGTTTACTTACTTTTCCATTTTGTCTGTTAATTTTTTTAATACAAACACTTGTAAATAAGACTTCACTCAAAAATATTGTTAATTTCAATTTCATAATATTGTTCGCGTTTCTTAAACCAGAGATGGTTATAGCTTTAATCATCTTTATGCAAAAAAGCAGAGATGTTTTTTATTACACCTAAAACAGTTTTTGAAAACAGTGGTAAAACTATTCACAGTTATTGTTTATTTAATTCAAAGTTACATTTTTTTATTTTATGTTCTGAATTTTTAAGGTAAAAAATTTACTATTGCTAAAAATTGCTACAGGAGAAAAACCTACCAAAATTTAAAAAAAAATGCAACAAACCAACCAAACTACCAAACTGTTTTTTAAAAACGAAAAACTACCAAGTTTGGTCCGATTGGACCAAAGCGGCAACGCTGTTTACAAACTAATATTGTGCTCTCTTGAGTTTTGGTTGCGCTCACAGAAATTTTTTCCCTCTTATCTCTTACCCCCGCTACCAGAAACTGCTCATAATTTTTGATTTTTTAAATGTTCAAAGTGCAACATCTTTATAAATTTATTGTCTTTGCTCAAAGTATAATGTTGCATAAGCCAATATGTAATATTACTATGCTAAAGGGTTTATAAGATTCGTTTCGGCTGAATATTTAATAATATTTTTAACGTTAAGTATATGCTGTACTTAAAAATTTTAATTTTCTTGCATTTAACCATGAATTTTTATACCTATAAAAACAAAATTGTGTGTTGTTATAAAAAGTAAAGAAACTCCTAAATTTTTATTGTTATTAACTGCTGTGCTTACGCGTTTTACATTAAAAACATAATTTCCCTAAATCAATAAAGACAGAAATAAAAGTATATTTATAAATTAACAACTGAACTTTTTATTTGATGCTATTTAGGTTGAACATTCGATATTAAAATACTGTTATAGCCTAATTTTAAAGAAACCATTTGCGGTTGATTTAATGTTCAATTCTATGCATACCCATCAATTTATTGTTTGGTGACCAAAACTCTTTTCAAAACAGTTGTGCGAAAGCTAGACGCGTTACAAGGGACTGCTTTATTTCATACATAATATTTACAGCAGTATTGTAATTGCAGGTATTCTACTTAATTTATAAAATAAAAATATTTCGCTGACTTATGTAAAATGTCTTAAAGACGTTTTCAGTGGTTTATGGGATAGCGAATTACGTCCAAAGTAAAGTTTTAAAACCACTGTGCACCTCTTCTCATGTGAAATTCTCGCCCAAATAACTCTGATTAGTCCTGAAGTTGTAAACTTATATTGTTATGCTGTTTGGTTGCAATATAATGTTTCCCAGATTCGTCGCGGAAATTACGCTATTGATTGAGTATACGTAAACATTGTCTTAACATTGGATCATTAAAATAAGCATCTGCTACGCTGTCAGCCTATTACGATTGGTTGTTGATGTCATTGAAAATAACTTTAAAAATCTAATTATATGTAAGGCTTAGACTGCTATTATTTTGCAAGTTAAGTAAATTAATCTAAATGTCATCCTGAGCTCTGTTTGATTTGAATTCTGCTTAAGACTAAAAAATGAAAAACGTTTTTAAAAATATAAAATAAAACAAGTAACAGTGCTATATTATCTATGTAGATCTAGTGAAGTAACTCCAATCAAGAAAGCAAATATTGGGATGACTGAAAATTAAAAAACAACAAAAGAATTATGTACTACATACAAATAAGTTTACATAAAACTGTCATAAATTTTTAATGGGTTCAGTTTTTTTTTCTTAAATATTAGTATTTCCTTTAAGATGTTCTCAAAAGATTTAATATGATACTCATATTGATATTTTAAAAAAATTTAAAAGTTCAGAGATCCGTAACTCGAAATATGGGCGAGCGCCAATTTTTCTACTTGATGTTAGTTTTTTATTATTTTATTCTTAATCGCCGCATATATTTGTTTTTTGATTGGAGTTACTTCATTCTTCCAAATAATATGGAAAAATTAGAGGTAGGCGTGGTGTTTTGCTCACTGACTCGAAGGACATGTACCGATCATGCTGGTTTCCCATAGCACCTCTTTCGACACTATGTCTAATCGATTGGCGTGTTAAAATTTTTTTTAGCTTATATAGGGGTTGGAATACTTGATCTTATTAATCTCGTATACAAGTGGCAACTTGAAAGATATCAAATAAAACACACAAACAACTTTCATCGAACTAAGTTTTCCATTAAATGAATTACTGCTTAACAGGCAGAGAATATCTTAAAAAGTTTATTTTATTTTTTTCTTGAGTTGTTCTTTTTTATTGTACGCTATCTTCATCACATATGTTATGTTGTTTAAAACATTTTTGTGTCTTCTAAGCTGAATTGTACAACTTTCAGACAGGGGTTGTTGCTTATATGTAAGTGACTTTTATGGTGGATGCTGCCTTAGTTTAATAGCTTTTCCTTGTACGATGACAATCAATGATAAATCAACTAAATATTTTTTGTTTTGGCTCTTATTATTAATAAGTATTAGGTTAGCTCGAAATTCTCACTTCTAATAACATTGTTTTGTTAATCGTAACTTTAAATTTATCTGCTTTTCGTAATATTTTAATTCAAAATTAATCTTTTTCTTTGAGGTGTGTGTTGTCAACGAATAATAAAAAATTATTTGGTATAATTTTAAAAGTAATTTATTCTAATTAATTCTATAAAGAGTTTTATTTTTTTTCAATTTGAAATTTAATTAAACTTTTGATTGGCCGATTATATATTTAATAAAAAATACATACAAAATTTAAATATTAAATCATTGATCAAGTCAATTGCATATTAAAAAAAAATAATTACGGTTAACAAACTTAAAAATTTAAAACAACTATAACAACATGTAAATTAACCCTAGAATCCATGACCGGGTACCCGTGTGTCCACTACCGATTTTAAGCGCTTGTAGCTATAAAACCAATAACAGTAGAGCATAGAAACTTCGGATCTAGGAACATAGCCTTACATTGTTTTGTGAAACAAATATGTAATATGGTCCAGCAGCTCCAAAATTATAAGCTTTCAAAAATGCCACACACATAACCGGGATACCCGTGTACCCAATAGATTTTGTATGGAACAAATGGGTAGAATTTAAAAATTTATAAAAATGCAATAAAAAAAATCTGAATACTTAAGAATTGGGAAGCATTTATGTGCTATTTATTCCGGTCACAAGACGCTCGTTGGTTTCTTGGATATGCTGCACGCTTTAAGAGTTTTTCTTCGTCGTTTTTTTCCTGCATGTAGCATAAATAGCAGAATCCAGTTACTGGCTTTCTCATTCGCCCACTGTTTTCGCAAATAATTTCTAGTGGTTGATTTAAGTTACTTTCTATAGCTATCTTATTTGTGTCTAGTTATTTGAGGGTTGCGAGCTCGTTCCTCAATAATCAGCATTCACATTTCTTCGTCTAATTTTCGTCTGCTGGCAGAATTTAATATCATGGGGTTATTTATATAGTATCATTTTTAAGCAGCTTAGTCCTTTATATCTAAAATATTAAAAAGTAATGATATTAGCCATCGTTTTGTAGCTCGCTTTATTGTGTATCCAGAGACTAGCTGATCCATGACATCAACGCAATCTTTGGTTTTGTTATAAAATTCTATTATTTTGGGTTGCCACTTTCTGCTATGTCACTATTATTGTGTATTGATGATAGCAACAACACGGCTTTGTTTTAACGTGGAACATATTGTTATATATATTTTTTTTTTCGTTTGAAGCCAAAAATATTAGAACCAATAGATTTATCTTTTTGTGCTATCATTTCAGCCAGAATTTGTGTTTTATTTTTTGTAAGCTTTCCAACGGGAGTTAAATTCCAAGACAATAAATGCTTTGCAAGCCCCAAAGTTTTGAACAAATTGTCTTTTTTTATATTTCGACCAGTCCCTCTAAATTTGGTTGCTAGGTCCTGCACCACTCGTTCGCCTTGCTTGGATTCTCTTCCAGTTGCAGTTTGCCTGGTACATAAAAAAAATTCACAGCGTCACATATCCACAAAACCTTTATCCCGTATTTTATAGATTTCGACGGAAACGAGTGCGGCTTGTAGTGCATAGCAAGATTATTATTCTTCATAGACCATATATCTCTGATTGGCGCAGTTTGAACTATTGACATCGTTCTAGTTTGCTTTGATGGACCACACTGTAGCCTCACGATATTTTGCGTCAGTGCTTGGCGAGAGATATTTGGAAGGACAAAATTATATTGGGTTACACGAGTACCCGGTAATGTGTTTGCGTGGTATATTTTGGTTATGCGTTCTACAGTTAATTTAAAAAAATCTGCCACACGTATCACTTTCAGCTTGACAAATCTCTAACTTTTTAAGTACATTAATTTTTTTATCTATTAAGCTGTATTTATTTTTTAGCAGCGTATCCAAATCACTTCCATCATCATACTTTTACAGTAGTTCAAAAACAAATTATCAAGAAATAAATAAATAAAATAGAAATAAAAATTATATACATCCATATGTATTTAGATTAATTGTGTTTGATTCCTTTTCATATATATGTATATTATATCATATTGTCATGAAATATATTTTATATAAAACAATAAAATAAAACGTTTTACTGCGGGAAAAGCATATCTGTATGGCCGTTTCGCTACTGCTTGTATAGCTCATCAGTGGATTCTATTCAAATTTTGTATAGAAAACTCAAGTCTTATATCAAAAGCAAAATTTAGTAAATTGAAAAACTAAATGAAAAAGACAATAAAAACTAAAAAATCTTTTATACAAAAAAATATTTCATGACGATCATAACAATTAAATAATATAACAATGTAACTACCATTTAACACCAATGATTTTATTTAATTATAATTGTTTTTACTAATGGTAGTGACATTTAAATGAAATTTTTAAAATACCATTTTATAACTACTACTACTACACTTTAAGGTGTTAAGTATTTACAATTGAGTTTCTAAGACAACAAAAAACAATTAAAAATAAGAAATTTATTTTACAAAAATAAAAACTCATTTGAAATGTGATTTTCAGTTACAAATTTAATTTTTATTTGTTACTATTAACTGAATAAGTTAGTTAGTTAATCAAGTCGTATTTCCTGTTCAATAAATAAAATGCATTGTTATTGCCTTTTGTAGGTGAATGCATGTCTCGAAGGCCATTTCGCTGTTGGTTACTTAGATCTTTCAAAAGCCTTTGACAAATGTTTAGGTTAACTAAAGACTTTTGTCCAAATTAGTAGATTAAAATTCTTTAGTGTACTGCAAGGAAACTTTGGAAATACATAATTATAGTTAAGTCAACTAAATGTTTCAGTTACGTTAATAAATTATGTTAGTTAAGCATGTTAAGTTCCCAGTAAAATAATAATAAATTGTATGTAATTTAATTATAATATACAAAAGAGTTTCCTTTATATATCATTGTGTAATACGAACTTAATCTGACACATTGTGCAAAAAAATAGTTTACTTAAGACTAGCTAAACTCATCAACTAATCAACAAGAAATCACACATGATTACAAAGAACTACACAAGTGAGATAAAGGAGTAAGTGCCAGGTGTAATCTCTACATAAACTTTTCAAAACATGTGAAATGAAATTAAACAAGCATAAAATATTGTAAAATAAGTTAAAAATTAGCCATGTAACTTGAAGTATAAACGGAGAGAATAATTGGTTTTAACTGTCTTTGATAAAAGAATGAGGTTAACAAATAGTCTGACTGTTGTTTTTTTTATGTTTGTGCTCGAAAAACTCAGGACTTTCTAAGTCGGGCTTTTAAATTATTTCTTAGCTTAAAAGGCCATTCTTATGAATAGGTTTTGTTTAAAAAGAAGTTTATAATCTTAAAGATTAAATGGTGTCCCCATACCGACCAATAGCAAAAAGTAATACAAAAATAAATTTAAAAATTAATGGGTGTCCCTATAGGTTAGGTAAAATGAGCTATACAGGCCCATCTTTTGAGCCGTTATAGCTAAGCGCTTCAAAATTATACATTAATGGGCGTTATAAGACTTAACGTAATTTGATGTATACGGCCAAACTGTTAAACAGTTTTAGAAAGACGGTTGAAATTTACAAGAATCTCTTTTGCTAAATCTGCTATAACAACAAGCATAACATTTATATTTGGCGTCCTAATAGTTGATGAAATTTGATGTATGTAGCTAAACTTTTGACAGCTAAAATCTGTCGTTTTTTTGCAAGAGTTATTTTCTTAAACGGGTGTTTATAGAGAGTGATTGTGTTCAAACTTATAACACCATAGCTAAGCAATTGACTTGGTGAGCCCACGAGATCTGTTATCGGCCTAGCTAAAACTTTATCCATTTAAACATCATGATTGTAAGACAGCATTTGAGACGTTAAGAAGCCTTTAAAATAAATGATTATCTTGCCACAAATTATTTCTAAGTAGACAGCTTTCTTAAGATTTAAATCAACAGTAGTCTTTCAAGTGTTATACCACATGGAAACAGCTGCTGTAACTTAAAGAGGTGACAGATCAGTAATATTTCTCATGTTACGGATAACATTCTTCAGTCCTATTTCTTGCGTACCTTTAGCTAGAATTTTATAAGATTTCTTAATTTTTTAGTTTTTAATGCGAATCTTTAAAATTTACTCTCAGGAAAAAGGGTTTTTTTTGCAGCTGTCACTCTTCTTAAAATCCTCTTCTTAGGGTTAAAAACTGTAAACAGAACAAACTTTATATAATTAATTTTAGATGGTTTGTACAGCATATTATAGCAACTAGTTTGAATACGAGGGCTGCTATATATATTTCTGGCCTGGCAACACTGAGTGCTGCCAAGTGCAATCTGACATTTCCATTGGAAAGTTTGTCATTTTTAAGCATAATCGTACTCAAAACGTTTTGACGTACGACCATTATTTGTGTTGTTAACAGCGAATTGAAAAAATTAATATAGAAAAAAATGGAATTAACTCGTGAACATTTGCGTGCCATCATTTTTCACAACTTTCGACGTGGATTATCACGACAAGAGTGCATTGATGAACTTAAATCTTTGTATGGCGATGAAGCACCATCCTATAGCACTGTGAAAAATTGGTATAATAAATTTAATCGTGGCCGAAGCTCGCTCAAAGACGAATTCCGTGAAGGTCGTCCAAAAACGGCTGTTGTGCCAGAGAACATTGATGGCGTGCGTGAACTCATAATGCAAGATCGACATGCGACATACCGAGAGAGAGACATCCTTGGACATTTCTTCCATTAGCATACATTCGATACTGCATGAACACCTGGCCGTAAAAAAGGTTTGTTCTCGTTGCATCCTGCACAATTTGAAAGTCGCTTAAAAAAAGGCTCGTGTCGATTGGTGCAAAGAAATGTTGCAAAAATACGATTGCGGTGCTTCAAAAGACGTTTATAAGATCGTCATAGGTGACGAATAATGGATCTAGCGTATGAGCCCGAAACGAAACAACGACCGTGGGGGTCTTCAAAGACGAGCAAAATCCAACGAAAGTTGTTCGTGGAAGAAGTACTTCGAGGCAAATGGTCGCCTGTTTCTTCGGCAAAACTGGTCATGTGGCGACTGTTCCGCTTGAGTAACGTAGGACGGTCACTTCTGGGTGGTACACTACAATTTGTTTGCCTGAAGTCATCGGAGAAATTCGAAAAACCAACAAGAGAAGATGAATCATTGTTCACCATGACAATGCAAGCTCTTACACATCGGCTCAAACCAGAGCGTTTTTGACCGGCCAAAACGTCGAATTAATGGGTCATCCGCCGTACAGCCCTGACTTGGCACCTAAAGACTTCTTCTTGTTTCCGCACATCAAGAAAAAAATGCGTGGTCAACGATTTTGTCGCCAGAAGAAGCTGTTGAAGTGTTCAAAAACCATGTTTTAGAGGTGTCTCAATCGGAGTGGAAAAAGTGCTTCGACAACTGGTTTGAGCGCATACAAAAGTATATAAATCATGCTGGAGAATGCTTTGAAAAACAATAAAACCATTTTTGATTATAAATATTCGCATTTTCACTATTAGGCCAGAAATATATAGAGCAGCCCTCGTATATAACTTGAGAAACATAGTGACTAATTTCTCTTAAATAATATATGTAATATATCAATAAAAAGTTATAATCATGGATCTCAACGTTATAGGTGTTATTAAAAAAATTTTACTTTCAGTTTGAAAAATATTTGTTTTTTTTTGGTGTTGTATTTTTTGTTTGAAAAAAAAAACAGTTATTTTTGGAGTTTTATTTTTTGATTGAATAATAACAATTACTTTATAAGTTTTAAAAAAAGTTTTTTTTTTCGAGTTGTATTTTTCACCCGAAAATTATTAAAAAATATTTTCAGAAGATAATTTTGACCGTAGATCAGTCAATATTAGTTCTAGAGCAAAAAACGCCTTTTCTAAATTAACTTGAGTTGCAATTTTCAAGCAAAAATAGAACACAAAACATAACTGTAAATTTTCATTAAAAAACATTAAAACTTGAAAAATAATTGTTATTTTTAAGCAAAGAATTGACTCTGGAAACTAACTTTTAAGTGTATTTATTTACTTATTTTTTTTTTTAATAAATTCAAATGAATAGAAATTAGCACAGGCAGTCCGTCCATAACGTTGGTTGATGAACACTTCATATTGTAGAATTTCTCCTTGATTATCACATTTATGTTTCAAATTTGTTAAATAATCGTCATTTGCGATTTCTAATTATAACAGGAAGGCATAGTGTTTCAAATAGTTGCAATGATGTTTATTTAATTGGATTTATTATATTCTTCAAAATTAAATTCTATCCATCTGTACGCCCAAAAGTTAATTTTTCATTCGAAATCACGTTGGTTTAACAGAAAACATTAACTGAATAAATAATTTTAATTTAAATAATAATGTTTTTTATATTAAACGAATTTTATTTTATCCAAGTATGCATTTTATATTCCAATTTAATTAAAACAAATCTTATATACCCTTCACCATCTTTAGAAATCTTGGTTAGTGAAGTAAATTCAATCAAAAAATAAATTTTGGGTTAACAGACAATTTAAATTTAAAAAACAAAAAATTGGTACTGCATACATTTAATTTTACATAAAATGACATCTGCTCTAAACGGGTTAAGCATTTTTAAAAAAATGTTAGTATTTCCTTAAAGATGTCTTCAAAGGCTTTAAAATGATACTTACATTGATATTTGAAAAAAATCGAAAATTTCAGAGCCCCGTAACTCGGAAAATATGGGCGAGTGCGAAGATTTCCGGCTGAGGTTTTTTTTTTTTAAGTCTCTATTGATCCATATATCTATTTTTATGATTGAAGTTACTTTATTGTTCTAAATGACAGGAAAAATTAGAGGTAGGCGTGGAGTTTTGCCTGCTGCCTCAAAGGATATGGATCAATCATGTTGATTTCAAATAGCACCTTGTTAACACTATATCTAATCGATTGACATATTAAATTTTTTTGTGTGTCTTTGCCTCGGCAAACTTGATTTCAACACTTACACGGACGGACAGACGGACTTCGCTCAATCGACTTCGCCATACATAAGAAGTCAGAATACATATACTTTATGGGATCGAAAATAGATATGTAGAAATTACACACAAAATGACAAACTTAGATACACCCTTTTTTCCAGTTTTGCGGTGACAGGTATAACAATAAATTTAGTATTACACATATCATCAACAATACATAATACACATGCAAATTAATCTTCTCATTTAATAAAAAATATTTCATAAACATTTACTTACGGTAGAATACCTTTTAAATATGTGGATAAATTATAAAATATTAAATCAATTTGTAAGACTCATTATTTCATTTTATTAAATCACTAGATGAAACAGGTGTGCTTCGCTACCCCCCTCGATATTAAATAAAATTAAAACTATTTATATATTTACATCAAAAAATGCCCAAGATATGACAGTATTAAATTTTCGGTTATATGGGCGAGGCCACGCCCCTTTGTCCACTCCCAACTTTATATAGTCAAGAATATCCTATTGCGAAAATTAAATGACGATTGGTCCAGTAGTTAAGACTATATTACGATTTTTAATTTTTCTAAAAAGGGGAGGGGTCCCACCAACTTTTCTCCTGGTACGTATTCCTAATTATGCCAATACCATATGTACCAAATATCGTCGACGTAGGTCAAAAAATGGCCAAAATATGGAGATTATTCCTTCCAGAGTCACAGTAACATGCTGTAAAAATTTCAGGAAGATCGGTCCAAGGGTTTGGCCTCCTATAAAGCACAAATAAACAGACAGACAGACATTCATTTATATATATAATGGGGTGAAAAAAATTTAATCAGCTTTAAAGTTTAAAAACTAGGCCAATATATTAAATGAATCCTATTAAAATATTATCTTCTTTCTTAAGTGCAGTAGGATTTCTTTTGTTTATTTTAGAAAATTGCATTTTCTATAAATCTAAATTTTTATTTTGATTTTGTTTAAATGAAAAAAAAATCTAAATATTAATGGAATTGAAATTTTACTTTATTTTCGGCTTTTTGGTTCTTTTTAATTAATTTTCTAAACAAAAAAGCAACAAAAAATGTACAAGACGAGTTACAAAGAGAATGACAAAGAAAAGCTTTAAGTTGTGTATGAACTTCGTCTCACCAAATTAACATTAAGATTAGTTGGTTAAATAGGTGATGTTTACGATGTACATAACATAAGGTAGATAGATGCAAAGAATGCTGATGAAGGATGTGGCGGTCCAGAAAATGCTGCATTTCATTCTGCTAGCGTCTAATTTTTCTTGTTTTCTTTGGAAAACGTCCGCATACATTTGTAAATAATTTTTCTTTCTAAAAATGTTTAGAAAATTAATTAAAAAGAACCAAAAAGTCGAAAATAAAGTAAAATTTCATTAATTTATAAAATCGATGGTTCGAATCCTGGTCAGGGTAAAAATTAAATATTAATGGAATTTTCAAAACAAAATTATATACCTATAGTTTAAGATAATTGGTATTGTTTGGAATTTAAAAATAACTAAAAATAATGCTAAGAGTTTAAAAGAAAATTAATAAATTTCCATTTTAACTAAAGATAATTGTCACACTAATTTTAAAATGTGATTTCTTTCAATGCAGCATGAAATCATTGAGAGTACAATAAATAATACCTCACGATATCCTTGGCACATTAAACTTTATTTAAAATAATGTAGGCAACGACAATAATTTTTATTTCAATAGCAGAAAATGAATAGCGTAGAGTTTTTTTTATATATTTAAACTGAGTCAGTACACTGATATGTAAAATAGAATGTAATGGGTTCGTATTTAGATAAAACGTGAATGTTAAAAAAGTCTTAAAACCAATAAACTATAATAAAATATATCGAATTTAAAAAATCTAAAAGTTGATATTTAAGACTGTGACTTTTTAATAATAGTACTCTTCTAAAAACGTTATTTATGATTTAAGTATATTAATTTAAACGTTAATTAATATTACTCATACAAACAAGTTTAGACTTTTATTTCAATTAGCGGTAAATTTCTTTCATATATAAAAATTGAACAAGTTCGTTTATTTTATACCCTACCCCTTAAAGGAACAGAATTGCAGTATTGTTAAGAGACGTGCATGAAATATGTAAATTTTTGTGAAATAGTATAAAAATTTTTGTAGTTAAAATTGTTTCGGGAAGCGCAGAAAATTAAAAAAATTTCATATAGTCTGTTAGAAGTTTTAAGTGAGTAGTGAAGAAGAACATCATCAACATTTTTTTTCATTTTTAACCGACTTCAAAAAAAGAAGGAGGTTGTACAATTCGGCTGAATATTGCTTTTTTATATTTGTGCCCGCAGAACTCAGTCATTTCTGATGCGAATTTGAAAATTATTGGTAATATGATAGATTATGCTTACAGATTTGTCGCGTTTTAAAAACAGCTCATAATCTTTAAAATTAAAGGGTGTCCCCATACAACATACACATTTTTTACGTGTATTAAATTTCAATTGACTGCGTATTACTACAGCTCCCAAAAAAAAAAAATTATACAAAAATAAATCTAAAAATTAAAGGGTGTCCCATAATTGATAACGATTTACTTATATGAGCCTATCGCTTGAACTGTTATAGATAGACGCTTGTAAATTTGACGCAATGTCGATTGCTATGGCCGATGCTGATAATATTTAAAATTATAAATTAAAGGGTGCACCAATAGTTAATTTAACTTGGTATATGGCCATACTTTTAAACAGTTGTACACTGACTATTGAAATTTACAAAGAACCTGTATCACTAACTCCTCTATAACAACAAGTATAAAATTTGGATTTGGAAATAAACGGGTGTCCCAAAAGTTGATAAAATGTGGTGTATGTGGCCGGACTTTTGAATCATTATAGACAGACAGCTGAAATTTACAAGGGACATGTTTTGCTAAGTCTGCTATAACAAGAAGCTTATAATTTGAATTTAGAAAGTAAAGAGTGTTTCCAAAATTAATGTAATTTCTTCTATATGGCCGTATTTTTTGAACCGTTGTATACAAACGCCTTAACTTTAGAGAGAATTTCCACTACTTTATTTGGTATAATAAGAAGTATAAAAATGTTATAAATTAAATAGTTGATATAATCTGATCTGATCTGGTGTATGTAATGTATGTAATATTTAAAAAAAAAATGTTAGTATTTCCTTAAAGATGTCTTCAAAGGCTTTAAAATGATACTTACATTGATATTTGAAAAAAATCGAAAATTTCAGAGCCCCGTAACTCGGAAAATATGGGCGAGTGCGAAGATTTCCGGCTGAGGTTTTTTTTTTTTAAGTCTCTATTGATCCATATATCTATTTTTATGATTGAAGTTACTTTATTGTTCTAAATGACAGGAAAAATTAGAGGTAGGCGTGGAGTTTTGCCTGCTGCCTCAAAGGATATGGATCAATCATGTTGATTTCAAATAGCACCTTGTTAACACTATATCTAATCGATTGACATATTAAATTTTTTTGTGTGTCTTTGCCTCGGCAAACTTGATTTCAACACTTACACGGACGGACAGACGGACTTCGCTCAATCGACTTCGCCATACATAAGAAGTCAGAATACATATACTTTATGGGATCGAAAATAGATATGTAGAAATTACACACAAAATGACAAACTTAGATACACCCTTTTTTCCAGTTTTGCGGTGACAGGTATAACAATAAATTTAGTATTACACATATCATCAACAATACATAATACACATGCAAATTAATCTTCTCATTTAATAAAAAATATTTCATAAACATTTACTTACGGTAGAATACCTTTTAAATATGTGGATAAATTATAAAATATTAAATCAATTTGTAAGACTCATTATTTCATTTTATTAAATCACTAGATGAAACAGGTGTGCTTCGCTACCCCCCTCGATATTAAATAAAATTAAAACTATTTATATATTTACATCAAAAAATGCCCAAGATATGACAGTATTAAATTTTCGGTTATATGGGCGAGGCCACGCCCCTTTGTCCACTCCCAACTTTATATAGTCAAGAATATCCTATTGCGAAAATTAAATGACGATTGGTCCAGTAGTTAAGACTATATTACGATTTTTAATTTTTCTAAAAAGGGGAGGGGTCCCACCAACTTTTCTCCTGGTACGTATTCCTAATTATGCCAATACCATATGTACCAAATATCGTCGACGTAGGTCAAAAAATGGCCAAAATATGGAGATTATTCCTTCCAGAGTCACAGTAACATGCTGTAAAAATTTCAGGAAGATCGGTCCAAGGGTTTGGCCTCCTATAAAGCACAAATAAACAGACAGACAGACATTCATTTATATATATAATGGGGTGAAAAAAATTTAATCAGCTTTAAAGTTTAAAAACTAGGCCAATATATTAAATGAATCCTATTAAAATATTATCTTCTTTCTTAAGTGCAGTAGGATTTCTTTTGTTTATTTTAGAAAATTGCATTTTCTATAAATCTAAATTTTTATTTTGATTTTGTTTAAATGAAAAAAAAATCTAAATATTAATGGAATTGAAATTTTACTTTATTTTCGGCTTTTTGGTTCTTTTTAGTTAATTTTCTAAACAAAAAAGCAACAAAAAATGTACAAGACGAGTTACAAAGAGAATGACAAAGAAAAGCTTTAAGTTGTGTATGAACTTCGTCTCACCAAATTAACATTAAGATTAGTTGGTTAAATAGGTGATGTTTACGATGTACATAACATAAGGTAGATAGATGCAAAGAATGCTGATGAAGGATGTGGCGGTCCAGAAAATGCTGCATTTCATTCTGCTAGCGTCTAATTTTTCTTGTTTTCTTTGGAAAACGTCCGCATACATTTGTAAATAATTTTTCTTTCTAAAAATGTTTAGAAAATTAATTAAAAAGAACCAAAAAGCCGAAAATAAAGTAAAATTTCATTAATTTATAAAATCGATGGTTCGAATCCTGGTCAGGGTAAAAATTAAATATTAATGGAATTTTCAAAACAAAATTATATACCTATAGTTTAAGATAATTGGTATTGTTTGGAATTTAAAAATAACTAAAAATAATGCTAAGAGTTTAAAAGAAAATTAATAAATTTCCATTTTAACTAAAGATA
Source organism: Gymnosoma rotundatum (assembly GCA_916610165.2). Lineage (NCBI taxonomy): Eukaryota > Metazoa > Arthropoda > Insecta > Diptera > Tachinidae > Gymnosoma > Gymnosoma rotundatum. The sequence goes on along the minus strand of OU744336.1, from coordinate 140,397,288 downwards.
ATTGTCACACTAATTTTAAAATGTGATTTCTTTCAATGCAGCATGAAATCATTGAGAGTACAATAAATAATACCTCACGATATCCTTGGCACATTAAACTTTATTTAAAATAATGTAGGCAACGACAATAATTTTTATTTCAATAGCAGAAAATGAATAGCGTAGAGTTTTTTTTATATATTTAAACTGAGTCAGTGCACTGATATGTAAAATAGAATGTAATGGGTTCGTATTTAGATAAAACGTGAATGTTAAAAAAGTCTTAAAACCAATAAACTATAATAAAATATATCGAATTTAAAAAATCTAAAAGTTGATATTTAAGACTGTGACTTTTTAATAATAGTACTCTTCTAAAAACGTTATTTATGATTTAAGTATATTAATTTAAACGTTAATTAATATTACTCATACAAACAAGTTTAGACTTTTATTTCAATTAGCGGTAAATTTCTTTCATATATAAAAATTGAACAAGTTCGTTTATTTTATACCCTACCCCTTAAAGGAACAGAATTGCAGTATTGTTAAGAGACGTGCATGAAATATGTAAATTTTTGTGAAATAGTATAAAAATTTTTGTAGTTAAAATTGTTTCGGGAAGCGCAGAAAATTAAAAAAATTTCATATAGTCTGTTAGAAGTTTTAAGTGAGTAGTGAAGAAGAACATCATCAACATTTTTTTTCATTTTTAACCGACTTCAAAAAAAGAAGGAGGTTGTACAATTCGGCTGAATATTGCTTTTTTATATTTGTGCCCGCAGAACTCAGTCATTTCTGATGCGAATTTGAAAATTATTGGTAATATGATAGATTATGCTTACAGATTTGTCGCGTTTTAAAAACAGCTCATAATCTTTAAAATTAAAGGGTGTCCCCATACAACATACACATTTTTTACGTGTATTAAATTTCAATTGACTGCGTATTACTACAGCTCCCAAAAAAAAAAAATTATACAAAAATAAATCTAAAAATTAAAGGGTGTCCCATAATTGATAACGATTTACTTATATGAGCCTATCGCTTGAACTGTTATAGATAGACGCTTGTAAATTTGACGCAATGTCGATTGCTATGGCCGATGCTGATAATATTTAAAATTATAAATTAAAGGGTGCACCAATAGTTAATTTAACTTGGTATATGGCCATACTTTTAAACAGTTGTACACTGACTATTGAAATTTACAAAGAACCTGTATCACTAACTCCTCTATAACAACAAGTATAAAATTTGGATTTGGAAATAAACGGGTGTCCCAAAAGTTGATAAAATGTGGTGTATGTGGCCGGACTTTTGAATCATTATAGACAGACAGCTGAAATTTACAAGGGACATGTTTTGCTAAGTCTGCTATAACAAGAAGCTTATAATTTGAATTTAGAAAGTAAAGAGTGTTTCCAAAATTAATGTAATTTCTTCTATATGGCCGTATTTTTTGAACCGTTGTATACAAACGCCTTAACTTTAGAGAGAATTTCCACTACTTTATTTGGTATAATAAGAAGTATAAAAATGTTATAAATTAAATAGTTGATATAATCTGATGTGTATGGGCAAACTGTTGAACCGTTACAGACAGACGGTTGAAAATTACACAAAGCCTGATTGCTAAATCTACTGCAACAGCAGGTATATAATTTGAATTCGGAAATTAAAGAGTGACCCTATAGTTGCTGAAATTTAATGTATATTGCCAAACTAGTGAACAGTTGAAAAAGTATAAAGTTTGGAGATTTCCCATTGAATAGTTTAAATAAATATCGGCATAAGAAATTCTTTCTTACCCTAAAGTTTTTCCGTTCAAGTAAAGATTTTATTAATATTGTGTTGTCGCAACTTAGTAAATAAAAAAAGTTGCTGTATCAGATGAAAGCTCTTACCTTTTTCCATTTATCCAATTCCGACCTCATAAAGTATATTCATTCTCAATTTTTATGCATAGCAAAGTCCATGATAGATAGAGAATTAAAAAATAAGGTAAAAACACCAAGTAAAAAAAATTGACGCTTGCCTATATTTCCGAGTTATGGGCCTCTGAAATTTTTATAGAAAAGTACGATTGTGTACCATATTTTTTAAGATATCAATATGGGTGATATTTAAGAGCTTTTGAAGACATCTTTAAGGAAATACTAAAATTTAAAAAAAATGTGTCCCATTAGGAGCCGATGACATTTTTATGTAAAATTATATACATTACTTATTTTTTCTCATTTTTTAATTCTCTGCCGCCCCATTTGTTTTTTGAGGGTGAGGGGTATATAAGATTCGGCAAAACTGCTTTTACTTGTTTTTGATTTAGCTTCTGATCTCAATACTTTGTGCTTCAATTAATATGCTGCATTTTCCACTTTAATGAGAAAAATATAACACTTTCATTTATGCAATTGTAATGCATAATACATTTAAATTATAAATAATACATTTTAATTTCATTGAATGTTCTTTAAAGGAAACAATACACGTTGTTAAAAACTGATTGTTAAATAATTTCTTTTTTAATAAAGCAAAAAAAAAAATTATAATGAATGCAAAAAAAAAAAAAAACAATTGAATAACTTGTATAAGTTTTAAGTTTAAATAGAAATACAGACAAATGAAAATTCTATAGAAGTAAAAAAGATATGAAAAAGTTCGAAAATTAAACGGGTTGCAGGATGTACTCCTTATTATAATTGAAGTGAATTTATTATCAATTACTTTTATTTATTGTTACTTGGTTCTATTGTAAGTAGGGATGAGTGATCCCGTGATTTTTGAGGAACATCGTTACCAATGAACGTGATTTTCAAGTCAGCGTTCTTTTAAATAGTTACCGTGATCACCGTTTGCGGTTCTTTTTTATTTAAACATTAATGTTTATATAGGAAGTATATAAAACTTTAATAATATCGTATGCAAAAAGTAATCATAAGGAAAAAGGTATTTTGATTTCTACATTAAAAGCAGGGGTAATTAAATTTGCCCAGAAATATAGAATTTGGAACACTGATTGATTATAGGTTCAAATAAAAAAAGCACACAACATTTGTTTTTTTTTTGTGAAGTTTGGTAAAAAGAGTAATTGTTGTAAATAAGTAGAAGCAAAAAAAAGCTACACAGCAAAGCAGCTGGTTTGATATGTATATGAAAGAATGAAAGAGTAAAAAGTACTTAAATTTCTCTTTTAAAGTAACTTAAATTTAGAGAGATTAAGGCAAGTGATGTTTTTGTGTAGAAATACGTTTTCCTCATTGTTAGCCGACTTAAACAAAATAAGAATGTTATCTATTCGTTTGAATGTTGCTTTTTGTGTTTGTACCTGAAGAGCTCAGTCATTTCTAAAACGATTTTAAAATTTTTGCTTCATTTGAATGCCTACGCTTACAGATTGGTCCCGCTTTAAAACCAGTTTATAGTTTTAAAAGTTAATGGGTGTACCCATACAATATACGTGGTTTTTACATGTCTTCTGAACCATTAAGAGCATAGGGAATACAAAAGAGAATTAAAAATTTAAAGGCTATCCTCATAGCTGATGAAAACAGACCTATATAAACCACAGAAGAATGAAAAGGGAGAACTGAAATTTGAAGCAGATAAATTCTTACTTACTCGTACGATTATGCTGCGCTTTAAATGTTTTTAATAATTATTGTAAACCTTAATTATAAAGTAAGAAATTCAATAAATCTTAATTTTAGTAGTAAATCATTTTGTAATCACTTCGCATCAAACTCGGCAAAGGACCATCAAAGCCTTTGACGATATGCAAAAAGCAGTTGTTTAGAAAAAAAATCATGTCAAAATTGCTCCCTAAGAAAGAAGTCATTTCTATAAAGATATTTGCGATACTTAAAGAATATTATTTTAAAGGCAGTAAATATAGACGGCCTTTAGAAAGTTAAAAAAAACCGTAGAGCAACAAGATTGGCTGAAGCTTGTTATACAGCAAAAACCAGTTCATGTATGTGCACGATATGAATTTGGATCTTTTTTTATTTAAGCACTTTTATATGTTGTTATTAAAGTCTAAAAAATGGATGTTAGATAAAAGTGCCGTCTAATATTTTGATGCTACTGCTTGTTGTCAGAGAAAAGCTTCAGCAAAAAAAATTTATATTCAATAAAAAATATTTTTGACATACTACGTACTCGTATGAACGAAAAAAATTCTTCATTGTTAGTAAATACGTATCTGGATGCGCCCTTGTTTTCTGGTCATGTTTTATAACTTCTTAATTTGTGCGTTTTTTTATTATTAGCTGCGAACCTTTCATCCAATTATAACAAATTAGAAATTGTTGCTGTAAAACTTCTTTGTTTATTCATTTTCAAAAATTGTTTACTTAATTTTGCATAACGAAACGTAAACAAGTCATTTTTTAATTGAAGTGTGCGTTGATTGCTTATTAATTAAAACAGGTTTAATTTTTTTACCAATTACCTTTTACTGTCCTATATTTAGGTATCTAAACTTATTTACAGCTAATTTCCAATTAATTTGTATTTAAATGGACCAATCTTCAGCAGAATAAAAATGTAATTAATAAAAATTAAAAACTTAACGTTAAGAATATTAAACAGCAAGTGTTAATTACCCGGAAGTCATTAAAATATCTTCCTCTACTTTATTTTTTTAAAAATATGTTTTCATATAAATGTACGAATACGAGGGCTGCTTTATATATTTCTGGCCCAACAGTGAAAATGCGAATATTTATAATCAAAAATGGTTTTATTGTTTTTCAAAGTATTCTCCAGTATGATTTATATACTTTTGCATGCGCTCAAACCAGTTGTCGAAGCACTTTTTCCACTCCGATTGAGACACCTCTAAAACATGGTTTTTTGAACACTTCAACAGCTTCTTCTGGCGACGAAAATCGTTGACCACGCATTTTTTTCTTGATGTGCGGAAACAAGAAGAGTCATTAGGTGCCAAGTCAGGGCTGTACGGCGGATGACCCATTAATTCGACGTTTTGGCCGGTCAAAAACGCTCTGGTTTGAGCCGATGTGTGGGAGCTCGCATTGTCATGGTGAACAATGATTCGTCTTCTCTTGTTGGTTTTTCGAATTTCTCCGATGACTCCAGGCAAACAAATTATAGTGTACCACTCAGAAGTGACCATCCTACGTTGCTCAAGCGGAACAGTCGCCACATGATCAGTTTTGCCGAAGAAACAGGCGACCATTTGCTTCGAAGTGCTTGTTCCACGAACAACTTTCGTTGGATTTTGCTCGCCTTTGAAGACCCACACGGTTAATTGTTGTTTCGTTTCGGGCTCATACGCATAGATCCATGATTTGACGATCTTATAAACGTCTTTTGAAGCACCGCAATCTTATTTTTGCAACATTTCTTTGCACCAATCGACACGAGCCTTTTTTTGAGCTACTTTCAAATTGTGCGGGATCCAACGAGAACAAACCTTTTTTACGGCCAGGTGTTCATGCAGTATCGAATGTATGCTGGTGGAAGAAATGTCCAAAGATGTCTCTATCTTTCGGTATGTCGCATGTCGATCTTGCATTGTGAGTTCACGCACGGCATCAATGTTCTCTGGCACAACAGCCGTTTTTGGACGACCTTCACGGAATTCGTCTTTGAGTTAGCTTCGGCCACGATTAAATTTATTATACCAATTTTTCACAGTGCTATAGGATGGTGCTTCATCGCCATACAAAGATTTAAGTCCATCAATGCACTCTTGTCGTGATAATCCATGTCGAAAGTTGTGAAAAATGATGGCACGAAAATGTTCACGAGTTAAATCCATTTTTTTCTATATTAATTTTTTGAAGTCACTGTTAACAACACAAACAATGGTCGTACGTCAAAACGTTTTGAGTACGATTATGCTTAAAAATGACAAACTTTCCAATGGAAATGTCAGATTGCACTTGGCAGCACTCAGTGTTGCCAGGCCAGAAATATATATAGCAGCCCTCGTAATTAAATGTAGTAGTATCTTGTTTATTGGCAACATTAAAAAGCTTTGAATATGAAAACGGCCAATTAAAATGTGTTTAAAGTGAAAATAACATTTTGTTTACCTTTTGTTATTAAAACAAAAACATTTTAAAAAGTTTTCTGATGATAAATAATAAATGTAAATATTTATCAGTAAATTAGTAAGGAAAAATCGTGCGTTTTGCTTTACCTTGTTAAAAGAGGACATTAAAAGTGCTTAATAAAGAAGACGTAATAAAAATATTTTTCCACCCTAATTCGTTGTGGAAATTACACTGATTTTTTTCAGTCACTTTTAATCTCTCTAATTTAAAAAAAAATCGATAAGAAATAAAGATCCTTACGGATTGTGAATTATTATTAACCGTCTCCGCTATTATTATTATTATATTACTTTCCTACAGACTTAAATTTTATTTATTTTTAAAATAGATTTCTAACGAAAATTCAGAGTGTTTGGTAAAATTTTCAATTTTTGTTTTTAAATTAAGATCTTTCATTTTTACTTTTGGCTTTACGATTAGTTCTTAGCTGTAAAAAATTTATTATTTATATTTAAAATTTGAAGGATGTTCCCAAAATTAATGTAATGTGACCTATATGGCCAAATCTTTTGAAACGCTATATAGAAACACTTAAAAATAAGACACTACTTTGCTTGGTAAAGTAAGAAGTATAAATACAATAAAATAGATTATAAATTAAAGGGTGTTACAAAAGGGGCTGTAAATTTATGCATATAGCCAAATTGAATCATTAAAAACGGACGGTAAAAATCTACAAAGAACCTGATTGCTTTGTCTTCTACAGCATTAAGTTTGAGTTTGGAAATTAAAGGTTATCCCTATAGTTTCTGTAATTTTATATAGATCGCTAAACAGTTGCAGGCAGACGGTTAAAATTATCAAGGTACTGTAGTGCCAAGTTCGCTTGAACAAGTATAACGTTTGGAGATGGAATATAAGGGTATCCAAATAGTTACTGTAATTTGTTATATGTGGCCATAGTATTAAATCTTTATAGACAGACAGATGAAATCTCTTTTGAAGTCTGTTTTTTTGCCAGAATTATTTTATATAACCAGTGAACTGCTGCACATATTTTTTAAAAAGAAGAAAATTTTAGAACATTTTGATATGATAAGTCATTACATGTCAAGCTTTTACGCAAATAAAAATTATTGTTTTTGAAATTGCCTTTTTGTGCTTCACATCCATATAAAATTCAAGTTTTATTCGTTTCTTTTGTGTTAAAAAAATATATGTCTATTGAAGGAAAGTATGAATAAAACGTATAGTTAATGTTAATTGGAGAAGAAATTTCGGCGTCTGGATCAATACAAATGCATACTTAGCAACCTTAACTGTTATTTACTGAAAACAATCTTTAATTATTTATTTATTGATTTATTAAACACACATAAAAACATCACTCCTATTCTGATATTTTCCCAACATACCAACTAGCAATCAAACTACAACACAACTTGTGATCAAGCTTTTATAAAATAGTTTTTTCAATCTTTTCTTAATATCGCTTAAATTTTTCTTTTCTAATTTATTAAGCACTAGGTCAGTTTTATAAATAATAAAAAATTTTTATTTATATTTTCAATATTTCGCCACACCTTTGGGTGGCATCATCAGGAAACAGGAAACAAAAAATTAAATTTTCTTTTTCCAAAAATAACAAAAATTATAATGAAATTATTTTTTCAAACAAAAACAGAAAAATTAAAAATCAAACGACAATAAACTCAAATATTTAAACATTTACATTTTTATAAATTTAAAACTCAAAAAACATTCAAGTAAAATAACTCAATAATTTTAAACATTTACATTCTTATAAAAATTTTAAAAACAGAAAACATTCAAATTACTTTAAAATTTTAAAAAACTTAATACAAATACATTAACATAAACTCTCACGATAGAAATGTTACAAGCAATCATATACTCTCAAACGTTAATTAATTTTTATGCACTAAATGTCTATAACATTGCGCAACATTATCAGTATCAGCCTTAAAGTTTATTCTTTTTGTTGCTGGTATTTTAATTATTTGTAACATCTCTAACATATACCGACGCTTATAATTATTTTCTATATTTAAAACAGATGCATCTTCAAAGTTAGGATAATGATTAAATCTGGCACAATGGGAAGATAATGCAGTTTTTTGTGAATTATTAACGTCCCTGTATCTTTGATCAGACTTATGTCCAGCTATTCTAGTTTTTAGTTTATTTTTTGTCGTACCTACATATTCCTTATTACAATTCTCACTATCATTACCATTACAAGGTATTTTGTAAACTACATTTGACATGTCCCATTTTTTAATCTTATCTTTTGTTTTACTAAATAATCTATTTAAAGTATTATAAGTTTTGTATGCCATTTTATATTTATCCCCATCAAAAATTTTTGATTTTTCAATCCTTTCTGCTATTTCTGGTACATAAATTAAAGACTTGTAAACTTTAGTTTCTGTAACATCTCTTGTATTATTTGCTCTTCTAAACCTTAACTGTTTAAACAAACTATTTATCACTCTCATTGGAAAATTATTATCAATTAATATCTTTTTAACTTTATCTTTATTGCTTTTGTGAAATTCCTTATCACTTAGCTTAAGTACTTTTTCTATCAAATTTTTTCCCGTATTAATAATTATTCTTTTATTATGCTTTGAATAATAATTAATAATTCTCCCGGAAGCTGTTGGCTTTTGATACCAATCCATTTTTAGTTTATTCCCTCTCCTTACTACTAACGTATCTAAATAGGGCAATTTAAAATTATTTTCTATTTCTATTGTAAATTTTATACAACTATTGAAATTATTTAATGTTTCTAACATATTTTCAATACCAGATGCAGAAATAATACAAAACAAATCATCCAAAGGTGTGGCGAAATATTGAAAATATAAATAAAAATTTTTTATTATTTATAAAACTGACCTAGTGCTTAATAAATTAGAAAAGAAAAATTATTTAAAAAGGTCAAAGAAACATTTACATATAATATCGCTTAAATTAATATTTATAAAATTTAAAATCACAAGCATTTTTTAACAATGCTTAATAAAATATTATACACAATTATTTCTCAATTTGTTTTGTTTCTTGACAAATTGTGTTTACAAAATTATTTTTCTGAAAAAATTTTTCAATTTGTTCGTTTGTATACAACGTTTTAATTATGTATGTATGTATGTAGTTTATAAATTGCAAAAAAATATATAATTAATAAATATATTGCAAAAAAAGCAAAACGAAAATATTTAATATTAAAAATTATATATGTGTGCATTATTTATGAAGCTAATTCTACACTGTTTTTAAAAAAGATTATAAAAATATTGAGAGGAATAAGCTTTTCTATCACAAAATTAATAAAATATTGTTTCTGTAAGCTTATTCTACAATTAAAAAGATAAGCTTATATTAATTATATACATTTAATATTTTCATAAGGGTTATGTTTTGATTTTTCTACAATTGTTACGATAGCATTTTTTAATACATTCTAAATACTTTTTCAAGCTTAAGGCTTTTATTTGTAAGCTTTTTAAAATATTTTTCACAAGTCATTTGGTATGTTGGGATATTTTATAATATGCATACATATGAACTTAAAGAGACATGAAAAAACAATATACCTTAACATAGAATTATTAAAAATCTAAAAATAACAGCTTTATAATACATTTTTTGTAAAAATCACAAAAAATTAAAGTTTTCTTTTTTTTTTTGTTGTTCTTTTTTAAAAATATGTAATTCACACTTTTTCTTAAGAGAACGATGTTCAAAATAAATTTTATGTTCTTACTTAAATTTTATGTATTTAATGAGGCAAAACAATAGTTATGTTGATTTTCATATTTTTTGTAGAATTATTGCATCATACGCCAAGCATTGGTGTTGCGGGAAAAACAATATTAATTAAACCTTAAAATTGTGGAAGTAGATGCGTGGTCGAATATAGTATGAGATATGATGAAATGCATATATATATATTTTTAATCTTAAATCTAAGTATACACTGTTTTGGATCTAAGCTACCAATAGCTGTTTCTAAGATTATTTGTGGTGCTGAATCCATTTTTTTGATAATGGTTCTAGTTTTCGAGGTGTAATATAAACAACACATTCTGTAGTCACTCATCATGCCCGCTCCCAAAATTATCGGTTTTGATTTTTGCAAAATCTTTATGTAGTCGCTCTCCTTGTTCGTCGCTTGTATTACCCAAGTTTTAAGAAAAACATTCGAGATAGGAATGCAGAAAATGTATTTTGAGAGGCATTTGAGCTCTAATCTTGCAATAATTTTGCAACACACTATCGATTATCTGCTTGTTTTCCGGCGATTTGCAGTTGCTAAGAAAGTTTTGAACAACATCTTGAAATGATACTAAACGCTAAAATCGTTTCGCCTATTGCTTTAGAAAGAACTACAAGTTTTCATGGAATTTTTACTCGTACCTTGACAAAGTCGTAAAGGATCATTGCTCGCACGGGAAACTGGCTTAGACACTGATAATATTACAGGATTATTCTATTTTGTTAGTTTTTAACATCCATTAAGCAAAAGTAACAATCATCTATATGATTTTTCGTTTCTCTTCATAACATAATTTTTTCCCGCGAGACCACTTGTGTATTCTTGTGTTATACGCATTACATAACGATTTCGGTACCCACAGCTTGTGAGTGTTTGATACAGAGAAATCAAAATACCAAAAAAAAAAAAAAAATCATTTCTGTTTTGCAATTCACTTACTTCAAACAATACGACAATTGTTATATTTGCCGTAATTTTCTGTTGTTTGTTTATCCACTAAGTTAAACAAGTATATTTAATTTAAATAAATAAGAGTGTTATACTCTTATATACCCTCTTAAAATGACATGGGATCTTAATGGGTTAAGCATTTTTTAAAAATTTTAGTATTTCCTTAAAGATTTCTTCAAAAAGAATATTGAAAAAGTTACGGAGCGTATCTCGGAAAATATGGGCGAGCGCCAATTTTTTCACTTGAAGTCATTTTTTCTTATTTTGTAGTTCTCTATCGTCCCATATGTTTATTTTTTGGATTGGAGTTACGTTGTTGTTCGAAAATACATGAAAAAATTAGAGCTATGCGTGGTGTTTTGCCCATAAAATATGTTTTTCCCGAAATTTCGATTATGGAAAATTTTAATTTTTGCACAAAATGTTTGTTGATTTCTTTCTTTTAAGAATTTTATCAATCTTTCGATTCTTTTATTATTTGATTAAATTTTAAATTTCACGTGATAATTAACTATTTTTTAAGGTTTTCGAATTTATGAAATAATTTTATTTATGTAATAAAAACTAAAAAAGTCGACAATTGATAGTGACAAAAATTATTAGAGTTTGAATACAATTTTTAATAGTTTCTACTTTTTTAGTAGATATTTAAATATTTTTTTCTTTTAATTATGCAACATGTCTAATAAAACCTTTTATGCGTCTGAAATGATAAACAATACTTCATTTAAGATAATTACAGCAATTTGTTGACAGTGCGTTGTGAAAATGTGTTTTTCTACACCTGATGTTTACCACATTGATGGTTATAATTGGCCCCACATAACGGCAATTAAACGTTAATAGGAGTTAAGACTTGTGGTTTACCAAGCAATTTTTTTAACCGTGTCATCAAGCATAAATGTGTGTACGAAAGGTAGAAATTTTCTACTAGAAAAGACTTTTTAAAGTGCTTTTATTTTCTTGTTTTACTTTCAGCATGTTGGATGTACGCAAAAAAAAAGAAAAAAACACAACAATAACAAATCTACGGAATACAGTAGAGTTTTCTGTTCGGTTTTAATCAAAACCGTAATCTCGTTTTTTTTTTTGTTGTTTGCTAAAAAACGGAATACCAACAAAAATATTTCAAGTTTAGCTGTTTACAAATATTTTTTAATTCTTGGAATGTTTTAAAGAATCGTTGCAGTTGGTGAAAATGACAAATGAGGTTATTTGCCGATCAGATGCCACAATATTGCAAAAGCTAAAGTTCACCAAAATAAATCATATAAACACAGATATAAGTAAACAATAGCTATTCTTTTAGTAAAGATACAAAGCAACAGCCCATAAATAAAAAAGTTTTTTAAATTAGAAACGCATACCTTAAATTCCGAGAATATAAAACAATAAAAAAGAAAAAACGGATTGAAATCTGCTATTGAAAAAGCACTTACAGAAATCAAGACAAAAGAATCACAACAGCTGTCGCCGGTAACTTGTCTACAAAATAAACTCCCGTTAAAATGATTGTTCGTTTAAGACTCAAACATTACTAAAATATTATTTACATAATTGAATAAACTCTTTATTTAATTATATTTGAATTTGTTTAATGTTATTTTATATAGCAATATTTGTTCATATAATAAAACTGTAACGGGGTTAATTCTGCACATGAAATATAATTTGAAATAACGGGTGCCCCTATATTTGAATAGTTAAAGACAGACGGTTAAAATTAACAAACAACATGTATTGCTTAGTCCGCTATAAGATATCCCAATAGTAAATGTAACTTGATGTATGTTGTTAAAATTTTGAACCGTTATAGACAAATAGCTGATACCCGTTTTTCAGTCGGTTTTTTACACTTCACCACAAAAAGTCAATACGTCAATCGATTAGAGAAAGTGTCGAGAGGTGCTATTGGAAATCACCAAGATTAGTATATTTCCTTAGGCACAACGGGCAAAAACACCACGCCTAACTCTTATTTTTCCATATTATTTGGAACAATGAAGTAACTCTAATAAAAAAAAAACAAATATATGGGGAGATAGAGAATTAAAAAATAAGAAAAAAAAACAAGTTAAAAAATTGGCGCTCGCCCATATTTTCCGAGTTACAGGCCTCTGCATTTTTTTAATTTTTAAAAAGATCAGTATTGGTATCTTTTAAAAGCTTTTGATGAGATTTTTAAGGAAAAATAAAATATTTAAAAGTGGTTGGCCCATTAAGGGCCAGTGACATTCTTATTTAAAATAATGTATATGTTTTACTTAATTTTTTCTTATTTTTCAATTCTCTGCCACTCCAATATTTGCTTTTTTGATTAGAGCTCCTTCGCTAAACTATATTTACATAGATGGTGAAGGGTATATAAGATCCATATAAAGCACTTTTACTTTTAAATTTTAAAAGTAGCTTTTTTCAAACATTTTTTTTATTTTCAGAAGTACTTGAAATGCACATATATTAAAGTTTATTTCGCCATAATTTAGCGGAAAATTTTTTGTCTCTATCTTAATCAGCAGCTGAGATGTTATTATTTTTAAGATAGTAACCACTCCTTCTTTTCCAACTTTACTGCCAAATAACTCACAAGACTCATGAGCTTAAAATCTAAAACTTCTTAAATAAAATAATAACCTAGATTTTTGTGTACCAGTATTGCAATGGAAAGACAGGAAAAACTTACGCTTTTCCTTTAAGAAAATAAAATTTTTTTTATTAAAAGTTACATTTTAAATTTTCTTTAAATAAATCGTAATTAAATATAATTTATATAAAATATAGTAAAAAGTTTTATTTTACATTTCAGGGAAAATAAAATTCATTCACTAAACAAAAACAAAACAGAAATAAAAAACAAATAGAAAAACGTACACTCAAAATATTATGTAGGTAAATTTAAATGAAAAACCACTTTTAACAACTACTTTTTCATTTAAAAAACGGTCCACTTACATTTCATTTAAATTAAATGTAATTTTCAATTGTTTTTGAATGTTGATTTTATAACTAACAAAAATTGTAAAAACAAATAATTTTTCTTTCATTCCAACGCACAAAAAACAACCTACAGAGGAGTAATAAGTACTGTTTTTTCATTAATTTTAACTAACAAAATATAACCTACCAAAACATTAGTAATTACTGTTTCTGTAATTATTTTATTTTATAAAATTTAACCTACTAAAACAGTAAAATTAACTGCTTTTTTCTTTTATTTCAACCCTCTAAAAATTACCTACCAAAACAATAAAAACTACAGATTTTTTATTTATTTTAAACATCAAGAGGTCTCAATTTATTATTTTATTATTTATATTATTTTGGTACATAAATGCTATTTTTTCTTCTTCTTTTTGATTTGCAGCATATTTTTGTTCTTCCTTGAAATTATTCTATGCTGAAAAATAATGTAATTTTAAAATTTTGTAATAGTTTAGCAACCAAGACTTAAAGTTCATATTGCTCATTTACTGGTAGAACGCCTTAACTCAAAAAAAAAAAAATCATTTCGAGATAATCGCAGTTGGAGTTTTTGACTTGTTTTTACCATCTAGAAAAATGTCAGACTGCTAAAGTTCTCATACAGTTAGTAAAATGATTCAGAAATAAATCATCCATTTAAGAAAACTTTTATCAAAATTATATTATATACAGTCACAAAACGAAATTTGACGATGTTTTAGAAAGCGATATGATCTTCACGTTATGAATTTTACTCCAAAACTCAACGACTACTTATTGACAAACAAAGTTTCTAAACATGAAAAGAAATAACGACTTACGCTCTTAAAACGTTTCACGTACAAAGGGCATAAATAAATTGACTAACAACTCTGTATGATTAACACAAAAAATTTTAATTTTGAGTGATGTATGTATTACTAAATGAGCGATATGTCTGTAATTCAAATCTTTAAATAAGCTACATACCTTGCTAAAATCTTTTAAATGTTAAAGACCACAAAATATATATATCCTATATTCTGTATCTGTAAAAAGGGAACATTATTTTATAAAACATAATGCAAATTGTAATGTAAAATACTTACCAATATATTTTTGATGTTTTGCTACCATAAATTATTTTGTTTTAAATGTATTTTTTATAAGTGACATATTTTCCAAAAGTTAATATTTTTTTATTTTATATTTTAAAGCTATTGTAAAATAGTGCTTTTCTACTGACAAACTTTTTTTTTTTTAATTAAGTATTTCATTTTTACTGAAACAAGGTAAAAATTAATTGATAATTTTGACTGCACCGAAAATCAGTATATTTTTGTCGTTTGTTTCTCTAACAACAGTCAAAAAAAGTTAAACAAAAATTTTCTTCCTAAAATAACCATATTTTCATTTATTTTTAACTTTACTGAAAACTTCTTAAATAAACTGCAAACAGTTAATGTTTAAATTTTTTGAGTGTATGAAATATTTTAAAAATACCATTATTAAAGATAAACTTGAGTTTTATTTGCTTCAAACCTCAACATAAATTTACTAACAAGTTCTTCATAATATAATGCGGGACTTTTTCAAGAAAATCAAGACAACTCTCTTCTGAATCGAGGTATTGTTACGGTACCACTAGCAAGTTGTCAAATTTTTCAAGCGAAATAAGTTAAGTTTGTAATAATGTTCGCAAGAACAGAGAGGAAATACTAAGTTTTCTGCACTAAATGCAGTTCATATTATATCACAGTTGGGAAATATTGTTGACAGAAATATTTTGCTGTTTCTATACATGAAGCAAAAACATTTCGAGATTTCCCCCTAATAGAACAAAGTAAAACTTTACTATTGTTTGACATGTTAAGAAAGAATGATATGTTAGGAGAGGTTATTAAAACAAGTACTTTTTCAGTGATATTACTTTATATCGTGTCTGTACCAAAAGTGACGAAAATTATATATGTTACGTAGAGCCTTCAAAAGTTACAAAAAATATAAAAAGTATTACCAAACGGCAACACTGTGTACAAAAATTTGTGTAATTCTGGAATGGTCGGTTTGAGAGCTGTGCTAAATTGGTATGCACTTACTTTTTGGAGAATTTAGTTGTTTTTTTATTCCAAGCTTTCAAAGTTGTTTAATATGTTAAAAATTGCTCAAAAATTGTAAGATGTCAGAAATAAAATCCTCCTATACAGGATCTTCTAAAAACCTCAGATTATTTTTGTATACAGTCCAAATTCGAAGATATCCTAGAAAGTCTCGTCACGCTGATTCAGCTTGTAAATTTTTGATAACCCATTAACTGGAGGTAAAATACCATGCTCTAGTAAATCATTCAATATATGTATAAAATGCTTCCCAAATAACTGGAATGTTTGTTCCCACGCAGGGAATCAGGGAGTTGATTTGACAATTTGAAAAAGTTTAATACACATTTTTTTTAAGATTATTATGATTAATGTAAATAATCGTGATTGATTTTTTCAAATATAAATATTTAATGTTATTCTCATGAAATATTTGTTATTTAAAACTATAAAATGAAGTGTAATTCCTGCTTGGTTCCTTCAAATATAAATATTTCATAATATTCTTATGAAATATTTATTATTTTAAACTACCTATAATATTTTAAAAACCAGTGAAAAAATATTATCTTCGAAAAAATAATCAGAATACACCTACATCTATATTCTCAGTGCTTCCAGAGCACTTTTTTTTAATAAGATTCAGAAAAAAAAAAACAAAGAAATTTATAAAAAGTTATATTTCACAATACAACTTCGGAAACATTATTGATAAAAAAAACGTCATGTCATAATTACATTTGGCACCGACATGCCTTTCCAGTCATTCAATATGGGATAATTTTTGTATTAAAAAAAAAAAAAAACATTTTATCAAAGTATCACGCATTTTAATTTTCTAAACAAAAACATTAAAACCACAAATCACTGAAACACAAACTAAAATTTAATCTAAATAAAATGTTGAAATAAAAAAAAAAAAAATAAAAAAAAAACAATTTCAATATTGTAACCTAGCAATACGTATGTATATGTCTCTATGCGATGCGACGTTTCTCATATATATTTTATCCAGGAATAATTCAGTCATGTGTATAAGAAAAGTGAATTTTAACTTATCACTCCAGCAATCTACCTATAATGAAGAATACACAAGTATGTGTGTTTGGCTTGACAATTTTTTCTTTATTTTGAAAGCCATACAAATACATAAATTTATTTTTCCTTAAATATTTGTAGGAATTGAAAAAAAAAAATACAATAAAACACAACACTCATGTCATGACACTAGCAACGATTTCCAAACAACTCTCAGATGAATTGCTCAAATACACACAAATTTTGAATTTATACAAAACTACAACGATAAAAAATTTCTGACTGGCTGTCAGGAGATAAAGCTACATATCATTGAGGACATAAGGGCTTTACATTTTTAAAATGATATTTTTAATAACACTTTCTTCATTAATCATACAAATTTTATTTATTTATTTATTGGGTTTCTAAATGATACGAGGGCTGCTCCATATATTTCTGGCCTAATAGTGAAAATACGAATATTTATAATCAAAAATAGTTTTATTGTTTTTCAAAGTATTCTCCAGCATGATTTATACACTTTTGCATGCGCTCAAACCAGTTGTCGAAGCATTTTTTCCACTCCGATTGAGACACCTCTAAAACATGGTTTTTTGAACACTTCAACAGCTTCTTCTGGCGATGAAAATCTTTGACCACGCAGTTTTTTCTTGATGTGCGGACACAAGAAGAAGTCATTAGGTGCCAAGTCAGGGCTGTACGGCGGATGACCCATTAATTCGACGTTTTGGCCGGTCAAAAGCGCTCTGGTTTGACCCGATGTGTGAGAGCTCGCATTGTCATGGTGAACAATGATTCGTCTTCTCTTGTTGGTTTTTCGAATTTCTCGGATGACTTCAGGCAAACAAATTGTAGTGTACCACTCAGAAGTGACCGTCCTAAGTTGCTCAAGCGGAATAGCCGCCACATGATCAGTTTTGCCGAAGAAACAGGCGACCACTTGCTTCGAAGTGCTTCTTCCACGAACAACTTTCGTTGGATTTTGCTCGTCTTTGAAGACCCACACGGTCGATTATTGTTTCGTTTCGAGCTCATACGCATAGATCCATGATTCGTCACCTGTGACGATCTTATAAACGTCTTTTGAAGTACCGCAATCGTATTTTTGCAACATTTCTTTGCACCAATCGACACGAGCCTTTTTTTGAGCGACTTTCAAATTGTGCGGGATCCAACGAGAACAAACCTTTTTTACGGCAGGTGTTCATGCAGTTTCGAAAGCCTACTGGTGGAAGAAATGTCCAAAGATGTCTCTATCTCTCGGTATGTCGCATGTCGATCTTGCATTATGTGTTCACGCACGGAATCAATGTTCTCTGGCACGTTTTTGGACGACCTTCACGAAATTCGTCTTTGAGCGAGCTTCGGCCACGATTAAACTCATTATACCAATTTTTCACAGTGCTATAGGATGGTGCTTCATCGCCATACAAAGATTTAAGTTCATCAATGCATTCTTGTCGTGATAATCCACGTCGAAAGTTGTGAAAAATGATGGCACGAAAATGTTCACGAGTTAATTCCATTTTTTTCTATATTAATTTTTTCAAGTCACTGTAAACAACACAAATAATGGTCGTACGTCAAAACATTTGAATACGATTATGCTTAAAAATGACAAACTTTTCAATGGAAATGTCAGATTGCACTTGGCAGCACTCAGTGTTGCTAGGCCAGAAATATATATAGCAGCCCTCGTATATGTATGTGTGGTACACGTGCCAAAAATTGTGGTAAATTTAAGTCCATTAATTTTTTTTACAATTTCTGCTTCAAACAAACGCCGTATGCACACTAAGTATAACATAAAAAATTCTGTAGAATTTAAAAATAAAATTAGAAACCAAAAAGTAAAAGATGATGAAAAATTGATTTCCTTAGATGTAGTGTCTTTATTTCCAAGCGTACCTGTTGATTTAGCAATAAGCACAATAGAAGAGAAATAGAATATTATAGAGCGACATACTATTATAGAAAAGAGTTTGTTCACCGTATTGTAAAATTTTCTATAGAAGATAATAGTTATTTTCAATATAATAGTAAATTTTATAAACAACAAAAAGGTTTACCGATGGGATCTCCTGCCTCTCCAATTGTGGCTGATATTATTATGGAGAAACTACTAGACACACGTATTGGAAAGCTTAGTATTAAACCAGTGATATTGACCAAATATGTTGATGATTTCTTTTGTGTAATATCTGAAATTGCCATTGATACTTACTTAAAACTTTTAATGAATTTCATCATAGTATTAAGTTTACAATAGAAATATAATGTAATTCAAAACTTCCATATTTAGATACTTTACTTGTTAGGAGTGGGAATAATTTATTAATAGATTGGTATCAAAAACCAACGGCTTTTGGCAGAATCATTAATTACTATTCTAAACACAGTAAAAGAATTATAATAAATGCAGCTAAAAATTTGATAGAAAGGATACTTATGATAAGTGATATTGAGTTTCATAAAAAGAATAAGGAAAATATTAGAAATATATTCGAATTCACCTTACAAATATATTAATTAGGGAATATATAAATAAGAATTATTTAAATACAGAAAATATGATTGAACCAAAAATTTATAAGTCTTTGGTTTATGTACCTGAAATATCAGAACGGTTAGAGATCTCAAAAATTTTTGACTGCAATAAATATAGAATGGCATACAAAACAAACTATAGATTAAAAAGATTATTTATTAAAACTAAATATAAAATACCGAATCTAGAATTATAAAGTTTAGTCTATAAAATTCTTTGTAGCGGAAATGATAACGAGATTTGTAATAAAGTATATATAGGAACAACAAAATATAAACTAAAATCTAGAATTGCTGGTCATAAATCTGATCAGATATATAGAAATATTAATTTACAAAAACTGCATTATCATCTCATTGTACTAGATTAAATCACTATCCTTATTTGGAAAATGTTTCAGTAATAAAAAAACACAGAAAAGAATTATAAACGGCGTTTTATGATAGAAATGTTACATATAATTAATACACCAATAGTACACAGAATTAATTCTGACACAGATAATGTAGTTCAAATTTATAGACACTTGATAAATAAGAAATAATATTGTACTTTATATTTGTTTCAAAAATTTTTTATACGACAAAATAATTTTTTGTTTTATGTTATTTTGAAAAAAAAAAATTTTATTACTTTTTTTGTTGTTTTATTTTATGTTCAAATAAATATTTGTTTTTCCTGATGATGCTACACAAAGGAGAAGGGAATTATTGAAAAAATAAAAATAAAAAGACCTTGTAGTTGAAAAATAAATTAAACTATAATTAATTAAAAGGTCAAATAAAAAACTATATTAATAAGACAAACAAAAATTCATCCTTATCAGATTTGGTACAAAAAACTGTATCACATTAAAGTTATTTTATCACACTCATACATGTAGTAGTTATTGTTAAGATTTAGGAGTCTTAATATGCTGTAGGGAGGTCATTTACGGAATATGCATTTTAAATAATTATTCTTAACATTACATGGAAAAAAGTATGACGTCATATTCTGCATCCTTTATGTTGTACGTTCAACTATGACAATATTTAAAAGAAACGTAGAAATGTGTTGCAAAAAAATTTTATGCGCCGAATACAAGTATTATCAAAGTAGAAAGCCTGTGGCAACCAAAAACGAAAATAATTTTTAATTAATTTTCAAAATAAAATATTTGTTTGTGCTATTTTCTATTATCCCGATTAACTATTTAAATTACCGATATTGATTATTGAGGGTCAAAGCTCGTCTTGATGGCCATTTCGTTACCGCTTACTTAACTCTTCAAGAAACTTCTGACAAGCATTTTAAATAAACTAAAAATGTTTGTCCTAACAATAAAGCAAAGACAAAAACCAAAGTTTAAGCAAAAACAACAATAACGAACAGTTATTCTATTTTTCTTTCTCCACTGTATACGGCTGACTTTTTTTCGGCTTTTTTTTTAAACACGATGAAAAATAAAATATCACAAAACACTACGATACATTTTTTAACAAAAATTCGTAGATCATGTTGCGGAAATAATCTCTACCGAACCTAACGCGAGTCCTGGCATTATTTTTGAGAAAATTATTCGACCAGCGTGTAAGTCGCTGGATGCAATGAAGTTTGTATTGTCTGTTGTGTTGTAGCAATTTTGTTTATAGGGAAATCCATTGCTGAATAAAGAGAATAAATAAATAAATAAATTAGTGGCATTTCGAAGTAAATCTGTATAATTTAGTGGCGTTATTCAAGCGTCAACCTATTTGTAATGACGATAGAGTATACTGATTATAATTGTCAAAAAGTAAGCGCAGTAGCAGACAATACGTTTGACAGTTAAACTTTAAGTAATTTCCATCCAATGCGGATTAAATACTTTTAAATACATTTTGTTGGTGCAGAGCACCACGTTGATGTCAAAAATAGCAGACTAAGCAAGCTGAAGCCAAATCTAATTTATTCTTTTATTATCATTTGGTGCTTTAAATGCAGTTGAAAGTTTTTTATTTTTAAATTTTTTTTAGACTTTTGACAACAACGTCGAACATAGATAAAAATGAGCTGGGCTATTAACACCACCTGTAAATTAACGCGCCTTGGTTCCATCGATGTTTAAAAACACCATTTATATAAAAATTTCGTTTAAACGATCTGTTTTGTACAACACAAAAATTATGAAACAATAATCAGAAACTCTGTTTATTTTCTAGAGTACAAATATCTTATGTTCTACCCACATTTTTCAGTAGTTATGTATGTATATATTATTCAGGAGCTTTTTCTAAAAATTCTTTCACTGCAAAGTATTGTTTATATTTGATTATAATATAATAAAATCATTATAAAGTATGGTTAAATATAAACATTATTTGCGATGTTTTTATATTTTATCATATTGTATTAAATTATTTATATTTTACATACAATAATGGTGATCTTTTAAAATATGAGCATTATGTTACAAAGAAAATGGTCGGACAATAACAATATTTTTAATTTGTATAATTATAATAATACGTTTAACTACAACTATATAATTCAATCATAGTGTGTAGCATTTAGATTTTAGTAACTTCCTCTTGGTTTTTTGTTTTGCGTGGCGAAACTGTTGTCACAAGTAATGTATTCAATGAGATATTCCAGAAATTGTTAAAAAAATATATATTAACCTCTTCAGACTATGGGTAAACATACGGAGAAATATTACATTACTTCATTGTTACAAATTCACATATAACATATATACATATATATACTGTCGGATTCAAATATTATTTCATATACTTAGATTTTAGATATTAATTTTCCTTCAGAATTCATCGTAACTTTATTTTTTCTCTCTATTTTGGCACTTCAAGAAACAATTTAGCTGTTACGTTAATTGCAACTTTTATCAATGTATTTTTAAGAAAAAAATAAATAATATAATGACAATAACTTGATTAAGACTGAAGTACTAATAGAGTGCCACACTTTTTCTTGCTTTAAATAATAATTCTTGCAAAAAAGACTTTAAAACGGATTTTATCTATCTATTTATAACGGCTTATACGTTGGGCAATATGCTTCAAATTATAATTACTGTTGTGACACTCCTTAAATTCCAACTCCAAACATTATACTTCTTGTTATAGCGGACTTAGTAATAGAGGTTCTTTGTAAATAACATCCATCCTTTATGTTAGACATCCATCTAATTTTCAAGTGTTTGTATTTAACGGTTCAAAATATGAGGCCATGTAGGTCAAATTACATTAACTATGGGAATACCCTTAATTTTTAAATTCAAATTGTATAAATTAAACTAATGTGAGATCAATCCCACTATTTTATTTTTATTAAAATTATTTATTATTTAATTCAAACTTTCTCGACTATGTGAGCTGGTGAGCTGTACTACAACTGAACTTTTTTACAATTAAATTTTTCTTAAAAACCAAAATGATTAAGGAAGGAAACCCAAAACCTTTTCTTAACCAGCAAAATCGGCACACAAAATTTCTGGCAAATTAGCCAATCAAATTAAAACAATTGCAACACGATCCAAAGTGTCGTACTGACTAAAATGTGCTAAAATCCAGAATTGTAAATTACTTAAATCTTTAAGTTGTGTAAAAATAGAACTTTGAATGAATTTAATATTTAACCTAAGTGAGGGACGTTAACTTATACTTGTTATGTAGCAATACTTGTTAATATCAACTTTCTGTCTATAACGGCTTTAAATTTCTATCACAAACACCAAATATTATCCACTTTTGGCACACTCTTTAATTTCCAAATCCAAACTTTATACTTCTTGTTATAGCGGACTAAGCAATACAGGTTCTTTGTAAATTTCAATCGTCTGTTTACGATACAATTGTTCGAAAGTATATCGATATACATAAAATTAAAGGAACTATTAATTTCAAATTTTAACATATTATACTTGTTATTATTACGGTTATAGTAATCGGCATTTTTCCAATTTATATTATAGGGTGTTGTCCTTTATGGTACATAATACACTTAAAAACATGTTTGTAATAAGAAGACATCCTTTAATTTTTAAGATTATGAACTGTTTTAAAACGGGACCAATCTAGAAGCATATTCTATCAAATAACAAAATATTTTGAAAATGGGTTCAGAAATGGCTGGGTGCTGCAGGCAGAAATTTAAAAAAAAGCAACATTCACACGAATTGGTAACGTCCTTTTTTTGTGAAGTCAGTTAAAAAAGCGGATAAAGTGATGCAGACAATCCTTACATTTAAAAAAATTGATAAAAAATGGAGCATTATACATTTAATTTCGTAGTGTACCCTAGTATTTTTTTAACTACTTTGCCAATCATCATCACTGACCGCAACTAAACCACTTGTGTTTTTGTAATTTGTTTGTGTGCTGCAAACGAAACCGGGCGTAAATGAACAAAGTTGACCAAAAATTTAATTTAGTCTATTTAAAGTTGTTCGTTTTTAACCCTTTTTATGTAGTTTTAAAAATTATAGGGCATTTTTCAAATACAATTAAAAAATACAGTAGTTTATTGAATGCAATTTTAGACCATCTTATTTATTATGAAAATCGAATCGCAAAAATGACTTAATTTTGTGATTGCCATATTTACTCGCTTACAAAACACATTACATTAGTTAGCAAAACAGAAAGTAACAATTGAACTAGTTTTCTTAATTAAAAGAGAATACCTATAATACGTACTAATCATCATTATTAATTCTTGCAATAATTAATGTAATCAATTCTCAGTAATTGCTTATAATAGTCTAATACCTTGTTAAAATCATAAGTTTAAAATCATTAGTTAATCATTCACCACATTTGGGAAAGCCTTTATGTTTGGAATTTGAACATTTGTTGATATAAACTCCTCAATAAAGTGGACTTCACCTTAAAGTATTATACAACATAGTTATTTTAGTTTATATCAACACAGGTCAAACTTTTAAAAAAATCCTATCGTGTAAACATCATTTGTATCTTTATCCTCAACAAGCTGCTATTTTGGCCAGACACTGCCAAATGCTTACTGGATTTGGAATTTTAAAAAAATATTTAAATGTTCTTTAAGTACATACTGAAAATTTATAAGAATATCGCTTTTTGTTAAATCAAGCAAAAGCTGTTTTGCGTACAAGATATACTGCAATCACGTGATTTAAAACGGTTAACTAAATGACTGCCGATTTGAAATCACTTGGTCGTTTTTTGTGATTATTTCGTTTAGAATATAATAATAATCATTTTATATACATATACACAGAGAAAAAAGATTCGTTACGACAACCGAATTTGTTTCCAATCGAATTTGGGCGGTTGTGAGTATTATTTGGAATTCGGTTATGATGACTGAATAAATATGGTACTCACAACTTTTTCAAAAATTCATTCGACAGTCGATATTAAATATTATTGTGTGGTGAATAAAACAAATTTAACAACTTTCATATGTACTTTTATTTAAAAAAATAAGTTACAGCAATAATATAACGTAAAATTTCATGATTCGAACCATACCAATCAACAACGCCGCTCTATGTTCTCCCGATTTCTTTCTTTCCAACTACTTTCTTTAATTTTACATTGTATTTGCAAATACCGAAATTCTTGTCTGTACGAAGTAAATAAAACATTTTATTTTTGTTTGCAAATGTCTTTTTGAGATAATTTAAAACTTACCTTTGCAGGATCTTCCGGAACTTTGCACTATTTTCTTTAAATCTTTATATTTTGTAAACCTAAATACATTTTTATTATATTTTTTATTATAATTATTTTTTTTAGTTATGTCAAAAACTTTTTTGAAGAAGTAAAGCAAACGATTTATATAATTCTGACTACTTGTTTTCAGTAGTAATGTGCTGAATTAGTTTGGTTGCCTCTCTCAATTAATAAAATTAATTTGAGTAAAGCCATATATCAGTAAGGTGAACTTTCTAAACAGTTGTAGCAGCAAACCTTCAATAATAAATATTATTTTTTAGTTTTTAATATAAAAAGTATGTCATTATTATATTTTATTAATAACAAGAAATAAATTGTGATAGTAGTAGTTAAATTTCGAATATATCCACCCAATATTTACAAATCATTTTTTTGTGTGTATAAAACGATACGCCTTCTATTTATTTTTGCAAGCAAATTAGATTTTATACACATAAAAACGAAATATTTCATAAATTTTTAAAGAAAATTACGTGAATTTAAATCACGAACGGTTTTAAAATCACGCAGACGATTTGGTTCTGTTCTGCAAATCACGTGGTTTTCAATTTTTCGGCGTGGTTTTAAGTTTTCGAAAACAGGAGAAAACGGCGTTTTTTAGATTTGTTGTGTGTTTTCTTTACATATGTAATTAAAGCATTAGTAGTGGTTTAAGTAAGTTAAAATGTGTGGAACTTAAATAAATTATTGAATTTTTATTTAATTCAATGTGCTTTCATTTACTTATTGGAGTTGACCGAAGGGCTTAAAATTTGGCGCTGAAATTAAAATTGAAAATGTGCAAAAGTTTAGAAAGTTACTACTATTTTTTATTTTGCAATTAATTTTTTCTAAATTTGATGCTGAAAACATTAGCATAAATAAGATAAATCTTAAATGACATTTTATACTCTGACAATTTGGCAACACTAGAATATTCTTTGAAAACGCAAACCAGCTAACTGTTGACGAGAAAGAGAAAATCACGAGCATTACTAAATAAAGCAAGACAATTTTTTATAAAATATGCAGTGTCTTTGAAAATTTATGATTAATTTCGTTTTTATGTGTATAAAATCTAATTTTTTTGCAGAAATAAGAAGAAGACATATCGTTTTAAATATATAATGCCATTATTATTATTTTCTAAGCGAAATAATTAGAAAAAAACGAGCAAGTGATTTCAAATCGGCAATCATTTTGCTTAACGTTTTAAATCACGCGATTTCAGTATATTTTGTACGCAGAACACCTTTTGCGTGATTTGAAATCACTTTGACAAAAAGTGATTTGTAGAACAGACCTGTATATTTTGTACGCAGAACACCTTTTGCGTGATTTGAAATCACTTCGACAAAAAGTGTTTTTTAGAACAGACCTATATATCTTAATTACAAATTAAAAATAAAAAAGCTACAAACATTTAAAAAAACATCCGTTTTCTCCTGTTGGTTATTGTTGTTTTTGCTTAAACTTTGGACAAAAATCTTTAGTTTATTTAAAATGTTTGTCTGAAGATTCTTGAAGAGCTAAGTAAGCGGTAAGACGTGCTCTGATCCCTAATAATCAATATCGGTAATTAATTTATCGGGATAATTTAAAAACTAGCTCACGATAAAGGCGTAGTATTCTTCAATCTATTACCGGTTAAAAATTTAATAAATAAAAATTTAATAATTTTAATGAAAGTTGTTAAAATTACAAAAATTTCTGCCTGCGACTAAAGCACGAGAATTACTGGATTCTGTAAATAAAAATATACAATATATATGTTTTAACATAATACGTGCGAAAAAAAACCGACATGAAAACAGACTTCATCTGTCTGCATATAACAGTTTAAGTGTATGGCCACATAAATTGGATTACATTAACTATTGGGACACCCCTATTTTTAAAAACTTTATACTTATTCAACTGCTCAATAGTTTGGCATTATACATCAAATTACAGCAACTATAGGGTCACCGTTTTATTTCCAAATTCAAATTATAGACTTGCCGTTGTAGTAGATTAAGCAATCAGGTTCTGTAGAAATTTCAACCGTCTGTCTTAAACGGTTTAACAGTTTGCCCATATACATCAGATTATATCAACTATTTAATTTATAATATAACATTTTTATACTTCTTATTATACCAAATAAAGTAGTGGACATACTGTCTAAAATTAAGGTGTATGCATACAACGGTTCAAAAAATACGACCATATAGAAAAAGTACATTAATTCGGGGAACACCCTTTAATTTCTAAATTCAAATTATAAGCTTCTTGTTATAGCGGAGGTAGCAAAACATGTCCCTGGTAAATTTCAGCTGTCTGCCTATAACGGTTCAAAAGATAGGCTTATATAAGTAAATCTACAGTAATTATGGGACACCCTTTAATTTATAAATCAAATTATAAACTCATTGATATAGCGGACTTAGAAGTTTCAGCGTTCTGTCTATAACGGTTCAAAAGTACGGCCACACACTTGAAATTACATCAACTATTGGAACATTCTTTAACTTCCAAATCCAAATTTTATACTTGTTGTTATAGCGGACCTAGCAACACAGGTTCGTTGTAAATTTCAAGCGGCTGTCTACAACTGTTCAAAAGTATGGCCATATACATCAAATTTAATGAACTATTGGCACACCTTTTAATTTATAATTTGTGATATTAATACTTGTTACTATAACGGCCATAGCAATCGACATTCTGCCCGATTTGCAAACGTTTGCCTATAACGGTTCAAAAGATAATCCCATATAAGTAAATTTACATCAATTATGGGGGCACCCTTTAATTTTTAGATTTATGTTGGTATAACATTTTGTTATTGGGATTAGAAGTAATACGCAGTCATTTTAAATTTTACAGAAGTGTCCTTTACAGTTCATAATACACATAAAAATATGTATGTTGTATGGGGAGACCCTTTAACTTTTAGGATTATGAACTGTTTTTAAAATGGGACCAATCTGTAACCATAATCTATCATATTACCAAAAATCTGAACAGAAATGACTGAGTTTTGGAGGCACAAACATAAAAAAGCAACATTCAACGAATTGATAACCTCCTTCCTTTTTGAAATCGGTTAAAAGATATATACATGTAAATTTTTGCGACTTAATTATAACTGTTACATTTCCTTGCTTTTATGTAATTATGTCGTTATTTTTTTTAATTTGAATAAAATTTTGCTTTTTTTTATTTATAAGTAAGTTCCTAAATTATCCAGTTATTTTTCAAAATCCAAGTGATTTTTTTCCATTGTCCAGTTATTTGACTCTTGGTATCTGGCAAGTCTAGCTCTTAATGACACTGATAAAAAACGGTATGTCACTGAATATATTAAAATTGTTCTTTTGCTTAGGTTTATAGAGAATTCATATCTGTTTTAAGCAATAAAATCTAAATGTAAAAAAAAAATGTTTGTATAAAATTTCTATATAAAGAAGAAAAAAAAAATGCTAGACAAAATGATCAGATAAAACTAATTTTTGATTACAATGCTAAACACAATATGAGGGAAAAACATGTACAGGATAAAGGCAATGGACAAATTGTTGGAAAGAAATGATGCTATAAAAAATCGAATTTGTTAAAAGTTTTAATAGAAAAGGACAAACTAAAAGTAGCACGTATAAAATTTTAGTTTATAAATTAAGGGGTGTTCCCATTATTGATGTAAATTTACCAATATAGGCTACATTTTGAACGGTATAGACAAATGCTTGCAAATTAGACAGAATGCCGCTTGCTATAACTGTTATAATAACAAGTATTAATATTCAAAACTATAAATTTCAGGTTTTCGCAATATTTGATGTACTTTTTTTTTTAATTAGGACCAGCAGTCCAGCACTCAGGGGATGATCCCTACTTATGCAATGCATTGTACCAGAACTAGGAAATTAGGTTGTGGGAAGGGGGATAAAGGGAGTAGTGCTTGTGGACATTTGATTTGAATCTTTGCACTTTGAAAGTGTCAGGAAAGACTTTTGCGGGAAGTTTATTCCACATACGAACTGTTCGGCTAAAAAACGAATTCTCTCTGTAATGCGTAGTGCGATTCACTGGCCAATCGACCACAAAGGAATGCGCTCATGATGCAGAACGCGTTGCGCGTACGTAATTAGGTTTTGAGGAACAAGTTCCCTGATTTCATAAGAGTACATTCCGTTGTAGTAACAATAAAACAGTGAAACACACCCCACATTGCGTCGATGCTCCAGTGAGTCAATAGAGCTGGATACCCTACTGTCACCGATGAGCTTCTTCGCTCTCTCCTGCACGCGGTCGAGTAACTCCAAAATAGACTTTGAAGCACCGGCCCACACATGAGAGTTGTATTCCATTTTCGGTCTGATAAAGGTGACATATATAGTAAGGAGGTCAGGTGGAGTGAAGAAATATTACACCGTTTCAAAAAACCTAGGCACTTGAATGCTTCTTTTGCGACATAAAAAATATGCTGGTTCCAACGAACATCACATTGAATTTTCATGCCAAGAACATCGAGAGCTTCTGATTCCTTAATATATATATCACCCATAATTACAGATGAGGTAGCATATTCAGCCGTAAGCCTGTGCGAAAGCACACAGTACTGGGTTTTATGAGCGTTAAATTGAACCCTATTCGCAAGGCCCCATTCGGAGATTACCAAAAGGTCGCTATTAAGGGTATCATCCATGTGCTTTCGCACAGCCCTAATTTCCCGAAGGCTTGGTCTATTGCGAAAATAAAATGAATGGCATATGCTACTGTCATCTGCGAAAGAATAGATAGGGTTGGAAGTCTGACGTAGAAGGTCATTGAGAAAAATAAGAAATAGGGTAGGGGAAAGAACGGAACCTTGCGGTACCCCTGAATTTACCTTGAACTCGTTTGATGCGATCCCATCTATAACAACTTGTATAGTGCGATCCCTGAGAAAGCTCGATAAAAGTCGAGAGAAACTATTACCGACACCAAAAGCAATAAGTTTTGATATGAGCGCACCATACCACACCCTATCAAACGCCTTAGAAATATCTAGAGCCACCACCTTACTTTCGCCGAAATGGTGAATGGATTGACACCACTTTTCCGAAAGGAAGGCCAGTAAGTCACCCGTAGAGCGTCCCCTACGGAAGCCGTACTGCCGGTCACTAAGTAAGCATACTCTCCATAACTTTGGAGAGTGCAGAGCAAATTGCGATTGGGCGGTAATTTTCAGGGTTGCTAGCCTCTCCCTTTTTTGGGACCGGTGTTACATTAGCAATTTTCCAACATGATGGAAACTCACCAACATGGTATAAAATGTTGAAAAGTTTTGCTAATGGACGCGATAACGTCGAAGAGCACTGCTTCAAGACCAGTGCTGGAATTCCATCCGGACCAGGGGACTTGTTTATGTTGAGATCCTCTAAAACCCTTTTAACTGCACGTGCTCGAAAGAATATATCCGGCATAGTTACTGATACTCTTTCCAGTACGGGCAGTGGTTGATTGCTTTCCGGCAAGTAAGAATTACTTGCAAAGATTTCTGCCAAGAGGTTTGCTTTATCAACCGGGTCGTTAAATATTTGATCATCCCTTAAAAGAGGCGGAATTGAGGAACTAGCATTATCCTTCACTTTTTTAACGAATGACCAAAAGCACTTGCTACCCTGAGGAGTAGCAAGAACTTTAGCACGAAGGCGCTGCTCGTATACAGCTTTTTCACGCCTAAGTACTTTGGCACATGAAGATCTCGACTTTTTGCGTAGCGAATCAGTACCTGCGTTTTTATTACACCGCCATGTACTAAATGCTTCCTCTCTGGATCTGACTGCGTTTTTGCACGTCTGATTAAACCAAGAATTTTTTCTTGGCTTAATGCGGATTTGCTTAGATGGAATGAAGGTTTTCATTCCAACCAAAATAATGTTCACAATCATCTCCGCCATGGCACCGACTCTACTGTCCAGAAAACAGAGTTTCCAATTAAAATGCCGGAAAAAAACGTTAAGCTCAGCCCAACGAGCCTTTTCGTATATATATTTTAAACGTTTCGTGGCTATTTTCAAAACGTTGTGAAGTTCAGCGACCGAAAAGGAGGCGGATATGGTGCAGTGATCCGAGTTACCGAAAGGCGCAAGAATGCTAACTTCATACTTATCAGGGTGTGAGGTAAGAAAGAGGTCGAGAGTATTGTGTTGTTGCCCTTCAACACACGAAATATGTGTTGGTTCATTAATTAATTGCACGAGGTGGTTGTGCGCGGCGAATAGCTCAATATATTGGCCCTCTGGAGTTGTACGGTTCGAATGGCGAATCCAAGACGAGTTGTGAACAATGAAGTCACCAGCAACAACAATTTCACTGTTCGGACAACTTCCTAGGATTCTCGATATGGAATCGGAAAGGGCATCGAAGCCAGAAAAATATTTATCCCTTCCCACGTTTGGGCTTCTGTAAAAATACCCGAAATATAAGAAGTGTGACCAGACTTTGAATTTAACCCAAAGACAGTTAAATTCAGAATCGTTCGTTCCTAGTGATTGCTGGCACTGGTACACAACTTCATTCCGAAGGTACAACGCAAGACCCCGATGTAGACTAAAAAAGGGTAGAAGAGAGTATCCTGGTAAATGAAAATCCTGTGGATCAGCATCCTCAAATATCTGGGTCTCACATAAGGCGAAAATATCAGGCCGATGGAGACAACTGTGTGCATACACAGAGAAAAAATTAGCTCTCAACCCACGTATGTTACAAAAGTCTATTCTAAATCTTCCTGTCATTGCAAATATCAAAGACTCAAACCCATTGTCTATTTTATATTACTAACACCCTTGTAAAAACTGATGCTTTTGTGACCAGACAGTGACCAGTGTTATACTTTCGCCACTGACTAATCAAACAGCAGTTGTCACAAAGGTACAAGTAAAACAAAATTACTACTACTATATGAAAAATAAATAAATGCTAGGAAAAGGAAAGGAAAAAATAATTCGCGGTACAATCTATTTTATAAAGGGCCATAAAAGCCCTGATCTGGTCACATGCGATCCGTGGTGCCATCACTATTTATTTTTGATCTATGTGATCAAACTCTTGAGCCGTTATAGACAAACAGCTATAATAGTCAAAGGACCTATATTACCAGAACCGCTGTAACAGCAAGTTCATAATTTATATTTATAAATTAAGGAGTTCCCAGAAATGTAATTTGATCGTTATATACAAATACTTGCAAATTTTTTGGTTTTATAAGTAAATTTTAAATTAAAGGGTGTTACCATATCTTATGTAATTTGTATACTCCTAAACTTTGTCACCGTTATAGACAGACGGTTGAAATTTTAAAGGAACCTAATTGCTAAGTCTACTACAACAGCAAATATAAAATTGGAATTTGAAAAAGGTCACAGTAGCGGATGGTAAAAAGACAAGTAAAGGGTATTCTATCATTTAATGTATAAAATTTTGACAGTTTGCTATATCTTGGAAACCGTGAGCGGCGAACTCTTAAATTGGAAAAAGCACTTAAATGAAAACAAGCCGAAAATACGGGGTTCCAACTTAATTTTTTTATTGGCTTTAGCTTTTAGAATAAAATACAGATATAATTGACGTGGACATCACTATAAAGTTCTCTAAAAATTTTTTACTGGTATAAAAAGTTCTTTGTAATGCTTAGGGGAAAAAATATTTTGTTAAGTTAAGCAGAGTTTATATTATGTATGTATATTAACATATTTTCATAACACTTGAATTTTATTATTTAAAAAATTTTTGATTCTTTTTTTTATATGCAAAGTTGAAAATATGTAAATTTTCTTATTTTCTAATTTTCGTATCATCTACTTTCAACGTATACTAAGTGACAGTAAAAAGAAAATAAAATTGAAAGTATTTTTTATAGATTACGTGACATTTATATATACGAGTAATAACTTACACACTTAACTTTTTTCATAGCTAAAGTTTTAAATAGTTTTTACATTTTATCAGTTTCCTTTGAGAGAATTTATAAAGTAGAAAATTTTATATTGGTGATAATATGAATTTTGAAAATACTCGTTGTATATAATGTCGATTTGAATAAGAAAGATAATTTTGAGTTGGGAAATAAAATTTGATTGCTTTGCATAACCATATGTTTTACAACATTATATGAGCAAAGAATTTAAAATATATATATATATATATATATATATATATATATATATATATATGTATCTGCTTAGTATGCGCTAACGTCCATATTTTCTCAAAAAATTGAAACTATTTGTCCAGCATTAGATTAACTCATTCGATATATTTGTTATATTAAAGATATTGAAGATAGAATAAATTATTATAAAAAAAATATATTACCTACTGAAAGCTCAATATCTACATATATTAGATGCAACGATTATACGTCACTTTGACGATTTTTTTCCCATAAATATCACATATTGATGCTATGGCAGAAAGTTTGGTTGAAGCGCCATTAACATCAATTCACCGTCGTTCTCAACAATTTCGGAGACATCGTGGAGACAAATTTTGCATAAAGACCTTGGAATGACGCCATACAAAGTCCAATTTGTTCAGGAGTTATACACTGCACACAATCGATAATGTGCTTAAAAATTGGACCGATCGTGTAGGTTACTGCATGGCCAGCCGAGAAAGCCATTTGAATGAAATTATTTTCCATTATTAAACGGAAGGATTGTACTTTGAAATAAAAAAATAAATTTGAGAAAATATTCAGTAGTCTTTTAATACCATTTTCAAAAAAAAAAGGTATTTGGCGGACCCTATATATTAGTATTATTGAAGTTGAAAATGGCGAGTCAAGGTTTATATCAATCTTCTGAAATTTTCTTCAGGAAGAACAGATTTTATTAGATATTCTAAATTTAAAAAACACATAGGCCCTATTCACGATCTTGTGCAAATGGTCTTGCATCATAGCATTTGCAAAATTGTGTAGCATACTTTTAGTCTACACCAACAAAACATATAGTAATTAGTAAAATATGCTACACAATTTTGCAAATGCTATGATGCAAGACCATTTGCACAAGATTATGAATAGGGCCATAGTAGTTGTTCGAATTAAAGATTTATACACGCTCTAAAAATGCACATGTTTCTTTTTACTTCTAGTACTATTGACATCGATATGGCAAAAGTAAATTAAGAGGCATACATGATATGATACCAATTAATCTTTTCGGGTTTAAAATATAAGATTTATGTGAAGATATCCGTTCAAGTACTACTTTAATTAATTAATTTTTATGAACAAGTAAATTAAATAGTTTGACTGGTCCAGAATTCTATTTTAATTTTTAGATACTTTTATATACAAATTTTTTTAGTTAAATAGATGATATTTAGATTGTACACAACCTATGTAAATTGAGTGATCCAGAAATCAAGAAAGAAAGAATTAAAACAAATTATCTAAGGCCCAACTAAATAATTTATTTGTTACAAGCTAAAGATCTGTACAGATGATTGCCAGATCTTACAATATTGTTAGAAAAATATACAAAAATGCCTAACAATAGTTTTCTTCTATCCGACAAAAATATTGTCAGATATCTTACAACTGTTTAAACAAATTTATTTAACATTGTCAGAAAATTGTAAGTCCAAAATACATTGTAATATGTTAAATATTTTAAACATCTGACAATGATATCAATTTCAAATAAAAGTAAATGAAAAAAGTGAAAAAACTGCTTAAAAACTTAACTTGACTTAAAATGAAAAAGAAAATTAAAAATAAGCAGAAAAAAGAAAGAAAAAAAGGGACATCCACTGTATTTCACGGGATTTTGATAGTGGGAAAGAACTCGCCTGATTACAAGCAACTTGTAAGTTGCACATAGTGCTTCAGGAACAAAGTTTAAATAGGTAAAACTGAAATTCGGAACAAGTGACACGATTTTTTCATGTAAATTGACTTATATGGCCCTATCTTTTAACCCGTTATAAATAAGCGCTTGAAAATTGAACAGAATGGAGCTAACTATGACTGTTATAATAACAAGAATAAATATTTAAAATTTTAAATCAAAGGATGACCCTATAGATAATTTAATTTTATGCATACGATAATAATATAATATAATTAGTATAATTTAGTCCTCTGTAATAGCAAGTATAAAATTTCGATTTAGAAATTTAAGGGCATCCCAATAATTAATGTAATTTGATGGGTGTCACCAAACTTTAAAACGGTTATAAAAAGACAACTGATATTTACAAGGAATTAGTATTGCTAAGTACGCTATACGAGCAAGTATACAATTTAAATTTAGCAATTAAGGGTTAAACTCATAACTGATGTAATTTAACATATATAGCCCTATCTTTGAACCGTTATATTTAAACACTTGAAAATTAGACAAAATCGCCAATAATTTGTATGGTATATTAAGAAGTATAAATAGTTAAAACTAAAAATTAAAGGGTGTTTCTTCGTTTTGATTAACATTATTTGATTTGCAATGCTAATGAATTGGAAAATAATTAGTCTATCTAATAAATAACTCCTTTGTATATTGTATATATATTTGTTAATTAAACTCAAATAGTTGATGAAAATATATTACAATTAAAATTAGCTTTAAAATTGTGATAAAACAACACAAAAAACCCCCGTAATTATTTCCCTTTAATTTCTGTTATTGATAAAATTTCTAAAATTTTTTAGTCGATTTTATTAAGGTATTTCATAACATTTTTATATTTTATTTTACTTAAGCACATCCTGAGTTTAATTTATAATTGTTCAAATAAATATTTGGGGTTCTGTTTACAAACAGTCGTACAATAATCGAAGCCAACCAACGCTCAATTCCAGAAAAGCTACTAAAATGTTTTAATAAACTACTCAGTAATAAATGAATTTTGAAATATGTATTTTTAGCAAACTCTGCAATTTGGAACAAATTACTTAATAAACAAACGAATACGTTGAAATATTTTTGCTTAAAATATTAGATAGTCTTTGAAACAGATTCAATGAGTAAAGCTGCTGTAAGAAAACGACCCAATTTATTTCATGTCTTTTAACAGTTAACAAGTATCCTATTCTTATAGCTTTGCAAACATTTACAATTATCTAGACAACATATATGCCGTATTCACAAGCTCTGCTAAGGTGTAGGTAGTATTGCATACTACCTTTTGTTTACTTCTTTGTGAACAACCATTGTATCAGTGTGCCATTGTACATTGTACTTCATACGTCAAAAACTAAATAAGAAGAGGAAAAGTGCTATTCGTCATTTGTTATTTAGAAGCCAAATGGGGGAGAAAACAGAAAAAAGTAAATTAATAATTTTTTTGTGTGAGGATGAAATTCAAGACATTTTTAGGATGAACCTAATGTTCTTGCTCTCCAGTCGCAGAATTATACATTTAGGGCTACCAAAATCATCGTTATGTCATAATCGGGTTTTAAGATACTTTGATGAAAACAGATTTCTTCATATGATATGACAACGGCCAGAGGAATTTGCTTATATATTCAACCCTTTAAAAAATGACGATGTTTTTCACACAACTACGCATTGACTTGCAGCTTAAAATTGTACTTTACTGCTTGGGATCTTCAGAAAATGGTGCTTGTGTTCGTAAGGTAGCATCTCTTTTTGGTATAGGTGATGGCGGTACCATACAAAACATTAGAAATCGAGTCATTAAAGCAATATTAAATCTTAAAGAACAGTTTTTATATTGGCAACTTTCAACTTCAACTTTCTAATAAATCAGTCAAATCAATAAAATAAATAAATAAAACTAATAAAAATATCTTTTAATTCAATTTAATTTAATATAATTCACACATGAACACAAAAATAATAATTCATTTAAACATAAAACATTTAAACAAATACATAGTTTGAAAAACATATGAAAAAAGTACTAAGTGTTGTATCGCATGTTTGCATGAAAATTACCAACAACACAGCTAGCACCGTTGTAGTTTGTTAGCACTTAGCACGTACTAGGGGGCTTGTGAATAGGGCAATAGTTTCAACAAATAAATGGGTAAAAACATGTTTTTTTTCATACATATTCATTTACTATAATGATTTTTCAACTATAAGTAAAAATAGAATTATGAAAAAAAAGGAATAGAACAAAGCATATATTTATTTGTTTCGTGCAGCAACATACCTTTTATTCAGATTCTAACAACATATAAGAATAATGGAAACTTGACTTTAGGAAATTATCACCACACTGCACTACTTTATGGACATTGTCACCGATGCAACACGTCAAGTTATTTCTTAATCCCAAATAAACCAATACCTTTGATAGAAGAGGACCCATACTTTAACATGACATTGTCATAGAAAGGAGTCAATTGGCACTATTTTGCTACTTTGTAACAGGTCTGAGCTGAACCCTTTAACGGTTTAATATTCTAAAGTCAAAATATTCGAGCGGACTTTATTCTATATGCATAGACATAAATCAATGCTTAAAATTTTCCATAATTTTTCTATTTTTTAATTAAACTTAAATAAATAAAATATCGTAATGTTTTGCGATAGTTTTGCTTGTTGTTTTTATTTTATTTTTTAACATCTTTAAACTTTATAAAAGAGCCGAAGAAAAGTCAGCTGTATACAGTGGAGAAAGATATATATAATCATTGTTGTTTATTATTTTTTTGCTTGAACATTAATTTTGTCTTAACGTTATTATTCGGACAAAAATGTTAAGTTCACTTAAAATATTTGTGAGAAATTTCCTGAAGAGCTAAGTAAGCAGTAGTGAAATCGTCATCGAGACGTTCTTTTGCCTTCAATAATCAATATCGGTGTATTTACTAGTTGTTCGGAAAGGTAGCATGTTAATTTTAATATTTTAATTTTTCTATTTGTTTTAAACACTTTTAAGCCAAATGGTCACTTATTGTACTACTCACTTTCTTACATTTCATGGAACAAGTACCTTAAGAGTATTTTTTCTAGATTTCCCGCAGGGAAGTTGTGTACATTATTAAGCTGGGGTTTAATCATTAGAGTATTTGAGGTCTTGTAGCTAGCTAAATAATTATTTTAAGGGCAGCAGCTACATAATTAAAAAATGATCATGTTAAACCTTTCGGGACTACTGGGATAATACGTCCCAGCAATTTTCAAACTGTCGTATTTTCCTTATTTTCAATGCAATCGCCAGGGAGGTAGAACTCCCAAACGTCCAAAAACGGATAGCCTCAATATTGGAGACCACTTACCAGTAGAGCAAGACAAGCGTTGTCCCTGTGTCCGCTGTTCTTCACTTGGCATAGAAAAGCGAACAAAGATGATATGTTCAGGTTGTAACAACGCCTTATGTTACAAGTGTTTTAGGCCGTTCCACAAATAAATACCTAATTGCATTCCTAAAATGTTAAAATAAATGTAAACTTTTATCTAAATCTTATTATATTTATATTTTAGTTATCTTTTTAATTTCGAATCGCTCTTCGAGAACACTGATTGGGATTTTATGTCCCATGAAAATACTTGTTGGGATTATATGTCCCAGGATAAAAGGAAGAATTTAAAATTTTATTTTATGGAGAACATAATACTTTTATTATACCTTTTAGAATATGAAAAAAAATTTACCATAAATAATTTGGTTTTCAAAATAAAACTCAGTCCCGAAAGGGTTAAATCTCAGTGATGTCACTTTAAACTTTTTTATTAGGGTTAATTGAAGAAGCAACAATGACTTCTGACTTAATAGATTTTAGAATTGTAAAGTGTAAAAAGCTATTAGAAGAGTAAAGCAATATTTTTTCGCTTTTTTTAATTGATTGAAGTATTTCTGAGAAGTAATAATAAGCACAGAAATGTGGTTCAAGCTAAGTGAAATGTAGATGATTGGCCACTACGACAGCAATTTCTAAAATCTATAAAATGTTGAAAGTTACACAGTTCTTTGATGTCTATCTGAAATACACTTGTGTTAAAGGTTAAAAGCTGTACCATTAGGAAACTTGTAAACAGAAATAATTGAAGTTATCATAGAATGTCAGGCTGTATGAGTACTTCAATAGCAAGTACTTAGAACGGACATAAATTTAGAACTTAATGTTGCCACACAAAGGAACTTGTAATTTGTATGCATTTTAAAAGTGTTTTATCATTTAGGGTTTTGAGTTTAAAAGTCAAAAATATTAATGTTATATTATTATTTGTAAGGTGTTGGCACACACTTTTTCACATACGCAGGTTATCAATAGGAAAGACGCTTTTCCATAATTTTCTTTGGAGATGACATTCATAATTTGCTGCCTGTGTTAATTCCTTAGTCTTTGAAAATTTAAGTTATTTTATTAAATTCGATTGCTAAATTTAACATGAGAATATCGATACCCTAGCCTTTAGTCTAAATACTTAATAACTAAAATGTTTACATATGGCTATAATATGTTCCTTTAAAAAGTAAGTAAAACAAGGTAAAAAAAATGCAATGCATTTATTATTTATTTATATATTTCATCATTAAAACAGCGATATGCAATTTTTATTTTAATAATGAAAAACTAATCTTTAAAGTTATTAACCTCTTGCTAGTTGCAAAAATTTTACACTTGCATTATTATTTTATTCTACTCTAATAAGAAGTTACACAACACAAAAGCTTTGAGCAATTTGTTACTCACATAACTTAAAATTGCCCGCCCAATTCTTACTCATTGTTTAGTTTTTTTTCTCTAAGTTTTAAAACAAAATTCACAAAAAAATGTTTAAAAATAATGTCTACATGTAAATTTCTGCTAATCTCTCTTAAATACACTCCTTAGCTTCTATTTCTTGGGATTTCCTTTATGTGTTGACGTAAACAAATATTCTTGCAAGTGTTAACAAAGATTACTTTGAATTAAATGCTTAAAAGGTAGTTTAAGAAAACAACATACAAACAATTCTAACATAGAAATTAACTGGAAGAATGAAAGAAAAATACAGAACTTTTTTAAATTAGATTGAATTTATTCATGCTTAAAGTACACGTGCGCAAGAATGGAACATATTTCAAAGTAGATATTATTATAAACAAGTAAAAGTGCTATATTCGCCTAGCCGAATCTACTATACCCTTCACATGTACCATACTGCTGATTTTTAATTAAATAGTTCAAATAAAAATCGGAATACCAAATGCCTTTCTATCATTTGATTTTTCTGCTGAAAAGAGCTTTTTTCCGATAATTTTAAAATTTGCTTAGGATTGTTTTCCCAGCCAAGGTTGCAGTATTAGCTGCAAGCTGGCAACTTTTTCTTACCTTTTTAATTAATTTTAATTATCTCAACCACCTGCACGAATGCAAAGGAATGTTAAAAACAAGATATAGAAAAATAAAAAGCAGGCGTGTTGGTTTGCACGCTGTCTGCAAATACATGGACAGTTCATGCTGATTTCAATAGCTTATTTAAATTTTCTCGAGCTTTAGTGCCGTTGTTTTCCAATTTCGCTATGTACTAGAACTCAGAATATATATACTTTATGGGGTTGGAAATGGATATTGTAGAAACTAAAAACGGAATGATCCTTTTCCAACTGTGGCGAAGGGTATAAAAACAGTTTAAATTATTAGCTTCAAAAAATGTACTCTAAATATTGGGAGTACTTAAATGCTGTTAAAACTGTTGCCTTGCAAGGATGAGTTTAAATTGTAGGTAATACTTTTTAAATGTTTTATAAAGAAGATGACAGACAATTGTTGTATAATACAACGAAAATTTAAAAAAAAAACATTTTTACTTTTTTTCGTCGATCATACAGAGACTTAATTCAATTTTAATATTATTTATAATCTGAGTTTTATCATATTCAGCTAAGCTTATCTATAGTAAAATGAATGAAGCATTTTTAACAAATGAAATTTAAACAATATTAAAGCAAGTATTTGAATTTAGTTATTATTTTAATGTTAGTTCCGAATGTGTGAGTAGTAAAGACACTATGACAAAATAATACATTTTGCTAGTTATTGAATGAGTTTTTCTTTAATCATATTTATATTTGGTCTTTGCTTTGAGCGGGCCTCAAATTATTAATTCGTCTGAATGTTGATTTTTTTCTATTTGTGTCGGCAGAACTCAGTCATTTCTAAATCGATTTTAAAAATATTTTTCCAAACACAAACTCAAAGCTTTCTTTTGTTGCTCGTTTTCACAAATCGTCACACATATAATTGGTCTTACTAGTTTGAGCCACAAACGCAATTTTTCTTTTTTTCTTTCGTACATTTTTCATTCTTCATCTTCTTAGTTGTAATAACACTAGGGGGCATTCGATATCGATCGAAATTTACATTTAATTTCGATCGATATCGAATGCCGTAATTTGTCCCCAGATTAGGTATTTATTTTTATAATTTTGTATTTATTGTTTGTTATATTAGCGGATTTTTTCCTTTTTTCTTTTTACCAAGTCAACAATTTAAATGACTACGTCAATGTTGTAATTTGCAATAACGAATATTCAAATGTTTAAACAAAAGTGTAGATTTTATTCAAAAACTTTTTCTTTTTGTTTAAATGATTTTTCTGTTCTAGAGAAGTAAAATAAAAACTTGTACTAAATTATAAATGTATATTTGGTGTAGTTAGTAAGAGAAAGACATTGAATATTTTGCCTATAATTTATTTAATTTGAACAGAAGTAAAAAGTAGTACAATTTTTGTACGAGTTTAAAAGGGCAAATATTAGTAAAAGTGTGAAATTAATTTTGTCAATCAGGCAGTTATTCTTAAAGTGTATGATATCCATTCTTAAAAATGGTAAGTAAGTAAAACTTTACCAAAATTTAAGGCAACAAAGTACATCTTTAGTGTTAAGAACATTTACTATTATTAAGCATTTTGAAAAGATTTGATGAAAGTTGTTGAGCTCTTTTTTGAGCAACGTAACGTATAATGCCAGATAGTACTGGTACAAAAAAAAAAAAATTGTAAATAAATACGACAATTGATCAGATATAGTGTAGAAAGTGGTGCTATTGGAAATCATCATGATCGGTCCATGTCCTTCAAGGCAGCAGGCAATACACCACGCTTGCCTCTAATTTTTTCATATCATTTAAAACAATAAATTAAATCCAATCAAAATAAATATATGGGGCGATAGAGAATTAAATACTAAGAAAAAACATCAAGTGAAAAAAATGTCGCTTGCCCATATTTTTCTAGTTATAAGGGTCTGAATTTTTAAAATTTGTTAAAATATCATCAGTATCATTTTAAAGCTTTTGAAGAGATCTTTAAGGAAATGCTAAAAATGTTTAAAATGCTTAAGCCATCAAGAGCCGACGTCATTTTTAAGTAAAATTTTATATATGCAGTACCATAATTTTTTTTTTCGTAATTCTCTCTCACCCTAATATTTGCTTTTTTTAAAGTTACTTTACTTAACTAAATTAACATAGATGGTGATGGGCATAGCCGAATATAGTACTCTTACTTGTTAAGGTTACCTTTAGTTTTTTTCAGTTTTCGCTTTTAAAATACTGCGGTTTTAAATTCAACACAAAGAATTAGAACCCATGATAAATCCTATTAAACAAGGCTTAAGATCATAGACTAAAATGAAAGGAGCAGCAAAGGACAAATCCGATCCAAACAGGCATATGATTCATTAATCAAAAACGGAACATGGGATTTCGTAGACTTATCAGAAAATAATAACCTTATGAATTGTAAATGGATGTATAATACTAAACTCAAAACGGACGAACTATCGATATGCAAGGCTGGTTGCAATATGCTATTTGCATGAATACGGCGTTGATTATATTGGATACTTTTGCACCGGTTGTTCAAGTTCTGTAAGTCTCGTTTATGCACTTGCAGTACAAAATAATTTAATAATACGTCAGCTACGCATACGCATTTGCCTAACTGTTGCTGTGGAGAAATGTGCAGCAAAAACAAATGTAAAAAAAAAAGAAAAAAAATAAATTAGCTTTCGCTGAATATGTGTATGTTCAAAGCAGTCACCAAATCAATCAATTTGAAAACGTTTAGTGTTGCTTGAACACTCAGTTTTTCTTTATTTTTATTTTTGCTTTTGCTTAAGCTTTA
The DNA here is from genome assembly GCA_916610165.2 of Gymnosoma rotundatum. NCBI lineage: Eukaryota > Metazoa > Arthropoda > Insecta > Diptera > Tachinidae > Gymnosoma > Gymnosoma rotundatum. The sequence continues at coordinate 140,354,147 of OU744336.1, read as the reverse complement.
AATATGAAGTTGTGGTTGACTACGATTACTGCTTCTTGCGGTAACTCGCAACATTGGAAACGCATTTATGTATTTATTACTTACGTTGTTTTCATTACACCATTAAATGGGTTTTTTTTTTTTTCTTAAAAAGCAACAGTAAAAGAAAAAACAAACATAACTTAATGCTTAAGCAACAGCTGATCGCTTTGCTCCAGAAAGAAATACATAGTCAGCTGAAGCATATGCGTATCTTTCTCTTTTTTTGCATTTGCTTTTTGCTGTTGCTTCGTTTATAGTGAAATGTTTTGTAAATGTTGAGACATTTAGTTTTTATATTTGCTGAAAAACATGTAAGCAAAACAAAGATTTTAGTGCTGTTGCTATTCTAAGCAAGCAGTTTAAACACTGGATTAAAAGAATTGGCTTGTCAGTGGTTTAAAAGAATTGTTGCAGAGTTTAAAAAGTTCAGTTTAACTCAGTATAAGCTTAATTAGTCCATATTATAAAAAATGCAAAAGCATATACGTTAAGGATATGCTGATAGCATCAGATAACGAATTTAATGTTGAAAAATAAGTAACATTTTTAAAACATAACTTTACAAAAAAAGATTTAGGAAAACCAAAATATTGCATTAGATTGAAAGTAGATATTGAGATAGATATAGTAGCTATATCTCAGCCTGGATATATAAAAAATGTAGTAAAAAATGTGGTAAAGAAAAAATAAAACCGCAACCTTAAATTTGCTTAGAAAAGAATCCAAAAATTTCTGGAAAACCAGAAATTATTAATACAACTTAAGGAAGTAATTGGTTCTCTTCTAGATCTGTCGGTCTTAAGCCGTCCAGATATTGCTTGTAGTGTAAATATGTTGTCTCAGTTTTAAAAGGATCGCCGTAAACAATATTAAACATCGGCATTACAAATTGTTAGATACTTTAATATGACAAAGAGTTCTAAGTACAATTATATAAAAAAATAGTGTGCCATTAACTGGTTATGTTGATGCAAGCTGGACTACAGACATTAGTGACAAAAAAATCTGAAACTAGTTTTTGTTTCTTTCTAGCAGGTGGAGCAATTTCTTGGGAATCAAGAAAACAGCGTGTTAGAGCAACATGCAGCGCGGGGGCTGATTATATCGCTCTTTTTTTTAAAGCAGCAAAGGAATAATGCTATTTGCGATATTTACTACATGAGTTGGGTAATTCAACTGATACTGCAACCACAGTCTACAGTGACTGGCAAAGTTTATAGGCCATTATTCAAGGAGTAAACACATTCATTATAAGTATCATTTTATATGGCAAGCAATCGAAGAAAAATTAATAGAAGTTAGATAAATTCAAGCCTACTAGCGAAATGGTAGCGGATGTTCTAACAAAGCCACTCCTTAACATCTAACATAAATTTTGTATTTCATCAATGGATTTTCAAGAAATAATTTAAGTTGAGGAGGCGTGTTGAATTATGTTATTTTATATTCCACTTAAATATTTTACTTTAAACAAATGTACTTTGCATTTTAAATCTATATGTAAACAAATACAGTTAGGACATAACTATTTGTGCACTATATATATTTTTACTATCTTTAAAATAAAGGGAGGATTTTGCATAGTGGCGGTTATGCAAGCAGGGTTCTTCGCAAGAAACCACTTGTCAGCAAAAAAAAAAAAACAAACCAGCAGTTGCGTTTAAAATTCGCCAGGCGTTACATAGACAAGAATGATGAATTTTGGAACACGATACTATTCACTGAAGAGACCAAAGTAAACCTTTTCGGAGATGATGGCAGAGGAAAAATACCGCGTTAGTGATAAACAATTTGATCACAACAGGGAAGTATGACGTGGGCAGTCTTAATGTATGGGGCGCGATGGCAGTCAATAGAGTGGTCGATTAAAGTTTTTAGACAGCGTCATGGACAAGTAACAGTATAAGCGTATATTGGAAGACAATTTGAAGGATTGCGTACATGATTTGAGTCTTGGCTGGAGTTGGATGTTCGAAGAGGACAATGACCCAAAACACAAAGTTGGTGCAAAGAAAGCCCGGAACAGAGATGAATTTAAAACAGCTTTGGAGGAAGCTTGGGGTGAAATATTTCCAGGTTAAACGACAAACTTGAACTGTTCGATGCCTGGAAGATTACAGGCAGTAATTGATGCGAATGGAGGACCTACGAAGTATTGAATTTAGGTGAAGCAATATTCATATACAGGTGCACATTAAGTGTACTAATACTTTTGCCCAGCGAATTTTAATTTTTTCTTTTTTTCTTTTTTAATATAATTTAAAGAAATATATATGAAATAAAATTGCATGGAACATTTTTAAGTAATTCATAGATTTTCAAAGATTTATGAATTAAATTATGTATATAAATTGTTTTGTCCGTAACTGTATGTAAAACAAATTTTTAATTTTTCATTATTGCTTTTTACTTTCTGTCAAAAAGAATACAATAAACATTATTAGAAAATACAAGAATTTGAATTATTTAACAAAAACCTTAACAGACAGGCGTTTCAAGCAATTCAGAAACCTGATTTTCACATAAGTGCCCCATCAAGGCATATTTATTTTACTAGGTAGGGTCGTCCGCACAGCTGGTTTGTAGTTGGAAATGTCAAAAGTTGCTTGTATTTTACTTTGTTTGTTTACGAATTTCAAAAAACACTAACAATAAGCATTGGCAAAACAAAGCATCAGGTTTCGCTGAAATCAGTGTTTGAACTGTTCGCGTTTAAAACGACTGCCTTGGTTTCTTGAATTTCATATGTAAAGGTTTTCATACAATTTCTAAACAAATATAAGAAAAAAGTACTCTTGTTTTTATTTTCTTTACTTTGATATAAAAATCAAATAGTATGGTATTCTTAAACCAGAGACATAAACAGAGGTAATGACGTGTCAATAAAAGACAAAAAAAAAGTCATGAAAGGCAATACAGGAAGGTATGATCGCAATGGGTGCGTAAGAAAATTTTTCGAAGTTAAGTCTTCGGCAATGGAACAGAAAAGATATAACCGACCATATTGTTCACCGTCTTAGTGCCTGCCCCTGAACTGATTTAGAATTTAGAGCAATTATCTTTTATTTCTCTTTGGGCTTTTTACAAAAGAACAATAAAAAGCCATGTTGTTTTTGCCAATATTGTATTTGCTGTAGAGCCGCTACTACCTGGTGAAATAAATATGCCTTGTGCCCCATATTCAATACATCTATAGGAAGACAAATATAAAAAATATTAAAGAATATTTAAGAATATTACTTCTGGGCCGTAATAGAGTCTAAGTTAACCTCTTTAAAATATTTTTTTTCTATTTGCCTAAACAGCAATTAAGTTTACAAAACATATTTAAAAAATATTGTATTGTATAAAATGACTGTGACCATCAGGAATGAGAATGCATGAACTAAGGGACAGCAAACAAGCACAGGTATATTATATCATTTGTATTACACAGAAAAAAACCTTTCGAATTCATATCAAACATATTTGATGTAAAACGTTTGCTTTTTAAAGCCATGTTTTCCTATTACCAATCACCACAAATTTCATTTGACTTGTAGCTTCAGTCACTCATTGTCATTTGGTTTTAATGTTAAATTGGAAAATCGTTTCAAGTAAAACCAGAAACAAATATAGATTTTATTTGTCATTGTAGTATTTTCACAAGGAACAATGCAATATTAAAATGTTAAACCCTGATCTACTAACATTGTGAATAGGAAAAATTTTAACATGATAAAGATGTTTTTTTTTAGTTATTTCTAAAAAAAATTTCGGATGAATTGCTCATATGAAATACAAAACCACGATGAAGTAAAAACATGCAAAGGTTTTTCTCAATGTTTAAAAACCAAATCAGTCAACTTTTTAACATATTTATAAGCAAGTTTTAAAATTATTATTAGTATGAAGTATAGTAATTGATAGTAACCCTTAACCTGAAACAGATTTAATAACTCAAAAATTATTGTCGCTTATTTAACGATTAGTAACTTGCTGAATATATTAGCAAGTTTTTAGCAACACCAAACATCGTTAAAACTATTACTGAATAGCAAAATCGAAATTTTTTTTGTTACTTCAATTTTACCAACCGATAATCGTATATTGACGTCGAAATTTTGAGCAATCAATTTTAAGCCCACTTTCCATATATTTAGTATTTGAGGCATTACATGTTGACTTAAGTTGGCCGTGACACTTTGTTCTAATTTTCCTATTTCTTCTAGCCGCATGCGGATTTTTCTATGCACATAAATAATTAAAAAAAAAGCACTACAAAATCCAGGTATAACTATGTACATTCAACATCAAAAATCATGAGCTTTTAACTACATATTTCTTATATTGCAAGTACATATATTCAAAGAAAACTTTTAAATAATTCAAAAGTTTATTAGTATTTTGTGTTCTTTAACTATTCTTAAAAAAACGTATAGTTCAAATAAAAATAAATAAATAAGTTTTTTTGCTTAGCTTTTGCTCCTTGTAATGAAAGAATTTTTAGTTTTTATTTTCAAAAAAATTCTTTTCACACTCAACAACGTTTTGGTATGCAGCAGAAAATTTTTCAAACAAATCAAAAATGTGTAAAATAATTTTTTTTTGCAGCCGTGACCTTTTTGCATCAATAAACTTTAAAAGAAACCGTAATAAAATGTTTAAATTATACGACGTGCATTTAATATATGGATATATTTTTTTTCGATTATTTTCAATGTTGATTAAAGGTCGTTTTATACATGGGCATTTCCATACAATTGTCAACCGCAGCCAAAATATGCAAAGTCCATAAAAGTATGTTGTTTAAACATATTTTTATGAGGAATCTCTCAGATTTACATAATGTTCATATTATATGTATTTTGAAATATACAAATTCAAAGTCGAACATGCGTAAAAAATCCCGTGTAATAAGTTTTAAGTGAATTCGATAAATTTTTTAAAAATTCTCCGCCATTTTGGAATGGACATTTTAAATTTTTAAAAGCTTCACTAGTAACTATTAGTAAAAAAAACCGGGACACATATTGAATATGTATATTAAAAATCATTTATATTCATCTTATGCATGTGCAATTATTAAAAAAGTAAAAACAAAATAGTAAATAAAATTATATAAAAAAATAAACTAGTTTATATTTTTTAATTAGATAAAAACCATTATTTAGGTACATCAATGATTCATAACTTAAAATTAGTCGCATTAAAATATTTCATCAGGTTTCGCTGAAATCAGTGTTTGAACTGTTCGCGTTTAAAACGACTGCCTTGGTTTCTTGAATTTGATATGTAAAGGTTTTCATACAATTTCTAAACAAATATAAGAAAAAAGTACTCTTGTTTTTATTTTCTTCACTTTGATATAAAAATCAAATAGTATGGTATTCTTAAACCAGAGACATAAACAGAGGTAATGACGTGTCAATAAAAGACAAAAAAAAGTCATGAAAAGCAATACAGGAAGGTATGATCGCAATGGGTGCGTAAGAAAATTTTTCGAAGTTAAGTCTTCGGCAATGGAACAGAAAAGATATAACCGACCATATTGTTCACCGTCTTTGTGCCTGCCCCTGAACTGATTTAGAAAATGTTTTCTTTATTTGCAGGGTGCTTACAGATTGGTCGCGACAACACACATATCGTAGAAAGATAGTTGAATTTTACAGATAAACTGTATCACTAAGTCCGCTATAGCTGGAATTATAAAATTTGGATTTAAAAATTAATTAATTAATGTGTTGTGTGTGGCCATATTTTTAAGCCGTTATAGACATACATATAGATCAAATATGTTTTGAAGTCGGATTTTATTTTTGCAAGAATTATTATGAATTTCATACTTATGTGGACATGTTAGTACTGGAATCGATAAGGCTGTAGATCTTCTTACAATAAAAAGATTTGTAACAAGATTTTGCCATAAAATAACGATCTTATTAAAACTTTATTTATTTAAATCGAACACACAGCAAACTAACAAACGCGTATTACATAAAAAATAGACGAATATAGAATTCATTATGTTGTAAAAAAAACTTAGTTCCAAAAATCAGCATGTTATCTCAATACGCTTTTACGATAATGACTTTAGTCAGTTTTTATTATGCAAAACTGACACTGTTTACTCTCGTAGAATGAATATAACTGTATGTGTTTTTGCATTTGTGAACTTTTATGCGTGAAAACATTTTATTAACAACGTGTCATCAAAAATATCATGAAAAAACTTTAAATTTATTGACAATGACGTTAGTCAAACAGATAATTTGTATATGGCATCGCAACAAAAACTACATGTATGTGTTTTATAACTTTAATGTTATGACATTTTCCTTATAGCTTTTTGATTACTATACTATTCAATCCATGATTAACCTTTAAGAGTTAATGACAACTATTAATTAGCAGTTAAATGATGTGGGAAATCTTTTAATAAATATTAGTCTTGAAAATATCAAAATGCTTACTAAAAGTCAGGCTTTTAAGCAAAAGAAAACCTTTTTTGGTAAACATAAACATAAAATCTTTTTTGTACGCAGGAGTTATTTTAATTTCATTTACTAGTAAATTTTTAATTGCTCTTCTGCCTCTGCTTATTTTATACTCCATTTAAAAATTGTTTTTATTTTCCCGCTCAAGATCCCAGAAGTCTTAAATTGTTGTTTCTACAGACAGCTCAGTCGCTGCGACTACCCAACAATGATTATCTTGTTTTATACTGTAGTATCTTTTTTGAGATTTGAGCACATACTAATAACCTTCTGTTTAATAAACATGTGGACCCATCTTCCAAATCAACCAACGCGTCTGCACAACACTTTAGCTAAATTTTCTCTTTACTTTTGTTAGAGAACATAAACATATTTTTTTTAATAAGACTCTTTATAAAATTTGCTTACCATTTGAAACAAAAACTGTGGTGAAAAAAAGCAACATATATGGTTTAGTTTAACTGACGTTATAATGAAGCCAATGATATTGAATATATATTTGTGGACTTGAACTATAACGGAAACACAATGTTACTTGGATTTGTATATAGACCGCATAGAACTGTAAAATTCGATAAACTGATAGCTCAATTAGTGCTTTTATCTGGCTAAAAAATCGTATCTGATATATAAATATTCCTTGGAGGTACTAAAATGGATAAAGTAAGCTCTGTCAGAAACCTTGGTGTTATTTTTAATAGTACTTTAACTTGGTCTGATCATATTTATTAGCCATGTGGCAGAGTATATAGTAGGCTAAGAAGCTACTCAGTATTTTACATCGTTAAAAATAAGACTTCTAATTAAAAAAACCTATATTCTACAAACTCTTTTATATTCATCAGAGGTTTTTTATGGCTGCAAGTCGAAAGACACCTTAAAACTCAAAACAACATTTAATAACATTCACGTTACGTTTATGGTTTACAAAAATTAGATCACATATTATAAATTAATTGAAATTATTTTGGTTTAAGTTCATTTTATTTTTAATTTCTAAAAATCTTTTTGAGAAAGAAAATTTATTTTACAAATTCATGCGGACGTTTTCCAAAGAAAACAAGAAAAATTAGACGCTAGCAGAATGAAATGTTGCACTTCCTGGACCGCTACGACCTTCATCAGCATTATTCTCATCTATCTACGTTAGTTGTGTATTTTATAAACATCATCTATTTAACCAACTAACTTTGTAAATAAGAACACGAGAATATTCATATTAATTTGCTAGCGTCTAATTTTTCTTGTTCTTTGGAAAACGTCCGCATACATTTTTAAAATAAATTTTCTTTCTAAAAAAGATTTTTAGAAATCAAAAATAAAATGAACAATTAATTTATAATATTCACAGTTTAAATACTAATTTAATAAAAATTAAGCTATAAGCACGCTCAGCACAGCGCACATTCATACTTACCTTCTAACAATCAAAATAATACTGACACAGCATCCATAATGTTGTGAGTAAACAAGTAACTGCCATCCCTAAATTAACGCGTAAGATGCAAAGCAATGTGATTCATAGCTTTTGCGCTGGAATGACATACCTAAATAAGAGCGTCAACTTTGTGTCTTTAACAGTAATGTTAACGCATTTTATTTAAAAAAAAACCCCGCTGTATTAATAAAGAAGAGATAAAACCGCTAGATTGCCTTTAAAATAACTAAATTGGCATTATTTTTTAACAATAGCAAAACAAAACAAACCAACAAGCAGCCAACTTCACTTCCTAACGCATTGTCAAAATTGGATTTTCCAATTGCTAAGCGTTGACGCCGTGCTATTTAGGGATGCTTCATATATTTTGTATGTATATGAGAAATTTTGACAGATATCTTGCGCCTTACACGCTAATTTAGGGATGGCAGTAAGAATGACTTAAAAACAAAATTTGCATTCGTGTTCAATCGATGATTGAAACAAAAGCAAACACAAACGTACAAGACGAAATACAAAGAGAACAGTAAATAAATACGTTGGTTTGTGTGTAAATTTCGTCTAACCAAATTAATGTTGATATGAATATTCTCGTATTCTTATTTACAAAGTTAGTTAGTTAAATAGATGGTGTTTATAAAATACACAACTAAGGTAGATAGATGCGAAGAATGCTGATGAAGGTCGTAGCGGTCCAGAAAGTGCAGCATTTCATTCTACTAGCGTCTAATTTTTCTTGTTTTCTTTGGAAAACGTCCACATACATTTGTAAAATAAAGTTTCTTTCCAAAAAATATCGTCGAGAGGGAAAGGCACACTCAGAAAAGAAACACTTTAAACTCACTTTAAATCCAGTACAAGAGACTTTAAAATTAAAAATTTTTATGTATGAAAACCAGCCCTATTGGAAAATATTTAATTTTAAAGTTTACGCTTTAACATGTAAATTATTAATCTTACCACTTTCAATATTAAAGTGAAAATCTTACATTTTAAAATGCGCATTTTCGAATACAATATAAACACTTTTGATTCTAAAGTTCACACTTTTAACCAAATTAAAATAGTTTGTATTTAAATTAAAAGTTAACACATTCAATCCCAAATTAAAAGCGTTAGCTTTAATTTTAAGAGTGAACACTTTCAAATGCAATTTAAAAGTGTTCACTATAAACTTTAAAGAAAACAGATTATTTTAATTGTTTTTCATTCACATTTTATTTACAAATATTTAATTTGTTTATATTTATGAAATAACTTATTTATACATAACTCATTAATATTTCATTAAAAAAATAATTAAATTTAAATTTATAAAGTCTATAAAGTTTAAAAAAAGTTGGTTACATTTATTTTGTTCTTATTGAAGTATATCTCTATTTGACAATAAATGTCTTATCAACATTATTAAATAACTGAAAACATCTACATTATGACAAGCGAATAATTTACAAAATTTAATTTTTTTCATTCATGTGTTAACATTGAGTAAGATTTGAAGTTTTTAAACCAATTTTTTAATGTAATTCATGAAAATATTTTTGATAAACATCCATTTGCTTTTCACAGATCTTAGATATTTAAGATTAAACATGTGAAAGACCTCAAAGCATATGTTCAAAGTTTCACTAAAAGAATTTAGTTTGTACAAAGTTTCGTTAAAGTAATGTAAAAGGTTTTAAGATCGTTCACAGAGTCTCCTACCACAATTATAAACGGCTGTACTGTTTATTACAATAGTATTTACCGACAAGTTGTTTTATTCGTCTTGAGTAATCGCTAATTGTTGTTATCTGCAATACGAAGTTTTCATTATCATCTTTAAGGGTTCTTCCCTTTTTGTATTTCCACCTGCACTAAATCTTGCTGAAGGCAGCAGAACTGCATTGAGAAGAGTTGTAAAATGTGGTCTTGACAATCTAAAAATAAAATTATTAAGTGTTATTGTATTAATTTAAAAAAAATCCATAATTGTTACCAATTTTTTTCGTCGTTTTTGCTTGGTTCAGAAGATCTATTGATTGCTGATTCCGTATGCTGACATCGTAGTAGTTCACAATCTTGGTTTTAAAATTATCCCACTTTGTTTTAAAAAATTATATTTTTGTTGACAAATTAAATTGATATCTAGATTAATCTAAAAAATTTAAAAATTTGTATATTCATAAATTTTGTGTTAAAGTTCTTTTTAAATACCAAAAGTGGTGTTCTGGAGTCGTTTAAAATTGGCCACTCCTGCAAAAAATCAGAATTCGAGCGCTTTGTCAAATCTTCTTCCGAAATGTAAAAGTTTTTGACAATTGTCGATAAGCTCAGCCTAATTACTGGCATCTTTTAAAAGCGAAGTTTTGAAACATAATGACAGCGTCACGTCAACTTAAAATTTTTTTTTAATAATGGGTCACGTACTTCACTCGAAAGAGATATTTTCGCAGATAGACTAGAGTAGTCTAATCTTTGTCTTTAAGATAAAATATCTGGAATAGAGCTTGCCTGATGTGTTTTTTTTTTTTCTTTGACGAGGAATGTATTCATAATCCTGAAAGAAATTAGTTTATAATATGTTATATCTAATATATCATTTTTAACAATACCAGGGAAATAAATCAATTATTTCTTCCACAATACTAACAAAGAGTTCCGGTCGAAGCTTTATCTTTGTTAACATGACATCTTCAAAAATTATTTTAATGAGGTCATCGCGTTGCTTATTTGTAAAACATGCCCTTTCCCCATTACATTGAATAAGTTGTTTTCCGACTGATTTATTCTTAAAAAATCTTGAAAGGGGCTGCAATGCAGTGTATCATTAAATTTAATACAAAACGTTTTTACTGTATATTCTTACCTGTGATCCAAATGCGTTTCTTATTGAATTATTTGTTTCTAGCCATCCAACAATCTCGAAGTCTGGCTGAACATTTCGTCATCTATTCCAAACTAAAAAGAAACAAGCTTGCTAAATTATAAACTTACTACGTTATGGAAATGGGAATGGAAAACTCCGCTCGAAGTCCAATATTTCTTACTGCTTCCGTAATGTCTTCTTTTGACAAAAATTTTAAGCTTCAGAAAATTACTTTATTACATTACATTAATAATATTGCATTAGTGTTAATATTGCATAAGAATTTTTACTTGCTTTTCAGGTCAAGAAAAAGTGTTTCCAGATCAAAATCCTTTAGCAGATTAAGGATATCCGTATCTTACATAACACACGTGTTCATTAAATTAATTGGGATATCGTTGCCAAGAATTCGCAGCAAGTCACTTTCTTGCATAATTTTACTCTGACTGGTCTTTCTTGTATCTTGTTCACACTTCTAAATTCACTTTACTATAACAAAATCACAAAAATGCCGTTAACGGTACAATTTAAAGTCGATGTTTTAAAATAAACTTCAACACTTTGAAAATAAAAATGTTTACGTTGCGTTTTAAAGTGTTCACGTTTAGTTCCAACAAGGACACTTTGAGTTTTAAAGTTAACATTTTTAATACAAAATATACACTTTAAATGTCAAAGTGAACACCTTTAATAATAAACTGACGCTTTGTATATTAAAACGAAAACTTTAAAATTAAAGTTAACACTGTTAACTCAAAACTAAAACTTTCAATATTAAAGTGAACGCTTTAAATTAGAAAGTAACACTTTGATTTATAAAGTGAACACTTTTAACGTAAACATTGGGGCAGATATCACAACTCAATTGCCCTCCCAACTGTGTACTATCCTTTTGGGATCGCATATCCTCGCTCTTCCTTACCTTTTCTTCATACCATTTTCTTCTTTAATTTAATCAGAAAATATAATTATTTCAATTTATATATTTGCATAAATAGTTTTTTTTTTAAACAGAAGAACGTAAACCTATACAAATATTGATATTTACTTTTACTAATATTATACAAATTATTTTATACCTCACAAACATTCATAAAACAACGAAATTTTTAATTAAATAATTTTTAAAGTAAAATAATATTAAATAAAAACGAATTTCAAAACTTTATTTGATTTATTTATTTCTTTCCAGAGCTTTCCTGGGTTTTTCGGAAATTTTCTCAGGAATTGTAAATAAAAGAAACTGGTTGATATGACGTACTTTTGTATTCATTAATAAAACATTAATAAAACAAACTAAACACAAAAATATTTGTTTCCTGTAACTACAATCAAAAACGCAAATATTGGGGTGACAAAGAATTAAAAAATAAAAAAAGTTGGTACTCCATATGTTTTAAATGAAAATGTCGTCGGCTCCTAATGGGTTACGCAATTTTAAAACTTTTAACATTTCCTTAAAGATCTCTTAAAAAGCTTTTAATTAATTCCCACATCGATATTTTATAAAATTTGAAAATTTCAGAACCCCGTAACTAAGGAAACATGGGCGAGCGCCAATTTTTTCACTTGATTTTTTTTCTTTTTTTTATTGTCTGTCACCCCATTTATTTATTTTTTTTTTTTTTTTATTAGAGTTACTATATTTTTCCAAATGACATGATAAAATTATGGCTAGGCGTGGTGTTTTGCCTGCTGCCTCGAAGGACATGGACTAATCATGCTGATTTCCAATAGCATCTCTTTCGACACTTAATCTGATCGATTGACTAACACGGACAGACAGACGCTAAATCGGAATTTAAATACTTTATGGGGAAATGGATGTTGTAGAAATTACACACGGAATGACAAACTATATACCCTTTTCCACTTTTTGTGGTGAAGTGTATAAAATAGTATTAGTTATTTTAAACAAATAATATATTTCGCTTTAAACTCAGCAAAAAATATCTTTTCTATGTATAAATTATGAATCTAAGATAAAAAAATGTTTTTTGTTCTATATTTTAACAAAGTTTTTAAAACAGCAGATTCCCTTGAGCCAAATATTTTTTGAATGTAGACATAAGATGGAAGATTTTGCTTAACTATCAAACAAAAATCGAATTAAAATCAGAAAGTCTAACCTTTTTTACCTGCCAAAATAAATTTATTCTTCTTTCCATAGGGGTTTGAATGAAATCTTGCGACTAAGGGAAAAGGAAACATCTATTAGTCTTTATTTTTAAAGTTCTTACTTAAGTGCAGAAACTAATTTTTACTCTTAACAATCTTTACGTTTCTAGTGAAAAAACGACACAGATGACTGTTATAATGAAAAAGTTTTAAGTGATATCAATGTGATATGATTTGTTGAATAGGTATCTTCAAAAATCTTTTTAAAGTTTAATTCTAACCGTCAAAATTCCATGTTTTTGTAACCACAAAAGCTTTAAAGAAATATGTCTAATAGTTGTGACGAAAATGTGTATTTATCCGAAATCTTGTTGAGCGGTCTTAAGTTTACTATTGCAGATCGAAGATATGTTTTAGTGAATTATAATGGCTAATACTAATTGTATCTGCTCCCATGTGGTGACATATAAGAAAATAAAATCTGAAGGAAAGATTTGTATGAAATTCCGTTGTCGTAACGAACTTGCGTGGGTTATGTAAAAATATCTTCTCATTTTTGCATTATTCTTGTCTTTGTTTTGAAAATGTATGTCTTTTTTTTGACAACCACATTATCCACTCCTAATGTTTACACAAAAAAACGAGAGCGAATGCCTAATGTTTATACTTAAACTGTAATAATAACTGAAGCAAATAAAACAAGTGTCACCTAATTTGTTGTAAGGTGTTACATACCAAAAATAACAAGGTTATTTACAAATGATTTAAACACATCAATAAAAAGTACTTGCAGCTAAAATATTTTATATTTTCGTACAAAAATATTTACAATAGATTAATTGTAACAATTAAATAAAATAATAAATTACCGACTAGCAATTTTTATTGTTTAGCTGTACTGTATGAGCTTTTATCGAATCCATATAGATTTGTAAATTGAAGAAATTTTTATCGCACAACTTTTTGCAATTCTTTGTCCTTCTTTTGTTTCTTTTTGTATTGCGTTGCAAAATACAAGTTAAGATGAATTTAAATTTACACAGAGTTAAGTGTAAAACGAGAGAGAAAATTATTGTGTAATTATTCACTTTCACTGAGAAAGTACTTTAGATAATTGTAAATAAATTATAATTTCTTTGATATTAGGGCGTGTGTGAAACACTAGCAAATTTCTCTTACAAGTGAAATTTTGACAGTTCTGAGGTAAATAAAATTTCAACAGCCCTGAGGCTACTAGAATTTATAACAAATTCTACTAGGCCTTTTTGCTACAAAAATTTTAATATTTTTGTCAAAATGTTAAAAAAAAAAATGTTTTTTTCTTTCTTAATAATAACGATTTGATGAGAATATTATGAAATATTTATGTAATGTATAATTAAACATAGCTGAACACACATACATACATATACATCCCTATAAACGTTTTGTATAAAAATTAATATATCAATTAATTGCGACGATGTCAGTCCCAAAAGAATTGAAATAAGCAATGGAAAATATTTTTTAATTTTTTCTGTTTTAAAAATATAAGCTTTTTCTTTTTTATAGAAACGTCTAAATTTTATGTTGTGAACAAAATATCATTACACACAGCAGTAATACAAAAACTTAGCCCCATAGAAAAAAATACTTTTCTACCGTTTCACTCACACGCTTATAACAAATGAATTAATTATTCGCCTTAAATTCGTTTTTGAGTTTTGAGACTTCGTCGAATCACATTATTATTTAAGTATTATAAATATTCCTTGTATTCTAAATTACAAAAATTATTGCTTAAATATAAAAAAACCGTGAAGGTCAAACATAAAGTGTGCTTTAAAAGAACTAAGGTCGGTTTTACTTTAGAGTCCACTTTATCTCATTCATAAACATTTTAAAATATACTTTTGGAGTTCAAGTCGACTCTAAATTTAAAACTATCTTAGCTATTTTTAACTCATTTAACAACATTTCGGTTTTATGTCAAGTCAAAAGTTTTGTAAAAGTTTGTCTTTTAAGAGCGGGGGTAGTCTATTTTTTTTTACTAACGCTGTCGATTGAAATTTCGCAATCCTCTTACTGTGTGTAGTTTAGGAATTGAAATTGAATTGTGACAGCTTTAACTCTCATATGCACCTATTGCTTAGAAATATCCCGCTGTTAGCCTGAAATAAGCATATCTTTCTGTATTGCTTTCCATGAGCTTTCCTTTTTATCACGTCATTGATTCTGTTTTCCTCCGTATCCAAATGAAGGCTTGCGTATCCACGGAGGCATTCCTTTTCAGCTGCATTCCAGTTGGCATCTCTGTTTTCAACATTATCTGTAAACAAAATGTTTAAAAAATTTATACCAAAATAATATCTACATGAACATAGAACAAACATTTTCATGAGGCGATCCAGAAAATGCTGCATCACATTCTTCCGGTATCTAGTATTTAAGTAATAGAAGGTTGTTTATTTCTACTATGCATTGATACCCATTTCGTTTTCGTTTTTTTACCCAAAAATTTTAACAAACAACTAAATTCTCGTCCTATATAAGGCATAAGCCCCATATAAGCAAATCCCGAACCACTAGAAGATGCACTTTCTTTTCAAGACCCGTCCCTTTGAAAGCTCCCTGATATGTGGAGTTAATCCTCTTGCTTCTCTGAAAAATATCGTAATGTGGCGATAGCTCACAAAATCTTCATGGAAGGTGACACCCAGATACCTTAGCCAATTACTTCTTGTACAATTTGGGTAAATATATTTGCGTCTACCCTTGAACAGCGTTGTGACCCAATCTTTTATCTTTATTGCTCTTAGCTTTTACATCACTAGCCTATGTCCCCTTCATAAAATTTAAATTTGAAATAAATTCTTTACATTTTAATTTTTATTAAATTATTATTTGAACTGTATATCCCAGTAAAAAATAATGTATGTCATTCTTAGCGAACGGCATCTTATTTACATCCAAAAATGCTAATACACCTTTCCTAGATTTTGTAAGTTATTTTTAAAATAGTTTTTCAAATAACATGTTGAACTACTTCCTAGATTTACATTTTTCCGTGCATGACTACAAGAATTTTAAATAAAACTAAAGTTGAGATCTTTCATAGCAACCCAAAATGAACAAAAGTTCAACATGAAGTTGGCGATCTCGTTTTAAAGTGACAAAACATTATTATTATTAATGAATCGAAATTGATGTTGGCTTAAATTCATATGTTTTAACGTCTAAAATGCTTTTTTTAAAAAGAAAAATTATTTTACAAATCTATGCGGACGTTTTCCAAAGAAAAGAAGAAAAATTAGACGCCACCATAATGCAATGCTGCATTTTCTGGATCGCTACATTCTTCATCGAAATTGGTGCTAGAACTTCCAAGTGAAAATAGTGACACAATCAATAAAATTTTTTGAAAGGCAAAAATCCGAAACACATAAAAGCGTTTCCTATTAAATCTATAAACGAATTAAAAGACGCATTTAAGAATTTGTTTTGTTTTACAATTTTATTTTAGAGTTCTTCTATAAGAACTATTGTAGAAAGTCGAGGATAAAAATAAGGCCTTTGTGACTGTATGACCAAGTAGACTATAATACAATTTTAATGGCAGTCATAAGAAACAGGTTGTCGTAAACTACCCCAAGTTTCGTATATATTATTTCGGGTGTATTACAAAAAGTACCAATTTATTTAATTAATTTAGTAATGTGCTTATCGAAAAAATGAAATTTTTAATACGAATGTAGGTTTCTAAAGAACTTTTTTCTTATTTTGTTCTTAATGGTAACATTTTAATTCATTTGTTAATGATAAGAACTCGAATTAAAAATCGTTAACCTCTAAATTAAGAGATGCTCTAAAGTTAGCAATAAATATATATTCTAAAAACTACATAAAATGTAACGCAATTTAATTACTTAAAAATAAATTCTCGTCATAGAAAGTTTTTAGCATTTAGAAATCCATTTAAAAGTAGTACAATTTTGTTAAAAACGAACAACATGCCTTCAATGACAGGCCAATGTAAAATTCATAGGTTTTTCACCCGAATTTGCACCACTTCGTTAGTATAGATGTGGCGTTTTCATTACATTTTTTTCCTCACTTTTTTTACTGAGATATTATAAAGAAATAGAATTTAGAAATTACAAATTTTTATAAATTAAAAATAAATGAACTTAAGCCAAAATAAATTCTATTCCTTTACAAATTCTTTACGTTTAAAGAATGATATTAATAACAAAATTTTGATTTGGTATAAAAAGTAAAAGCTGTTTGTCGGGGCCAGATCTTAGCCATAAATGTATTTAATATTATAAAATTGCAAAAAAAAATTGTTTTGACATTATTCCCTGGTACTTCAAAGAATTCACTCCCATTTATTTAAAGGCTAAGCCCCTAGGCAACAGAAAACGCACCTTAACCACTATAAAAATAAAAAATCAAAAAAAAAAAAATTAAAATATTAATGAGCTTTCTTCCTTCTCAACAGTCCCCTAATAATCTAAAAATTAATTTTTTAGATTTAGATTCTATCAAATTATCAAAAAATTTATGTAAAAATATAAATATTTTTTTTAGTTCGCCTATCTTATTAGACCCTTTAGCACAAAAAGCAGAAAAAGGTTATATATAAGTTTGTCGTTCCGTGTATAGTTTTTATAATATCCATTTCCGACCCCATAAAATATATATAATTTGACTTCGATGTCCGTCTGCCCGTCCGTGTTAGCGTTGAAATCAAGTTTGCCAATTTCGCAAAAATAAAATAAATTTGTCAATCGATCAGACATAGCATCGAAAGAGGTGCTATTGAAAATTAGCACAATCGGACCATGTCCATCGAGGCAGCAGTAAAAACACCACGCCCACCTCTAATTTTTTCATGTCAATTGAAACAACAAAGTAACTCCGATCAAAAAAGTAAATATATAGAGAGAGAATAAAAATAAGAGAATGTAAAATAAGAAAAAACATCCAGTGAAAAAATTGGAGCATGCCCATATTTAATGTGTTACGGGACTCTGAAATTGTTCATTTTTTTAAAATATCGATATGAAAATCGTTTTAAAGCTTTTGAAGAGATCTTTAAGGAATTACAAAAATTTTTTAAAAATGCTTTACCCATTAAGATCCGGTGGCATTTTTATGTAAATATATATATATATATATATATATATATATATATATATATATATATATATGCAGTGCCAATTTTTATTTTTTTATTTAAGTCTCTGCCACCAAACTAAATTTACATAGATGGTGAAGGATATATAAGATTTAGCATAGCCGAATATAGCACTCTTACTTATTTTTATAAGCAAAACTAACAGTTAGCAAATGTAAGTAAATAATTCGTACACGAATTATATTAAAAGAAGTAAACGAAAAAAAAAAAAATTAAATGCCACTGTCGAACTTCGGCAAAACTAAAATGGGCATAAAAAGGAATGGGTTTCGTTCCTATTAAGTTTAAAAGGCTTTCAAGTCATCATTAAAAAAATTTTAGTTTGTGTTCGTAAAACAGTTTCAGTATGATATTGGAACATCGTCGAACTAAAATAAAAAATTTTTTCGTGGCTTTACCGACTATTGACAGAAAGCAAGAAATAAATATAAGTGGACTTCATCTAACCATTCTTTTAAAAGAAAAGTAACACTTCAGGCAACAATAGTTATTTTTGTAACAGTGGTACATTCTTTTAAAAAGGAAGAGATGAGATATAAGACTTATGGTGATAGTAAAAATATATAACTATTTTATTAGTTAAGTTAACATACTTCGAATATGCTATACCGAAGTACCGTCGAAGGAGGCTGCATATTGTAATGTAAATTCTGAATATGTATTCTTTGCTGAAGGGGTTGAACCCTGGCCAACCAGATTTTTAGTCAATTGCCATAACTACAGCAGCCTTAAATTATAATTGATTGATTAAAAACCTTTCTAGTATTCTTAGTTACAAAATGTTAATGTACACAATGCTACACTATATACAGCAGACAGCTGCGAACATTTTTACATAATTTTTCTTTCTTGACGTTAAATTTTATATCTTAGTTTTTCTTAAAATCTTTCCTTTAAAACATAAAAATAAAAACCGCACTTTTAAGACTTTAATTTCTTAAAAAAGAAAAAAATAAGAAAACAAAGATACAACCAAACATTCACGGACACCTAGAAAATATTTATCAAATGCAAATTAAAGAAAAACTTGTAACGAACTTTATTAATTAGCTAAAATAATATCTTAAATACTTTAACTAACTTTATTTGCAAATGTTATTTTTCACCTCATTTGCATAATAAAATGAATTTTAATTATAATAAAATTCCTTATTGTCACTGCTAAGTTAATTCAGAATTTGTTTAACTTGTGAAGCCGTTAGTTGCGCAAATTTGTACAAGAAGTGGAATAAAGTGAAAATACATAAAATATACAAGACTATGGTAGACATAGGAAAAAGCAAATGGAAATAAATGTATTCTCTTTTGGTGGCTTTACTGGGTTTTAAAAATCACACATGACAGCTTAGCTGATTTCGTCTAATGGAATCATCTAATGCATTGATGTCCATTCATTGCACAACTGTGCTAGCTAAACTTATACACATTTTTCGCTCTTTTGTTAAGTTGGGGAAATAAACATATTTTTCAAAATTTGTTGAAAAAAAAAAATCCAGATGCTATATGAGAAGCTTTTCTTTTATTAATATCTTTCTGTGGATGAACTAATTATTAAAGTTGATAATAAGAAATTTCGTGAACTTGTTCCCATTATTTATAAATACGAGGTGTCCTGAAAAAGCTTTGATCACCATTTTCTGTTGTCTTTATAATTATAAATCCTACTAAAAATTAACAATATCCTTGTATATATATATATCTTTGTATATATATATATATATAATTGTATATATATATATATATATATATATATATATATATATATATATATATATATATATATATATATATATATATATATATATATATATATATATATATATAAATTGTTGCAAGTGCGTTGTGATTTTATAGCTCCTGAGCGATCAAGCCACACATGCAATTTAATTATATTAAACAACGGGAATTTAAAAAATTAATCGGGAAAATAGCACGAAAAAAATTTTTTTTTAAAATTAATTTATATAATGAAAAAATTCCCGTTGTTAAATATATTTTAATACTAAGAAAGTGCCCGTGCATATAAATAAATTATCGTAGTGTTTTGCGATGATTTATTTTTCATCCTCTTTCAAAAAATCCTTTTTAGAAAGAAAAGTTATTTTTACAAATGTATGCGGACGTTTTCCAAAGAAAACAAGAAAAATTAGACGCTAGCATAATGAAATGCTGCACTTTCTGGACCGCTACGACCTTCATTACCATTCTTCGCATCTATCTACCTTAGTTGTCATCTATTTAACCAACTAACTTTGTAAATAAGAATACAAGAATATTCATATCAACATTAACTTAGTTAGACAAAATTTACACACAAACTAACGTATTTCTTTACTGTTCTCTGTGTATTTCGTTTTGTACATTTGTTTTTCCTTTTGTTTCAATCATCGATTGAACACGAATGCAAATTTAGTTTTTTAAGTCATTCTTACTTGTTTACTCACAACATTACAGATGCTGTTTCAGTATGATTTTGATTGTTATGAGGTAAGTATGAATGCGCGCTGTCTAACCACCTTTTGTTGACTGTAGGCTACAGTGCAGCCTTCCACGCTACAACACTTTGTGACTACAGCCGTACTTATACTATTCGATGTCTTGTTCAGTTAACCTGTGCCCTTAACTAAAACAGCAATCGAGCTTACACTTAGTTGTTATACCGTTACTTTCTTTTCTAAGGCAACGTTAATTTTGAGATCATCTTTCAGCATTTTATCGGCTGGACTGTGTATGGCGTCATACCAAGGTCTTTATGCAAAATTCGTCTCAACGATGTCTAAGAAATGTTCAGTTGTTTTTGGCTTTTCACGCTTTGATTTATCGATGAGATTGCCAGTTTCTTTCAATTTTTCCACAAGATAACGAACATACGGAACTGAAGATGCTTCTCTTCTTCCAAAATCCACACATTTTCAAGGTAATGTCGCAATATTGACCAGCGTTGTTCAAGCCCATACACAACCATATTCGTTCAGCGAAAGGGTAAGACTAATTACATTGTTCTGCGAAAAAAAAAACTTTTCTCCCCTCCCTTGAACAATTTTGCCTTATTCGCATGTTTTAAGGTGTTCTGAGTCCGAATCTGAGCTCAGAAAAATTCTATCACCCTCTGATTTGGAGAGAAAAGAGGAGAAACTTGGAGCGAAAGCCTCGTCAGTACTGATAAAATTCTAGAAGAAAATAGTGACTGGAGAGTAGCTGTGTGGGACGGGGGGGAGTTGGGGTCTTTAGGATGAAAGGGTGGCAGTTAGGGACTTGAATGAAAAGGATACCACCATAAAAAAACTTTTAGCCATATTTCTTCAACCACTTGTAACATTCCCATCAAATTTTTTTGACAAATATACTTCATTGCGCTCAAAATCATCGGGCCTTTAAATTTTTTTCACTATGTTTTGATGCCAAAAAAAAATTCGTGAAATTTACAAAAAACTCACATTTTTTGATAAAAAAAAAACTAGAATTTCTCAAAAAACTGTGCGTCATAGACAGAATCTGACTTCAAGTTCGTGTTATTTTTTTTTAAACTCGCAAAATAAATATACCCATTACAAATAAAATTTGTGAGTGTGTGAATTTTAATAAACAAACGACAAAAACAATAAAACCTGATTGCACAAAACAACAAAGTTGTTGTATTTTTTTTTTCTTTTCAATTTTTTTATTTTTTTTGCAACGGAAGTATCAAGTGTATAATAAGACAAAACAAAAAAAACAGTACGAGGGCTCTCTAATGAGTCACTCAAATTTTAAGTTAAATCCTTCTGAGAAAAGTGCGAAAATAAGCAGTAGAAATGCATATTTTATACTAAATGCGGATACAAATAGTGAAAAAAACATTGAAACAAATGAAAACAAAAAAACTGATGCGTTCTTAAATGCTGAGCCAATTTATCAAACACGTTCTTGTTCACCGTTGTTGCTAAGTAGTGGCAATAAAAAAAATACAAATACATCCTCGTCACCTGAAATCAGTACGCCCAAACCAATAACGGTAAGTGCACAAAAACCCAAGAAGCAAGTGGGTATGGATCGATACGTGACGGTATTAAAAAGAGGACGAAGCCCTAAATCCTCGCAATTAGCACCAATTTCTAAGTTCCACAAGGAAAAGGATTCGAACGGTATAAATTCCCACAATCGTTTTGCTATTTTAGATAGTGAAACAACCGAATCGAAAACGACACCCAAATCGTCGAAACCTCCTCCAATTTTCTTAAGGGAGAAAAACTCGAACGAACTTATCAAGAAATTAATTTCAGTTATTGGGGAGAATTCATTCTATGTGGTTTCTGTCAAACGTGGTAACATCAACGAGACTAAAATTCAAGTAAATGACGAAACCAGCTACCGTAAAACAGTAGATGAATTTGAAAAATGCAAAAAAAATTTTTATACCTACCAACTCAAGAGCAGCAAAGGTCTACAGGTAGTCATTAAAGGGGTAGATTCATATGTGGATCCAAAGGAGATATTAGCTGGCCTCCAAAAAGCGGGATTTAAGGTTAAACATGTAGATAACCTTAGAAATAGAGAACGGGTGCCCCAACCTCTTTTCCGAGTTGAACTGGAACCAGGCGACATCAAATTAAAGAAAAATGAAACGCACCCCATATACAATTTGAAGTACCTATTACACCGCAAAATAACAGTGGAGGAACCACATAAACGCTCAGAACCCGTCCAGTGCTTAAATTGTCAAGAATATGGCCATACTAGGGCATATTGTAAGTTGTCACCAGTTTGCGTAGTGTGTGGCGAGTTACATTGTTCCGCCCAATGTGATAAACCTAGGAATGACACCACTGTTAAAAAATGTAGCAATTGCGGTGGAAACCACACTGCTAACTACAGAGGCTGTCCAGTTTTTTCCATAGTAAGGAAGTCATCTCAAAAATTAAATACTCCTGCTAAGCAACCACAATATCGAGCAAATGTGCATTTCCCTCAGTTGGCTCAACCAACAACCCAACATGTCTCATACGCGGATATGTTAAAATCCAATAATATTTCAGCGAACAAAGCGACACTGACAGCTAGTTCTATGCCAAATTTGCAACCAGAACCTAAACAACAAACACCATCAGGTAATTTTAATCGTCTCGAAGCAAGCATCGAGACATTAGTGCACTCGTTAAACAGTTTTATGAGCTCTATGAGCAGCATGATGCAAGAAATGGTACGCATGCAATCTACTATGTTGCAGGCGTTACTCAACAAAACATGAACTGTTTAAAAATATGTTTCTGGAACGCAAACGGCTTGCGCCAACACAAAAACGAACTCGAGTACTTCCTAAAGAAGGAACAAATTGATGTCATGCTGGTTGCAGAGACTCACTTAACAACAAATAGCTTTTTTAAAATAAATGGCTATATTTTATATGACACCAAAGACCCACGTGGCAGAGCATGTGGTGGTACAGCAATACTAATAAAGGCTCGAATCAAACATCATTTACTGTGTGACTTTTGTGAAGACTACCTTCTAGCAACAAACATCTGTATTGAAGAATTTCATCAAAACTTCGTTATTTCCTCGATATACTCACCTCCTAGATTTCGAATATCAGAAAGTCAATACAGCGATTTCTTCAAATCACTAGGCCCCTGTTTCATAGCATCAGGCGACTACAACGCTAAACATACGTTTTGGGGATCAAGACTAATTACTCCAAAAAGTCGAGTTTTGTTTGACACAATTTCAAAAATGAGTCTGAATGTGATATCGAGTGGACAACCCACCTATTGGCCTACTGATTATCAAAAAATACCAGATGTTATTGATTTTGGCGTAACTAAAGGTATTTCAAGAGAAATAATCGAAGTCGAAGCGTCACTTGAATTATCCTCTGATCATTCACCGACAATTGTCTATATACTCAACCAGCAAAATATCGTGTCACCAAGTACTAGTACAAGCATAAATTGGTTGAAATATAAAAAATATCTTAGTACTCATTGTTCAGAAAATATCCCGCTAAGAACTCCAGAAGACGTAGAGCAAAGTCTTATTAATTTAGATAAAAACCTTAAATTAGCTGCCCAACATGCAACAGTAACCCGGCAACTAATAAGACACAATCAAATTCATTCTGCTGACATCGAGAGGCTTTTGGCTGAGAGAAGAAAAATTCGCAGAGAGTGGCAATCGCACAGATCTCCTCAACTTAAAAGCAGACTTAAAGAATGCACGAAACGGCTAAGAGAGTTACTAGAATCTCGAAGAGTAGCATCCCTGAAAAACTATTTACAAAATCTTGACCAAACTTCTCAATCAGATTATTCATTATGGCGAGCGTGTAGAAACCTTAAAAGACCAGTTGTACAAAAGCCTCCCTTGCGAACTTTGTCTGGAGGCTGGGCAAGAAATGATACAGAAAAGGGCAAATTATTTGGTGAACATTTGAAAAAGGTATTTACTCCAAATGTATTGACTGATGCAGTTGAGCTGCCAACTGTCGAAGCTAGTGATGCAGTACATTTAAGATTTCATTTTAGCGATGTAGAAAGGGCAATAACTGATTTAAACACCAAGAAAGCCCCTGGCTTTGATAAAACCAGTAACAAGATGTTATTCGAGTTACCCCATATAGCTCGCAAGATTATTCTTTTTATTTTTAACGCCATTCTACGTCTTGAGTACTTTCCTCCAGACTGGAAGGTTTCCCTAATAACTATGATTCCTAAACCAGGAAAAGACCACACAAAAGTTGAATCATACAGGCCTATAAGTCTTTTATCAAATATGTCAAAGCTGTTTGAGAGGATGTTAATAAATAAGCTGAACCCCATTCTAAGCGACAAAGGATGTATTCCGAACCATCAATTTGGCTTCAGAAAAAAACATAGTACAATTGATTAAACTCACAGGTTAGTTAACGTAATTAAGAAGACCTTTGAAGAAAAAAAATACTGCTCTGCGCTTTTTATCGACGTTTCTCAAGCGTTAGATAAGGTATGGCACGATGGCCTAAAATATAAGTTAAAACTGAATTTGCCCGCAAACTTATATAAGCTGTTAGACAGTTATTTAACTGATCGGAAATTCATTGTTAAAGAAGGCAATTTTCTAAGCTCACCTGAGCCAATTGAAGCCGGAGTCCCCCAGGGTAGTATATTGGGGCCCATTTTATACTTGTTGTATACTTCAGATATGCCAACTAGTGTCCGAATCCACACATCGACATTTGCTGACGACACAGCTTTTTTAAGCATTCACGAAAGTCCCGAAGTAGCATCACGATATTTACAAGACCATATATTAATTCTAGAAAAGTGGTTAAAGAAATGGAGAATTAAGGTGAATGAACAAAAATGTAGTCACATAACTTTCACACTGCGTAGGGAATCGTGCCCCCCTATTCGCATAAATAACCAAACAATACCGCAGCTTTCAGACGTAAAATATCTCGGCATACATCTTGACCGGCGCCTTACTTGGAAACGCCACATAGAATCAAAGTTAACACAAATGAAGTTAAAAGCAGTCCAACTCAACTGGCTTATCGGCAGAAATTCCACTCTCGCTTTAGATTGCAAACTTTTATTGTACAAGACAATTTTAAAACCAATTTGGTGTTATGGCATTCAATTATGGGGGACTGCCTCTGCAAGCAATATAGAAAAAATCCAAAGGCGCCAAAATAAGATTCTACGGATGATTACAGTTGCTCCCTGGTACATAAGAAATTCGAACATCCACAAAGATCTAAACGTGCAATCAGTAAAAGCAGAAATAGCGAAATTTGCAGTAACGTATTTGCAGAAACTTGAAACACATCCAAATCCGCTAGCTCGCAACATGCTAAATGAACGTGGTTACAGTCGCTTAAGAAGGAGGGATATTTATTCTCTCACCCGAACATCAGAGGGATAACCCACAATGATAGAAGCAACCGTGAAACATACATCTTTTTTGTCTAGCATTGGCTGGACATAATAAGTATATTTATTTTTTTATTTTAGGCTTAAGATATGAGTAATTATTGTTAGTTCAAAAATATATTTGAAGATTCAATAAATAATTAATTAATGAAAAAAAAAAAAAAAGTTCGTGTTCAGCACATTTCAAAACAGTAAGAAAGCATGTTTTAGTTTAAAGGAGGATTTTCGTGCAGAACAGTGTTATCTGTCAAATCAAACATGAGCTAGGTGTTACCAGGCACTAGTTGAAAAAAAAAACGTTAGTTGGCGGACCCTATATACAGGCGTTTTCTGAAACTAAGTGACGTTTAAGCAGCAGCTTTTCATTTAGTCACCTTTTAAATATCTAAATCGTGCACAGATAATCAACTACTACTTACTGGCAGGAACTTATTAAGTGCTGTATAGCACATAAACACACACGCAGATAACAACAATAAGAATTTTAAAAGGTGCTCCGAATTTTGCAGTAAGAAAAGATTTTTAGTTGAACCCCAGTAAAAAAAGTGAGGAAAAAGATGTTATTAAAACACCACATCTATACGAACGAAGTGGTGCAAATTCGGGTGAAAAACCTATGAATTTTACATTGGCATGTCATTGAAGGCATGTTGTTCGTTTTTAACAAAATTGCACTACTTTTAAATCGGTTTCTAAATGCTAAAAAGTTTCTGTGATGAGAATTTATTTTTAAGTAATCAAATTGCGTTACATTATATGTAGCTTTTAGAATATATGTTTATTGCTAACTTTAGAAAAATCTCTTAAATTAGACTTAAACGATTTTTAATTAGAGTTCTTATCATACGTTCTATCTAACAAATAAACTAAAATTGTACCATTAAGAACAAGATAAGAAAAAAAAATTCTGTAGAAAACGTGCATTCGTATTAAAAGTTTGCATTCTTTTCATAAGCACTTTACAAAATTAAATTATTTTTAAAATAAATTGCTACTTTTTGTAATACACCCGAAATAATATATTAAGAAAATTGGGGTAGTTTAAGACAAGTTGTTTGTTATGACTACCATTAAAATTGTATTATGGTCTATTAAAACTTTTGGACATACTGTCACAAAGGCCTTATTTTAATCCGCGACTTCCTGCAATAGTTCTTATAGAAAAACTCTAAAATAAAATTGTAAAACAAATCCTGAAATTCGTCCTCTAATTCGTTTATAGATTTAATAGCGAACGTTTTTATGTGTTTCGGATTTTAGCCTTTCAAAAAAATTTTTGATTGTTACTTATTTTTACTGGGAAAGTTTAGCACCAAAGAATTTTGAATTTTGATTTCTTAAACTTCGTGTAACCAAATTAATATTGATAAGAATACTACTCGTATTCTTATTTACAAAGTTACTTGGTTAAACAGATGATGTTTGCAATGTACACAACCTAAACTAGATAGATGCGAAGAATGCTAATGAAGGAAGTAGCGATCCAGAAAATGCAGTGTTTTTCTTGTTTTCTTTGGAAAACGTCCGTATTTGTAAAATAATTTTTCTTTCTAAAAAAACAGTATTTTAGAAATTAAAATACATGAATTTAAGCCAACTTCATGTTAAGCTTTTGTTCATTTTGTTTTGCTATGAAAGATCTGAACTTTAGTTTTATTTGAAATTCTTGTAGTCATGCAGAGAAAATTGTAAATCTAAGAAATAGTTCAACATGTTATTTGAAAAACTATTTGAAAAATAACTTACAAAATCTAGAAAAGGTGTATTAGCATTTTTGGATGTAAATAAGATGCCGTTCGCTAAGAATGACATACATTATTTTACACTGGGACTTTATTTCTACTATAACTATCGATCTTTTAAATAATTTTGTACAACAAAAAGAGAGTGACCTGTCTCTTTAATAACTACGTGTCTCTATTAATGTTTGGAATATATAAAAATTGAACCTTTTGAATTTATTCAAAGCTTCTTCGCATGTATTTTAAAACTAAATATTGCAAAAATAATATAATTGTTAAGAATGACATTTAAAAATGTTTTTAGCTTTTTTAGTGGAGATAAGTAGAGAGTTCCAAATCTTATTTTCATGACAATAAAAATAAAATCACTAGATTTTTTTTTATTTTCTTAAAGTTGATAGTTAATACTATTGCGTTTTATTTCTTGTTTGTTAGTCATAACAGCAATACTTTCATTTAAATACTTTTCTACAAATGCACAATTATTCGTCTCCTTGTAATAAAACTTTCTTGTTTACTTTTATTGTTTGTGTTATAAAACACAGCAATAAGCAGTTAAATTCTTTGTATTTTTTATTACATCAAATCATACACACAATAAATTCTGACAGCAGAAAATCGTTTATTTATGTCCATTTTCCAGACTATTGCCATAATTTTTGAAACAGATGCCGATAGAATATATTTTAGGATTGCAAGGCCAACAGAGATATGAATTAAATGATTTTTAAGGCTTAGGAAAATGCTTGTAATGTTTTTTTTTTCCAATAAACAAGGATATAAAGAGAATGGTATGCGTTATAAACTGAATTTAAATTGCTTTGTTGCAATTATCTGTTCAGAGTGTTTTCATATAAAATGTAGAATTTTTTATGAAATAAATAAAGTCCAAAAGAAGTTGAAGCAGGTGTTGTTAGATTTTACAAGTTTTTTCCCACTCTAATTTGCATATTTCTTTAAGCTTGAAAGTATCCAAAATATATTTAACTTCTGGACGTTCAATTTGATACAATCATTGCAGCTTACCTTGTTTCTTTAGAGCTACAGAAGTAATAAGCTATCTAGAAGATTCAGTTGATATAGCGAACTTTTATGAGGGAGAAATTAACTTGATTTACTTCTTTCTACTCAACTCTGCCGTACCGATGCTACTAACTTTTGCATTCTTTACTTTGGGAAATATTATCCTAAGACCCAGTTGCAGTCTTCTTTACCCAAAGATAAATACAATAATATCGCTAAAATTTCTAAATGTCTGTCTCTCCATCTGACCGTCTCTAACAGGGTTTTTTTTTCAAAACCATATTAGCTAGACCCTTACCAGAATTTTAATTGTTACAGTATATATTAAATTACATCAACTATAGGGGCACCCTTTACTTTTCAAATTTTATACTTGATTTTGTGAATTTCAACTGTCAACCGTCAACAGTTTAGCCATATACACAAGTTACATTAACTATCACCCTAGCTCCAATTTCAAAAGTAATACAAAATTAAATCTTAATATTAAAGGGTGTCCCCATAGGTGACATAAATTGACCTTTATGTGCCTAGAGTTAGAACCGTTATGGACAGAGCTTGCAAATTGTACAAATGTCGATTGCTATGACCGTTATAGTAATTACAGTATTTATATTTAAAATTATGAATTAAAGGGTGCCCCAATAGTTAATTTATTTTGATAAATATGGCCATATTTTTTAACAGTTGTAGACAGACGCTTGAAATTTACAACGAACCTCTATTGCCAACTCAAGTATAACAGCAAGTATAAAATTTGAATTTGGAAATTAAAGGGTACCCCTCTAGTTGCCATAATTAGATGTATAGTACCAAACTTTTGAACAGTTGTAAACAGATGGTTGAAATTTGCGAAAGATATGTATTTCTAAGTCCTTTTTAGCAAACAGTATAAAATTTAAATGTGAATTTAAAAATTTAAGAGCGTCATAATAGTTAATGAAGTTTGTTGTATGTGGCCATACTTTTAAACCATTATAGACAGACAGATGAAAAAGGTTTTTTTGAAAATTTTAAATTTATTTTGAAAATTAATTAATTAAAAAAAAAAAATCCCGTTGTTAAATATAATTTAATATTTGCAAAGTGCCTGTGCATAGAAATAAGTTATCGTAGTGTTTTTTGATATTTTATTTTTCATGCTCTTTCAACTGTATAAAAGAGCCGAAAAAAAATCAGCCATAAACAGTGGAGAAAGAAAAAAAAAATTACTGTTGGTTATTGTTATTTTTGCTTAAAATTTGATTTTTGTATTTGCTATATTGTTTGGACAAAAATTTTTAGTTTATTTAAAATGTTTGTCAGAAGTTTTCTGAAGAGTTAAGTAAGCAGTATCGAAATGGCCATCGAGATGTGCTTTGACCCTCAATAATCAATATCGGGAATTTAAATTATTAATCGGGATAATAGAAAATAGCATAAAAAAAAGATTTTATTTTGAAAATTAATTAATATAATAAAAAATTCGCGTTGTTTAATTTAATAAAAGAGCAACATTCAGCCGAATTGGTAACCTCCTTCTATTTTTAAAGTCGGCTGAAAAGGATATTACTTTCATATCTTTGTTAGTAAAATAGCTATTGTTTAGTCACCACCATTTTCGTATTCTAACATTCATTTAAGAAAAAAAAAACTCTTACACTTAGCTATCCTTTATATTTTTTATTTAAAACCAACTTTTGTATTATTAACGGCCTTTTACTTTTTAAATTTCTTTTTAATCTTTAATGCAAAGTATAACAAAATATTTCGGTGTTAAGAAGTCAAAAGTACAA
The DNA here is from genome assembly GCA_916610165.2 of Gymnosoma rotundatum. Classification (NCBI taxonomy): domain Eukaryota; kingdom Metazoa; phylum Arthropoda; class Insecta; order Diptera; family Tachinidae; genus Gymnosoma; species Gymnosoma rotundatum. Next base: position 140,323,641 of record OU744336.1, on the reverse strand, counting down.
AACAAATTTAGTATCTAATATAAAGAAAATTATATAACATTTAAATGTCCTTGGCTACGCTTTAACACTTATATACTCGTAGAATAGTACTTTATTACATACAGTGTTTTAGCGTTAAAATATTTGCATTTTTTGAAACAATTTTTGAGAACAACTTTTGCTGGGTGGTAGCTTAAGTCCAATATTGACTACTCATTTAAAAACAGATTTCTTCTTTATTCTTCTTGTCATTTAAAAACAGCTTTCTTCTTTATTCTTATAAACACTGGTTCTTTTTAAAATAAATTAATTCATTGTACGGCCTTGAAAGTGAAATAATTATTGAATAAATTAAAATGTATTAAACGTTGGTGCTGTTTTGACAGACTTTAAATAAATACAAACCTCAATGTTAAATATTATTTTTCATGGAAGCAATTTAATTTACCATTGTTCATGGTAACTGACTGCTTGTTTTTTTTTCTTTTTTGTAAAAAACAGAAAAATACATTAACAACATAATTAAATTGTATGAAATTTCTGTTTTTTTTCACATTCTAGATAAATGCCATTAAATGAATATATATTTATAAAGAAAGGAATCATTACTTTCACCATTTTAATTAAGATTCAACATGTTTTAAATGTCTGAATTTTTAACATTTGTATTTTCAAATATATTATTTTGCTGTTAATTATACTTTGACGAAAAGTTTAGCTTTAAAAATCTAAATACATTATAAGATTTTGTTACTGCAGCTTGTATGATATAAACAAGTAAAATTGAAATAAAGTATTAAAACCCTGCATTATTATTATGCTTTTTTTTTATCTCTAGCGAAGGGCATAATAATAATACAAAGACTTAATACTTTATTTTAGTTTTACTTAAATTGGCATTCCCTTTGTAATATATACAATATCCATTTCCGATAAAGTATATATATTCTGAGTTCTTATGCATGGCGAAGTCGAGTAGACGATGTCCGTCTATTCAACCGTGTTCTTGTAGAATTTATATTTATACAATTATCATTTAATCAATTTAATATAAGTCGTACAAATTTTTAATTTTCTATGCAAAATTACACTACTTGCGGTGATAAGCGGAATGAGCCGTAGCGAGATGGCCATAAGTTCTTCTATTGAAGCTCCGGTTTTGCTCTAATGTCTCAATTCTTTGTTAAAATTTTACATTTTTCATAAAACTTGCACACTCTTTGGTAAATGTAAAAAAAGTGCATATTGCTGCGTCATGTATTAGTAAAATGTTTTGTAAATGGTTGTATATTAAAATGCACAAAGTTTTTTAATTAACTAAGAGACATAATCATTGGATAATACATTAGTATGAAAGGAATCCTTTTACACCTGTCACCACAAAAAGTAGAAATAGGGTATATCTAAGATTGTCATTCCGTGTGTAATTTCTACAATATTCATTTCCGACCCTATAAAATATATATGTGTTTTGAATTCTTATGCATAGCGAAGTCGATTGATCAATGTTCGTCTGTCCGTCCGTGTTGGTGTTGTCAAGTTGCCGCAGCAAACTTAATTTCACAGAAAAAATAAATGTATCAATCGATCAGACATAGTGCCAAAAGAGATGCATTGGAAATCAGCATGATCGGCCCATGTCCTTCGAGGCAGCAGGCAAAACACTACGCCTACCTCTAATTTTTTATTTCATTTGGAAGAATTAAGTAACTCCAATAAAACAATAATATATGGGTCGATAGAAAACTAAAAATAAGAATAAAACATCAAGTGAAAAAATTGGCGCTCGCCCAAATTTTTCGAGTTACGGGGCTCTGAAATTTTCAAGTTTTTTAAATAAGAGCCGATGTAATTTTTCTGTAAAATTATATGCAGTAACAAATTTTTTTATTTTTTAATTCTCTGTCACCCCTATATTTGCTTTTTCACTAAACTAGATTTTCATAGAGGGTGAAGGGTATATAAGATTCGGCATAGACGAATATAGCACTCTTACTTGTTTAATTTATTGTTAGTTTAATTCACAACCATTTTTATAACAATTTTCTTTTTTTTAAAAATAAATAAATCAATTTGCGGTTTCTTAAATACTAAAAAAAATTTAAATTATTAACAGCAACAACTACAAAAATGTGGTAAAAATAGGAACAAGGTCTGTTTAACAGCGAGTTTAGAGAACACAATTTGCCGATTACATGCACAAAAACGTTACCGTTTCCCTTGCTTGGGTTTTTAAAACGCGAATGTCATTTTGTTTTTGTAAAAAATCGTAACAAATGGCAATTGTTTTTGGTTTATGTATCGCGCATTGTATTGCCCGACACGTCAAAACTGAGTGAAGAAAAAAAAAACATTCGTCAGGTGTTAATATTGTTGGGCAACTGCCCATCATAACACTTTCAATTATAAAAACATTGATTAGTATTATACATACATACATTTAAATTATTGTATATTTTTAAACTTTATTATTTTCACAAATTTTTGTTTTGCTGATAAAAATTTTTACTTCATTGTTTGATAATTTTGTTTTGTTTATTTAACTCAGCTGTTTATTTTTAAGCGCCGAAGAAGGCTTACCAACATTTAAGGCAAAAACAAAAAATTTAAAAGAAAAAAAGTAAATAAAAACATTAGCTAATACATTGGCAATACTACGATTTGACACAATATTTTTTTATACAAAACACAACGTAAGTTAATCGAAAAAACCGGAACGTGTTACACGGACGCCTATTATTACTTATTCGTCTATATGCCATCCGGTTTCGTTTCGCTCTTGACGTGTTCTATAAACAGTCTGTAAGTGTTGATCACTCGAAATGACGTAGTTAGTGGAAGGAAAAACGGGGTTTGTAAATCATTACACATATAATGCATAATTTAGTGTCAAAACAAATTTGAAATTAGAGCTGTGTCGTTCGCGAACGAACGGGTTAAATTGACCGAATCAATCACGTGATCCTTCCGTTCAAATTGACCGATTGAACGAACAAATCAGTCTTTGATAATTGACCGAAAAAGGACGGTCACTGAAACGAACGACCGGGCACATGTCTATTTGAGATAAAATGCGCTCAAAGAATTGAATAATTTTTATTCAGCAAATTTTATTTTTTATAAATACTATAGCCGACTGGTGTAACATTTTTTCATTAACTAGAAAGGCTCTTATGTATACAAGCATGTCACAGAACTTAATACCAATCGAAAGTCTTATTGGTTTTTCTAAAGACAAAAGACTCTTTTAAATTTTAAACTGAAATATTAGTCTGTGTGTTATTTTGGTGTGCACAAATTTCCTCATTAAAATTAAATGCGTATTTTTTATAAATTCAAAAATCGATCGGAATTTGAAGAAGGTAAAATAAATTTCAACGAAGTAGTTAATACGGAACTTATAATATTTAACTATATAAGATCAAAAAGTGAAGTACATATTTAATTTGTTCCTCACTTTAAATAAATAGTGTTTAATACATATAAATTCTTAGCTGCTCATTACCATTTTAAAAGCCTTTGAACGTACAACCATGTCGAATGTCTTAAACTACATTTTATCATGTAAAAGCTACATAAAATATACAGTACGTACATCCCTTTTATATAAATTTGCATGCAAAATGTTAATTTAACATTAACCGTTTTAATTTTTGTTAAAGGAAGTAAACTAGTATAATCTTATAAATTAGCACACAAATTATTGTCCTGCTTTCGAAAGCATGATTCAATCATCCGTTCTATTGTTAGTAATGCATTATAAATATTCTTATATACACAATATTATTTATATAATATTCACTTTAAATATACATATACATATACATATAAATACATATACTCATATGTATAAAGCTAGCTACAGACAACGCAACGTGTTTCTGACATCTGTTGCATTTCATTACAGATTGCGTCGTCTGAATTCGTGTTTCAGTTTTCACTTTAGGTTGCAATCCAGGTTTCATTAACATCAAAATGTTTTGATATTTTCTGGTTGCATTGAAACAGATTGCATTGTTTGTATTGCTGTTTAATTATTTTATGTGTTTAGTACATTGACAACAAGCAAGCTGTAAACATCTAAGTAATTAAGAAAGAACAAAATGGGATGTGAAAAGGGATAAATATAAAAATAAAATTATAAAAGCAGCAGTATTTAAAAAATTAGTATTTGAATATAAAAATATTGATATAAACGCAAGCATTAAAAAGTTAAAAACAGGATTCGTTTTTGCATCCTCTTTTCCGCTCGATGTTAACGTTATGATATAAAATAACAGAACTGAGATTGCGTTTATGTTTCACTGTTGGTTTCAGTATTTGTGTCAAAACATGAAACCTGAATGTGAAACGTGTTGCAGAAACAAATTGCGTTGTCTGTACTCAGCATTAGATGATATGATTATAGACATTATCAATTTTTACATGGTAGAATGAAGAATTGAAAAAATTTGTTTTTAATGTATTCCACAATTTTGTGGTGACATGTGTGAGATCAATTGTTTTTGTAAACGCTTCATTGGCACTGCTTTCTCCTTCAGATCATAATGAGATTTATGTTCATGTAATTTGAAACTTTTAATTTTTTTGACATATCTGTTAATACGGATTATTTCATATATTTTTTGTAGAATATTTAAAAATATTAAATGGCATTAAATAACAAAACCATTCTGATATCAGTTTTACTGAGAATAAAAATCTGATATTAAGCAAAACAAAAAATGATAAATTATGTGTATTTTAATTATATGCGTTTGATAGTTGACCTAAACTTGATAATTCAAATATTGTTATAATTAATATTACACATAAAAATATGAAACAAACATTTGTCAATTGCACATCCTTAAATTTAATAAATTATTATATTCACTTTATTAATACATATGTATATGTTTTTCTTGTTTTGCAAATTAATTGAAATTAAAAAACAAGTAAGAGTGCTATGCCGAACGTCATATATGTAAATCAAGTTTAGGGAAGTAACTCCAATCAGAAACAAATCAGATATTATTGGGGTATTAGTAAGGATCAGGAATATATATTTTCTTTGTGGGGTCAAAAATGAATATTATTAAAAGTACAAACAGAATGTCAGACTTAATATACTCTTTCTACCTATTTTGTTGAATAAAATATCACACATAATTTATTTTTATACAGATTTACATACATAAGGTTAGTTCTATATTTTATCTTTAATTGTGTAAATCTACAGTTTATCATGTCGGTGGGATACAAAAAATGGCATAAATAAATACATAAATATTTATGTGTATTTAATATTTATGTGTATTTAACTCTTGGGGATTTAGTTAAACCCATAGAAATGTTATTTATGAAAAGATATCAGCACAAAATGTTAAAGAATGGTATTTAAAAATATAATGTAAATATTTTCTATAGAATTTATCTTTTGCTTTTTAAGCATCGGATTTTTATGCTTTTTGTTCAGAATTACGTAATTTGTCACTATTTATTCAATTCGACTGAAAATTGCTTTTTCTTATCAGATATACATCCATAAATCAGTCGTATATAAATCGATTTTAAAACTTTTTTTATTTGAAAGGTGATACTTACAGATTGGTCCCGTTGTAGAAACAGCTCAGAAGCTTAAAAACTAAATGGTATTTCCATACATTATACATATAAAACACAACTGGGTATCACTATAGCCCCCAATGGCAAATTACTGTTTTACATAAATAACTCTAAAATTAAAGATGACGTTAATTAACCAATATGTGCCCATTCTTTGAACCGTTATAGACAAACGCTTGCAAATTAGACAGAATGTCGATTGCTGTAACGGTATAGTAGCAAGCATTACTATTCAAAACTATACACTAGAAGGTGCTTCAATAGTTTATTTAATTTAATGTTATGGACATACTTATGAACAGTTGAGGAGAGACGCTCGAAACTTACAAAGAAAAAATATTGCTTACTCCTCTATAACATCAAGTTTATAATTTGAATTTAGGAATTAAAGGCTGATCCCAAAATTAATTTACCTTGACCTATATGACCATATCATTTGAACCGTTATATACAAACACTTAAAAATGTCCACTACTTTTTTTGGTGTTATAATAAATATAAATATTGTAAACTATAAATTTGATGTGTTAGGCCAAACTGCTAAACCGTTATAGACTGACAGTTGAAATTCATAAAGAACCCGATTACTAAGTCTACTTCAACAGCAAGTGTAAAATTTGAATTTGAAAATTAGAAGGTGTCTCTGCAGTTAATGAAATCTTTTTTTGAAGTCAGTTTTTTTGTAAGAATTTTTATTATATTTCTTGTTTTACGGTTTTAGTAGAAGCGACATATTGGGTCTCATGCATAAAACGTGAGCTTGAGCTCGGACTCGATTTTTTGAGTATAAGATGCTTGTCGTATGCATAAAAAAATTAGATTTATTTGTTTTTACTCACTGCTCACGTTTGATCTCGTCTTGATCAGTTTGAACTAAGTTAGATGAGATTGTGGTCATTTTCATATGCATAAAAACAAGCTTTTGCTTTTTTTGAGAGCTCTTGCTCAAATTTTGTTGAGTCTGCCTTATAGTTGACTCGCATACACTAAAAAGGAATCATGGCTGAATATTTTGAAAACTATACAGGTTTGTATTCCTAATTAATTCGATAACGGAACACTCACCTGGATGTTCGTTTGTTGAGGGATTAGAATTAACACAAATCAATTGTGACAAATCAGTTTCCCAGTTTTTTTAAATAATTTTTTATTGCCTATTTTACTCATGTATATTTTATTTGTTTATGTGACTTTCATGTTAGCTATTTTTTTTTATTATATTTTTTCACGTTAAATCAATGCTAAATTTTTGCTTAATTTCTGTTACACATATTTCTATTGTTTTTTATTTTTTATTTTTAATGCTTGGTAATTAACCCTTTTCGAGTCAATATTTATTTTGTTTTATTTTTTGACTAAAAATTAAGAAGTACCGTCATTTTCTATTTTATTATTATTATTTTTTGATTCTACTTCTCCTTCAGTTTCATTTCTCTTTGCTCAAGTAATGGAAATTGGTTTGAACTCATTTTTACGCATACGAAATTGAGCAAAAGCTGTTGCTGTTTGATTGAACTCGAATAACGAGCAATTGCTCACCTGCCTTAATTCAGCGCTTTTACTCGTTTTTATCCATGAGACACATTAATTTCGATACTTTTAAAATAAAAGATTTATTTTACTCTAGTAATACATATTGCGAAATGTGTGAATAAACTTCTGTTCGCTTTAATATTCTAGTTGCTGCAAATTAATCTTATTAAAAAAAATACTTGTATCAAAAAACAAAATAAAAAAAAGATGCTTCTTAAACCACACCAATTATTTCCAATGATGATCTTACCTATAGAAAAAATTTTCAAACTTTTTTAATAGTCCTTATAATATAATCCGACCGAAGAGTCTCTTAAATATCTAGAAAGAACACTTTGAAACACATAAAAAGGTTTTAATTCTTTTTATTTCTCTTCAGTTGCCTATAAAGGCAGTGCTGTAAAGAATTTAATGTCACGAGTTGCTAAATATCTGTTTTAATTAAATCCTTAGATATTAAAATTTTCCTTTAAACTACCCTGCAAACATTTTTGAGATTTTTTGGCGATGGTTTGTTTGGCGATGATTACGCGATTCTGCTCATGGAATACAAATCGCTAACCATCGCCTACGCCTTATAACTAAGCGATGAATACGCGAGCGTACACAAGAAGTCATTTTTTGTTCTAAAAACACTCAAATCTGAAAATAATTTTGATTACGTTGACGATATGAATCGCGTGCCATCGCCTATTCCTTACAACCAGCGATGAATACGCGAGCGTACACCGGTAACGGGAAATATTTCTAACAACGTATTTTATTCATTTGAGTTGAGTCATCTGTGTTTTTTCATAACTTTCGACGGAATTTTTTATTTTTTGTTGTTTTCTAGAGGTAACGAGAAAATAAATATTTAAGCAATTAGAAAAATTTTCATTTCAGTTGGACAAGTGATCTGTTAAAAAGACAATAAGAATACATCGGAAATATAAAACATCAAAAAGAAATAAATAAATAAGTAGTGATCAGTGAAAGGTGTGGTGTGTAAAAGTAATATATTGATAAAAATGTTGTCAAACAAAGCACTGCGGTTGAAAAGTAAGAGAGAAGCTGCTAAATTAATAGTAAGAATTCGTAATTTAAATGCAGTTGAAAATACTTATGCAGAAATAAGTGAAAGTCGCTATTTGTGATTTGCCTGCCAGTCGTTAATTGCGAATCGCCGGCGGATCTCTATTTGTGATTCGCCTGCGAGTCGTTAGTTGTGAATCGCCAGCGGATTTCTATTCGCGAATCGCAACAGGCACACAAGCGAGCGTTTTAGCGAATCGCTTAAGGGTAATTTTTGGCTCGCACGCGATTACTCGCCGCGATTGTCGGCGATTCGCGGGCGAAGATTCGGCGATTGAAAATGTTTGCAGGGTAATGTTGTAACTACGATGTATATGTACTATATATTACCTACTGATTAAACATTATACAATAATGTATATTTTATATTAAATAAATAATGCACATAAATTAAGCAGTAAAAAAATAAAATCTATTCAATTAAACTTAATCTGTTTACATCAAAAATTTTGTGTATACAGGAATGTGTTATTGAATTGATTAAACACATACATATGTATGTGTTTCTCTATATTATAAGTATGTCTGTGTTTAAGTTTTGATTATTTGGTAAAACATACAAAAGTCATTTATTAAAATCACAACGTTATAAAAGAAGATAATTTGAAGCTAATATTTACAATAAAAAATAAATTTTCATATTAGTAATTTAAAATAAAATTCTAAAATAAAAATAAGCAGGTTATTTTTAATGTTCTATAGTTTGCTAAACCGTTTAATTAATAAATTCCTGATGTTTTATTGTCAAAAGATATATTTGTACTTAATATCACAGCAATCTTATAATTTTCTATATAAAAAATTGTAGAAAATATATATTATATTAACGTTGTCATAAAAACTATTTTTCAACGCTAGTAAGACAACAACTCCAATTTAAGATAGTTTGTAGTAGGAAAACCTCAATAGTCTTTGGTAATATACTGTTGAACGCGATTTTTATAAATAAACCCCCAACTTCACCACCAGCTCCCATACAGAGTGTACTTACGCTTTTTATAAGTTCTACTTACGTTTCACATTTCAATAAAATTCCCCCTTAGAATTTTTTTTAGCTTACACGCACTCATATGCTTACTAAATAAAAAAATTCTCGTTGCAAACGCTCACGAAATCAAGAGTGTGACAATTTTAAAACGCTTCTTGCTTAAGCAGGATTTAATTAAGAATTTTGATTTTCGACATAATAAGGGTGAACTAAAATTGAAACAGATGAATTCAAAACGCAATGATTGCTAATTTTTAACTCCTTCAAAAATTAATATGTAATAATTATATATCCAAATAGACTCGATCTAATTCATCATAAATGTGTGTTTGAATATAAAAATTTGTGTAAAACTTACCTTATTGTTCGTGGTATAGTTTGAGCAATTTCTAGTGTAATTTGGAATCCAGAGGTGAACATTACACTTTGAGTAGAAATATCTAGAATATCCCTTGTATATTTGAATTTTACGTAAAAGTTTCGAGATTGTATATTCCGGCCAGTGGCCATCGAAACGAACAGAAAATGAAGGAGCCTTTTCATAAGATAACTTTGGCCTCGAAGTTGATGTAGACTCGAGGAAATTTGTACTTTCAGAAAGCTTAGGTCTTCCTCGTTTTTTAGAGAGTTTTTAAGCTACTAGCATTCCATCCGCTATATCATTCCGGAATGCTAATAAGTCCATGTGATATTTCTTTCTTATATTATTATTATCGCAATCATTGCGATATTCTAAACGAGAATTGCATACTTTAAAGTCAATGAAATGGTCGAAAACTTAGTGTGTCAACTTTCTCAGCCGAATGGGGACTCGGTATAAAAACAGCTTCCGGCATAATGACAACTTTTTCGAAATATCCAAGTCTAAATTTGTCTCAAACGAATCAACATTCCCATCTGGATTTGTAAGCTCTTCGACCATAAAATAGTTATTAAGATCTCATTTTCTTCTTCATTATCATCGTTGAAATCTGATACATCGACTTATAAAAATTAACAAATATATTTTCAATTTGATCGGCATTTAGTTTACTAGGCATTTTTACGTTACGTTCACGTCGACTGTAATCAACTTGAAGAAAAATTTCCTGTGAGTAAAATCTTTGCCAAATTTTTAAAAAATCGTACACCTTATTTGAACAACGCTTGGGATCTAGCTATTTCTTCACTTATTAGGGCAATGATAATTTACTTAATAATTTATGCAAAGTTACAAAATTCCATTATTTTCGTAGTAATATTTACAAAATTACCTTTTATCGTTGATTACAAATCTCGAGAGGCATCCTTGTTTTCTGGCGAATGTCCAAAAAACGTTAAACAAAAATACAAAAATATGAAAAAAAAATAATTTCTAATTATTTTGCCCCAAAAAAGTGTAAGGTGTCATATGGCATAGAATAACCGAAAGGGATTAATATTTTCGGTGATAAAGTTCTAAACGCTAGTTTTGCCGTTTTTTTCTAACTAAACATTCCCCAGTTATCTATTTTGCAAACTGAGGCTGTCTACAAAAGTGTTTATTTATATATGTGAATGTTTTAACACCGAAAAGTAGGTCGAACATTTTAACAACTTGCTAGACACACATTGTCAATAAGAATTTTTTTTGGTTAACACAGAAATATATTATATGTTATTTATAAAAAAAAAATTATCTAATCAAATTTATTTAATTTCGTTTTTTAAACTCGTTATTCTTTTCGTTTTCAAATTTCATTTTACTTATCTGTAATTTATTTTGAAAAATTTTTCCACTTCGTTACTGACCCATTCCTCCCTACTCGGAATATGGATCTGAAACCGGTGGTCCAGAGTAGGAGTAGAAGAGATGTAGTCCACCATTGAGGGCATGTGCACACCCTGAACGAAAATCTTAGAGTGCCCTATGGCCGGCCTAAGCCAGCGTGAGAGGGCATTAGGTCTGGCTAGCATTTGGCCTGTTGCAATATCAGGAGTTTGGTGGGTAGCCAGTGGAGAAGGGCCTACAGAGCCTTTGCCGAAGTAGTTTGGAGAGCCCCAGTAATTAAAAACGCGGCTGTACTCCTGACTTTATCAAGAGGATTTTGGTTGACCGTTTTCTCGACAGTTCTCGACAGCGGGCCACCAAAAAACAGCACCATAGAGAATATTTGCCTTGATAACTGTTTTATAGAGCCAGGAGGTGATCCGAGGCTGAAGCCCCCATCTTGGTCCTAGAGCTCTCTGGCAGAGTTGCCTTCCGAGCTCTTTCGGCAATGTTTGCCTTCCATTGAAGTTTAGGGTCAAGTATCATCCCAAGGTATTTCACACCTTGTAGTAAAGATCGGGATCTTTTATCTCCGTGTGAAGAGCATAACCTGCGTTTTGCCGCGGTTAACATTGAGATCAAATTCACAGCACCATTAACACAGAACATTGAGCGAATAGTTCACCCGTTCTGTGAGTGTTGTCAGGTATTTTCCAGAGCCCACGATAGTAATGTCATCAGCATAAGCCATCACCCTATTACCCGTTTGGTCCAGTCGCCATAGCAGCGTGTTGACTGCTAGATTCCAGACGAGTGGAGACAATACACCACCTTGTGAAGTGCTCTTTTCACTACCTTTTGAACGTGATCATTTCCCAAAGTGGACATGATGATAGGTGTCTTCAGTAGTTGCGCAAAGAATCCCACTAGATTTGCATCAAGATCAATATTTAAGAGGGCCTTTATAACGGCATTGGGGCAGACGTTATTAAAAGCTCTTTCTACGTCAAGAAACACTGCAAGTGTAAATTTCTTTATTTTAAGAGACTTTTCAACATCGGATATTAACACGTGCAGCGCTGTTTCCACTGATTTCTCTTTCGTGTAGGCGTGCTGCGAGCAAGAGGTAAGCGCGGGATTTATGGAGTTTCTGATTTGAAGATCAAGAATCCTTTCCAGCGTTTTAAGTAAGAAGGACGACAGGCTTATGGGCCTAAAGTCTTTGGGATTAATATGAGATGTCTTTCCCGCTTTAGGAATGAAAACAACTCGGGCTTAACGCCAACCTATCGGCATGTAAGTTCTTTCCAGGCAACCATTGTAGATTCGCGTGGTTTTATGAAGTAAATGCCATGTTGCAAGTCCGCTGGCTTGATATTGTCAATTCCAGGAGACTAAAAGGCATCAAACGACATAATGGCCCATTCTATGTGACCATTGTTCACCCAGAAAGTGGGTGGAAAAAACGACGCGGAATTCACAGCCCCATCACTTCGCCAATCCCTCCATTACCAGGGAAGTTAGTATCGAGCAGCGTCTCCAAAGTATCGATTACAGAGTCTGTCCGGCTTCTGAATTATCTCAATAACTCTCGGGGACGTGCTAAGAATCCTGCGTAGCCTTCTGGTTTCGGACGAGCTTTCTATGTTACCATAGAAAGTTTTCCACGAGGCTCTTTTGGATCTTCGTATGGCATACTTAAACTCCCTTTGTTTATCCTTATAGTGCAACCAATGTCTACCATTTTTGGCTTTATTAAAAAGTTTTCTACATTCCCTAAGAAACTCGGCAATCTTCGTGTTCCACCAAGAGGGTTTCGGCTTACGCCTTTTCTTCGGTGGATTGCAGGCCGCTTTCGCTGCAGCACAGATCTGCAAGGTCAAGAATTCAACCGCCCGGTCAATATTGCAGTGGTCATTAATCTCGATGGGAGCAAGTCTTAGGCCAAGCTCTAAAATGGACCGAAATGTATTCCAGTCCGTTTGTTTCCTATTTATGTAGAAGTGGGACACTCCGGAACCTACTGATTCCAGATGTAAGTTATAAGTTAAATTCCTATGGTCAAAAAAGGAGCACTCTTGAGAGATACTCCAATTTCTGACAATATCAAACCAGCCACCACCTCCCTTCTACTCGAAGTGACGAAGGTAGGCTCGCTTCCCTATTGACAATACTTAAGTCATAAGATAGTATAAAATCAAAAAGAGACTCACTCCGTTCATTGATATCCGTGCTGCCCCACATATGGTGATGAGCGTTGGCATCGGCCTCTGCAATTAGAAGCTTCTGCAGGTCATGTGGTGGTGAATCTCCATGATCGTGGGCCATATAACTGGAGACCACCCAGACATCCTTCGATCCCGTCTCCACAGCTATGGTAACGCTGTCTCTGTCACTGAATCTGCGAAGAAACAAAGCGTTAATATTGTACTTTACCATAATGCAGGCTCTGGGCTTAACTTGATCTGTGACGTAGACAGTTTTGTAGCCGTCCATAGATAGTCCAGGAACACGATCATTGATAATCCATGGTTCCTGGACCAGAACAATTTCCTCTTCTTTCTGTGACAGGCGAAGGAGTAGCGCCGCTGAAGCAGCGATGGAATGATGAAGGTTAATTTGCACATCCTTTATTATCGTTGGTTTTGGCCGTAAGGGTAGCATCGGAATCGCCCTCGGATGCGAGCCTCATTTGCCGGAAAAAGTCACCGGCAAACCCCGATGAAGAAATGACACTTCTTGTATTATCCGACGAAACTGAACCGCATATGGAGGCCGGTGCCGTTTGTTTAGGTTCACTTTGTTCTGCAGCAACCTGTGGAACCACAGGTTCCAATGGAGGTTTACAACTTTCCCCTATATTGTCACCCTTATAGATCCTGAGATCTTCGCACTGCGTGCAAGCGATCTATGCTACATCGCAAAAGATGTTACTGGGTAGCATTTTTTTAAATATGTCTATCGTATATATTTACGGCCGTATATAAAAAAGTAATAATAATAATAACAAGAATAAAAATTTTCACACAAAAAAAATTAAAGTAAATTAAAAGTTAGTTTATTTAATGTATGCATTCATAATATTGCATATTAAGTGCAATATGTATAACATATGAAACAAAAATATCTTCCGCAAAATTTATTTATTTTTATTTATTAAAAATTTTGCCAACATGTTTTTTCACATCTTTTTCTCGTTGTAGTGGCTTTTTTTCAGTTGTAGCGGCAAAGTAAACCAAGTAATTGCAATCAAAAACAAAAAGTGTTGACAGAAATAGTAAATCTTAATTTAAAAACGAAATATTTAATTAAAAAGAAAATGGCATTAAGTTATTACTTGTTGGCACCTTTGAAAGAAAAACACTTTGCCATTGCGTTTTCAACAAAATAAATTTATAAATCTTAAAAATTTTCGTACGGCCTACATACATTCTTATGTTCAGATTATGGAAGGGGTTTTCTTTAATTGGCTTTGTAAAATTCGTTCAAGTTTTAATATCATAATTTATCGCTATTATATTGTAACTTTTTAAGACTTTAATATTTGCTATTTTTATAGTTTAGAAAATGTATTGCTTCTCCCACACTAGACAATTGGTTAATCGCTAACACAAACAAATCTTCATAATTTTAATAGTATTTCATTTTTTAATGGTAAAATAGTAGCTAATTTCTAGTTTTAATTTTATTTAATAATCAGTTTTATTCAAAAGTTAATATAACGTAAATAAAGACTTAAAAAAATTTGTTGTTTTCAAGCTACCTTACAACAACGTTATCACATTATTTTATTTATTTTATAATATATATGTTAAAGTAGGACTTAGATGTTAGTTCATACAGAACGTATATGTAACCTTTACCGGGTATTTGAGATAAAATTTATGTTCCATTAATATTGCATTAAATAAATTAATGAATGAATGAATATGATATTTTTTATTTGGAATATTTTCAAGTACATCACTTAAAACTAAAATTAAAACATAAAATATATTGCTATACTATTATGGAAAATTCCTAAATTCTGATCTCGCAAACTAAATTTGTAAAATGAAAACTGAATCAATGAACTAAAAACTTAAAGAAATCAAACAATTTTATACAAAAAACCAGTAAAAAAAATAATTTTAATTTTCTTAGAACGTCATGAAATGCTTATTTTTGCAGAAATTAAACACAAAGAACGTAAGTTTAACCCACTTATTTTTAAAAGGTATTAGTCAATTTATCATGCAAATATAGACGTGTAATACAACTTTAATTTTAAAAATTTAAAAAAGCAAATTGTAAATAATAACCTTAAGAAATTGGAAATTTGTATTTTAAATAAGAAACCAGCTGTATTACTTCCATTGGTATAATATTTAGTAACTAATAACGTCATAAGTGCAAAACGCATGAATAATTTCTCTTATCGATTGTTATTCCTCAAATGCAACATATTTAATTGTAATCATTAGGAAATAACAGTTCAAAAACCTTTGGATTGAGCATAAAGCATATATATATGAGGGTGATTCCATATCAAACCAACATGGCACTCAAAATCCCTCAAAAAATACTCAAAATACACGTAAAACCACGTACGTTGTAAAGGGACAAAAATGTTCAAACTCTAGATAGAAATGCCTGAGTTCTGCGGGTACAAACATAAAAAAATATCATGCTGTCAAATTGATAATTTGTATTATTTTTTTTAAAATTAAGACAAAAATTGTTTAGAAAATATAACTTAATATGAAGGTTTTTGAACATAACTTCTTACCTTACGATGGTTCCACACTTAATTTCTTCTGGTGTTCTTACTACGGAACGGAAATCTCTTCAAAATGAGTTCTTACAAAAATCTTTATGGGGATTTCAGAACTTAAATTAGAAATTACTTTAGACTTGAGCGAAAAAGCGATTTTTTTTCTCATTTTGTGAGGTTTTAATTGAAAATCGGACAAGGAATATAAATAAAAAAGTTTCTGGTTACGTTGACAGAGTCTGTCTCATGTACATGCAAAACGTCTGTCATATATATACCAGGGCATAGCATGTACTTGAATTGCAACACATATGCAAAGAAAACAAAACACAAAAATCAATTTCATTCCTAGTACACATACAGAGAATTTATATTATTAATTAATATTTGTAATATTTCTACAATATTAAACAAATCAAGAGTATTTAAAATATTAAATTTTTATCTTAATTAGTGTTAATGAAATACATGCGTAATTTTTTTTCCTTTCTTGTTTCTTTATAATTTCTATTACTTATAATTTTTATTTAGTTAGTTGCCTTTATAATATATATTTAATAAAATATATTTATAATTTTGTATTGTTCGTATTGTTGTTGGTATTCTATAATGTGAATAAAAATGTATTCAAGAATGTTCTACAATACATTGACAGATATGACACTGAATCCTTTGCATTTTGTGATGAGTGCCACTAATATATTGTTTTGATTCTTAGTTCCGTTATTATTATTTGCAAGTCCTATGTTTTTACTATATAAAAAAAATTTCTATCTTCCGATTTAATGTTATGAATTTCTTTATTCATTTTAAAAGAAATTTTGAATTCGCAATTGGTTTATAAGATTTTGTTATTTATGTTTTATGCTTTTTAAATGTTCAAAAATTTCTTAGATTGTAATAAAATTAAGTAATAGGACGTTAAGGCATTGACGTCATTTCATTATCTTATTTTAAGAATTCAATAAATATAAATTTTTATATGATTAAATATATTCACCAAGTTTTCTATTTAATTTTTTATTCGAAAAAATATCCTTATGTATTTTTTCTTGAAATATTTAAAAAATAATAAAACATAATGATTTAAAAGCAAGCAAACATAAAAATATACATAACAAACATGCAAGAATCCAAACATCAAATTACACAAATTTTCTCTTTAATACAGGTATCAAAAGATATCAAGTTCGAAAACAGTTTTCTTAAGACAAAAGTCACAAAATATACAAGTAAAAAAATTTCTTAACAAAATTAAGACTTAAAACAAAGTTCATAAAGAATTTAATATTCCAGGTTATAAAAATATTGAAGAGAAATAAAAAGTTATTAGCGGAAATGAGAATCTGAAAGAAGGCAAAAGTAAAAACACATGAAAAGTTACGACCAGCAACTCAATATCGGTTTCCTGTTTTATTTTCATTACTTCCCTCGGCAACGACAATCATGATTATAAAAAATACAACAGTTGTTTAAAAAAAAAAAAACAAAAAAAAAATGAAGTTTTTTCTTAAAGGAAAACTTTAAAATTTAAAAAGTGTTCCTAGGTAGGTAGGGCGTTGATTGGAGCAATCAACCAAATCGCTCACCATATTTTTGAGTACATTGTTAACACAAATGTACGCATACAATTTGTATATTGTGTGTTGAGAAATGTAATCAAAATAAAATAAGTATTTGCTTTAAGTTTTGACGATTGCATTTACTATTCTTTTTTTTTTTTTTTGTTTTTGATTATTTGTCAGTTGGTCAATTAGTTTTTTAAACATACTAATTACATGGAATTAACATAAAAACATGCAGCCGCCTTCGTTGGTACTTCTTCATAGCATATTCGCCGGCGAAGTAAAATATTTAAGAAAATGGCTATATCTATCTCCTTTCACCACCTGTCTTCTCTCTAATCTATCCCTTTCCTAAAGAATGTAGCACGGTTAAAAACTAAGTAGGTATTAATGCCTGAAGTGCTACTTCTGTTAAAAAAATAAATTTATAAAGTCATGCAGTTCATTTTGAAAGTGATATAAGTCATTTCAACCTATACCACTTTCAAAATGACATTTCCTTTTAAAAATGGTTATAAATTTCACAATCACAATAAATACTTCTTTGTTGGAACTACTTTACTGTCGAAAAATCATATTACATAATACAAAAATATTTTTAATCCTTTAAAATGCAAAACTCTAAATATCTCGAAAAAAGGAAAATATGACTTATACCACTTTCCAAATAAAGGGCTCAATTATTGTTGTTTTTTAACTTTGATTTTTGTCTTTACTTTATTGTTTGTATAAAAATATTTGTAAGAAGTTTCTTGAAGAGCTAAGTAAACGGTAGCGAAATGGCCATAGAGACGAACTTTCTCCCTCAATAATATGTCCGTTGATTTAACAATTTATTCGGGATATAAAAAAAAGAAAACGATATTTTTAAAAAATTATTTAATGTAATTTTTCATTGGTTTAATTTATTTAAAAAAAAAATTTTTGATTTAAATTTAAACACGGTTTATTCTAATAATTAAATTTTTTGTTAAAGTATTAATATATTAAATCTTAACTTTTGACTAGAAAAATTTTTTTAAAAAATTTGTTAATCTTACATTCCAAAGAAAGTTAAAATGAATAATTTATTTGTTGATTTGACTATATAATCCTTAGTTTTACTAAAGGCTTAAAAACAAAAAATTAATAGTCTTCATTTTGCATAATTTCACGTTTATTTTAATTCCTAAGCGATTTGGTGATTTAGGTCATGCTAATAAGCCAGTAATAATATCCGCCAAAAAAAAAAAAAACAAGATTGTTATGTTATTGTGGTACACCGCCTGAAATATTCGAAAAAGTTAACCAAACTTAGACGTTTAGATTGGTCGTAGAAAGGAACATCCACATTAAAATGCCCCAAATTTGTTTTCAACTTAAATGACATGCATTAATTAATCTTTTGATTGAAAAGATATTTTTAATAGTAATATATTTTCTCATGTTTTTACAATATAGTGTACTATTAAGGTTAAAAGCCCACTTAAATAAGATTTTTTCCAATTTTAAACGATCTAAATAATATAAACTCAACTGAGCTCTTAATAATTTCCTTATAATTTGGATAAAAAATATACAATTTTTCCTTAAAATTTTTTTGTTCTTTTCTCTTTTTACATTTTACACTTTTGCTTCATTTACACAGCAATTATGCATTTAACTCTTCCATTTTTTGTCTTGCCTCTTCTTTGGTAGGTACCATTCATTTCACAAATATTTGTTTCTTGCATGTTTGTGTCTACAATCACGAAAGTATTTTGTTTTTTCTCTTAAAATCATGTTTTGGTTGTACATTGCTGTGGAACACGAGTTTGTTCATGTACCAAAAATTAAAGTCAAAAAAATGAAGTAAAATCTGAAATTACAGTGTGAAGCTTAACTGCGCTTGAAAGGCAATAGAAAAGTAGTATTGAAAATTTATCATTAAATGTTTATATTCATACCAAATATGTAAGTATGTATATAAACTTCCAGCTATGTTTTTTTATGTAAGAAAATAATAATTATTATACAGAACTGTTCGCCATTTCATGCTTTATATTGTGTAAAAGTTTCATCTTTATGTCTTTTGTACTTTCCACGTGTTAAAAAAATAAGTCGTTATTTCATTTCATATTGGGAGTATTTGTTTGTCAATAAGAACGACACATTTTGAGTTGTGAATTAAACTTCATAACGTAAAGATCATATCATCTGCTAGAACATTGTCACATTTCGTTTTGTGACTGTATATATGAAAAAAAAAGTTTTTTTAATGTATCGACTTTTCGTATATAATGTATTATTTGCAATTATGGCTGTGTTGATGAAACATACTAAGTGAAACTCTGTTTTTCTTTCCACAAATAACGACGTATTTTAGTTTACGACACAAGATCAGATATATTTTTACAGCAATAATGTCATAATTCAAACATCTCACATAGTTTGTCTAAGACCTACACTTTAATTTATAATTGATGAAAGTTTTTTAAATGTTCTTTTTTTTTTTTTAATTATGAATCATTTTACTAATTGTAGTGGGAACTTAAGCAGTCTGATATTTTTATCGATGGTGAGGACGAGTTAAAAACTTAAGCTGCGATTATCTCGAAATGAATTAAGCAAAAATATAATTTTCTCTTGTGTGTTTTTTTTCCACTCACGTCTAATATACATATGTGTGCAATGCTGTCTTCACATTATACTTAAGAAATGTTTTGAACCGTTTTGAAGTGTTAAGAAGTCTTGAAATGTCAAAAAAAAAATATTTTAAGACGTCTTTTTGTTATTAAAATATATATTGAGATATCAGCTCATTTCTCAAATACACACAAGAAAGTATTTGTATTTTATTTCTACAGTATTTGGAAGTATCTGTTTTAAGCGATTTTACTTTAGTAAATTATTTAAAAATATGCGATATCTTGATTGGGTGTTCAAATGCTCCAATTAGTAAGTAATGATAAGTAACTGTAATGATTGGTGATCAGCTTTAAGTAGTAATCGAATAGATAACTGTTTTTTCCGGTTTCGCATAATAACTATTTAAATGCGATGACAAATAATTTAAAAATAATCAAGCTTATTTATGATTACTTTCAAACAATTAAAAATAATCAAAATATATTTTTAACAAATTTTAAACATGCAGAATATTAAAAAAGGTTTAAAATATGATGTTTTTTCCAAGCTTACACTTCATAAATACTTGCTGAGTACTTTTAAAAATTAATATGTTTCTGCTTATTAGCAGCGGGTGAGAAAAACTTAAAACATACCTTTTTGGGGATAACTTGCGTTTTTGTCTGCTACTATTTCTATAATTCTTAAAAAAAAAACAATTCCAAAACAAGTTTTAGCTGTCTGTCTATAAAGGTTCATGAGTTTGGCTACGAGTACATATAGAAAATTTCATTAAGGGCGTTACAGTAGCCTTTAATTTCCAAATCAAAATTTTATACTTGTTATTATGGCGGACTAAGCATAACAAAACTACAACTGTTCAAAAGTATAGCCATTACATCAAATTAAATACACTATTGGTGCACCCTTTAAGCTATAATTTAAATATTTATACTTATTATTATAAAAACCGTAGTAGTCGACATTCTCTCCAATTTTCAAGCGCTCGTTTTTCACGGTTCAAAAGATAGGCCAATATAGGTCAATCTATGTCACGGACACCCTTTAATTTTAAGATTTATTTTTGTACTACTTTGTGTTATTGGTAGCTATAGTTATAAACCGTTTTTTTTTTTGTGGACATAATACACGTAAACGTATGGGGACTTTCTTTGATTGAGTAAATTATAAACTGTTTTTTAAACAAAACCAGTCTGTACGCAAAACTTTTTAAAGGAAAAAAGTTTCAAATTCGTTTCTAAAATGACTAAGTTCTGTAGGCACAAACATCAAAAAGAAATATTTAGAGGAATTGATAACTTGTTTCTATTTTTGTTAGAAGTCGGTTAAAAAGAGGTTTGTGTGCTATTTCATGTAGATAAATAGCTTACTGGTCTAGTGATCGGCAAAAAATTTCTGACGTTACCTCATTTGCCTGTTTAAAGGGTACAGCAAAAGCTTCACAGAAATTAATTTCAGTCCATTCCGCCATTTTTTAATTGTATGGACCAACAAGGCGATCGGGATATTTTTGATTGTGTATGCTTGCATGAATTGGTTATAATATAAAAAATTATCTAAGAGCGTCAAGACATGTGGGTCTCTCTATTACCTTCAGCTACTAGAATTCAAGTACAATTAAATTTACTATAGCAAATTAATTTCAGTGGGGCTTTATTTATGTCTCAATTTATATTACATACTCTTTAAAAGGCCAAATTAAAAAAAATATGTTTTTCCATTAAATTGATTTAAAAAATTGTTCGAAGAGAGTGGTAAATGCATATTTCTTCTCAACCTAAAAATATAATGAAAAAATATACGAACCTACGCTTAACTGACAATTATTAAGTATTTTAAAGTTTAAATAACAAAAACCAGTATGAGATCTTTTTTGATCGTCAGTGTATAAAGCAATTGCAGCCATATAAAAATCACGAACCTGTCTGGTTGCATTTTGGTTTTTATCCAAATGTTTACCATACAGCAACGTGCTTAGATTTTAACTGCTTTGTGGTAACTAAATAAAACAGAGAGAAGGAAATAATTTAGCACACAAGAAAAAAATTAAATTGCATGATTACTAAAGGTAATATTTGCATTGCAAATAAAAATTGGTGATTAAAATAACTCATGCGTAACATGGAATGTGTTTTCTAGCTACACTATAAAATTATAATTATAATTTTTCAAAAGACAAATGATGACTGGTTTATGGCCCTTTAAAATTTATTTGTTTGTAAAAGTTAAGTGATTTACAACTGATATTTAATGACGAGTTGATTCATCATCATTAAAATTAAGGGAATTCTTGCAGTTGGGTATCGGCTGCCACCATTTAGAAACTTTAGTAAACATATTAAATAATTGTCTGTTTGTATCTTTTAGTCACATGACTATCTTAGCGACCGTGCAATTCTTTCATGTCTATAAGCTGGAGTTCACTTTTAGCGGTTTGACAAAAGTCTAGCTTTAATTCTTGTCCGTGTTTTGACATTTTATCAGATTACTTTTTAAAAAGCAGAATTAAGCTTATGCTTTGCTATAACAGATATGTAATACATCTTATAATGTTACTATATGTTAGTTTATGCCTTTGATCAATTCAAGTTAGATGCTAAGAGAATGCTACAGATTTAGTAGATACCTTTAGTTCATCCTTATAACTAGCTCTTCGTAACTAACTACTTCAGTTTGTGCACGCTTTAAATATATATACATATGAACCCGCGAGAGATTTTATTTACAAAACAACCAAATATAATCACGACCACGGTAAAACATTTCAAAAAAATTTCGCAAAATACAGTTAAATGGTAAATCTGGTCTTATGTTTTACTATGGATTCTATAAGTGCGTGGAAGCCTGACACCTTTGTTTGATTATTGGCATTTACCTCGGCATAAATCACTCTATACAATTTAAATCACCAAAAAAAAAGAGAATGTATCTAATGCAATAACTACATTTTTCCTTATCTATATACTATTTGAAAAAGCTTTCTAAAGCTATGTACAGTGGTTTGGAAACGTGTTATTTTTGATCAAATTCATTGTCTCATGAACCACTCAATATATCTTCCTGAAATTTTACAGAGGTAAAGCAGAGATGTTTCTCTGTGAATCTACGAACTGTCGGCCTCTAAGGCTAAGGAGGGCTTCAGGGTAGGCTAGCTCGAACATATAATTTTTTAACTCAAATGATAAGATTTTTTAGTTTAAATAGAACTTGAAAATACCTATAAAAAATGTACGTTTATGTGTATGTTAGCTTTTTTAGTTTGGGAGAAAATTAGCTTAGATTTTTTCTTTTCATTTTGGCCAACTTTAACTTAGTATTTTTGGCGAAGTGCGCTTATTAATTATCGGATTACTGCTTTGAAACATTTGCCATATTCTGAATAAAATTTAGCGCTTTTCGTTAATAAGTTATAAGCTTCTAAATTGATAAAATGTAAAAATTAAGGCTTTTCCCCAAAAAGGTGGTATTTTCTTTTTTTTTTTTGCTTCTGTCATTTAAAATTACTTAAAAAAAAAGTAAACCGGCTTGATTTATATGACAAATTGTAGAACAATTCTAGATAGAAGGGTAAAATTTACAAAGAACCTGTATTGGTAAAATTGCTACAACAGCAAGTATAAAATTAAAATTGGGAAATTTTCAATCAATAATCAATAGTTAATTTAATTTGATGTATGTCGCCAGACTTTTGAAACGTTAACGATAGATAGCTTAAATCTGTTTTAAAGTCCACTTTTTATTAATTAATTTTTATTGACCTATATTTTAAAATTCTAATTTTGTTTTACTTTTGATCAAAACAGTGAAAATTTTTCTAAGGCTGAGCTTATTTTTACATTTTCTACGAATTACTTTTTCCGTTCCTTTAAACTTAAAAAATTTAAATCTTAAAAAATAAACTTAAAACAGGAGTGTTTATTTTAACATAAAAAAACATGTTCTTTAAATTGAAAAAAAACTTCAAGCTGCTACACAAGTGTCCTTAATTTTTAATTAAAACACGTGGTTTGAAAAAAACTACTCATAGAAAAGCACGTATTCTCACATGTAACCACACATAAAATGTTTTTAAAATAGGTAGGAGAGTATGTTGATTTTGCTTCCAACTTTCTTTTAAAAAATAAAGCAAGTGATTGACATTTTACAGGAAAAAAGAACGCTTTGTTTAAAAAACATGAAGTTAGATATGAAACAAAAGAAATATTTCACATAGTTTTTATAAGAGTGCAGAACGAAAAGAATTGGCATGAGGCAATACCGTAAACATAAAGAAAAAAAAATTAGTTAAAGTTTTATTTCTGTAATTGTATCACTAATGCTTTAAAACTTTAGCCGAAGCAAAAAATCTTGGTATATATTAACAAAACACATAAATAGCAAAATTTATTTAAATATGCGTATATAAAAAAAAATAAATTTATTGCTAAAGTGGTATAATAAATAAATTAAAACGGTAAAATATTCTAACGAAAATTATTACTTACAGTGAAACAAGTTAAGAGGACTCACAGGTTTCACACAGTCTATTAAGGATTCGTTTCTACATTGTTTATAAAATACCTAACAATTAACTTTAAACGTACGCTTAATGCGTAGTATATCTGACAAAAATTCTTATGCTCATAGAAAACGTATGAAGTAAACCAAGCGCTAAGTCAAAGCCTTGCAAATGGAAAATCTAATTTTGACAGTGCATTAGGTAGTGAAGTTTGTTTGTTGTTTATTTTTTCATAATCGCCTTTGTTATTGTCGAAAAGTAATGAAAATTTATTTACTTTTAAGGTCAATGTAGCGATCTTACGTACTTTTTAAATTTTTTCAGTGGGTTTTATTAAACAAGACAAGTCTGCTCAAGAGCAAATCTGACACCCAAATTTAGATATAATCAGCATATTTAACTTAGGCTGTATGAGAGAAACTCGGTAGTGCTTTATAAAATACATAAAAATACAAAAAGTTTAGCCAAATGCATACATTATTAAAAGCTTTCTTCTTATTCGAAAATAAAAATTTTTTATACCAAGTTGAAATAATTATATATTTTCTCTTTTTTTGTCGCCTTAAATTAAGTGTAAAAGAGAATTTAATTTTCGACGAAAGTGTTTAAAGAGCGATTAAAAATGCTTGAATGTATTAAGCATATGTAGTTGCTTAACTGTTACTGTGGAAAAATGTTTAGCATAAGCAAATGTAAAAATGTATTTGTTTGTACAGAAAAGCAATCAGCAAATCTATTAATTTGAAAACGTTTGCTGTTGCTTGAGCAATTTGTTTTTATTATTTTTATTTTTATTTTTGCTTAACTATTTACTATGAAGTTGTGGCTGATTGCGATTGCTGTTTTTTGCTGTAACTCTTTGCTTTTCATACCTTTTAATATTGCAAACGTTTTCAAAATAAACGCTTTGCTAGTTGTTTTGCTGCAGAAAGAAACACATAGTCAGCTGAAGCAAATGCATTTCTTTTTCTTCTTTTGTATTTGCTTCGTTTATAATGGATTGTTTTGTAAATGCGGAGACATATAGTTTGCTTATTTGCTGAAAAAATGTAAACGAAGCATATTTTGTAGTGCTGTTGCTGTTTTTAAGCAAGCAATTTAAACACTAGTTTTAACAGTGATTCAAAATGTTTGACTTATTTCGTAGCATATGTAATTGCTTAACTGCTGCTGTGGAAAAATGTGCCCCTTTAAAAAACTGCAAGAACCTGGAAATGCTAACAAGTATTTTATTTATCTAAAGATGCACCTAGCTTTCATAAGTCACACCATTAAATGTTAAAGATGTTTGATATATTTCGGAATTGTGTAATGCGATTACACATACATATGTATATGATGATAAAATTTTGACTGACTATGATTAAACCTGATTTAATATAATAAAAAATGTTAAGTTAAAAATATTATCGTTGTCGTTTTATTAAATAAAATTGCAACTTAAACATTTCTTTATTAGTTTTCAATTAAAACCGTATGAAATTTGTTAAATAGTTAAACTCCTGTTCCAACATCTTCATCTAGGCAAAAACATCCAATCCTTATCCTTTTGTTATGCGGCTCCTCGTATATTCTTCTTAATAAACAATGTGGTAAATAAGTATTGTAAAAATCGGACTAGGTAGCAACATGGTTAAGATTTAGTCAAACACTAGAGCCAGTTAACAAAACCTGATAAAATGGCCTGATAAATTTATCATAACAATACAAAATTCTGCATCGTTTAGTAATTTTTCAGAGCTTTTTTGGAACAAAATTTTAAAAGACAATCACAATAGAATTTAGCACTTTTTGTCATACTTAAACTATTACATATGCATCCTCCGTTCTTATTTTTTTAAGCACAAGGTATACAATCCTGAATTGTAGCAAGAAAAAAAAAATAATTAATCGTTTTTCAGATGAAAGATTTAGCATAAAGAACAAATTTATGATTGAAAATTTTTCTATAAAATCAAAGAGAATAAGTTATAAAGTAAATATTTTTTACTTTTCTCTATTATTCCTTTATTACTTTTAATGTTGATACTGCTTATCTTCTTCTTTTTTCTTATCTTTTTTTAATGTTATTTTAATTAATTGCAGAAATTTTCTCTAGTGTCTGCTTAAACACCATTTATTTATGAACTGTTTTCTCAAGCACTATGTCTAAGGACTGTCACTTAACTTAATGGGAAAAACTGCTATGGAGCATTTGATTTCCTTATGATAATTATTACCAAAGTAGTTGATGGTTTTATTCAGACTAAACTAATATTTTATGAATATAAAGGTTAAATAAAGAGAAGAAAACGTGACTTTAAGTATTTATTTACAAGATAAAAATCTATTTATCTTAATAATTTTATTTACAAGTTATTTGCAGGTGTATAATATGTAATTTGTTTTATTTTTTTTAAATAAATATGCCTGAAAATAGCATATGCAAACATATGCTATTTTCAGATAGCTATTTCAGCTATTTTTAAACGTAGATTGGGGTCTTATTATTTTGAATGTTTCCTATTTAAAATATTACCAGTTTTTTTTTTTTTTTGGACTACAACTCCAAAACCCAATTAACCCCCTCCTGCCTAATGGGTTAATACCCAAGTGACTGCCAGATTATAGATTATGGCTTCGAATTACGTTTTTATGTAGAAATAGAAATTGATTAACTCACACAACAAAAAGAAATATTAAAAATAAAAATGACCAAAGTAACGTTTTACAGTGGAAAACATTAAAAAATGGAAATATAGATGGCTGTATCTTAGAAACTACTGTTTCAAAATTTATGAAATTTTTCATGTTATCTTATTTTTTTTTAATAGATTTACATCATTATTTAAAGTTTTTTTTTTTTAATTTCAGTTTTTTATTTCACATTTTTGCTTAAAAGCCACTGTAACACGTTATTTTGTTCGCTTCCCCCCTCTTTTTTTGTAATGCAAAAAAAAAAAAAAAAAATATTAATAAAATATTGTTTTGAAATAAAAAATGGTAGCACAGTTTCTATAAAAATCTTCAAGTTAAACACAAGGTAATAACTAGACAACAGCAGGACCAGCCCCAAATTATGTTGATGGTGAAAATGATGAATTTTTTTATGTGTAACATTTTTTTACCTTAAATTTTAATAACTTTTTCCATATATTTTTAATTAATTTTAAATAATTTTTAATTTTCACCCTGACCAGGATTCGAACCATCGATTTTATAAATTAATGAAATTTTACTTTATTTTCGGCTTTTTGGTTCTTTTTAATTAATTTTCTAAACATTTTTAGAAAGAAAAATTATTTACAAATGTATGCGGACGTTTCCCAAAGAAAACAAGAAAAATTAGACGCTAGCAGAATGAAATGCAACATTTTCTGGACCGCCACATCCTTCATCAGCATTCTTCGTCTCACCAAATTAACATTAAGATTAGTTGGTTAAATAGATGATGTTTACGATGTACATAACATAAGGTAGATAGATGCAAAGAATGCTGATGAAGGATGTGGCGGTACAGAAAATGCTGCATTTCATTCTGCTAGCGTCTAATTTTTCTTGTTTTCTTTGGGAAACGTCAGCATACATTTGTAAATAATTTTTCTTTCTAAAAATGTTTAGAAAATTAATTAAAAAGAACCAAAAAGCCGAAAATAAAGTAAAATTTCATTAATTTAATTTTAAATAAATAAATTAATTTTTTTATTACTTTTATCAAAATTTGTACCTACTTTTATTTTACTAAAAAATTCCAATACCTATCAATAATAACTATTATTCAAATGCAGTTTGTAAAGTTAATATCATTAAGCAGTTTTAAGAATAAACTTTAAAACTGTGTGTAGTATAACTTAAATACTCATTCCAGGATTTAATGGCAGTTAATTTATTGAAACTTAAAATATCTTCGTATTGTCTTCTAGTGACTTGGTTCGCTTTAGCTCTGAGCTCTCAATATAAATGGGTATTTTAATACCCAACAGTCCTTAATTAGTTTCAAATATAACAATTTTTTCCGCACGTACATATATAAGCAGTGTTTTTTTATTTATTCGTGTAAAGCTTTAATTAAAGCTCCATTGTAATAATTCTAGAAACATGGAGCTAGGTGTAAATTCATCTGGCACTTCAAACATCTATATTTGGTTTTGCCACCGCACTGTGGGCAACAATGATGAGTAAATAGTTTTCCCATTAAATGTTCAATGCGATCATACTCAAGCCTTATTTGTCCGCCAGAAGTCAGCATTTCCTAGTATTTTGATGATTTTTTTTTACAATTATTAACTCATATACCTTTACCCGAAAATCATATTGCGACATTTGAAGTTTATTTAATATTTGCGACAAAGTCAATATAGCTTCCTTGCATTTACCATAGCTGCCTTCAAAGCCTTGGTTAATAATGGCTAATAACACTTTTTCTCCGAACCTAAAAGTGGTAATTGTGCATGGCGTCGAAAAGGTCCACACCTTCTATTTGATGATTAAGTTGATTGACTAAATAGGGCTGTTCAATTGCAACAGTTTTTCTTTGTTTTCGATCATAATATTTTGCGCGTGTCATTGGTTTGTCGCTCAAAACATTTGATAATAATAGTCAAACCAAAAAATACAAGAAATAAATGACAAAATATTTCAGTATAACCCTGGAGTTAATGTCGACGTCGTTGACGGCGTTTCAACGCCGAAAAAGTTGAAACAGATTGAACTTTTACGGCGTTGCAACGCGTTGAGATTAACTGCTCTCATACAATTTCATACGATTCAACTTTTTTTTTGACATTTGACGCCGTCAACGACGTCGACATTAACTCCAGGGTATACCATAAAAATTTATCGTTCCAACGAACAGCAACAATATAATTGTTCATATCAAAACAAAAAAGAAATTCCATCAGGCTGGTTAAGCATTTTTTGGAGTCCATTAAGGGAGCATGTTAACTCCGATTCTCTAGCTCCCAAAGCGAATATCCCGTCATTTGACAAGCGCGTCATTAGTTTATGGCTAGTTAAAGAATTGTCAAATATTACCGAGCGGTATTAACATCCTCTTCTAACTGTAAGTGTGAGCTCTCCTGCTCCCATGGACCAGCGTATAAAATTTGCTGATACAAGTAGCCTTCGTTAGACGCCAAATACCATTACTTGGAATCAAACCGAATTGACTTTCCTTTGGTGAACAGTTTGCATGAATGTCGGCCGTAGTACGCAATCATTTGCTTATGAAAGGTAAATCCCCTTTTTTATAAACAAAAAGCTGTACTACTCAAAGCCATTGTTTCCTTTAGACTACGCTATCGTTTACAATGATATTTAAACTGATATATATATATACCACACTGAAGCCTATTGGGTATTTAAATACCCATGTCCAATCTGGGATATGTAAGGCGATAAAAATTTTTTTCCATGTTTTCCATGTTTAAAAATTTTGCTAAAATCATACGAGCGGATATAAGGTCAGGCATTAATGGATCGAGGCCCATTCATTACTTCTTTTATTGATTGATTATTACCAATAATATCATCATTATTAAGGCTTGAGACATTTTATTTTTTTAACTGGAATTTATGTTAAACACTATTTCATTTAAATTTAATTTTTTACAATACAATACAAAAACTTTAGATTTGAGCAAACAATTTTGTATTGTATTTATGCACTGCTATATTTTGAACCCATGTTAGTTTACTAAGAACTAAAAAATAATCACAAATGATTGTAAGTTACTGATGCCAAATAAATCTGTTTTAGATTAGTGAAGCACATTTATCTTATTAAGCCCCTAGATTACATAATTTCTAAAGTTTCCCCCCACCAGTGGTAAGGAGCTTTAAAAATTAAAACAAACACGCATCAATTCATCAGGATAATAAGTCCAACTCATCAGGACACCCAGTCCATACAAATCATTTTATCAGGACAGCCAGTCCGTACAAATCAATTCATCAGGATAATCAGTCCAATTTATCAGGACAGCCAGTCCGTATAAAACAACTCAACAGGAGGGATACCAATTACATATTTTCTTCAAATCATCAATTTAACGGCAATCTAACATGGCTAACTTAGAAAATCTTATATCTCAGCAGCAAGCGAAAGCAACTGAGATAGAAAAAATTATTTCAAACATCAAGAAGGCCCCACTTGATCGGCGAACGTTAGACTTCTACAAAACTAAAAGGGAAGAACTAAATGCATTATGGCAGGCCTTTGACAAAACAGAAAACGTTATTAGAAGGGATAATACGCTATCATCCAGTGATCCATATATTGTCCAAAACCTACACGAATCCATAGGAGAAATGTTCAGTGAGACAATTGATTTTCTTACGTCTCAGATTAACAAGCTCAGCGTCAAGCCATTACCGACAATCAGAAAAGAAACTTCAGAATCCAAGTCCCCTAATCCAGCTGATCATGAATTATTGTCACCTCAAGTTAAAGGGCTAGGTAGAAAACTAAAAGCTCGAATGACGGCTTTAACACGGTTATTGAAAGGGTTATCTTTGGAGGGAGAGGATCATCCACCACAATTTTATCAGATGAAAAGTGAAACCATAAAAAAATTATGGAATCAAATTCAATAATTTTATGATGAACTGTGGCATGAAGTCGAAGATCCTACAAGACTGGAACTTGACCAGAATGAATACCATAAGCTAGATGACTCTGTTCAACATTATTTGATAGAATTGGCAGTACTATCAGATCAACACAAACATCAGCATGTAGATGGTGGATTACAATTGGGAAGCAACCTAGGCGTACATAGCTCATTGCCTTTACCAAAAGTTACAATTCCACAATTTAATGGAGATTGTTTAAAGTGGTGTCAGTTTTATGAACTGTTTACGGAAATGGTCGACAAGCAACCCCTACCAAACGTTCAGAAAATGTGGTACCTCAAATCAAACATCTCAGGAGAAGCCGAAAAGCTTATTAGTCATCTAACGCTTACCGAAGAGAACTACAAGACAGCATGGACACTACTTCAGGAGCGGTATGATAATAAAAGAGTTATAGTAGCCACGTTAGTAGACAAAATCCTTAACCAACCAACAGTAACCATGTCTAGCGCGTCCATTAAGACCCTTCATGACACTACCAAAGAATGCTTGTTGGCGTTAAATAACTTAAATATTAATACTTCATCTTGGGATGCCATAATCATACAACTGATGATTAAAAAACTAGATCGTGCTGTCTACATTCGATTTATACAATCACTAACTAAACCTAGAGATGTGCCAACAATTAAAGAATTATTCTCCTTCCTTGAGATTCAATTTCAATCAATGGAATCAATTGGTTACAAGGAAAAATTAAAAAACGAGCAGAGTACCGCGTGAATGTTGAGATGTTCTCTACAAATAATTAATTAACAATACGTTTATTCCATCTCCAACCTTAGTCACAATTTGGTTGAATTCTATAACTCGAGCGTTCAAAAATAATGAGGATTTATAGATTAATTGGCTTTTCTTTTTGTAGATAGCCCAAAAAATAGTGGTGATAACGGCTTTAACTCAAAATACTTGTTGCTTTACTTCCAGTATTGTTCTCTGAAAGAATGGTTTAACCCATTTCGTTTCTTACAATGTATTTCATAACTTTAGCAAAAATATTTTCACATTTTTATAAAACTTTAAAAATTCAAATAATATTAATCTCTCCGTCTTGATTTCATGTGAAAGAAACGCGATGAACTTGACAGCTGTCATTGTAAACAATAATAAAATGGCATTTTGAGCTTCTTGTTTAAAAAATTTCTTTTGTTACGGATTAGAGATGTGAACTGTGACCTTATCACTATTTAAGCTTTTATAATAAATATAATAACTTCAACTATACGTTACGTACATATATGCAAAAAAAATTTCATGTATTTTTTATCATATTTTTTTGTTTGTAACTTATACATGTCAATTTCTCTTTACGTACCATAAATGACACTGACGGAGAAAGGTTTCGAATTTTTTATTTTTAATATTATTGCTTTTTTTATAGCTAAGTGCAACTCATTCCTTTTATACCATTTTACCACGAAGAAAAGTTTTCAGGTTAATAAGAGTAAAACAAAAACTAAAAGGAAAATGCGTTCCTACGATCAGATAAAATTAATAGTTTAATTTATATTCTAAGCGTAAGTTGCTGCAAAAAATTGGAAAAGATAACAACTTGGATAATTATAGAAAACCAAAAATTTATAATTAGATTAAGATAAATTTAAATAAGTATTTTTTTAATACAAAGAGATAGGAAAATATTGACAAAAAAAAATTACAAAATAATCAAAAAGCTTTTAATTTTGCAGGCTTATTTACCTTTAGCATTTCCATAAACAAAACAATTAACATTTTTATATTTTAAGAAGAAAATCTAGATACAGCAATCGATCAAATATAGTTTCGAATATTTTGCTGTTAAAAATCAGCACGACCAATCCAAGGTCTTCGAGGCGGCGATCAAAACACTGCGCTTGCTTCTACCTTTTTCATATCCTTTTTTTCAACTTTCTCTAGAATTCGTGAAAGTGGCTGTCATTACTACTATTCACCGCTAATATACTAGATGGCACAACAACCCTAAGCAAAAAGTTACAATTAAAAAAAACAAAAATTTTTATTGTAGTAAAGAATTTCTAATAACAATTAATATGCACATTTGCGAATAAATATTTCGTAAAGGATATGTAAGATCCGGCATAGCTGAATATTGCACTGTTGCTTATTATATTGTATAAATAATATGTTTACGATAAACCATACCTTGTCTAGTTGTGTTGGTATTCAGTTAAATTTTATTAAAAGGAAAAATTAAAAATGTTTTTTTTTACTATATATTATAAAAAACAAGTAAGAAATATTTTATATTAACAATTCAGGTCGAAAATGGGTATTGTAAAAATTACATAAGGTATGACAAACTTAGTTGTACATTTTTCCGCTTGTGGTGAAGGGTATAAAAATTATCTTTTTGCAAACTATTTGCAATATTTACTATTATTAAGGTAAGAATTCTGAACAATTAAGGTCAGAGCAAAAAAAGATGAAAAGCATGTGTTTGGCTCTTCAAAATGTTATATAACTAACTTTCAGCGAAGAAAAAAATTAATTTTTTTGATTTATAGTAAAAATTTTACTTTTACGAATAATTATTTTTTGTTTGCTTACCAGATATTAAGCCACCACCTTGATTTGTAGTGCGTACAACAATAGGTTAACACGTTCAAATAATGTTGGTAACATATGTAGCGATCCATAAAATGCTGACTTACCCTCTGCAAGTTTCTATTTTTTTCCGTTTTCTTAAAAAAATAAGACAAAACATTGTCAAACAACTTTTGTGTCTTAATAAATTTAGAAAATTACAAGGAATTTAAATTTTCGTTTCCCCTTTAATTTATAAAATTTATGTGTCTTTACATTAAAATTAATATACATGGTTTGGAAAATACCAGCGATGTATGCATTTGCACAGGCTTACGGCTAGATGTGCTACCTCAACTGTAATTGTTAAAAAATCAGATGCTATCTATGTTCTTTGCACGAAAATTAAATGCGAAGCTAGTTAATTGGTGAGAAGCATTCAGGTGGCTTGGTTTTTTGAAACGGTACAAGAGATACTTCACCCCATCTGAACTTCTTGCTATCTAACCCAGTAAAAAATAATGTATGTCATTCTTAGCGAACGGCATCTTATTTACATCCAAAAATGCTAATACACCTTTTCTAGATTTTGTAAGTTATTTTTCAAATAGTTTTTCAAATAACATGTTGAACTATTTCTTAGATTTACAATTTTCTCTGCATGACTACAAGAATTTCAAATAAAACTAAAGTTCAGATCTTTCATAGCAAAACAAAATGAACAAAAGCTTAACATGAAGTTGGCTTAAATTCATGTATTTTAATTTCTAAAATACTTATTTTTAGAAAGAAAAATTATTTTACAAATACGGACGTTTTCCAAAGAAAACAAGAAAAACACTGCATTTTCTGGATCGCTACTTCCTTCATTAGCATTCTTCGCATCTATCTAGTTTAGGTTGTGTACATTGCAAACATCATCTGTTTAACCAAGTAACTTTGTAAATAAGAATACGAGTAGTATTCTTATCAATATTAATTTGGTTACACGAAGTTTACACACAACCAAAGTACTTCTTCACTGTTCTCTCTATATTTCGTCTTGTACATTTGTTTTTGTTCTAACCATCGATTTTTAAGAAATCAAAAGTCAAAATTCTTTGTTGCTAAACTTTCCCAGTAAAAATAAGTAACAATCAAAAATTTTTTTGAAAGGCTAAAATCCGAAACACATAAAAACGTTCGCTATTAAATCTATAAACGAATTAGAGGACGAATTTCAGGATTTGTTTTACAATTTTATTTTAGAGTTTTTCTATAAGAACTATTGCAGGAAGTCGTGGATTAAAATAAGGCCTTCGTGACAGTATGTCCAAAAGTTTTAATAGACCATAATACAATTTTAATGGTAGTCATAACAAACAACTTGTCTTAAACTACCCCAATTTTCTTAATATATTATATCGGGTGTATTACAAAAAGTAGCAATTTATTTTAAAAATAATTTAATTTTGTAAAGTGCTTATGAAAAGAATGCAAACTTTTAATACGAATGCACGTTTTCTACAGAATTTTTTTTCTTATCTTGTTCTTAATGGTACAATTTTAGTTTATTTGTTAGATAGAACGTATGATAAGAACTCTAATTAAAAATCGTTTAAGTCTAATTTAAGAGATTTTCTAAAGTTATCAATAAACATATATTCTAAAAGCTACATATAATGTAACGCAATTTGATTACTTAAAAATAAATTCTCATCACAAAAACTTTTTAGCATTTAGAAACCGATTTAAAAGTAGTGCAATTTTGTTAAAAACGAACAACATACCTTCAATGACATGCCAATGTAAAATTCATAGGTTTTTCACCCGAATTTGCACCACTTCGTTCGTATAGATGTGGTGTTTTAATAACATCTTTTTCCTCACTTTTTTTACTGGGAAGTAACCTTTATCGGAACGAAAATGCAATACGACTCTCATAAATGCGCCGGTAGTTCAAATACTATTTGGATATACTCGACCGCGCTCAGGAAAGAGCAAGGAAGCCCATCAGTGACTGCAAGCTAAACAGCTCTATTGCCTCACTGAAGCATAGACGCGATCTGAGATGTGTCTTAATTTTTTATCGTTATTACAACGAAATGTTCTCTCAGGGAACTTCTACCTAAAAAACGTAATTTCATATGAGCAGTATGCTCTTCAATAAGAGCGTATCCCACTGTGTTCGATTGGCCTGTGAATTTCACTACACACTACAGGCAAATATTTCGAATATGGAATTAACTCGCTGCAGAGGTCTTTCCTATAACTTTCACTGCGCAAAGATTTAAATCGTATATACATAGGCCCTATTCCCTCTATCCTCCTTCACAAAACCTAATTTCATAGTTCTGGTACAATGCATTTCATATGTAGAGGGTATCCTATCGTTTAAAAAAATAGTTCTTGCAATAGAATACGTTTTTGTACAAAATGAAATTACTTCTAATAACATGATCTTAGAGATTTGCGTTGATGAAAACAAAAATGTTTGATGGCTAATTTGTGTTTGAATTAAGCCCGCAAAATTATGTGGTGGTTTAAGTTACCTAAAATCAAAGACAGGTAAATACATTCTGTTGCTTGTCAAGAGGACTTATTAATACATTTTAAGCATACCTTATTAAGCAAACGTATATGTGCACATATACATAACGTAGCTTTATATCCAATGTGTATCCGTAGGCGTTTTTCATAATTGAGAGCTTACTGTCAATGAAAAGAAAATTGTAGAAGAAAAATAAACAACATAAAATTCATAGCAGGTAATTTTTATCTAAGGTGTTCTCAAATACAAAAGTAAATAAATGTCTCTGAGAAGACTGGATTTTTTTCATGAATGTTTACAGAAATAAATTGCAGCTTTTTTGGTATAATGCAGTTCCAAAAATGTAATTTAAACACTGGTCATACTAGCTTATACACGGAACTTTTATAAAAGTTATTTACATATTTTTAATTTAAAAAAAATTAAATTTATGTTCTTAATACATACAAAGAATTATTTTGTGCCCTAGTAGTTGGTGCTTGTGCTTTTTTAACATATTAACAATTTAAAATTTCTAACTTATTTATTGAATAAATAATTTAATCTTTATACCTGTAGACGGTTATACATTTTTAAATATATTTTATTAAGTAAGATTCAGTTATTTAATTTACCTCTCATAACTTTCGTTGTAGGATAATGATATTTTTAAAATACAAAATTTAAAAAAAACAGATGGTGAATATAAACATGATAGAAACATCATTATTAAGATAAATTTAACTTTATTCTTGCACATCTTAAAATTTAAAGGTGAATATAACTTCGTTACCATTAACAATAATTTTACTCTATAGGGATGCCTGCGCTAAGAAAAATAATATATCTTAAGCAACAAGCAATATCAGATCTTAAAAGCAGGAGCGAAATCAACAGTATAAACTTAAACGTAAAAATAAAAAACAAAAAAATAATATAAAAAACTGACAATAAAGACGTGATTATTTTACCACTTACGTTATCGTTCGTCATTAAAATAAAACAAAATACTAACGACGTGAGTTAATGTACAAATACTATGGGGTAGTATGTATATATGTGTATTGTTATTAATATTTTTTTTTTAATTCTTAGACCGTACCAGCAATTTTGACAAAAAGAGTTTACAACAAAAAAAAAGTAGGGATAATAAGTATTTAAATATTAATATCAATAATGCAAATTTTACAAAATTTATCGGTTGTTTCTGTTGCTGTTGACGAGATTGTACCAGTAGAGAATACAGACTTACTTGCACCTGCAAGCGTATATACATATGATAAAGTGGACGAACATTAAGAACAAGGTTCACGAACGCACACGATGAAACAGACGAAAAAGTGATGACTTCAACTTCGCAAAACACCTTAACACACGTGGACAAGAACCCAGGGATATATAAGACTAGCCATTCTTAAAAATATGGAAATCTACAAAACACAAACGTTTATCGGAGACAAAATTAACAAACAGGTAAACACAACCTCTGACACAATTTTAGACCAATAAAATTATTAAAACACTCTTACAAACGTAAAACACGTCGCTTGAAAATATACCACAGAAATAGCAAATGATGACGGTATTCAAAGAAGGTTATGAAAACAGTATAATATTTATTGGCGGAATAAACTCCAATAATTTAATATAAAAACAATTGTTTATTTAAATACTGTGAACACAATCCTGGCTGCAAAATCTCTGGGAACATCAAAGTAAAAATCTATCTCTGCTTTAAAATTTATTAAAATCGATGCAGCCTTAATTCATATTTTTACCCTTTCCTTTCATCTGGGCCCAAGCTTTAGAAACAGATATTGTGTATTGGACATCAACTTGATGAATTTCATTAAAAGCGGTTTAGTGGCTTAAGTTGGCTTGGACGCATAAAAATTCGGGAAAATGAAAAATCGTTTCTCCCCTCTTGATCCGCCATTTAAAAATATGAACAACCTGGGATATATATCTAACCGTCTTTAAAATTTCACTAAAATAAGTTCAGTCGTATAGTTGTGATTGACGCACAAGCAACAAACAAACAAGTAGATAAACACACAATCAAACAAAAATACTTACAAACATATTTATGGTGTATATGAGATATGTATATTTGTTACAAATTGTGTAGTTAATTTTATAAATTATTTTAAAATATTATAAAATCGGACAGATCTGTCAAAAAATCTGTCACATACATGTACATTTAATACACACTATCGTACATTTTGAGCACACATATAACTTTTGACAGATCGTACGTCTGAGTATGATAGTGAATCCTAGCCCTAGTAATATGAGCTGCATTTTTTACGTGCTCTGTTCGAACTTCCGAGGATTGTTAGTAACTTTACTTATTCCGCTTATAAACCTTGAAAAATCGCCAGTGGTGCTAGTAGAAGAGAGCTTTCATTTTATTTCCTTAAAATATATAATATTGTCTACTGTTTTTACATTGACAAATGTGTACGGAGGTTTTCCAAAGAGAAAAAACTAGGCACCAACAGAATGTAATATTGCATTTTTTAAATCGCTTCATCTTTCACCAGCACTCTTCGCATCTATAAACCTTACATTGTGTACATTGTAAACATCATCTATTTAACCAACTAATGTTATTAGTTTTAACTTGTTAAGACGAACTCCAAACAAACCAAAATCATTTCTTCGTTATTCTCTCGGTAACTCGGCTTTTACATTTGTTTTTGCTTTGTATCGACCTTCAGTAGACACGAAAATCAGTCTTTAATTTTAAAGATTCGTACTTGTTGTCTTACATGATTATATATACTGTTTCAATATCAATTATATTTTGATTTTTGTGAAAAACTTTATAATTGTTACGGTCCTTGTTAATAACAGTTTTAAAATAAGAACTTTTGGTAAACCTGGTCGCCCAAGTAAAGAAACTAATACCTTCTTTACTATACACGTATAACCACATGAACCATAGTGTAGATCAGGGGTGGGCAACTTGCGGCCCTTATGCACATAAACTGCGGCACGTGAACATATTTAAAACTGATATTGTGGCCGGCTATTAAGCAGTGACTAACAAAAAAATTATATTTGTTTGTCTGGTATTCGAAAGAAGATATAAAACAACAGCATAAAACAGTCTCTAAAAGTCGTAACGAAAAAGGTTGCATTAAAAATAGTTATGACAACCAAAAATATAATAATATTGTATTTGCTTCGCATCAAGAATATGAAGAAAGATTAATGGGTTTCTACAGCACAGAATGCTATTTTGATGTACTTTCAATCCAATTTTCGTTAACAGATGTGGCCAACATTCCCGAAAA
This sequence comes from Gymnosoma rotundatum, assembly GCA_916610165.2. Taxonomy (NCBI): domain Eukaryota; kingdom Metazoa; phylum Arthropoda; class Insecta; order Diptera; family Tachinidae; genus Gymnosoma; species Gymnosoma rotundatum. Next base: position 140,284,362 of record OU744336.1, on the reverse strand, counting down.
TTTAAAGTTAGAATTAATTGAACTGCAAGAAAGAAAGGATCTTAAAGTAATTCTTATAGCATTAACCCAAAATTAATTTTATTACAATTAAGATGAGCACATATTTCCGCAATTAATTAATAACGCAAAAAAATTATTTCATTGTCTGGGAGCACATATAAATGCGAAAAATTTTTTTTTTGAAAATGAGTTTTTAAAAACGAAATATAGATCGCGAAATACGGACGAGATTTTAGAAAGTAGCTTAGTAGTTTCTACTACTAAGCTACTACACAGTGGCAAGTGTCTCATTAATATAATTAACCCTTTCGGGACTACTGGGATAATACGTCCCGGCAATGTTCAAACTGTCTTTTTTCTTTATTTTCATCGCAATCGCCAGGGAGGTAGAACTCCCAAACGTCCAAAAACGGATAGCATTAATATTGGAGACCACTTGCCAGTAGAGCAAGAGAAGCGTTGTCGCTGTGTCCGCTGTTCTACACTTGGCATAGAAAAGCGAACAAAGATGATATGCTCAGGTTGTAACAACGCCTTATGTTACAAGTGTTGTGGGCCATTCCACAAATTAATACCTAATTGCATTCCTAAAATGTTAAAAATAAATGTAAACTTTTATCTAAATCTAATAATATTTATATTTTAGTTATCTTTTTAATTTCGAATCGCTCTTCGAGAACACTGATTGTGATTTTATGCCCCATGAAAATACTTGTTGGGATTATATGTCCCAGGATAAAAGGACGAATTTAAAATTTTTAAGTATGGAGAACATAATACTTTTATCATACCTTTTAGAATATGAAAAAAATTTTACCATACATAATTTGGTTTGCAAAATAAAACTCCGTCCCGAAAGGGTTAAACTTATTATTAATCTTTTGTAATGTTATAAAAAGTATTATAACTATATTATCAGAAATATTTTATTTTTGTTTCACTTCTAAAAATTTGTTCACCGTTTACCTACAAAACTAACATTAATGGCCCGCTTAAGTTTGGTTGTTTTCAATTTTGGCCCGGATTACAAAAAGGTTGCGCATCCCTGGTGTAGATTTCCTATTTAATAGGTTATATCAAAATTGGAATAAAAAATTCTTTCCTACCCAAAAATTTTGCTGTTCCAAGAAATAGCTTTTTTTTTAAAGAAATGTAAATTTTGCTTAGGGTTGATGACCCAGCTTAGTAAATAAAAAGGTTGCTGTATCTGATGAATCCTCACCAAATTTTATTTCCTTTTTCATTAAGTTTTATCATAAACAATCACCAACTGCAGGAATACAAACGCAGGATGAAAAAAAAGGTATAAAAAAGTTAGAGACATACGTGTTGTTTTGCCCACTGCCTCGAACGACATGGACTGATCTTGCTGATTGTTAACAGCATAAGTTTTGAAACTCTGTCTGAACGATTACTGTGTATTTTCACTAGCTCATCTAGTGCCTTGGTAAAGTTGATTTAATTAACTTTGCTACGCATATATGTACATTATTTTTGTAATCAAAGTAGTAACAATTGTAAAGAAAATAAAATAAATTCATTCCAAAAATGCTGCCAACCAGGCTTCGCCATTTCAAATGTAACCTTTTTAATTCCTTTAAAACCCCAATTAAGCATTATTTTTTTTTATACTCTTCTTTTGACTTTTTGCAAATTTCACCAATTAATGTTAATTCCATGTCAGTTAATTAACCAGTGCTTATTGGCAAGTTGCTTTTTGACTTTGGGTTTTTGAGTATTTTTACGGAGAATTCGTAATTAGCTAAAAATAAGCTTTTAATCTACCTTAACAAATATTATGTATAAAGATTTTTGTTGTACTGGTACTGTGGTACGTTAATAACGTTAATAAAACTAAGTATGTTTAAACAACATAATAAAATTAATACATTTACCAAGAATGAGCTGATTTAATTGCATAGAATTATATTTTTAAATACAGTATTATTACACTTTATTAATTTGTGCAATTACTTAATGTATTAAAAAAGCAAAACTTTATTTTAAACTAAACACGTAAGAGTGCTTATGTGTGAGTCTTATCTACTCTTCAACATATATGTAAATTAATTTAGTGCAATAACTTCAATATAAAAAAAAGAAATATTGGGGTGACACAGAATTAAAAAATAACAAGAGTAATATATTCGGCTATGCCGAATCTTATATACCCTTCACCATATATGTAAATCTAGTTTAGTGAAGTAACTTCAATCAAAAAAGAAAATATTGGGGTGACAAAGAATTAAAAAAAAAAATTGGTACTGCATATATACATATATAATTTTACATAAAAATGATATTGGCTCTTAATGAGTTATGCATTTTTTTTTAATTTTAGTATTTCCTTAAAGAGCTCTTCAAAACATTTAAAATGATATCCATATTGATATTTCAAAAAAATTTAAAACTTCAGAGCCCCGTAAGTCGGAAAAAATAGGCGAGCGCCAATTTTTTCACAGGATTTTTTTTCTTATTTTTTAATTCTCTATCGCCCCATGTATTTATTATTATTATTTTTTTTTTTTGATTTGAGTTACTTTGTTGTTCTGAGGTAGGCGTGCTGATTTCCAAAAGCACCTCTTTTGACACTATATCTGGTCGATTGAAATATTTTTTTTTTTTGTGAAATCAAGTTTGCCGAGGCAGAGTTCCTTTCAACACTAACACGCTATGCATAAGAATTCAGAATATATATACTTTATTGGGTCGGAAATAAATTTTGTAGAAGTTACACGCGGAATGATAAACTTAGATATACCCTTTTTCCACTTTTTGTGGTGAAGGGTGTAAAAATCAGTACTATATTTAATTTTACATAAAAATGTCATCGGCTATTTATGGGTTAAGCATGTTTAAAAATTTAAGGTTTTCCTGAAAGATGTCTTTAGAAGTTTTTAAATAATAGCCATATTTAATCTAAAAAAATATGCTACACAATCGTCTTGAAAAGTCCAGAGGACCATGACTCGGAAAATATGGCGGAGAACCATTTTTTCAATTGAATTTTTTTTTTCTTATTTTTTAATTCTCTATCGCCCCAAATATTTGTTGTTTTGTTATTGGAATTACTTCACCTAACTAGATTTGTTCCAAATGATATGGAAAAATTTTAGGCAGCTACGGTGCTGCTTTGAATGACATGGACGGATCTTGCTTATTTTTAATAGCAAAATTTTCGAAACTATTTCTGATCGATTGGAGTATTTTAATTATCTCGAGCTTATCTATTGCCTTGGTAAAGGTTGATTTCAACCCAAACACGACGCTCAGACGGACATCGCTTAATCGACTTGGCCATGCATAAGACGCCAGATTATATATACTTTATGGGGTCGGAATTGGATATTGCAGAAATTGCACTTGGAGTTACATACTAACACAAAACCTTTTTCTTCCTGCGGTGAAGGGTATAGAAAGATAAACAATAATTTTGTTCACATAATTACTAAAATAGCAGTGTTTAAAAAAAATTGCTTTTCCTATCCTCTTATTTAGTTAATGGATTGAACTCTATTTCCTATATTCAGATATAATACTTGATTATAATTTGCGTATGATAACTTAAGGAAACTTTAACACCTGTGCAAATACTTTACATTACATGTTGCAAACTATAATGTACAAAAATTATCGCATTTTTCTACGGAAACATTCGTAAAGAAAAATTGCAATGAATTGACGAATTTTTTTTTTTCAATTCTCTTTTAAATTTTCAGTGATAAGCGTTATATTGAACAAAACAGCAACAATTATACAATTATATTAAACAAAACAGCAATAATTACTTCCCCTTAAAATTCAAGACACGATTTATTGCTAACCCCCTTGCTTCACCAATAAACAAAAATTTCAAAAACCTAATAAAACTTTTCGCCAAGTTTTGTAAAATGTCATTTTTTAAGGCCAAACTCTTATGTGCATAAATAAGCTTGAGCTTATGGTGAAAAATAATTATTTTAATCTCTGCTATGTTGCGCAATTTATGTTCTTATGAGTATATGCCGGTCATAAAGTATATTAATTGCATAGTTGAACATTATTATAACTCGGACAGATCTCTTAATTAATTTCAATAACAAAGAAGAGTTCTAATTAATACATTTTTTCATTGCAAGACAAAGAAATTGCTCTGTTGAAATAACAGCAGCTGGTATGAGGTTAAATTTATAAAATATTTGGAGTAATTATTAAATCTAAGATTAATTCATTGTTAGTAATATTTCTATTAAGATGCTTTAATTAAGAATAAGAACGTATTCATTTCAGGGGATTGATATATTCGCTGGAGTATTACCACAAATTTGTAATGCGTTTACGTTAAATTATGTGTCATAAGGGCCAGATATATAGGCAGACTCTTGCTCTTAAGAAAAATAAAACAAAAACAAGTAAGAGCACTACATTCGGTTATGCCGAATCTTACCGATCATGCTAAATGAATTATGAAGATATTTAGTAAAACAATGTTTCACATATGAAAATCTTGGCCAAGCAGAGAAAATTTTAAACCGATCAACAACGTCGTAAGGATTAAAAAAAATCTTTTACAGCAAGTTAATAATTTCAATATATTAATTAAAAGTTCAGTACGTTAAAGAAATTTCCTTTTTTGAAGCTGCATAAATAATTTTATTTTTAATACAAATCTTATAAAATTAATTTACATATTTGTTATTTTATTTTTTTTTTTTTTTTTGTACAAACAAAACTCTAAAAATCAAGCACATGTGCGCATAAATTTTTCTGCTTCTAATATTAAATCTCATTTTATTATGTCTCTGTAAATATTTTGATTTAGGCCTAACAAACTCATTAGATTCTAGAAAAAACGTACATACTTTTTTTTTAAACATAACATAATATTACTCATCCGTTCCCTTCCATGAGTTTCATATAAATTATGATTTGCTGCTTAAGTACATCAGCGTATTTTCAAAACATGTATATTTGTACACATACTTACGAACTTATAAACTTCATAATGTTTACTTGCTTGGCGTAAGACAAAAATTATTTACAATTTTATTTACTGACACCCCAAAGACAGTTAAAGGTTTATTGACTATAATAACAATGCCATGGGCCATTAGATAAGAAATGAATATAATTTTAAATGTACACATGTCAAAAAGCTTAAATGAGGAACATTTGTATGTGCGATTGAAGATTAAGGAGTTTATTATGTTAAGAGTTTATCTGGGCACTTTTTGAAAGCTAAATGTATGAGTATAATAAAAATAAAGTACAATATTTTTAATGGCTCCACAATATTAGATAAATGTAGAAGTAATAAATGATTTTTAAATTTTATGTTTAGTATTTTATTTATTTGTTGAATAATTTATTAAGTATTTTTTTTAGTGTTTCATACCATCCTGTTAACAGATATAAGAATGTTGTATTAGCTGTTCTGTTTATGCTCTTTCTTTGGCCTGTCACATCTATTTAAAAATTATATTAGGAAAATTTTATAAAATTACTACTTATATAACACGTTTTCCCAAACCCCCCTATTTTATGCTACAAAAAAAAAATACCTGAATTATTACAGTTCCTTTCATATACTATATGACTAACTTATTGTACTCGGCGTTACCTGAGTTAAACTTTAGGGACTTCTTAGGCTCTATAAAATTGTCGGTTTACTATATTTTGTAAACGATAGAGTATTTTCGGAGTAGTATAAAAACTCTCTCACCTATCCGATCCAATCTATCAATTTTGTAAACAAAGTTACGCAAATACAGATATTGATTTAATTTATACGTTTAAAAATAGCATAAAGTTTTTTTTTAATTATTTTATGAAATTATTAATTGATTTTATAATTATATTTTTGTCCTGTTATTAAAGCTGTATTATTTCTCCATCAAAAGTTTTACACCTTGGTATTTGTATTTCTCTGTTCTTTTTAATTATTACTTATTTTTAAAGGAGTTTTATTCTGTAACGGCTACCAACATACCAACATGATCTTATTAAAAACTATTTATTAATTTACACAATTTACTGCCACCTACCTAAATAATATTTTAAGACAAGGATTTACTTCAGTTATCAGAAAGTTTTAAATGACCGTTCTACTTGTTGGTCGCAAATAATTATGTCTTCGGGCACAAAGTACTGAATGTCTTATTACGTGAAACAAGACCGCCATATTTTAATTGGAGTCTACTTTTTCTTTTTAATGCTAGGAACACAACTGGGACGAACGATGAATTTTTGGTCGCGAATATACGTCGTCAAAAATAAGACACATTTGTGAATATGAAAATGCAAACAATCATGACGTAAGGCGAAAGTCGTCATACACGACGAACTATGCAATATAATTATTTCTATTTCTTACGCCGGCTAACGACGAACAAATCAGTACAAAGTGATCATGTTTGACTTTAGATTCAAAGTATTTTAATAAAGTTATTGTACTTAAAAAATTTATGTATTTTTATTTTGCAGAATTTATACAAGCTTACAGATTATAAGTTAAATATAAAAATAGTCTTAAGTTGTATTTTTTCTAATGTTTAACTTTTTAAATGTTATTTTTTTTATGGTCACCTTAGCAGCTTACAAAAAGTAAACAACTTCAAAAATTATAACAGCTGTGTTTTTGGTCGTTATTGTGTTTTTTAAGACGAATTTACACAACGAATTTTTGACGACGTATTCGTTGTGTTGGACGAAATTCGTCGTTCGTCCCAGTTGTGTTCCTTACATAAACGCAGCAGTTACTTTTCCTCGGAAAAGTTCGAAAGAGCAGATTTTTAAATATAGCATTTAAGTAACTCAAAGCAATATTGCGTAATAAAGAAATAAGAATAATCTCTTCACAAACGTATAGAATTATTAATAAATAGCTACTAAAACAACGTTTTCATTTAACGATGACACATTTTTTTTAACAACTTATGTTTTAATAGTTCACACTACAGACTTTAATAACTTAAAGACAGTAATATCAGTTCAGCGTTTTCGAGGCTAAATTTTTATTTTACGCCGTAATATTTTTAAAAGTTTTAATAGACAAATTTTTGTTTGACATAATTTACAAAGGATTATTATTATTTAAGGCTATTAAAGATACAGAGAACTTTCTGTGAGCGTTTACAATATAAGCGGATACAGAACCGCTATCTGGTTACTTTATAGGAATTGGAATTGGGATTGGAAATCAATCAGAATAAAATAAAATACCATATTTTACCATGAGGACAAATACATACCAGTTTTTAAAATTTTATTAAAATCCGTTCGCTTAGCCTTCATTGACGCACGCACATAAAAAACGAACATAAAACAAACTCACAAAGAGATTACGATCTGTATTATATATATTTGCTTCTATTATGTAGTTTTTGGAAGTTTTAATTATCAACAAATATAATTATAATAATGAAGTGTTTATTTATACTGCCAAAACCCAATCTTTACTGAACTAACCCAACTTATATAAGTTTTTGTGTCAGCCAACCTTTGATAATACGAAGAAATCGGTCCAGAAAATACATTATATCAAGATATTGTCCTGTATTTCGTATTTCTTTATAAATTAATCACATACAATAAGGTCATTTAGACTGATAGATAATAAGAATTAAATAATTTATTTTTTCTATATGTTAATTTGGCTTTTCAAATTTATTTTTCTCGGCACAGTAAGAAGGTATATTATAAAAATGGATTCCTATGTGCAACAAAGTCAAAGGGCAAAGGGTCCACCGATTGTAGTTGTTTCGGTAAACGATCATAATTTATTTTAAATGGATGGTACCATGTCCTCTATTCCAATCCAATCTGTGTTTCAGTAAAATATATATATATATATATATATATATATATATATATATATATATAAAGAGTTACTATTAAAAACTTAAAGGTGATACCTATTAAATTTATTAAGTCACTCTACGATATATATTTAGTTTATGTAGGAAGTACCACGTTCATGTAAAATATCAATAATATAAATACTCTGTTTTACCAAGCACATGTCTGATAACAAACTGTGAAAGTCCCAGGAGGATTGGCATATACGAATTCTATTGAAGCCAATTGATTATTTTTATTTATTATGGTTTTTTAACAAACGTTTATTAACATTTTTCTAGAAATGCCATAACGCATAAATTTGTAGCAGCAAACTACTTAATGTACATTTTTTCAGTCCATTATATAATTTTTTACTGTTTGTTATTTAGACTGTGCACATATTCAACACATATTATGTTAGTGTATTCAATAAAAATGCATATTGAAAATGCTTTATTGGTATTTATTTAATTATATGCTAAATGGAATTTGTAAAGTCTTTTAATTTCCGTGGTAAACACTATGTGTACAGTAATAAATACTAAAGAAAAGTATAGCATAAAATTTAGGATACAATATGCAATATGTTTTACATTTTTTCAAAACAACAAGCGTACATCTACGCTCTCGAAATTTTTAAAAGAAATTAAAGTTTTATATTTTGTTAAACATACACAAACTTTTTTCACAAAAGAAAATGTCACAAATTAAATGATTTATCCAAATCTGCTACAAAGCATCCATTTTTTGTAATCGGAATATTGCTTATTGCAATTCAAGTAAAAATTGTAAACGCCCCTTTAAGATCAAACAATCAATCAATTTGGTTATTGTTAACTGTTCTCTCGTTCGGCATTTACTCACGGTTCAAAGTAAAACGCTGAGCGACGAACGAAAGGTACGACTTAGTTGCTTAAATCTGTCGGTTGGGTCGGAACGATTGCCCAAACGAAACGATCTGGCTCAGCTCTTTTATTTGCATTGGAACACTTTGTTATTTTTCATGGGACCTTAGGAATCTTTTTTTAACTGGCTTCCAAAAAAGAAGGAGGTTTCCAATTCATCTGAATGTTGCTTTTTCTACCCTCCAAAGGTGGAAAAAGGGTATATATGAGTTTGTATGTAATTTCTACAATATCCATTTCCAACTCCATAAAGTATATATATTCTGAGTTCTTATGCATAGCGAAGTCGATTAAGAAATGTCCGTCTGTCTGTCCGTGTTCGGGTTGAAAGCAACTTTGCGAAGGCTAGAGTAAATTAAATAAGCAATCGCGCAGACATAGTTTAGAAAATTTTGTTTTTTTGATTGGAGTTACTTCACTATACAAGATTTACATATATAGTGAAAGGTATATAAGATTTATCATAGCCGAGTGTAGCACTTTTACCTGTTTTCTTTATGTTTGTGCCAGCAGAACTCAGTCATTTCTCTACCGATTTTAATTTTTTTTTATTTGATGGTTATGTTTGTAGATTATCTAAAAATTAAATAATGTCCCCATAGGTGTCGTAAATTGACCTGTACGGGGCTATCTTTTAAACCGTTATAGAATCAAACACTTGAAAATTGGAAAGAATGTCGACAAAAAATTAAAGGGTGCCTCAATATTTCATTAAATTTGATGTCACACAGTTTTAGACAGACGGCTAAAATTTACAATGAACCATAATTGCTAAGTCCACTATAACAACAAGTAAAAATTTTGATTTAGAAATTAAAGGGTGTGCTAATAATTGATGTATGTTTATTGCTAACTCCGCTATAAGAAAAAGTATACAATATGAATTTAAGAATTAAAGGGTGTTCCCATTGTGTTTAGGTAATTGATGTAACTGTTATATCCAATCATTTGAAAATTAGACATTATATAAAAGAGGGTTTAAAAAGGGTGCTACAATAGTTGATGTAGTTTTATATCTATGACCATACTTTTAAACTGTTGTAAATAGAGAGCTAAAATCTGTTTTAAAGTAGGTTTTTGTTTTGAAGGATTATTTCTAATTTTTTTACATTCTGTTTAAAATTATCTTAAATACAAGCTGTTATCGTTTTTTCTTATTTTCCCCTGTAAGTTTTAAAGTTCTTGTTTTTCATATCAGAAAACCAATTAATGGCATTAATATGTGTTCACTGATAAATAAAATTTATACTTTATACAAATAGTAAGCAGGTGGAGAATATGCATTTTTAGCAATAATAATAAAGTTCTCATGTTTTTGCAATTATATTAAAACAGAAAACTGATATGAGAACGAAAGAATGTTCTTTAGTGTTTCATATTTTTAAATTGACAAAATTTTTTGGCCAACAACAATTTGGCATTCAGTTGATTCATCAAGTGAATGGACTCCTCGCAAGAGTAAAGTTTGCAACTTGTTGAAATTGAAATTCATATTTAAGTAGATTTTCCTTCATAAATATTTTTCCAGCATTAAACCTTTTACATTACGAGTGAACACGATATGCAAGTCATTACCAGAAGGCCATTCCTCTATATGTCTTCAAAAACAAAGATGTTCCATGTTTAAATATAAGTTCATGATGAAAAATAAATATATTTTTGAAACAAATTCCTTTGTTATTATAAATGAAATATCTTTGTGTATAAAAAGAAGGAAAAGACCCCAAGTGTTATCAGCCTTCGTTAAAAATGTTACTGAATTACATGTGTGCATTAATAATCACCTAATGTCCTCAATTGATAAACATTAAATTTTTGTATGCATGAAGACTTATAATGCACATCTTTTCAAAATTTGTTGTATACAGTCAACAAAAATAAATACCTGGTAATGTAATAATTATAAAATAATGTAAAGTTTTGCACGACTTATATTCTATTTTTTAATTACATAGCTGAAGCAAATCCAAGCAATCGCATTTTATTTAAAGGGCGTTGAATTAAAGGGTGAATAAGGCTAGAGAGATGTAGCTTCACACAAGATGTGAAAGTGCGGCAAAATTTGGGTAGTGGTCAACAGTCTATGTCAGTTAATTACAAAACCTCATACTGTATTTTTTGCCATCAACGTTAGCAGATTTAAATAGGCCCCAAGCGTCAGTATATGTAAATTCTTGCTTGACTCTTTAAAAAAAAAAAAAAAAAAAATTTTTTTACAACCAACACAATTATCAAAAATTAAGTACTATTTTTTAAAATTGTAGGCTACCCCTCTTAAAAATATTTATTTCAGGAAAACAATATTTAAATGCATTTCTATTATTAAAGACTTACAGTTCTAATGCTATTCCTCAGTGTCATAATTTTTATAAATACTCATTTAGTTGCAAAAAAAAAGTGTAAAATCTTCTTACTTACGAATTAGCAACCGACAAACAAACGAAAAAAAAAATACTAACAAAATGTTAGTACTTTTAAAATATTCTGTTTAATACCTTATTTCACAGTCAAGTTCCTTTTTGTTTTTGTAGTTTATACTACAACTAGCATTAATTTTTTGGTTAACATGTTTCCGTTTAAAAACAAACTTCCAATCTAACAAACGGCTGCTGACACAGGAAACGAACATGTACATGTTTATGTTTAGATACGAAAATGCTTGCAGATAAAGGAAAGAGGAAATACCAAAAATCGCACAAGCAAGCATTCAAAGGAAGTACGGTAATTCGATTAAAATGAACAGGATAGAGAGCTGAACTTATACAAAAGTATTGCGTAGTTTTTGAATCTGTTACGAAAATTTTATTTTTCCATTTATCATTGGCAGTTCGAAATAATTTTTAATTCGAAAATTAACAATATAATTTGGGTAGAACTCCCTGTTGAGCTTTATGAGTATTAGTGAAATTCTGTTCTATTTTCAGTTTTCCGTGTTTTTAATACCAAGTTATTCAAACAAATCTGTCAAGTGTAATTAAGACAAAGACACGAAGAATTTTGTACAATGCATGGGCCACTCTTTATTTTTTTTTAAATTTAACCTTTAAATAATAATGTCATATGCAGGCGTATTAAATACCAGGTGACCGCACGGCTGTTTTTGCAGAGCACCATATGATGTCAAAAATAGCTGACAAAACAAGAGGAAGCCGCAGCGCTTAATGGCTTTCTTTCTTTCTTTTCTTTTATTCTTTCTTTCTTTCTTTTTATTATATTACGTTTTTGTTAGGGTTTTTTTTTAAGTCACACAGGATAGAAATTTAAAAATTTTATTCGTTAAGCAAATAGATTTTATAATTAATAAATAGGTATAAAAGCAATAATTATATTTAACAAAAAAAAATATATAAACTAAAAACTTTATTTTATTTATTGTTATTTATGAGGAATTAATATATTACATCAGCGTGTATACAGTTTTGTTAAAACTAAAAAAATTAGGTAATTTTCCTTTTATTCACGGATTCATTTTATCATTTTGTTTTCCTAAATACCGTAAGTAGCACGTTTATGACAACAAGGCGCATAAACTGAAAATAATTGTTCATAAAAAACAGCAACAAAATAAGTATACCTGCTTTAAATAGTGTACAAAAGCTGTGCCTTTAAGCGGGTTTTATTGCATTTTATTCATTAAATATGTGTTGTATTTCATACCTATGAAAACGGTTGTTGTCTGTTTTTCTGTTTATAATCTTTAAGCAATAGATTTGATCAAATTTTGTTTTTTTTTATTGTTTATAAATAGATCTGCATACAATGCAGTATTTCATAAAACGGCAGTAAAAAACTTTAATAGGGTAAAAATGTGGCAACGTTGCTTGCAAATAAAAAGAATTAAAAAATTCTCGCGTACGAGTATAAAAAATACTTAAAATTCTGATTGCGATATTTTTGATACTCGTTTTTGCAGGAATGGGTAAAATAAACACCGTAACTTTTTATTGCGGTGTTTAAAATACTCGAGTATGAAAAGTATAGAGTAAGTATAGAGTAAGTATGCGGTGTACTCATGAGTTGCGGTGTACTCGTGCAGTTCTCTGATGGGGACCTCTGTAAAATTTAAAATGACTGCGTATTACTATAGCTACCAATAAAAAAAAGTTATTCATAAATAACTCTAAAAATTAAAAGGTGCCGCCATAATTGATGTAAATTTACTTATATGGGCCCATGTTTTGAACCGCTACAGACACACGCTTGCAAATTGGACTGAATGTCGATTGCTATAGTCGTTATAGTAACAAGTATTAATATTAAAAATTATAAATTAATGGGCGCGCCAATAGTTTGTTAAATTTGATGTATTTGGTCATACTTTTGAACAGTTGCAGACAGACGCTTGAAATTTAAGACGAACTTGTATTGCTAAGTCCGCTATAGCAACAAGTATAAAATTTGGATTTGGAAGTTAAAGGGTGTTCCAATAGTTAATGTAATTTTGATTATGTGACCAAACTTTTGAACCGTTATAGACAGAACGCTGAAACTTAAAAGGGACCTGTATTGCCAAATCCGCTGTCTCAACGAGTTTATAATTTGAATTTAGAAATTAAAGGGTGTCCCATAATTGATGAAGATTTACTTATATGAGCCTATCTTTTGAACCGTTATATATAAACGCTTGCAAATTGGACAGAATGTCGATTGCTATGGCTGTTATAGTAACAAGTATTAATATTACGAATTATAAATTAAAGGGTGCGTCAATAGTTTATTTAATTTGATGTATATTGCCAAACTTTTTTACAGTTATAGACAGACGTTTGGAATTTACAACGAACCTGTATTGGTAAGTCCGCTATTACAACAAGTATAAAATATGGATTTGGAAGTAAAAGGGTGTTCCAATAGTTGATGTAATTACAAGTGTGCTGCCGTACTTTTGAATCGTTATAGACAGAATGCTGAAACTTAAAAGGGACCTGTATTTCTAAGACCGCATTATCAACGAGTTTATAATTTGAATTTAGAAATTAAACGGTGTCCTATAACTACTGTAGATTAACTTATATAGGCCTATCTTTTGAACCGTTATAGAAAAACACTTGTAAATTTGACGTAATGTTGACTGCTAGGGCCTTTATAGTAACAGCTGATAATATTAAAAATTATAAATTTAAGAGTGCACCAATAGTTCATTTAAATTGGTATATGGCCACACTTTTAAACAGTTGTAGACAGACGATTGAAATTTACAAAGAACCTGTATTACTAACTCCTCTATAACAACAATGGAAATAAACGGGTGATCCAATAGTTGTTATAATATGGTGTATGTGGCCGGACTTTTGAACCGGTATAGACAGACAGATGAATTATTATGTACGTTAGAATGATACTTTCCATTATAAAATAAAATTTGTTTTCTTTATTTCAAATATTATTTTGTATCAGAGGAATACGAGTAAGCTTTTGCTTTGGAAATAACAATTTTATATTCACTCTATTAAATATTTGAAATAATTTTCTTACAATCACAACGATTGCTTGAACTATCTTAAAATATTAGTAAATATTTTGTTGAAAATCACGAATTCGTAAACTTAACTGCGATCAATGAAGTGTTTTCTAACTAAACTAAATATATGACGATATCAAGCAAATAACTTACCCATCTGTGACACTTGGTAATTAAATGATTGTAAACGTAAATTCTCTAATACTGAAAAGTATAAAATAACAAAATAATCCGATATGTTTAGAACCCATGAAAATATTTATTGCTCATACAGATAGATTTCTTATGTGCTGAACTTGATTATTTATTTAGTTTTTCTTACTTCAACTTTTCTTTTGCATAGTGTTGTTCGAAAGGGGTAGAAAGACTTTGATAGTTTATTGCAGAAACTTCAACATATTTAAACTCTAAAGTCAAAATAAAATCTTTGTCTTTTATACATATTAATACTGAATAATGCAGATGCAAAAGACATATTGGTATGCATATCCACATACAGTGGCTCACAGTCAAAGTGAGCCAGCATACATTTTCGAAAGAAATTATTAATATATGGTATAAAGAAAATATGATTGAAAAAAAAAAATATTAAGGACTTTTATTAGTTAATTACTAAACTTTAAAAACGTAACATTTATTTCAGATAGGTACATAAGTAATAGAAAAAAAACAACAAAAACTTAAAAGATAAGGAAATGTACATCACACTAAAAGTGAGCCACTAAGGGTAAATGTCTTTAATATTTAATATTAATATTTTGTTGGACCACCTTTTGCTGAAATAACAGCCTGCAGACGCTTAGGAATCGATTCCAGTAAGTTTTGGGTGTATTCGGCAGGAATCGTGCTCCACTCTGATTGAAGAGCCTCGATGAGGTCTTTTTGTGACGAAATGGCATGTTTTCGTATATTTTGGTCCAAAAGTGCCCATAAATTTTCAATAATATTCAAATCAGGAGATTGTGGTGGAACTTCAAGGACATGTGGGCAATTATAAAGTAACCACTCTCTGGCAATATACGACTTATGTTTGGGATCGTTGTCTTGGTAAAAAAAATAGTCGTCTTCGATCCCCAATTTCTGAACACTCGGCTTGACATTTTACTTTAAAATGTCTAGATACACAAATTTATTCATGATTCCCGAAATGTGTTGCAAATTTCCGGTGCCACTTCCTGCCATGCAGCCCCAAACCATAACGGAGCCACCTCCGTGCTTCATACTTGGGATAAGGTTTTTTTGTTGAAGCTCTGAGTTCTTCTGTCGCCATACCATCTGCTTTCCGTCGGAGCCAAATAAGTTAAATTTACTTTCGTCTGTAAATAGAACCTAACCAAGCATTTTTATTAGATATTTGCACTTATTTATAACCGCATACCCTTTGCCAAAAACTCATATCTTTTTTAATATACTGATGAGCAAACTCTAGGCGTTTTTTACGGTTTGTTTTGCTGATAAATGGCTTCTTTCTTGCTACTCTGCCATTATATCCGTGTTTTCTTAAAACTCTTCTTACTGTTTCAGGGTGAACTTGGATATCCAACTGAGTTTTGACCATTTCTGTCAGTTTTGGAGCGCTTAGCCGAGGATTTTTTTTAATTTCTCTTACTATAAAAGCTTCATTTCTTTCTGAAAATGCTTTTCTGGTACTTTTTTTCACTTTGTTTTCTATTCTACCTTCTCTCGTAAAACGGTGAATAATATGTTGCACAGTTCCACGGCTCTTATTCACAAAATTAGCAATATCTCTTTGAGATTTGCCTTCTTTGTATAGCTCAATTACTCTTTCTCTAATTTCAACACTGGTTTGTCGTCCCATCTTCACTGTTTGATTTTTTGTACTCAAATGATGCAGTAAAAATAAGATCGACGCAAAAAAATTTTATTAAAATAATATTTACCGTTATTTTACTAAGAACAAAAGAGTGTGGCTCATTTTGAGTGTGGGGTGAAGTTAACAACATATTTTGGTTTTTTCGTTGCTTTTATCTTTAATATCGAAAAATTGGGGGGAAAATGCAATTAAATAGAGCTGCACTTATGGATTAACAAATTGAATAAGAAATAAATGGTGGGAAGATGGTATTTTAAAAATTATTTAAAAAACATTAGTAAAAAAATGCTGGCTCACTTTGACTGTGAGCCACTGTATATAAAGTAACAGAGAAAATATACTGAATGCTATGGAAAATTTCTTAGTAAATAGCAAAAACATTTTTTTTAAATAATGCCCTGGAAATCAATTGTATATGCAAACTATTAAGCTGTGTTTAGACGGCGTGTACAAGTCATCTGGAATGTCAAAATTGCTATCCATATGTAATTTGTTGTGTATGTCAAAATCTGTGTTTAACATACGGCTTATAATTATCATGTTCCAACTTGCATATGTTACGTACATACGACATAACCTCCAATTGTTGAAGAGAAAACTAAAATGCTTAAAGCAGTGATGTCAACTATTCATTTTTTAGCAGTAACTATTAAAAAAAAAAACAACGACAAGCACAACACTGCCTTTCCTTATTATTATTTATATCAAAATTGCTATATATTAAATTTGCCATAATATAAAGTTGCACTTAGGCACTTAGGCTGTGTTCGTTATAAGAACACGCCTATGTTACAAACTTAAAATTATGACGCTCGGCCCATTTTTTCTTGTTTATTGTTAAACTTGAGGTTGTTAGTTGCCCTAATAAAACAATTAACATACAAGTCTTACTTATTGTACACGCAAGTGTACAATATATAAGTTGTAAAAGAGACAAACATTTTTAAAATGTACATTAAATAAAAAATTGATGTAAGCAAATTCATATTTGCGGTATTTTTCAACTTTTTGCTACATGTAAGGGGCACACACGCCTTTATCTTAAAAAAAGCTTAGCACGCTGAAAATATTTAAACTCATATTTGTTACAAAATTATAAAAACTAATTATTTCTACAAAAAATCTTCTTTCTGCTATTTGTTAGGAATTTCTACATTGGAAGTATCACCATTATTATTTTTTCTTTTACGTATGTACATAAATATTTACATAAGAAAACTTAAAATAATCTTCAAATACTCGTCGTACAAAAAAAAAGTGGACTTGATTTTTGGAGTATATTTCCACTAAGTAAAAAAAATTAATTATTAGATGGTAATAAGGGAAATAAGTCAAATTTCTATTTATTTTTTACCATAAAATAATGGGTGCTGAATTTAATTTTCAAAATACAATAAGCGGTAATAATCTCCAAATATTAAATTTTAATATTTCTTTTGTATCATTTTCTTTTCTAATAGTTCAAGCACTTGGTCAGTTTTTGAAATATTAATAATTATCTTTTTCTTTTTCAATATTTCACCACACGTTGGGTGGCATCTTCAGGAAACAGGAAACAAAAATATTAAGAATTAGTTTTTACAAACATATTAAAAAAAGGTTCAAGGCTTTCTGTTTTTTACTGTCGTGGTTAATAAGTTTATGGAAATGCCCTACGAAAGTTAAAAAATATTTTGTTTTATTTTCAGAAATCTTACTTTTATCGTAAAAATATTTTGACCGGAAATTTTAAAAGTGGAAGTCAGCATAACCAAAACATCTGTTGTCATATAGTTTTACATATCAAAATAGAGCGTGCTCTAAATTAAAAACTAACACATGTTATACAACATAGGAAAATAGCATATGTTATATTTCATGAGGTTTACACGGAGTGTATTGATTTACATACGGAAAATCTGACATTCCATATGACTTGTACATGCCGTCTAAACACAGCATTAATGCTGTATGATTTATTTATTTCTGCTGATATGGAAATGTTTTCATTATACCATGAAATATACAGCAGTAACAAAAGACAGTAAGGTTAATTAAATATCAATGGTTTTCTTTAATTTAAATACAACTTTTTTCAACTTTAGTTCTCACATTTTTTACGGGTCTTTTGAAGTTGAATGAAACAATTTGTTGTCTCATATGTAGCAGGTAATATTTGAAGCATAGTTGAAACTATGGCGAAATAATACATGTGGTCCTGATGGCGAATTCATTAATTTTCGCCGTAAACGCTAAATGTCAAAAACCGTATCAAAAAATATATATACACAGTGATTAAAAATGCTTGACTATTTCCAATGCATTTGTAGTTGCTTTACTGTTGCTGTGGAAAAATTTTTAGCAAAAGCAAAAAGCAAATGCAAAAAAAAAAAGAAACGAATTTGCTTTAGTTGATTTTTTTTCTGCAGCAAAACAATCAGCAAAGCAATTACTTTAAAAACGTTTGCTGTTACTTAAGCAATCAGTTGTTCTTTATTTTTATTTTTGCTATTGCTTAACTTTTTACTATGCAGTTGTGACCACGATTGCTGTTTCTTGCTATTACTTGCTGTAACTAGTTGCTTTTCATCCCTTTTAACATTGGAAACGTATTTAGGTATTTATTACTTACAATAAGTAAGAATATACATTTTAAAACCGTTGTTTTTTTTTTTCTTAAAAAAGCAATCATTTGCTTATTGCTTAAGCAACAGCAATCGTTTTCAAAATAAATGCTTTGCTGATTGCTTTGGTGTAGAAAGAAACACATAGTCAGCTTAAGCATATGAGTCTCTATTTTGCCATCGCAACCATCTTGTATTATTTCGCCATAAAAAAATACTCTACTAAAATTATTCGCATGTTGCCATCCATATACTTCTAAAAGTGATGTTAAATTTTATGCTTTACTTGCGATTCAAAGCTCAAGGCTAGTTTTTGTCTTTGTATTTAAGTCTCATTTGTTCCCAAGTTCTATTTAAACGCAAAATTAAGTTTTTTTAAGACACTCCTAAAAGAAATTTATATGATCAATCTTGTGTATTTAAAGTTCATTTAAATAACACAGTTTTATGGTTACGGAAGTTTTTTTTTGTTGTTATTTCGCAAATCTAAACAAAAGTAGACATTTGTAGCATTTGATAGAACAAAATTATATGTTCTGCATATATTTGTTAATTAAAATAGTTTCTTGTAACTAAAAATTTAAATGAATAAATATTTTAAACAAAATTTGCATTTTACTGAAGTTAAATAATTATTTATTGTTTTAGAGAATTATTTTGATATTTCGTAACGCTGCCATATTTTTTGTTATAGTTAATAAGAAGAAAACTGTATTTTAAATACAACCTTAATTAATGCAAATTCATTAAATGTGTGTTTAAATATAAAGTCAAAAACTCTCTATTAGTCTTTTATGTTTTTATGCAAGTGGAAGCTATAACCGTTTCGAAAATTTTGAAAAAATAATTTTAATAATATTTTATTAAATTAAATCACGTGAATATATTATAAAATTAAGTTTAATTTTTAAAGTAGGGTATTGATTATTGTAAGGGGGAAAACAAGTCTATTCTTCACTAAATTTCTAACAAATATTTTAAATAAACCAAAGATGTTTGTACAAATAATAAAGTAACGACAAAATAAATGTTTAAGAAAAAACCACAATTATCAATACAGGCACTTTGCAATAATATTAAAATTAAATTAAAACTTTCAATAATCAATATTAAGGATTTAATAATTTAATAGGAATAAAAAGGAAAAAAAAAAGATTTTTAATATTTTAGTTTGAATTACCGAGAAGGTATATATTTTATATTTTGCTATCTTCAGGCCTTTTGGTCACGACTTGGTAACTTAACATTTTTTAAAAGTAAAATACTATTAAATAGAATTTTAATATTTGAAACCAATACCTTTCTAAAATAGATACGAAAAATTCTTAGCCTTAATAAAGATTGTAAGTAAAATATAGCTCATGAGTCAGGTTTCTCTTACATGTACTCGCAACTTAAATTAGAAATGAATTTTCATAGAAATTGGACATGTACAAATATTATAAAAAAG
The DNA here is from genome assembly GCA_916610165.2 of Gymnosoma rotundatum. Classification (NCBI taxonomy): domain Eukaryota; kingdom Metazoa; phylum Arthropoda; class Insecta; order Diptera; family Tachinidae; genus Gymnosoma; species Gymnosoma rotundatum. The sequence continues at coordinate 140,264,291 of OU744336.1, read as the reverse complement.
GTAGTAAAGCAGTGTTTAATTTTGTTTGTTTTTAAGTTAACATTTTACAATTGCTTAAATTTTTGTTAACTATTTTCCATTCTATTTTTTAAAGCCATTTGAAGTTAGTTATTATTTTTAGAAACCCTAAGACGTATTTTTCAGTATTTTAGTGCACATAACCATAAATTTATTTTGCAATACAACTTAGCATATGTGCTCACCAAATTGTAATGTGGAGATTACTTAAAATATGTTTTTTAATTTTACTTTACTTTTAAGTTTTTATATTATAACAAAGAAAATATTACCAATTTCGAATTCTACAAATACATTATTTGTAAAATGATTTATAGTTTCTGACAGGTGCAGACATTAGTAAAGATAAAATCCTAATAAATAAATCGATAAGCTTTACACCCAAACCTTTTGCATCCTTTGCTGCTAGTAAGTACTTAAATGTAAAAGAGAAATTTATTATTTTTTTCTAGATTAATATTCAGCAAAAACCATTAGAAATATTGGTATGCATATTGGGTTGTATTATTTATTCCTACTATCCCTTTCAAATATTTAAAACGTGACTCGCTTGCAAAGCAAACCTGATATTGTATATGTATATGATACTTAAATTTAGTTTTACATAACGCACCTTTAATGTCATATGACCACTTTGGTCATACCACAAAATATTGGCAAAATGCGAATTATATTATAAATTTTAAGATAACAATTAGAGATCACAATGAAATTTTTTATCAAACCCAGACTTAGCTTAAAGTAGAATATTAACTTCTTTTATAGAAAATTAGGGTAGCTCAAATTTGATTTTTAAAATATGACTATATTGCTTGCGATTAGCGATATGTGTGTAACACCTTAAAGCCATGTTTTGTAGAAAAATGTAACTAACCTTTTCAATACTCACATTAAAAAATCAATCAAAACTGTTACAAGTAGATAAATTTAAAATGAAATAAAAAAAAAAAATTATATAGGTTCGTCAAAATTTACATCACATTTTAACTATACAATTTTTATAAAAACTCTTAAAATGTTAATTAAAAATACATACACTCAAAATATCTTACAAATTAAAAATATAGTTCTAAAATGATTTCTCCATTTCGAATTAACGCTATCTATTGAACAACAGTGCGAACACTCTCTAGTTAAAAACAATAAAAAAACCCCTGACGACAAATAAAAAATTATAGTCAAACAGAACATAAACATCAACACGTTTTCGCCAAATACAAAAACATGGACAAATTAATTCCTTTGTTCAGCCGGCTTTATGTGCATGTTTTGTTCAAACGGATGGCTAGTAGAAATGTACTAAGCTATCGTTTTCTTAATATGCAAGTTAAAATCAGACGCCTGACTAAAATAACAATTCGTTCCATACTCATCAATTTTTAAACTAACCCAATATATTAAAAGCCAATTTTGTTGACTTTATAATAACGACAATTAGTGAACTAAATATGTAATATTTATTGCTGCATTAAGTTAAGGCCTTTGTCATATTTCTATTTTCAACCTCGAAGTAGTTACAAAATAAATAAATAATGTAATTACTAAGCTTCGAGTGCACTAATTATTTCAGGAGCTTATTTTCGATAGTGGTTGATTTTAAACTAAATAATATAATTTAAAATGTTTACAATATATTTTTTTCATTAAACTTTTATGCTAAAAAGCTATTGTAAAAACTTATTATTATTAAATAAGAGTACGCTTGGTTTACTTACTGCGATAGCATTAACAAAAATTAGAGTTTGAAAATTTATTTAAAACTCATAATTACAACATAAATTGCAATGTTTTTTTTTTATACAAGTATTTTCATTAGTTAAGAGCCATTAGTTCTGGTTGACTAGTTAATATTTAAATAAGTTTTGTGTTATTGAATTTATAAATAATCAAAGCATAAAAATTAAAAGCCATATTAATTTACAATAGAAAAATTGTTGAAGCATAAGTTGATAGTCAAGCGCATCTCAATTGTTGCCCAAGATAGATCGGAGAATGAGAAATATTTACTTCTATTTTTCTTTTATTCCTGTAATATAATATTGGGTAACGATGGCTTAAACCCAGAATGTGCTTTCTTAAAACTGTTATGTTAAGCTCTTTAGCAAAATAATCCTTTATATCTTTTCAACAAAAATATCTTTTTAACAAAAATATCACTCATTTTAGAACTCCGAATGGGCTGTATGCCTTGGTATAATACTGTCTTGCTTTGAAATCGGCAAGCAGCAGAATACTGCACAATGGTTTGAATCGATTTATTTTTGACACTAGTTGGTATCTCATGAACCACCAAAGATATCTTAATTAAATTTTACAGAGGAAAAGCATGTGTATGTCTCAGTAGAACTGCAAACGATCGACCCATTAGGCGAAAGCGGAGCTTCTGGGTAGGCCCCCATGCTGCGGTACCTCAGGCACATATTTTTAGGAGATTTTGCAAGTAGTTAATTTTTAACTCAAATCTTATGACTTAAATTTAATAAGACCCCGAAAATATCTACAAAAATGTGTTTACATGTGTAGGTTATCTATTTAGTTTGGAAGAAAATCGGCTTAAAATTTTTTTTTAATTTTGGCCGACCTCAGCTTAGTATTTTTGGCATGGAGTGCAGTTATTAATGATCGGTTTATTGCTTTAAGTATTTGTTATATTCTTAATAAAAATAACAATAAAGTTTCAAGTTTTGTAAAGTTATTATGAATTGGCTAAATGTAGAAAATACCGCTTTTTTCAGGACTTTACCCGAATAAGTGGTATTCTTTTTTTGCTTTAAATTAATTTAAAATTACTTCGGTACTAGCAAATTTTTTATTAAAAAATTTTGTATATTATTTCAACCAATTTCTTTACCTGTTTTGTCTAACAATTCAACAACTTAAAAAATAAAAACAAAATTTCAGTTTGTTTTCTGTGAACACAAAAACTTTTTCATTCTTCTATTTGCATTAATAAAACAACAATAGCATTTTAAAACTATGATGAGCAAAACTTTATTTTTTGCAGTTTTTTAAAAAATGTTTCTGTTTAGTTTTTGATAGAAACTATTGCTTTGATGCACTTTTATTACAACTGAAAATAAATATTATTGAATTTGCAAACTTCAAACTCCTATAAAATAGTGAAATAGCAGCATATTCTAAATCAGGTTACGAAAAATTGTTCAAGCTAAAGCTTCAAGTTACATTTCATGCAAAATTATTTCAGAGGTTGAATTTTTTTGTTTCCTGATTTTATACGACCTTTTTATACAACGAAGAAAATGCTGAAAACAATGAATGAAAAGAATAATTATCTCTTTGGTTTATATCTAGATATTAGAAACAATTACAAAACAAATACATATTTAAATTTCTCATATCGAAATAATTTTATCAGCCTGCCAAACCAACGTATTTTTATTTGCAAAAAAACAATATTATTACTGAATTATCAAGATGATGTGCACAACTGGTTAGGAATTAAATAATCACCAAAACTGACAAAAAACCGGTGCTTTAGAAAGAAATAAAAATAATTATTATTGATAATCCCAAAAAAAAAATTTCTGAAATTTTCAGAAATACAAAATGCAACGAATATGAATCAGAGATAAGCTCAAAACTCTTGCACAAAGCGGCACAAAACAGGCATACATATTTGTATAGCTAAAACGATTTTATAAAATTTGTAGTGTAGAATGATCCATATTTAAATGTTATAAATTCTACTGCGTCTGATTGCGGTCTCGGATTTATGGGATAAATATAGAGAAAATAAGCGAGTTTTTGTTTCCCTGATCACAGATCTTATGGATTAGACAGAATAGGACATCTCAAATTTATTGTTTCCAAAATTACTTCGATTTCAAAAATTGTTTTTTGCTTTGTTTAGATTGTAGCTGTAGGATGTGTAAGAAGCGTAAACGAATTTCAATTCTACAAGTGACTAGAGATTTCATTAAAATAGTATCATGTAAGTATCAGAGTAAAAATTTGTTTGTCTGTTTTCGATTTAAGAATTTTTTATAAAATGAATATAAAAATTAAATTTATTAAACTAGTAATATTAGCTGTGTATGAATCGGTCGACCAGTCTTCCGAAACATTCTTACTCAGTTGTGAAAATTATTATAGTCACATCCCTTAGTTGAACACAATGTTGTGACTATATCGCTTATGTGATAATAGCCTAATTTTTTTATGTGCCACAATATGATATGTAAACAAAATTCGGATATAAGGAATTTATATGATTATAAAAAATAAAACAAATTTATTTCATTTATGTATGTATAATATACGTATACGTTTTAAACAAATACAAATGTAAATACTTTGTTTGTACTTTAAAAGGTTTAAAGGTTCAATTAAATTAATTAAAAACAAGTAAGAGTGTCATATTCGGCTATGCCGAATCTTATATACTCTTCACCATTTATGTAAATCTAGTTTAATGCAGTAACTCCAATCAAAAAAGCAAATATTGGGGTGATAGAGAATTAAAAAACAAAAAAAAAAATAGTACTAAATATCTATAATTTTACATAAAAATATCATCGGCAATTGATGGATTTAGCATTTTTTAAAACTTTTAGTATTTCCTTAAAGATTTCTTCAAGTTTTTAAAATGATACCATATTGATATTTAAAAAAAAAATTAAAATTTCAGAGCCCCATAACTCGGAAAACATAGGCAAGCGCCATCGGCTCTTAATGGGTTAAGCATTTAAAAAAAAAAAATTTGGTATTTCATTAAAGAGCTCTTCAAAAGCTTTAAAATAATACCCATATTGATGTTTCTCGGAAAATATGGGTGAGCGCCAATTTTTTCACGTGATGTTTTTTTCTTATTTTTTAATTCTATATCGCCCCATGCATTTTTGGCTGGAGCTACTTTATTTTTCCAAATGACATGAAAAAATTAGAGGTAGGCATGCCATTTTGGCTGCTGCCTCGATCTGGAATGATCATGCTGATTTCCAATAGCACTTTTTTCGACGCTATATCTGATCGATTGACATATTTTTTTTTTTGTCGAGGCAAACTTGATTTCAACACTAACACGGACGGAGAGACGTACAGACGGACGGCCGGAGATCGCTCATTCGCCTTCGCTGTGCTTAAGATGTCAGAATATATATACTCTGTGCGGTCGGAAATGAATATTGTAGAAATTATACACGAAATGACAAACTTACATATATCCTTTTTCCAATTTTTGTGGTGAAGAGTATAATAAAGTAAAAGAAAATAAAATATTCTGATAAAAATACTTAAAAATAAATATTGATTGCTTTCAAAACTTCATACGAGTAAAATACATATTTTCTGATTCAAATAACGAAACTTAAAAAAGTTAGTTAAATATTTAATATAATAAAAAATATTTATAAAAATATAACTGTTTCTAATTAAAAAATCTGTTATTTTAGTTTGGCTTATTTTCAACGCATTTTCATAGCCTTTTTTTTCTAAATGTTACTTTATCCTAAATAATTTGCCTGTAATTAAGTTTTTATGACTACACATAGGTGGCCTATATGTCAAATATGATTATAACGTTAATGGGCTATTTTGTGAATTTTTAGCTGTAAAAACGGATATTTTGGACTATATCGCTAAATGGACTATAAGCGACGTGACTATAAGCGAAATCTGCTGTACAATGTTTATCTTTTGTTATATACAATATTTAAAATAAAGTTTAGTAAAAATGTAAATATCGCTCATTTACTTATACAACGTCATAACTTAAAAGTTCAAGTTTTGGAGTTAATTATAGAGAATTGTTCGCCATTTCATACTTTCTTTTCATAAAGAACGATACATTTTGGTTTACGACAGAGTTATGGATATATTTTTACAGCAATAACGTCATAATTCAAACATTTCCTTTTGTTTGTCCAAAACATCTCCTTTAGTATACAATAGATGAAAAATTTCTTAAATGGATTTTTTTAATTATGACTCACTTTACAAATTGTAGTGAGAAGATAAGCAATCTGATATTTTTCTAAATCGAGAGAACAAGTCAAAAACTTCACCTGCGATTATCTCTTAATTAATCTTTTTGAGTTATGACATTCTATTAGTAAATGGGCGATATGTTTTTCACTCATTAAGTAACCAAATATGTCTATTATACAAAACAATTCATTTGAATCTCGATGAAATAAATCTTTGCGGCATTCTTTATTATTTCTTTTTTTTCAAATAGTCTTTAATATTTCCTTATAACAATGGTTTTTAGCAAGACATTTTAATGGAAATATATAATTCATAGTAAATTTTTGCAAAAATTATTGTCGGCTTTGCAATTCAACTTGCTGCAGATAAAATCATAAAATGTTTTAATATTTTTTACTTTTTCCTCTTATTTCTTATATTCGTAAATTGAGTTAACAAAATGGCTTTTATTCCGCTGTATCAAAAGGGAATTTTTAATATTAACTCCGTTATGGTAAAGGAATTTTAAAAATTACTTTAAAATTTATTTTTATTAAGAAGCGCAAGTTTGTAAAATACGTTTGTAAGTTTAATTGTTAAATACTTTTAGATTAAAATTTTTTTTAATAAGAAAGATATAATAGAGTTAAGCTGACGAGGTTTTAAGACTTCTGAGACATACCTAGAAATAAGTCAACAAATGCAATCATCAGTAAAAGCTTATGCGATCGTTCAGTTTTTGTAAGCTCTAAACAGGTTACATTCGGCTAGGTGAGGGTGCACATGCATCCAGCATAGAAACCGACTCAATTGGGTGCTAGATAACCCTTTTTTGATAGCTGGAAAAGAATGTTTAAAGATCTTTAGGTCTCTAAATTACCTCTAGATCCCAACTTAAACTACGCCAAAGACCAGATAAACGAGTTAGTCTTTACAATGCCACAGCCCGATAGATCCGCAAGGTTATGTAGTCCTGGAATGCCTAAACGAGCTGCTGTATTCCTAGATAGAGCTGGATAATGACAGATCAAATGCTACTCTGTTTCATCCCGTTATTCATCCTACAAAGGTAGTGAAATGCAAGATGTAATCTCCCAGCAGGGGCGCCGAGGACACTGTTCCCTGTCAGCACCTGTATGCCTAGCAGTTCCCGAGTAATCGTCAGCAGACTTGCAGTCCTTTTGCTATTGTACTAAGGCCACAGTGTCCTTAAATTGTCTCCTGCTATGTAACACGGTTTTCTAACAACGCTTGTAGGTCCGAAACTATGTTTCCGGATATACTCGAGTGTTAGATGGTACCAAAAATAGTTCTACATAGGAATATCTGGTCATCTCATTTAGAAATATCCGACATTCATGAACCAATCTTGTTTTTGTATAAGCATCCGAAAAGGAGCGTATCGCGGCCTATCAACACAGATCCGGATATACTCCACGTATATTCTGTGTTATCTATCGCTATTGTGATCATATGAATCATCATGTTTGACATGTCAGACATTGATACTCCGAATCCAATGTCATGCATGTAGGTGGGCAAGTAGTTATCGATATAACCGGGAACAAACTAGGCACATCTAGGGAGTTTCTCATGGCTAAAGTTAAGAGCGGCTTCCAATGTGTGGTACGTATTGCACCTGTGATTAACAAAGCAGAACTCTAATAATTAAATCCGCAGTCTGCTCAAGGCGGGTTATCAAACGCGAACCTCATACATAAGTATTGATTTAATGACATTGTTCAGAAGCCAATCCAGTTTTCGCATATAAAGTTTCTGAACACCAAAAGGGCTACGAAAGCCAGAAGATGGAAAGATGGTTCACATTAATTACCGTCCTCAGCTGGATATCAATCAACAGTTCTAGTATTTTTAAAAAGGAGTAGGATAGGCTTTGAAGTAAATCGACTAACATTTTGCAATTTCGAACGAAAATATTACTAGAAAAGATAAGAGTTGGTAGCCTCCTCCGCAAAGATTCTTTAAAAATAAACATATTATCATTTAATCGATTTTTATAATTGCAAATTATTGTCTCTGAAAATATATTTTTATGTATTTACTTTAAATCAAAAACACGTCAATTTCAAGTGTACTGCAAGACAAGTGAACGTATAGAAAAAAATCTTAAGAACAACTTGTACTGCGCTTGAACACTTAAAACTTGCATAAATACATTAGTGTAAACGCCATTTTGGTCTAATTTGTTAGAAATGTAGACGATTTAATTTATGTAACTAACTATAAGGAGAATTAACTTATAGTTAGCATAAAGTCATTGTAAATAAATGTGAAATTAAGTGAAAAACCTTTTCTGTAAAACTGATAATGATATGTATAGTGAAGTCGATTGAGCAATGTTCGTCTGTCCGTCCATGTTAGTGTTAAAATCATGTTTGCCTCGGCAGTTATAGTGTCGGAAGAGGTGCTATTGGAAGGCAAAAAACCACGCTTACCTCTAACTTTTTCAAGTTATTTGGAACAATAAAATTGCTCCAATCATAAAAAATAAATATATGGGGCGATAGAGAATTAAAAAATAAGAAGAAAACATCAAGGGAAAAAATTGGCGGTCGTTTATATTTTCCGAGTTACGTGACTCAAAAATTTTAAAATTTTTTTAAATATCAATATGGTTATAATTTTAAAACTTTTGAAGAGATCTTTAAGGAAATACAAAAATTTTTTAAATATGCTTAACCCGTTAAGAACCGATGTCATTTTTATAGAAAATTATTATATACATTACCAAATTTTTTTTTGTACATCTTAATTCTCTGTCACCCCAATATTTGCTTTTTTAATTGGAGTTACTTTACTAAACTAGATTTACATAGATGGTGAAGGGTATATAAGATTCGGCATAGGCGAATATAGCCCTCTTCCTTTTTTTTATTTTTAAGTCTTCTATGACAACAGACCAGTAGGTTCGATATGTTATGACTTCTCACAAAAAAGATTGTCGATGAATGCCTTATTAGAACAACGGTATTTTCTTTTCTTGTGTATAAAGTTAAATAACTCAAGTCCAATAAATCATTCGCGCCCATATCATTCTTTGGATGTCTATAGCCTTTTTGTACCTAACTCGTAAAAATTCTTTCACAATTCTTAACTTAAGAAATTTTTGAACATGATGGAAAATTATTTTCCACAAGCCAAAGTAGTAATGCAATATAATTTAGTACAGCTTGTACGGATTTTATATAAATCTTATATATGTACATGCAGTTGAAAAGTTAAAATGGAAACAGAAGTTACAATATATTGTATACACGCACGAATCTGTAAAAGCATTGTTTTTATTATTATTTACAAAAATTTTTTGTATTATAATTTCTTTGCAACTTTCTTTATGCAAATATTTATACACAATGCAAAGAAATTTGTTAAAGAAAAATTGTAGCAGAATGAAAATTTGTTCAGAAATTAAAAATTTTTCTTTTCTTGAACGTAAAAAAAGTTATAACAATTTTATTTATTTTGAATTACCATAAAGCAGTGAATATGAGAGAATTTTACATCCAAAAATTTTAAGCCGAAGCAGATTGCCACTGACACTTCTGTATTTATAATAAAGAAATGTTCTTTTAACACTTAACGTCATCTGGGTGCCACACAAGCATGATTTTATTTCTCTATCTTGGAATATGTCTTAAAAATGCTACCACATTAACTTAATAATGAAATGATTTTGATCTTTGGGTAATCCGAATAACGTTAATTATCTCTTACTGACTGACTAGCATGTTTAAATATTTTCATTAAGAAAAAAATATTAAAATTTTTGCGTCTCGCTTGTATTTTTTCATACCAACTTGTTTAGCAACGAAATCAATTTTGTCTTAGTTTTTTCATACTTTTTTCTCACATCACAGTGGATCCTGCCCCATTATAAAATTTTTTCTAAGAAACTGAACTCATGCTTTTAGGAATATACATAAAAATATAAACAAAATCTTTCATAAAATTTCACTACAAGCCACCACACCAACCTGAAATTTAACCTAATAATCTAAACATATATTGAAACTGTAACAAAATTGCTTTTGAACATGAAATATTTTTGGAAAAAATTGATGTTTTTGTGTGTGAATCGACATGGAATTAGGGGTAAAATTGCTTAAAAATAGCAATAGTACTAAAATCTTTGCCGTGCTTGCATGTTTTTCAGCAAATAAAAAAACCAAATGTCAGCATTTACAAAACATTTCATTATAAATGAAGCAACAGCAAAAAGCATATGCAAAAAAGAGAAAGAGAAGCCCAATTTCTTCAGCTGACTATGTGTTTCTTTCTGCAACAAAGCAATCAGCAAAGCATTTATTTTGAAAACGTTTGCTGCTGCTGAAGCAATAAATTGTTGTTTGTTTCTTCTTTTGCTATTGCTTTTGAAAATAATTCTTGCGAAAATACCCCGACTTCAAAACAGATTTCATCTGTCTGTCTGTTACAGCTCAAGTGTATGGCCACATAAATTAGGTTACATTAACTATTGGGACACACTTATATCTCCAAACTTTATAGTTTTTCAACTGTTCAATAGTTTGGAAATATACATAAAATTGCAGCAACTATAGGGTCACTCTTTAATTTCCAAATTCAAATTATATACTTGCTATTGTAGTAGATTTAGCAATCAGGTTCTTTGTAAATTTCAACTATCTGTTGTAACAGTTCAACAGTTTGTTTAAATTCTAACATCAGATTATATCAACTATTTAATTTATAATATAACACTTTTATACTTCTTATTATACCAAATAAAGTAGTGGACATTCTGTCTAAAATTAAGGTGTTTTTATACAACGGTTCAAAAAAAAGCGGCCATAAAGAACAAATTACATTAATTTTGGGAACACCCTTTACTTTCTAAATTCAAATTATAAACTTCTTGTTATAGCGGACTTAGCAAAACATGTCCCTTGTAAATTTCAGTTGTCTGTCTATAATGGTTAAAAAGTCCGGCCACATACACCATATTATATCAACTATTGGGACACCTGTTTATTTCCAAATCCATATTTTATACGTGTTGTTATAGAGGAGTTAGTAATACAGGTTCTTTGTAAATTTCAAACGTCTGTCTACAACTGTTTAAAAGTATGGCCATATACCAAACTAAATGAACTATTGGTGCACCCTTTAATTAATAATTTTAAATATTATCAGCTGTTACTATAACGGCAATAGCAATCGAAATTCTATCCAATTTGCCAGCGTTTGACTATAACAGTTCAAAAGATAGGCTCATATAAGTAAATCTTCGTCAATTATGGGATACTCTTTAATTTTTAAATTAAAATTATAAACTTGTTAATATAGCGGACTCAGAAATAAAGGTCCCTTTTAAGTTTCAGAGTTCTGTCTATAACGGTTCAAAAGTTTGGTTACATACACAAAATTACATTAACTATTGGAACACCCTTTAACTTCCAAATCCAAATTTTATACTTTTTGTTATAGCGGTCTTAGATATACAGGTTCGTTGTAAATTTCAAGCGTCTGTCTGCAACTGTTCAAAAGTATGGCCATATACATCAAATTTAAGGACCTATTGGCGCACCCTTTAATTTATAATTTGTTATATTAATAGTCATTACTATAACGGCTATAGCAATCGACATTCTGTCCAACTTGGAAGCGTTTTCTATAACGGTTCAAAAGATAGGCTCATATAAGTAAATCTTCAGCAATTATAGGACACCCTTTAATTTCTAAATTCAAATTATAAACTCGTGGATATAGCAATACAGGTCCCTTTTAAGTGTCAGCGTCGATAACGGTTCAAAAGTTTGGTCACATACACAAAATTACATTAACTATTGGAACACCCTTTAACTTCCAAATCCAAATTTTATGCTTTTTATTATAGCGGTCTTAGCAATACAGGTTCGCTGTAAATTTCAAGCGTCAGTCTGCAACTGTTCGAAAGTATGGCCATATACATCAAATTTAATGAACTATTGGCGCACCATTTAATTTGTAATTTGTATTATTAATTGTCATTACTATAACGGCCATAGCAGTCGGCATTCTGCCCAATTTGCAAGCGGGTGTCTATAACGGTTCAAAAGATAGGCCCATATAAGTAAATTTACATCAATTATGGGGGCACCCTTTAATTTTTAGATTTATTTTTATATAATTTTTGGTTTTTGGGAGCTATAGTAATACGCAGTCATTTTAAATTTCACAGAATCGCCCTTTACATTTCATAATACCCGCAAAAAATAGGTATGTTGTATGGGGACACACTTTAGCTTTTAAGATTATGAACTGTTTTTAAAACAGGGCCAATCTGTAAGCAATATCTATCACATTACCAAAAATTTTCAAAATCGGATCAGAAATGACTGAGTTCTGGAGGCACAAATATAAAAAAGCAAAATTCAGCCGAATTGTATAACCTTCTTCTTTTTTTGAAGTCAGTTAACATAAAAAAATCACTACTTAATGTGTAATAAAAACCACTTTTTTTAAATGTATTTTCTTACGTATTGTAAGTAATAAATATATAAATACGTTTTCAATGTTAAAAGGCATCAAAAGCAGCGAGTTACAGCAAGTAACAGCAATCGTTTTCAGCCACAACTTCATAGTAAAAAGATAAACAATAGCAAAAATAAAAATTAAGAACAACTGATTGCTTAAGCAACAGCAAATGTTTTTAAAACATTTGCTTTGCTGATTGCTTCGCTGCAGAAAGAAACGTATAGCCGGCAAATGCGTTTCTTTCTTTTTATTTTTTGCATTTGCTGCACACTTTTCCACAGCAACAGTTAAGCAACTATACATGCATTGAAAATAGTCAAGCATTTTTAATCACTGCATAGAATACAAAATACCTACTATTGGAATTTTTGTCTGTCTTTGTTCGCATCACGTACAAACTGCTGGATGGATTTGAATAACATTTTGTTAGGATGTCCCTTAGAACTTTGGTTAAAATTTCATTTCGTCATTTTGTAGAAAGCACCCATGTTCACAGGTATAATGGTACTAAAACATTTAGCACATATTATGTTTAAGCACGGAAAATGGTCAACACTGTTTACAGAACTCTACAGTAAATAAGTATTTAGAAATACATTTTTCTAAATTTGAATGTTAAGAAAATACGAAATGACACGCTGACGAAGTTGTGGGTACTGCTAGTTTGAAATATATTTAAAGTTTAATTTTGCACAAACAAAATAAAATCTTTCCCTTTAAACTAAAACACATCCCCAAATTATCAAAAACTTCATCCAACACGTTAAACGTAAAAAGGTTATTTAAATAAAAATTTTATATTTACTATGTTAATAATGTTTTTATATTTTTTATATTTATGTGCGGTTTATGACAAGCGAGCGGCTTGCCTAGAAAATTTGTATGAAAAGCACCAATTTTTTGAGTGATTCCTATACAAATTTTCTAGACGTGTCGCTCGCTTGCAATACAGAAACCGCACATTAAAAATGTTTTTATATTTTTAAAGTTCTAAGATTTTTATTATTATATTTAGCAGTTTTTATTAAATGTTTTAAACGCCAACTTGAAACCTCAAAAATTCTTTTAACGTTTACACACAAAATATTAAATCGTTTCAAGTGAAACAATTTCATAAATGAAAGGAATCACAACCAAACATTCAATTCCCTTCTTTGTTAGATTAATTTACTTTTAAAAGATGATGTCGATGACGTAAGAATAAAATGAAATACAAAGAATGCTAAGGGTATTCTATTAAATAAACTAAATTGCAAAAAAAAAAAACTTTTTGTGAATCAGTTTATATTGAATTTTTTTCAATAGGCTTTGAGAGGTATTGAGTAAAATCAAATACAGTTGAATTGATATATTCTATTTAACTTGAGTAAATATTATTAGGAAGAAACACTAAATATTATTTAGAAACAGAATATTTATTCCTAGCTTTTTTAACCCAAATCCTGATTTTCGAATTTATGAAATAAAAGAGTGTAATAATTGAAGGTATGAGAAATTTTTATTTGCAAAAAAAAAATTAATAAAAAAAATGACACGTAGAGTCAATATATAGAAAACGGCTGCCGTTAAAATCTTATTATAATTTGATATTTGCTGCTAACAAATAATACTAAGGAAATTTTCTGCTGCGCGATATATAAATAAATATTTGTTTATGTCGAGAAAATTGGAGTGAAAAAGTTTGAATTTTGTTAAAATAAATCAAAATTTCTTTACGGCGTCTGAGTCAGCGCTAAGTCGTTTCAGTAGGTTGATAACTTAAATTGGTGGGCTTAACGTGAACGCTCAGAAAACGGATCTTTACGAAAAGAAACAAGATTCCCATCTTCACGCTACTACTCCTAAGTGGATTGAAGCTAAGTCTATCTGACAGGGCGAAATATCTAGGTAGCATCCTAGACTTCAAACTCTAATGGAACCCTAATGTTTGATTTAGGGGGAACAAGGCTTCCATAGGCTTCTAAGTGTGCAGAAAGGGTATGGGCAAAAAATCGGGTATCAATTCCAGCACGGCTCACTAGCTTTTCGATACAATACTTAAATGTGGGATTTTCGTTTTGTGACCCAGACTGACTAAATGTATTACATAAACAGTGTTCTGCATACTGCGTTAAGGGTCACCGATGCAATACGCAGCACACCATCAAACGAGATGTTGCACTGGCTTAACGGCCGATACTATAAACTTTTCCTTTTGAATTATTGTAACTCTGGCATGGAAGTTACCAATCTAGAATGTGCCTCCGTTATTACCATGTCTGAAATTGGACTCGCAGCATCAGTGTCGGGCACGTCAAAGTTTATAAATCATACGGATCACCAGAGTGATATGCTTGATATTTATACAGACGGAATTAAGTCAAACACTAAAGTTGGGGGAGGCGTCCTTGTTTCTACATTTTAGATGAAAATGAAGTTAAGGCTACAAAACCAATGTAGGATAATCCGGGCTGAAATTTCAGCCATGAAATTAGCGGTGAGCTGGATGAGGTACCAAAGGATATACAGAGATATTTTGATCTGTACCAACACCAAAGCCGCGGTAAATTCCTTATGTACGACATTTAGATGAGATGGAAAGACATTCAAACCTGGAACTATTTTAGGTGCTGGCACACTTGGATACATCCGGGAACAAAGTTGCTGATGAACTCGCTAGGCTTAGAACCCGTCTGAGAGACGGAGAGTTAGGTCTTGTAGCAGAAGTCCCATTAAATTTCTGCAAGACTATATTTCGGCAGGAACTGCTTGAGGCCTCGCAGATCTGGTGGTCTAACGAGGTCACCTGCAATATTTTGAGAACACTTCGGCCTTACTACAATAGTAACAGGACTACAAGTCTGCTCTACAAGCCTCTGATCTGCCATTGTCGAGTTCTATCTAGGGACAGAGCGGCTCTTTTGGGCACTACAAACTGCATATTCTTGCAGATCTATTAGGCTGTGATAGTGCTAGGATAATTTCGTTTATTCGGTCTTCGAGGTAGCTTAGCGATAAATTTGGTAGAAGTGTTAAGACAAAAGGATCCTTTGCATATCCTTTTCTAGGTAGCAAAAAGGGACCATCTAGGACCCACGTAAGTCAGTTTTCTTATGCTGGCAGCCTGTTTAACCTAATCGCACCTATCCTAAGGTGAGATAATAGTAACAGTTTTTATACTTAAGTCAAATATGAAAGAAACTTTAAGTTATTTGAGTCTTACGTCTACAAAAAGTACAATAAAAATTTTTAATGCTTAAGCAAGCAGCTGGACTAAGGAAATTTAAGAAATTATTTAACTCTTTTCATATTTAATATAAATTTTTAATATTATTGTTTTTTAAGCTATGGTAGTAGCTCAAAGCCTTTTTAAAGCATTTCTATTTTCAAATATCAATTATGTAAATAAATCTCTTACAGAAAATTTATTTATTATGTTCGTTTCATTCTTAAGCAACGCAAATTATGCAAAAAAAGTTTATTTTCACATACCTATTGTTGAAACTTTCTTTGCACTGGCTTTCATCTAGCAGCATTTTGGTTCGGCTTTCGCTTACAGAAGTTTTTAATTAAAACAATTTCGTTTTCCTATTTTGATTTGCTGTTGTTATTGTAGTGTTGGTACAAATGAATAACAAAAACTATGCTGTAATTTAAAGTTACAGAATTCAAAGTATTTTCATTAAAAAACAGAAATAGTTTAAAATTATTAAAATAAAACCGAAAAGAATACATAAATAAGTTAATCATGGCATTTTAAGCCATTTTCAACAAACAACGAATTGCATTTGATGTACTGTAAAGTACTGCATACATACGCAGTAAAAATTAATATATCTAAAAAACTTTATACATAAACAAATATCTATGGGGAAACACGTGCTGCTTCGATCCGATAGATACATTTTTATCAGCCTTGCAGAGTGAGAAACGTTTAAAGTATATTACTTAACTTTTATTTAACAAAGTAATCAATACCAAATTACAATATAATCAATAAACCTTCTTAATACCAAAAACAAAATGAATATTTTTATTAGATATTAAGTTCAAAATTAAGATCTTGTCCAGGGGTTAAAGAATTACTTTTATAAGAAAAATAGAAAGCCCTCAAAATTTTTAGAAATATTTTGCAACATTGATTTTGTGATAATGATTTTATAATAGAACCTATCCAGCGCCATACATCACAAGGGGATTCTTAACCCATTAAAAACCACTACGGTTCTTAGGAAATAAAAATTAAAAAGTTGCCCTTAAATCTAATTTTACAAGCACCCCACATATCGACATCGAGAACATTTTTTTTCAAGAAGGTTAAAATACTTGAAAAATTTACAATAACAAATTAATAATTATTAACTGGTTTCCAATGAGTTATATGTTATGTTGGAAGTCAGTTTAATTTAAAAGCAATCCTACGAGTTTTTGCTTCGAAAATGTGGCGTTTCGCAGCATTTGTCATATATCTTTTTTTTTTTAATTACTTATTTTGAATCCTGGTCAGATTGCTATTTCTTTTGGAGCTGCTGGGCCTAACCTAAGCTGAGATGTAAAATTAAATTAAAGAAAAAATAAGTAAGAGTGAATTTTTTATACCCTTCACCATATATGTGTAACTTTACGTGACATACTGCAGATTTCCCATTGAAGAGTACAAATAAAAAATGGAATAAGAAAAAAAGCCTTTTTAAAAAATCTTAAGTTTTGCTTAGGGTTGTTGTCCCAACTTATTTCCATTATTTTTTTTTATTTATCAAAAGCAACACCTGCTTAGAAAGTGCCACCAAGTTTCCTTCCTTTTATGATAAAAATTAAAAATTAGAGGTAGGCGTTATGTTTTGCTCGCTGCCCGTATGGGGTCGGAAATGAATATTGTAGAAATTAGAAGGGAAATGCTAAACTAAGATATACCCTACCCTTTTTTCCGCTTGTGGTGAATAGTGAAGTACACCAAACGTAAACAGCTGGCTCTAAAACTGCATTACCATGGTTATTTAAAAACTTTTCATTTTACTTATAAAAAAAGTAAACTAAACCTACTTTTAGTTTTTGTATAATATTTCTTGTTTTACAGTTTTACCTAAAATATTTCTTGTTTTCAATAAACTATATATAAGAAGTTCGGTTCTTGAGTACTTTTTCTTTACCAAATGAAAACTGAATCTGAGTAAACTTTACAAAACACTATTAATAATCAATCAATCTCATGTGCAAATTCTAGCTCATCTTTAACTTAATACAACAAAAGGCGCAACAAAAGAATCAAGTAGACGCTATTCGTCGACTAAACGTCGAATAACGCAATAATATAAAATAATGCGTTGCATGTTTTTCAGTGAACAAACCATATATGCAGCAAAGACTATAAATATAAATTTATTGTCTTTGGTTGCAGTCTATTGCGAACATATTATCAACAAAATCTCTGAATAATGTACTTAAATATAAAAGTTTTAAAGTACCTGAGTGGGAACTTTTATAACATATTTAACTAAAGATTTTTTTTTAAGAACAGATGAAAAATAAACATTCAGATGTGGCTTAAAAAATAAATCTAACCAACTGCATAAAATAAGAAAAATAAATATTTTTAAGGTTTTCTTAATGCAAACTAAAAAAATAATTGTCTTTAAATATGTGGTTAATGTGCTTGTCTTCTCATTTATTTGTTATTTGAATTAAGTCACCATGTGTTTTTATCGAACAAGTGGTATATTTTAAACCGACTTAAGGAGAAGGAGAAGGAGATTATCATTTCGACTGAATGATTTTTATATTTGTGTCTCTATAACCTAGCATTTCTGGATCGATTTTGAAAACTTCTTTTACGTTTTTTACGTGTATTATTAATCGTAATGGACACTACTTATAATTAAAAAAATTGCGCATTACTATAGCTCCCAAAAGCAAAAAAAAAAAAAAAAAATACAGAAATACATCTGAAAATTAAAGGTGACGTAAATTGACCTTGAATGTCGATTTCAATGATCGTTATAATAACAAGTCGCAATATTCAAAATTATAAATTAAAGGTTTCCCCAATATTCATTTAATTTGTATTTGGACATACTTTTGAACAGTTGTAGACAGACGCTTGAACATTACAACGAACCTGTATTTCTAACTTCACTATTACAACAAGTATAAAATTTGGATTTGGAAATAAAGGGTGTCCCAAAAGTTGATGTTCTCCATGCATTGGAACCGTTAGAAACAGACAGGTGATATCTGTTTTGAAGTCGTTTTTTGCAATGAGTTAACATATGATATTATACTAGCTTTGTTTATATCCATTTATCTTATTTGACAAGTCAAATTCTTTAACATAAATGTATTTTAAATTATTTTTTTCACAGGCAAAGGTTCCTTTGTAAGCAAAATTGAGCAATATACGAATTGGTCGTTAGAATAACTAAAATTATTCGGTATTAAAATTTAGGCTACATTTGTTATTGAAAATATTATGTTTATAACCTATAATGTATTACGATAAAAATCAATTTATTTGTTTGTTACAACGTCTGGTATGTATACGTTTTTCAGGCACTTCGCTTAAACCTTTATTTTTAAAAAGCCTCAAGTTTCTTTTTATTTTTATTTCCAATTAGTTAAACAATTAACTTATCACTTGTAGGGCGTTTATACATATATCTTGCATCATATTTGAAATTGTTGGATAAATTGATAATAATTTTTTTGGTTTTATCAATTAAAAAAAGTTAATTTAGAAATGTACTATATTTGAAAACAACTCAAACCAAATTAATTTTTAAATTTTTTAAATAACAATTGCATGTAATTATGATTGGATTTTTTTTTACAAAAATTACGTACAGTTTTAATTTTCTGCTAATGTCATTTAAATTATTTTTATATGTTATTGGATTTTTCTTCGGCACTAAATGTAACAGCAAGTAATTGCAATTTTAAAAAATTTCCATTTATAGAATGCGATTAAGAATTTCAAATTATGTCTAAACAAGTTAAATTAAGCATTAAGGTAACGATTTTTATAAAAGGAGAATATATGTATATACTATTTTTAATCGAATTATACATGTTAATCCTTTACGTGACAAAAAAAAAATACCTAAAGCAAATAGAGTAAAAAAATACATGAATTTACATTTTTTGGCACCTAATCACAAATTAATATAATGTAGTTTTATTCTAATACTAGAAGTGTCCAAGACTTCATAAATTTCGTTTCTAAATTTCTTAAAATTTAAATCTAGAAAAATGTGTTTTTAAATATTTATTGTGGAGCTCTGTAAACAGCTGCTAGCGATAAAATTAGGGGGCTTATTTGGTATTTCGATACGAAAGAGAAGAAATTTAAAAAATTTTCCTTTCGAATCGAAATACACAATGAGCTCGTAGATTCTTTTAATTTTGTATCTCTATTTTCTCTACGAAATGACTAAATTTTACTGAACAAAGGTTTTCTATACTAGAACTAATGTTCTTAGGAAGCTCCTTACAAAATTATATTTAAATCCATACAGAAACTTTTACGTGATGCGAACACAGACAGCCATACAAAAACTCCAAAATTAGATGTTTTGTATTCAATAGCTATTACAACCTACAACAACAACATTTTCAAAATATATTTTATACTGTTACATTTTAGCCTTATGGCAACACATACGGATTCTTTTAATTGCAAATACCACTGTGGCTCCCTATAATTTTCTATTTCTTACTCTGTGGCCCATCTCGATCTCACTGTATCGTATCTACTATGCACGTTTTACTGGAAATGCAGCCAACCTCGCTACACTACTGTATTAGTCCGGCAAAACATTAACATCTCGATGCTTTATTTAATAACCTAAACCACTCCTTTCATCCATGCCAGTCATTCCCTTTTAGTCCAGTAGCCACAACACACATCTGCCGTACGCTGTAAGTATGCTGTTACTTCCTTGCCCTAACAGCTAGAGCTATTTTATTGTAAAGGGCGTCTTGACAATTATCCGCTGCTCTTAAATAGGCGTCTTTACTAATTTGTCTGCCATGGCTTCACATACAACATTTTCTTTCCATGAGGTTTGTACTGCTGCTTTTTAATCTTTAAGTGATTTATACAATTATTATTTTTCCTTCCTGTGTTTGACCTGATGATCTTCTGGCTTACAGTAAGTTCTTTTTGTGTTGTGAATACATACCAGTACTTTTTGATATTAATTGTAGTTGAAAAGTTAATAAAATGGCTCTACGTCTTTTAGAGAATACCAAGGTACTCTGTCGCTCTATTAAGTCTGTAATTAAAATTAAGTTATATCCTCCCAAAGAAACTAAATTAACTAAATGGCTTTAATTATAAACAGAATGAAAATGTATGAGCCCGTAAAAAGTCTCAGGCTTCGAAAATAAATATTTTTTTAATTAATATATATTTGAATGTGAAATGGACACACAATTATATAGCAACTTCCTTAGGGTAAAAAGAATTTTTATCTCTAAATCTTTGTTAAGAATAAATAACATTAAGGCATGTGTCCGAAAATGCTATTAATTAAATAGTTATTTACTTTACATTTCAGAAAAGCAATGGAAACTTTTCTATTTCATATTCACAAAACCTTCTACTGTACGTATATAAATGATTTAGTCTGCTTCTACACTGAGTTTTAATTATGACGTGGTAAAGTTAATAAAATTCTGAAAATACAGTTATTTGTTAAGTAACAAGAGAAAGAAGAGATAATTTTTAAAAGTATTTATGTGAAATTTGAGCTTTTTAATAACTACTCCTGTTATCACATGTAATTTGATAAGTACGTTAAGATAATTTGTCCCCATTTTCTGAACAAAACAATTTATTTTAATAAAAATTTGTATAGTTTTTTGTAAATAGCTATGTACGTTCTAAACTTTTTACAAATGATTTAAATATTTTTATTTGTTTCATTATTTTCACATTAAAATGATTGTCGTTTGTGTTGTGCCATATAGAAAATATTTTATGAATAATGGGACAGAAAAAATAGTGTGAAGTGCTGGGGAATTAAAATTTAAAAATGATTAAATGTGGACCTATATACGGTGCATTGGTAAAAATCCATGCATATAATTTTTAAAAATTTGTCTACATCTTTAACCCAGAAAAAAAATTTTTTAAAGGTAATCGAGTGTGAAATTAAGCATTTTTGGCTGAAGTACTTTCTAACTAGATTGCCAACTTAATGATTTTAACAAGACATGAGACTTTTATTATGAATTTCTGAGAATCGATTACATAATTTATAGTAGGAAACAATGAGTACCATTATTACGGTAGTCTCTTTTAACATAAATAACTAGTTCCATTAATACTTCCTTTTTTGCAAACTAATGTAATGTGTTTTGTAAGCGAGTATCAAAATATGGCAATCACAAAATTAAGACATTATATGGCAAGTATTTCTTAATGTAATGTCAAATTTTTTGCTGCGAAATATCAATTTTTTACTGCCTAACATTTTATTACTTTTTGCTCCATTTTTATTCAATATAGTGCATATACATTTACGGCAAAATATCCCAGAGATTATCCCCATTTTTAGACTTTATCCCACTGTTTAATGACTTCAACATACGAGTATTATATACACTCCAGTGCGTATACTTGATATTAATATATTTCTCAACTATAAAAAATACTTATGCACCGCATAGGGAATTTCAATAAATAGAAAAATAAAATGAAAAGTGTTATAAAACTGAATGACAATTTACTTTTATTTTTTTTCAGTATTCTCTTGTGTTAATAATTTAATAAAAGAATAGTAAAATTTTTTTTTTATTTGCTAAAGTGCGTTGAGCACACACGAACAAAATAAAAACTTATTGATGAATGTATTATTTTTTATGTATTGAAATTAAAAAATATTATTTTTTTCCCAGAAAGCAAGAAAACCAACAAATAATTATTGACAATATTGAGGTTTTAATTATTTGAATTTATTTTAAAATATTACGTCTTTTTATGCAGTTCATTAACTAAAATTTCATATGTACATATTTTATATATTTTTCGTGCAACATTTAATAACACTGATTGCGGTTTTTCGTTTGTCTATCTTATGCGCAACATTTGTATATTTTTAGTGGCAAAAGCATGCAAAACAATGAAATTAATTTTCAAAATTGTACATGAAAATAGCATTATTGCATTGGGGTTATAAGTGGAGCGGGCTATCAAATGATTCGTAAATCATCTAATATCTAGTAACAAAATTTTACTTAGTAATAAATAATTTTATTTAGTAAAAATTTTTTACGAACTTGTCTTCCTTATGGACTGTATAATAGTGAGCTCGTTACATCCCAACGATAAAAGGTTTTGATTACTGAGAGTGATAATAAAAGCACCTAAAGTAAAAAAAAATGTACACATGCTCAGCTGGGAAAATCGTACCAAAGTGTATTATTCAATTTTAAGGTAGTATATGCTATGAAAAAAATATGTCTATTGCTAGCGATTGTTTTATGAGACGATAAATAAGGAAAACTGAGTAAAAAGCTTTAGAATACGAAGTATCGTGATAGGAGTCGTAGGGATGCAGAAATCACTTTACATACAGGTGGACACACTTAACTTCATTATAAAAAAAGAGAAATAATAAGTTTTACACATATAAGTTTATCACGTGCTATTTTTTTATAAACAATATTACAATACCATCAACCCTAGTAAGTAAATACACTAGGACCAGGGACTTCTAACTCCTCTCCAATACTATAATAATAATGTTGTCACATTGAAACCGTTAGAAAACCGTAATCAACAGATGATAAACGAAGACGCTCTTCATCGAAATTAACGACTAACAAATCTCATTAACGTAATAAAAGCAAACAAATCCCATCAGTTAGTTTTCAATTGGTTCTGATTTCTTTTAAGATTTATTTAAATATAATTTTTTCATTTTGCTGAAATAAGCAATAATAATATAATGAACCAGGACATAATTAAAAACAAGTCATTTGATTTTTGTTGTTTGTTTTGAAATATTTAAATCACTGCTGGAACCAGGATGTGATTTAAAATTAGTCATTTGATTTTCATTTTTTAATTATTTAAATCACTGTGTTTGACACACTCTATTACTGGAACTCATGCGCTGTGGTTGAAAACGATTTATTTTGGACAAATTCTGTATTTCATAAATGAAAGAGAAAAATATAAGTTTAGTGAAGTGGAAAAGCGGCAACTAAACTCATTAGTAAAAGAAAGAGAACATATTTACGATAAGTATCATAAGTTTCATAGCAACAGGAACGCAATAAAATCAGCATGGAAAGAAATCGCCAATGAAATCGGCAAACCTGGTAATTTTAAATATACTACCAATAATAGCAACAGGTCAGTTTTAAGGGTTGCATACAGTAAGATTAACAATGTCTATCCGTTTGTCAGCTTCAAAAAATAGGCTGTTAAAATATAAGATATTTGACGTAGTAAGGAACCCTAAGTGTATAATTTTGGCTCGCACTTCTCTGGTTTATTCATTTACTTATGTATATGGGCTAACATTTTAATTTGAAATATAAAATCTGCAGATGAATTATGTCGCAAAATTGGAAAAGTATCCTTGATAGCAGAAAATTTTATAACACGGAAGTGGATGCGAGTTGCAATTGAGTTGTACACTCCCGATAATCAGATATGCTATCCGATTCGGATTTAACACTTAAGCCAATTAAATCAGCATACTTCTAACTAATGACTTTCATAAAGTTACATTTGAGCATGTACTTATTGTATAGTTCCTATAGAAAAATACCACAACAAAAAAAGTTTGCTCAAAGGTTGCCGTTGTTATGACAACTATGGTAGATCTTGCTAAGCAAAAAAATAAAAGGGAAAATAGTGAACTATTTTATTTGCATTTTTAGAAACAATCAAACTATGATCTTGTGTATTTTATTTACATTTATAAAACATTGTAGTAAACGTGATAACAATAAAACATTAAATTCTTCTAAGAAACTAGATAGACTGCACATTTTAAATTTTCCATTGAAATAATCAATGTAGCTCAAACATTTTTGTTTATAAACACATTTTGTGTTTTTTGTTTTGGTACAAAATATGTTTTTACTCATTATAAAAGAAAAGGTTTAGAAAGCTATAATAACTTAAATGTATGATCGATATACATGAAAGTGGTTTCAGAAGAAATTTATAACTTTTAAATTAATAGTATTATCAGTAATATCAAATTAAGATTGTCACGTTAAGATTGTTTTTGAGAAGTAAAACACAAAATTTAAAATATCACAAAATCAAAACACACCGAGATATTCTTACTTAATTCTGAAATAAAGCAGATATAAGAGCAAATGGTTAAATAAAATCTAAGTTTTTTAAGGTTACATATAAATCCCTGCAATCGGAAAAGATGTCCCAAAAAATTGTTTTTTTTTTGCAAAAGTCGCTATCCTCCTTCTATTAACCACGATGACAAATCCTCTTTGAAGTATGTAGTAGGATTTAAAAATCCATTTACTTTTCTTAATCAATACCTTGCCCTCCGAGGAATTTTACCACAATTTATAAATTTTGTTTCAAAATTAGATATTTTTGGATGGGGCTAGAGGGAGAATCGTTGTAATTTTTGACCTAGTGGCCTTTTATTTGTAATATTTGCTGTAGGTTTTCTTCAAAATAGTTTCAAAATTGCTGAAACCGAACTAAGTTTAAATGGCGTAAGCAAAAACAGAACACCACTGTTTTTGAGAAGTTCTTGACTCTAACGATATTTATTACATTTTTCTCAATTTAGAGGCTTGTAATTTTTTAACGAAAAGTGCTATCAAAACCAAATATTTTACTTATTTATTCTGAATTTAATGAAGAATATAGCGAATGTCTTAAAGTAATTATTCGATCATTAAAAAGTACCTACGCCAAAATACTTAGTTAAGGTTAGCCAAAGTTTAAAAAAGAATTTCTAAGCCAATTTACTCCCAAACGAAAAAAGATAACGTACACATTAATGCCCATTTTCTGTACGTAAGGGTTTAATAAGATTTAAAAAATCTTAAGAATTAAGTTAAAAATTTTTATAACATTATCTGGCCGTGGTATCCAATATTGGGGGGCTACCCAGAAGCCCCCCTTTACAAAAAGCTATTCACAGCCGTAAACCTCTGCAGAAATAGCTCTGCTCTTCTTCTGTGAAATTTCATTGATATAGCTTCGGTGGTTCATAACGTATCGAATTTTGTCCAAACTAAATCATTTTCAAGCCGCTGATGGAACTCATAAAAATAAGAAAAACATGTTCACAATTTTTAAAAATTTTATATTTTTTGAGATTAAATTTTAGTTAATGCCGATTACGGGTGATTTATAGGATTATTATTTACTGTTTCATTAAGCAGTTGGAAAGCAGACGCTGGAAAAATTCAATGCTTAGAGTTCTTTTTAAATATTTCTCCTCGAAAATTCAGCATCCTCAGTAGTTTTAAAACAGTTTATGTTTCTTACAAAAACCTGTATTGCCTTACTCCATTACTTATAATCTACGAATAAAATCAATTCAATCCAAGAATTGCAATTAAATTCTACATGCTGTTTTAAGTTACAGACTGCCAGCAGTGTTCGCTGAACTATAATTTTTAAATGCATTTTCCGGCATAAACCTTTTGCCAAGAAATATTGAAGTCATTTGCTATTTACAACCCAAAAGAGTTAATGACTCGACTTTTTTTATTGCGTTTTCTTTTTACTTCCTTTTTTATAATATCCTTCGTTTTCTGCTTTAATTAATCTTGCTGTTGTTAACCTGTCTTGGTTTCCATGTATAAAGAACATTTATAGTCACAAGTATGGAGAATATTTGGTTTGTATTTATGTTTGTAACGCCTTACATTATTTGTTATTTTCAAGATTTTTATAACAATCGACTTGTGATTTCATGTAAAATTGTCTGGCAGCTTAAAATTTCTTTATTAATAAACTATCTTTCTTTTATTATACAAAAATTGTTATCACAAAATCCGGTATTGCACTTTTTATTGAAAGCTGGATTTTAGAAACAAGTTATATTAATTTAATTTAAGTGTTAATGTTGTTTGAAACTGTTCGAATACAATTTGTTGATTTTTCGCAAAATCACTTAATTCAAATACTTTTTAAGTAAGTAATTGAGTACTGAAAAATTAAATAATGTAAAAAAGGTAGGAAACCAACACTCATAGCTATTTAACCATACATATATATTCGTAGCAGCTGAAGGGTACTGTATTATCAAACTTGGCCAATATGTTTTAAACGAGCCTTTTATAGTACACATATTGTTTCAACAATTATATATAATATATTATACAGTAGTCACAAAAATTTTTTGCACATTACCATCACTTTCAAACCTTTTATCGAAAAAGCACATCGCTTAGCCCTTTCGGGACTACTGGAATAATACGTCCTAGCAATTTTCAAACTGTCGTATTTTCCTTATTTTCAATGCAATCGCCAGGGAGGTAAAACTCCCAAACGTCCAAAAACGGATAGCCTTAATATTGGAGACCACTTGCCAGTAGAGCAAGAGAAGCGTTGTCGCTGTGTCCGCTGTTCTTTAATTGGCATAGAAAAGCGAACAAAGATGATATTCTGAGGTTGTAACAACGCCTTATGTTACAAGTGTTTTGGGCCATTCCACAAATAAATACCTAATTGCATTCCTAAAATGTTAAAAATAAATCCAAACTTTTATCTAAATCTAATAATATTTATATTTTAGTTATCTTTTTAATTTCGAATCGCTCCTGGAGAACACTGATTGGGATTTTATGTCCTGTGAAAATACTTGTTAGGATTATATGTTCCAGGATAAAAGGACGAATTTAAAATGTTTAAGTATGGAGAACATAATACTTTTATTATACCTTGTAGAATATGAAAAAAATTTTACCATACATAATTTGGTTTTCAAAATAAAACTCCGTCCCGAAAGGGTTAATATTAACCCTTTGACACGGGAATTAATTTCGGCCGCTGAAAAATTCTATATATTGTTTTTATAGCTTAAATAGGCTTCAAAGAACGTTTGTAAAAAATTATGGGGACAAATTTTTATTACAAAGTGGGTTTTGAAGATGTATATTTTGTTGTAAAAGCTGCTTCAATCTAAAAACTATTTCACTTTATTTTATTTTTTATTGATTTTAAATTTCTGAATACACATTATTACATAAATAAAAGAAACATTTAAAAATTCATCAAAAAAACACGCGAGAAAATTCAATTTTTTGTTTTTGTATTTGAAAATAAACTTTCAGATATACGGGGCTGCGTCGATGATGACTAGACAAAATATATAAAAGTGATCTCAAGTCACAACGAACCTGTAACTGCAAATTAATTGTATGTATGCTAAAATTTCAACCAGTTACGGATTGATAAAATCGACGTACATTATAATGTACGCCACGCATCAAAGGGTTAAGTTATCTTCACCCTTTAGACTTGTGAGGCTCTCGTTGAACAAAGCAAATAAAATTTAACAGGATTAGGCAGATACTCAGGGATGATGGGACTTTTTTAGAGGATGAAAGAGTTTATTTGGATGTTAGTAAAATTTTACTTGACTGTATTTAGAATTAAAATACACCCAAATAAATATAAAAAGCCAATCAAGAGACCTAGATTTTTGTTCCTGTTGTTAACTTTGTATTCACCGTAATTAGAGAAGTTTAAGCGTTTTGGTAATGAGATAAAGAAATTTATAATTTAATTCAAAGTGCTTTATTTAGGTAAGTGTGTAGATGCTCTCCGTTCGCCTTTATCAATCCGAGTGAGTCTACGATTTTAGTTTCATCAAAAGGAAATCATATTAGGTAATTTTATACATAATAGTGAAAGGCCAATGTAAGCGGCATTCGGACGCGGGCAGCATTCAGCTGTTCTTTTTGCCGCTTGAATTTATTTTAAATAGGCAAATGAACGCGGCTCATTGAAGTAGAAGCAGGTGCAAAAAATATAAAACATTTTTAGTTTTTTGACGCAGAAATAAATAAATTCAATTGCTAAAAATTGTAAAAGGAAAAATATATAAAATGCACAACGATTTATTGAAGAAAAGAAACATGAAAAGAAGACTATGGTTAATTTTACATATTAAAGCGGGAAAACAAACAGTTAAACTAAATTGCAAATTACCCTTAACGGCATTGCCAAGTTAAATTAATTTAACATGTTAAAACTTTTGTATGCATATTTTTATTAACAAACTTATTTTTTCGAATAGGTTATACTGTTGCCGCATGCCGCTTGCATTGGCCTTTCACCATAACTTATGATAGATCTTTCAATAATTACGCTTTAATGCAAAAGTTTTAATTCACAATAGGTTTTTTATAGATCGTTACAAATTTTGTTCCAACATTAACAAATATTTAAAAGGTAATTTAAAATATACTGTTATAGTTTTACATGTAAGTGCATATGTATTTCAATTGCTAAGGAATAAATGACATTGATAATTAATTCAAATTTAAAAGTTATACAGAATTAAATATATTTTAGTTTAAAATTTGTATTTTAAACAAAAATAATTTTAAAATCATGTCATGAAAAGTAAATTATCATCTTGTGTAATTCGTAAACCTATTATATGATTTATTATTAGTGATACAACTGTTATAACTGATTGGAATTGTTTGGCATATATAAACTTCGTTTCCTTATTTTAATTTATATTTACAATATTTCGCCACACCGTTGGGTGGCATCATCAGGAAACAGGAAACAAAAAAAAAAAAAAAATATTGAAAATATAAATTAAAATTAAATTATTTATAAACTGACCTAGCGCTTAAAAAATTAGGAAAGAAAATTTTATATTTATGAAAAAAACTTTTCAATGTAAATAATTAACAAAAAAAACTTAAGTTAATAATAATAAACTGATGATTAGCCGTATAACATAAATACAGGGTTTTGTGAATTGAACAATTATTTATGAGGAAATAAGATATTATGAAATAAAATAAGAAAATATTATGAAGCTCTTAGATTATTTGACTCTATTTTGAACATCATTACGGGTGTTTATCATCTTTTATTAACTTTTATCGCTTAAGAAATGTTAATAATAAAAGTCGTCCTTCTCAAGTAAAACTTAATACTCAAGAAATGTTTTTAATTGTCAGTTTGGTGGTTGAAACATAATGTACAACAAAAAAGCTTCAAACATGAAACTACATTTGAAAAAATTATCTACATAAATAGAGGGCGAGAATTGAAGCACTACTCAAACAATCTATTTCTTCGATTTAACCTTTAGAAATTATTGATAAAGAAGAATGCAATTAATATAACTGGACGGATAAAGTAATAAATGCCATCAAATTACATATAGACTTAATTCTCTAAAATATTATCCTAAAACAGAATATTTACATTTTGTTAAGGTCTTGCTCAATTTTGTTTTTCTTTTCAGTTATAGATAATTACTTTTAGTTCGAATCGGCTTACAACCTGTGCGTCAACACGATTGATTGACTAGATTTCTAAAACTAATTTTTCTACTTTCAGTATGGTCTTCTGATTACCATTTATGCAAATTGCTGGCAAAAGTCCACATAAAAAACATACATTCGCTTGTTCATTGGTTTCTTTAGATGATTTTCTACAGTTCGAAAATGACGATTACTTAACGATTCGTATGGATCAATTCTTTCACTTTGCTCAACAAGAGTAAATGTAAAAGAACATTTTTAATGTTCAAATAAAAAAAAAAAGATTATCTACGAAGAATATTAATTTGTTTTATTTTGAAGAGATTATTTCAAGCAACATAATTTGACAGCACAAATATTGATATGTAGCAAATTTTATTAATTTTTGAACACAATAATTATAGAATTATATCATAAGATGAATTACAAGTTTTTGTTTAAATTTTCATGTTTGGTACTTTATTTTGCACAATTCAGTTTTTTAATATCGAGCAAAATTTTTTCATAAAGTTTTTTATTATTTTTTTTTATCCTAAAAAACGGTTAACAGATTTTTGCTGATTTTAAAAACCGGAATCTGTTTTTATGAAATTTACAAAATTTGAACTGATCGTAACCAAATTTTTGAAATTTTCGAAGAATCTTTCACTATAGCGTCAATCAATCTCTACAGCACAAACTTGCAAATAAGTGTGAATCTTTAATGTATCGTTTGTTGCTACTTTAAGTCGTGCAGCACCATGATAATTTATCGAATAGTCTAAACATTAAGCTTTTTAGACATGAAGTAACAGACCTTTGAATAGATATAATAATGATAAAGAAATTATGAGTTCCTGAGAAGGTACTGCAGCATATATCACAAAAACGTTTTGTAAACAATATGCTAAATTTTTAATTTGATTGAAATAAATAAAAGAAAAGCCTTTACAATAAATTGCATTATTTAACTGACAAGTAAGCAAAATATTTCTTAAAATTTAGCAAAAAAAAAAAAAAACACTTTATACCATCACTGTATCTACAGAGATATTAATGGCCTTCACACAAGTGTCTTTACACAGAAACGTTTCTGTCGGAAATGTGAAGCTTAAAAAATATATTTTTAATTACCATTTTAAAGATAAAATAGTTGAAAAATTCCAAAGAAGATATTGCATGTAACATGCGTCTCACATTTATTTTAATATTCTTAAATGGTGAAATTTATTTTCTTATATACAAGAACGCACCAATACTTTCGACTAGCAAGAGATTGTGGTTGTTGATTACGGAACCTGCAACATAAAGAGGACTTGGAAAAGTTTAAATAATTCGCACTCATTCAAATATATTATTTTATTATTACCACTGCATTTTTGTTTTAACTGTTAAATATGTAAAAGCTTGACAGGATGAATTACTTAAACCGCTACTTTGCTAAAAAGAAATTGTAGTAATAAATATTTAAACGACATTAAATGATTAAAAAAAAATAAAAGAAAAAATTGTTAATTAAAAGTATCGGAAAAAGGTTTTTAAAAAAGAAAGTGCAAGTAGTTGTGTCTTATTTTCCATCGAGAGCTAAATAAAAGTCTGTAATGAAATATTACTTACAAAAAATTAAATGTGTATGGGTAACTCGTGAAAATTATTTAAAGTGTAATTGATATGAGTTTAATTTTGAGAGCCTTTTTAAACTAACTCTGACATTTATCATATTAAAGCAGCTTGTGAAGGAAAGATAAAAACAAATAGTTTGAGTTTGATATACATTAGTTTAATGTACTGCTTATGTAATACAAGCGATCGACTCGCCTTAAAATTAAAAAGAAAAGCAATGTTTTTTTTTAATTATTTCTACACAATTATTTCAGATGTATTCGTAGATGACAAAAAATAAATACACCTTTAACAGGGTGGAGGTATTCCCTAAAACTCTAGTATAAAAATAAATACATAAATTTATACACATTTTCCTATTTTTCATCCATTAAATGTTAAAGAAGTAAATTTAAAAATTATTATTTTTAATTAGAAAACTGGTTTAGCCGTTAACTGCTAATTTGTTTTCTACCAATAAGCAAAATCGTGGGTTCCATCAGAAATTAGATATTATATCAGTCAAAGGGATTTTGCGTATACACGTTGGAATCGATTTAAAACTATATTACGTAACGATAATCTGACTGCTAAAAGCAAAACAAATGAAATGATTAATAATTCTTGCAAAAAAAGCGACTTCAAAACTGATTTCATCTGTCTGCCTATAACAGCTCAAATGTATGGCCACATAAATTAGGTTACATAAACTATTGAGACACACTTATAGCTCCAAACTTTATATTTTTCAACTGTTCAATAGTTTGGAAATATACATAAAATTGCAGCAACTATAGGGTCACTCTTTAAAAATTATATACTTGCTGTTGTAGTAGATTTAGCATTAAGGTTCTGTGAAAATTTTAACCATCTGTCTGTAACGGTTCAACAGTTTGCCCATAAACATCAGATTATATCAACTATTTAATTTATAATATAACATTTTTATACTTCTTATTATACAAAATAAAGTAGTGGATATTCTGTCTAAAACTAAGGTGTTTGTATAAAACGGTTCAAAAAATACGGCCATATAGAACAAATAACATTAATTTTGAAAACACCCTTTACTTTCTAAATTCAAATTATAAGCTCCTTGTTACAGCGGACTTAACAAAAAATTTCAGCTGTCTGTCTATAATGGTTCAAAAGTCCGGCCACATACACCATATTATATGAACTATTGGGACACCCGTTTATTTCCAAATCCAAATTTTATACTTTTTGTTATAGAGGAGTTAGTAATACAGGTTTAGGTAAATTCCAATCGTCTGCCTACAACTGTTTAAAGGTATCGCCATATACCAAATTAAATGAACTATTGGTGCACCCTTTAATTTATAATTTTAGGTATTATCTGTTACCATAACGGCCATAGTAATCGACACTGCGTCAAATTTACAAGCGTTTTTCTAACCCGGTTCAAAAGAGTGACCTATAAGTAAACCTTCATTAATAATGGAACACCCTTTAATTTCTAAATTCAAATTATAAACTCGTTAAAATAGCGGACTTAGAAATATAGGTCCCTTTAAAGTTTCAGCGTTCTTTCTATAACGGTACAAAAGTTTGGTCACATACACAAAATGACATTAACTATTGGAACACCCTTTAACTTTCAAATCCAAATTTTATACTTGTTGTTATAGCGGACTTAGCAATACAGTTACGTTGTAAATTTCAAGTGTTTGTCTACAAATGTTTTAAAGTATGGCCATATACATCAAATTTAATGAACTATTGGCGCACCCTTTAATATATAATTTCTAATATTAATATTTGTTACTATAACGGCAATAGCAATCGACAATCTGTCCAATTTGCAAGCGTTTGTCGAAAACGGTCCAAAAGATAGGCTCATATAAGTAAATCTTCATCAATTATGGGACACCCTTTAATTTCTTAATTCAAAATATAAGCTGACATAACGGATTTAGCAATGCAAGTCCCTTTTAAGTTTCAGCGTTGTGTCATAACGGTT
Organism: Gymnosoma rotundatum; assembly: GCA_916610165.2. Lineage (NCBI taxonomy): Eukaryota > Metazoa > Arthropoda > Insecta > Diptera > Tachinidae > Gymnosoma > Gymnosoma rotundatum. Next base: position 140,230,852 of record OU744336.1, on the reverse strand, counting down.
CAAAAGTTTGGTCAAATACACAAAATTAAATTAACTATTGGAACACCCTTTAATTATTAAATCCAAATTTATATTTGTTGTAATAGCGGACTTAGCAATATATGTTCATTGTAAATTTCAAGCATCTGTCTACAACTGTTCAAAAGTATAGCCATATAGATCAAATTTAATGAACTATTTGCGCCCCCTTTAATTTAAAATTTATAATATTAATACTTGTTACTATAACGGACATAGCAATCGACATTCTGTCCAATTTGGAAGCGTTTGTCTATAACGGTTCAAACGATAGGCCCATATAAGTAAATTTACATCAATTATGGGGTCACCCTTTAATTTTTAGATTTATTTTTGTATAATTTTTTGTTTTTGGGAGCAATAGTAATACGCTGTCATTTTAAATTTTACAGAATCGCCCTTAACAGTTCATAATACACGTAAAAAATATGTATGTTGATGGGGACACCCTTTAATTTTTAAGATTATGAACTGTTTTTAAAACGGAAAATTTTCAAAATCGGATCAGAAATGACTGAGGTCTGGAGGCACAAATATACAAAAAAAGCAATATTCAGCCGAATTGTATAACCTCCTTCTTTTTTAAAGTTGGTTAAAAAGGTTAAAACCCGGAAGCTGTTGGCTTTTGGTACCAATCCATTTTTAGTTTATGCCCTCTCCTTATTACTAACGTATCTAAATAGGGCAATTTAAAATTATTTTCTATTTCTATTGTAAATTTTATACAACTATTGAAATTATTTAATTTTTCTAACATATTTTCAATACCAGATACAGAAATAATACAAACAAATCATCCACATATTTTGTCATTATTCTTGGTTTTATACTAATTTCATTAATGCACGTGTCTAATAATTTCTCCATAATAATATCTGCCACAACAGGGGAAGCTAGAGATCCCATTGGAAGCCCTTTTTGTTGCAAATATATGTTATCATTATATTGAAAGTATCTGTTATCTTTAATACAGAATTTTAAAATTCGTAAAAATAAACATTTTTTCATTCTGGTATATTCCTGTATTACGTTCCCTGTCAAATCACGTTCACTGCCAAATCAACAGGTATACTTGAAAATAAAGAGACTACATCAAAAGATACTAATTTTTCATCATTCAGAACACTTATGTTCCTTATCCTTTTTTTAAATTCAAGCGAATTTTTAACATTATATTTTGAATTTTCTGTAATCTTTTTTAAAATCATTGTAATATATTTGCATAACTCATAAGATGGAGAATTTATAAAAGAACAAATCGGTCTTAAAGGAAAATCCTCCTTGTGAATTTTAGGTAACCCATACAATCTAAATAGATTATTTAGTAAAACAAAAGATAAGATTAAAAAATTGGACATGTCAAATGTAGTTTACAAAATACCTTGTAATGGTAATGATAGTGAGACTTGTAATAAGGAATATGTAGGTACGACAAAAAATAAACTAAAAACTAGAATAGCTGGACATAAGTCTAATCAAAGATACAGGGACGTTAATAATTCACAAAGACTGCACTATCTTCCCATTGTGCCAGATTTGATCATTATCCTAACTTTGAAGATGCATCTGTTTTAAATATAGAAAATAATTATAAACGTCGGTGTATGTTAGAGATGTTACAAATAATTAAAGTACCAGCAGCAAACAGAATAAACTTTAAGGCTGATACTGATAATGTTGCGCAATGTTATAGACATTTAGTGCATAAAAAATAATTAATGTATTTGTATTATGTTTTTTAAAATTTTTAAATAATTTGAATGTTTTCTGTTTTTTAAATTTTTACGAAAATGTAAATGTTTAAAATTTTTGAGTTATTTTACTTGAATGTTTTTTGAGTTTTAAATTTATAAGAATGTAAATGTTTAAATATTTGAATTTTTTGTTGTTTGGTTTCGATTTTTCTGTTTTTGTTTGAAAAAATAATTTCATTTTAATTTTTTTATGCAAAAAAAGAAAATCTAAATATTAATATTTTTTGTTTCCTGTTTGCTGATGATGCCACCCAACGGTGTGGCGAAATATTGAAAATATAAATAAAAGTTTTTATAATTTATAAACTGACCTAGTACTTAAAAAATTAGAAAACAAAAATTATCTAAAAAGGTCAAAAAAAACATTTATATATAGTTTATATATAAAATCATTAAGTTATTTGTTCGTACAATAACTTTAAATAATTCTTGCAAAAGAAAACAGATTTCATATGTCGGTCTATAACGGTTCATAAGTATGGCCACATGCACTAAATTACATTAACTAATGGGACACGCTTATATTCCATCTACAAACTTTATACTTGTTCAACAGTTTGGTAATATACATCAAATTAGTGTAACTACAGGGCCATTCTTTAATTTCCAAATTCATATTAGATACTTGCTGTTGTAGTAGATTTAGCGATCAGGTCCTCTGTAAATGTCAACCGTCTGTCTATAACGGTTCACTAGTTTGACTATATACATAAGATTATATCAACTATTGTAGAATTCTGTAATTTATAATTAAAAATATTTATACTTGTAATTATACAAAACTAAGCAGTGAACATTCTGTCTAATCTTTAACTCTTTGTATATAACAGTTCAAAAGATACGGCCATATAGGTCAAATTATATTAGTTTTGGGAACACCCTTTAATTTCTTAATTCAAATTATAAACTTGTACCCTTAGCAGACTAAGCAATACAAATACCTTGTAAGTTTCTGCTGCCTGTACATAACAGTTCAAAAGTTCGCCCACATACATCAGATGACATCAACTATTGGGACACCCTTTTATTTTCAAATCAAAAGCTTTTACTTGTTATTATAGCGAAGTTATTTAAAGAGGTTCCTTGTTAATTGCAGGTTGTTGTCTATACTTTTAATTATAGCGTTCATAGTAATCGACAATCTGTTCAATTTTCAAGCGTTGGTTTATAACGTTTCAAAAGATAGGCCCTATAGGTCAACAATGGGAACATCCTTTAATGCTTAGATTTATTTTTAAATTACTTTTTGTTATTTTATATTTTAAAGAAGTGCCCTTTACAGTTCACCCCTTAAATTTTTATGATTATCAACTGTTTTTAAAACGGGACAAATCTGTATCAAATTACACAATATGTTCACAAACATTAACAAAAGCAACATTCAGACGAATGGATAACCTTCTTTTTTTGAAGTCGGTTAAAAACAAATGATTTACTAATTCTTGCTTACTTTGACTATTTTTGAACAACACCGCAAGTGATTATCTAATACATAATGTTACGTACAAGACTTATACATTTGTATATTTATAAATTTATCAAAGAGAGTTTTTATGCCATAGCAATTAATTACTCTTTGAATAAGAAGATTTACATATAAACATTTGACACGCATACACACCGAAATTTTACTATTTTAATTTTTTTATTGTTTTTGGATAATTTTATTTTACTTATACGCATATCACTTTTATGTCCTAGAGATCTTTACAATTATATTTGCGTACATGAAGTATACGCGTAGTAGCAAAGTATGAACATTTATTCGACATATCACAACAACAATAACGTACAAATGTTTTAAAACAACAAAGCTGTCGAATAACTACTTGTTACTTCTCTCTGCTCGCTGCTATTAAGTATGTGGTCATCTGTGTTAAGGTACCATGAACAATAGATTGAAGGACCTGTCATGAGCTCAACTCTTTCTTAGGTACTCGACTGCGTTCGTATGTAGAGTGTCTCGTGAACTCAAAACAGCATGCTATAACTTGGCACTCAAGTGTGTTCGTGGTAAGTACAGGCCATGAGCTTAAAACTGCCTGTTGGACTCTGGTACTTGACTGTGTTCATTCAATAAAATACTGCATTCGAAACTACTCAGTTTGATAGCATGTTCCAAAAATTTTAAATTGAAACTAAAAAAGCATTTTTTTATGTTTATACAGTTTTATAAATGTTTTACTTATTAACTTTATAAAATTAGAAACAAATTTGTATATTCTAAACATAAAACCAAAAAAAAATATTTTTAACACCTTTTTTTATAAGTTATTTTTGAAAAAAAAAACCCAAAATTTTAAAACTTTCTAAATAGAACCCTAAAATATGTTTTTCAAACAAAATCCAATTATTGATATTTTTTGTTTCCTGTTTCCTGAAGTACCACCCAACAGTGTGGCGTAATATTGAAAAAATAAATAAAATAATAAAAAATAACAAACAATATTTTTATTTATAAACTGATATAGTGCTTAAAAAACTAGAAAAGAAAATTAATTATAAAGGTCAAAAAAAACAAATATATACAATTATTTTTTATATAAAAATATTTTTATTATTAAATTAATTTTTGTTTTATATATTTCTGCTTTAAAATTTTTTTAAACACTTTTTCTGTAACAAACATTGCTTTAAAGAATTTAAAAGAAATTGTAACTTTTTCGATAAAAACATCTAATATGAATAGATAGAACGGAGTTGAGCTTGAATATCCTAGACACAACACAGTGTTACAAAGGCGAAATAAGTTCGAGAAAATGCATTTTCGACATGCTTTGAAGTAAATTAAGTGACTTAAGTGGTTTTGGTAGCATGAAAAATTTATAGAAAATCTAGTGCCAAAGCTCTTGATTTGAGCAAATCGTGTGTTTTGGACTGGCATGAAATTATAGAAGGAAATCCAAAACGGTGGTTTGGTTTTTTTTTATTAATAAAATATGGACACATATATAAATAGATTATTTTAAACCTTTGTTACACGACATTGCTTGAAGTTATTTAAAAGCAATATTAGAAGATCTGTTGTTAAAATTTTTTCAGAGGAAAAGAAGTTGTGATGCCTCTAGAAGGAAAACAAGTCACATTCATTTTGTACACCTCAGTCTGCAATGAAGATATGACATAATATTACATAATAAAACATTCAATGTTTTTATGCTGAGTTGCAGAATAAAATTTCTTTAGAAATGAGTTAAAGTGAAAGAGCCAACCATACAAATAACAAGATGGAAAACTTTTATTGAATAAAAAAAGTATGGATTCAATGACAGAACAAAAATATAATTTAAAAAAATTACCAATAATTTTATAAAAAAAAAAAAATAAAAAAATAAGAGTGCTATATTCGGCTGTGCCAAATCTTATATACCCTTCACCATTTATGTAAATCAAGTTTAGTGAAGTAACTCCAGTCAAAAAAGCAAATATTGGGGTGAGAGAGAATTAAAAAAAATTTTAGTACTGCATATTTACAATTTCACATAAAAGTGACATGGGCTCTTAATGGTTTAGGCATTTTTTAAAAATTGTAGAGTTTCCTTAAAGATCTCTCAAAAGCTTTAAAATGATACCCATATTGATATTTTAAAATATTTGAAAATTTCAGAGTCCCATGTATTTTTCTTATATTTTAATTGTCTATCGCCCCAGATATCTATTATTTTGATTTAAGTTACTTTATTGTTCCAAATGACATGAAAAAATTAGAGGTAGGCGAGATGTTTTGCCTGCTGCCTCGAAGGACATAGAACGATCATGCTGATTTCCAATTGCCGAAGGATATTCCATTTGATAAGATATTTCTTCAAAAATGCGACAAAAATAAATAAATTGATCCCATTTGTTTTTTACATATAAATTAACAAGGCAAAAAAGATAATTAGCATTTTTACGCTCACAAGAAAGGACTAGAATGTCCTTTGTCCAAATAAACGCGAAAGTTTTTATAACAGTAAATTTGAATAAAAGCTGTCAAAATCAATATTAATAAAATATTGAGTGCAAGAATAAAAATAATATTTACATAACAAAAAAATTTACCTATAGCTTGAACAATTATTTTATTATTATTCGTTAATAACAAAAAGGTCAAAAATAATTTAGAATATTGAATAAATAGTTATCAAAATCTTGAAAAATTTTTGCGTACAACTAAAGCAAAAGATTTAATAGATTTTGCATATTTTGCGATTGAAATTAACATATCTATACATATATGTACATATGTAATATGAGGTGAGACTGAATTATAAATGTTACGCTTTCTTGCTTTTATGTTATTATCATTTTTTATACTTTTGTAAAATTAGAATAACTTTTGTGTAAACAAATATTAAACATTAAAAAATTATTAAGAATTTTTATAAGTTTCAAATCAATGCCATGAAATGTAACATAACTAATCATAAGTACAAAGCAAAATCAATGTTGAGTAGCACACACTGCAAATTTAGTACTTTCCAATTGTCAGATAAAAACATCTTCGTTTTTTCTTTAAAAAAGAGAAACCGAGGGTTCCTGAAAACAAAATGAATTCACTTCCTTTTTACTACTTGCCTTTTCAACAACTCGTGTAGCCACTAAACATTGGTTCTGCTTACATATTTTATTCCTGAAAAATTCAACATTTATACATATTTTATAAAAATCTACAAATTTATTATTGAAAAATTGCACTTAGCTTGCTGAGCAACCAAATTTCTGAATTGTACAATAAATTTACATAATTACACATGTACATACATATATTGAAAAGAAATTAATTGCCTTGATATTTTATCTTTACTCAACCTATAATAATTATTCAACATTGAATAATTATTGTTCTACTTTTTAACCCTAATTATTGAGGGATTTTTCTAAGAAATTTCAAACAACCATCGGATTTGCAAGAAAGAGTCTCTGGCGTCCACCATATACCAGCCCTAATACAAATCTCTCAATAATTCCCAATTTAATACAACTTTTTTTATTATTTTTATTGATTTTTTCAAAATCCTGTTGAATTTTTTTCCTTATACAGCTATTTGGCTTTTGGTTTATGGCAAGCCTTACTGTACACTACAATTAAATACGATATTCTTAAAATTCTTACTACGTAGGAACCCTCTACTAAATTTAAATGCGAAATAACTTTATCTAAATTAAAAAAAATCCACGTCCCTGTAATCTGAAGTGGCATTCATACCTATAAAACTATAGTTAGAATTGCGAATTTGTATTTTGCATTTTGTTTATGAAAAAGATATAATTTTGTAGTTTATTATTATTAACACTTATGGATTTAAAGTGCCATTCAAATCATTTATTACTTTATCAGTTCATAAGTTAGATTGAATTAAATTCAGAAGCATTTTTACAAGTAGTGTTTACACTTTTTTCAAATAAGTGGTCACAAGTGTTTTTGTTTTTTTATTTTAATAACATTATTCATTTGACCAAAAGAGATCGAGTTGTGTTTTTAGTTCCCTATTATAATAGTATTGTGAAATGATGTAGTTCTTACATCACAAAAGTAGGACACAACTAGTTTCGCACTTTACAACACAGTTACTAAACAGTTGTAAATGTGATAAAAACTTTATTGAGAATTTAAATTAAATTAGCGACTAACGAATAATTAAAAGCAATATCTATATATTCAGTCTTATTTATTAGAAAAGTAAATCGAGCGTGATGTTAATTATATTTTTTGGAAGGACTTTCCAACTAATATGACCTCACCTAATGATATTTCTAAGCCGTAAGACTTTTGTAATCAATTACGGAGAATTTATTACATTAATAATTGCAGGAAATAATGATTATCATTGAAACGTGTTTAAAGTTCTTCTATATTATCTTTAAACTTAAAGAAGTAGTCCAATTCATAATTCCTTCTATTGCCAACTAGTTTTACTATTGCTTAAAAGTTTTGAAAGGTACTTATGGCAAAATAAAAATCTTATAGTTTGAAAGGTGAGGTCACATTTCTTCCATCTTAACTGAGATTACAATAACAATGATTGTAAAAGCTGAGTGTTATAGAACCATGTTTGCTAGTATCGCCGAAAGTCTTACCAAATGCAACTTAGAATTAATGTACAGCGACAGATCCAAATCCAATAACTTTACTACCTTCAATTCACTGGTTTTATCGAAAATAATTGCCCGAACTTTACTGCGGACACTACTTGCTTAATTTTACGATGCAAAATACGCTGCAAGCCTCAGCTAAAAATTTGTAATCTGTCAGCCTTTCATCTATACTAGCTATATGAATCACCATTATTTAATGAAATTAGAAATATTGTAAAATAAAATACCCAATAAATTATAATAATTTTCAAGTCGGGATATCCGGAAACGAATTTACTGACCCAGCTGCGGAAAAAGTGAAGAGAAGGCCCCTAATTAAAAATCAACTTGGGAAAACAAAAATATGTGTAATAACCTTACAACCTACCTCTCAACATTAAAAGCCAAAAACTTGGCCGAATATCAGCATAGATACAAAAACATGAGCGTGACGGGAGAGAAGACAATGTAGCCAAAAACATAACATATTTAGGATAGACTACCTGCCCCAATTTGTTCCTCCTGCAACAGTCAAATTAACGCAGCATATGTCCTGAACGTTTGCCCAAAGTGTAGCTCATCAAGATTCTGAATTTTTGGAAGCAATAATACAATTGATCTCCTCAAAAACACATGCGAAGAAAATATAAAATTTAAAAACCATATTTATACATAATTCGAGTCGAAGGCCCAAGAAGCTAGTACTTTTTTCTTTGTAATTAGTTTTACAATTTCATTTGAATTTCAAATTTTTGTAAAAATAAAAATAAATATTTAGAAAGGAAAATAAACTTTTGACTTATCTCTCGCTATTAAATTTCCGTTATATAAATTATCGATAAAAAAGTAAGACATGACAAATTAAAAATTCTTGCTGTTAATATTTTTTGAAAAGGAATATGCAGGGTAACTGTACAGTTATATGGCTAAAAATATATATAATTAATCCATAACTTCTTAATTTGTTGATCTTATATTTGACCAACAAAAATATTGTTTTTATGACCGAACACAACATACCTAAATGCTTTAAGAAATCATTTTTTTATTCACTAGTCAACATTAATTGTAGGATTCTATATTTTTTTGTTAATTCAATAATATTGATCATTCTATAATTATTTGAACAAAAAAACAAAACTAACGCTACACAGTGAGACAGCCCTATAGTAACCGCGTCAAAAAATGTTTTTTTTCGTGTCCTCCGATTTGGATGAAATTTTCACAGTATATTAACAGGTAAATGAGTAACAATTCCCTGAAATTTCGGCCTCGTAACTTCATTACTTTTTCGCCTAGAGCAAGTCAAATTTGAGGTATGCCAACGCGCTTGAAATATGTTAGTTCAATATGTAATATTCAAAAGCTTATTAATAAAAAAATACATAATAAATAAAACTTTAAAGTATTTTTTTAATTAATTTAGTTGTTGTAGAATAAGTAGATAAAAAAAATTAAAAAATTTTTTTTTTAATTTTTTTTTTAACAACAAAATTGTGGTGTAAAAATTGAACATTTTGCATTTTCAATAGAGTGGGAAATATAGAGCAGGCCCTCGCCTTAGGTGCATACTCATATAAAATGAGAGGTTGAAGTCTCAGCTTTCATTGGAAGTAAAGAAAGTATAGCAAAAGTTTGCAAAAGTACTTTAAGCAACTATTCACTTATTGTCTATATTGATTGTTTATATTGATCACACTGTTTCAAGAATTTTTCAAACAAAAACAAAAAGTGAGATTGATGAGATTCCAAATGAGTTGCATTTAATAAGTAAGTGGGGGTGTGATGGATCGTCGGGGCACAGTGAATATCATCAGCGTTTTACCGATGAAAATGTTTCTGATAAAAATATGTTTTTAACATCTCTTGTTCCGTTAAAGTTAACAGATCTTTACAATGTTTCTTATTTGTGTTGGACGAATTCAGAACCATCTTCAACAAGACTTTGTAGGCCTATGAAATTCGAATTTGTGAAAGAAACAGCAGATGTTATTAACAATGAAGTGAATCGTGTAAATACAGAAATTCAAAATTTAAAAAGGACAGAATTCGAGATGTTCAACAAGAAGTTTGCGATATCTCATAGTTTAACTATGACGATGATTGACGGAAAAGTGGCAACAACAGTCAGTAAGAATTCCTCTATGGCTACTTGTTTCATATGTGGAGCAAAACCTACTGAAATGAATAATTTGGATGCAGTTATCTTGATAGCAAATTCAGCTAAAGCATTGAAATTTGGAATTTCGCCGCTACATGCTCGAATAAAATTCATGGAATATATATTACATATCATTTTATAATAAAAGTTTTAAAGCGTGGAAGACAAATAAAGACACAAAAGAACAGAAAGAAGCTGTTAAAACAGAAATAAAAAAAAATCAAATTAGTTCTGGGTTTAAATGTGGATGTGGTGAAACAAGGCATGGGAATAACCAATGATGGTAATATCTCTAGAAGATTTTTTGAAAATCCAGAAATAACCGCTGACATAACTGTTGTAAATGTAGACTTAATTCACCGTTTTAAAATTATATTAAATATAAATACTAGTATAAATATAGATGCTGGTAAATTCCATACGTATTGTATGGACACTGCAAAATTGTATGTAGAGCATTATGGCTGGTATTACATGCCTATCACTGTCCATAAAGTTCTCATTCACGGCAGCAAAAAGATATCTGAGGCTATATTACTAATAAGTTTGTTTGCAATTTTTATTTTTGAAAGTATTTCTTTAACTTTTATTTAATATTAACTTTATTTTGTTCCTACAGGAATGTTATCCGAAGAAGCGCAAGAAGCAATGAATAAGGAGTATAGAAACTGCAGGCTATTCCATTCTCGTAAAAATTCACGTATTTCTACGAATGAAGATGTAATGCACTATTTGCAAATATCATCAGATCCTTATATAAACTCATTTAGAATGAGAATGAAATTGAAAAAATTAGAATACCATGATCATCATTAAAAAATTATTGATAGAATGAAAAAAAAAATTAATAAAAATGGTTCGTTTTTATTGCATTTTAGTGGGAGGTGGGGGTAATAGTGGGCGGGTTATTGTAAATAACAATAATATCAAATTTGAAGGTTGAATCTAAAATATATTAGGAAATATGGCACTTTTTATGAGGTTGTATGGATAAGGGGATTGGTGGAGAGGGGGTAAAAGTGGGCCGATGTTCAAAATTTTTTTCCGATAATGTTTGTAGTAGTATAACATTCAAGTGTACCAAAATTGAAAGTAATACCTAAAGTATTACGGACAATACGGCATTTTACAACTTTCGATTGTATGGGAGGTGGGCGTCAAAGTGGGCGGATTTTCTTAATTTTTTTTACTGGAATTCCCTTAAAAATAACCTGTGCAAAATTTCAGAGTGCTACATTGACTCCTTGTATTTTTTGCCGGCGTTGTCTCACTGTGCGCTATTGCTACACTTTGCATTTTTATCAACCAAAATATTTAGTTTTTCAAATGATCTTAATAAACAACATTTTAAATTTTACTGGAAATGAATCTTTCTTTCATAATAAAATAACAAAAAGCAAAACTTACTTAATTTACTTAACTTGTATACACATATTTCTACATAGTTATACAAAAATAAACAGAGGTTTATTATGAATGTCAAACACATAGTGTCATTTAGCTTTCCCTTTACAATTTATCATTTTGTTACTTAAGTTAAATAACAAATAAAAATGTTGTTTCTTTTACACTCATACTTTTCAAAATGTCAAGGTTTATTTAAAACTCTTAAAAAAGCGTTCATTCTTGACATTATGACTGCTAGCAACTTAATGTTAAAGCACAAAACAAAATTTAATAGTTATTTGTTATTTGTTTTTTTTTTCGCTATTTTATATACATACAAATAAACAAAAAAATATTTATGTATAAACTAATTTTGGGAAATATTTTAAATTGGAATTTAAATGCTCTGAACAAATTAAATTTTACTACAAAAAAATTTAAGAGGGGGAAGGAAGCTGTCTATACAATCCATATTTCACTCGTAGCTCTAACAAGAACTTTATCTTATATTTAGGAAAAAATTATGCATTTAGTATAGAAAACGTATAGTTTAAATTAGTTTATAAATTTACAGTCTACAAATTTAGATATTTTAAGTTAACTAACAGTTTGTTATTTGATACGTAATTATTAATAACAAAAAATTTGTTAAGGTAATGTAACTTAATTTTTTCATGTATATTTTTTTCGTATACGTACTTAAAATAGAGTACACTCAAACATCATCATCGAACAATATGTGAACTTTTTTGACGTAATCGTGTACGCAAATGGATGTGTTCGGCACATTTCAAAATTAAGAGACACATATAATTGTTATGAAAAGAATATATGTGTTGGTAAATTTTGAACAGAACATTGTGTGTATGATGTATGTAGTTTCTGAACTCTAGTAGTGTTAACAGGGGAATTCCCTTTATGCAGATAAAAGCAAATTTGAGGTCACATGAGCTTAAAATGTTTAGTAAAGAAATTTTTTATTTATTTATTTATATATATTTTTTTAATTAAATAAACTGTTTTTTCTTTATCAACTATTTAATATCACTGTTTTTAGTTCCTGGCATTGTCATACATTTAATTTGATTTACTTTTAAGCTTAGAGTGTAAATAAACGGTGATATGTTATAACGTCCAAAGACATAATGTCCATGAACATTATGTTGCACCAGAAAGTGACATAATGTCCATCAACGTGGAGTCATGATGCCCATGGATATCATAGGTATAACTTAGGATATTTAAAGTAAGAAACATTTAACACTTTTTTATACACACTTGCAGAAAATTTTTGGTAAGTCAAGCCGTGGTTGTTTTAAGTGCGAACATAATGACACTTCCATAAGTGACACTATGACAATACTGAAAACGACACAATCCCAATGGACATTATGACGTTTTTCAAAGCAACATAATGTCCTATGGAAGCTTTTGGGTGCAACATAAAGTCTAAGGATATTATATCCTTGCACACTATGAAATGTCACCAAATAAACATGCATATGATTTAGTAAAATAAAATAGAATAATTCTTAAAAAAACCTTTGTTTTTCACTAATAATAATAAAAGGTCACCAAGAGCAAGGAACCAATACCTATTTTTGCTCACAATCAATGTCTTTTTAACACGATTTTTTTTTTTTTGGAACCTATCTACCGTGTGAAAAAAGAATTGGGTGTATTTATAAAATACTTGTGTGTTGATGTATGCGTGACTTATGTTCAAATGGTTTTTTAAAATTCCAGCATGCTTGAAAACTGACACGTGCTTGTTTTAAATAAAACCAATATCATTTAAAATTTTTCACTGAACAAATTTACGAATTCTCGTGTATTGTAGTGGGTAAATGTTTTTAGTGTTGTTTTGTGAATTCTAGTTGTAGAAACTATTACATCAAAGTTTATGTATGTGTAAGTGTTTTTTTATTCTGACTTTCCTATTAAACTTTATTTTAAAGTTGTTTTAAAGATGAGAGAACGTAAGATTTCAAAATTTTATTTTGGTTGCTGAAAACCTATACGGACACTTTGCAGTACCAGTAATGATACTGCAATTAAGTAATCATTGCCTGTAATTGTACTGAAATTTTTGCTCACATTATTACTAAAATCTTTTGGTTCATAACTGTTATAAGCAGGTTAAATAAATAACGTCGTTTCAAGACAATTTTTTTAACCGCCGTATCGGCCAACATGACCTAATAAATTTTAAAAACAAACATAAGCAATATTTTAATTTGCTAATAAATTTGCAATAACCGTAAATATACATAGTTATGTGCATGTGGTTATTGATAAAAACACTGTGCTTTCATCTCATCAACACCTTCACCACAATAAATTTAATAAGGAAACTAGCTTATTGTACCCGGCGTGGCCTTGTTTACTATATTTTTTAGGCGAGAGAGTAATTTCAGAATTTCACCTTTCAGATCCAATCTGTCAATTCAATTCATTCAATAAATTGTTTTTCTTGTACATTTGTTTGCAATCTTTTGTACAATATTAAGTTAATGTGATTAACTTAAAATTAACAGAAGCTATTATTTTATAGTAAAACAACAACTATATATCCGTTAATATATATCAATATTTATTTTATATTATTGTCTAAATGGGAGATCTAAGATATGTAATCTTTTTAGCAAAATTATTGCTAAGATATTTTCATGATTGCTAAGCCTTTATACATATCTACTACTAAATTGCCTTATTTAATCTTTAATATATGAGACATTTAAATCTTTATGAAGAATTTTATTTGTTTCAAACCAGGGAATTCTGGCAATCATTCTAAGACTTTTTAACTTAAATCTTTGAAGAATTTCAACATTTGATTCACTTGCCCCATAATCGGATAGCGAAGTCTATTGAGCGATTCCCGTCTGTCCGTCCGTGTTAGTGTTGAAATACGTCAATCTTTCAGACATAGTCAATCGACCAGACATAGATCGGTCCATGTCCTTACACGCAGCGGTCAAAACACCACGGCTATCTCTAATTTTTCCATATTATTTGGAACAGTAAAGTAACTCCAATCAAAAAAATAAATATATGAGGCGAGAGAGAATTGAAAATTTGAAAAAACAACATGTGAAAAAATTTTTCGCCCGTATTAGCGAAGTTACGGCCCTCCGATATTTTAAAGTTTTTTAAAATATCAATATAGGAATTATTTTAAAGCTTTTGAAGAAATCTTTAAGGTAATACAAAAGTTTTTAAAAAATGCTTAACCCCTTAAGCGCTGGTGGCATTTAATGTAAAATTATATACATGTAGAACTTCATTTTTATTTCTCTTTTTTTAATTCTGTGTCAATCCAATATTTGATTTTTTGATAAGTGTTACTTCACTAAATTAGAAGGGTATAAAAGATTCGGCATACCTGAATAGAGCACTCTTCCTTATTTTTTCAAGAGTTGTTTTCTTTTGTTTTTCACATAAGCTTTCCATGTAAATCTTATACCTAGCTGTAGTTCTAAGTACTTGTCTGCGTCTTTGTTTGGAACTAAGGAATTATTTAACAAAATTTACATTTAAATTCTATTGAAATTTCGATCGATATCGAATGCCGTAATTTGCCCACAGCCTTAGACTGAAAGCCATATGGGAAGACTTGTGAGCGTTTACTATGATATTTCAATAGTTTAGCAAGGCACTTAAGCTATTAACCTGATGCTGAAGCTACAAACTTCTGATTTAAATTCGCTAGATGCAGTTGATACAGTTTTTGATAGTTTTCAGAGGCAAGTTTTGGTTAACTATATTCACAAACGACTGCTACTCAAAACTATTAAAACGATAACAATAAAATTATTAATGTCTATAATGCAAACTTTCTGTTAGCATTTTTAATGCCAGCGGATACAGAGGCGCCATCTGTTTGCATATAGAAAAACAATTTTCTATCCCTGGATAGAATTTAAAAGTCCTGGTCAACTATTTGAAAATATAAATACTCCATTTAGCATTAACAAAAATATCTACTCGTGTTGCAAATTTCATTACAATCGGTTCAGTCGTTTAGCCGTGATTAACGCACGCACAAACAAACAGACAAATAAACAAAAGAGAGTTTATATTTAAGATTAGATTTGTATTCTGCACATGTTTTCTATATTAAAATATCATAGAGATAAATTTTTGAAGTTGGTGTTGACTATGGTAAAAATGCACCACATTGCATTAAAAATTACCATTCATAAAGATAAGGACGTTTTACTTCAAAATTAACTGCCGTGAATTATTCTTTAAAAATCCTAAAAGTCATCATTGTCATGTGTATATTAAACGAATTGATTGAAAGTTAATCGTTTTAATAGCACTACTTATTCTTTATGTAACTAAATTACTCAATAGTTTGGATAAGTAAAGAAAGGAAATGTCACTAAAAATGCAGCATTAAATGATAGAGGAAGTATACTTCTGTATAAAATGAACTGTGGTCCAGCGGATCACATTTTTGGCCAAAACTCAATTTGTTTACGATCTGTAAATGAATACTTTTGCTAGAATCCTATAGCAAGCACTCAGAGACAACAAAAAAATATTTGTTTTGGTGAAACCGTTATGTAGCAAACCATAGAAGTTGATTATCTTACACTGTTTGTGAATAGCAATGAGTGGGTTTTTTTAGTGCGAATTTTTCCATTAAAATATTTTTGTTGCATCATATCGTTAAAAATAAATTAATTGACAAATTTTTTTTGTTGTAGAACGTTTTATAAAAATCGATTATTTTGTTGCAATTTGCAACTATTTACTTGTATAAACAACTTTCTTATGATTAATAATGATATAATCGATCAGACATAGTGTCGAAAGAATTGGAAATCAGTATGATCGAGGAAGTCGTTAAAACACCGTGCCTATCTCAAATTTTTTTATATCATTTGGAACAATAAGATCACTTCAATCAAAAAAAATAAATATAAGGGGCGATAAAGAATTACAAAAATTTGGCGCTCCGACATATTTTCCGCGTTACGGAGCTCTGAAATTTGAAAATTTTTTTAAATATTTATATGGGTGCCAGTTTACAGCTTTTGAAGGAATCTTTAAGTAAATACTAAATTTTTTTTAAACGCTTAACCCATTAAAAGCCGCTGTCATTTCTATGTTAAATTGGATATGCAGTACCAAGATTTTTTTATTTTTGGATTCTCTGTCATCCCAATGTTTGCTTTTTTGACTGGATTGACTTCACTAAACAAGATTTACATAGATAGTGAAGGGTATGTAAGATTCGGTTTAGCCGAATATAGCACTCTTACAAATTTTATGCTGCTTATAATTGCGTCTCACTGCTAAAACACATATGTTTAGTGTAACCACTATGTAAATTACACGTTATTCATTATCAAACAAAAAATTATTATTACAGCTGATTAATTTGTTAGATCAATTTAATAATTCAATTAAATTTCAATAAACTATTATAATTTACATCCCAGGATGAAAATTTAAAGGAAATTTTAGTAATAAAATTAGTGAAGCAAAATAATCTGCATTCAAGTTAAATATTTTCATTTTGGGGACAACAAATTACAAAAACAAATCTTTATTGGTAAAGATATTACAAACAGGTATTAACATTTAAATACTTGGGATGAAAGAAAAAAAGTGTATTCTATGCTATATCCCCAGTAGCCCCTTTCCACGTCTAAATCTCTAGTTCTAGATTTATTTCAATCTTCGTCGGTAAATTATTGTTGACGAACCGGGTGTTGTGCTTTCATCGTCTTCAGAACTGGTTTAAATATCAAAGACGGAAGTTTCTATTGCACCTTCGGCGATGGGATCGTCAGTTTCATCGTAGACCTCTACGTTCTCGATTTCGTCTTTTATTTGTGCCCGCTTCGTCTTCTTTACTGCTACCTGGCGATGTAAATTGCGAATTAGCACAAGAATCACCACATTTCGTGCACAATACGGAGCGCTTTAAGGTGGATTCATCCAACACTTTTTTATATGTCATGTCTCTCAGAGAGTGAGAGAAGTAATTTTTTACAGATAACTCTCAGCTTGATTTGGTTAAACTTTAATTTTGTCCGGACAAAATTGAACTGAAATGCAACTAAAATTTTTTTTTTTTTCAAAAAAAGCTAAATAAAATTTTCACATTACATAGTGGTTACCATTAATATTATTTTCCTTTTATTATCCATGTTTTAATAAACAAAATGCCAAAATAATAAAAAATATACTACTTCACACCAAGACAACACAATTTTTTTAATAACTTGACACGTTGTAAAATTAATATGACTTCTTTACTTACGCTACGTCTTAACAAGAAATTGCTTTTTTTGCACATGAACAAAGCAGAATAGGTAACAAATATTTGTTAATTTTTGTCTGCGTGGAGAAAACGTAGTGATGTTAATGCTTTGTTTGCTTATAATTTATTTTATACTTATAATAATTTACTATTTTTTTGTTAATTCATATACAATATTTCATCAGCGCAGTGTAATAAGATAAAGAGAAAACAGTGAAACACATCCCACATTGCCTCGATGCTCCAGTGAGTCAATAGAGATATATACTCTGTCACCGATGAGCTTCTTCGCTCGCTCAGGTACGTGGTCGAGTAACTCCAAATAGTCGTTGAATCACCGGCCCATAAATGATAGTTGTAATTCATTTTTCGTCAGATAAATATGATAAGGATATAAGAGGGAGTGGAGTATCTCTTGCACTATTTCAGGTAACCAAGGCACTTTAATGCTTAGATTGCAACCTTAGCATAATAACTGTTTCAACGAACATCGCTGTAAATTTCAAGCAAATATTTTGAAAACGAACAACCAAAATTTTTATATAATTATTTATTTTTTATTATAAATACATAGAATGTACTTTTAATCGTTTACTTATTTTAATAAATATTGATTCAGACTGATGTTTTTAATCGCAATACTACACTTCTTTTCATGTCTTTTTTTAACTGACTTAAAAAAAAAAGAAGAAGGTTATACAACTCGGCGGAATTTCTGATCCGATTCTGAAAATTTTTGGTAATATAATATATTATGCCTACAGATTGATCCTGTTTTAAGAACAGTTCATAATCTTAAAAATTAAAGAGTGTCCCCATACAACATACATATTTTTTACGTGTATTTTGAATTGTAAAGCGCATTTCTGTAAAGTTTAAAATGACTGTAGACAGACGATTGAAATTTACAAAAACCCTGTATTACTAACTCCTCTATAACAACAAGTATAAAATTGGATTTGGAAATAACCGGGTATCCCAATAGTTAATATAATATGGTGTATGGTGCCGGACTTTTAAACTGTTATAGACAGACAGCTGAAATTTCCAAGGGACATGTTTTGCTAAGTCCGCTAAACCAAGAAGCTTATAATTTGAATTTAGAAATTATTGGGTGTTCCCAAAATTAATGTCATTTCTATATGGCCGTATTTTTTGAACCGATGTATACAAACACCTTAATTTTAGACAGTATGTCCACTACTTTATTTTGTATAATAAGAAGTATAAAAATGTCATATTATAAATTAAATATTTGATATAATCTGATGTATATTGACAAACTGTTGAAACGTTATAGACAGACGGTTGAAAACAGAACCTGAATGCTAAATCTGCTACAACAGCAAGTATATAATTTAAATTTGGAAATTAAAGAGTGACCCTATAGTCGCTGCAATTTGATGAATATTGCCAAACTATTGAACAGTTGAAAAGGTATAAAGTTTGGAGATATAAGTGTGTCCCAATAGTTAATGTAACCTGTTATAGGCAGACAGATAAAATCTGTTTTGAAGTCGGTTTTTTTTCGCAAGAATTATTATTATTTTTAAACTTTGTTTGTTAGCTTATTTGTTATGGTATAAATAATAACGTTTACATCCAGGGATGAATATTAAAACACATTTCCTCCCTTATTACTCTACTAAAGTTTGCCAAACTGCATTGTCTATAAATTTGGCGTCTGGTCAAGCTAAAACAAATAAATTATGGAGTATATAGAAAATACAAAAAAATTACAATAATTTTTTAAATACTATTCTAAATAGAGACACAAATAAAATTATCTACCAAAAAATAATTGGCACACCGTTTTATTTCCAAATCCAATTTGCGGAGTAAGCATTAATTCTTTGCAAAGCGTCCAAACGCAATGTCAAATCATCTAATGATATGCTATATTATGATGCTACGTTATGTTATGGTAGCAAACTACAATTTAAATTTATGTCCAGATTTATTTTTTTTTTTTTTTTCTTGTTGTAGTCTAAGAGAAACATAATTTTTTAGGTAGCTTTTTAAAAATACGCTTACAATTCACCACATGTCATCAGGTGCATTAATACTGTAATTGTTGTATGTTCTTCTATAAGTACTGAACGTGCTCACGTGCGTGTGTGGCTTTATAGCTTTTAAATTTCTTGCTGCTTTTTAAACAGAAAAAAGTATTGGGTGTGAAAAATTCAAAAACGTGCTTGGGGTTTTTTATTTCGCCAATGCAGTATATGTAATACATGATGGAGATATATAATAAGCATTTTTTGTGTTTATACTTTGTACTTTTATAAAAATTATAAAATCTTTTCTATTTAAAAAATGTTTCTTTATTAAGTGTAGAATATTGGTTTGGTAACAAAGTTTTACAAACCTAACAGTCTTATAGATATCTTAAGAAAGTATCTTATAAACTAAAGTAAAACTCAAATAATGTTTAGACTCTATTATTTTAAAGTTGATGAAAATGCTGATCAAGAATTGTGCATCTAGAGGAGGCACGGCATATTAATCAGTTTTTACTAGCCTTAAATTTTTGGAGACCCAAGCCGATTTAACAGAAAGTTAGTGAGATTGTTTTGCAGAATGCGCAGATGGTGTATTTCACAAAAGGGGTGTTCCCTAGTTGACCTGTATCCATAAAAATAATGTTTTGATATAAAAATTTTAACAATTAAATGAAAAATAAACAATCAAAAAAATTTTTCTTACATACTAAAGTATTTTCCTAGAACTTCCTAATTCTAAACTAAAGGTACATATTCTCTCGTACATCTCTCAATAAAATTAAAAAACAATTACTAAAATTCAAAAAAAAAGGATAAAAAAGGAGGCGCTTGCAAAATCTATTTAAAAATAAAAATGCTTGCAACTAAAACTTAAACACTAAAAAAAACAAAAACAAAAGAATAAAAAACAAAGAACAACAACATTAAATTAATAAAGAGAATAAAAAATTAACAAAAATTCAAATTAGACATAAAAACATAAATATACATTAAATGCAAAAAACAATATTTTAAAAAGAATAAAAACAAATTTATAACACGAATTAACAATTGTGCAATAAAAATAAATGATACCAAAATAAATAACTAAGCAGTATTATCCAATGCTCCCTAACTCAAAAGAACGCAGCCTCCTATGGTAGAACATGAGGTCTGCATCCTCGTACAGGAGGCCAGTTCCCCTAAGAGTCAATTGGTCGGCAGGTAAAAGATACCTTGAGATTTAAATGGTCTACAAACCACCTACTCTGAAGAAGCACTCCCTTAACAGGGAGCTCACTCAGGTACGTGCGCCTCTATGCATCTACGCGCTCAAAATAAATCTATGTGCGCTTTATAGTACCAAGTGCAAAAAATAAAACTTTAAGTTAAAGAGTGTCGCAACAGTGACGAGATTTTTCGTACGCTGCCTTGTATTGGAATCGCAACAGGCTGACACTTTTAGTTTAAGTAGTTTTATGACCCCTATAAGAACATGTACATAGAATAAAGCTAAAATATAAAGGGTGTGTTCTTATTGTGAAGTAATTTTAAAGCAGATGGCCTTACCTCTTAAAATGCTGTAAGCACACTCTAGATATGTTTAAAGAGTATTCAGCACTATGTCCAATTTGAATCGTTACAATCAACATCTAGAACATCAAAACAAATAAAGTGTGGTCCCTAAATGGTACGGTACCCTTTTTGTGTGACTCCAATTCGCATTTGACGGGTCAATTTTTTTAATGAATTTTTCTTAAGTATTCATTTGTCCCTACAAGAAGCCAAAACAAAAAATTTTATCAAAATAAAAATATGATGCAATTTCTGAATCGCTACATCCTTCAACAGCATTCGTATCTATCTATCTTAGGTTGCGTACGTTATAAACATAATCTACTTACCCAACTAACTTTTCAAATAAGAATACGAGGAGTATTCATATCAATATTAATTTGATTGTTTTCATAAAAAAATTATATTCGTCTGTAGTGCAATTCACTAACTTTAAACAACACGACAATTGTTATTTATGACAACATTAATTGTTGTTTGCAATAACGATGAAGCGATTCACTATCTTCAGCTAAACTATAATAGACACAAATTGCATTTGAGTGGCATCTCCGTCAACAACTAAACGAAAAACACAAAAGAGAATAATAAAAACTTGTGAATTCAAGCGAGGTACATGCATGTGTTTATTTCTTAGATGTCAATTTATACACATAAATACGTATTTTATTATATGCGTGTATGGAGTTTGAAAATAGGAAGAGCATAATTATAGTTTTGGTTGTAGAGTTGCGGTTACCACTTCTTAAATACGGTCGAAACATATGTTTATGTGCAATCTTTTTTAATAAGAAATTTATTTTTTAAATAAATTTTACATATGCGTAAATTTGATAAGTTTAAAAAAATGTTTAATTTACTTAAACTGAAAACAAATTGAGTTTTTATTTTTCGTTCAAATAAATGTATATGTTCTGTGTATAGGCTTATATGTATGTATGAATGTTCATAAACACAAGTTTTACGTTGTTTATTTTGTAGACAGATTTAACAACCCAAAAATTATGGTCGCTTTCTTAACAATATACACAATTGTTAAAAGTGTTACTGAATAACAAAATCGACATTTTTTTGTTAAGTTAATTTAACAAGCCGAAAATCGTTAAAAAAGAGTAGTGAATCGCACTACTGGTGTGCAAATTATAAATGAGTTTGAGTTACCTATTGTATATACCGTTTGCTTTGGCATTTGAAAACTTTTCTTATTTATTTAATCACTACCTTGTTTTAACCAGCGTTGTCTAGGTCTGGTCTTAGCGCTTTTCTAGGCACTGTAAAAGATGTTATAGCCTTGTTTGCTATAGGGCTCTACTTCGAGCAAATGAGAATTCCGTTATTTCAAATACCTTTAAAATCTAGTTTTGTTAAGATCGGTTAAGATTCATAAAATTGTGCATTCGTCCTCTCCCCCACTACCCACTATTCTACACCTACATAAATTTCTAGCAATATTTAAAATTTTACTGTAATCGATACGGACGTATATACCCTTTTCTCTTTAGATTTTAGCTCTATAAAAAGATATAGATGAGGAATTATTTTTATTAAAATCAATTAGCTGAAACTTTTTAGAAATTGATTCAGGAGGATAAAAATTACCTTTTTCGCTTTTTATTGTCTCCTGGTCCACCATTTAAAAATATAAACGCCCTATTTTACCATGAGGGCGAATATCTACCCTTGTTTCAAATTTCATCAAAATCGGTTCAGCTATTTAGCCATGATTGTCGTACGCACAAGCAAATAAACAAACATACATACAAAGAAATTAATTTTATATATTATACAAAACCCCGTTTCATACAGAGTATTATTTATATTTTGCTCCTTTCAACAAAATAGAAATAAACACAAATAAAAATTTAAAACTTTTTCACGCAAGGAAAATAAAAAATTACGGTAATAAAAAAATATTACATGTTTATTTCAACATACAAGCAAAAGTGCTGATAGGAAAATATATGTAAGTGTATAAATGTTTACAAATTAATACTCGTAAATATTTTGACCAGTGTGCGAAAGCATAACAATATGTTAAACTTAAGTAACTTTTACGTTATATTGTAGTTTAAGAGAAATTCTTGTTTTAAAACTATAACATTTTTATGTATCTTTAATAACTTTTTCAGTAAGAAAAACACAATCGTCATACAACTTTAAGCGTTGTCTTTTAAATAAAGACAACGACTTCAAAAGAAAAGAAGGGTTTCCTTTAGAAACCATTCACATGTATTTGAAAGATTTAATAAAAAACAAGTGATAGTGCTATATTAGACTATGCCGAATCTTATATACCCTTCACCATATACGAAAGTCTATTTAACTGAATTAACTCCATTCAAAAAAATAAATATTTGGGTGACAGAGAATTTAGAAATAAGAAAAATAATGTTAAAAATGCCAACGGCTCTTAATGGGTTAAGCATTAAAAAAAATTTAGTATATCCCTAAGATATCTTGAAAAGCTTTAAAATGATACCCATATTGATATTTTAAGAAATTTGAAAATTTCAAAGGCCCATAACTCGGAAAATATGGGAAAACCCCAATATTTTCACTTGATGTTTTTTTTTTGCTTATTTGTTAACTCTCTAACGCTCTATATATTTGTTTTTTTTTTTTTTTTTTTATTGGAGTTACTTCATTGTTTCAAATGACACTAAGTGTGATCGATTGGCGTATTTAAATTTTCTGTAGCTGATCTAGTGCCTCGGCAAACTTCATTATAATTCTAACACGGACAGACAGACGTACATCGCTCAGTCAACTGTGCTTTGGGTTCGGAAATGCATATTGTAGAAATTACAAAGGGAATCACAAACTTAGATATACGCTTTTTCCACTTTTTGTGGTGAAGGTTATAAAAACGGTTGTTCAATAAAAGTCGTTTTTTTGTATCATTAAAACTTCTTATTGAAAATATAAAATGCAAAAACTTGCATTTGCCATTTCTGGTTCACAGTTCTAATATAATCTTATTTAAATTTTATATTTATATTTTAAGAAATTGTATACATAAAAAATATGTATTTTATATATATATATATTTTAAGAAATTTCAAATTTCAATTTTACTGCACTTGATTTATGGAAGTTATTCCGATTTGTTTTTGCTATAATTGTGTGCGAATCGGTGTAATTGTTTAAACAGTGTTTTTTTAGATTTATTAATTACAGTAAAGTATAAACGTGTTCCTCCTGTGCCCGCAATTACAAGTTAAGAGATCCATATCCAATAGATTATTCTTTCTACGTATAAATACACCATGTGCACCAAATGGCTTTCGTCGATTTAAAAAAATCAAACAATTTTAAATTTTAATCCTAGTAATAATTAAAGAAATTGTAATGTTTTCGTTATATACAGCATTTTAGACATGAGGTCATACTTCCTTCAGTTCTGCAATAACTTATGCTACTTGACTTCTCCCACAAATAATTGGGCGTGTATATGTTGTCTTGTGTGTGATTGTTGGTTTTAACTTTGTTGGCTAGTAAATAATCTAAAGCAGAAAAGAATGCAGAAAAAATCAAGTAAGAGTGATATATTATGCTATGCCGAATCTTATATACTATTCACCATATATGTTAAACACATTTACAATACTGCAGATTTTCGGTTGAATAGCTTAAATAAAAATCGGCGTATGAAATTGCTTCCGACGATGAATGCTTTTTTTTCGAAAATTTTAATTTTCTCTTAGGGTTGTTGTACTAACTTAATTTTATTAATTTTAAATCATAATTAACAACCACAAGAAAGTTAAAAACAGCTAAGTAAGCGCTATCAAGTTTTCCTAACTTTTTTCATAAAAAATAGCCACCTGCAGGGATACAAATAAAAGTTGGGAAAAAGATACGGAAAAATTAAACGCAGGCATGGTGTTTTGCCCTCTGCCTCGAAGCATTAGGACCGATGTTGCTGATTATTAATAGCAAAATTTTATAAACTATGATCAAATCGATTGGCATATTTAAATATTTTCCAGTGCCTTGGCAAAGTTGATTTCAACACAAACACGGACGGACAGTCAAACACCGCTCAATCGACATCGCTATGCGTAAGAACACAGAATTATATTGCAGATATTTTAGAGGCAGGCGTGGTGTTTTGCCCGCTGCCTGGAAGAACACCGTTCGATTTTGCTGCTTTTCAATAGCATCATTTTCATTATTGTAGAAAGTACAAACGGAATAAAAAACTTATATATACCCTTAATTATCGGTGGTAAAGGGTATAATAAAAGCAATGTTTTTCTGGCTTAAGCGATTAACGAAATAAGTTAAGATACTAGTTACTCTCCATACAAATATTTTCTGTTTAAATTATAGACTGCCATTTGTTGTTACCAAAACATTTTCGGTGGCATTAATTTTTATGGAAAATACGAATATCTTTATATAAGATATTCCTCCACCCCCGTAAGGAGATCTCTTGTTGATCTATGCTGAGGACTGTTAACGAACGAGTCAATCAATACTTGCCAGCACTGACGGACTATTTCAATAGGTGAGGCCTCAACTTTAACATTCATAAGACTGACAATATGCAAGCGAGATGATCAGCAGCCTTATTGTGTAAATCACTAAAGTTAAGTCTCCTTCGCTAAAACTTTAAAAAATTAAATTAGCGATTTTTGGTTACAAATTCTCTTCTTTACCACTTTTTGCCGTAATTTATGTTTGTCTTTTTAGCGATCGAAATATAGATTTAGCTACGGGAATTACAGAATAAGACTGCAGGACTTCGAATAGATTAAAATACCTTTCTGTCACTTTTCATTAAAACTTTAAGTTTTATCGGCATATCACCAATGTGCTTGAGCGCACTACGAAGGGCTTAGTGCGCGTATCGGGCGTGCTAAGGCGTAGAGGTGGACTCGATACAAGTTCCGCTGGCTCCCTTGAAGTTACTTATATATACAGCACAGTCGATTTCAGCCGAATAGAGTTGTTTATGGTTGGGAAAGCTTTGGAGTTCAGTTTGGTCAGAGAATGTTTTTTTAAAGCCTCGAGTCTGGAGACCGTTCAAGCAGCAAAGTAACTTTTCATATCCGCTGGATCATATGAAAAATAGTTCGAAGAACCTTATTGAATTAAAGAAAATACAGTCATAAAGCAATACGAATTTTGTGTTTATGTGCTTTACTTTCAACTTGTTTGCATCAATTTTTAAATCTTCTCTGAATAACGGATATTAAATAAAAAATAACAAAATTAATACCGTAGTTAAAAGATATGTATTAAAAATACGAACCTTACTCCAGAACCCTGTCTTCTTCATTTTAGGCTGTTTTTCTTATTAGCGTATGTTTACTAAATAAAATTCTGTACTTTTAATGGAAAAAATATTTATAATGAATATTCAACTGACATAAATCAAATATTTCGCAAACAAATTGAATAAAATATGTCATAAAAAAATGTTAAAAAACTGTTGCTTTTAAGTTAATGCCAAACGAATTGATTTACAAAAAAACTCCGCTGAAAACTGTAAAATAAAAGAATAAATAAATAAACTGAAGAGTAGCAAAGTACCACAATTTAACGAAGACACTGTCAACAGTTTTCATTGACGCCTCTAACAGCGTAACACATTTCGTTTTCACTTTTAAGTCAATATAAATGGAGCATTTGACAGTTTTTTGTTGCATGAACATGCACTCGTATTGTAAATAGTGGTCATCATTCACTTTATAAAAACACATGACACAAGTAGGAAATTTTTTTGTACACAAAGTACTTTGTGTAGTTTGACGATGTGAATACAAAAACTTTATGCCCATAAATTAATTAAATTCTGTCCAATTCAAAAGCAGTGCTGATAATGTTTTTTCAGTTTTATCCTGTGCTGAACTCCTGTTACTTTGAAAAGTTTATGTTTTTAAAACGGTTACCACAAAAGTCGTAATAAAGTTCTTTAGAAAAATGGATCGTGGCAAGTTACATATACATGTATTATTTTTGTAGCAATCATTTTTGGATTAGCTCAGCCTAACTGCTAAAATGTGAGTTAAAGCATTAGTTTACATTATTGAATTTTTCAAACACAAATATGGAGGGTTTCTCAATGTAATGATATATGTTTTCATTACCAGGCATGAGTTTGGTGTGATGATGACGTTATTTTGCAGGGGGTTGTTTCAAGATTCACAAATTTAATTATACTCCATTTTAGCAGCAAAATACAACAAAAAACTTTAAATACTAATAAGACGCCGATATTTAAAGCAAAAGAATCTAGTGTGGATTTTATTTCGATATCCTCACAGATCTGTAATGTTTCGCACAATCATATATACCCAATATGGTATGGGTTAATATGGGGTGTGATATCATGACAGGACAACAGATTGCATATATGTAAAAGATATGCCAATAAAAGCATTGTAACGTTTTTCATTTTTAGAACAAACGTACGGATTTTTTTGATTGCAAATACGCCACAGTGGTCATCTGGCCTTATCTGGCTATACTTCTTGATCCTACGGTCTAGTGAATCATATGGTTTCGTATTTACTAAACATGCGTTATTATTGCAAATGCAGCCATCCACGCTACACTACTGTGTTACTCCGGCGAGACATGAACTACTCGATGCCTTGTTTAGTATCCTTAATCATCCACAGACTACTTCAGTACGCTTTTTATCCAGTCAAGTTATCCCCTTTATCTTATAGCCACAACACATGTCTGCCATACACTGTTGTTATGTTGTTACACTTTCCTGCGCTATCCGCTACACATATTATTTTTTTTCCTAATCTTTAATAATTAATTAGACGTGTCCACTAATTATCTGCCATGGCTTCACAAAATAATTGTCTTTGCTTCTCGGGAGGTTTGTATTGCTGCTTCTTAATTTTGTATTGCACTATAATAATCATTATTTTCCCTTGCACCCATATCCAAAGTT
This sequence comes from Gymnosoma rotundatum, assembly GCA_916610165.2. Taxonomy (NCBI): domain Eukaryota; kingdom Metazoa; phylum Arthropoda; class Insecta; order Diptera; family Tachinidae; genus Gymnosoma; species Gymnosoma rotundatum. The sequence goes on along the minus strand of OU744336.1, from coordinate 140,202,723 downwards.
GGGCTCGAACTCATAATCTTCTATTTTAAAGCAAGCACCTCTACCAACACAGCCATTGAAGTTGATCAGCTCTTGTTAGATAATTGTGGTATTATTCTATACACACACCATTAATGGAAGTTTCCAGATCTTACTTTCGTAAGAGTATGTTATTGGATTTGTGTTTTTGGGACTAAATTCATATTCTAATGAACAAGAAAATTCAACGCTGTTCGCAGTTATAGATACATTTAAAAGCTTTGTGTACAATTTTACTTTAGACAGAAACAGCAATCACGCTTTGATTTAATCTTCTAGACATTCAAAAGGCAAAATGTTTAACAAGACCACTAACAATAGTTTCATACATTTGGAGGTCAAAATAACTCTTTATATTTAAATGCCTTCGTGCGCCCTGAATGCTAACTTACTGAATAACAATTCTCAGGGGCAACCATATACCATGGTAGCGAAAAGAACACACAACTGTATAATCATATAGACCTATTATTATTTTATAAAATATTTCAAAACCATTTGGGTAATTAATAATGAAACAAACTTAACAATATTTTAAGCGAAGAAAGATGTGTTTGAAACCACCCCACAGTATCACCCCACAGTAAAAGATTTCCATGGAAAAATATATTACACAGATCAAGGTTTTTTATTTGAAAAAAAAATCTATCTCAAAACCAGCGTTGCCATATGCTATTCGCCAATAAACTATTTGTTTTGTTAAATAAAACCTGATTTTTCAACATTTATCATACATATATTTATTAAAATATTTTAAAAATATAACATAACAAAACAATCCAAAAAATCACATATGTATATATATATATATATATATATATATATATATATATATATATATATATATATATATATATATATGTATAGCAACTACCATTAAAATCTGGTAATTGTAACGAAAAATATATTTTAATAAATAAAAATTCATTGAAATATAAAAAAATGCAATATTTAGTGTTTGACGCGAAGGGTTCATAATTCAAATTTAACAACAAAAATAGCTATGTATTTTGTTTTAGGATTTTACAAAAAACGTGTGAGATTCAGCAATTGCAATTTTCCAAGACCACTTGCATTGAAAACTGAACTAATACATCAGTAAATTAAGTAATTTTACAACACAGTCGCATGATGACGCAGTCGTTCGTTCCCTCGCATAATTACATTTGAATGTAATTGTGCAAATAGACGAACGATTGCGTCATCGTTGGACTGGTAGTAAATTCTAGAAAAGCTCTTCTTATGCCGATTTATATGTTTGTATATGTAAAGGAAATATAAGATTCGGCATAGCTGAATATAGCACTCTTACTTTTTTATTTATGAAGTTACTGCAAGCTGTTTTAATTATACTGAAGAAAATAAAGTTTCAATAATTTTTTTTGTTTTTCGTTTTGGCAAAAAAAAAAAAAGAAAAAAAAATAATAAAAAAGAAAAAAAATCTCTTCTAGGCAAAGATGAAAAATTAAACTCAATATGCGTAAAATAATTCAACATATTTTGCTTTAAAGTCAACAATAAAAAATATTTGATAAAGTTTTGACTATTGTAATCGTTCCAGTTTCCAACAAAAGTGTTTTAGCACGCACAGATTTTGTAATCTCAGCATTGTTACTAAAATGAGTGCATTTGAGCTGCTACATCAAACCGACATAAAATATTTTTATATGATATTCATTTATACTTAACACACTTTATATTTGTAATTCTGTGAAACTTTAACAAAGACAAGGAAACTAGTAATAGCAGTAAAATGAGAATAAATTCATTCATGGTAACAACTTTATGCAGCTGGTTGCCTTCTTTTATCTCAAAGGACAGGGGTGGCCAAACTGCGGGACGCGGACCAACTGCGGCCAACGTGAACATAAACTACGGCCCGCGAACATATTTAAAACTTATATGGTGGCCAGCCCTTAAGCAGTGACAGGCAACTAAAGAAAACTTAGAAAAAAATTATATTCGTTTGTCTTTTATTCGAATGAAGATATAAAACAACAACATAAAACAGTCTCTGAAAATCATAACGAAAAAAGTTACATTCAAAATAGTTACGAAAAACACAAATATATTAATATTTTATTTGCTTTACATCAAGAATTTGAAAAAAAGATTAATGGATACCAGCAGTAAAGAATGCTTCAATTCAATTTTTGTTAAAAGATGCGACCAAAATTTCAAGTTAGAATTAATTGAACTGCAAGAAAGAAAGGATCTTTGTGGAATTATCAAAAATTTAAACGCACACATATTTTAAAAATTAATTATTTTCTTGTTTGGGAGTACATATAAATGCGAAAAAACTTTTTTCGAAAATTACGTTTTTAAAATCTATATTTCTTTAAAATCAATATTGATTGATAGAACTCGAATTAAAGACAGCTACTAATAAAATTGAACCAGACATAAGTAACTAATCCACAAATAAGCATTGGCTAGTGTCTTATTAATATAATTATACAACTTATTAATTACTTTTTGTAATGTTGTAGTGCAGTAATAAAATACACAAATATTTTATTTTTTCTCAACTTCTAAAAATTTTCTTCAACGTTTTATCAAAACATATTTTTCATTTACCTACCAAACCGAGATTATGGCCCGCTTAATTTTGGTTGTTTTCTATTTTCGCCAGCATTACAAAAAGGTTTGCCCATTCCTGTTATAGAACAATAAGAAGTGCATATTTTATAAAGTGAAAAAATAAACTATTTAAAAAATGTTTATATATATATATATATATATATATTTTTTTTTTTTTTAATTTTTGTTAAAATCAAACAGTGACCCAAAATTGTAATGATCTTTTGAAAAAAAATATTAAAATAAAATTTAATTTGTTGTGATTTAAAGTTCTATCGAGTTTAAAATCACCTTTAATTTTATTAGGCAAAATGCCTCCTTGTTCTTGGGTAGAAAACCTTGTTATATTTACAAACGTATGTTGCTTTATCAAAACAAAAATTGTGGCGAAGAAAATCTTTGTCGATAAAAAAGAAAATATTCACTTAAAAAATTGTATTTAGATATAAAATTCCATATTACTACTAAAGGCACAAATATCTAAAAATAAATAATCGTTTACATAAATTAAGTTTCTATAAATTAAGATTTATTTTTTAAGAAATTTCGTTCTGTGTATATTAAAGTTCTTTTACAAATTCTTGTCTTAGAATTATGGCATTATTAAGCAAGTATGTGTAAAAATTTTCTTTCTTCTTAATTACAAGCACATATGTGTTTGATTTTGTAAGTACTGTTTTTGCATCAGAATGTTGTGTTTAGAGGTGAATTCCAAATAAGCAAATTTCTTGAGTGCTCCAAAGCACATGCTTATGTGTTTTTTGTGTGTGTAGTAACCTTGCGAATATTTCTTTTACAATCTCAAAATCATTACTGGAAAATTAAGTACTTTAAAAGTACTCAGTGAAAACATTCAAATAAAATCATGAATGCTTTAAGAAAATGTTTATTAAGTTTTAAATTTTATTTTGGCAGTTTTATTTATATATTACGAGTATTAAGTTTTGGATTGTTTCTTGTTTCTTATTAAATGTTAAACGTTATATGCGTCAAAGAAATAAATTGACGAAACAAAAGTTAAAAACAAATGAATTACTTGATTCGGCTTAAATTGATTTTTATTTTACTTCTTATAATTTTTATAAATGATGAAGAATTATTTATAAATGTATGCGGACGTTTTTCATTGAAAACAAGAAAAGTTACACACGAGAAAATGCATTGACAAATTTTCTGAATCGCTACTTCCGTCATCAACATTGATGAATAATTTACTTCATTATTTCGAACATTTTTAGCCAGCCTCATGCCGGACTATTGCGTTTTAGGTATTTACTTTTCGATTCAGGAACAGTTTTGATAGAGAACCCAATAGCATTCGGCTCTGGCTTAGCATTACACCAAAATCGTTAATTGCTGCCAAGTAATTCCTAGCTTAACTTTGATTAACGCAATGACGTCAAATAAGTTTTGTAAATGTGTTTTTTGATCTTAAAAGAATATTACAATCTTTATGCAATAAACACATTCGCCGAAATAGTTTACACGAACATACGACAACAAATGACGCTAGATTGTCGCATTGTATCCAGCTACATAATTACTTCGAAGGCAGCAATTACATAATAAAAATATGATTTTATTGTATTTCAGTGATGTCAATTAAAAGAGTTTAATTTAAGCATCTCTGATTTAAAATGTAACAAATATTTGATTTGATCTTTTGTAAGCAATATTCCTACTAAAGATTTATTTTTGAGCGATTGTCAAGTTTTGTTTTATTTGAATTTACCTGACCAAATATTCTCTTGACATTTTCCGGTGAATGTGGTAAAGTCGTTATATTTTGGACGAACGCTGAAAGCGTTGAAAAAACTAAAGGTATTTTTTTTTATTTTTTTATTTAATATTTAAAATCTATTACTTTTAACTCTCTAAACTCCGAGTCCAATTCCTGTTTTTTATTTTCTTTGGAACATGTTTAGCTAATCTCAAACTGATTTTGTGTCACCATTTATTATTACATTTGGGCTAATACGCCTAGCGATTTCATTATTATATGAAAATAAATTATTTAATATATAATTACTTAACATAAAATTTAAAAACTGAAAACTTTTTCCGCTACATGTATGCATAGATATGCCCTTTCGTAATTAAGGAAATTTGAAGGGCTCTTGTAACCCATAGCGAAACTATCAATCAAATATCAGTTATTAATGATTTTTTCATCGGATTATATAAATTGTGAATGTCTTTCGCTTCGCTTGGGAACAGATTTAAAAATCTTTGCCGAACTGAAATGTCATGCATAAGGATTTTTTATTGGAAAGGTATTTTTAAATTATTTTTTTATGATAATTATGAGTTGAACTGTGAACATTATAAATGAATTGAAATTGATCTTGTTTTCAGTTCATTTTTTTACTTTTTTACTCGTAAAAAACCATTTTTTAATAGAAGTTGCCACACAGATTATAAAAAATCTTTGATTTTAGACCAAAGTCTTTAAAACTAGTTTTTGGCAATGCAGGCAAATCTGCACATATGGCAACAGTGAATATGATACTATTGTTGTGAGCAAGTATGAATAATTAAAAATAAAAATTGCAGGTAAAAACAAATGTACAAGAAGAGTTACAAGGAGAATGACAAAGAAATGCTTTAAGTTGTGTGTGGTCTTCGTCTCGCCAAATTAATATTAAGATTAGTCTGTGGACAGTGCTAAAAATTGTGCATCTATAAAAATAAAATATGCCGACAGTTGTTTTAATAGCAATTAACCGATAAAATTAAGTTCTTTGACATTTATATCATTATTATTCTACGAAATGACATATTAAAAAAAAGTATGTATTCTATATTTGAACTAAGGTTCTAAAAACCTCTTTACAAAATTTTACTTAAATCCATCCAGCAGCTTTTAGTTGAAAATTCCAAATATAAGTATTTTTTATTTCAAATGGACCAAATACACCAACAACAAAATTTTACAAAAATATTTCATGTATAGAAATGATACTCTTACAGTTTTATTATATGTACCGATGTACACTTAAATCTTTGAATAAATAATTATTTTTTTTTCATTTTTATTCTTCTTTTTTCTTTTTGTCTTTTCGAAAAGCTTCAATAATTTTAAATTCGAGCCTATATATGACAAGCCAAATAAAATTTATTAAAAAATATACTCAGTATCGTATCAGTGTAAATACTGTTAAAAGCTACCTAATCGCTCAAATTACGGTTCAGAGTACCTGCGATCTATTGTTGCTTTGTAAGCTAGCTGAAACCGAACCAAGTAGGAAAAGAACCGTAATTTAAAATGGCCATAAGCCAAATATCCCACACATATCCATCCATTATAATCTTTTCAACTTTTTAAGAGGGTAGCCTGTACATTTAAGACCCTAATAATCATTAAGAGTGCCTTTAACTAAGAGCTAAATTTGTACAAAAATATTGCAGCAAAATTAAAAGAAGTACTTGAAGCAACGATAGCGATGATTAATAACGCCGTCTCTAGAATTACCAAAAACGTTTATGACCAATGCAAAAGGCTTGAACAGCATCAGATTATTAACTACAACAATAGCACTGCTATCACAATAACCAAGGAAAAATTCATCTTGTGCTTTTATCCCCAAAAATACAGCGTGTCCTTTAAAATTTGCATTTGACAAAAAAAAGCAAGAAACCTACTCATGCTGACTGGTCTATGGAAACATGTGAGTTAACAAGAAAAATACGAAAAACGAAAACAAACGCTGCAAAATTGTATATTTTATAGCTGATGTAACCACCACTAAAAGCTTGGGCATCAAATGTGTACATAAATATTTCCTGTTGTTTCTGGATACCCCATAAATGATAGACGAAATTGTTTTTACCACCCCTACAAAAAACACTATTAGCAAAAACGAACCTAGCAAAGATAGCAATAAAAAGTACAACAAGTTCGAGCGGTCTGGTAATATTAAAAGATGAAATAATTTTGCAGCAGTTTAAATATATTTGAAATAAAATATTGAAGCACTCAGAAACCCTTAAGATAATTAGTGGTTGCAAAAATCCCACTTTCCAAGCATAGATGTTAGATCGATACGTGTGTGTGTATTTTCACATGCTACTTCTCTCGGCTGATCGGCAATATTGCTATCTACGTTTTTTAATTTTCTTTTTCTTCTTGAAACAATTTCATAGCAAATAAAAGTTTAAGATATGAGTTTTAATGAGTTTAACTTCGAACATATTTCTAATTCGGCGTCTTGGCCTAGATAGGTACCAGCTGTCAAAAAAGGACAAATTAGCTACAAAAAGCTCCAAAAGGGTAAATTTTGAAAAAAGGGTAAAAAAAGTGGCATGGGCAGCAAAGAGTTAAATTGACACTTTAGGGTTAAAACGGTAACGCTGGTGGAGAGACTATTTATATGTGAAAACTTGTGGGATACCCTAGCGCTGTGGTTGTTTATGTACCCCTGCCATTTTTAAAATTTAGCTTTCAAAAAAAAATAAAAAAAAAACAAAAATATAATTATATACAGCAGTAATACAAAATTTTCTCCCCATACAAAAAAATTATTTGATCATGGTACTTTGCTACCATTTCACACATGTCCTTATACACATGTAAGTATGTACTTATATATTGTTTTTCTAAAAAGTTATTTCAATGTTTTTATAATTATAGAGAATCTAATTAAGCCTTTGAAATTTTGTTAACAACCACACTCTAAATGTTGAATTTACATTCCTAAGGGAGTCTTGGTATATGTAATTAAAACTATTTCTTCATCTTTACCAGTTCAAAACTGTAATTTCTTTAAGGTGTTTTCATGGAAAAAAAATTTTTAAGGTCAATAACCATAATAATGGTCATAAAATAATACACAGTATTAAAAGTTAATAACCTTCTCATTACGCTAAATTAAGTCAAATAAACACGTCTAGGCATATTGTATTATATTATTTTTGCACAATAAGGTTAAATGCCTGCAGGTCATTTTTTATTTTATTAAAAGTTAAAGCTCTAAAGTATGCCAGACAATAAGTCATCTGGGAAAATTCTTTAAAATCTGTGATATTTTCTGCTTATTATTATTTTTATCATATGAGATTATGAACATGTAACTATAAGTGAAATTCTGGAAGCCACAGTTAGAAAATAAAACAATAGACAAAGTTTTAATGTTAAATATTATTTAGTTTTACGCATACTCCCTTATGATTAAGTGTCGTCCTTAACAAGTCGTGGTAAATGATGGTAAATGTTTACGTACTTCAGTATGGTAAATATTAAAATATCCATTATACTCCATAACACAAGTTTTTTTTTCATAAGCATAGCAGTTGCCAATATGAAATTTAATTAGTAGAATGTGCATTTAAGAAAAACTGCTCGCTAGATGATGATATGACACTAAATCAACAGTACATATCATGCTTTAAGCGCTAAAATAACGTAACCAACATATTTTTTAAAACTCAGTTTTTATGCAGAATTGTTCCATAAGTAACAGCACGTTGCCCTGTAAAATGTACTATCGATAATCCAAATATTAAGAGAAAAAAGAGCACTTACATTTTAACGTAACCCACATACGCCTAAATTATTGACCACAAAGGAACATAAGTTACATAAAAATAACAACGGGAGAGCCGCCATATAATTAGAAAAATGTAAAGATTAAAATAGAAAAATTATAAATAACGATGCGTTCAACGTAGGAAAAATTACGTTAATTTACCATTATGTTTTTGTTTGTAAAACGTCTATGCACCCGTAGTTTCGGTTATTGGTTTGAAGTTCGTTAAAAACATAAAAACTACTTATTTATTACCTGGGTATATTATGAGCCAGTGGAGTTTGTTCACAGTGATATAGAATCATTCTTTTGTAATCGAACGTTAGGGTTTCCCTTACAAGATTTGGGTAGAACCACTGATGAGCCATAATGAGCAGTAGCGAAATGGACAAATGTATATGTTTTCCCCACGGTAATGCATTTCATTTTTTAGTTGAGTTTAAAATAATAAATATTTCATAAGAATATCATGACATATTTATATTTGAAGAGCACAATTATAGTAAATTTATGTAAAAAAGATTTTAAATAATAAATTTTCTTGTTAAAATTGAATTTCTCTTAAATATGGCTACTAGGATAAAAGCGAAGCTTAAATAATTTATGTATATCGGACAGAATGCTAGTATAAAGATATAAAAGCTATGTGTGAAAAAAAACTGTATCGCAATAACTTTTCAAGAAGAATACCTTCGGCTCAAACACTCCAATACGATAAAGGATGTGTTATGAATGTAACATATGAGAAAAATGAAATTTATTCATTTAAATATATAAGCATTTAACTTGTAAAAGAATATACTGTCACCCTAGATTCCAAAGGTAACTAACGATTAATTCAAAACCTTAGTTTTGATGGAATGAATTGTTTTTATTAAAAATACAGCTTAAAAAATTAACTGTTGTAAATTTTTTTGGCAGTTACGGCCTTTTGGATTTTAGGTGACGATATGTGCATGTAAATATACATACTATATACATACGCATATATTACAATAAACAAGAAAGTAAATTTTTAAGTTGAAAATAAAATTTTAAGTTGAGAATAATAAAACGTAATTATACGTATTATAATTATTAAAATCTGGTTACAATGATGATCGCCGAACTAACGTAAGTGACGGACAATTTTTTTTTATTATTATCAAAAACGTTTTTGTAAATAGAAAATTAACGATAATATAAATTTAAAATAAGCATAACAATATTACTAGTCTATTGTAAACAATTCGCCAAAAAAAAAAAAAAAAACAAAATTCAAGTGAATCGGAAGTCGCAACAAAAAAACCTTCTCCGGTAAAATTTATTTTTTGTCGGTTACGTTATTTTAGCGATTATAGCACGATACATATCGTCTCCGTAGGTGACAGTATACAGAAGCTTCAATAGTTTTATCAAATAATATAATTTTATTACATTTAAGAATTTTTTCGAGAGCACGTGTTAAAAGGTAAAGCAATTCTAGTTACTGCTCTTATTTATTATTTAATCTTTTAAGGCCCATAAACACTTATTAATTTAACCCCTAATTAATTTAATATTTGTGTGTGCGTGCTAGAAGCCCTTCGTTGATTTAGAACTTAAAAATCTTAGGAGAACTTTTACCTTTTTATTACATTAACCTTTTTGTAAGCGCTACTTTGCATTATTTGATAACATAATACCATTTGTTAAATCCGCTTATTTTTACATTCTTAAGACCGTCACGGAGTATACTGTTACAAATCATGTCACTTTTTTCTTATTATTTACGAAATAGCTCATGTATAACCTAATTTACAAAAGTAAAATTCAAGGGCTAAAAGTAGAAAAAAGCAAAAAAAAAGAAAAAAAGAAAATGTGTTCACTTATTAAGAAAAGAAAATTACTCAGTAATATATTTGCAGATAGATTAGAAGCCATTTTAGATGAAAAGAAGAAAATAATTTAAAAAAAATTTTTGAATCTGTGCCATTGTGCTAAGGAAGAAATGAAAATAAAAATAAAAGTAAAATATATTATTTTAATATGATTTACTCAATGCAATACCTAAAACTTAAGTCGATTTAATCTTTTATGAAATTAAAGCTAAGATATTTGCTGTTAGTTTTACTTCGTCTTTAAATATATTAAGATAATCTGGTGCTTTTCGTACTCGGTGATCTGGGGATCTTTCTAGGCGCTGTAAAATATATTACATTACATACAATATTTTTTAAGAGGTTAATTTCGAAAAAAAATATTTAAAATCGCAGAAGAGGCGTCACATATCGAATCCAATCTATTAGTTCTGGTACCACAAGCACGCAAATATAGAATTCAACTTATATATGTGTCGATATATTATTAATAAATAGCTTTTAATTAAGATACCAAACCACCGTTTAGGTTTTTACAATGAACAATTATGCAACAAATTATGCTTAACTCATTTTACTTTAATAGTTCGCTTCATAGTAATTTTATGGTACTATTACCAGTTTAGTATTTTTAAGGCTAAATTCTCATGCTACATCGTAGCATTTTTAAAAGTTTCAATAGAAAAATTTTGGATAATCTTCATTTACAAGTAATTATTAGCAGTTAAGAATAACGATTAACCACTAGTCGTTACAAAATTGGATAAAAAAAATTACAGACACGACAGTTAGTACTAAATAGATCAGAGATTTCTTTTAAAGTAAGAGGGTTTGTGTTTCTTTTGGAAGATATAAGAAGTCACATTAATAATTATATACATTATTATTTTATAACTAACAGCTTGCGACAATCCATTATCATAATTTCATTCGTTCGTTCGTCTAACACGCAGTAGATTACTTTCTGTTTTCCTTTTTTTCTGGAAATATTTGCATTTGCCATAATATCTACACACATTCTCCCTGATATTACTTTTATTGCTGTTGTCTTACGTACGTGACTGTTCTCAGCAAATATTTCTACGAAACAAATATTTAAAGTGTACAATTTCATGTATATTAATATAAACATGCGTGTAGAAAATGTACTTGTGTATTTATAGAAATTTTAATATTGATATCAAATATCAATGCAAATAAAATTAAGGATAATAACAATATGCTAAAGATTGCTTTGCATACATATATTGTATCATGAAATATTACAAATAATAACTCCAGATTAACTTAATTAATTTTCATGAAATCAATTTTAGTAAATAAAAGAACTTGACTTAAGTTAAAGAAGAATTTGTGAAAAAACTAAAAACTAAGAATTTTTTAACTCTTTTTTAATTTTCTTAGCTCTTTGTTTAATGGAAAAGATTATTTCTAATAAATAAATGTAGCAAAAAAAAAAACCGACCTTAAAACAGATTTTAGCTGTTCAAAAGTTTCGTAAATTACATCAAGTCACATCAACTATTGAAGACAACGCTGCAACAAACTTTTATCGAAAAATTTTAATTCATCAAAAAAAATTTTACTTTAGAAAACAAATCTTCAATATTTTTTTCTTTACTACGTGTTGTCACTTTTAATGAGATTATTATAAATACGTTAAAAAAAATGTACATAAAAATGTAAATAAAAGTTAATAAAGAAATATAAATATCAAAAACTTTATACAAACAAATTTTTTAGAATTTAATTTCAAATAGTTGTAACCAAAGTATATCCATAACAAGTACGTGCAAGAGCTCAGGTGATCTATTTTTTTGTGTTTTTATCACCATATATGTTAAAGTTTGTTTATATTTTTGTATACCGTTTGTTCATATTTTTGTATTTTTTTTCGTTTAATTTTTTTTAACTTTTCTTTATGTTTATTCCAAGGATGGTAAACGAAATTTTCTAATTAAAATTTTAAAGCTCAAATTGAATTAAACATATTTTTTATAAATTCTTCTTTTAATTACCACTTATATACATATGTTGTGTTATAAATTTAATATGATTATTTACCAAAATTTATATTAATTTTTTACAAAAAAGTGCAATCATACCCACTTCCCCATCTCTCAGATGTAACCGGCTGCTTCTTGACACAACGGGTGATTTTTACACAATCAAAATGCCTGGTTGTGTTTGTTTTAATGTTGTATTTGTTGTAGATTTGCATGTACATACTTGATATAGATATACTTTGGTTGTAACTATACATACATTGTACGAGTATTTTTGAGATCAAATACATATGTATGCTTCCGGTTTTAAATCAACCAGTAAAAAAATGACTTATTTTATAAAAGTAATCAAAATTATATTTAGAAATCAAATATTTTACACATTTCTAATTACAATACTGTGAAGTTTTTTATAGGACGAATTTTTAAATTATAGCACAAACATATATAATCTAACAAATAATATTACATGTAGTACATAAAATGTGGCGTTGGGTAATCTATTTCTGTATTTCGTTATATTTAAGTTTACTTTGAAAAATCCATTCAACGTTTGCAAATGAACAAGGGAGACATATGAAATTTAAAACAAACTACGGCAAAGTTGAAACACTCACTATCCGCTCTAGACATTTTTGAGATTGTATGACAAAACTGTTCCACTGTAACATTTTCTAAATTTTTAAAATATTTATCAAAGCCTATATGGCAGAGTACCATAAATACGTGATCTTAATTTGTATCTCACTGTCTTCAATTAATTTTGGAAAAAGTGTTATTAGACCTACTAATGATGAAACTTTATTGCTATTAACATAAGCTTTTTTAAGATTGTGTCGTTCAAGTCAAATCATTTTGTTATTTGTTTATATAACTCAATGTAAAAGGCAACACAATTATCAATAAATTTATTTAATTCAGTAGCATTACACTTTGATCAGAAATTTTAGTTTTTCGGCTTTTTTACATATTTATCCACTACACGCAGACAAAAACATGGTTGTGATATGGTCACAATAACCATATTATATTCCTTGTTACAATGTATAGTGGAGGAGGACCAATTATAGTTGTTTTCACCAAAACTTTAGCCACGTAAACATTTTTTGTTAAATTTTACGATTATATGGTTACTGTACACAAAAAATGCAACATGGTGGTTTTAACCAAAAAAAATTTCAACCACAACCAAACTTTTATATTTGTTTGAAAATAATATAAAATATTTAACCATAATGCATTATTATTAATCAAAGTATGGTAAAAAGCAACAGAATAATGTTTGAGCTAAAAATATTGTGTTCTAGTTCTTGACAGTTTAGTAGTTTTTCTGGTAGCTAAAATTTTAAATAAATAAAGAGCATAAATAATGCTCTTATTTTCAAATAAAAATTTTATACTTGTTATTATAGTAGACTAAGCAGTACATGGTCTCTGTACACTGTTTGTCTTAAGCGGCTCAACAGCATATTCATGTACATTTAGTTACACAAACTAATGTAACACACTTTCATTTTTAATTTTAAATATTTATAATTGTTAACGGACACAGTAGTAGACATTCTGTCTTATTTTCAAATGTTTATATATAACGGTTTAAATATAGGGCTATGCCGAATATTATATACCCCTCAACATTTACGTAAATCTAGTTTAGAAAGATAACTCCAATAAAAAAATATTGAGTTGACAGAGAATTACGAATTAAAAAAGGAAAATTTAATAGTATATGTAATTTTACTAGATTTGTTCGAAATGATGTGAAAAAATTAGAACAGACGTAGTTTTATACCGGCTGGCTCGAAGGACATGATCTAAATTTACGAAACTATGTCTGATCGATTGGTATACATAAATTATGTCTATCTCAACTAGCGCCTTCGCAAAGTTGATTCCAACTCCAACACGAACGGACAGACGGACATCAGAATATACATACTTTATGGGGTCGGAAATGGATATTGTAGAAATTACACACTGAATGACAAACTTAGATATACCCCATTTTTTTACCTGTGATGAAAGTTATAGAAAATTCATATAAAAACTATATATTAATAGATTTTATGTAAGAAAAGCCATTCATGCTACATTTCTGTGTTATTCCGGCGAGACATGAATTTCTCGATGCTTTTTTAATAAACTGGATCATCCACAGAGCACTTACACCGTACGTAGATCGAAACCAGTCATCCCCTTTTCCTTTTATCCAATTCACATCTACCGTACACTGTTGTTATGCTGTTACTTACCTACGCTAACAGCTAGATTAAATGAACGTCTTCACTAAATTACAGTAATTATGTTTTTCTTTCCGGGAGGTTTGAACTAATGATTTTCAGTTAATTGTCTTCATATAACAGCTAAATTTTCTGATTTGCATGCCTCATTTGCACGCCTGTGTCATGGTAGGCTCAAACTCATGAACCTCTCAACTAACACAGCCATTGATGTTGCTTAACTTATTTTAACTGATTTTTATATTATACCATAAACATAACACTGGTGGGAGTAATTTTATTTACCACGAACGCAGGGACAACAATAGCACTGTTCTTTTCTGATATACAAGAGTTAGCCTTGTGGTCATAATTAAAACAAGTTTTTTATTGAAAACTTTTTATTTTTTTATTCTATTTACACACTCATTTATTTCTTAAATACTAAACCAATTTAAATGAGATAAAGACAATGCCCTAAAGATCGACAATATCTACAAATGTGTGAAAGAATAAACAAAATCAGTTGACAAACAGAAGAGAAAAATTATCCCGAAGCTTTGTGTTTCCCTTTTTTATATAGATAAGTTTTTTTTCTTCCTTCCTCCAGTTATCTATTGTCATATTGGATATTTTTTCTAGTGCGTTGTAAACAAAAACGCGTTACTCTTCTTGTATATTCCTACGTGCAGGAACATTCAAATACTTAAATTGAAGAATTCAGTGAGTATGTGTACGTTAGAGTTGGGAAACAGATCCGTTTGATGAACCGAAATAGACGACGCACAGTGGCGTGAAATATAAATAAAAGCGTGGAACTTCTAAACTATTTACCCGATTGGTATGCAACAAATTGCGATTTATAGAAAAGGTCATAAGCTTTTCGCCTATTGCATTTGCATACACCCTGTTTTAGTACTGGGTAGTACCGTAGAGCGTTAAAATAGGTAACCTTGAGTTTGAAAAATGTTTCAGATCTTATAACTTTATAGAAAGTGAACCGATTTAAAAAAAAAAAAATTTTTTTTGGTAATCTACAGAGATAGATAAAGGAAAAACGTGGTTTTAATTTGCATAGTGCCTTTAATGCTTTTAGAGAAATTTGACTTTTAAATTTAAAATACAAAATTTATACCTTGGCATTTTTTAGTTTTTCACCTGTAGTTTTTTTTTTTTAACACGAGACAGAATTATTTCAAAAACATATTTAGGAAGCTAATAGCATAATAAATAACTTGTGAAGAAATGTTTTCTTTAAGATCGTTATTTTAGTGGTAAAAATTATTTCAATTTGAAATTTCATAAAAAGTTAAAAAAAATGTGAAATTTTGGTCAAAAAGTACTTTCAGTTTTTTTGATTATCAAATTTTTTACTCTTTCTTTACGATAAAGCCTTGGGTAATCCACCCAATGTCTTCCTATGGAATTTTTGTGAATCACCCTACAATCAGCATTGTTCGAATATAGGCAATTTTTTAACAAAAATCTAAATATTCGAGCCTGTAAAAAATTGCACGCGGAATTTCATTATTTTTATGACCAAATATTGTAGAACGTTTGATTTTTTCTTGTAGACACCCTGCGCATTAAAGCTCTCTGGGGAGGCTTTTAAAGAAAAAATTAAAATTTTGGGATTTTTTATCTACATAAAAATAACATATTGGTCTTTAATAGGATGAAAACCTGATTAAATATCTTTTATATTTATTTATTTTATTCGGAGATATTTAAGGTAAAATTTCATTCACAAAATTTAACTTTTAGTTTTTTTTTGAGTTTTTGGAGGTATTTTTAATAGCTTTTTTTATTTGAAAATCTACAGCATAGAATTAAGCACAGCTGAATAGTAGTGGTAATCCACTGTTGTACAGCTTGTACATCGTTTGTATTAAAACAGCTGTAAATGATGCATTATATATTTGTTATTTAAAACTACAAAACGAAATGTATTACTGCGTGGAAAGCATATTCATATGGCCATTTCCCCGAGTTAATTTCCAATTATAGGAAATGAGTAGAAAAAATATATTTTCTTTTTTCTGCACCAAAAAATGTGCGTTTCTTTATTTAATATATTCTTAAGACTATCTATCCTATTTTTCTTAGCATCTATTTATATTAATAATTATGTTTAATGTTTCTTTGTCCTAACTTAAAATATGTTTTTCTTTGTTTAGGTTACTAGTACCTTTTTTATCAGAGTTATTTTTATTAAGTTAGAAAAGAAAGAATGTGTTTCTTATCGTTACAATAGTTGTATTTATGATGTTTGTCTTATCTCTAGCTTAGAATAGTTATATTTGAGTTTATGGATTTATCATCTTTTATTACTATCTTAGTTATATTTGAATTTATGGATTTGTTATTACTATCTTAAAATAAGAGATGTTAACTCCCGCCCTGTGGTACTACCTTGTACTTTAACAGGGTGTATCCTAAACCCAATAGGCGAAAAGCTTAAGACCAGTTTTTTATCCCATTTTTTTATTTCATGCCATTGCGCGACGCGTAGTTCATTTCACTTATATTTTCTTTTTCTTCTTTGAATATGATTTATTAAAATATTTCGCAAAATACCTGCAAATACATTATTCCGATAAAAAATAATGGATTTTATGTAAGATATTTGGGTAATGCAAATAACTTATTATTTTTTATTGTTACATGTCGGTATATTTTCGTGCGCCAAAGAGTGTGTTCCCCTGTGTTATTAAAATATTGTTATAAAAAGCTGAAAATATTAAAAATAATGAGAAGTTTGTTGCAAAAACGGTATTTGAGAAATCCACTGAATTCAAAATAAACTATGCTCTTTCTTTTCCTCCTAATGTCTTTAGCTCAGGTTTTATCAAGAATAATTCCCAGCAAAAAATTTTTGAAAAGGTAATCCAGTGTGGAATTAAGCATTTTTGGCACAAGTACTTCCCAACTAGATTGCCAACCTAATGATTTTATTAAGGCATGAGGCTTTTATAATCAATTACTTAGAATCGATTACATTAATTGTTGTAGGAAATAATGAGTACCATTAGTACGGTAGTCTCTTTTAACATAAAGAACTAGTTCCATTTCTACTTCCACTTTTCGGAACTAATGTAATGAGTTTTGTAAGCGAGTAACAAAATATTGCACCCACAAAAGTAAGTAGTTATATGGCAAGTACTTTTTAAGGTAATGTCAAATTTTTTGATGGGTTTATACGAAAATATTCAAAATTTATTTTCGTAATATAAATATTTTTTTATAAAAAACCCAAAAACTTCGCAGGCTATAAAAATATATTTGGCTCGTGAAAAACTTTAATTTTATTTATGATATATAAAAAATATAAGTCACAGAATGTTACAAAGTACCATGATTTATTGTTCAGATTTTATTACAGGTAATAAAGTCATTTTAAGTTAAATAGAAATTTTAAGTTTGTTAACAATAAAACAGAAAAAACAAACGGTAAAAGTAAATCAACAATTTTTATCACTCAGAACGAAAAAGGATACAAAATTAAAGAAAGAAAATGGAAAATAAAGCAATAGACCTGTTATATAAAGCAATTCTTAAAGAAACAATCTAATAAAATCACTACAATTTAACAAAAGTCAAAGAAAGTCGTAAAAAAAGACGAGGTAAAACCTGAAAAATGCTATAAAATTAAAAGTTGTGTAGCGAAGACTTTCAAAAGCAAATATGTTAATTTATGACTTAAGTTATAAAATACTGTATATTATTCCAATATCTTAATATATAAGAAGCAGAATAAACGTTTAGGCTTTCTCAATAAATTTGTTTCGCCATTGAAACAATCCAGCCTAATAAAACTTATAGATAGAGCTATTAATCTTTTATGATCTACTTCTTTTCCACATATTTTCCTTTTTAGAAGTACGGAGCCCAATAAGTTGAAAATCCCAAAAATTCATAAAAATTGCTCTCTTAGAATAATTGCCTTAAAAATAATAATAATAATAATAATAATAATAATATATTTAATTCTCTCGATAGTTAGCATTGTTTTCTAATAAAAATTAAGATAATTGTGCAACCATTACACCCCCACCGTTAAAGAAGTCATACTTTCATTCGTAAAATAAATTAATAAATTAATAATTATAAATGAATAGAAATTATTTTGGCTTAAGTTCATTTCTTTTTAATTTCTAAAAATCTAAGAGTTATGAGTATTCTCGTAGTCTTATTTACAAAGTTAGTTGGTTAAATAGATGATGTTTATAAAATACACAACTAAGGTAAATAGATGCGAAGAATGCTGATGAAGGTCGTAGCGGTCCAGAAAGTGCAGCATTTCATTCTGCTAGCGTCTAATTTTTCTTGTTTTATTTGGAAAACGTTCGCATACTTTTGTAAAATAAATTTTATTTCTTAAAAAAAGATTTTTAGAAATTAAAAATAAATGAACTTAAGCCAAAATAATTTCTATTCATTTGTAATATTCACAGTTCAAAAAATAATTCAAAAATTAAATTAATATTTTTTTTAGAATGTACATATGACTAAAATAATTTTTTCTTTTACGGTGGGGTGTAATGATTGCACATTAGTAACCCTCATACCGACCCTGTATGAAATTTAAGATCAGTTTACACACTAGAATTGTAACAAATGTAAGATCTTTTGGTACAGCCTGTTTTAAACCGCTGTTTATTCTATTATATTATATATTATATTATATGCAGAATACCCTTTTTATTTAGTCGTTTCTACACATGTTATCTCATGTCATATATTTTAACATTGGTATTGTTAGATTTCTTGTTTACGTTTTTCTTTTACTTAGGTTTTACAAATAAAAAGTTTTTGTATAAAAAAAAGTTATGAATTTTTTTTGTTTAAATCTTCAATTAAAATTCATTTTTATTAAAGTTCAATATATATGTAATCATATTAAAACTGGTGTTCATGGTGAGTGTCCTTTTTTTTAGCTTTTTTTATCTGGTTCTGTTGGTTTTCTTTTTTCCTTTTTTTCATTCAGCCAACGTCGTCTCCTCTATTCGGTCAATGCCCCTCCAATACTCACTGCTCACTTCCAATGGAAGCACATTCTCCTCGTCGAACGCCTTACGCTTCCTCCTTAGTGCTAACAATTTGCCCGTTCGCCTGTGCTTTGGCTTTTCAGTTTTTGGTATGGCGGTCAACTGTTCCTTTTGTTTTCTTTGTTTTCGCCGACGGTACTCCTCTATGGTTATAGGCTGTGGTTGTGGCAGCGAAGCTTGTGGTAGTTGGCCAATTTTATTTGGCAGGATCACCATGAGATGACGTTTAGTTATTTTTATTATTTTTATAATCTTTGAAAGCCGGCTCTTAAAAAAGCCAATAGCCTGAATAAAATATTGCCGGCTAAATAAAAAAGCCTGGCATAAAAGAAAAATAAAACTATTTTTTCTTCTGGGGTTAAGCCAATTCTATTCGGCTGGGTAATGCCCTTTATTTTCATTTTTTTCGTCCTTTTATATCTTATAATCTAACGGTACTTATTCTAAATTTGTTTCTGTAAAAGATTTCATTTAATTTTTTTTTTGTAAAAGATCTTACATTTGTTACAATTCTAGTGTTGTAAAATGATCTTAAATTTAATACAGGATCGGTATGAGGGTTACCATTGTGCAATATTTGCACAAGTAAGAGTGCTATATTTAGTTATGCCGAATCTTATATACCCTTCACCATCTATGTAAATCTAGTTAAGTGAAGTAACTTTAATCAAAAAAGCAAATATTAAGGCGGCAGAGAATTAAAAAAAATTGTATAGAAAAAATTGAATAGAAAAAAAAAACATATTTTTTTATGGTTGCAGCAGGAGTTTAACCCTGACCGGTCTGATTTGTAGCTAACGTACTTACTACCATGACTCCAGTGAAAAGAGGCTCGCGCAGGATTATCCTTAAGTCTGAAAAATTGCAGCAAACATTAATAAAAAATAAATGCCCTTAGTAAAGATAGCTATGTTATTGATTTTGATAAAAATCTTATCTGCTTTCGTAAGATAAGGTTAATAAAGCTATTGAAGATCGTTTTACTGCATCTCTAAAAAATCTTTACAATCTTTAAAAAGTCTTTCAAATTCAAGTGAATTACTTATCGTTATTTATAATAATTTGAAATCGGTCTACAATTGTGACCATTTCTGACTTAAACACGAAAAAAAAACCCTTGAGTTTAACAAAAATATACCCTTTGGTGTTTTCGTTGCTGTTATGGGCATCGATATAGAAAAAGCCTTAAAGAAGCTAAATTTACTCAGAAGAAATTAAATTCTTAGCACAAGTTAAAAAAGTTTCTATATTTGAAATTTGCTTTTGAATTAATAGAGTAAGTTAGGGTAATTTGGTATACCCATTTGTTTTTTCTTTTTTTTTATATAATTTGTAGAGTTTTTATTCAAATATGCTAGATTTCCGCTGGTAAATTACTTAAAGTCTTATCTTAATACCAAGGAGGTTGTGAAAAGCGTTGATCATCAAGTTTCATTAATATTTTAAATAAGCTTGAAAAGTCCATATTTATGTCATTGAAAAATGTTCGGGTAATGTGGTATACTATGGTTAAACCTCAGTACCTCGAATCCATTTCCAGTAAGAATTTTACTAGCTCATCCTCCATTAATGCAGTTAAACTAGGAGGCCGGCCATGTTTAGTTGACAACAGATCCTCAATACTTTTTTCGCTTCTGGACATCCGTTGTAACGTTGTGTGGAGGACATTAAATGACTTTGAAGCCAAAAGAATTCCCATTTGGTTCTCTCTTATAGCTTAAAAAGCTTTTTTCATATCTTTCGCTGCGTATTTTGTAATTTTTATTTTTTCTAATTTTTCTAATTTCACCTTTTTGGGCATGATTGTTCTGTTGAGTGTTATGTATTACACTATACCACTTTAGCCGTTTTCACCTATATCACAAGAGCCGCCCACGGGATTATTAAAATACTAAGTAAACATACAGCTTAACTATATAAAATCAATATTTACAGCAAGCACTTTTCTAAAAAAAAAAAAAATTAAACTGCATACAAAAAAATGTCGACTATAACGCCATTCTTTATTTTTGCAACTTTTCTTATAAAAAATGAAAAACATAAATACACCCAGGCACTCTTAAACTGCTAAGAACATTTAACTTTTAAGCTTGGTACCGTTATTGCTATGATCTTAGTTCAAGAGAAAATCAGCTATACCACATTTCCCGAACTTACTCTATTATATTATTGGCTCAAATATATGCTACTGCCATTGTGTTAAACTTTAAAAAGAAAAGGAAATTCTGCGCATTATCGCAGTTAATCGCTGTTAATAGCAGTAATAAAACAGTGTACTTAACCCATCTCTTGCAGAAATATTGCAGTTATTGTCATTGTTAAAAAAACAACATGTAAAGAACGTTATGACCTACGACATGCATAAAATTTTGCTAGTATCTTTTTTAATGTAATATTGAAAATTTGTCTAACAATGCCGAATTAATTAATTTATTTTTCTTATTTAATATTTACAGTTAATTATTATTTAAGATTAATCATTGTATAAACTATAATAACATACCTTTAGGGGAAACAACACGTCAATTAATGCATTCCAACAATAAACAAGAACAAAATTAACAGAAAATAAAAATCAATATTTATTTAAATTAAATATTTTTTCTGCGAATTACTGAATGCAAACATTCAGAATCTAAAGCTTTTTGTACCAAATTTATTATTTTCCAATTTGAAAAAAATGTGACTACGGTGCAAGGAATGCATGTGCTGTCAAATTGCTTATCAAAACTGTATGTAAATTAAAAAAAAAAATGTAACAAAGCAGTTTTTATATAAAAAATGTGTAGAATAAATTTCTTTAAAATATTTATTTTTTGATTTGAGGATTTGCTGTGTGCCCATTTATATATTTATTTTTCAGTATCTTTTAGTATGCAGATTAGGGTCACACTTGATATGTAAATTTTGTATACAAATTTTATATTTTTATTTTTGATATTTTAGGTTTTAAGAGAAAACTAGAATTTACATTTTATATAAATCACACACATATAAGGATTTATACGAATGATTTATACAAAACTCATTCGTCGTACCTTCTTGGCAATAAACAAAATATAAAACAAGGACTTGCTTAAAGATTTTTAGAATTGCTTACATAATTTAATATGTATAATGGTACTTACAGTTGTATTTTTAAATTAAATTTTTTCAAGTTATCAAGGCAAACCATTTATGAGCTTTGTACATTGATTTGTAATTTGGAAATAAAGAATACAAAATAACACTCAATAAAAAGCACACAATAAAGAATGAAATGAAATTATTCCCAATAAAAATAGCTTTTAATACGACAAATGAAAAATTAAAGCTTTAATAAAATAAATCCCAATTTAAATTAAGTAACACCACTTTTAGTTTTTACTTAATAATTGAATAATTTCCCTTAAATATGAAAATGAAAAATATGTAAAATAATGAAATAAACGCAAACTCATTTTAGATTTAATTTAATTTGCATATTTCACAGAAAAAAAAAAAAAAATCATCAGAGAATTCGAGCAATCTGTGCGAATGAATTTCATTTTGTAGTTAAAACTGCATCAGCTCGTAACGTAAGTAAATAATTGAGGAAGATGAATGTTTTTTTTATAAAAATAACATACTACTACTACTGCGACATTGACACAAATATGTATTAAGAATTATTCTTTTCTTAAAATTTAAAGATTTACAATTTTTCAAGCTGCTTCCTGTTGAAACGACTCATAGATATCGACACGGTGCTGATGAGAAGTCATTTTAACGGGCATCTCCAAAGACAATTTCATATTCCATTAATATAGAGTTCAGAAAATACACTCACTGTACAAAACAAAATGAAAACACACAACTAAAGCCAATCTGTAAATTTTTTTTTTTCATAACAATTATGTGTGTCTCTAAATTTAGAAAATTTCCGTACACATCCACGAATGTATTTTATTGAAATATATCTTTGCATACACGTACGTGAATATACGAATGTAGCTATTCTTTGTGTACGAGTACTCTATTTTTAGTACGGGTACGGAAAAAACGCACATGACGAAAGATAGTAACATTTTTTATTGTTATTTTTTTTTTATTTTTTTTAGTTAAACCGTAAGTCTACCATTGCAGTTTGTTTTTGATTATTGGTAAGTAGTGTAGTTCCTTGTAAATTTAAGCGAGGTCCATATACATCGCTCATTAATAAAACTGTGCAATAAGTAGTGTTAAGCTGCTATTAGACGATCAAAGTTCGCCTGTGAGCACGGCCTGATGAGAAAGAGTAATTTGCTATTATACGATCAGACCAAATTTGTCAAACATCAGTATGCAATCAGATTTTGAGCAGTGAAGTTCGTATTTGTGATAGCGCATGAACTAGTTGCAATACTTTTATTTTATTTTATAACTTTAATTGTTGCATTTGGTTGTACTTTTTTTTCAATTTTTCTAAAAACTTTTTGAAGACTTTTGTTTTAAATTTCTATTAATAAAAAAATCAATTTTTATTTGCATAATTCCGGTAAACTTTTATATACTTTAATAAATTCTTTAAAAATTCGAATTAAATAATATTTTTTAGTTATTTTAAAAAGAAATATACTGTTCTAAAAGCTAAACTTACAAATTAAGTTTTGTTTACCTATAATTAAACTTGCATTATTATAAAAAATTCACTAACTTATTGTATTGCATTATAAAAATATGAGTGCAATATCATTTATTTAAAATAAAGCAAGTTTTTAATTGTTAATATTTTATTTTACTTTCAACGTAGCAATTAATAAGAATTTCTGTGTGATATAATTTATCTATTACTTCCAATAATTTATCAATACATATTATCATTACTTAACTCATGCGCTCTAGCCCATGACATAAGAAAACAAGATTGCGCATTCAGCCGTTCAAAAAAATTTTCTACTGCGCATCTACGTCACAATAGAATGAAAATGAGTGTTTGTTGTAAAAAGTGTAGGAGATTTTTGGCGCAAAACTGGAAATAATTAAATCTATTAAAAAATCTTGTTTAATGAGAAGACCGTCTTTATAATTTTTTTTTAAATATTTGGTTCAGTTCTTCAATGTGTTTCAAGTGTCGGCTTTATTAGTCCGGCCTCACATACCTGAGCAACCCACGAATACATTAGACCTTCCCCGTTATGTGCCACTCCAATATCTGGGATATAATTTTTAAGTTTGTAGCAAATATAGGCTGCGACGTTTTTTATTTTTAGTAAATTTTCAATGTTTTTACTTTAATTCTGTTGCACTTTCCATAAGCAAATGAAGTTTGTTTACAAAAAATATTCTATGCCTACGTCACATATAAGAGAGAGAGAATGCTATACAACAAAATAACGGACCTGCGCAATGCGCAATCTTGTTTTCTTGATTCATGGCTCTAGCCAAGACATCTTAAAGCGGCTATTATAAAAAGTGAGGATTAAGAGCAGGGTTCATTTTGGCTCGCTCTTTTGCTCAAGATACGGTGGATGTTGATTGGCCTCCATGGTCGCCTGATTTAACTGCCTCGGACTTATTTTTGTGGGGATATATGAAATGAAAAGTTTATGCAAACAAACCAGAAATGCTTGAGTAACTCAGACAAAATATTCGTAATAAAATAATTAAATAATAATAAAATGTGTGAGAATGTAATGAAAAATGTGCTCTAAAGGTCTCGCATTAGTGAGGTTGACAGCGGACATTTATCTGAAACTGTGTTCCATACATAATTGCCAACATTAAATAAAACATTTATCAATATAAGATCCATTCTCTTTCATTTATTCAAAAGGATAAACAAACAAAGTAATATAACTTCCCGGCGGACACCCTGCTGGCTGTTCTAAATGTAGAATAAAAAGCATGAATGTATCGATTAAATAAAAAAATAAACATAATGATCAGTTTTTTTTTCGTTAAGGTGATTGTAAGGACAAAAAACTTCTCACAGAAATAAATAAAAATTAAATAATAAGCTTAATGACATTATTCAATTCTCGTTATATTTATGTTATAACTCTTCTTTTATTGCCTTATGCGAGTACTCAAATTAAAGGTTAGTATAAAATAGGTCGATGTGTAGATCGGTTGTTTGTTATTAAAATAATTTAAAATTTATATATACTGCAGACATTCCCATTTAATACTTTAAATAAAAATTCGCATAAGAAATTTTGCCAATCGTAGAGTTTTTTTTTTCTCATTTTTTTTTTAAATATTTAAGGTGATGAATAGGGTTATTGGCCCAGTTACCAAATGAAAAAGTCACTGCTATATATCTAAGTATAATTCAATGGTGAATAAGTAGTAAGTGGTGAAAAGCTTACCAATTTTTCTGACTAATTTTATTATCCTTTACCATAACAACAACCACTGCAGGAGGCAAACAGAATGACAAACTTATAAATACCCTTTTCGACCTGTGGTGAAGGGTATGAAAACTTACAAATGAGGTTTATTACCATTTACTACTGTTAATTGGGAGATGAAACCAAGCTAATTTAACACATTACTGCAGGTATCTAAATGTTGATATTTAAAGTCATAAAAAGCGAATGCGTTATTTCTTCGAAGAAGAAAATTTTTCAAAATTATAAAATAAAAATTTATACACAAAATAAAACTTTTTAACCATAATATTGTTTAATTTTAGTGAAAAATATTAAAGATAATAAAAGTGGAAGTAATTTACATAATATTTTTGGAAAGGCAAGTTCATAGTTATACATATTTGATAATAAAAGACATTTCAAAATATATTATTTACATCACAATGTGAGTATCTAGGATATTACCAATTGCAATGTAAATTGGAGGAACTTAGGAACGAGCCAATGAGTCTGGAGGCAACAAGAAGGCATGAAGCTGATTCTGAGTAATATTTTAATTTTTTTCTGTTGTTTAATATGCTATTTCTGTAATTCGCTTATAAAATAATTATTAATAAAAAATAAAATTATTAAAAATTAATCAATAAAACACTATAACAAAATATATCGATTACCAAATTATCTTATAAAATAGTTGCTAGTACCAAAAAAAACATTCGCCATTACAGTCGACTTCTAAATAATACTTAAAACTAATGAATTTGAAATTCCTTTTCTCTGTGTAAAGAATAATTTTTTGTTGCCACTTTATTTTATTTAAATCATAGTCTTAACATTGAATATGTATTGAATGTCGCAAGATCTGCATTTTTAAATATTGTTGTAAGTTTTTCTTTTTTGTTTATACGTTCTGTAACTTTTATGCTGTTAATGTTAATACATCGTATGTTTTACAAAGCAAAAAAAAATAAAAAATAAACTAGCTAAGTTATTTTTATTGTTTTCTCTGGTATGTTAAACTTCTTTTTTACAGCTTCTGGTAATATAAATAAGTTTATTGTATAACACACAATCACACAATTGCTGATTGCGTACAATATATTTTAATTTTCAATTTACTGTTATAAGATGGTTACTGAATATAATATTTCGAATTCCCTTTATGTTGTCTTTGAAGACTCTTTCATGCCCTTGCTTTAAAGTTAATCTATATCTCACTAATATGTATGTGGTTTCACGTGAGGAGTACATTCGGTTATATATACATATATCGTTACCTGAAATGCAAAAGGGCGTAACAACCAAAAAAATCAAAATGGGTTTTTTCATTTATTATTGTAGAGCAAATCTAATTACATGTCCTCCTACATTTTTACAGCCCTACTGTCAATAACAACCATTTTATTAAAGAAAATCAAAAGGTCGTAACAACAAAGTTGGTTTTTTCTTAAACCAAAAGGGCGCAACCCACACCAAGCAAAAGTTAACTGCCAAAACTCTCTAATTGAAATGCAGTTTTCGGTGCTAGGTAATAGGTAGTCTAGATCTCCCATTTTTTCCAAATTTTTATGAGTTTTCATTTTAAGAATAATTTCAAATTTTCTCTTTTTTACTACTTTTGACAAATTTATACTAGAACAAAACTACTGTGTTAAATTAGGGTCAAGCAAAGTAGAAGTACATATAATTTTTGTAATTGGAATTCCGAAAATACTAAAATCAGTACCCTGTAAATCTCCTCATCCCCAAATCAAATTTTTATCCCCGTCTGACGATAAGTCTCGTAAACTGGCAACATGAACAAAATTAAAATTTTTACAGTTATAAAGTTTTTGCAACTTCTGACAAAACTGATACATTTGTATTTCTATTTGCGCCTACGTTTGTTACTTCATTAAATGTGAAAATATCAATCGTGTTAAAATGTCGGAAGAAAACCAAAAAAATTGTGAAGAAAAATGCGTAAATGTTCGTGTAAAAAACAAAACGAATCGAATGTACGGAGAAAAAGCCTAGACAAATGGGAGAAACTTGTAGTTCCAAACTATGTAAAAAAGTGTTTTGCGACAGTGTTTTTTTTTTGTGAAGACAAAAGAAAAGAAATATTTGATCTTTTTTGGAAGATGTCTTGGGAACAAAAAAAACTTTACGTTATTAATCTAGTAGAAACATCTAACAGAAAACGCATTTACGCCGAAAATTCAACTCGTTTAATTTCTAACTTTTATTTCTTAAAATTGAATTCTAATCGGATTCCAGGCTGCCAAAAAATGTTTCTCTCCACATTAGGAATAACACAAAAAATGGTAAGAATATGGAAAGAATCTAGTGGATTACATTGTACTCCAGCGATTTCAGAGAAACAAAATAAAGTGCCTAATAATTGCAAAAAAAGCTATGACGATCGTTTAAACTTTTTAAAGAAATGGTTACATGGTATTCCAAAATTGGAATTCCATTATCGCCGGCGTTATTCTAAAAAGTTATACTTTGAGGCAGATTTACGAGTATATTTACGAGTATATTTAAGTTAATAAAATTAAATCTAAAAAACCTTTGTGCTTTTTATTTCTTCAAACTCGACTAGCAAATCATATGAGGACATTTTCACTTTAAACATGTTTCTGTTGTTACGCCCTTTTGATTTCAGTTTTTTATAATGCAAAATGGCGCATCCCGCACATCTAATAAAAATGACGATTAAAGAAATTTTTTTTTTCTACGAAATAAATGCATCATCGCAATTTAATGCTGTACTGAAGAAATTGCAACACCAGCTTCGTAATCTTTGATTTTTTTGAGTTTTTTGTCTCTCCTGTAAAATTTTGAAATATGTTGTTACGCCCTTTTGCATTTCAGGTAACGATATATAACAAATCGCACTGAATGTGGAAATCTAAGGCGTTTGCCCCTCTTTCTCAATTTACATTACTAGTTACAAAGTCAGATATATGAAAAAGTAAGAGAATTATGCATCAATTAAAATAAGCAAAATAAAATTGCTTTTAAAATAAAAAAATAGGTGATAGCTTTATGTCCCTAACTGTTATACCAAAAATTTAAACAAAAATCCTGAAATAACGATTTACCAATAATTTTTTTAAATCGCTCTCGAAAAAATAATAACAAATAAGAATATTTTCTTGGCCTACCATAACTTTTATTATTAAAGAGCTAAAAAATCATTTTTAGCAATTATATTATAGAAAAAAGAAAGAGAAATAACTTTATAATTTTATAAAGGTTTTGGGGAATCGAAATAAATATATATATATATATATATATATATATATATATATATATATATATATATATATATACTTTATAATATATATATATACTTTATAATAACTACCAGTTAATAATTATAATGATTATAAAAGAATTAAAAATCATTTATAATGATTATGGTAGGACCGTATTTGTTGTTGTTGGTTTGTTATAATTATTATTAAAGGATCGAAAAGTTTAAAGTCATTTTTTTTGTAATCAATTTGCTTTTAACTTAAAAAAACAGTTACTTCGGGTCCCTGCTTTTAGGTTATTTTTTTTAATATAGTATTTTAAGCGATTAATGATTTCAGAAGTAAGACTGCTTTATTACTAAAACCATAATTTTTCCAATTTGTCTGCGATAGCACCGATTTATTTTATGTTTTTAGTAAGTATTTCTATGAAATAATTTCTAGAAACGGTTTTTTTGCTGCCACTAAATCTAAATTCTACACCGAATTCTTATTTTTTATTTAACAAAAAGAAAAAATAGTTAAAATGAATTAAAGAACGGGAATCTTTTATTATATGAATTAATTTAAAAAAAATCCTTTTTTCGTTCTACTTTCTATTATTCCGATTAATTATTTAAAGCCTCGATATTGATTATTGAGGGTGAAAGCACGCCTCGATGGCTATATCGCTACCGCTTATCTAGCTCTCCAGGAAACTTCTCATAAAAAATTTAAATAAACGAAAGATTTTTGTCTTAACAATCAAGTAAAGACAAAAATCAAAGTTTAAGCAAAAACAACAATAATCAACTATGTTTTTATTTATCTTTTATCTTTTTAGAGCATACTGCTATGAAGCAACCACATTCAAGCAATGACTATTTCTGTTCGATATTAAAGCATAAATAATTAATTAAACATCAGAGGCTGAATTTAGCCATATGCGGTTTCGAAAGACTGTCTTATCGCTTAATTCATCACTGTGTGCTTTTCCACTTGGGTTAAAACAAAAGCTTACCTTTAACTTGTTTCAAGTTAAAAATTCAAACACAGGCATTAAGGAAGTAAAAAGTTTTTGCGTGATACGTTCGTATTTACATACACGTTAATATAACACAAGTAAGAGCGGTATATTCGGCTATGCAAAATCTTAGATACCCTTCAGCATCTATTTAAATCTAGTTTAGTGAAGTAACATCAATCAAAAAAGCAAATATTGGGGTAACAGAGATTAAAAAAAATAAAAAAAAATTTTGATACTGCATATATGTTTATAATTTTACATAAAAAAGTCCATCGATCTTAATGGGTAGGCATTTTAAAAAAATTTTAGTAGTTCCTTTGATATCTCTTCAAAAGCTTTAATATGATGCCAATATTGATATTTTTAAAAGTTTGAAAACTTCTGAGACCCGTAACTCGGAAAATATGGGCGAGTGCCAATTTTTTTACTTCATGTTTTTTTTCTAATTTTTTTAATTTTCTTAATTGTCTATCTCTATATATTTTTTTTGATTGAAGTTACTTTATTGTTCTAAATGATATGAAAAAATTAGAGGTAGGCGTGGTGTTTTGCCTGCTGCCTCAAAGGACACGGAACGATCATGCTGATTTCCAATAGCACCTCTTTCGACACTATATCTGATCGATTAAAGTATTAGTTTCTTTTGTGAACACTAACATGGACGGACAGACGGACAGACGGACATCGCTCAATTGAGTTCGCTATACATAAGAAGTCGGAATATATTTACTTTATGGGGTCGGAAACTTATATATATACTTTTTCCACTTCTTTTAGCGAAGCTTATAATATACAAACATGAAGTTAAAAAATCTACTTGGTATTTCTCGAACAAGTTTTTGTGAAAAAAACTAAATAATCAAAACCATTTTTAGCTACATACTTCCAAACAATTTTAGGTTTAAAAAACATAAAAATGTTTGTTTGATACTAATTAAATAAAGAAAAAAAAAACCAAATGCAAAATTTCTGTTTAGCCTTGTTGTTGTAAAAAAACCTTTTTGGTTTTTTTTTTTTTTTGTCAAATTCAAAGTATGAACTACAAAAATGCTGTACTTATTCTATACTATTAAAACTTTTTATGTTAAATTTCCAACAACGAAGGTCAAGCACATATAAATTTTGTTGGAAATTTTCATCAAAAGTGAAGTTTTGGTATTTTTAATTAAAGGAAAGTAGTTAAAAGCGACAAGTTCTAAGTAAACGTAAAAAAATAAAAACATTGTTTGAAGAAAATAATTACTGAGCAAAGTTTAAATAAGTTGAAGCATATAAAAAAAGGTTTTAAAATTAAAAATTGTAAAAATATTTTAGTTTTGTAGAAGCCACGCGTAGTATACTTGCAGTAAATAAACGCAAATTTTCAGGAATTTCCCATAAATTAATTTTTAGATCAAATATCTTAGAAACCTTTTAAACTTTATTTAAACTTTGTAAAGCAAAGATCGAGAATTTTATAGATCACAAAAAACAGCAACTAAATATTTTTATTTTGTATACTACGTATTTAATTAGAAAAAATAGGATCCCATTCTCGTAAAATATTATTTTTTCTCAATTTTAAAACGAGTCAAGTGACGTTAATTAGGCAGGCAATGAGGGAATAATATTGTTTATGAAATATCCTCCCAAGAAAATGAAAGAGAAATTTGTAACAAAGTATACGTTAAAACAACAACACGAATGCTTGGGACAAGGATTTTAGAGCATTAGATATAAAAAAAAATGGAAAGGAGACAAAAGCTTTAACGAAGCATGCAAAAAATACTAGAGACATTATAGACTTTGAGGTTGTAAAGATGCTACACAGGGAGAAAAAAGCGAAAAAAAGATATACTCTAAAAAGCTAAAAAAGTTTATTTAGCAAGAAAGAGTATGTCTGAAAATATCAACAAGTTCGCCTTTTAATACCACAAAAACAAACGAGTTTTCGCAGAAACTAATGGCACTTATATGTCTTGTATTTTTACTTAAAATTATTAATAACTGCCCAAAATTTAAGGCAGTTATTTACATAGATTTTCTTTAATTAGTATAATTTAATATTTATTTAATTAATATCTCAAAAAATAAAAATAAAACTCATTGCGGCTAACTGAAGGGAGTATTCTTCGTTGCAAATCTGCTGTCTTTACGACAATTACTACTACAAGATGACCAGACTGCAAACCAAAAGTTCTTAGCCATGCAACTGACGCCGATAAAATATAAATTGGTGACATAACTATAGTTATGAACCAACCACTGGTACGGGTGTATAATAATATCAAGACAGGGTAACAGAAATTCACGTAGGGTGTTACTTTCAGGCCTAAATACATTTCCGCTCCAGTGCGAATGTTTAGCATTCATATCAACGCCTTTTTAAATACCTACCCATTAACAAAGTCCATTATTGTATTTACATCTGTAAGTGTGAATGTAATCAGTGGGGGTGAATTCATGGAAACAACAATCATCTAATTAGACACGGGAATATTTTTTTTTAAATATTCAATTCCAATAAAAAACTTGGTGCTATTTTTTTATTTTATTATCCCGATTAAATTAATTACCGATACTGATTATTGAGGGTCAAAGCATGTCTCAATGGCCATTTCGTTGCCGCTTACTTAACATTTTAAATAAACTAAAGATTTTTGTCCAAACAATAAAGCAAAGACAAGCATCAAAGTTTCAGTAAAAACAACAATAACAAAGAGTAATTCTATTGTTCTTTCTTCACTGTATACGGCTGAATTTTTTTTTTATACATCATCTTCATTCCATTAGGATTGTTCATCCAGCCAGACGTATTAACAACACTGTTACAACAAAAAATATGTCTTACTATGACGGTAGTGCCACCACCACTAACATTCAGCTGATCCCGCGTAAAGATCTTATAACCCCTTAAATTTAAAACATGTCTTAATGAAAGTTTTCGCTTTGCTACTAAAAGAATATCCGGCCAATGTCAGTCAACATCACAAATGGAGCAAATATTTAAATGCAAGTCAACTACATCACCGTCTTTCAACATCTTGCAAATACTTGCATGCAGATGAAAAAGTCAAAGTTTCTTTTGAACAACAGCATAAACCCAAAATGTGCCAAACGTAATAGCGACAAAGTAAAACAAACAATTTTACAAAGACATATTGCAAAAATATCCAAAAATAAAATTTTGAAATTTATATCAAAAAATTCAACATGCTTGTCATTAAATATTTAAACATAAATATATTTGCATATATATGCATTCATATATATATATTCAATCTAAAAGAATTTCTGAAAATAGTTTTTAAAAAATTAAATGGATTTGCAGTTTAATATAGCAAAACTTGTGATGCTGATTGTAGTTGCATAAACTATTGCTATAAAAGTATAAAAAAAACACTTGAAATATATTGTGCGACAAAGGAGAACTTTTGTTTGAGCAAACTAAAAATATGTATTTTTTGAAGTAACAAGAAACAACACTAAAAGGAAAATAAAAACAAACAACAAGAACAGCTTTCTTGAAAGTAAAGGTTGAACATAAAACTTTTGTATTTTTATATATAAGAATAACATTTAACTGTTTGAGGCTAGAAAGCCTTGAACAGGTTTTTGTTATGTTATTTATTCAAGGGAAAACATCCAATATTTTATCCATAAGCAACTCTTACAGATTAAAAAATTTTCAACAGGCAACTCAATTCGATTCTTCATCATTTATTTAAAATTTCAAATATATTTTAATCAATATTTATTTTATTAAAACATTTACAAAATCACAAAATGGAAATCATGGGAAAATAATCGGAACTAAAAATTAATCTTTTCTAACAATATGTTATTGAAAAGAGAAATCATTTACATGTTTTGGGTTAATTATTAAAGAAAACAGCAATGATAATAAGATACCAACAGATTGTAATGCAGCAATTTTCTGGGTCACTTCATGATAAACATTCTTCGCATCTCTCTTTAGTAAGTAATGTACAATGTAAATATCATATATTTAAACAACCAATTTAAGAAGTAGAAATTTCTTAGTCTATAGTGATAAAATTGGTTAGTCAAAGTTTCTTTATAACTAAAAGATTTTTTGTTGGTTCCTTCATTCCTTTCACAAATTTGTTCGTAGTTTCTGCTTACTATCGGCTTAGTAACAAATAAACTTTGTTTTTATTTTTCATACTCTTATCTTCTTACCACAATGGATACTAATTCAGTATCATACTTATTGTTGCGAAGTTAAATAATTTTTTTTTAAGTTCAGTATAAAATAACATACAAGGCACTTTCATCACAGCAATTATTATTAGGGATCATTAGATGAGAATGAAAATATTTTTGGGCCTTAAATTTAAAAACTAACAAAAGCATGTTAAGTAAGTAACTTTTAGTTTTAAATAAAATAAATTTTCAGGGATGTCATACAACTCAATTTCGATCGAAAGTGGTTACAGTACCGTAAATTGATTCTTCAGAAAACGAATAAAGATAAAATTACTAGGAATGAAACCACCTTTAAATTTCAAAGTGGAATTTAATTTCTTTAAAATTTTGTTATTTTCTGTTTTTAAATATACTTTTATTATGTCTCCCTATTTAGAGTAGCCATTCAAATTAAGGAGTGGAGATTTTGCATTTTCAAAAAATAAACAAGATCGGAATAGTTAATTAAGATTTAAATCTAGTTTAAGGAAATAACTTTAATCAAAAGCAGATATTGGGGTGACAGAGAATTAAAAAAAAAAAATAAAAAACTAATTACTATATATAATTTTACATTAAGCTGTTAATTAGTTAATCATTTAAAAAAATTTAGCATTTAAAATAGGTACTTTTCAACGATAAGTACAAAGTCCCATAACTCGGAAATAATAGGCGGGCGCCATTTTTTTTCAAGTGATGTTTTTTCTTATTTTTTGATTCCCCATCCCCCCATGTATTTGTTTTTTTTTATTAAAGTCTCTTCAGTAAAAATGATTTGTTCCAAATGCCATGGAAAAATTCGAGATAGGTATTTTGCCCGCAGCCACGAAGGACATGGTCCGATCTTGCGGATTTTCAACAGCAAAATTTCCGAAGCTATGTCCGATCGATCGGCGTATTTAAATTTTCTCTAGCTTATCTAGTGCCTGGACAAAGTTGATTTTTATTCGAACACGGGGACGGACAAACGGTCATAGTTCAATCGACTTCGTTATGCATAAAAACTAAGAATATATAAACTTTATGGGGTCAGAAATGTATATTGTAAAGATTACATACGGAATGATAAACTTTGATATGCCCTTTTTCCACCTGTGGTGAAAGGTATAACAAGTACGAGTGCTATATTCGGTTAAGCCGAATCTTATATACCCTTCATTATATATGTATAACCGCATGTACCATACTGCGGATTTTCCATTGAATTCTTAGATAAAAAAGTCATAGGAAATGCTTTCCTATCATAGAGTTTTTCTGTTCAAAGAAAGCTTATTTCCGTAAGTTGTAAGTTTTGGCCCCAAATTAATTTTTTAAATTTTTCTTTAATATTTTTAGCTCAAAAACGAAAATTACAAAAAAATATATGGGCAAAATAGAGGCCCGCTACTTCGAAGGACATAGACTGATGTTACTGATTTTCAATAGCAAAATTTTTGGAACTAAATCCGATTTATTGGCGCAATTAGATTTGCTCTAGCTTATGTAAAACTCAGAATATGTATATACTTTATGGGGTCGAAAATAGGCATTGTAGAAACGACAAAAAAATATTAAACCTAGGTATACCCTCTCCACCAGGGTATAAAAAAAAAACGGTATCATATTTCGGTATCGAGTTTTTGCAATAGTGCTAATTGGCAAGCTTTATTTTCGAAAGAGTATATACTTAATGATACCCGCTATTTAATTCGTAGTAAATCATAGTACATCGTAAACAAATTTTTATGTGGAAACTGTGAAACACATGAAGATTTTCTAATAATTGTCTGAGACATAAAATTGTAAATAAGTCTTACAGCTTGGATGATCTTACTCTAATAAAAATACGCATTTTTAAATCTGATTAACAGTGCAATACAAGGTTTTTGTTTATTTTTTATTGTTGCTGTTGAAATTTTAACCGCTTACAAATATTTAATTAAACAGATTGTTTGAGTTAAGCCCGTGAACTTATATTTTTTTTAATTTATTAATTGCCAAACTATTTGTAGAATTGTAGTCAAACTAATTTATGACATGGCTTAAAATTCACGAATTTTGTAGAGAATACCACAACGTATACACTAAATCTAGAATGCTATATTAAATACATTATCATAGTTCCGCATTCTTTTATGAATTACTTTTGATAAGACAAGTCGACTAATTTTTAATAGTTTAATCTATGGCGAAAAAAGAATGATCTCATGGAATTAATGCATAAGGGTCTTACACCTAAATATTACAATACGTTTTATGACAAAGTATAATACTTTCTTCATCAGCTTTTATATGTTGTACTCTGAATTATAAACAAAGGCTCTCCTGTAAAGTTTTAAATTTTGAGTTGTGACGGTCTTGCACGAAATGAGCGATATGTGTAAACTTGAAAGTTATAGTCAACCCTAATAAAATAATCATAATATTTGATTTTTATGTATACTTTGGACAGAAACCTTTAGTTTATTTAAAATATTTGTGAGAAGTTTCCTAAAAGCTCCTCTTCAATTTAGGAAGTTTTGTGTAAAAAGTTTAAATTTCAGAAGAGTTTTTATTATGCGATATATAATCCATATAAAATGAAAAAATAAGTTGCACAAATTTATAAGTCATACATGAAGAACCATATTTCCACAGCTATTTTTTAGTTTTGATAGAGTTTTTTACTTAGTTAAAATAACGCAATTTTTAAGGCTTCCTAAATATTATTGAAATATTCTGAAAATTAAAGTTAAAAAAGTTAAATTTTTTTCCTACAATACAATAGCTGTTCTTTAGAAGTCTAAGCATTTTAATATATTTTCTTTAAAAGAACTTGAAGATTATTGTGTCTTTTATTTCATCCTTTCTATTTCTACACAAACATTGCTTTTTAATATTTTTCTCTTTAAAATACTACTTCAAACACTTGACACATTTCACAATACGTAAATCTTTTTTTGCTTGCTTTCTAGTCTGTGATGAACGACAACGACAATAATGAACAAATACAACAAGAGAAACTATCTGTATATATGTAAAGCAAAAAATGCGTTTATTTGTATGTTTTTCAAAAAACTATATCTGCCTACACTAGCAGACAGTTTTTTTTTATCAGATATGTAGTTGGTAAAATAGGGTATATGTTTTCTAATACTTCGTATGGGCGTGGCACTTCGCATACAAATATTATCATCATATTACGAAGTAAAAGGAAGCGTCCTGAAATTTTGGTTTAAGATAAGTTTCTTATTAAAATATATAATGTAATGTGTGATTATACAAAATGGGGTAGCGAAAGGTACAGGGAATAGCAAGTATTTTATAAAAGTTTAGATTTTACAATTTCTTCCTTATTTTATTAAAACTGCTGCCTGATTTCCTTTTAGTAAAGAGGTTTGCAAAACTTAACTAAACTAAACTTTATAAACAGCTTTAAAGATACGTATTCGCTGTTTTGAAGAGCTGTTGAAGAAATTTATTATGCACACACACACATATACAAAAAATTTAAATATTTCTTATATGTTTCAGATATGCAAAATATTCTTTAAAATAAATTCTATTTATGGTTTGTAATTTTTATTTGAATAAATATATCCAATATTGTTAAAATTATAACTTAACTCTTACATTCATGAGGTGCTTTCTCAATTAATAAAAAAAATATAGTCCGTATTTACACTATGCAATTTTTTGAGGCATTTTTTTTCTTAATTTTCTAGTTAAGTTACAGCGTTATGCGATATCTAAAAGTAAACACTAGCAACAGTAACATCCCCTCAAAACTCAAGCCATACCATATTGCGTACTCCTCCTGCTTCACAAACAAAAAAAAATTTCATGCTAGTTTCATGAAAAATTGCATAGTGTAAATGCGGTAATACTTATACATTTAAAGTTAGTTAGTTATACAAATTATTTCGTGCCATAATCAAAAAATTACCGTTATTTTCAATAAGTATTTATTTATTCATCAATAACTATCTAGTCCTCTTCAAAGTTATCCCCCTCAGACATAATACAATAATACCAGCGTTTTTTCTAATCCTCGAAACACTTATGAAACTCGCTTTTTGGTATCGATTTTTCCTATATATCCTCAATCGTATCAAAAGCTTTTCTTTTATCGGTGTCTTTATTTTTGGGAAGAGGAAAAAGTTAGCGGGAGCCAAGTCTGGTGAAAACAGTGGTTGAGGCATGATAACTCACGCACAAATAATTCTGTGCGTTTCTAACGAATTTCTTCGCGCAAACGGTGCTTAACTTCAAGGTAGTATTCCTTATTGACCGTACAACCTTGTGGTAAGAAGTCATGATATACCACGACATTTCAGTCGAAAAAAAAACAGTGAGCAAAACCTTCATATTTGACCAAACTTGACACTATTTTTTCGGTCTTGGCTTTTTTGTGCGCTTCCATAGGGATGATTGGGCTTCATCACCAGATATGACCTTTCTGAAGAAATCTGGATCGTCGTTGACGATGTTGAACAACTCCTGAGCGATGTCCATGCGACGATGGTTTTGCCAGAAATTGAAGCAATTTTGGAACAGTCTTAGCTGCCGCATATTTCATGTCTAAAACACCCGTAAAAATTGCTTGACATGAACCGAACGATATGCCAGCATCAGCAGCAACCTCTCTGATTCGACGATTACCCAAAATTATTTTCTTCACTGCTTCAGTGTTTTCATCGGTTGTTGACGTGCTCGGGCGACAAGGACGAGCATCGTCATTGACATCTTCTTCGCCTTCCTGAAACCGGTTATACTACAACGGAACTTGTGTTCTGCTCATAGTAGACTCACCAAAGGCAACAGTTCACATTTCAAATGTCCTTGCGCATTTAATTTCATTTTTTACACAAAACTTAATACAGGTTCTTTGGTCCATTTTTTCAAATAGTACAAAATCGAAGAGCACACCAAAATACGACTAACCTTTTTATCTGTCAAAAACAAACTGATAATCCAACATATATAACAGACATGTGCACAGCACAACATAACATATGGAGCAGCATTAAATTATAAATCTATGATTTCTTAGTTGTTGTTATGACAGTATGTAAGAATCAGGTCCTTCACTGGAACATCATTTAAGCTTTAATTTTATTTTAACTCGACTTCAAAAGAAGAAGGGGATTGTCAATTCGTCTGAATGTTAACTTTTTCTAAGTTTGTGTCTGCAGAGCTAATTTCTGAACCGATTATGCTTTAACAATTAAAGGGTGTAACCATACAACTGCATATAACTAAAGCTCCCCATAGCACAAAGTTATACAAAAATAAATCTAAAATTTAAAGCGTGCCCCAATAGGTGACGTAAATTGGCCTATATGGGCATATCTATTGAACCATTAAAGACAAACCCTTGAAAATTGGAGAGAATATCGATTACTATGATCGTTATTTTAACAAGAATAAATATATCAAATTATAAATTAGTGGATGCCCCAGTAATTCATTTAATATGATGTATATGACCATACATTTGAATAGATGCAGAAGGACGGTTAAAATTCACAAAGAACCTGCTTTGCCTAATCCCCTATAACACCAAGTATAAAATTTAAAATTGAAAATTAAAGGGTTTCCCAGAAGTAAACATAATTTGTTGTATTAAGCCAAACTTTTGAACCGATATAGACAAATAGCTGACAACCGGTTATTTACAAAGAAAATGTGACCGTGTAATTTGGTGTGCATGACAAAACTCTTAAACCGCCATAGACAAATAGCTGAACCTTGTTTAAAAGTCCGCTTATTTCACAAGAAATATTTATATCTGATTTTACGGATGGCAAAATTAAACATAATATATCTGTTCATAACAATTTAAATGATGAAGTTACGCGAGAAGCATGTCTATTTCGCTATGAGTTATAATATCCAGATCGGAGCAAGTTTTAATACGTACGCCAAGTGTCGGTTTGCCTTACATAAGAAGGGTGTAGCGACACGATTTCGCTGGTTGCTGTGGTAGCTTCAGTGGTGTGAGCAACGCTCTAGTTGAAACGCAATGGTGAATATAACTCGCATCTCTTTATTCACTTTCACGGGTTTTGATGGTAACGCCAACAGTTTGGTCCAATATAGAGCGGCTCTTGGTAGTACCGCGCTCAGAAAATCAGCAATACACTGTCTTACACGTTCAGCTAATGCTGAGCACTGTTGCTCGCAACAATTGTCTACAAACAGCTCTTGACAGAGAGCACGAGCAACCGGTTGGAGGTATAACCTCGGTTTGAATGTACTCGTCTCACACGAAGTAGCCTCACGAAAACTAACTCTTGTCAGAGAGAACGGCACCAGTTGGAGGTATAACCTCGTGTCGGATTGCCGTACCCCTCTTACAGTAGTCAGTTTAGCCAGAGAGCAAGAGAAACCCAGTTGGAGGTATAACCTCGTGGCCGAATTATCCGGTTCTCGTACAGTAGCCAACTATTGCCTGAGAGTAAGGAAAACCAGTTGTAGGTATAACCTCGTGTCGGAATTGCCCGTCTCTTCCACAATAGCCAGTACAGAGACTGCAACAGTAACTGATTTCAATTGCTAATTGTTCACAAGATAAGATTTTTCGATTGGGAACGTAAAAATCTCCGCATCAATTGTTAATCTTACCTCTGCAATCAGTGGCAGACACACACACAAACTGCGTTGTGTGTGCACAGCTATATAAGGTAGAGTTGTTTTCTTTTATGTAAAACTTATACTCCGACAAACAGGTGGCGCTACTTTTTAACAGGCCGTTAATTTTAAATCGAATTAAATTTTAAATTAACAAAGATATTTAAGGTATCTTAAAACAAATAAATAAAATAATAATTTTTAGTCTACTAATAAATTATATATGAAATTCAAAAATAAATGAATATAAAATATATACAAAAATAATAGAAAGTTAAAAAAAGTATTTAGGGGTGCCAAAAACGAGGGCACCGACTTTTGGCGTTACAAGGGTACCGTACCAAGTATAGGGCACCCTTTAATACTTAATTTTATTTTTATAAACTTAATACAGCAGGTACAGTAAAATAATTCAAAATAAGACCTTTTTCATTTATATCTGTGCACAGTTATTTAAGGGAGATGAACTTATGTATATTTTAGTTTGGCCTTTCGTTTTAAAAAATAAAACATATAATTGTAGTGCAATAAGTGAAATTAAAACCTACATTAAATTTAATTTATTTAATTCAATAAAAAAATAAATAACATATTTTTTATTTTTAACCAGAGTTCAGAGAAATACACAACATGTATGTAAAACTCGTACATAAATGTAAAGCAACACAATTCAAATTAACGTACACATATCTTTTACATATCAATTATGTGTTTATCTAAATTTTGTATGTTGGCGAAAACGCATATATAATTGTGTTAGTTTTTTATATTTGGTTTTTTACACAATCAGGTGTTTTCAAGAAAGAACATGTTTCACCTATGGGAAAAACATACATTAAACATAAAATTCAGTTTGGTGTAGGTGTGTAAATGCATCACTGCACTGCATGTGATGGACAGTACGTTCGTAAATGCAAAAAGTGGCAGCACTGCAAATGTCATCTGTTCATTAATGCATCACTAAAGTATATTATGCGCAAGTAAAAGCAAGAAATTAATCATAAAAATGGCTGACACAATGAACGTGTGAGTATAAATTTTAATAAGCTTTTTTTTATTTATTTCTTTTTGTTTTATATTTTTTATTTTTATTACTTTTACACAAATTTTTATCATTTTTTGTATCATGTAGTTTACAAATCCAGTTAATTATTAATTTTTCAATTTTTACAGTAGTTCTTCGTTCTTTAATGCAAACTGAAATGAGCCAATACAAGCATACGCAACAGCTGATTAGCAGCAGCAGTGTAGGATAATCATATTATGCACCGAAGTGATGTATTTACGAAGAGGCCTGTATTGAACAGAAGACGGACGCACGTTACACAGGATTTTTTGTATATGAAATGAAGACAACAACAAATACAAGACATTAATATTATACAGACTACAATAATAACTTTGTAATTTATACAAAGTAAAAACTGAAGAGTATTTTATATAGTTTCAACAATAAGCTGTATCTTGGAAACCGTTAGTAAAAAACTCAGGAAATTTTAAGGAAAATGTAAGGCAAATGCTGAAAAAATAACAGAAAAACTAAAGGATATTCTATTAGGTTATATATTTTTGTAATTTTTCTAGTTTTCTTTAGCCATAAGGTAATGTATATTTATATAGAGAAAAAGAGTTCTTTGAGTTCTTAGATCTTATATATGACAGCAAGTGCCACTTCATCAAGCTGACTTAATTTTAAATTGTGTTAAGAAATTTTCTGTCAATACTGCAATACGTCAATTTCTAACGGTTTCATTTGTTTTTCGCATTTAGTCGGAAGTTCGGTGTTTATTTGATAACTTTGGATGTATTTACGAGTAGGTTGGCATGTTTTATTTATTTGCAGCTTACTTGTAGTAATTACACAGAATATTTATATAATTATTTTCATTTTTTATACCAATATGCTTCTTATAACAATATTCGGTTATTCTAAAATCTAGCTTGCAAATTCAAAAACAATGTCGTAAAGATCTCATAAAAAGTAGATTTTAATAAATGGAAAAATAAAATTTTGACAAAAAATATTGATACAAATTATTAACCAAGGCACATTAATTTTGCAGGCAATAGCAGTTCTAAAACAACTACAATAATAAGTAAACAACAACATGTATTTTATATTTGTAAAATATATTTTCAGATGTCAAATCAACTGACGCACAGTGGTTTCAAAACGATTTTTTTTCAAAATTCAGTATCTTATGAACTACCAAACTTAGTTATCTCGAATATTAAATTTTTTTAAAAAGTCACACAAAGTTTATTTCTAACTCAAATGTTAAGATTTCTTATATTTAATCAAACCTTGAAAACATCTATAAAAATATGCTTTTATGTGCAGGTAGAAATTGGCTTACAATTTTTTTTTTGTTTTGTTAATTTAGGCAATCTTAACTTAGTATTTTTGACTAATACGCTAAATAATTTTTGCTATATTTTTAATAAAATTTAAAATAAACAAGTTTTAAGTTTTATTTTGATAACGCTCTTCGTTAAAAAGTTACAAGCCTCCGAATTGAGAAAATGTAAAAATATCGTTTTTTTAACGAAAGTGATATTCTTTTTTTCATATTCTTTTCTTTGCTTATGTAATTTAAATTTACTTCAGTACTATCAAATTTCTTGAATCCATTTTAAAGAGAAACTATATCAAATGCGAATACAAGCAAAATTAGGTCAACAATTATAATGGTCCCCCTCCAGCCCTTTCCATCATTGCCAATTTTGGAACAAAATTTTAAAATTATTGTAAAATTCCTCGGAGTGCAAAGCACCGATTAAAAAAAGGTAAACGGTAAGTCACCAAATTTTTGCTACATACTCCAAAATGGATTTGAAAGCCCCATGATTAATTAAGGCCTACTTTGTAAAAAAAGACAATTGTTTGAGATATTTTTTCCCGTTTCGGGAATTTACATGTTAAAACAGAAAATTAAAATTTTATTTCCCCATTTGGTTAAAAATTCTTTTAGCTATATCACTTCAAAAATTTGTAGAAATAGCCCGATGAGCTATGATATTTAAACCACATTAACATGAATTTTTTTTAGTTTTTGAAAACGTAGCGCGCAAAAAATAATTACAATATTATTAATCTAGATTTCATAAGCCTTCCTTTGATGCTACTTTTGTACATGTATATCGAGCATATATTTAAGCTAGAGGAGCTTTCTAAACTTCGCATCCTCGTGATTTTGTTTGCTTGTTTTATATGTAAAAATCAAAAATGTGTATAAACACATTTTGTATCAAACTGAAAAACATAAACAGCTAACAAAATGTGCTTATACACATTTTTGGTTTTTAAATATAAAATGAGCAAAAAAAAGGTAGTGAAATTTTTTGTATTATGAAAATTTTAACTACATTTCCACAACACCACTGTAAGAAAAAAATGTTTGTAGGAAATAAAATTTAATAAGTGTAAACAAAATTTGACATCTGAAAACGTAAACAAGACAGTCAACTGATCTACTGCCACTACCTAGTATATTAATCTGCCTTGGAGGGTACGTTGCTCTAGCTCGCCGTTAAACTTCTGGCTTATCAGAGTAGATAAAAGTGTATCCGTCCAATGTTGTAAACTCCCCTTAGCCTAGCCATCTAATATGGCAGCAAGAAGTAGTTCATATTCATTTCTTGTTGTTGTTTGCCAATTTTGTTTTTAACGCTTTGTATCATTATATAATTTTGTAGTGATAAATTGTTTTGCCCTTGTTGTTTATGGTCTCGAACAACGGAATTAAGAGATATCTTTATTACCTTATTTGCAAGCGTTAGCACGCTTGTTTAATTTTCTTATTTTTTTCTACTTTTTTTTTATTATTATTATTTTTTTTTAATTCAATTATTAAACACTTGTGTTATTTA
Source organism: Gymnosoma rotundatum (assembly GCA_916610165.2). NCBI lineage: Eukaryota > Metazoa > Arthropoda > Insecta > Diptera > Tachinidae > Gymnosoma > Gymnosoma rotundatum. The sequence goes on along the minus strand of OU744336.1, from coordinate 140,158,275 downwards.
TCTTTATAATATAATGAGCACTCCTGATATAACATAGAGTCAAAGATGATAACAAAAAGCTTTTTGAAACGTTCAGAAACCTTAGCGACAATACTTGGAAGCAAAACCGTTAAGTGTTTGAAAAAATATTCAAATTATGTAGCAGGAAATTTTACGTAAATCGGCTAAGGAAAACATAGCACAAAACTAACGACCGTATTAATTACGTTCCGTATAAAAGTAACTCTTACTGTCATAATATTATAGACGACAGCAATGTTAAGTTGGGTTGTATTAGTTTATTAAAACTTCCTTAAACTCTAGGTGATTATTAAATCGTTAAATTTTTTTTCGATCTATGTTTTTTTTGCGATCTATGTTTCGGAGTAACAATCAGTATTAACTATATTATGACCTTAAGGTAAACTTCTGTAGTGAAGTTGAGTAGAATTTTTTTTTTATTTATCCATAGTTTCTCTTTGAGTAAGTAAAAAAGCATCATTTTGTGTTGTGGTATTAGCGGGGCAATCTCATAATAGATAAAAGCATTAGCTCGTAGGCTTCAAAAGGTGATTTTTGCTTTGTAAATTACAAATTTCTACTATATATATATATATATATATATATATATATATATATATATATATATATATATATATATCGTAAGTGTTTGATAATTGAACCGAGTTCTTTGAAGCTAATGTAGTTATCCGCTATTAATTCACCTTGGTCTAATTACTGTTTTAAACTTCAAACAAAATTCTTCATTAAAACTTTAAACATATTTGTAAAATATGCAGACAATTACGGAATCATAAGCGTCATGAGCATCACAAGTCTTCATTCTATTACTATTCAAATAATCGGGTGCTAGGCGTAATCAAAAAGATATCAAGCGATATTAGACCGAACAGTGTAAGACAACACTTCAACAACAAAATCATTAATTTGTTTATATTTATGAATTGAAAAAATAAGTAGACAGGGATATTTAATATTTTAAATCTTAACATTATCATCTGAAAAAATTAACACGTTTTTACATCTCAATGCCAGGAAACAATTAAAATTGTTGTTGACTATTATAAATGTCGTTAATGTCGTCCAAACAATAGCCACTTTTAAAGTAATCTATAAGTCTATAAACAACGCTGGTCCTAATCTTGTACATCAAGTTGATGGATTACTTTTAGGTCGTGTAAAAAAAGTTGTTGTCAAAATTAGGACAGACGTTACCTAAGTGTGATCTCTTAATTTTAAAACTAGAGCGACTGCTTAGTTGGAAAATGCCAGTCAGTAAAGAATATTAATCACATAGTGAATCTTATGATACTTTTCAGAAATCCATTTATAAGATGAACAGACTTTACCAAGCGAAGTAAGATAAATAATTTGTCTTCGTGGTCCATAATGTTATAAAAGTACCTCTTATAGTATTATTGGTTATATTTGTTAGGGATTATAGTTGGATTACACACTTTTGACTTAAAGTTGTTTCTTTATTTTTTGTATCTTTCTAGGTTATGGTAAAGTGAACAAACTTTTTGAAATCGAACAAGCAATTTTTGAGATAAAAGACATATGAGTTCTCAGAAACAGCGCGATCCATCGACTCTTACCTATTATCTTTTTGACGAATTTTTATATGAAATTTGCCCTTTATTGTCATACTTGTAGGAGATCAGCAATTTGCCTCATAAAATTAGCAGACTGTCACTAATCAAAGTATTTAATATGAATTAATTAAACTTCTCAAATGGTTTAACTAAACGCTATTCGATTAATTATCCTTACTATTTATATCGCCTATAATGTATCAAAAATGGAATACAACTCAATCTCCACCTTTTTTAAGCCCCCTGAATAGCAAGATTTCAGATAGTATTCAAACAGCATTTTTTGTTTGATCTCCTCCCTCGTTACGAAACTAATTTTGAAAAGGGAAATTTAAAAAACTGCTTACAACGAAATCTAGAGAATAAGATAAATGTGGCAACATTGCGCTTCTCATGTCTTCTTATTGTTTGCCTACATTGTTTATTATGTTTTGGTTTTTATATAATATTATACGGCCATATTGACATGCCCTTGTTTTTTGGTCTCGAATAACCTAATAAAGATTACACTCGCACCTTAATAGTACGCGTAAAGTTGCTTAATAATCTTTTGTCTCATTTTTTCTTTTAGAAACAATGTAAGCATAAACTAATCTCAAATTCGGCATATGAAAAATCATAGAATATGAATTTTATGAAAGGCAAACTACGTCTTTATTTTTTATTTATCTCTATCAAATAGTGTGTAGATTTGAGAAAACAGAGTCTAGAGTACACAATTATAAGTATTTTTACTATTTTAACCGACTTCAAAAAAAGAAGGAGGTTATACAATTCGGCTGAATGTGGCTTTTTTATATTTGTGCCTTCAGAACTCAGTCGTTTCTAATCCGATTTTGAAAATTTTTGGTAATATGATAGATTATGCTTACAGATTGGTCCCGTTTTAAAAACGGTTCATAATCTTAAAAACTAAAGGGTGTCCCCATACAACAAACATATTTCTGTAAAGGGCACTTGTGTTAAATTTAAAATGACTGCGTATTACTATTGCTCCCAAAAACAAAAAATTATAAAAAAAAAATAAATCTAAAAATTAAAGGGTGTCCCATAATTGATGAAGATTTACTTATACTCGTATGAGCCTATCTTTTGAAACGTTATAGACAAACGCTTGTAAATTTGACGCAATGTCGATTGCTATGGCCGTTATAGTATAATATAATATTTAAAATTGTTAATTAAAGGGTGCACCAATAGTTCATTTGATTTGGTATGTGGTCATACTTTTAAACATTTATAGACAGACGATTGACATTCAAAAAGAACCTGTATTACTAACTCCTCTATAACAACAAGTATAAAATTTGGATTTGGAATAAACCGGTCTCCCAATAGTTGATATAATATGGTGTATGTGGCCGGACTTTTGAACCGTTATAGACAGCTAAAATGTACAAGACATGTTCTGCTAAGTACGCTATAACAAAAAGCTTATAATTTGAATTTAGAAATTATGGGGTGTTCCCAAAATTAATGTAATTTGTTCTATAAAGTAGTATAAAAAAAGTATAAAAAGGTTATATTATAATTTAAATATTTGATATAATCTCATGTATATGGGCAAACTGTTGAACCGTTACAGACACAGAACCTGATTGCTAAATCTACTACAACAGCAAGTACATAATTTGAATTTGGAAATTAAAGAGTGACCCTATAGTTGCTGCAATTTGATGTATATTGCCAAACTATTGAACAGTTGAATAAGTATAAAGTTTGGAGATATAAATGTGTCCCAATAGTTAATGTAACCTTATTTATGTGGCCATACGCTCGAGCTGTTATAGGCAGAAAGGTGAAATCTGTTTTGAAGTTGGTTTTTTTTTGCAAGAATTATTTGTTTTTTATCTTAAAGTTTGACGTTTGTCGAAACAGAATTTTGATTCTACGTTATACTAGGACTGCGCGTTATATTAAATATTAAGATAAATAACACATGCGTATAATTTTTTATTAGATTTTAACTATAGTTTCTATAATAAAAAAGTACAATAAAAAATAAAATAAACCAAGCGGGTTTCCAATTGCTGCTATTTTCTAAATTTTTTAAGACCAAAAAAAACACGAGTAAAAAACTAGCGTAAGGTTGCCAAACTCAGAAAGAAAATCAAACCCAAGACGACTCTTCTACTCTCTTGTTAGTACATATAACATTTAACATAGTGTCCGATACAACATGGAATTATGTGTCCGAGAAAAGGATAATATTTTCTATACATTTTACAAAAATTAAAAGTTAAAAAACTTGTGTGCAAAAATTTTGTGGAAAACTATTATGGTAACACTGCTTGTCATTATGTTCGAATATGTGCATGTGTTTTTTATCGCTAAACTTTTATACTATCTGTTTGTTAAAGAAATTATCTTTTATGGACTTAATAAACAAATAGGTAAGATATTCTTATTTTATTATATCAGCATCTTTATCTGAAGCAAATAACAATACATTGAAATTCTTAATGAATGGCGAAAACCCAACTTATCAGTTTAGTTTTAAAGTATAAAGCCTGGTACTCTGTTCAAATTTGTGAAAATTGTTGAGCAACATTGATTATTTCATGTGGAATATTTGACATTTAAAGTGTGGTATCATTGTTTTAAAAACGTAAGTAAAAGACATACGATCATCTGTTATATGAAAAATTCCGCATGAAATAATGCCTACTTGCTTTATTTCACAGCTTGAATAAAATGTTGCCAGAAACATTTCATATGGTTTTCCACAGTAAAAACAGAGTACTACTTCTGCAACATTTTTTCATGACTTTTTCATACAAATTTTTTATGTATGCGATTTGACAGCATTCCGCATGAAAAGCTGAACAGAGTACCAGGCTTAAAAGAAAAGATATTTTTCAAAATTAGTTTAATGTTAAATTTTAAGCAATACCTAAAAGTTCTTATCAAAATGAAATTTATTTTGGCAGCCTTTTTCTTGTGCCTGGTTGCCGTGAATGCGGAGGAAATTTGGCCCACTATATCTGAAAGCATCGAAAAAATTAGCCATCGCGCATCAAATATTTCCAATAAAACTTCTAATAGACTTTAACCTAAAATTGATAAGCAATTCTCTAATCTTGAAAACTACATTAAAGATGGAGTGGAAACTATTAAAGCTTTGCGTAAAATAAACGAAACGTGTGTAAACGCTGAAAATAAGCATTTTTTGTCCACTCTTGATAGTTTCAATACGTTTATGCAAGCTTGTCGTGCTGTAGCTACCAACCACTCAAACAACCTTTTGGCAGACATTTCTCGCATCATGAAACAAATGAAAACTGTTTGAGTTGAGAAACTTATATAGAGACTACAGGAGCCAAGGATACTCATTTGGAAGAATTCCACTACAGTGTAATAAGTTTATCCAGCCCAAAGTCGATAAATACCTGGATGATTATAGTAAATCCCTTAACAAAATTGAGACGTCTTCCAATGAAAAAGTTAAGAAGGTTGTTGCTGACTTTGATTCCTGCATTTGAAACTCCTTAACGAGAGCGTTTATGAAATCATTCCTCGTATCAAAAAAACTATTGAAAAATGTACTTTGATTAATATACATTATACATAAGTATGTATAATTAATTGTTTGTATTTTAAATTTAAAAAGCTTAATTTGGTTTTAATAAAAAGATTTTTTATTTTTAAGTTATTATATGCTGATTTTTATTCAGCCATAGTTTGTAATTGATTTAATCTACAGCAACGTTTACCCACAAATACAAAAAATTTTTTTCTCTCTTTTTATACCCTTCACCATAAAAAGTGGAAAAAGGGTATTTATAAGTTTGTCATTCCATCTATTATTTCTACAATATCCATTTCCGACCCCATAAAGTGTATATATTCTATCTTCTTATGCATAGCGAAGTCGATTGCGCATGTCCGTCTGTCCGTCCGTGTTAGTGATTTCACAAAAAAAAAAAAAAATATATGTATGTCAATCGATCAGATATACTGTCGAAAGAGGTGCTGGTGAAAATCAGAATGATCGGTCCATAGGCTTGCCAGATGGCCTGGATTCGCCTGAATTTTCCAGTTTTTTATGTCTGGTCCAGTTTCCAGGAAAAATGCAATCAGTCCAGTTTTTTCATATTTTATATTCTTTTATAATGAAATTAATATTTTGTACAGAAAAATTGCATTCTAAATACAATGAAATTACAACTATATTTGCAAATGTTTAGATTTTATCTTTTTCTAATTCCGATTATTACCATTTTACTTCTGCTGCCTGCGAGGAAAATTCAATAATTTTCCAAAAAATATTCCAATCGATAAAACATGGTCCCTTTTTTAAAAAATGTGATTAAAATAATGTACAAAATCTGTATAAATTGGTCTCATTCGTTCTTTCCATTCCAATAAGCGATGCTTTTTGCGAAAGGATCTTTTGTATTTTAAATAATTTATACTCTCAGGAGAGACATAGAATGAAATTATACTCGTAATAAGATTAAACTTTAATGAAAGTTGCAAAAATTTTCAAACTTTTTTGCATACCAATAAAGCAAAAGAGTTAGTAAATTCTGTAAATAAAAATTCAAAATATATGTGGCAAAAGACATATACTAAGTACCTTAGTAAAAATATGTACTTAATATAACGTAAGATTGAAATAAATTGTTATGTTAACGTGTTTTTTTTTAATTTTTAATAAAATTTCACTTTTTGGAACAACAAGTGCATTTTAAACAGGTTCAGTTTTTTTTTCTAAAATCCAGGCGCAAATTTTACGTTTTTCAGTTTTCAGGCTTTTGGGATCTGGCAAGCCTATCGGTCCATGTCCTTCGATCATTTGGATCAATAAAGTATTTCCAATCAGAGAAATAAATATAAGGCGATAGAGAATCGATGAAAAAATAGCCGCCTGCCCATATTTTCCGAGTTACGGGGTTCTGAAATTTTCAAATTTTTTTTTAAATATAAATGTGGGCATCATTTTAAAGCTTTTGAAGAGATACTAAAATCTTCTATAATTGCTTAACCCGTTAAGAACCGATGTCATTTTTACGCATTAATATTAACAATGAATACCGTGTGTGTGAAATTACCATACCGCATATGCTCATAGGCGCCTTATTATTTATTGCTGTTTTTTTTTAAATGAGTAAAATCACATGCTGCCATGAAAAGCCATAACTCATAATCAACGCACCTACCGATTTTGTGCAAACTTTAGATAAACCATCTACACGACAATAAGAATAAACCCTAAAAAATTAATAGAATTCAGTTTGACCGATCGTGAGTTATAAAGTAACAACTCACACAAATATGGGCATCATTTTAAAGCTTTTGAAAAGATACTAAAATTTTCTATAATTGCTTAACCCGTTAAGAACCGATGTCATTTTTACGCATTAATATTAACAATGAATACCGTGTGTGTGAAATCACCATACCGCATATGCTCATAGGCGCCTTATTATTTGTTGCTGTTTTTTTAAATGAGTAAAATCACATGCACGCAAAGAAAAAATATGGTTGAGGTAACCATAATTTAAGAGCAACATAACATGGTTGCATTATATGGTTGCTAACAAAACATAGTATTGTTCCATTTGTAACCATATTGTTGTCCAAAGTATAAACATAATTATGTTCAAATATAAACATTAAATGGTTAAAGTAAAATACAATAATATGGCTGAAAATGTCATGTTATATAATTGAATTATAATATAGTCTCGCAAGTGCAAAATTCTCCTGATATAAAAATCTGGTTATTTTTTATTTATTAACGATTTGTCATAAAAATTATTTAAAAAGATAAATTCACAAAAAAATCAATTATTCGCTTAAAATAACAAATAAATGATTTCACAATTATGCTTCAAACACAAAAATAAAGATTTACATATATGCTTACAAGACATACATATTTACTTCAAATTTTTTCAAATGTTTTGGTTCCCTTTTTATTTGTTTTCATTTTTGCATTTTATTTTAAAATTTTTATTTTGTACATAAACTTTTATTTTTTTCAATTTCTTTAACAATCAAAAACAATTTCAAACTTTAGCCACCAGAAAAATTACTAAACTGTCAAGAACTAGAACAAAATATTTTTAAGCGTAAACATTATTCTGTTGCATTTAACCATACTTTGATTAATAATAATATATAATGGTTAAATATTCTGTATTATTTTTAATAAGTTATAAAACTTTGGTTGTGGTTGAAATTTTTTTTAAGTTAAAACCAAACATGTTGCATTTTTTGTGCACAGTAACCATATAACCGTTAAAAGTTAACAAAAAATGTTTGTCGTGACTAAAGTTTTGGTTAAAACAACTATAATTTGTTCTCCGCAACTATACATTGTTACAAAGAACATAATATGATTATTGTGACCATATAACAACCATGTTTTTTTTCTGCGTGTGCTGCCATGAAAAGTCATAACTCATAATCAACGCACCTACCGATTTTGTGCAAACTTTAGATAAACCATCTACACGACAATAAGAATAAACCCTAAAAAATTAATAGAATTCAGTTTGACCGATCGTGAGTTATAAAGTCACAACTCACTTGCAACTGTTTTTTATGTATTTATAAATATAACATATCGTCAGCATCAATTGCTACGTGAGTTATTTAAAATTTATTGCTAATCATGCAATTTTTTGTTTAGTTTGCATAAGAATTTCAGTAATATGGACTTCTTTAGTTCTCTTTGAAAAAAGATTTAACATTTGATTATTTCCGTACAGGATTTAAGATATTCGCTTCCTCTAGATTTTATTAAAATCGTCTTTGATTAAGCATTAGCAACTTTCTAAACCATAAAAACAATTGATAGTTACCTTCACTCCAAAATTATGGAAGGAAAAATATCAATTATTAATATAAATTTATAGTCATAATTATGGTGGCATATCATAATGCAAGCCATACACGTTGCGACCTGTTGTACAACTTGAGAAGATTGTACAACCGATTGCAATGTTTGTGATGTAGTTGTATGAAGTTGCGTGTTGGTTGTACGAAAGATCAAAAAGTTTTGATTTTTTGGCAAGTTGTACAACTGAGTCGCAACATTAGTGGACATGTCGCACAACATTATTCCATTTAACTTTTTATTATCGTAGTAGCAACATAGCAAAACACAGCGCCAAAGTATTCTATACATTCAACGAAAAATAAATATTTATGTAAATAAAGGAGGATTTATGCAAAATCCGTGCAATTGTGGAACTGCAGAAATGAATATTATAAAAATAAAAACTTTTGCAATAAAAGTTACAATAAATTATTAAATGAATACAAAAAAGTTAAAGATGATTGTACAATATTTTGTTTCCTAACTTTTGTTTGCATTCTTTTTCTTCTTGGTCAAACACATCATCGATTACAACATAAGCAACAATATCGGAAAATATCTTTACTGTAATGGCTTCTATATAAAATGAAGTTGTGCTGCGCGATTGCACAGAAGTTGTATAATTTGTAGGCAAAACACCCAACTTGATTACTAGCAAAGTTGTACAACAGGTCGCATCGAGTATGGCTTGCATAAGGTCCATGGGCATTAAGTCCCTGAACGCTATGACATACCATCAATTAATACTAGTATTTTACCTGAAGACACTACTCACGGAGTAGGCATTAATAATTTTCCCTAAATAATAATAAAATAAATTAGTTTATCTTGTTTTACTTTTCCTGCGAAACATTCGACACCTCCTGCGTTTTTTTTTGTGTCACATATGTCATGTTTTATGCCAAATATAAAAATACATGTCTCATTTTTGATTTTCTTGCTAAGTATTCTGTTCTTGCTTTTTTGTTTTTTGCCATTGTTTCCTACACGAATATCAGTGCTTGTTTCATTATTCTAAATTCGTCATTAACTTAAACCCTGTAATTTCCGGCGATGTCACTTCTCTTGACTTGGAATTTGTGTCATAGTATAGATAGAATTTTTTAAAATAACATCTACTAATTCGACTTCTATTGGAATCATAAAAACAAAAATAAGAAATATTAAATTCGCTTTTTTGCCTCTGATCACTCTTTTTTAAGTAGTGTTGGGTAAACTGGAATGAGAATATCATGAATCAAGCTTCATTCTTTTGTTTAATAACTATTTATATCCATTGTATATTTGTAAGCTGATAAATGCCAACTTTTGAAACCCTTGTCTCATCTCTCGGCAGGGTGATATTAAAATACGTTACATCGTTATTTGGTTTGATTTGTTTTCTTATCAGTAGCCAATGCGAATTTGTTGTTATTAAAAGTGCAAAAATTACTTCTTACGAAACGTGTCGAATTACCTATAGTGCAATGGCACGTTTTCATATTTGACAGTTTTGGGTTTCTTATTATACCAGGGATTAACTGTGATCATACAAGTAAGCTCATGTTGCCATTATGTCTAGTTATCAGCTAAAGACACTAATAGTGAATCCATTAGCACCATATTTATTTTAGGAGTTTGTAGAGTCTTTGTTATCAAAGAGTTGTTCACTAAGGTCTTCCAATTGCGAGAGTATAATTCTTTACGCAATCTGTGTGCCAAATGAGAGCTATTCTGAACGCTTAGTTGCATTTTGCCTGAATCAATGCATTACATTGGGGAACTGCGGCCAAATAATGGTAGTGACCATAATGAACTTAACAGTGTTTTTAAGGGTATGTAATTGTTTACTCGTTTCAATATTTATTAACTTTAGTGTAAATAACAACATCTATTGATTAGTTACGAGTTTTCTCAGCAAATACTGCGAAGAAATATTTATTCTTGCATGAAGTTTGCCATGTACATATATTTACTAAATAGTAGGTTGGGCGTTCTGGAGAAAATATAAGTTATACGGTCGGTTACTATCTATCTATCAACGATCTATGAAGGTGATCGTGCCATCCATGTTACCCATAATGCTTTCAAGACCGAGTGTTGGATGTTTGCGCACAGGCGTACGACTTTAATTTGAACTTTACGTCTCAAAAGCTATTGATGTTCCTTGGCATGAAAATTTAGTGCTTTTTTGAATTAAATAAACATTTTTCCTTGTCTAAAGAGAAGTACTCAAGTGTCTTATCCGAAAGGGTTGACATATCTGAACTTCAGTAAAAGTAACTCGTATAAAATAGCTGGCACTGTAAATTCTTTTTAGTTACTCTGCGTGCAAAGAGCTGTATGTAGAAGTTCATGGGTGACACAGCCGGACACGTGTGCAAGCGCAATCTATATTGCGTTTTATTAGCGTTAATACTATAAAACTTGATCTTGAGAAATCAGGGAACCCGTTTCTAAAACCCACTTTTTTGTACAATACGGTATTCATTAGGGGGCCTTCCATTTGACGTCAATTGGCCAGTTAATTAAACAACGCAGTACAAGTCAATTCATTTTCAACCAAAAAGTTCGTAAATATATACGTAAAATAAGTATCCTGCATCCTGTCTCTGTGCCTCTCGAATGTTTACAAGTACTTCTCACGTCAGTTTTGTATCCCTATCCCATTTTCTTATTAATATCTTATCCTGCTTGGTCCACTACCTTCATTATAATTTCACCATCTATGTTAATCAACATTAATTAAAAAAAAACAAATTTTTGTACTGTACATACAATTTTACATAAAAATGACATCGGCTCTTAATGCGTTTACCATTCTTAAAAAATTTAAGTATTTCCTTATGGATATTTAAAAAATTTTATAACCTCAGAGCGCCGTAACTCGGAAAATATAGGCGAGCGCCATTTTTTCACTTGTTCTTTTATTATTTTTTAAATCTCTACCGTCCCATATATTAGTTTTTTTGTTCCAAATGACATGAAAAAACTAGAGGTAGGTGTGGTGTTTTGCTTGTGCCTTAAAGGACATGGACTGATCATGCTGATTTCCAATAGCACTTCTTTCGACACTACATCTGATCGATTGACATATTTATATTTAAGTTTACCTCGGCTACACTATGGGGTCAGAAATGGATATTGTAGAAATTACACACGGAATGACAAACTTTGATATACGCTTTTCCCACTTTTTGTGGTGATGGGTATAAAAAATACACACACATACAGTTGAGCCTTTAGGTTTCTATTTACATAAATTATAACACATGCAGAGTTTTAAAAAGCTTTTGTTAAAATATTTTTTTTATATTTAATTGTATTTTATGATCTACTTTTATTTATTTTTTAGCTTATTAAAATTCGCACAAATTTTCCAACAACTTGTTATCAAGGTCGCTACAGAAAAGGTTAAAAATATTTGTCAAGCATGGTTTTGTTAACGACATTTTTTTGAATTGAAATCGTTGCCATAAACTGAAGATAAAGAATTAAGCAATAAAGAAGATAATTTAGATAAAATTTATTTTTAAAAAATATAAAAATACACTTCTTTAATTGCTGCTATGCCAACTGAATATGATGCATCAGATTTTGGCGATTTTTTTAGCCTAAATTCACCTACACAAATGACCTGACCTTCCAAAAATGTTCAGTCTGTTACTAGCTATCTGGATGGTAAATTGGAGTATATTTACTTTAAAAATAAATACTAGAAGACGTAGCATGTTGTATATAAATAATATATTTATCATCGTGTTACTTGCGAACTGTAATAGGTGCTTTTAGCATAGCAAACATAAGTTGGATTGGAAAAGTGGGCATGCTAAGTACCATCCACACAAAGTAAATATTAAATATCACTATGTAGCTCGAGAATTAAAAGGCATAGCCTTGAAGGTCCACTGAGCACTTTGTTGAGACAACAATTTTACAAAATGAGAATAATTACAAACGCCATTATATGTTATATGTTAAAGGAGAGAATAAACTTTGAAGTTGGTACAGAGAATTGTGCCCGAATCTATAGACATTTAATTAATTAAGAAATAAGATCTATATTCGGCTACGCCGAATTTTATATACCATTCACCATCTATATAAATCTAGGTTAGTGTATTAACTCCAAGCAAAAAAGCAAATATTGGGGCGACAGAGAATCAAAAAAAAATTTATTATTTTAAAGCCCCTTTTCTCGAAAAAATATGTGAGAGCGCATACTTGATTTCAATAAACTTGATTTTAACACTAACACAAACGTACAGGCGGGCAGACGGACATCGCTCAATCGACTTCTCTATCTATACTTTATGGGGTCTTTATAACCTTTTTTCACTTTTTGTGGTGAAGGGTCTAAGAACAGAAAAAAATCTTCAATAATTTGTATAAGAAGAAAGTACAATATTAACTTACTCAGTGCAATAATTGACGATGATTGAAAAACTATACTGTTTGTCCATCTGTGTGAGTTTATGTAAAAATCAAATGTAAGCTTAAATAGTGGGATTGTTGTTCATATATTTTTATACAATTGTTTTGTTTGTTTAACTTTACATTTTTAGAAAATTAAGCCCTGATGCTGCTATTCAAAAGTTGTAGCAAAATATTGGCAAAACAAAGAATAAATTTAAACAATTGAACTCGAAGTAAAAAAAAAAAATTTTCATTTGGAAATTTAAAAATATTTAAGTTAAAGCAGCGATATATAATACTGAACTTATTTAATTCTATTATTTTATATCGAACTCTTTGAGACTTAAGGCAATAATTAAACAAATTGAAATTTCTCCATCATTATCTGGCAACGTTTTATCAATTTGTATACTGGAATCATGATTGACAGGGGAGAAGGCATCAACATTTACCCATGCTGTGAGAAATATTACGTGATAAAGATTAGAATACATATAGCAAGAGGACTTATACTTAGCTGAGTCTAAAATATTATTTTTTGGTTTTATTTGGATATATTATTATATAAAGTTTCAATGACTTTCCGTTTAATTATTACCAATAAAACACTTTATGTATATGTTTTTGTCAAATACAATATTCGACATGTGTATGTACTTTTATGTGTAACTATGCATGTATAAGTTTTAACACTCACACGGCTTACAGTTATAAAAATTTTTTTTTTTTAAACAAGACGCTTTTAATATCAGTATTCATTGCCGGTAGGCGTTTTAATTTGCATATATTCGTTGCTTATTTAGAGTCTTCAACAGCATTTCGAGAAGTTATGACAGTAAGTTTTTATTACAACTAAAATATTTTTTGATCATGAAAGGGATAATATTTTATATAAAAACAAGGTTTCTGTAATTTCCATATTCAACGAAACTGAACAGGCTCTCAACGAGCCCATTAAAAATTTAACACATTCCACGCAAAAGTAGTCTTTTGGTTTAGGACTTAATTCTGCAACGTTTAGTGCCCAATCCTGTGGCCAATGCCGAGTTAATACCAATTTTTGCATCTTACTGCATTGACTCTCATATGTAAAAATGTAATATAAAAATCTGTTATTAGAAAGTCCTTTACATAATTAAAACTAATTGTTTTAATTTTTTTTTAGAAATGTTTGCGGGTTGCATACAAAGAGACAGACAAAAATTCCAAAATTTTTTTTGTTCTTAATAAATGACCAATAAAATATTTGAAGAATATTTCACTTGCAGAGACGATCTTTTTACAGAAACAGTGACTGACATTACGTCGCACATTGCTCTGTCCCCATGCAGTGAATCAACACAACTGGAGGATGTAAAAAATAAGAAAGATTTAAAATTTGATTAAACTCTGCGAAACGATATTCCTATCTCCTATACATCCTGACTTTAAGAATTATAGCTATTTTCAGACTGACGCAAAAACTGTTATAAAACTTGGTTTTAAAAATGTTCCATCGTCCTATTAGTTCCTTTTTATTCTAACATTATTGTTACAAAGTTATTTCTGGATTCAAGGACACGCTACAGAGAGGGCAATAAAAAACAGTCAGGTGGGTACGAAGTAAGCGCAAGAACTCCAAGAGTTAGACCGGAATCTTTATGTCAACTTTGTTGAAACAGAATCAGAGAAGAAATCTGGATGTATATTAACAACAACTGGAATCAGCACTGGGTTAAGACATGCGAAACTAGGACTTGGGACATAAAATTATAATCGCTTAAAACTTTCGCCTCTAAGTTAAAATAACCTTATTGCTTCCTGACAGGAGAGTACCAGCCGGTTCAGAATCTGTGACTACGAAGAAGAAAGCAGAGTGAATATTTTAAAGGATTGTGAAAGTTTATATCACAAGCTTCTCCCGGAATATATGGATCTGACAACACCAGAATCGGCTACAATTCGAAAATTCCTCAAGAAAGTAGGTGTGTATCTAAGGTGCTTTAGCACCCGACAAGTGATGAAGGACAATTTCTTGGTGGTTTCTAGTTTCTTCTTTTCTTTCGAAGAAATTCTTTGGAATGTATCCAAAACAATCGATTAAAAATTTGTTACTAGCGGTATTTGCTGGTCACTCATCACAAGAAACAATTAATTTAATGTATGTCTACTTTGTATATTATTTTTATTTCAAAATCAGTTAATCTCAGCCAGACGCAAAAAAACAAATTGCTACTCGTTATCTAATAAAAAAAAACGAACTGAATTCAGAGTATAAAAGCAAATTGAATTTTTTAAAAAGCATTATTAAATTTCAAGTGATATTTTTAATATTAAAAACAAAATGAGATTTACTTTTGCATTATTTTTCTTTTATTTGGTGCCTGCAAATGCTGGCAGTGTCGTTGCCAAAAGTTCTATGAATAAAATTAAAGCGGAAATTACTCAAAATTACAAAGAAGCTGCTGCTCGTCTCAAGCACGACATCGATCAAATATTTTTAAAACGTGCTATACAAGTTAAATCTGCAGTAAGTAGCGTTGAAGCTTTGCGAATAACGAACAATACGTGTGTGGCGGCTGAAAGTGAAAAGTTTTTGTCCACTTTTGAATCCTTTAGCCGTTCTATGCAAGATTGTCGTGACGTGGCTACCAAAAGTTCAAAGAAAATTTTGTCTGATATTATTGTCTTTGTTCAACAATTAGAAACAGAATGTAAGGATTTGATACGCTTTTATCAAGATTGTCAAAAGTATACTGGCATTTTATCGAAACTTAGCTGCAACCGTGGTTGGGAATCTATAGTCACTGAGTACCAGGAAAGTGTACGTAAATCTTTTAAGGAAATTAAGCACAGTACTAATGAACGTATTTATTATGCTGTGATCGAAGCTGATTCCTGCTCTAAAAATCCTTTTGAAGACTGCATTTATGATTTGGCCTTTATCTATAAAACTATGAATAACTGCTTCGCCAGGTTAACCTAAATATAGAAATAAATAAAAAACTTTTGCAAATTTATTTTCATGCAATAACTTTTGAAAATGTAAAATATGCTTTTAAGCAGTGGAGGTTTTTAGATTTTGTGGGTATCTAATTAAAATTTTTATTTACTCTGCGTAACAAAAGAAGAACTCAGAATTTACATACCTTATGGGGTCGGAAATGGCTATTGTAGAAATTACACCACCACCACCTTTTTCCTGGGTATAACAACGTGATTTAAAAGTGTAAAAGAAAGAAATATAATAAAGTGTTTTGTTTAAAGCAGTAATCATAAAATTATCCTAGAGGGAAGGTAATAGACACGAACCTAGTCGCTGATATAAAAAGGACTTGACAAATCCTGGTAATCCTACGGCCGAATTCCATAAAATATTACTACACAGAGAAAAGAAATTCGTTATAAGAACCGAATTTGTTGCCAATCGAATTTTGTCGGTTGTGTATATTATCTTGAATTCGGTTGTAGTAAATGAATAAATATATCAGTCACAACTATTTTAAAAAATGATTCTTGGGTGATTTTAAAATATTATTGTGAATTAAACAAAACAAAATAATTTTTCAACATTTACTTTTATTTTAATAATAAATTATAGAAATAAGTTTATAGTTTTAAAATTTAATGATTCGAACCATTGAAAGCAGCTTTCTTCTTCCTTTACATCATGATTTCTTCTTTTCCACATAGTTTCATCAATTTGATATCGCATACCGCACGTTTTGCGCTGCGAAATAAGTTAAATATTATAAAATTATTTTTATATATAAATGTCTTTCTGAGATAATTTTGAACTTACCATTTACCAATATTGGAGAACTTTTCACCACTTTTAATAAATCTTTTTATTTTTAAACGAAAATATTTTTGATTTTTGTAATGTGTACAAATTTTATTTATATTGTGTCAAAAATTTTTCGATTTCAGAATATACAATCGACTTTTATGATTCTTATTTCCAAAATTTGGTTTTCAGTAGTAATGTACTGAAGAAGTTTAGTTGCATCTTCCATTTAATAGAATAGATTTTAGTAAAGACCCAAATCGGTCATGTTAACTTTTCTAAGAAGTGCTACAACTAACATTTAGAAGCATAATACAAAAAATTTCACTAATTTTTTTTGCTCATTTTATATTTAAAAACCAAAAATGTGTATAGTATAAGCACATTTTGTTAGCTGTTTATGTTTTTCAGTTTAGTACAAAGTGTGTTTATACACATTTTTGGTTTTTACATATAAACAAGCAAACAAAATCACCGGAGCAAGGTTTAGGAAGCTCCTCTAGCTTAAATATATGCTCGACATAAAAAGCTTATGACATCTAGATCAATAATATTGTAATAATTTTTTTCATGTCACATTTTCATCATGTTAAGGTCGTTTTTTTGAGAAAATAAATATGGACTTAAAATTGCCAAAAAATCATAACGCATAGAGCTATTTCTACAAAAATTTTAAAGTTATATAGCTAGAAGGGTTTTTAATGAAATGGTGAAATAAAATTTAAATTTTTTTGTTTTAACATATTAATTCCCGGAACAGGAAAAAATATCCCAAAATATTTTTTTAGAGTATGTAGCCAAAATTCGGGGAGTTAAAAGCCCTTTTTCCTTTTTTAATCGATGCTTTGCACTCCGAGGAATTTTACAATAATTTTAAAATTTTGTTCCAAAATTGGCAAATTGGAAAGGGCTGGAGGGGGATAACCGTTATATTTGTTGATAAAATTTTTCTTTTATTTGCATTTGCTATAGGTTGTCTTTAAAATGGTGTAAACAAATTTGCTAGTACTGAAGTAAATATAAATTACATAAGCAAGAAAGAAGAATTCACCCTTTGTGGGGAAAAAACCTGAAAACACGGTATTTTTTACATTTCCTCATTCCTTTTTAACCAAAAGCGCTATCAGAACAAAAGTTAAACTTGTTTATTCTAAATTTTATTAAGAATATAGCAAATGTCGTAAAGTAAAAATCTAAGAATTGATAAGCGTACTACGCCAAAAGTACTAAATTAAGGTCGGCCAAAATAAACAAAACAAAAATATTTTTACAAGCCAATTTTCTCCCTGCACATTTGAGGACATTTTTATACATATTTTCAAAGTCGGATTAAATTATAAAAAATCTTAATATTTGAGTTAAAAATAAACCTTTTATGACATTTTCAAAAAATTATATGTCCGAGGTACCCAAATTTGGCACCCTACCTTAGCCCCACTTCACCCTTAAGGTCTCACCGTCCACAGATTCACTGAGATACCGAATTTCGTCCAAAAAAAGTTTTTTAACACACTTTCGTCAATTGATTTGACATCTGAAAATATATTTTACAAAAACAAAATACATGTTGTTTAATTATTGTTGCAGTTGTTTTTGAACTGATATTACCTGTAAATTAATGTGCCTTGTACAAATTGCTTAAAAGAAAATATCTGAACTAAATCTCTAAAACTAGAGTTTTCCATTTTTTAATGCAAAAAAAATATAATTAATGCAAAGAAATATAATTATAGTTCAGTTATAATTTCGTACAACATTTTAGCTAAAATATCGTTTAACTTGTTTGTGGTAAATTTCACAATCTCGATGTTTTTCTTGGCTAATGACAGGCACATAGTAAAACAAAGTTTAAAGATTCCAGTTCTAGTATTATTTAAACGAAATAATTTGAATTTGAGATAATTTATTGCAAACATCGCAGAACCTCTTTCAATACAGATGAGTCAGGATGTTAAATATTATGATGTGAAACTTCCAATTTTAAAGAAATATTTACTATTGTGTTACTTGGTTACTATAACAGGTTGCAACTTGAAATTTTGTTCAAATAAAATATGTACATGAACAAAAACGTTGCTCTAAAAAAGCGTTGTATCGTGCCTATAAAATATCATTCATTAAGAAATAAAATTAATCTTTAGTCAAGAAGAAAGTGCATATTAATTGACGATCTTCAAAAACAATGCATAAATACTTTTTTAGTTGTCAGTACTTATCACTAACAGTTTTCACCTGTCTATCATTAACGATTCAAGAGTATGGCGGACACCCTTATATTTCATCTCCAAACCTTTTACTTGTTAAACTATTCAATAGTTTGGCAATATACATTAAATTACAGCAACTATAGGGGTACCCTTTAATTTCCAAATTCAAGTTTTATACTTGCTGCTGTAGTAGATTTAGCAATCAGGTTATTTTTAAATTTCAAACGTCTATCAATAATAGTTCAACAGTATAGCTATATTCATTAAATTATATCAACTATTGTAACACCCTTTAATTTACAATCATAAATGTTTTTACTTCCTATTATACTAATCAAAGTAGTAGACATTCTGTCAAATTTTTAAGTGTTTTAATATAACGGGACACCCTTTAATTTTCAAATCCAAATTTTATACCTCTTGGTATAGTGGTGTTAGCAATACAGGTTCTTTGTGAATTTCAACCGTCTGTCTACAACTACTCAAAAGTACAGCCACATTCATAAAATAAACGAAAACTATTACGGCACCCTTTAATTTATAATTTGGAATATAAATACTTGTATTTTATATCGGTTATAGCAATTGTCGTTCTGTTCAATTTTCAAGCGTTGTTCTAAATAGGTTTAAAAGATACGTCGATAAATTTTAATTTACTCCATCTACGGGTACACCCTTTAATTTTTTGATTTATTTTTGCATAACTTTTTCTATTGGAAGCTATAGTAACACGTATTTGTTTAAGTGGTGCCCTTTACCTAATACCCGTAAAAAGATGTATGTTTTATGGGGACGCCTCACCTTTCAAATAAAGAAAAAAAATTTTCAAAATCGGCTAGGAAATATCTGAGTTCTGCGGCCAAAAACAAAGAAAAAGCAACATTCAGTCGAATTGATAACCCCTTTTTTTTAAACTTGTGTTACCAGCAGGTAACATTTGAAGCCCTACACATTTCAAGCCTTCCTTACGATCCAATTCTTATTCGAATCTGCCTTCCGAAGAAGGCCTTTTTTCACCCTTCTAAAAGATCCGATACTCTTTCAAAGAGAAGGGCGACTGGAGGCAGCTTTTGCTTGCGCAGAAACAGTTATAGAAAGAAATAAAAAATTTTAAACAAGGGAAGAAAACAAGAAAGAATTTAAATAATCAGTTGTGCTGAGGTGTTAAAAAGAAAATGTGGTTGATTTTAAGTTAGAAAAAAATAAACTTTATAAGGAAAAATATTTAAAAATAAAGATTTCTTTAATTCATTAAACTGTTGCAAATAAAATCGAAAATTGTTTCAATCAAATTAATTTAATAATAAAATCAGTATAAATAAAAATTAAAGGACGTAAGGAGACGGGAAGCACCAACGTTAGTTAAAATCTATATATTTTTTAAAGTGCCAAAGCAAATTTATGCAGCTTAAGTTTATTTTTATTTTAATTGCTTTAATTCCTTTAAGAATGAAAAATCATTTAAAAATTTGCGGACATTTAAAAGACTAAACTCCACCAAAATGTATTGCTGTATTGGTCGCTAAATCCGTCATCAGCATTCTTCGCATCTATCTACCTTACGTTGTGTACATTGTATACATCATCTATTTATCCAACTAATTTTGTAACTAAGCCACATTTACAACGTGTCATTTTTTTAACTCTCCATTAAATTTTTCATAGCATCAGAATTTATAAATTCCGCTGTTAATTTGATAATCGGTATTGTAGCTGTTTGTTTTATTTCAAATACATAATACACAAATAACAAAACTTATGCAGCGGACGTACACAAGGCATGTATGAAAACATCTTAACAAAATTCAAGCCATAACTATTTGCTTAACTGGATTACTTCATTACACATCTTTCCAACAAACAATAATTTGTTTACGATTCCTAGCATCAGGTAGAAAATTTATTACTCATTGGCTACATAAGGTTAATTTTTAAAAAGAATTTCTGTTCGTTTTTTTTTTTATCAAATTCCGTTAATTTTTATTTTTTTTTTTTTTAATCAGGTAATACAGACAGCTGCTAAGCCAAAAATCAACAAATTTCGGCTCGTTATCTCATATCATCAAATAGAACAAACCAAGTTAAGTTAAGTATACCTTCATAGTATAAATAAAATGAAATTTTTTAAATCAGTTTAGTGTTTAACTTTATTTAATACTTTTAACATAAAAAACAAAATGAAATTTACGTTTGTAATATTTTCGTTCTGTTTGGTGGTCGTAAATGCCGATGATATCTTAAACGAATTTAAATTTGATGAAATTATAGCGAGCGTGCTTCGGATCTACAAAAGTGCTGACAATAGTTTTAAATTTGGCGTTGATCAAATGTTTTTAAAACGTGATGAAGAAATAAAAGCTGCAGTCAGACAAATTGAAGCTTTGCGTAAAAAAAACAATACATGTGTGGAAGCTCAAAGTGAAAGGTTTTTGTCCACTACTACAACTTTTGAATTCTCTATGAAGTATTGCCGTGGTCAGGCCAACAAAGCATCAAAGGCGATTTTAAATGAAATCGCTGTCTTTACTAAACAATTAAAAACAGAAGGTCATAATTTGAAAGGCTTATATAACACCTGCAAAAAACATGTCCATTCAGCAATGCACTGTTTCACTGTTTGGCAAGATAAGGTCGATAAGTATCTTAAAAATTACAATAAATCTTTTAAGGAAATTAAATACAGAACAAATCTAAATGTTGAATCTGTTGTGGAAAAAGCGAATTCGTGCTCTTTAAATCTCTTTGAAGACTGCATTTATGATTTAGCTGGTATCTATGTAACAATGAAAAAATGTTTTTCATTTCAATAGTAAAAATACATACATATGTAATTATTAATCTCTTGTAAATATACATATATATACATATATACATACATATATGTAAAATGCTTTGACGTTTTAAAGGTTTAAATTTGTTCCGATGAAAAGGTAGGCAAAATTGGATAAAAACCAGACAACGTTTCGTGCAAGGCATATTAATTTTACAGGTAATAGCAGTTCTGAAACAACTACAACAATAAGTAAACAACATGTATTTTGTTTTTGTAAAATATATTTTCAGATGTCAAATCAACTGACGCACGGTGGTTTGAAAACGATTTTTTTTTCACAAAATTCGGTATCTTATGACCCAGTCAATATATGTCAACGAAATTTTACAGATGCAGGGCAGAGGTGTTTCTCAGTAAATCTACGGACGGTAAGGCTCCTAGGGTGAAGGAGGTCTTCTGGGTAGGTCCCCAAATGTAGGTACCTCGGACATATCATTTTTTGAAAATGTCAGGTTTAAATGTAAGGTTTAATCAGATCCTAAAAACATATATAAAAATATGCTCAACCGTGCAGGGAGAAAATTGGCTTACAATTTTTGTTTTGTTAATTTTTGCCAATCTTAACTTAGTATTTTTGAGGTACTATGCTTATTAAGTATCGGATTATTACTTTAAGACATTTACTATATTCTTAATACAATTTAAAATAAGCAAATTTAATATTATGTTCTGATAGCGCTTTTTGTTAAAAAGTTACAAGCCTCCGAATTGAGAAAATGTAAAAATATCATTTTTTAACGATTTTTCCCAAAAAAGTGATATTCCTTTATTCATATTCTTTTTTTTTTTTGCTTATGTAATTTAAATTTACTTTAGTACAAACAAATTTGTTTAAACCAATTCAAAGAGAAATATATCAAATGCGAATAAAAGCTAAATTAGGTCAAAAATTATAATGATTCCCCCTCCAGCCCTTTCCATCATTGCCAATTTTGGAATAAAATTTTAAAATTATTGTAAAATTCCTCGGAGTGCAAAGCACCGATTGAGACGAGGCCTACAAATTTTAAATAAAATCCAGTTTCATTTACTATGTGAAATTATTTGTTATATGAAAATTTTAAATATATTTTCACAACACCACTGTAAGAAAAAAATTTTTGTAGGAAAAAAGTAATATGTGTAAACAAAGTCAGCTGATCTACTGCCACTACCTAGTATATTAATCTGCCTTGATATTAACTCTATCAATACATTTTTTTTAAATTTTACAAATGTAATCGGCCTGCCAATATCACATTTTAAGATGCCTTAAAAAACGTTCAAGGAGTTTGTAAACAATTAATTGGTAATGCTGCTAATTTGCTCCTGCTAAAATGGTATTGTAATATTTTAAAATAATTTCACTTGAATAATAACTTTAAAACTTTTTTTCACAATATTATCATAAATAGCTTTGAACAAAACTGACTAAAAATACAAAGAATAGCTTAACAATGCTATTCATGAATTCATGACAATAATTATTCATTTGTTATTATTATGATACAAAATGAATGTGAAATAATAACAAAAGAACTTTTATTTTAAACTCAGAATAGAAAATTTTTGTTATTGTCTTAAATGTGTTAAACTCGCTAATAATATGCTTGTCATTCCATCGAGAATAGCAAAAATACAAAAATTTAAAAAAACAAATTTATTCGACATACATATGTATATACGTACATATATATACATATATATGTATTTTTTGCGTACAGAATAGATTAAAAATTAGTAATTCTATTGAATTTTCCGCTTAAAAACATTATATTTTAATTTCATTATGCAGCCGGCACAAAGCGGGCATTAGTGTTGTTTAGTTGCGTTTTATCAAGTCCAAAGGAAGGGATGAATGTTATATAACAAGGCACTGAACATCTTTTAATTTATACATTTCATAATTTGTAATCTTTCAATTTGCACGACCGAGGAATGTGTCGTATCCACATAATGATGTCAGAATTTTTTTTTTGGGGCGGCCTTACCTCTTCATTAATATTTATGATCATTACACTTATGAACGCCTACTTTTTTTGTCCGTCCACGCCTGCCTTTGATTTTTCCATAACAAAGGCAATTAATATGACTCCAATCAAAAAAATAAATACATGGAGCATTAGAGATTAAAAAAATAAAATATAAAGTAAACAAATTGGCACTCGCCCATATTGTCCGGGTTATGGGCCTTTGCAATTTTCATAGAAAAATAGGATTGATTGTGCACCATACTTTTTTTTAAAGAGATCTTTTTGGAAATACTAAAATTTTTAAAGAACCCATTATGGCAGATGACATTTTGTTGTAAAATTATATATTACTTAATTTTTGTTTTACTTAATTCTTAATTCTCTGGCACCCAAATATTTCATTTTTTTAATTAGAGTTATTTCACTAAACTAGATTTTCAAACATGATGAAGGGTATATAAAATGGGGCATAGAAAAATTTAGAATATTTACTTGTATATCTTTACAATATTTTTTATTGTTATTTAAACTATCGCGTACACATTGTTTGCTTTCGATTTTATAAAATCAAATCAGAGATACCTATGTGTATCACTTTGCCGGCAACTATATGGATAGTAGTTTTGCGGAGCGTATAAGCATATTTTGAGAACTGTTTATTTTGTATAGATGAAAAAATACAGTCCAGCATTTTTTTTTCAACTACATAATTAACATGTTAAAATAACTATTTGGATTATTTTTAATGTATGTCACCGATAGCACTCGTAATATTTGTAAAGAACTCAGGATACAAATGATGTCACAGAGGCTTTCCCTCTATGTAGGCTATCACTTCACTCTGCTTTAAGCTAGAATAATTTATGTTAATCTGAACTTAAAAATAAATACATAAATATTCTTATAGGTTATATTTGCATATTACAGTGAATGTCAATAATGGATATTCTTGCAAATACGACAAATGAAAACGACATGTGTTAATGTAAAACAAAACGTTTATAAAATATTTATTTATATGTTTTTCCTTCTATGTTACAAATACCAAATACATTTTTATGTGTTTTATGTATAAAAAACGAATATATTAAGACTGATATAATCTCTACAAACTTAAATGTATGTACATGTCATTTCTTTTATAAACCATCCACTTATTGGTAGATAGACACTGGCGATAAATGTAAAAAAACCAAATAAAAAATATGTTTTTATATTTTTTATACAACGCAGAATTTTAGCTCAAATATCTGGTTTAAGATAAAAGTCTTAATTTTTAAATATATTAAAACTGATTGCAAATTAAAACGGTTTGAAATGCCGTGTTTAAAAATGAGTTTAAACAAAAAAACTTTTTTTTTATATTTTACCGAATGCTTTAGATTTCTTTTGTTGTCGGTAATTAAAACTGCTTATAGCTCTTTTTTTTAATGAGAACTGTGTTTTACAAATCAAGCAAAAACTAACCGTTGAGAAAACATTTATATTTCTTCTTTTATTTTTCTATAAAATAAAATTAAAAAGATTCCAAATAATAAATTTTTTTTTTCTTATTTAAAAATTTAAAAAATTAAATAGAAGAGTGTTAATGTACCAACTTTGGATGAGACTTCAAGTGTGTGGAACTTAGGGTATCTTAAAATCCAAAATCAACAGTTTAGTTGTTATAATCTTCACAGCAAAATCATAAATTCTAATTATTTTCGTTTGTATTTTTTTCCCTTTTAAGAACAAAAAAATAAACAAACCACTTGCTTTTCTTTTAATATGAATTCAATTTATTGATTTAAAATACTAAAAAATTAAGAGTTAATACAACTAAAGTACCAAAGGTAAGTAAGTAACAAAAAAAAAAAAAACTTTACTCTATCGCGCTTGAAACTCAATTTTTATATACCACGTAAAAGCCCCCAGATCTGAAATCTCATCAAACACATGACGACAATGCCATCAAAACTAAACCCAAGGACGGGAGTAATAGTTCCTTTTATTCAAGCTTGAACAGAGAGTATAAGAGAAATAATAACAAGCTTGCATCATATTCATTACTTCAGGGGGCTTATTCTGAATTGCGATGCGAAAGTCAATGCGATGCGAAAATACATAAATGCGAACAATTGCTATTCTGTATTGCGATATTCGCAAAGTTCTATTTTAATCGCATTTCAAATGCGAAAAGGTGGTAAATCGGTATTCTAAATTGCGAAAACACATGTCAAATTCGCAAAATTTTTTCGACAACAAAGTAGCATTCGCAAAGTACAAACATGTAAGTAAAAACAATATTTTATTTATGTATTCATCATATATTTATTATTTAATTCAGGGATGTAAACAATAAAACCAACAAACCGCGTCAACTTTAAATAAAAATAGAATTTATGAATAAGCACAGCCATTTGGCAAGAGGCCATTTAAAAACACCAAATGCAAGTTAGTCTGCAAATACTTTGTGGCAAACGTTAACTGAAGAACTAAATATTAATGGACCACCTATTAGAGAATTTCAAAAATATTTGACTTAAATTTTAATAGGTTTGGACCTATTAAATAAATTTTAGAAACAATTTTCACAGCGAAGCACAAAAAATTTATTTATTTTTAATTTGACGTTTGTTGATACTGATGTTTATTTGAGCAGCGTTGCCAACGATTTGAAATAAATTGCGAATGCAATTGCGAAAGTCTAACAGAATACCAATTTTCTTTCGCATCGCATTTCATTTGCGCATCGCATTGATTTTCGCATCGCAATTCAGAATAAGCCCCCAGGTTAAAATAAATTTTTTTATTTTATGCAGAATCAAGTTAAAAGCATAAGAAGATTATATTAAATTAAACAACTGAATTTTTTTAAATATATTAATTAACTTTCAAAATAAAAACCTTTTTTCGTGCTACTTTCTATTATTTAAATCACCGATATTGATTATTGAGGGTCAAAGCACTTAACTCTTCAGGAAACTTCTGACAAACATTTTAAATAAACTAAAAATATTTGTCTAAACAAAAAAGCAAAGGCAAAAATCAAAGTTTAAGCAAAAACAACAATAACCAACAGTAATTCTATTTTTCTTTCTCCACTGTATACGGCTAACTTTTTTTCCGCTTTATTTTACAGTTGAAAGAGGATGAAAAATAAAATATCACAAAACACTACGATAATTTATTTATATGCACGGGAACTTTGCAAACATTAAATTAAATTAAATAAAATTAAATAATTAATTGATATAATAGAAAGTAGCACGAAAAAAGTTTTTATTTTGAAAATTAATTAATAAAAGAAGATTATATATTCTATGCTAAGGAGGTAAGAACAAAGAAAGTATACATGTAGGAAGACCTTCATTTGTTACTCAATCGAACTAAACCTTTATGTTAACATTCAATTTTTTGCAGAGTTCAGAAAGTACACACATTGTACACACACTGCTCTGTTAGAAAGTAACCAACACATATTTTTCTTTTCATAACAATTATGTGAGTCTCAAAATTTTGGAATTATCCGTACACATGTATGGATGTGTTTTACTCAAATATTTGTTTGCGTACACATATGTATGTGAATGTACGACTGTAGCTACTTTTTGTGTACGTGTACGGCTAAAAACGACAATGAAGTTTGAGTGTGCTTTATTTTTAGTACGTGTACGGAAAAAATAAACATGATAAAATTAAAAAAAGTACAAAAAAAGTACAGGTACGATGGACAACAAATTATCGATTAGCGATCGGAAAAAACTATTAAATGCAAATGAAAACAATTTTTTTAATTTATTTTGGATTTAATGGTCCCAACACTATAAGGTTATATAGGCCTAGTAGTTTTACAAATTCATCTTAAATGTTCTTTGATATAAAAGTTATTTTAAAGATTTAAATTTTGTTATACATATTAACTTCTATTAAAAAATTTTTAATATTCTCAAATTTATGTTCTATTTGGAGTACTTTAATATTATATACTTTGTATTTTATGCGTGCTTCATGAAGATGCGCGCATTCATTAAAAATATGTTTAATACTTAGTTATTGTCCACAATTGCATACTGGGAGAAATGTTTTATCAACAATATGTTTATGAAAGAATAGACAATGCCCTATTTTTAGCCTATTTAGCTTAGTTAAAAAAATGTATTTATGTTTATATAATAATTTATTCATTATCAATAATCAAATTATCTGTTTGGGCGAAATTAAACTCTTGTTACTCACTGTTTTCTGTTTAAAGATTTAAGCAGTCGAGCAAGTCAAAGTTTTATTTTGTTATCAATATATTAAAAATAGACTTTTTTGATAACTTATACCCTAACTTGGACAAAACTGCACGTTCTACAGATGCTTGTGTTGCAGGTAGCACAAGTACTACTTTGGCAAGCTGGCTAGATTTTGAATTGTGTTGACTATTTTGTTTCATTATGGTTGCATTAGTTTTTCTTTTCGCTACGCATAAAAAGTCACACAATATATACTTTATGAGGTCGGATATACGCTTTTTCCACTTTTTATTTATACACATATTTATGCTTATTAAGTCCAGGTTCCCAGTTACCTCATCTCTAAGGAACATTTTTAAACTACCAAGAAAATTAATTAAGCAAGGTTTTTTCTTGTTGTAATGTATCAGAATAAAATAAAATAAGTGTGCTATATTTGGCTACGCCAAATCTTATATACTCTTCACCATCTATTTAAATCTAGTTTAGTAAAGTCAAAGTGAAGGAGAGAATTAAAAAAAAAATAATTACTATACATTATTTTACAAAAAAATATTATCGTCTATTAATGGGTTAGGCATTTTGAACAATTTTTGTATTTCCTTAAAGATCTCTTAAGAAACTTTTAACTGATATCCATATTGATATTTTAAAATATATGATGGAGGATCGTACGTTCCTATGAAAAGTCAGAGGCCCATAACAGAAAATATGAGGAAGTACCATTTATTTCACCTGATATTTCTGTCTTGTTTTTTGTTTTATTATTCGCCCAATATATCTATTTTTTCAAATGGAGTTTCTTTATTGTTCCTAATGACATGAACAAATTAGAGGTAGGCATGGTGTTTTACCTGCTGCCTCGAAAAACGTGGATAGATCATGCTGATTTCCAATAGTACCTCTTTCGACACTATACCTGATCGATTGACATATTTATTATTATTATTTTTCTTTTTTTTTGTAATTTCAGCACTAACACGGACGGACATCGTTCAATCGACTTCGCTATACATAAGAACTCAGAATTGATATACTTTATGGGGTCGGAAATGCATATGATAGCAATGGATATATTAGAAAACTAAGATTTACTCTTTTTTTTCACTTTTTGTGATGAAGGGTATAAAAAATATTTATCGTGATTGAAGTATTTTGAAAACAACTATAATTTGTACGCCGAGAGTATACATTTTTACAGAGATCATATTATGGTTATTGTGACCGTATCACAGCTATGATTAATTTCCCTGCCTATATAAACTATTTAAATTATAATTTTCTTCCCTTTTATTGTTATTATTATAATACTCATAAGCTAACCAAAAATTAAAAAAAAATCTCTATCCATTTTATATATTAAAAAAAATCAATTCCCAAGAATTATACAATTAACCTTAACCTACACTTGAGTATGGGACTTAAATGTGTTTTTTTTTAATTTAAAGTGTTCAAAAACAGAAATTATTTTATGAGAAACAATAAAAATAACATAAAAATATATAAACAAACAAAATCATGATAAGAAAATATGAGACAGTTAGCAAACAAGCATTAGACTGTGTTATATACATAAATCATTATTAAGGTATAAAATTAAATAAAAAATAAAAACATAATTTTTTTTATTTGAGTTTGCGATAATGTATATTTTTAAGATTTTACCAAAGATAATGTCACCCTGCTGTGATTAAATCAAATAAAAGAGCGTTATATTCGTCTATGCCGAATCTTATATACCTTTCACCATCTATGTAAATCAAGTTTAGTAGAGTAACTCCAATCAAAAAAGAAAATATTGGGGTGACAGGGAATTAAAAATAATAAAATTTAGATTTCTACATATGTTTATAGAGCATTTTTGAAATATTTTAGTATTTCCTTAAAGAGATCTTCAAAACTTTAAAATACCCATATTGAAATTTTAAAAAATTTGAAAATTTCAATGGCCCGTAACTCGTGGAATATGGGCGAGGGATAATTTTTTTGCTTGATATTTTTTACTTATTTTTTCAATCTCTTTCGGGTCATATATTTGTTTTTTTATTGGAGTTACTTCATTGTTCCAAATGATATAAAAAAATTGGAGGTAGGCGTGCTGGTTTGCCTCTTGCCTCGAAAGCCATGGACCGATTATGTTGATATCCAACAGCACCTCTTTCGAAACTATATCTGATGGATTGACGTACTTAAATTTTTTCTAGATAATCTAGTGCATTGGAAAACTTCATTTCAACACTAAGATGTACATGGATATGGACATGGAGAGACGTACTTTGCTATGCATAAGCTCTTTATGGGATCGGAACTGAATATTTTAGAAATTACATACGGAATGACAAACTTAGTTATAACCTTTTTCCACTTTTTGTGGTAATTATAATTTTGAACATTCATTTCAACTATTAAAAAAATAAGTGTTAAATATAAACTTACTATGCAAATGAAACTGAGCAGATGGCTTTATATTTATAAAATTAAAGTTAGCGAAAAATTAAAATAAAGGAAGGAATGAAGGAATAGATACAATTGGAAAAAGCAGAGAAATAAAAAATAATTACAGTTGTAATTATTATTATTATTTGAATAAATTTTTTCTTAAGATCGTTAAACGAACTTTTATTACAAAGTATTATTTTAAATTAAAGTGACTCATTTATTGTTAATTGTTAATTATTGTTAATGACTTTACCTATCAATTCGTCTTTTTTCAATTTTATCTTAAATGCTTAATAAGAAAGCTTGACGCAAATTTCTTTGAATATGGGGAAAATGTAAACAATATTTATTCTTGCAAATTCTGAAATACTTTTTGTAAGATTTAAATAAAAGAAATTGTTTACTGTGATTTCACATTTGTTTAAAACAAATCAAAATTTTTTACACTATAAGCTATATTTTTGTACTACCACACCCACAAAGAAAAAATTTATTTAATTATCAGTTTTTGTTTTATTGAAGCATTTTGTAACAGCTTTAAAACTGACTATCAATATATTTAGCATATTTGCTTATTCTTTGCCATGTTATACTTCCTAATATCGAAAATTATTTCTTTATTCTTTAATAGAATTTAAAATTTTTATTTGTTCAACAATTCCTTATGTAGATGTTCACCTAAATTTTTAATATTTTAATCTTCATTTCGTTATTTTTTAAAATTGATTGTCGCTTATGGCTAATACTCCTTAATTAGGTTTTAAGCCATGGTAATTAATTAATAAATTTTTCTAAAGCCAACGGCTTTTGATGTAAATTTGTTATTGTCGTGTCTAATTATTGTTATATCACGGTAAAAGATTTTGGAATGCCACTCTTTCAAAATGGTAAGTAAATTGGCATCAGTTACAATTTTCAAAATATATATATTTTTTTTGCGTAGCATTATAGTTGAAATTAAATCCTTTTTAAATTAAGCGAAATCTTTTATCTTTTTAAGATAAATTAAACTTATGAAAATACAGTATTTTCTTAGCTTTCAACAGAGCAGGCGCTAGGCCTGCCATATTTGCCGACTTATCAGCATTTTGCCGATTTTTGCCTTAAAATGATCAAAATGCCGATTTTCGCTCCCAAAACGTAAATTATTCGAATAACTCTTAATAATGAAAGTGATGTAAGTCCAAATAAAAAAATAAGCTTATCAAGTTCTTCACACTACATTGCTTTAAACTAAATAAGTTTAAAGTGATTTTCATAAGTTCTTAAAAATCATCAATAATATGATAAAACAAATAACACATTTTTGGTATCTAGTCATACATTACTACTTAATTATCTTGATTTGTAATTGCTACAAATGAAAATGAAAAAAATATAATAACTAACGTAATTCTGACTATTATTATAAATTGATTAAATAGTGCAGGGAAAGAAATAT
This sequence comes from Gymnosoma rotundatum, assembly GCA_916610165.2. NCBI lineage: Eukaryota > Metazoa > Arthropoda > Insecta > Diptera > Tachinidae > Gymnosoma > Gymnosoma rotundatum. The sequence goes on along the minus strand of OU744336.1, from coordinate 140,126,598 downwards.
TTTTTTCGCACAAGGAATATCTCAGCAGAACTTTATTTCAAGAAAAGATGTAATAACAAGAAGTGTAAAGAATGTCAATGGAAAAGAGTCGAGAAAAATAAACCTTATGAGATCTTTTATTAAACTGCCTAAAGTGACTCTAATGACCATAGTAAATCGAAGTACTAAATCATTTCCACTGTGTACATCCAATAGTCCAATAACGGCAGCAACGGAATTTTTTTTTAATAGATTTCATATTACAAAATTATTTCTCATTGTTGTCGAATCTTCTGAGATTGTAAAACTATATAAGTGTAATAACTATAATAAAATAATTAATAGTGTTCAAACATATACGTTGTTTTTAAAAAAATCAGTTCAAATTTATATTTCCAGTACACTTTAAAATTGCAATATTTTTATTTATACACATTTAAAACTCTATCTGAATAGTACCTCAGATTGATACAAAAGCACAGAGCGGTTTCTTGCTTTTTGTAGATTTTTACAATTTGTATGCTCTTCACCACAGGTGGAAAAAGGGTATAGCTACGTTTGTCATTCCATTTGTAACTTCTACAATATCCATTTCCGACCCCATAAAGTGTATATATTCTGAGTTCTTCGAATTAGCGAAGATAATTGAGTGATATCCCCGTCTGTCCGTCCGCTTTTTTTTTTAAGAGAAGTAGCACTTCAGGCATATTTAGTTACTAGTAACCGATCTTCATTCTTTAGGAAAGGGATAGATAAGATATAGACAGGTGGTGAAAGGAGATAGATATAGCCATTTTATTAATTATTTTACTTTGCCGTCGAATATGCTATGAAGAGAAGTACCGCCGAAGGTTGCTGCATGTTTTAATGTTAATATGAATATGTACATATCCCATTAAACAGAAAAAAAACATTTCTATTTTTTTACTGCCGCAAGGGTTTAACCCAGGGCAACCAGATTTGTAGTACACGTGCTTACCACCTTGACTACAGCAGCCTTTGTGTTGAAACCTACTTTGCCAAGGCACCAGATGAAAAAATTAAAAAATTCTAAGCGATCAGACATAATTTTGAAAATTTTGCTATTGAAAATACTTTAAGGCAGCGCTCCAATCGACACGCCTGCTTCTAATTTATTTTATATCACTTGAAACGAACCTTGCTAAGTAAAGTAAATCTAATCAAAAAACAAATATATTGGGCGAGAGAGAGAGAGAGAGAGAATTGAAAAAAAGGAAAAAAATTTTGGCGCTCGCTCATATTTCTCTGTCACCCTAATATTGGCTTTTTTGAATGGAGTTACTTCACTAAACTAGATTTACATAGAAGGTAATGTCATTGTGTTTTTGTATAACATTTTGGGATTTTATTGCTTTTTGCTTCGTTTGTTTATATAGTTATTATTCAAACAATTTCGTTTGAAAGTCCACTTATGATCTGTATGAGCAGCAGCGCAATGGACATATAGATATGCTTTCCCGCAGTACTAAATTTAGTATTTTAGTTTTAAATAATAAATATATCATTAGAATACCATAAATGTTTTTTTTTTATGGGAATCAAGCACAGTTATTAATATTAAGAATTTTTTAATTAAATATTTCATTAAGAGCTTTAAGATTTTTAAATTTTAAAATTTTTATCCTAACATCAAATAGACCAATTTATATACACCAATTTGTTAGTTTTATGCTAAGGAAATAACTCGATGTTGGAATCTAGTCGATTTGCAGAATAACTCTGACAATTTGTATAGCAAATAATCAATTTTTTTAAGGTGACATCAAAATATATTCCAATTGATTTTATTTTAAAAGCGCATAAATAAACTTCTCTTTCTGCTAGTTGTAAAGTAATTTAAAAATAATCCAAAAATGGCTTCTTTAAACTCAAGAGACTTTGCAGTAGCTTTTCTTTGCCTTCGTAATAAATTTCTTTTTGATTTAATGTAAAAGCAATAAAAGTTGGCATTTCATTGAATTATCATCAAATTGAAAAAGCATTAGAAGAACTTTTGTTTTGCAAATAAGATAAGTAAAGTATAACGACAAACTAATTCAAAGAAAAACTTTGTTTTCAATCAAATGATAGAAACAATTTCAGAAAGATAAAGTAAATAAAACTAAAAAAATTTGGAATTAATTTTTTTTTTCTATATTCAGTTCAATAAACAAAATTCCAGTGACATAACAAGATGTGTGTTCAATTTTAAATATGTACTTGCGTTTGCGAATTTTAGAAATCTTTTAATAATATGAATGTTTACGCATTCAACACAGATTACGAAAAGAAAGTTTCTTTATTTTTTTAATATTTCCTTCTTGAATAATATCTTATGTATAAACACTAACTTATTACACCCGGCGTTACGGGCTTTCAAAATTTTATCAAATTACAAGTTGATTTTTATACCGTTCACAACATAAAGAAAAGGAAGGGGATAACTGAGTTTATTGTTTCATTTGCAATTTCTACAATATCTATTTCCGACCCCATAAAGTATTTATATTCGAGTTTTTATTCATATCGAAGTCGATTAAGCGATGTCCGTCTGTCGTCTATCCGTCTATCCGACCGTGTTAGTGTTGTATTCAAGTTTGCCAAGGCACTAAATCAGCTAGAGAAAATTTAAATATGCCAATAGCTCAGACACAGTTTCGAAAGACTTGCAATTGAAAATCAGCCAGATTGTTCTTCGGGGAAGCGCGAAAAACTCCACGTCTGCCTCTAATGTCATTTGAAACAATAAAGTAACTCCAATCAAAAAAATAAATAAAGGGACCGCAAAAAACTTTTTTTTTTGAAAATGCTATAAAAAACTATTGAATATTTTCTCAAATTTCTTTGTTTATTTGAAAGTACAATCATTCCGGTTAATAATGGAAAATAATTTTATTCAAATAGTTCCCTCGGCTGGCCATGCACCCCGGAAATAATAGTTCAACGGTGTCAAATCGCAGCTCCGAGGTAGCCAAACGACATCAGCTCTGCGACTGATAATGCGATCTTCAAAAACAGGGCGCAAAATATGGAGTGTAGCTTCAGATTTGTGGCACGTAGCGCTGTCCTGTTGAAACCAAATGTTGTCAATATCCTCCTCTTCAATTTTTGTGAACAAAAAAATCGTTCAACATGGCCATTGAAGAAAAATGGCCCAAACAGTGACTCGATTGTCCTCTTCCCAACTGCCGCACACACACCGGTATACTTCCTTTTTTTGTAAAGAAACATGCAATATTCTATCCTTTGCATAAATAGCCATGTTTTAAATTTTAACGAAATCGGTACAGCAGTAAATGCCCGTATGTCCCCTTTTTATCTAACCTACGTCCTAGCTCTGGAAACAGATAAGTAACATATGTAATCGATTAGCCCTGACCTTGTTAAAATCGGGTCAGATGCATAAAAATATTCGTTTCCCTCTTTTTACTTTTTCTGGTTCGTTTTTTGAATATATAAATAGTTTAAATTAAATTGAATCACGGGAATATTTAACTTGTTTAATTAATTTTTTAAAAAATGTCGTGCTATTTTTTATCCCGATTTACCGAATGTGTTGATTTACCGATATTTTTTGAATAGCTAAATAACAGATAACAAAATGGCCATCGGGCGTGCTTTCATCCACAATTATAAATATCGGTAATTTATTAATATAATCGGGATAAAAATAGTACGATATTCAAAAAAAATCAATTAATATAAATACTTTATTTTATCATGAAAATAAATATTTATCCGTTTTTCCAATTTTATTAAATTTTAAAGATTTGTAATAAATGTATATTAGATTCTCTCCTGCGCTATTATACTATATTAATATTTTAATGGTGTGACCACAAATTGTGAAAGAATGTACTGCTTTTCTTTTAACTCCTCGATGTACAAATAATATGCGGTGTGTTTTGCTACAAACCACATCAGATACGCAAATTACAATGCGAAATGACATTACCGTCAACAAATTGGTTACTCAGTAAATTTAAAATGCTGCAACATACTAAAACTAAATAATATGTATGTGTTCTATTAATACGTGTAATTATAACAATTAAAACTTGATGCTTGACTTGTTGGGTTTTAATTTCTGCTATTGTTTATTTTACTGTTTTTCCTCATATACATATATTTTTTTAACTGCTTCCAACTTTTATACAAAAATTGAGATTAAAATTAAACATACAGTAATTAAACTTGCAATAGTAATTTGAACATGATATAAATAATAAAATACGAAAATTTAGGGCTTCGGATCATGTACATCACTGCTTTCATTTGAGTTATGAACTTTATAATAAATAGTAAGTATTGAAAACAGAGTCGTTTTTCAAAATATATTTCAACATATGTAACTAGTTTCATAATTTGTATTAATAAAAAAGAGAAATAAATTCAACTCATAGATTAAATTCAATTTTATTAATAAAATTAAGAAATTATTTTGGATAAGAATTTTTTTATAAAAACTGTTTTAAGTCTTTTATCATGTTAATATATGGAAATAATAAAATTACAATGCCAACGTCATAAAAACTAAAAAGTAACTTAAAAGGCCTCGAGTTTGTGAGGTTTGAAGAGGCGGACATTTATCTGATATTGTGTTTTTTTAATTATGGCATTGTTATGTATTTTGTAAATTTTTTAACCAACAATTTTTTTTTGTGATATATCGTAATAGCACTATCGTTTCTTTAGCTTGTTTAGTAATGTGATGTAGATATTTTTTGGTAATTTAAATCAAATTAGTTAATAACTTGTGGCATACAGCATTGCCTGGTTATACTTTTAGTACCCTTATGTATTTTCCAACATGTTTTGGATCAAACCTTTAAATTCTGGAAAAAGTTTACTTAAAAAGAAAAGTGTTATTCAAATAAGGTGATTAATTGCGAAGAATTGTAACACGTATAGATATTGTAGGTATTCAGGTCTACACATACTATGTAGACCTGAATCGGAGTTTCCAAAATCTATGTTGTAAATCATGTTAAAATAGCTTCAGCCGTATCTTTATTTCTTTACAGTTTGTACAATATAAATAACTACATAAATAAAAAAAATAATGTCTGTTCAACAAAGGATAAATTTACATGTTTTTATGTCTACAATACAAACATTCGAACTTTATAAAACATTCTTTATATCCTCCTTAACGGGTGAGTAGATTAATAATTTGGTTTAAAGTATTTAACTGAAAGCCGTTGGATAAAAAGTGCGCTCAACCCATTGGCTGGGTCACAAATTCCGATCAACCATCCACTATACCTCAAGAAGGGACTGATCCCACCTGGGATCAGTAGTACCGTTGGTTTTTAAGTCGTATACACCCCAGCACGGGGTACAGATAGAGGAGATGTTTCACCATCTCTTCGCCTCCTCATTCTGACAATTTATTTAAAAATTGTTAAAATGGGACCTATATCTCTACCAGTGGTCCCATACAGACAATGCCCAGTAAATGCAGCCACCAAGTGGCGCAATCGATTCTTCGTTGACTGTAGTAGGGCAGCTGGCCAACCCTGATCTAATGAGGGCCAGATTGTTCTAACGATTGAAAATGTCGACTCAGTAGACCATCTGATCTGAGCCAAATCATACAGAGCAGCATCAACAAGCTGTCTTGCGGGGTATGCCACAGAAGGTGTCAATGGCACAATCTTCAAGCATTGTCCACTTCTTTGCCAGTTCAACAGCAATAGTTTGGCCATTTAAAAAGTTTTGATTTTTATTATTAATAATTTATAGCCTTGATTTAATTTTTATATTAAAAGCTAACAAATGATATTTGCTTCTAAATGTTAGTTGTAACACTTCTTAGAAAAGTTAACATGACCGATTTGTGTCTTTACTAACATCTATTCTTTTAAATGGAAGATACAATTAAATTTATTCAGTACATTACTACTGAAAACCAAATTTTGGAAGTAAGAATCATAAAACTCTATTGTATATTCTGAAATCGAAAAATGTTTGACACAATATAAATAAAATTTGTACACATTACAAAAATCAAACATATTTTCGTTTAAAAATAAAAAGATTTATTAAAAGTGGTGAAAAGTTCTCCAATATTGGTAAATGGTAAGTTCAAAATTATCTCAGAAAGACATTTATATATAAAAATAATTTTATAATATTTAATTTATTTCGCAGCGCAAAACGTGCGGATGGGATAGAAAGTTGAAGAAACAGTGTGGAAAAGAAGAATTCATGTCGTAAAGGAAGAAGAGAGCTGCATTCAGTGGTTCGACTCTTGAAATTTATAATGTACATATAATTTTCTTACTATAATTTATTGTTAAAATAAAAGTAAATATAAAAAAATTACCAATATTATAAAAAAATTATTTTGTTTTGTTTAACACACAATAATATTTTATAATCACCCAAGAATCATTTTTTAAAATGGTTGTGACTGCTATATATATTCAGTTACTACGACCGAATTCAAGATAATACACACAACCGACAAAATTCGATTGGCAAAAAATTCGGTTCTTATAACGAATTTCTTTTCTCTGTGTGGAAAAGTGTGTTATTTCCATTGTATTTAAACATTTTAAATGTCGTTATTTGTCACGTTGTTTTTTTTTTTCAAATACAATTTTTAAGTGCTAACAAATTAAGAAATTTCTACAACACCCTGGAAATTTATTATCAAGTGTTGTTCCAAAAAGTCAATTTAATAACATCGTTAAAAATAAGAAATTTAATACTTAAATTCAGCAACTTATATTTATCTAAAGACTATATTATGAGCTAAATGCACTATTAAAAAACTAACATGAAAAGGAAACAATGAAGTGTAATTTTATGTAATGTAATACTCTTCTAAGATCCTTGTTGGCAATACTGAACGACGTTGTTCAAGTATAATTACATGATTAGCTCAAAACTGCAATGGTTAACAATAGAAAATGTGTTGAAAGCAAAGATTAAATGCAAAGTAAATTCACCAATTCTTAGAATCAGCATCACGTGTTTGACTGATAGAAACTTAAGTATGCAAAAAATTTGAAGGAAGTTTGAATGTATCATTTTGATTTGAGCAAATCTTATGTATCCCACAACATGTAAGTTGTCTTCTACAGGGTCCGCCATCAACCGTTTTTTTTTTCAACTAGGGTTTATTTCGTGAATGGTAACAGCTTTATCCTTCCACTGAACGAATATGGTTGTGTATACGCTTGAACAACGCTGGGAAATATTGTGACATTACCGATGCCGATTTCGGATCCCATAAAGTGTATATAGTATATCCCGAGTTCTTACGCATAGCGAAGTCGGTTGAGCGATGTCTTTCTGTCCGTCCATGTTAGTGTAAAAATTAAGTTTGCAACGGCACTAGGTCAACTAGAGAAAAATAAAATACGCCAATCAATCAGACATAGTGTCGAAAGAGGTGCTATTTAAATTCAGCAAGATCAGACCACGTCCTTCGAGGCCGCGGCCAAACCACAAGCGTACCTCTGAAAATTCCATATTATTTGGAGCAATGTGTTCAATCAAGAACACAAATATATGGGGCGATAAAGAATTAAAAAATAACGAAAAACATCACGTGAAAAAATTAGCGATCGACAATATTTTCAGAGTTACAGGCCTCTGAACTTTTTTAATTTTTTTTTAAATAATCAATATAGGTATCATTTTAAAACCTTTAAAAAAAATTTAAAAATGCTTACCCATTAAGAACCGATGACATTATTATGTAAAATTATATACCTGAAATACTTAATTTTTTCTAATTTTTTAATTATGTGTCACCCATAAAAAAATTTTTTTTTGTTTGAAGTTACGTCAGTAAACTTGATTTACATTGATAGTAAAGGCATAGCCAAATATATCACTCTAACTTGTTTGTACTCGTTCCGTTCTGATTCTTTGCTGGGAATTTTCTTTCTACTAGAAGTGTAGAAATAAAATATAATGTTGCGTTTTATTTGCTTTTTTTCAATCACAACAATCATTAGATTTCTTTCTTACAAAATCTAATGCAAGTCTAAGATTTGGATAATAGTGTAAATGGGCCTATAGTATTTTTTTTTTTTTTTGTTAGCTTAAAATAAAAATGTTTTCTACTGTTAGAGAAAATAAAAAAAAATAAAAATTTATTTACACAATATACTAAAAGAACAATAATATACAAAATATGAAAACAAATCAAAAGGTAAGCAAAACATTTGAAATAGTTTAAATAAATATTTAAATTAGTGTTTTAGATTCAATTGTGAATCCATTTAGATAATTTATTAATTAAAGCTGTCTTATTATACATCAACAAAAATTGCTACTATGTGAAAAATATATCACCGCAAATGCTAGATAAGCGTTTAAGAAGTTTACGATAATGCCAAATTCGAATTACCAAAACGAGAATATATCATTTGTTCCATGCCATTATTTGGGCTAATAAACTATATTTCTTGTTTAAATGATGATTTGAATAGGATATGCGTCAATGACTTTTAATTATTACTCACATATAATAAAAATTAAAAATGAAGCAATAATAAATAACGGTCATATACAAAAAAAGTCTTACTTGAGCTTTAAAGTACGTATTAGACAATAAATACTTAAAGCCTAACAGACCTTTTTTTTAAAACAAGTACGAAAAAACAGTACTTTAACTAAAAAATGCTTTAACAAGTTTTGTATTTTGATTGTGGCAATGTCACTTATTTTATTGTCACTTTGTATGTAGTTATTGATTTATGTATAAAAATGAATGATATTTTATTTTATTTACATATTTTTGCAGTCAAATTAATACAGAAAAGAGTAAATTTGCAAAATAAACAAATAACTTACAAAATATATATTTTTTTTGATACTAACGAAATAATTATTCGGATAACGAGCTTTGTTTTGATCATACGTACATCAATAACACTTTCGTTTTATTTACATTGCGTGTAGCTAAAGTTCAAGCAACTTTAAAGGAAATTCGACTAACAGTACTTTGTCGAAGTCAAAATATTATTTAATAGAATGTGAAAATTACCGTTACAAAATCCTGAATTAATGTACTTACTTCTCGCCGTCCCTAGCAGCACAATGCAACCAAAACCTGCATTTCTGGTGATGTTTCACAATCTCTTGGGTCCACTGTAATTTCTTTTTTTATAAAATTGTAATTCTTTAACGGTTTCTTTTCTCAACTGATATTTTTTTTTAACTGTTTATCCAGAATAAATTCTTGATAGTATTTACAATTGATAGTAATTTGCAATTTTTGTAATCCTATGTATTAATTAATAAAATTATTTCTTTTACAGTCTTAATTACTTACTAATCCTCTTGATTAAATGTAACGTATCCTTTTTAACAAAAAGCGATTTTAAGAATATTTAAGATTTAGATAAATCCACATCCATAAAGTGCAACGGATAGGAGGAAATCTGTTGTAACTTTTATATTAATGGTAAAAGCCTTTTGAACATATATTTATTTTGTGATATCTTAACACAAAACGATATCATGAATAAAATCAAGAAGTGCCAGAAACTTATAGCTATTTAAGGATTATTTAGAAATTAGGATTAGGTTAAAGATCATCAATAAAACGTGCAACGTATTGGCGGTTGTAAATTTGAAAGCTATTCATTTTCGAAAGTAATTAGCAATAAGTTCTAGAAAAGTACTTAGAAATTTTCATATACGATCACTAGTATTCTTATGTGTTTCTAAAAATTATTCTGAAAAATCTGAAAAAATAACATAATCAGGCATGTTCTGAAATCCACACGAAATTTTCACTTCAAATTTTTCAAAGCATTGTTTTTGTAAAAAATAATTTTATAGCAACTATGCTTTGAAAAATTTGAAGGGAAAATTTCGTGTGGAATTGAGAACATGCCTGAATATTTCAATTTTATTTGTTTTTTTTTATTGTTTTTTTTTTCATTTGTATACCAACGAAATACAAGTATCACTTTACATTAGCTTTATAGTAGGTTTCTAAGTACATTAAAATACTTAAAGTTAACCAAGACTCAATAAAGGTTCTTTAGAATAAAAACTTTTTTTGAATACATCGGCATATAAAGCTGCTTTAATTTTTTTTTTTTTTTGCATACGGCCGTAAGTCTATTATATTAGGAAATCATTACATTCAATTAGTTAACATGACATTTTCAGCCAAAATACCATATTTTAATTTAACCATTTAACTGTTACATTCGTATATAATTTATACTTTACTATGTTATTGTTAAGCTAGGTAATAAAATGTTTGTAAGAGCAGCTATGCTACTATTAAGTGTAACAATGGTAAAGTATGTTGCTCTTAGATTATGATCACCTCAATCTGCTATTTTTTTGTGTAAAATCTAAAAAATTCACAATTACCATAAGGCATACAAAAATAACTATACGCTATAAAGTAGGTTTTAAATTAATATACATTTGCATTATTTATTTTGAATTTAAATAGCAATTAAATAAAGCGTGTAAATGCGATAGGTTTATGTGTAACAAAGTTGTATAAATTTATACATCATTGACCATAAATATTCTATTTAAACAACAGTGTCACCATGGCTACTTGATAACTCTGCACAACTAATAACAATAAAAATGTTAACAGTTGAAAATAAAATGTGCAATTTGAAAACGCACAATTATAGCGTGATGGCAAATAATTTCTTTGTTGTTCAATGATGCGTTATACTAACGACACCATTTCAAAACATTGTTTATGTTTATTATTTCTGAATTTTAATTTTTAAACAAATTCTATTTTTGCTTTATTAAATAGTGACCAGAATATAAATTGAATTGAATATTTATGCCAAAAATATAATAAATGAATGAACAATTTTATTGTAGCTGTAGTTATATGAATAAGTAATAAATAATTTTAAAGTAGACTTACGTTCGTTGCATTTGGTTTGTACTTGAAATACTGCTAATATTACTTTTTATAATTCTGCCCAGTGAACGGAGACTTTTCAAAACATTTATTTGGCTAGAAAAACACAAAGGCAAATTTGCAGACCAAAAAGTCAAGTGATAGCCGATTCGGACATAATTGAAAACTATATACATAAATACCACTGTTTTTGACGAATCAATTTTAATGCAAAACTAAAATTGAGCAAACATTTGTAGTCTTCAGTTTTTTTTTTTTTTTTTAAGTCATTACATTATGCGATTTTTTGAAAAAAAAGCAATAAACTAATTGATCTATGTGAAATTTTTTAATTTAAAATAAATTTTATATTAATTTACCTTAACTGTCTTGAAATATAAATATTTTAAGATATTCTCATGCAATATTTATTATTTAAAACTACAAAATGAATTTTAATAAAATTTTTAGTAATTTTAAATTTATTATATTTTATTTAATTTTAAAGCAATAGGTCTTTTATTTTTTATATTTATTTTCGATATATCGCTATCTAAAATATAACATCGTAAGTAATTGTTTTCTATGTTTATTATTGAAATTCAAAATTCGGATAGTGGTTTAATCTGGCACAATGAGACTATAATGCAGTTTTGTGTAAATTAATATTTCTAAATCTTTAATCAGATTTATGACCAGCAAGTCCAGCATTTAGTTTATTTTTCGTTGTTCCTATATATATTTTATTACAAATCTCATTAATGAACCTAAAATTGATAATTCTTGATTTGGTATTTTATCTTTAGTTTTGCTAAATAACCTTTTTAATATAAAGTATAGCTACAAAATAAAACGTATTACTGGGGGAAAGCATATCTATTTCGCTACTGCTCATAAAGCTCATCAGTGGATTCTACCCAAACTTTGCATAGAAATCCTAAGAGTATTGTAAAAAACACAAATTATATACTTGCTGTTGTAGTCTGTCTTTAACGGTTCAACAGTTTGTCCGTATACATCAGATTAATAATTTATAATATAACATTTTTATACTTCTTATTATACGAAATAAAGTAGTGGATATTCTGTTTAAAATTAAGGTGTTTGTATACAACGGTTCAAAAAATACGGCCATATAAAACAAATTACATTAATTTAGGGGATACCCTTTAATTTCTAAATTCAAATTATTAGCTTCTTGTTATAGCGGACGTAGGAAAACATGTCTCTTGTAAATTTCGGCTGTCTTTCTATAACGGTGCAAAAGTCCGGCCAAATACACCATATTATATCAACTATTGGGAAACCCGTTTATTTCCAAATCCAAATTTTATTCTTGTTGTTATAGAGGAGTTAATAATACAGGTTCTTTGTAAATTTCAATCGTCTGCCTACAACTGTTTAAAAGCATGGCAATATACATCAAATTAGATGAACTACATATACCAATTTAAATGAAGTATTGGTGCACCCTTTAATTTATAATTTTAAATATTATCAGCTGTTACTATAACGGCCATAGCAATTGATATTGCGTCAAATTTACAAGCGTTTGTCTATAACGGTTCAAAAGATAGGCCTGTATAAGTAAAACTACAGTAATTATGGGACACCCTTTAATTTCTAAATTCAAATTATAAACTCATTAATATAGCGGACTTAGAGTATGGCCACAACAATAGATTACGTTAACTAATGGGACACCCTTATGTTTTCAAACTTTATACTTGTTTAACTGTTGAATAGTTTGACAATCTACGTCAAATTACAGTATCTTTAGGGCACTCCTTAATTTCTAAAATAAATTTTTATACTTGCTATTGTAGTAGATTTATCAATCAGAATCTGTGTAAATTTCAACCTTCTGTCTATAACGGTTTAATAGTTTAGCCACATACATCAGATTATATCAACTATTGCAAAACACTTAATTTAAAATTTAAAATTTTTAAACTTCTTGTTATACCAAACAAAGCAATGGAAATTCTGCCTAAAACTCAGGTGTTTGTATATAACGATTCAAAAGAATAAATTACTTTAATTTTGGGAACACCCTTTAATTTTTAAATTCAAATTATAAGCTTTTTGTTATAGCGGACTTAGCAATACAGGTCGCTTGTAAGTTTTAGCTGTCTGTCTATAATGGTTTAAAAGTTTGACCACGTAGACCAAAATACTCCAACTATTTGGACACCCGTTTATTTTCAAATCAAAATTTTACACTTGTTGTTATAGTGGAGTTAAAAATAACAGTCTATCTACAACTGTTCAAAAGTATGACCATATACATCAAATTTAATAAACTATTGGCTCACCATAATTTTTAATATTAATACTTGTTACTATAACGCCCATAGTAATCGACACTATGTCCAATTTGCACGCCTTTGTCTATAAAGGTTCAAAAGATAGGCCCATATAAGTAAATTTACATCAATTATGGAGCATCCTTTAATTTTTAGAATTTATTTTTGTATAACTTTTTGTAATTGGGAGCTATAGTAGTAAGAAGTCATTTTTAAATTTACAGAGGTGCCACTTACACGTATAATATAATACACGTAAAAAATATGTATGCTCTATGGGGACACCCTTTAATTTTTAATATTAAGCATAGTCTTTCATATTACCAAAAATTTTTAAAATCGGTTGAGAAACGACTGAGTTCTGCAGGCACAAACATAATTGACAGCCTCCCTCTTTTTTTGAAGTCGGTTAAAAATTAAGAATTATATATAATTTTACATCAAAATGTCAAAATTGGTTAAGAATTTTAAAAAAAATTTAAGTATTTTCTGAAAAATCTCTTCAATAGCAAAATGTTCAAAACTATTTCTGTTCGATTTGGGCAAGGATTTTCTCCTATATGGTGTAACCTACAACGGCTTCGCTTACTACAGATTTTCGTTAGGCCAGTTTATAAACATGGCATCTTTCTTATATAGAATATTATAATATATACCTATAATATGCATGGACGTTATGACTACACGTTGATGGACATTACGTCGCATTAGTGTGACATAGCGTCCATGGACATTATGTCGCGCCAGGAGCAAAAAACAAAAATTTCTTCTTAACATTAAAGGTGGCATGACAAAACGTCCAAGGATATAATTTCCATGGACGTTATTTCGAGCCAGGAGGTGACATAATGTCCATGGAAATTATATCCTTGGACGTTTTGTGATGCCACCTTCAATGTTAAGAAGAAATTTTTGTTTTTTGCTCTTAAAATGTTTTATTTTATATACTAAAATGAAATAAACAAAATAAATGCATCTGTTCACACAATCAAATATGCACAGGCATTTGAACAGTTATACGCTTTTGAAGTTTGTTTGTTTGTTTGTTTTACAACAATATTTAAATTCATGTTGTGCTGGAAAAAAGTAAACTAAAAAAATTCCAAAAGAACATTCGTTCATTTATATTTCTGAATCCCATTCATCTTCTAGCCTCAATGCATATTAGCAAAGTACACTAAATGAAGAAGAAGATAACGTTAATAACTTTGTCAAAGAATAGCTTTAGCACCTATGACAGGTGTTCAAAATTATACATGGATAGCGGGACATAAATATGTGGCAGGCAATAACCAAAAAAAAGGACAAGAGTCAAAAATCAAATAGCTAATTGAAAATCACAAATAAAACGTTTACAACTGTTTTAAATTCCTGATAAACACATGTTAACTAGTGATATAGGAAGTGATCTGAATCAGTAAGCTTGCCTTAATAAAAACTATTATTATATGCTGCAAATTGCCGACGATTAAATTAGCGAGAAGACAGCAATCAAGAAATTGAAAAACGTGCCTAGCAGCAAAGGGTGAAAGTGTAGCAAGACTTCACATGAACTATTATTATATACGTACATTCAAATCAATTTTTTTATAGACTAAACTTCATTTTTACCTACTGATTTATTTGAAAGAAAGTAATGAAAGGACCTATAAAGTTTAATCACAAAAATTATTGTTATCGTTAAGACGATACAAGAACTAAATTGTTAATATGAATGTACAAACAAACCTGAAGTTATTTTCCTTCAAATACAATAAAAAGAAAGGAAATCTTTTTTATACAATTAAAACAAAAGATTTAAATAAAAGCTGCAACAAAGAAAACATAAGGAAAATGTGTTTAAATTAAAATAAAAAGTGTTTTCTCAAAGAAACAATCGGTTTTTTGTTGTAAAGTGGTTATTTTACATTGAATTAAAACTTTACAACATGAAGAAAAAGTGTTCGAACTAAGAGATGAAAATTAAAATTAAAAAAAAATGTTAAGTTCTTAAAAATACTATAAAATGTTCATTTATTATTAAATAGGAAAAAATATTTTTATAACATTGTAGTGCTATAAAGTTCGCTAAGGAATCCCCGGGAATATGATTTTTTAAACTACTTATATATATCAATAATTTATTAATTTTAAATTAATTAAAGAAGGAAAAGCAATAAATAATAAAATAATAGCAGGTAAAATAGTTCAAATAATTTCAATAGTTTGTCCGTGTAATAAATAACGATTTACAAATTTATTAAAGAATAATATAAATATTAGATAACCTACTAAAATAGTAATTATTACTAAAATTAATTTTAATGATATCAATAAAAGTTATCAGCTTTTATATATTTACCGTAAAATATATTTTTAATACGATAGTTTTTCAATAATTTTAAAACATCTATAGCATATACCTTACACTTAAATATGTCCTGGGCTTAGTTGTCTGCTTGAATTTAGTACTTTTACACAGCAGTTCATTTTTACTTTCTGCAAGTATACACAAACATTTATTACAGATCAAGTTTTTTCTAGTTTATTTAATGTTGCTAAATTGAAGTAATATAAATTACACAAAAGAAGTTTTAGGAGTTATTTTATTTTCTTCTGCCATTTAAATGTCTGTGAATGTTTTAAATACATTCGTTCACTTGATAAGATATCTGAAAGGGTGTAAAAAGTAGTTATTTAATACCTTTTGGACCTTTAAGTAACCTTTAGATTGGCCGGTATTAAAGTGCAACAGATATTATCATTGTCCTTGTTCCGTTACCAAGACTTGCATTAAATGCTTTGTTCCGCATTCATGATTTTTGCTTTGTCCAAGAAATATATAAATAACAATAAGAGCGCAATAAAAATCAAACACCATAATAAGTAGAACAAAATGAAAAATTATAATTATAAATAGTAGCATTACGTTACAGATATTTTGTACATCACACACAAATGTAATGTAATAGATTTCAAAGGTGTTAAATGACATCTAAGTTTATTATCAGCCTATATATATAATAACAATTATTTTGGAAAGCAAAACTTACACATATATTTTATTTTCAGTGGTTTATCAAATGTGAAAATTTTCTTCTAATATTTTTTTAATAAGGCATTTAGGACGCGGCAGGATGAACTCATCGCATACGTTTTTGTAGGTAGCAACATCGTTAAATGAGTTCAAAATTCCCTTGAGATCCCCAACCAATGACCAAACATACAAGTTCTTTGTTGCTTTCCGTATTTCAATGCAATGTGTCTGGGAATTGTAATAAATTCCTTTGGTTTTTAAAATAATAGTTTTAAATTTTATGCTTTTACAATCCTTTATTTAATGAGTTTTACATTTGTAAATAGTATTTATGTACGTGTGATGTCTCTAGCAAACAACGTTGCCCGTGCCTGTTTTACAAAAATATAATTCAAATTTTTTATGATAAATATTTAAATACAAAACTTTTTCTAAGCTGCATTTTGAACTTTTTTAAGCTAAAACTTAGATTTAATTAATACAAAAATAATTTATTTAATTTAATAGCAAAGGCAGTACAAAGGCAACGTCGGGTCACTATAAAATATTTACAAATGCGTTAGTAGAAAATTGTGTACGCATAATTTATGCAAGTTAAATATTTCATTTAATATTATTTTATTTTATTTAATATTGATTCATTTGATATACTTATCTATGACGATCTTACTCGCTTCATATCTACTTTGCAATTGCTGTAATAATTTCTTAACTTAAGCCAAAGCCCAACCGCAAAGCAAACTGCATGCTCATGCGTTGTTGCTGTATCGTTGTTGCGCTTGTATCATCTAATTCGCTTTGATAATTGTCCGTAGCTATGTAACAACAATTATATAAATTATAAGGAGTTCTATCAAAAGTTAAATGCTGGCTGTTGCTATGTGCTTTTATGAAAATAAGAGTGATGGTATATAGATATAGGTACGTATGTTTGTAGCAAGCATTAAATCAAAGACAGCCAAGGGCAAAATTTTAGTAACAAATTTTATTGGCAGATCATCCCAATACTAGCTTGCATCATTCACTCATTTCTTGCTGGGATGTTTGATTTTCTCTTTCTTCTACACGTTCTAGTTAAAGCCCACTATGTGTTTTCGTGTGTGCGGTTGTGACTTTTCTGTTTGTGTTTCTATGTGTGTTACATATTATTATTTTTTATGTCATTGTTTTTGTATCATAGCCTATTTAGAATTTCATGACCAACTATTTTTTCTACTTGTGTATTGTTTGTGTCTAATTATACTTTGTATGTATATCATAGTCTTCTATTTGCCATTCGTCTAGTACTTACGATAGCTAGTCCCTTTTAAAAGTTGCTAAAAGCAACTAATAAAAATTTATTGTTTTTTCAAAGGTGGAGAATACTATTTTTATTAACATATTGTAACGTTTTTCCCTTTTGCAAATGTACCATATACCACTGTGGCTTATTATAAATTCTGTATTCTGACTTTGTGGCTTTATCTGGCTATACTTCTTGATCCTACGGTATTGTGAATCCTATGGTATCGTATTGTTAATACAAACGCAGCCATCCGCGCTACACTACTGTGTTACTCGGGCGAGACATGAACTACTCGTATAGATACCTGCTTTTCCAACCAACGAATAAATTGCATTTTTATTTAAAAATGTTATGAGATATTAGCACAATATAATAAATAATATTATAAAAATTCCCAAAATAATTTTTAAAGTACTCGATGTCTTGTTTATTAACCTTAACCATCCACAGACTATTCCATTTTATCCAAGCCAGTCATCCCTTTTATCTAATAGCCACAACTCACGTCTGCCACACACTGTCGTTCCATTATCCATTAAATTATCTGCCATGACTTTACACTGTAATTGTCTTTTCCTTTTCTGGGTGGTTTGTACTGCTGCTTCTTAATTTTTAATTTCATTATAACAATCGTTATTTTCACTTGTACGTATATCTGAAGGTGAACTCAAACTCACGATCTTCTGTTTGCACCAAGCACCTCCACCAACGCAACCATCCATTTGCTATTATTATATATACACAGTGTAGTGTATCCTGACTTCATAGTCAATACGATCGATACACAATAGTGTGATTGTATAGTCGGTATTACCAGCAACACGGTATATAAATAAAAGATTCATATTTCATAAAACAAGAACATAAATACTCGCACAAATAAAGCGGAAATTTGACATTTTGTTATAGTACCGCTAGCATTTTGTTATAGTAGTTTAGCGATAAGAATTAGCCTTAAGTCAATCGAATTAAGAGTTATATTGTAAATCCTTATCTAGCATAATTTTAAGTATAAAAGGAGAAATATTTTCCTTAATAATTTAATTCCAATTTTGAAATTTATGGAGCTGCATCTTAAGCTTCTAATAAATAAAATATAATAGCAATTCTAACTGCTTATTATTTTATTTAAATTTTTATGCCAGTATCGTTTTTAAACGCCGGCACACAACCACTAGGTAGAAAAATGTTACAACAATTTTACAACAATTACATAGGGATCATACATAAAATCCTAATCAATTACAACACCATTAGTGAAAGCACGCTCATACGGCAACAACAACAGGGGTTGCCCGATTTTTATTTTCGTAACAATATTATCTTATCTGTATCCAATGCATTCTAGTGGAAACGTTACTTGTATGTTGAGTGACCGCTGCAACAATCACATTCCAAGACGAATACGTAAATTCTTTTAGACTTTCTTTTTGTAGCCTTGTCAGCCTATTTTCTGTTTGCTCTACATAATTTTGTTAAGTTATTTTTATAACTTATCACAAATATTTTAAATAAACTAAAATTTTTTATCCAAATAATAGAGTCAAGACAAAAATCAAAGTTTAAGCAAAAACAACAATAATCAACTATGATTTTATTTTTCTTTTATCCACTGTTTACGGCTGATTTTTTTCCGGCTTTATACATTTAAAAGATGATGAGAAATAAATTTCACAAAACACTACGATAATTTATATATATGCACGGGCACTTTGCTAATATTAAACTAAATTAAACAATGGGAATTTTTTATTATTATAACTATTTTTGCCAAAAATCTTTTTTCGTGCTATTTTTTATTATTCCGTATTCAAACCATGGCTGCAGCGAAAAAAATTTTACAAGTATACAAGAAGACAATAAACCGTTTCGCAAGTTAGTCTTGCCAATAACGTATCAAACAAATTATTTAGTTTTGTGCTATTCGAAGAAACGACTTTTTTCGCTCCAAATTTGTCATTGACACCCCTAGGGATTGTCCTGACACCCTGTCTTTAGTATCCAAGACTGTCGGAAGACAATGTAGACAAACAAAATAAAAGAGATCTTAACTTTTGTAGACGATTTACATATCTTTTTAACTTGTATTCACTTTCTACACTTGTAAATTTTTCAGCGAAATTTTAAAATTTTTATTAACCGTTTCTTTAATTTTTCGCAACTTTGAAATATTTCTGAAATATGTTCTATATAACATCTTCATTTATACTTTTTTACAGCAATCTTAAATCTAAGTCGCATTACTTCATTGCCAAAAAGTTTAAAAGAATATTTCACAATGTTTTCTGCTGCCAAAAGTAATAAACATTGCAGTAAATGTGTTAACAAAACAAATTTTCGTATAGCTATGTGTAGTCTGGCGTATGAGTAGGAAATCATATTCGAACAATTATTTATTACTCATACAATTACACGTAATTTTTACATGTCAAATGGTATGATTTATTATCATTTTTTATTTATGGAATAATCAATTTATTTCATAATGTTCGCAAGAAATTTGGGAAACGAATTAAGTATTCAATGCTGTTTACCTCTTGTATGTCTATGGAAAAATCACAGGTGTTTATACAATTGTGAAAGCATTGTAAAAAGTAATATGATATAGTTTATAGTATAGTTTGATGAAAAAATCGTTTGATTAATGAGATCGATTTATTAATATATTTTGTAATTTTTTTTTTTAATTTTAAGAAACATTTGAAGATCTATTTATGCTTATCTATGAAATGAGCTTTTTTCAGTCTTCACAATGGAGTAGCGAAATATCGAAAATATATATAAAAAATAAAAGACCTATTGCTTAAAAATTAATTAAAATACAATTAATCAAAATGAAAAATTTATTATTCGGAATCTTTTAAAATTTAATTAATTCACTTTATTCGTGCTTGATTCCTTGAAATATAAATATTTCATGATATTCTCATGAAATATTTATTATTTTAAACTAAACTACAAAATGAAATGTATTACTGCGGTGAAAGCATATCCATATGGCCATTTCACTACTGCTCAAATAGCTCATCAGTGGATTTTACCCAAATTTTGTGTAGAAAAACAGAAAGTCTGATATCAAAATCCAAATTGATTAAATGAGAACTCCATTGAATCAATAAGACAGAAGACAATAACAACTCATTGAATCTTTCAAATACATATGAATGGTTCCCAATGGGATCCCTTATGTAGAAAAATGAAAGAAAAAATAAAAATAATTACTAAATGTTTGCTGTGTCTTTTGTGTAGAACATTTCTGAGTTGTTATTGTCTTCTGTCTTATTGATTAAATGATAAATGATAACAACAAGTAAGGGTGCTATACTCGGCTATGCCGAATCTTTATACCCTTCACCACCTATAAACTAGATTAGTTTAGCAATGTAATTCCAATCAAAAAAGCAAATATTCGACACTATATCTGATCGATTGACATATTTATATATTGGCGACGCAAACGTGATTTCAACACTAACACGGACCGATAGACGGACATCGCTCAATCGACTTCGCTATGCATAAGAAATCAGAATATATATACTTTATGGGGTCGGAAATGGATATTGTAGAAATTACACACGGAATAAAAAACTTAGATATACCATTTTATCACGTTTTGTGGTAAAGGGTATAATAACAGTACAACTCACTCTTCGTAGCATATCTGCAAGTCTAACATATTTACAACGATTTTCTGCTACGAAATGTGAATGCCTTTTTTAAGCGCGTATATTGTAGCAGCTGATTTTTAAACATATAAAAAATTAATTAAGTTTGTTTCTTAAATCGCACATAGGGTTTGCCATTGTAAACCATTCATATACATAGATATAAAAAAATATTAAATAGTTTTTACAAAAAACCAAAAATAAAAATAGTTACTCAATGGCTACTCTGTTTATGTGTTTTTATTGTGGTTTTGCTTTGTTGATTTAATATATTTCTCATTGACTCAATTTGGTATTTGATAAAAAACTCTTGAGTTTTCTATACAAAATTTGAGGAAAATCAACTGATGGCCATTTTATTAATAAATTTTTTTAAAGTGCAAAATTAACATAGATTATTATAAAAAAGATTCCGCACAATACATTTTCATATTTCATATTTTCATTTTCATAACAGATTTTAGCTCTCTGTCTATAAAGGGTTAAAATTTTCGCCATACACATCAAAATTTCATCAAGTTTAGGGTGTCTTTTAAGCGCGTTAGAACTTTAAATTGTAAAAAATACACAAAAAATTTAATTTTAATGAAGAATTTTTGAATACAAAACGTCAGAACATGACAATAATATTTAAAAATGACTTTGGCCATATAGCCTCCGCGGCTGCTCATGACGAAACACATCCTGGACTTCACAAACAACACGAACAATGTTGGCTTCCAAAGCGACAATTGTTGCTGGTTTATCAGCGACTTCACATGGCCTCACAGGAAATAATCAAGAGGTGTCAAATCGCACTACCTTGGATGTAAATGCTATTGTCAGGTCTATTTCTCGAAACCAACTTATCGCGAAATTTTGATTTCAATAACTCGACGGTTGCAGTCGCCATCGTATTGAAGTCACATTTCGTCCGGATCAATGTCATCCATATTTTTAAACAAAAATATCAATTATCATAGTGCGGTAAAGATCTCCATTGACCGTAACGAGAGATCTGGCCTCATTTTTGAAGAAACAAGGTCGGGTGATACCGCCAGCCACACAAAACGGTGCATTTTTCTAGATGCTTGGATTGGTCTCACTCCATATCCGCCAATTTTACTTATTAATTAATTTAATTTTACCCTTTAAAAATGAGCCTAATCGTTGAACACTATTTGGCGATAAAACAACGGGTCAAGTTCTACCTGCTTTAGAGCCTAATCGGCGAAAGAAAGACGCATATAATGGTCTCGTGGCTCTAATTCCTGCACTAGCTGAATTTAAATGGGTATAGGCCAAGATCTTTGCGAAAAATTGTGCACGTAGGGGACGTAATAAGCCCCAGTACCTGCGACCGACGACGAATCAATTAATTTGGATCTTCCTCCACACGTTTACAGCAGCGATATTCGCTTCAGTACGCACATTCCTCCGGTGTGTTGATGTTATAGTATCCTCCAGAGATTATGTGTTGCCAAATCTATCCACAGTTCGACGGATGGCAGATGCTATATAAAAAATGTATATCATAATCACATAAAAAGTGAGATAAAAGATCACAGTAGGGAGTTTATTTCATGTATGAACTAAAACATGTATATTCTGTATAATGCGTAAAGCTATTCACTACTGAAATCATAAGCCCTAAGCGATATCCAAAACGGCATTTCTATAAACATTTCTCTCTTTTTCATTCTTTGAATCACTAAGTTTCCTTTTTCCACACAATGCAGTTGGTGAGTATTGTTAAAACTAACAGATCCCATAGCTTTAAAAAAAATTTTAAGTTCATGAAAAATTCGAAGTACAACTAGCTAATGGGCAATTAAGATTTTTGTTGTCGATATTTGTTGTGTCACTAAGGATAGAAGTACACAAGAAATGGTAACCGAATGTGTATTATTTATTATTTAATTTAAATACAATGTTTTATAAAACATAAACTCTTCTTTTACATTTATTTTTGTTTTTACCACATGGTTCTATTATGCACCAATAAATATAATGTTATCCCCCTTCAACATCGATATTTTATTTTAAAATTACACCACACGTGTGAAATATTTTGTAATTATTTTGCACACAAAAAAAACAATATCCTACACACACAAGTTTTTAATATTACCTAATATTTTGCACGAGAGCCAAATCTACGTGCACCATATCTATGCTTTACTTTTTATATGAAGTATTAAATCTCTTGTGACTAATTTGTGAAACGATGCATTTTGCAAAAAATAATCATTATAAAAATAAACTTTCAATACTCGTAGGTATCGTCCTTAATGTTTCATTGTATTTTTTCATTCTTAAAAAAAGTTCATACTTTTACCAATACTTTTCTTGTTCCAAGCGGTTTTCCATTAAGAACCAGTCGGCATTAAAAGGGTCATAAACGTTATTTAAACGAAAAAAAAAATTCAAACTGTTTATACATAGAATCTTCAATATAATATAATTTAAAATAAGAGTTCACATCTAACATTTATGCAATATACACTTGCATAAGTTCCTACAGCATCGTCACATGCCAATAGTGACATAAGGGATTCTAATTTTATTCCCAATTTCATTGCTTATATTTCATTGGGATGACGCTATATAATTACTACTTGAAATTACCTCACAGGAGAAAGTGAAACAATACAATCACAGGAATTTAGCAGCCAATTTTCTAGCACAAGTCGTAGAGATGACGATTGTCTGGCCATTGTGAAGATGTTCGATTCTAACCCACATCAAGTCCACAATTAAATAGCTGGCATGTATTTGCAGCAAACTGTATTGTCGATAATGGCCTTACTTACTTTAGAAGAAGTGAAACCAAAATTTACAAAAGGAAGATAATTTTTGGATGCATTTTTACCGCGTGAACAAGTTAGTTTAAATTCGCATACAGCGTTTTTATTTTACTTTACTCAACCACTCTAATAGGTAAACCCTTTACATACACAATTTTGTAGAAAATTTTGTTTTTGTTTGCTTGCCTAATGAATCGTTAAAAAGTTCATATCCCCAGCCTTGAATTTAAGCACTTAGATAACATTCATATTTGTTCTTTCAATTTATAGCAGTGTACACTATTGTTTATATATGGAACATATTTGTATGATTACATATAAAGGTAACCCTTAAAGCTTAATGTAAACTTTAAAGTTTATTATTAGAATAAAAAAAGCTAAAATAAAGTGTGTGAGAAAAGTTTTATAATAATATTTTAAATGACATCCTTAAAGTAGAGCAGCATTAAGCAAGTTTTGGTAATAAATGTTATAATATTAGCAGGTGGATGTGTGAATATATGGACCATGAAGGCCAGAGCACTGTTTGAACTTAAAATTCAATATGAATTGAGTTTCATTAAAATAAGCACTTAAATTTTTTGCTGCTGCTATAGATGCAGTTTTTTTTTAACTTATAAAATTTTATAAAGAAAATAGCTTCTCTAAGTTCTCCACCGGTGCTTCAGTTCACCAAGCGATTGCGGCCTATCAATATCATTGTAATATTCAAGAAGTAAAAAAAAAACACCTTGAACACAGTCGATAAAGCTATCAAATCTTCATAAAATTAGCCCATTGTCTGTGTTACAGTTATGTAGCAATTTAATTAAAGTACCACAAAACGACACTTCTATTTTAAACTTTGGTTTCTTAATATTAATAACAAAGCTTATTTCATACTTTATTAAAAGGCACAATTCGAATAATGATTTACAAACAAGAAGTTAGAAACATTTAAATAAGTCTTCCCCTATTTTTATAAAACATCGAGAGTTAGTCCTTTGCAAATGTAGTAACGATGCATACACTTGAATAAAGAATCTCATTTTTAACTTTTGAACTTTAATTAAGTATATCTCCCAAACTAAAGTTTTGAAAAAAATAATTTAGTTTCCTGATAAAATGACCCACAATTTTATTATGCAAAAATTATTTATTTATTTAAAGACATGTATTGATGTGGTAGTAGTTCGTGTGTCACGTGAATAAGTAATTCTTTTAATATTTATCAGAAGAATTTATTATTTGACAGTTCTTAAATAGTTTTTATTTAAAATGGGACATGATAAGGCACTTAAAAACTCTGAAAAAAATTGTGATTTTGATATCTCAGAAACCGGTCGAAATAGGCGAAAACATTAGTAGAGAAAACACTGTTCACAGAAAAGTTTATTAATTTTTTTAAGCAAAAATTTCGTTAAATTTTTTCATTGCCTCAATTCCATTCCGCTGGAAGGATGAACAATTGACATAGAAAGGAATTAAAAGATTTTTGTAGTAGAGTTTGTAAAAATTATATGAACTAGAGCGGTGTCGTTCGCGAACGAACGGGTTAAATTGACCGAATCAATTATGTGAAAGGAGTGATCCGGGTTAAATTGAACGGATCACTTAAGTGGACGGCATGAGCCAGATATTTAACCGGCTCCTTTCGTTCAATAATGTACGGAAAAGAATATGGTGTACGAATGTTTTTCGTTCAGTTTTTTGTTTTCTTTTTTTGTGTCGTGTTCTTTTTTTAGTTGATTTTTTGTGTATTAAAAGGAGTTTCTGTATGTGTTTATGTAGGTATAAAGTACATATTTCTTGTTTGGTTGAACTAACAGTCTTTAAAAAAAAACTATACAGTATTTCGTGTTTATGGAGAATTTTTAATATTTAAATTAACAAAAAAAAATTGATTTTTAAATAAACAAAAACAAAAAAAAAAGCACAGAGAAGTACTGGAAGTATCTCGTAAAGACATAGCAATTTAGTAATTAAATTCTTTATTTTCATGAATAATATTCTTTTTTTGTTTTTTTTTTTTTTGTGGTAGGAAAGCAACTTTTTGTATTTTCATATTTCTTGCTAAATACCTAGTTTTTGTTTTTTTTTATTTTGCATATTTATAATAAAAAAAACACTGTATATATCTCTCTCTTGAGAACCTACAGAAAACCTGATTATATTGTTTTCTATGTGCCAAGGTTTTCACAAGAAATCACATACAATAAAGATTGTTGTTCAAATTCGTTCAATCGAGCAATTTGAACGAACGGATCAGTCTATGATAAATGACCGAAAAAGACCGGTCACAGAAACGAACGACCGAGCAAATGTCTACTTTGAACTTTACTCTAATGAAAGTCAACGAAAAAACATCTTTAGAAACTTCTTCAAATAAATATTCGGCAGAAATTGTAGCTTTTTTCATAAAGAAGAGTGTGTTCTCATCAATTATAAAACACGCTTTTATAAGATAGTCTATTTTAAGATTTTTTTATTCTCTTCAAAAGATTTGCTATGAAATATTTCTCTATAAATGGAGTTAAGCTTTCAATGTTCATAAATTATGCATGTAGTTTTGAATTCTGTGTTAATAACTTTTGTGGGAAATATTAGTAAAAATGCATTCTACTGGTAATTTTGAGAAAAATTAGAGGAAAAAAAATTCCAATTTCAATAATATTTGCTAATGGGAATATATAATTAAAAACAATGAATGGCAATATATTCATATAATATTTGTGAAAATAATTATTTACAAATATAATTTGTTACAATCTGTTTATTTCTAAACTAATAAATATTAAATTATTTATTTAAAATTTATTTATTTTTTTAACGACCTTATAAGTTGTAAATATTTTATCTTTTATTTGGGCTAAAGGACCTTGATTAAATTTCTATAATTTATTTAAAATTTATTTATATTGCTGTTTTAGTTGTTCAATTTATTATTGGTTTATTTAACAATATATCATTAATTTTACAAAAAATAATTACACATAAAAATAATTACTCATAAAAATATTTACATATAAAATATAAATTTTATCTTCCCCTTTTTATCAGATATTATTATACATACACGTATGCAAGTAGTCAGTTTTAATCTTTTTAGGTAAACATTTTTTTCGTATTCACAAGAGTTTTTTTATATGCAGTTTAAGGTCTGTATAGTTAGTTTTGCTGTATATCGAATTAAATTTAGTTGGATGACATTTTTATAACAATTTAATTATAAATTTAAGTATAAAATAATAAACAGTTGTTTAAAGGACTAGAGGTATATTTCATTTAAGTTTGTATTTGAATTCAGATACAATAACCGGTGGCCTTAAATAAATGACCTGTTTGATTTGCTGATTGTGTCAGTTTATTTATGTAAATTTAAACATTTATATAATTATAATTAAGATTTAAAGTGAGAAATGAAAATGCCTATTTGGAACCACATATCGTGGTTGCCCTTAGCAAAGAGTAGGAAAATATTAGATACTTACAAATATGATTGAGGCAACCATAATCTATGAGCAACCTATTATCAATAATTGTTTTGTTGGAATAATATAATAATATTTTATAAAGTGCTAAAATCATAATATCATTAAAAATAACTAGAATGATTTAAGAATGATATTGCATAATTAATTATATTAAGTAATTTTAAAATTACTGGATCTAGTCGAACCGAGGGCTAAAAAGTATATTACTGAACTAATAGAAAAGCAGTCTGCCAAGGTTAAAAGCAAAATCTTTTGAAAACCTAATATTATCTGTTTTTTTTGGTTATACTTTGATTGCAAATAAACACGGTAAAAGGAGGCTCCTTCACCCGTAGACAAAGGCAATTAGAGTCACTTGCTCAGCCTGGCCATCAAAGCCTGCCCGCCAAAAATGTCGCTTTTACCGAAGTTGGCAACAGCGACTATAAAATCCGACATTTAGTAGAAAAAGTCCAATGAACCCAACCTCATGCATATAATATACTATGGTTATAAATTCCACATTATTTTCAGTTATAATTTGGTTTGGTTTGTTGTAATTTGGTTATGATTTCAATTTTTATCTGCCTAAGGACCATTTAATGATAAACTTCTACCAAAAACTTTTTTATTGTGAGAGCAACCGTACAGTGTTACTATTAACATAATATGGTTCTTTTTACCATATTATGTTAATATAATAACAATGTTTTTCCTCCCCTTGTGCACAGTGAAAGATTTATGATATATTCCTTTAAAATATCTTTTTTTTTACTAATTTCTTTTAAATGAGTGTTACACATTATTCTGACTCTCACAGATTTAATCCTCCCACATTTGATTCTATGAGAATTAAAAATACTACAAAACGGGTCCAAAATTACAATTCCGCGGGTTGGATAGATGATGTAAATTAATGTCTATGGACATTATGTTGCT
Source organism: Gymnosoma rotundatum (assembly GCA_916610165.2). Lineage (NCBI taxonomy): Eukaryota > Metazoa > Arthropoda > Insecta > Diptera > Tachinidae > Gymnosoma > Gymnosoma rotundatum. Next base: position 140,098,312 of record OU744336.1, on the reverse strand, counting down.
TTGAATAAATTTACGAAAATGTTTAAGATATTACAACTAAATTAACTTTAATTATCTGAACATGCTAAATTTGATAGTTATATTTTCTTTTTTTGGCTTTCTGACTTTTCTTCATAGTTTTCTTCTTTAAACAACTAAAATTTTCTGTAAACAACGTATTGACCCGTATTATGCATTTTTTAGTGAAATATCGTAGTAGTCGTACTCGCAACAATACATTAGATTATAAAAACGAATATTAAACAAAATAATTACACACAGAACACAAATTGATTCAAGTTTATGTTATCAAAATATTTTTTATACTTACAACGAACAAATGATACTTGTTACTAAAAGTTTATCGCAACAACTGTCAGGAAAGGTTACATGAACAGTTTTAGTGTTTACTTAAATCTATTCTCTAAATTTTGAGATGCAACCAATCCAGTTTATCACATTTGTACTGAAACCCAAATATTGGTAGTTATAATCATAAAAATCGATTACTTCATTTATTGTGATAACGAACAAATTTTTTCATCAAAAAATTAAATTAAATTAAAACAAATTTAAACTTTATTTTCTTAATTTGAAAATGTCGCGAAATGTTTTAGATATTTAGTGAATAAAAAATATTTAACTAACCTAGTGCTTAAAAAATTAAAAAAGAAAATTAATTATAAAGGAAAAAAAACAATTATATATAAAAAATTTAAACAATATACTCGTATTAGTTTAAAGTAAAGCAATGCGAAGTTGGGTTCCAACTTAGAAAAAAGGATACTTTTAAATTAACATAACCATAAACTTTTTCTTATTTACTACTGGCAAAATAGATAAGATATCTCGCAGGCTGAAACCAATATGAGATACCTACACAAAATACACAAAAAGAAATCACTTTTGTAGTTTTATAAAAAAATAAATATAAAATTTAAGATTCTGTTAAAGCAATTTGTAATATTCGTACACGCAAAGAAAAAACATGGTTGAGGTAACCATAATCAGAGAGAATCATATTATGGTTGCATTATGGTTGGTAACAAAACATAGTATTGTTTCATTTGCAACATAATATTCTACAGTATAAACATAATTATGTTTAAATATAAACATTTCATGGTTAAATTAAAATATCATAATATGAGAGAAAATGTCATGTTATATAGTTGAATTATAATATTGCCTCATAAGTGCAAAATTTTCCTGATATAAAAGATTTAGTTATAATTGTTTTATTCATTTACGTTTGTAATAAAGATTATATATATAAAAACATAAAATCACATATTTGCTTATAATTACTCTTAAATAATAGGCTATCAGAATTAGTTATATAAACATATAGTTTATAAGCCCAAATAAATGATTTCACAATTGTGCTTCAAACAAAAAAATAAAGATTTATATGCTTACAATACATACACACATATTCATTTCAATTTTTTTTAATGTTTTGGTTCCCTTTTTCCTTGTTTTCATATTTTGCATATTATTTTTAATTTTTTATTTTGTACAAAAATTTTCTTTCTATTCTACTGTTAGCTACCAGAAAAATTACTAAACTGTCAAGAACTAGTATCAAATATTTTTTAGCGCAAACATTATTCTGTTGCTTTTAACCATACTTTGATTAATAATAATATATTATGGTTAGATATTTTACATTATTTTTTTAAGTTATAAAACTTTGGTTGCGGTTGAAATTTTTTCAAGTTAAAACCAACCATGTGGCATTTTTTGTGCACGGTAGCCATATAATCGTTAAAAGTTAACACAAAACGTTTATCGTGAGTAAAGTTTTGGTGAAAATAACTATAATTGTTTCTCCGCACAACTATACATTGTTACAAAGAACATAATATGGTTACTGTGACCATATCAAAACCATGTTTTTTTTCTGCGTAGAGGAATCTCTTCCTTATTGATACTTAAAATTACGAAGCTCTACCGAAGATTATAAACATTTCTTTACTAAATTCACAAATGGATAAAATTACTAAAATATTTTACAGAACATGCCGTTAAATACAAAAGGATTCCATTGTTTATTGTTTTTTGTTTTAAATATTTGCAGCACATTTATTTCTATCATAAAACTTTAAACACCGATATAAACCAACTGCATATAATAAAACTATTCCAGCTATTTCCGTTTATTATTAAGGTTTATTTTACATGCAAAATGATTACGTTGCTCTAAGGGAAAGTTAAGGAATTAGTTCGAAAACTTTTTGCAAAAGTATACTTAGTTATAAAATAAGTACAAAAATACATGTCGATTATTTTTAAATCCGCGTAAGTGGGTTAGTTGCAACCTAAATAAAATAAAAAAATCTAACTATGAAAGTTGTGAAATAAGAGCCAAGAAATGATAGTAAGCACATTGCACTTTCTAAATTGGTAAACAAAAAGTAATTAAACTTTTATTTTTATTAAATAGAAAAGTTTTTCAAGTTAATTGTTAAATTTAATTTTTATTAAATTTGGATTTGAACTGTGGATATTATAAAAGATATATGATTGTTTGGGATCTTGCATAAAAGTACATAAACTAATATGTTAAAAATCAATAAATAAAACGCTACGATAATTTATTTATATGCACAGGCACTTTGCAAATATTAAATTAAACAACGGGAATTTTCTTTGTATTAATTTTCAAAAAAATCTTTTTTTCGTGCTATTTTATATTAGCCCGATTAATTGTTTAAATCACCAATATTGATTATTGAGGGTGAAAGCACGTCTCGATGGCCATTTCGCTGCCGCTCTCTTAGTTCATCAGGAAACTTCTTACAAACATTTTAAATAAACTTAAGGTACTTAAAGCAAAAATAAATTATGGTAGTGTTTTTTAATATTTCATTTTTCATCATCTTTTAAGGGTATAAAAATCCGAAAAAAGTGGATAAAGAAAAATAGAATCATATTAGATTATTGTTGCTTTTTGCTTTATTGTTTAAAGTTTGAACTTAGAAATTAAAGGATGTCCCAATAGCTAATATTATTTGAAGAATGTGGCTAAACTTTTTATCGGTTATAGACAGGCTGCAAATTTGCAAATATTTACCAAGAACCTCTATTACTAAAACCGCTATAACAACAAGTGCACAATTTAAATTAAGTGTGAAAATAAAGTGTGTTCCCAAAATAGTTGTAATTTATCTATATTGCTCTATCATTGAATCTTTATACACAAATACTTGAAAATAAGACAGAATGTCCACTACTTTAATTGGTATTATAAAAAGTAAAATATTTTAAATTATAATAAAAAGGGTGTTACAATACTTTATGTAAAATGAGGTATATGGGCAATCTATTGAACCGTTATAGGCAGGCGGTTAAAATTAATAAGGAATCGTATTGCTAATTCTGCTTCAATAGCAATTGTAAAATTTAGTTTTGGAAATTAAAGGGTACCCCAATAGTTGATGTAATTGAATGTATATGGCTAAACTTTTGAACAGCTGTAGAAAGGCGATTAAAATTTAAAAAGAAACTGTGACAATACATTCCGCAATAAAAACAATTATAATACATGAATTTAGAAATTAAAGAGTGTCCTCAAAGTTAATATGATTATCACATTATGATAATGTGATTATGTATGGCAAAACTTTTGCACCGTTACGGATAGACAGCTAAAACCATTTTTGAAGTCAGTATTTATTAGCAAGTATTATCTCCCCTCCTGCTCGTAGTTTTAAATAAGGGCCATCCCAATACACCTTTTAAATTTCATTAAAAATAAATAGGCAAACTGGAAAAGATATATATATATATATATATATATATATATATATATATATATATATATATATATATATATATATATATATATACATATATTTATATATATATATATATATATATATATATATATATATATATATATATATATATATATATATATACATATATTTATATATATATATATATATATATATATATATATATATATATATATATATATATATATATAAATTGTCAGCTAAATTTAAAAACAATATTACTAACAGAAAAATCTGTGTCAGTTTTTTATTGGAGCTTGCGAATTAATTTAATTTTCCTGTATAGAAAGAATTTTTTGTCACTTATTTGGGTTTTGTTTTTGCTTACAGTATGTTTTGCTTACAATATTGAATAACATGTCTTTATTATTAATATTACTTTTTAATCTATAAAGTGAGCATTTTAACCTGCCAGCTTTAGACTACTACATAAATTTATGTCGTCTTTAAAACACCATCGTGAGGAATTTTTGATGACAAACGCAACGCCACTAATAACCACTGTTGCCATATATTTTAAACATAGAATTTTCGCTGAAGCTGCTTGCAGACGACATGTTTTTACATATGACCGTTAAAATTTTACACTGCAAAACAAATATATGCCGCGTGAACACGCTGAATCATTGCTTGCGTAGAAACATAACCGATATGTTTTCGTCATAATATCTGTCCGTTCTTAAAATATTCATCAAATATGTATTGCTATAGTCGCTATTACAACAAATAATAAAAATTAAAGGGTGCACCGAAAGTGACGTAATATTCGTAAATATATTGTTATTTTTTAACTTGAAATAGCAGATACGTCATGTGTACAGTGAGAGTGTCAATTATGTGCGCTACAGCAACAAGTAAAAAAAGACTATAAATTAAAGGTGTACCAATATTGATATTACCACTGCTGTAAAAATTAATTGCAAACAATACATTTAGAAACAGAAGGTGTGTCGCATAGGTCGTCATTTTAAGGAATATTGCCTTCTCTTCTAAACCATTAAAGCTTGACGATGTACTGCTATGTCTGCTGTAAGAATAAGTACACAAAAAATTAAGGGTAACCCGATAATAACATGATTTGCACATGTACGACCTCATTTTGTTGGATCGTAAAAAGCTGAAACTATAGATTTACCCGCTATAAAAACAAGTATAGAAATTTAAATCAAAAGGTTTCCTAACAGCAACGTAATTTTCACAGGGACATACTTTAACTTTGCCCAAAGTTTATTTTACTACGTCCACTGTAACAACGAAATAAAATAAAATATTAAAGAGTGACGTAAACATGGTATGGAACATTTCGATATTTTTTTAAGCTTAATTTTTACAACACAAAAATAATAAATATTTCACAAGGACATTTACAATACTGATTTCTAAGTACGCTACCCCCTTAATATTAATAAAATTTTAAGAACATGAGACAACATTGTTTAAGCTTATATGTACAAACTCTTGTAAAATTTAACATAAATATAATCAAGTTAAGAAAGTATTTCTATTACCTACAATAAAGAAACAAAGTTTAATGAGAATAAATTATTTTTCATGTAAATCTTAGCAGTTTATGTTTTCTAACAATTTCATTTATTTTTTTTTTTTTTAATTTACTAGTTCTTATTTTCGCTTATTGTTTTCATACTGTGACATTTGCTAAAAGCTTTATTTTTAATTATTTAGATGAGCACTGTTCTTGTCATCTTTTGCTTAAAAATTTTTATTTTTGAAATTTCAAAGCAAATACAACAATGTAACGTAGAATTTTATGATAGTTTTTCTTGTAAAATTTATTCATACCTTAATTTACATTTTAAGTTTTTGTTTTGCTTACAAAATTAGTGTTTAGTTTATTTTCTATTTACTGTTATTTACGATACTACAGTAACTAAAATATAGTTTAAATAAATGCTTTTTTAATTATTATAACACACAAATTAACATATTTTTCAATTAATGTATTCCAATTACACACAATTTATTATTAAGGTAAACTTAAACTGAAAGTCACTTTGAAAAATATTATTTCATTAAAAAAGGCTCACCGCTACGAATGGCAGATACAACATATAAAATCAAATATTTTTTTTAGCTACGTAAAAACTTTATAACAACCACAAAAATAACTAACAAAAAAGTAAAAACTAATTATATTTATTTATTTTAAACACTTACAACTTTTAACTTAAATAAATACTGCATTTGTGTATTTTTGTTTTTTATTGTTTCTTTTGTCTATACATATTCGAATTATTGTACTTAAAAAAAATAAAATATTTAAAAAAAATATTTTAATTATATAAAAACATAAGTTTATATACATATATATATATATAAATTTTTTGAAAGTGTGTTGTGACTTTATAGCGAACGATCAAACCGATCCAATTTTAAGGGATAGTTTGTATGTTCGTTTAGAAGGTTTGTATAAAGTTTGCACGAAATCGGTCGAAGCGTTCATTAGTTTCAACTTTTCATTAAGACATGTGATTTTGTCCATATATAAAAAGAACAACAACAAATACGTAAGTGCCTTTGAGCGTGTGTGGTGTGCATTTTAGAACAAATTTTTATGAAAAATTTGTCATAAAACATATTTTAAAGTTATTGTGGATTTATGTAAGTAGTGTTAAAAATTTTCGATTTATAAATATAAAATGTGCTGATAACTATTTGAGTACCTTTTACATTTGTATCTTTATTTTCTTTACAAAATGATATATTTTTATGAAAAAAAAAGTATTCTATATTTGAAACAATATTCTAAGAGACCTCCGCATAACATTTTATTCAAATCCATCCTACAGTTTTTACGTGGTGCGAACACTCACAGACAGACAAAAATTTCACAAATAAGTGTTTTGTATTCCATATCAATTACTATCTACAGCATTAAGAACAATTTAAAAAAAAAAAAAATTAATGTACAGAAATGACTCTGTTACAGTGTTCTTATAAGTAAATATAACCGACTTTGACCGAAAACTTAAAGTGAGTGAAAATTTTAACTGCTATATAAAATGCTAATCAATCAATATTTGTAATGATTATTTCTTCCTAAAATTTTTTGTTACCAAGTGTACTTTTAACCAGGTGTATCGTAAACTAAATAAACTACCTGCGGTGGTTTTTTCTGTCACTTTAAGTATTCAAAGATTGGTTTCAAATGTCCACAAGTACACTCCCTCCATCCCCCTTCCCATAAATTAATTTCCTAGTTCTGGAAGATTGCGTTGCATAAGTAGGGATCATCCCCTGAGTGCTGGTTCTAACAAAAAAAAAAACTAAGTGACGCCTTGTATTTTACATTATTATACGCGTTATTGTTGCTTGAATGCTTAAAGGGATGCTCACGTTTACTTGTGCAAAATGTTCTTTTTTCATATCTTTAATATAGACCAGCAATAATTACCTTAAGTAAAGTAAATTGCTTAAAATGTATATTCGATATTGTCTTTAACTATGTATTAGTTTAATTGCATTTAAAATAAATATAAAAATATATCTGTCTGAGGAATATGTTTACTTTTATATGTATTATTGTTATTATATTTATATTTTTTTTACAAAATCTCGTACTGCTTTTCTTTTTTTTTTTTTAATAGTTACTTTTTAAAGTAGCTGGTTTCTATTGAGGCTTTTTCATAGTTTCAAAATGAATTTAATGTTGTCAGACTTTAAAAACTAAAATAAATTATTCAACCTTATGGTCAACTTTAGTTAAATAAAGTTTACTTTATATGCAGGTTATGGAGACGACCCTAAGTCTATTAAAAGTAAGTCTGTTATTGACATTTACTTTTTGTTATATAATAAATTTAAGTAACACAACACAAGACAGTAACCAAAAGTTCTGTTTAACTTTATTTAAAAATTCATGTCAATAAAACCACAAAACGTAATATTTTTTTATTTTCATAAAAACATTACATTTAAAAACTATATATTGAGTCCATTCTAAGGGCAACAGTAGTAAGAAAATAAATTACTTTTGATTTTATCTACAGAGAGACAAATATGCGAAAAAAAAGTATTTCAAGTGGTTTTGCAGTTTACTAATGATTTATTTATCAATGTGCCATGTGGAGTCGACAACTAATATTTAAACAATAAATTACTTTTGAATAAAAAATAATATAAAAATTGAAGATTTATTACCTAACACAAGTTTGTGCCATTTTTAACCTCACATCGTTTGGTAACAAAGCCATTGGAAAATAAGTAATTTGTTAAACTAATGGACATGTAAAATTAATGACTTAAATAAGATATTATTGCTACACGTACTATCCTCAAAATTTTTACAAATATATTAATAAATTAGTATGATACTGTATTGGTTCTGTAGACGTATCGTATATTGGCATTTGCTAGCGGTTTCATCGAACTAAAACAACAACTGAGTTTTTGTGGACTGTCAAACATATTTTAAGAGTGTCGTATAATGCTATATATCCATTATAGTTATACGAAAAATAAATTTAAGATATTCGTTTTTACTAACGTCTTCCGTACTGTTGCGGCTGTTCGTCAGTATGCCTGTGACAGCCCAATATCTCTGGAACCATTAAAGTTAGACTCTTAATGTTCCACAAAAGGTTTATTACTATTGCCTTAACAACAGAAAATACAATAAAGTTATAGCGGGTTCTACAGTGTACGTAAAACTATGTTCTAAAGGGCAGCAATTACAACAAACATAAAACTATAGATTAAATGAAAAAAATGATTAAAATTTACTTGGTGTTATTTTTAAACTGTAATCGATCGACATTTAAATCTGTTGTCTGCGCGCAACAAATAGAAGTACAAAACTAAAACTAAAATATACTGGGTGGTCATATATAGATATTATAATTTATTGGTTTATTTTCACTGTGTAGTAGGCAAACATTTATAATATCAAAAAATATGTCCGCTATAAGAATTAGTGTAAACAATAAATAAAAAAACTAAAAGGTTTCACTATAAAGATTTTCTTTTAAACCGTTGTTTCTTCCTCTATAGAGACAAGTACAAGCCTTATCTTTTATATGGCTTTAATAAAACCAAAAATGAAATATAAAATTGACAATAAAGGGATATTCCTACAGAAAACATGGCTTTTAAGCATACTGTCTTCTAGTTTAAGCCCTAATGCGCATACGATTTAAATTAAAATTTGTTGAAAATTCACTTGAACAACAAAACTATTTTATGGTTTTTTTTAATCAAATTCTATTGTACTATAAATTATTATTTTATTATAAAAAATAATTTTATTTAATTTTAAATAGTACTTTGGTTATATGTTTAAATTTATTTATCATTTTTTAATTGTACTAGAATAATTATAAAAACGCTTATTGGCATTGCTAATTAATTTTGAAACGCTGTAAATTATTTGTAAAAAAAATTAAGGCACATTTACTCAAAGTAAAATTAATATTTTTTCAATCAACCACTTTCGAGTCATCGAGATTATAGCTTAAAAATCTCAAATAAACTGAACAGTAATCAATTTTACCTGCCCAAAGGAAATATTTTATAAAATTTAAAAAAAAAAATTCTACGTCTTTCCATTAATTTTAATAAACACAACCAGGTGAGAAAACATTCAATGCTATACTGCATCCAGAGGAAATAACTAACACATTTTTTTGTCTTCCCTTTGCCCTGCCCTATAATTGCTTCCCCGCGAGTAATTATAAAAAATTAATAATTTGATAACAGGTGGCTAACAGCAATCTGTTATCCGCTCATCCTTTCCCAGCCTGAGATAAATTTTTACAAAATTAAAAAAATAAGGCCATGCATGATGTGGAAGCCTTCGCACGTGAGTCCAGTTCGCGCTTGCTGGGTTTATATTACATTAACTTTAAAATCTCTCTGAGCATATTGATAGTAAACTACTAAAGAACCCATTGTTTTAATTCCTGGTGTGATAGATTCACAGTTCGTGAGCACACCAATTTATTTTTTCTTTTTCTTTTAAAATCTTGCAGTTATCTGGTATTAATGACTAGCAAACACAAACTATATAATACAGGCTTTTGACAATTTTTTATTAATTTATTTTCATGTTTTATTTTATGCTAATAGTCGTTTTTTTCAAGTGACATTACTTTATGTGACCAATATATTATTTAGAAGAAAAATTAGAATTTTTTATTTCTTATTCTCAAAGATTACTATCTCTTGAATTCTGATAAATGTCGTAAGCTTTATTCATAACTAAATCTCGTAATCCTCTAATTTAATGCTTGAATTCTTTTATCTTTTTTTTATCTTTTCCCCTTTATATCTATTTTTTTTTTTTTGGCAAAGTATACATAATTGTCAGCTTAGTAGAGAAAAATATCGAATATTGCTTCAAAAATTATTTTTTTTAAGATTTGACTAAAAGTAAGTATCTATTCTCACATAACTATGTTTACCATGTTTCAGGGGAAAAATAAACAAACAAACAAAAAACAAGTAAGAGTGCTAAATTCGGCTGTGCCGAATCTTATATACCCTTCACGAACTATGTAAATCAAAAGAGCTAATATTGGGGTGACAGAGAATTAAAAAATAAAAAAAAGATTTTAAGTACTACTTTTATATAATTTTACATAAAAATGACATCGGCTCTTAATGGGTTAAGTATTTAAGAAAAATTTACATTTCCTAAAAGATCTCTTCAAAAGCTTTAATATGATACCCATATTGATATTTTAAAAAATTTGAAAATTTCAGAGCCAAGTAACTCGGGTTATTTTTGTCTTATTTTTTTATTCTCTATCGCCCCATACATTTACTTTATTACTCCAAATTACATGAAAAAATTAGAGGTAGACGTGGTGATTTGCCTGCTGCCTAGAAGAACATGGACCCATCCTATTGATTTTCAATAGCACCTCTTTCGACACTGTATCTGATCCATTGACATATTTATTATTTTTTTTTTGTGACAGCAACGCTAGCACGGACGGACAGACGTACATCGCTCAATCGATTTCGGAATGCCATAGAAGTCAGATTATATACTTTATGGGGTCAAAAATGGATGTTGTAGATATTACGAGGGATGCTATATATATTTCTGGCCTGGCAACACTGAGTGCTGCCAAGTGCAATCTGACATTTCCATTGGAAAGTTTGTCATTTTTAAGCATAATCGTACTCAAAACGTTTTGACGTACGACCATGTGTTGTTAACAGCGACTTGAAAAAATTAATATAGAAAAAAATGGAATTAACTCGTGAACATTTTCGTGCGATCATTTTTTACAACTTTCGACGTGGATTAACACGACAAGAGTGCATTGATGAACTTAAATCTTTGTATGGCGATGAAGCACCATCCTATAGCTCTGTCAAAAATTGGTATACTGAATTTAATCGTGGCCGAAGCTCGCTCAAGGACGAATTCCGTGAAGGTCGTCCAAAAACGGCTGTTGTGCAAGAGAACATTGATGCAATGCGTGAACTCATAATGCAAGATCGACATGCGACATACCGAGAGATAGAGACATCCTTGGACATTTCTTTCACCAGCATACATGCGATACTGCATGAACACCTGGCCGTAAAAAAGGTTTGTTCTCGTTGGATCCCGCACAATTTGAAAGTCGCTCAAAAAAAGGCTCGTGTCGATTGGTGCAAAGAAATGTTGCAAAAATACGATTGCGGTGCTTCAAAAGACGTTTTTAAGAGCGTCACAAGTGACGCATCATGCATCTATGCATACGAGCCCGAAACGAAACAACAATCGACCGTGTGGGTCTTCAAAGACGAGCAAAATCCAACGAAAGTTGTTCGTGGAAGAAGCACTTCGAAGCAAATGGTCGCCTGTTTCTTCGGCAAAACTGGTCATGTGGCGACTGTTCCGCTTGAGCAACGTAGCACGATCACTTCTGAGTGGTACACTACAATTTGTTTGCCTGAATCATCGGAGAAATTCGAAAAACCAACAAGAGAAGACGAATCATTGTTCACCATGACAATGCGAGCTCTCACACATCGGCTCAAACCAGAGCGTTTTTGACCGGCCAAAACGTCGAATTAATGGGTCATCCGCCGTACAGCCCTGACTTGGCACCTAATGACTTCTTCTTGCTTCCACACATCAAGAAAAAAATGCGTGGTCAACGATTTTCGTCACCAGAAGAAGCTGTTGAAGTGTTCACAAACTATGTTTTAGAGGTGTCTCAATCGGAGTGGAAAAAGTGCTTCGACAACTGGTTTGAGCGCATTCAAAAGTTTATAAATCATGCTAGAGAATACTTTGAAAAACAATAAAACCATTTTTGATTATAAATATTCGCATTTTCACTATTAGGCTAGAAATATATAGAGCAGCCCTCGTACACACGGATTGAAAAAATTGTATATACCCTTTTTCCACTTTTGGTGAAGGGTATTTTCAATATGAAAATTTACTCGTATTTCTGGGAATCTTTTTTATATTTTAATTTACTTTATTCGTGCTTGATTCCTTCAAAGATAAATATTTCATGATATTCTCATGAAATAATTTTTATTTAAAAATAAACCAAAATTAAATCCATATGGCCATTTCACTACTGCTCAAATAGCTATTTGAGTGGACTTTCCCCAAATCTTGTATAGAATACTAAAGTCTTACATCAAAAGCCAAATGATTAAATGAAAACACATGGAATCAATGAGACAAAAAGACAATAACAACTCAAAAATGTTTTACACAAAAACACAGCAAATATTCAGTTACGGGCATCTGAAGTTTTCATAGCAAATTACAATTTTTTTTAGATATCAATATGGGTACCATTCAAAAGCTTTTGAAGAGAACTTTAAGAAAATATTTAAATTTAAAAAAAAAATGCTTAACCTATGAAGAGCCGATGTCATTTTTATGTAAAATTTTATATAGTACTTAATTTTTTTTCTTATTTATTACTTCTCTGTCACCTCAGTATTTGTTTAATTTTTGATTGTAGTTACTTTAATAAACTAGATTTAGATACATATATGGTGAATGGTATATAAGTTCAATATAGCCGAATATAACACTCTTTAGTACTGTAGTGCCAATCATTTGGTCAATAGCATCTACGCATCCTTGGATAAAAATATTATCATTAGAGAATACACAAATGAAAAAAGTGTTGAAACCTTTTATAGGGTTATAATATGACACAATTGAGTTTTTTTTATTATTTAAATGTCTTATTTTTGTAACTGTTCCCACATGTGTCAGATTTTGTTTTAGAAATTTTTTCTCAATTCGAAAGATGAAAAAAATATCAATAGTGATATTTTGACCTATTGCACCTTCTGAATGATTCCCCAGATTTTTTTCAGTCTGTTAATTTTAAAATTTTTTTAAGGAAAGTTTGTATTTTCAATATATATACTCTTTTAGGGTCCACAGCCAGCCAAAAGTTTAGTCCACTTTTAGCAGGCTTTGATGGCATGTAATGCATTAAAGAACATGATTCTGACCACCTATCACCAACTATCCGTAAATTTTCATGACAAGCGTTAAACATTGGGAGAAGGGCTTTCCAGTGATTGCACTAATCGCAAATAAGAGCGTTTTTTTCACTACACACAGAAATACGATTGGTAACAATTCGCTTGATACGTTAAAAATTCAATTACTAATATAATAATTTGATTTTAATTATTAATAATTTATAGTCTTGATTTATTTTTTATATTAAAAGCTAACAAATGATATTTGCTTCTAAATGTTAGTTGTAACACTTCTTAGAAAAGTTAACATGACCGATTTGGGTCTTTACTAAAATCTATTCTATGAAATGGAAGATGCAACTAAACTTATTCAGCACATTACTACTGAAAACCAATTTTTGGTAGTAACAATCATAAAAATCGATTGTGTCTTCTAAAATCGAAAAAGGTTGACATAATAAAAATGAATTTGTACAAATAAAAAAAATCATTAAATTTTCAGTTTAAAAATATAAAGATATGTTGTTAGTGGTGAAAACTTTTCCAATACTGTTGAAAGGTAAGTCCAAAATCAATATCAGAAAGACGTTTGTAAATTAAAAAAATTCTAAAATGTTTAATATACTTTGCAGAAGCGAAACGTAAGGTATGGGATGAAAACTTGAAAAAACTATGTGGAAAAGAAGAATCATGGTGTAAAGAAAGAAGTAGGCTGAATTCGAAGGGTCGAAACATGAAATTTATGATGTATTCATTTTTAAAATAAAAGTAAATATTAAAATATTTTATTGTTTTATTTAATTCACAATAACATTTTATAGTCACCTAAGAATCATTTTTTAAATAGTTGTGGGTGCTATATACATTCAGTTATTACAACCGAATTCAATATAATACACACAACTGACCAAATTCGATTGGCAACAAATTCGGTTCTTATAACGAATTTCTTTTCTCTGTGTACTTCTAAACCGAAGCAGAAATAACCGCAAGTAGTGTTCGTTAGCATTTTGTGAAATCGACAGTTAAGTTCTTTTTACTTAAAAATTATTATAAACATTCGAAAAATAACTTCTAGTCGTTTGTTGTATCTAAAAAATTGCATGGACCAAGATGGTCTTATACTTAAGATTTGTAGTTTTTTTTAACCTAACAGCAGGGTTAAGTAAAACCTGAGATACATGTACCCACAAGTATTTATCACTGTATGTATATATTATTATTAAAAAAATTAATGCAATTATAATGGTAGCTAAATACTTAAATCAACTTAATTTTCTTTAATAATCAATGATAATTTTAACATATTGATGCACTAAAATTTAATATATTTATAATTGCAAAAGTACTTGAAATATACAACAACCAAAAATGAAAAATTTTAAAAGATGCACACTAAATTAAAGTTTCAAATAACAAACAGTTTTTAATCTAAAAAATACAACTTTACTTGTGATAAGTTTACAAACAACTAGGTTAAAATTAAAAAAAAAAGATAAAACTTAAAAAATTTTTTTATGTACATAAATTTTTTGTTCACTTTTTAAAAGTGAAAAATAATATTATTTTATGTATTCGACAAAGTTAAAAACTGTTGCTGAAAGTTAATAATTTGATACATTTTTTAAGTGATGATGGTGGTTGCAAAGCTACTTCGCTGAACTGTTAGTCGGTAACAAAAGAATATTGTTTTTTTTTTTTTGTTTTAATTTCTGCTTTTAGCTGAAGGTTTAAATGTTACGAATAAGTTAAAAAAAACTTCATGATTTGCTAGTAAGAAACTTTTTGAAAACGGAAAGTACAATTTACCAAGATTTAAAATAAAGGAGAAATATAGATAAATTGGTACGAATTTAAAAAAAGTGTAAGAAATGTAAAACTTTCTTTTGCATCTACCAGCAGAAGAAACAACAAATCAGGATGTAATCATAACAAATTTAAAACATTTTTCAGTAAATGGTCTTTTATAAATAAGAGAACAATTATATTCAAATGGTTTGAGTTTAGACCAGCAGCTTATAAAAACACTGCCACTAATAAGTTTTAAGCTATATATTTAATATAAATATACTTACAGCCTGTTTATAGAATACGTCAAGAGCGAATCGAAACCGGATGGCATATGGATGAATACGTAAAAATAAGCGTCCGTGTAACACGTTCCGGTTTTTTCGTTTAACTTACGTTGTGTTTCGTATAAATAAATATTGTGTCAAATCGTAGTATTGCCAAAGTATTAATTAATGTTTTTAATTTACTTTTTTTCTTATACATTTTTTGTTTTTGCCTTCAATGATGGTATCCCTGCTTCGGCGCTTAGAAAGAAACAGCTGAGTTAAATAAACAAAACAAAATTATCAAACAATCAATCTGTAAAACATAAATTTGTGAAGATAAAAAAGTTTAAGCAGTACTTATAAAATAATTATAAAATTATTAAATACATTAAATTAAAATTATTAAAAATATGAAATTAAATTTATAAAATACTAATTTTTAAATTGTGATATTCTGATTATATGTATGTATAATACTAATAGAAAGTGAAAGTGTTATGATAGGCAGTTGCCCAACAATATTAACTCCTGACGAATGCGCGATACATAAACCAGAAACAATTGCCATTTGCTATATTTTTTTTTTCAAAAACAAAATGACTTTCGTGTTTTAAAAACCCAAACATGGGAAACGGTAACGTTTTTGTACGTCCATACGGCAAATTGTGTTCTGTAAACTCGCTGTTATATTTCCGTTTATAACAATATACACATATATTTAGCCATTCTCCTTTTTATGTTCACAAGTTTTATTCTTATACGGCATTTACACTATGCAATTTTTCATGAAACTAGCATGAAAATTTTGTTTGTTCATGAAGCAGGAGGAGTAAGCAATATGGTATTGTTTGAGTTTTGTGGGGATGTTACTGTTGCTAATGTTAACTTTTAGATAACGCATCACGCTGTAATTTAAATAGAAAATTGAGAAAAAATGCCTCAAAAAACTGCATAGGAGTATGTATAATTAACAGCTGACTGATTAATAAAATTAGTTTAAAAACATCTGATTTTTCCAGGCGTTTTCAATGTTAACTATTTTTATACACACTTTTCATAGCAACTCCTTAATAGCTTTTGCATAAAAAGCTCTTTTCTACTGAAGGCAACCATATATAACTTAACTTAATTTTTAACCGACTTCTAAAAGAAAAGAGGTTATTAATTCGTCTGAATGAAGCTTTTTATGTTTATGCCTGCAGACTGAAATCATTTCCTACCCGATTTTGATTTTTTATTCTTTATTTAAGTGCTATGCCTTAAAATTGGTCCCATTTTAAAAAACCAATTATAATTTTAGAAATAAAAGGACGTCACCATACCATATACATATTTTTACGTTTATTATGAAATGCAAATGGCGGCACTTTAAAATTTAAAAAAAAAAACTGCGCATCACAATAACCCCCAACATTAAAATATAATAAATAATAAGAGTGCTATATTCAGCTAAGCCGAATCTTATATACTCTTTACCATCTACATAAATAAAGTTGAGTGAAGAACCTCCAATCAATGACAGAGAATTAACCCATTTGCGCCCAACTTTTGTTTTAAAAATTTGTGCTTATTTTACAAAAATATATTACTAAATGTTAGAAAAAAGCAAGTTTAAAATTGTTTTGAATTTTATTTTATTATTTTTATAACGTTTTTAAATTCGTTCCCAAATGGGAACATTGGGCGCTTAGAAATTAAATCATATTGTGGTATTCTACAAAACAATGCACATGCATTCCTCGATCACATTCAGCACACATCTTTCGAGAATTTATTTTGCATAGTGCACAATGCTTCTGCTTGCCGTGTGGAATTCCGGTAATCACATGTCTTGTTATAGTCCTATTTTGCTTGAGAGTTCTCAAAGGGCGCCCTAATATTTTGGGGTCTGAAAGTTGGGATTGAATATGTAAATAATGTCGAGAAATCATACGAATAAACTGCAAGTATGGTATTTTCTCATGACAGATATTATAAATAACATATGAGTTATACATACAAATATCAAGACTGTTTGTAAATAGTCTAAAATACCACTTTTTGCCTTTTATTTTGATTGGAAATTTGTTTATATGCCAATCTAATTTATCAACACCTCCCATGTATTTATTATATTGTGATATAGCATACGGCTGTTGCACTTCGACATATTTTATTTCTGTTTTACTATATCTTTGAACATTCTGCAATGGATTTACAGTTTGGTGGTTGGTGATTAGTTTTACGCACCTGTTATCATTCCAGGAAATAACCAGTACTTCATTGTTTTTGTCGAATCGGTAATCAATTGCTCCTCTTGGTTCTTTTTTCATAGCTTCATCATTTTTTGTACCTGTAAGGCGCAAATGTTTTTCATTTAAAATTGACAGAAGTCGAAAGCTTGAGAAAAAAATTGTCAAAATATAGCTCATGATCTTCAGGATTGTCAAGTAGATTGGCCATCGAAGTAATAACCTTTTCCCCTAATGTTGACAAATCTCTTTCAGCAGATTCCATTTTACCTTTGTAAAGTTCTATTTGGTAGCAAAACCCAGTTTCTCCACAGGACATAATCCATTGTTTTAAACCAAACCGAATTGGTTTTCCTCTTATAAATTGTTTTAGAAATTGGCCGCCATAATAACGCACCATTTGCTCATCAACAGACAGTTGTTTTGAAAAAACGTTCAGTTTCAAAAAGTTTTCAGTGAGCTTTTCAAACAGTGGTTTTATTTTATAATCTTTTTCAGGAGCACGACTGCGTATATTATCGTTGTTATTAAAGTGCAAAAATCTTTTGATTTCAAGAAACCTGTTTTTAGGCATACAATTTCTAATAATCTCAATGTCAATGTCATCATCTGTGGACCAATACATTCTTTCTTGAGTAAAGTATGGTAAGATATAAAAAATAAGATTCCGAGGAATTTGCGAAAGCAATCAGGTGAAAAGGCAAAGTTGTGGACATTATTCTGCTGTGCATAACGAATACTTTCATCAACAATGTGTTGCGTAATCGAATTATCAAAGAAAAATTCAAAGATTTCAAAGGCCTCTGAATTTCGAAAATTTTCCTTGATAGTTTCTTTATATATTGTGCAGCGTTCAGATGATGAAAATATTTTAGTATAACTCGCGTCTTCATGAAGCCAATTTGGTTCTGGGATTTTGTTGGTTGGGCCGTCACACTTTTGCCGTTTAGATGTTGTTGGTTCTAAATCTTTATCTTTTTCCTTTTCAGTGAAGTGTATTTCCAGTTCACCAGGCACGTCTTTCAGCTTCGTAACTTCCTCCAGGTCATCTTCATCAATACCTTCACAGTCGGTCATATTATATGGTTCAGGAGGGAGTTGCACTATTTCAATAGCACTTTCAGCACAAAGATTTTCATTTTCTAGAAGCTCTTCTAAAATTCCTTCAATTTAAGTAAGTTTTAAAGCTCGTTTGCTCAGCATCATTTAGGTTAGTAGGCTATATCAAAAGATTCCAATGTTCCCATTTGGGAACAAAAAAATTTTATCTGTTTTAGCAAATTCAAAAGATTTTTAGCGCAACAAATAAATTGCTTTATTCAACTACGTACTAAAAATGCTAATAATTAAAAAAAATCTCTCAAGTTCTTACTATTAAAACAACTTTATTTTTTAATTTGTTTAAACTTTTGCACAAATGCACCGCTTTCAGAAATATTTTCTCTATACTAAGCATACAATATTAAAAGATGACAAAAATGATTATTATTGTATACAGACAGATGTAAATACCGTTATTTTGTTCTTGTAAGTGCGATCCATTGTTGCCATCGCTTGGTATTTGACATCTATTGCATGATCCCAATTGGGAACATTAGGCGCTAATGGGTTAAACAATAACAAAAAAAAGATTTGGTACTGCACATGTATAACAATACTAACACGGACGGACAGACGGACATCGCTCAGTCGACTTCGTTATTGATAAGAAGTCAGGATATATATGCTTTATGGGATATGAAATGGATAATGTAGAAATTACACATGGAATAACAAAATTATGACAAATTATATGTACCCGCTTACTATAACCGTTATAAGAACAAGTATAAATGTAAAATTATAAATTAAAGGTTTCCCCCATTAGATAATTTAATTTGATTTATATGTCTATACTTTTAAACAGTTGTACAGAAATGGCTAATATTAACAAAAAAAAAACATGTATTGCTAACTTCATTATATAGCAACAGGTTTAAAATTTGGATATGAAAATTAATGAGTGTTCCTATAATATGGCCATATGTTTTGAACTGTTATGTACAAACCCTTAAAAATAAAACAGAATTACCACTACTTGTTCTAGCATAATAAGAAGTATAAATATTTAAAGTTTTGAATAAAACGGTATTTCAATAATTGATTGCAATTTGATGTATATGGCCTATTGAAAAGTTTTACACAGACAGTAGAAATTTGCAGAGTACCTGTAGTAATAAGTCGGCAAGTATAAAATTTGGATTTAGAAATTAAAGGTTGTCCCAATAGCTAATGTAATTTGTACTGATAAACTTTTGAATTGTTATAGATAGACAGCTACAATTATTCTAACGAAAGAAAAAATTTAAGCTCAGTAGTTTAACAGGTAAGTTAAGAAGCTTCTTAAGTTTAATATTTAATGTTAATATCAATAGTTGAAACATTAATTGCGTTCCTGCACTTTTTGGGTACAGTTGGGCAAAATGAGAGGAAGCAAACATTATTTGTAATTACAGACAAAAAATTCCGAAAAGTAAGGAAACACTGAAAACAAACTTTCTAACAAAATAAAAGAGACATAAATATATAATTCAGTTTAAGTACATTCTTATTTTTAATTCCTTTTTTTAGGAAAGTAAAAGAAAAAAATATATGTGATGATTTAGAAAGAGAACAAGGGAAGAAAGCTTTGGGTACTGTGTGGCGACGACTACCCAAATTAACATTGACTGATGAACACACCTCGAATTCTTAGTTACAGAATTGGATGCTTAAGTATAGGATGTTTACAGTGTATATATTTTTGTGTAAAAATGTGTAAAATATTTTTTCCTTATAAAAATTTATAAATTAATTTATTTCTTACAATATTACACAGTTCAACTTATATTTCAGAAATTTAAAAAAATATTAACAAATTGTTTTTAAATCGTTGTAAATCAACCTTTTTAAAAACTTAAACAATTTAAATAAATATTTCATTTAATATGAAAATTTATTTTCATTTAATTTCATTAAATAATAAACGAATAAATCAGATTGCTCTGCAACGCTTTTATTAAAATATTTGTTTAGTATGGTAACCAATCCAAGCGTTTCTCTGTGTAATGCAAATAATACTTTAATTTCATATAAATGCCTCATTATATTTAATTTAACACTAGGTAAATATTTGAGATCGTATTATACAAATAACATACAATTAACTGTTTACAATGTAAACATAGTGAATATAAATGATATGAGCATTAACGCTAACTACTAAGCGCTATTATATTATCAATAATTAATACCAATAATTATCCGTATTATAATATATAGCATATCAATCAAAATAATTTATACTAAATATTGTTTGATAATAAAATCAATATACAGAATAAAATAATATTTTTAGATACTTACATTAACATACAGGGTATCCGACGAGAAGGACGCTATTTGCCGCTATTTCAGTGAACATTATTCTTGACAGTTTACATTTGGCAATCGTAAAGTAGACACGTAGCAAATTTATTATAGAAAAATATTTGATAGGACAACGTGTCAATTATCGAGAACTGTGACATTGATAAAGTTACGTGCCAACAAAACGCACTATTTATCAATTTCGAAGAAAGATGATCTGTAGGTGATGGGTGCAAGCATGGACCACATTGTACTTTTAAATCACCTGAGACATTACTGCTGCTCAAGAAACAAGCAATCCATCAACCTTAATTCGATGCTCGCCCATGACAACCACGATTTTCATAAAAACTTCTCAATGGGTGTCGTGGCACATTTTCATTTGGATGGATATGTGAATAAATAAAATTATTTATCAGTCACCTTTGCATCCATTAAATGTAACAGTTTGGTGTGCAATTTGGTGTGGAGGGATTTTATAGTAATGCTTTTAATGAAAAGCAAACATTTCTTCTATCGTTTTTCTAGAACAAAAAAATCGTATCTAATTACTAACTTCATAAACTGCAATAAGTTTTAATTCAAATAAGACCTACTACAGACAAATTAAACTAAATACATAGTTTAAACAAATAAAATAAATAATCCAAAAGAAAAATAAAATAAAACTTTGTAAATTTAAATTTAAACAATAATAAAACTTTAGATTCAAACGCATGTTTGATAATATATCATTTATATTTTTGGTTTGCATCAATCAACTGGCGTTAAATTTTGAAAAAAACTGGATCTATTTTTTAAAAAGAAAAATTTATTATAAGAACATTAAAAATCAACAATCACGTTGTGTAATGAACAACAAAAAAGAATATAACAAAATCAATCCGCTATGTGTGAGTTTGACTCACACAAACAGAGGATTCCATAGCATGTATGTGCCTTCCTTTGACTTTTAATTTTAAACTTGTTGCAGCACACGTAATAAAAAAAGTATGGATAAATATAAAATAATTCCCTGTGGAAATCACGTTAATACTGGAACACCTTTTTATTTTTTATACTTGTCTCTATTAGCGGCTTAACAATACATAGCCTGCGTTAATTTACAGTATCAGTGTATTAGGGTACTTTAATAAAACTTTTATTTGACCTTTTTAATTAATTATATTTTATCTAATTTGCTAAAAAATTAAATAACATATATTTATTTAATATGCTTATATATTTTATTTAAATTGCTTAAAAATTAAATAAAATAAAACCTATTAGGGTACAATAAAATAAGGCAAGCAGTATGAAAAGCACGTTAAATAGGGATACCCTTCATTTAATTTTTTTGTACTTACTCTTATGCAAACATAGCAGTAGAACCCCTCAAGCGTCTACCAATAACGTTGTAAAAGATAAATTTATATACTCTAAACTTACTGCATTTAAAATACCCTTTAATTTCTAGATTTATTGCTTAGAATTTATTTTTATAGCTGACAAATTTGTACACATTCTGCGTAAATTCTAAATGTCTGCCTACGCAGATGAAAACCTAAAGCCATATAACTGAAATGCAAATTTAAACTGAAATCCAAAATTGAAACACCCTTTAATTTAAAGTTTTATTTTTTTCTAGGTGTTGCTATATTGCACATTATTTTACACAAAGGTGATTCGACGTGTCTGCCTATCAAAATTGAACAATATTTTTATGTATATCACCTTACTTTCGGAACAGCCTTTCTTTTATTTAGTATTTATTGTTACAGCAACTAATATAGTACACCTTCTGTAAAATTTTTATTAGTGTACTTTTTTTGGTTCCAGAGAAGAGGGCATGTGGACAGACATCGTGAGGAAAATAATTGGGTTACGTTTTTAAACATTTTTCGTGCGGAAAACACTAAAAACTATAAAAAGAATAAAAGTACTATTTGACTAAAATGTATCAGGTTTTCATAACTACTGCAAAAACTAATAGTAATCCAGAGATAAGTTTTTGTGGCAGGGTTCAGCTCAAGTAACTCAACAGCAAAAAATAAGGCATTACCTTGAAAAGTAATTGCCATATTATGACTTAATTTTGTGATTGCTATACTTTGTTACTCTTGTTACATTACATTGGTCCGAAAAAAAGAAAGTAGTAATTAAACTAGTTCTTACAGTTAAAAAGCATACCTTAAAAAACATGCTAATGATCATCCTTATTTACTACAATAATCAATGTTATTAATTCACAGCAGGGTTCAAAATTTTCATTTATGCGTATTTAATTATGAACATTTAAAAAAAATTTTTCTTATTATAATCACACATGAATGAGTGCGTCTTTTGTAATTTTAAGCATTAATATATGATAAGAGGTAAATAATATTATTCTCATTAATTCTGCTTTTCATTAATGAATGCGAAGAATTTTTCAGCGTTGAAAATTTCTCATCTATGAGAAGTTTCGCAAAAATAAGAAATTTTTTTTTCTTTTTCACAAAACAACCACAAACAATAAAAAAACTGTTTGCTTGCGATCCCACATGATTGTATGTATGTATTAGCATTGACGATCTTATAAACGTCTTTTGAAGCACCGCAATCGTATTTTTGAAACGTTTCTCTGCACCAACCGACACGATCCTTTTTTTGAGCGACTTTCAACTTGTGCGGGATCCAACGAGAACAAACCTTTTTTACGGCCAGGTGTTCCTGCAGTATCGAATGTATGCTGGTGCAAGAAATGTCCAAGGATGTCTCTATCTCTCGGTATGTCGCATGTCGATCTTGCATTATGAGTTCACGCACGGCATCAATGTTCTCTGGCATAACAGCCTTTTTGGACGACCTTCACGGAATTCGTCTTTGAGCGAGCTTCGGCCACGATTAAATTCATTATACCAATTTTTCACAGTGCTATAGGATGGTGCTTCATCGCCATACAAAGATTTAAGTTCATCAATGCACTCTTCTCGTGATAATCCACGTCGAAAGTTGTAATAAATGATGGCACGAAAATGTTCACGAGTTCATTACATTTTTTTCTATATTAATTTTTTCAAGTCACTGTAAACACCACAAATAATGGTCGTACGTCAAAACGTTTTGAGTACGATTATGCTTAAAAATGACGAACTTTCCAATGGAAATGTCAGATTGCACTTGTCAGCACTCAGTGTTGCCAGGCCAGAAATATATACAGCAGCACTCGTACGTATTTTTAAATTCTGTTATTTAGTTAAGACAGTAATATGCACGTAACTATATTTAATATATATAAAAATATTAACAATATTTTTTAGGATAATTTGCTTAAAGCATATGAAATTTTAAACAAATTGAAAAATAATTTAAATGAGAAATCACTAAACTATTCAAATTTATTAAGCTGCTGTTCCTAATACGAAATACTGACTTCAACGGATACATTAGAAATAAATAAGCTTAAGCAATTATACAAAATATGTATTTGGTTTTAAAATTGTAAGAAGAGTACGCCGTCAGTATAAAATAAAAAATATGCGTATATACACACACGCGAACGCTTTGTAAGAACAACTTTTCAGGAATTTTCTTAATGATATTTATCATATGGATCTATTATTTTTTAAGATGGAATACATGCATACATATTTACATAGAAAGATATATACTACATACATATTTGCAATGTGCATTTAACAAAATATTTTTCTTAGAAAGAGGAAGAAACTTTGGCAGTTACGTTCAAATTTAAAATAATTACAAAAATGTAAATAAAATTTAACTTGTTTCAGTTTGTAACACCTGTTATTGTTGGGAGCCTGATAGTTATTTTCTTAAAGTATCATATGATACAAATATTGTACTATCCCGCTGCCAAATATTTGACATTTTAAAAATTTTGTATTAAAGCACATAGCTACGAAAATATGGAGCTCCCCATGATTTACCATATTAAATTTTCTCCCCCTGGACAACCATTCTTTTGGAGCTACTAACCAACAATATTAGTTCTACAAAATTAAATTAAAATAAAAAAGATATTTGAAATATTACGTATATAATAAGTAAACGACTTGCTGTAGAACTCGTTATTTAAATACTTTTCATATTATTTATGACATAAAAAAACAAAACATATTTTTCCTAAATTTTATTGCATTTGTTGATTCTGTATTTTGCAGTAAGTAATAATATATATTTTAACTTAAAGGGTTTAGCTAATTGCATTTAACAAATTCAAAACGAAAACTACATTTGATTTTCAGGTTAATTAACAATTTGTTTTTAAAAGCACTAAGTTTTAATTTACTAGACAAAAAATCTTTTATAATCATTGTAAACTTTAAGCCTTAAATAAGCATTTTGATGAATACGGCCATAACACTTTTTAAACGATTTTAAAAAAGTAGGAGGTTATCAATTCTTTAAATGTTGTGTTTTTTAATATTTGTGCGTGCAGAACTCAGTCATTTCGTTATCGATTGAATATTACTGAATAGTTATAACAAATAGCACGCATTGCTTAGTCAGCTATAACAACAAGTACAAGTGTATTTGAAAATTAAAGAATGTTCCAATATTTGATGTAATTTTATATATTGCTATGTCCGCTATGATACTAAGTATACAATTTAATTTGAATATTAAAGAGTGCCCCTATACTTCATATAACTTGCTGTATATGGCAAACGATTTTGAGCTATTGTTAACTACAAATATCAAAAAGTCTTAATATTTTTCTGTTATTTATCTTATGGTTATTATTAAAATAGTTTATTAATTTATATAATTTTTTATAAATTGTTGTAAAAAAAAAAGATAATAAACAAAATATGTATGCAATTGCCAGGATATAATATATTGTAATATATTCTGTATTCACACCGGTTAAGCACAATATTTTTTTTTTTTTTTTTAATATCAAAATTTACTTTTCAAGTTTAAATGACTTAAAAGGATTTCCAACAACAGTGATATAATTTCTTAGAAAAAAAAACGCAATTACTGTTAAGGAAATTCAAAATTTTTTATTTAATGTCTAGTACAATGGATAAAATTTAGATCTAAATAAAATGTCATTCAAATGGCCTCCACGATCTCTTCTGCAAAAACGAATTCAATGAATGCAATCTTCGATTACTTTTTCAACTAAATCAAGTCGTATGTCATGAATGGCACGTTGACTAGTGACTTGTAAAGTTTGAAGAGAATCCCGGTTATTTAAAAAGACCAATGGCTACATATAACCGCAAAAGAAATTGTCTAATGGTGTTAAACCACAACTTCTTGGAGGCCACTCAATATCATAGTTACTTGAAATAATGGTTTCTTGCAATAACTTGTCTTGTTGAAACCAAATGTTGCCAATATCATTTTCTTCAAATTTGGGTCAATAAAATTTGGTTTTCATCGATCGATACCGCTCTCTATTGACAAATTGCGGTCTTCATCAACACCTGCCTAAACGGCAGCAATATTTGCATTACTTCGACCGGTTTTTGTCTTATTGGCACTTGTTAAGAAAATATAAACTCTAACATTTAAACAATTTGGCGAATAGCGAGCACATTTGAATACTGAACATTGAATAATTTGTAAACGTTGTGCTTGCGTTTATTTGTTCATTATTATTATTATTATTTTTTTTTTTGGTTTTGAAATCTGAATTTAATAATGGCAGGGGTACATACCCACAGCGCCAGGGTATCACACAAGTTTTCAGATATAAACAGTCTCTTCGTGTAGGAAGTGGTAAATCCTGAAAAGGAAATTGAAGTATTAATGATTATATATATATATATATATATATTTTTTTTTTAATATCTGTTAAAATGATCGCATTTTTTATAAAAGCCAGTAAAGAAAAAATGTGTCTTTAATTGTAACCTCACTTTTTTGGAAAGGAAAATCTGCTTGCACACAAATGTTCCCCCTTCGAAATAAAATAATAAACTATACATCATATATATAATATATGTTCATTATAAAATTGTAAACGCTACTGAATATAATGAAGAACAAATGACATACAATGCAATATAACAAATTTTTCTTTATAAAATTCTATATTGGAAAATCCCGTATTTAAAAATTAAAAATTAACGGAAGGTGTGTAGAATTAAATTTTTTTTAATTAAGAACGTTCTATATATTTATTTAATTGCATAATTAACTAATTATTTATTCATCGTTATTAATTTTTTTTTAATTTTACAAGCACGCGATGACATCCAGACATCTTTGTGTGAAATTGTAATTTTTAAATTTATACAATTTAATTTTTCTAAATGGCAAAATAACGCAATAATTTAAAAAAAATATAAAATTCAGAAATCAGTTGCAGTTACACACACTAGAAAACCTTGTTTCTTTCATAAATAAAATATAATTAATTTATCATATTTTAATATGTTTTGCGTATACAAAAATATAATATATCAAATATAACAGTCATATCATCCCCTTATAAAAAATTCATTAAAATAAATAAATATTACATTTAAATAACTTTACAGTCATATTTTATTACTCAAAATAGTTACATTGGTTGCTACAAAAAACTGGTCTGTTCATCACAATTTTAACAACAATCTCATCATCAATTTGTATAATTCTACTTTTATATATTCACTTCAAATGCAATTATATCATGACTGATAATATTGTACAAACATACATACATGACATATAGCTTTGCAAATGTACCTTGGGCCAATTCGCAGAAATATTTTACTCCCTCAAAATGAAAATAATTTCTCGCAAGTTTTTATTTTTTCATCGTTATTAAGGATTACATGAGAGGAGTGTAAAATAGTCCTCTATAATTTGAAACTTCAATAAGTTCATATTTTTCCATAAATTTACAATTCTTGGTAAAATATCGATTTTTCAATACAATCGAGATTTTTAAATATTCTAAGTGAAATTTCAGTCAAAATAAGGTTATTTTTATTTATTTATTTTTTGGTGTAAAAGTCAAATGCGTTTTAAGTTCTTTGTTCCGTAATGAGATATTGGTCATAAATTGATTTTTTTGTAACATTTCTTGCAAATCTAATCATGGTTTTTAAAACGCAGTGCTTTTAGAAATAAAAAATTATAACAAACCTCGGTAATGCTAAGCATGTCATAACATGATAACATAACACACTTACTAAAAATATATAATAGTTAACCAAGTTATAAAAACAAAAGTAACTTAAAATAATATACTTTTTAAAATAAAGAAAATCTTAACCAATCGGTCCATGTCCTTCAAGGCAGCTAGCAAAACGCCACCCCTGCCTATAATTTTTGCAAAGCATTTGGAACAATAAAGTAACTCCAATCAAAAAATATATATATATGGGGCGATAAAAAATTAAAAAAAAAGAAAAAAGCGTCAAGTGAAAAAATTGCCGCTCGCATTTATTTTCCGAGTTATGGCCCATAGAGAATTATATTACATATTTTTTAGTACACCAATCTAGATATCATTATAAAGCTTTTAAAAAGATATTTAAGGAAAAACTAAAACTTTTTAAAAATGTTTAGACTAGTAGAGACGACGACATTTTTATGTAAAATTATATACAGCACATAATTTTTTAATTGTCTCTCACCTCAATGTTTGTTTTTTCAATTGGAGATACTTTACTAAACTATATTAACATACATATGTATATGGTTACTCTTACTTGTTTTTATTTAAATTTCCAAAAATTTTGAGAACGAAAATTTATTTTACAAAATGTATAAAGAGTGATAAATAAGGTACTTTCTTTTTGTGCAAACGCAGTTGCTTGGAAAATGTACTAATTATTGAATGGCAATTTATTATATTAATTGAAAATATAAAAATATCATTTTCAGATATCTAAAGTCACACAAAGCAAAATCATTAGATCGATGAAGGCAACTTTAAGCACGCAGAGAAAAAAATTTTGCCTCAACCCACTTATAGTGTAGAAATTAATTCCAAAACATTATATTACGGCAGAAATGAGCAGTTCTCAGATAACTATTTCATAATACTGCTGTCAATGTGACGAGTGTTACACATTCGATACTTTGCACTCAAATCAGTTGAAAAAAAAAGAGAGATAGGGCATCAATACTATTTCAGAAAAAGAAGCGATAAAAGCCCTAATTTGATAATTTAATTTTAAAGGTCTGCTGTGTCACCACTTCCTTGTTTTGCTGTTTCTTCTTAAAAACGGACCATTCAATTTTAAGAAAGTCTCTGCTAAATGATTTTGATGAAGTTCGAGACATAGATAAGTCCTCATCTATAGCTGTTTCCAGATCTAGAACCTTAATGAGAGAAAAAAGGGGAAACGGATATTTTCTAGTTTTAATAAAATATTAAACATAATTAATTGTTTATGTAAAGTGTAAACTGTTGAATATTCTGTGTTTATAAATTAATGAAATTTTCTTTATTTTCGTCTTTTTTGGTTCTTTTTAATTAATTTTCTGAACATTTTTAGAAAGAAAAATTATTTACAAATGTATCCGGACGTTTTCCAAAGAAAACAAGAAAAATTAGACGCTAGCAGAATGAAATGCAGCAACATAAGGTAGATAGATGCAAAGAATGCTGATGAAGGATGTGGCGGTCCAGAAAATGCTGCATTTCATTCTGCTAGCGTCTAATTTTTCTTGCTTTCTTTGGAAAACGTCCGCATACATTTGTAAATAATTTTTCTTTCTAAAAATGTTTAGAAAGAAAGAAAGAAAGAAAGTAAAATTTCATTAATTTATAAAATCGATGGTTCGAATCCTGGTCAGGGAAAAAAATTAAAAAAAATTATTCTGTGTTTATTTTGAAAAAAGGGTATAGGACATGGATCAAGAGAGAGGGAGCACAAATGCATAATCTTATGCATCTTATTAGGTCTAATTGAATACCTAAAAAGTGTGTATTTTTAATATTGCTTGTATTTGAACACTTGCAGGAAATACACTTTTTAAAAAATCCTTTAATGTAACAGATTGCCAGATCTGAAATATTTACATTTTTTGAAAACAAAATATCTCATTAAAACTCAAATCAGTAGCTCATTAAAATCAATATTTTGTTCTTTACAACAATTCGTGTCGTGCAGGCATATCACCATCATTGCCATTTTTAGAGTTGTCGTCAAATGAATTAAACTTTCATTTTCTAATAACGATAGTACACTCTACTGCGCTCACTGATTTGTGAAAATGTAAAATTACCATCCATGTTGTCACACAAATATGCATGGATGGCTCTTGAAACACTTTAGTTTTGCGATGGTATGACAAAAGGTTTTTTGTGGAATGAGTATATTGCTAAAACAAGTCGCTGTGCTTATGCAAAAAAGATAAAAAAATCCTAAATTTTATATTTGTAACTATATAATTTTATGTAATCACATTATAAGAATACTAAAATAATAACAACGAAAGTTTAACCGCGAATGTAAAAATATAAATTCTAAAATTTTTGAAATAAATTCGTGTGCACAGCAGTAAATTGCCCCAAATTTAATTTTTATTAGCTAAACAAATAAATAATATTTTTATTTTAAAATAGCTCGCCTGTTTATATTTACATATATTGATTAATTTTTTCAAATTAGTTGCTTGAGTTAATGATAAATACAGAATACACAACCTAAATGAAAAAGTAGAACGCAGAGAAAGAACGTACCTAAAAATTACACAGTAAATTAGAACAAAGTCTATAAGATTTCTCTACGTTTTTTTTAACGTTTAGGCCATTATAAATGAATAGTTTTAAAGTTGTTTTTTTTTTTGCAAGTATTATTTTTAGTTAAAATATCTAAATAATAAAAATCAATTTATTTTTGGTTTAAAGAAGGGTAAATCCAGCAATAAAATTATTCATTTTAAAAATTGTTTATTAAAGATTTTCGAGTCTATTAATCGTGAATAATTATAATTTTATCAACCTTTTGTTTATTTTAGGTTTATTTACCTCTTTTAAGTTTTTATGAATACGGCCATTACTTTTTATTTTTCTTTCATAATTCATATCACCTAATTTTTCCTCAAATTTTTTTATCATTCCGCAGTCAATACAAAAGGAACAAATCTGTAATTGGAGAAATTGGAAAAAAAATTTCACAGAATTATGAATTATGATTGAGCTCTTTTCGTTAAAAATAAACTAAAATTTTGTAGTTAATTTTGCTTTTTTAATAAATCTAGAAATTTAAATATATAAGAACTGATTAAGATTATTTATACGTTGTATTAAAACCAACACCTCATTAATATTTATTATATTATGCTAATATCCCATAACATTTTAAAGTAAAAATGCAATTTATTTTTGGGTTTGGAAAAGCAGGTATCTTTACGTATTTCTCCGGTTGTTTAAGCCAGCTCATCAGGAAACCTTTATCCAAATTTTTAGAAAAGCCAAAAACTTTTCTTTTAGTACAGAAGCTTCAAAAACAACATAAGAGTTATTTTAGAAGCCAATACAGAAATGTTAAGGCTTTAACTAAAATTACCAACAAACAAACCAAGTTTTTAATTTTGCTTACATTCCGTTCTGCGTTATGTTGGTTACATGCTGACTCTTAATGCAGACAGACGTAAGGCGTATTAAAAATGAAAGCAACACAGTTGTTTTTTAAATTTCTCACTAGAAAAAAACATAACAGTGATGACAACAGTTTGCACAAGCAATTGCACATAATTTTAATTTGTAAAATTATTTTGGAAAAATTTATAATATTATTTATTATATTATAACATTATAACATTTTCAAATAAAAATGCAATTCGTTACCTTTTGCTGGAGATACTTGTAATGCCTTAATGCCATAACACGTCGAAATATAAATAAGTAACAACTGAAATCATATGAAGAGACACTGATTAAATACAACTATAATTCGAAGTGCTAAATATTATAGCATGGCCAAATTAATTTAAAAAACTTTACAAGCTTCAAGCTTTTACCGTCTGACCTCAGCCCTCCGAAGGTTTTATTTAAAAATACTATTTGTAATAGAACCAATCCAATACCATATTGGAGCCATCGAAATCAAACATTATACGTGACTTTTTTGTTTGTTACTGAATCTGTACAAACTTATTTAAATTTTTGATTCTACTTTAATTATAAAAAATTTTTATCTAATTATTTTTATTTTGCTTGCTAAAAGTTTTCTAGTGTGTAATTTAATTTATGTATTTGTCATAGAATTAAAAAAAAAATATTTATTCCATTTATTTTCGTGTTGGTTCTATTGCAAATTTATTTTTATCAATTCATACTCCATTGAATATGAATGTTGGCCGCTTGAAAAACAATTTTACCATTTTAAAATCTATATAATAGTGAAATTTTGTAACATTTAAAAAAAAATTTCAATTAGCAAAACGGAATAGTTAGTTGAAGCTAAATTATTTATTTTTTGTTGTTAGTTCAATTATCTCTCTTTATTGACTGAGTTTTAATATTTGTGGTATTATTATTTTTCAATAATTTAGTTTGGTATAAAATACTATATTTTCAATTCTATTATTTAATCACGTGCAGAATTTAATAAGAAAGCTAATTTTTTTATTAAATTTAAATTAATAAAATTTCTATCTTATCGACATACATTTATTTATAAGTTAATTTCTCATGTAAGGTTAAGTTTATGAAACTTCATATGAATATTTGCTTTGTAGTGGCCATTGTCACTACGGCTGGTCCGGATAAAGTGCATTCTTATCGGCTTATTTTCGCCCTCTTTTAATGGCCAAGGCGGCAAATGCTGCTAGTTTATCAGTACATACGTGGCCCAACCTAAATAATCGAAGGTGTCAAATAGCTCGAGAATTGAGGCGAACTGACAGCTCTATTTCGCGAAATCAACTTGTCGATTGTCATTCCGTGTGTAATTTCTTCAATATCCAGTTCCGACCCCATAATTTATATATATTCTGACTTGTTATGAATAGCGAAGTCGATTGAGCGATGTCCGTCTGCCAGTCTGTCCGTCCGCGTTAGTGTTGAAAAAAAAATTAATGCTCCAATCGATCAGATATAGTACCGGAAGAGGTGCTATTGGAAATCAGCATAATCCGTCCATGGCCTTCGAGTCAGCAAGCAAAACAGCACGCCTACCTCTAATTTTTTCATGTCATTTGGAACAATAAAGTAACTCCAATAAAAAAGATAAATATATGGGGCGATAGAGAATTTCAAAATAAGAAAAAAAACATCTTGTGAAAATTTTCTGTGAAACTTTCAAATTTTTCATAATATCAATACGGGTATCATTTTATAACTTTTGAAGAGATCTTTAAGGAAATACTAAAATTTTTTAAAAATGCGTAACCCATTAAGAACTAATGTCATTTTTATGTAAAATTATATATATGCAG
This sequence comes from Gymnosoma rotundatum, assembly GCA_916610165.2. NCBI lineage: Eukaryota > Metazoa > Arthropoda > Insecta > Diptera > Tachinidae > Gymnosoma > Gymnosoma rotundatum. The sequence continues at coordinate 140,065,114 of OU744336.1, read as the reverse complement.
TACCAGCTTTCTTTATTTTTTAGTTCTCTGTCACCTCAGTATTTGCTATTTTGATTTACTTAGATGGTGAAGGGTGTATAGGGTATATAGCACCCTTACTTGTTAAAAAAAGCAACGGTGGCGCCATAGAAACCATGCCTCGCCCAGATCAGACTCATCCATATTTTCCCAGCAAAAAATTAGACATTACTTTAAAAAGTACTTGCCATATAATGACTTACTTTTGTGATTGCTATATTTTGTTACTCGCTTACAAAACACATTACATTAATTTAAAAAAAAGGAAGCAGTAATGGAACTAGTTCTTTATGTTAAAAGAGACTACCGTACTAATGGTACTCATTATTTCCTACAATAATTAATGTAATCGATTCTCAGTAATTGATTATAAAAGTCTCATGCCTTGTTAAAATAATTAAGTTGGCAATCTAGTTGGGATGTACTTCCGTCAAAAATGCTTAATTCCACACTCGATTACCTTTACAAAAATTTTTTGCTGGGTAACCACCAGTAAACTGCACAAAATGGTTAATTTTTCCGCATGTAACGAAATCTGTAGGATACAATTTAAAATTGTTTCGCTCCATGAGTGGCAATTTTGTTAATAAATCATTATAGATGTTAATTAACAAAATAACAATAAATAATTAAAATGGATAGTTTTTAACAGTAGAAATAATGGTTTATTGTAAATAAAGCTATAAAAGACAATGTCGCCCTAACGTAGCTTTAAAGCACAAATATATTTCCTCAGTGACAAAAAAAAATACATTACAATGCATTTTTTAAGAACAAATATATGTAAAACCAAATCATACACTTAACATTCTCAATATAAATTTTTAAATTTTCAAAAAAAATTCATAAAAATGGTAACTCTGATATTTAGGAGCTTTTACCTGTGATTCTGTGATTCTCAGTTTCAATAAAATTGGGTTATCAATTCAACTGAATTGATAACCTAATTAATGTTTGTGCCTGAAGAACTCAGTCATTTCTGCACCTATTTTGAAAATTTTTTGTAATATTGTTACGATTTTTCCCTTTTAGAACAGAAACATATTTTTTTTTTGATTGCAAATACCCGTGTGGCTTATTATAAAATCTGTATTCTAAATTTGTGGCTTTATCTGGCTATTCTTCTTGATCCTGCGGTCTTGTGAATCATATGGTCTCGTATTTACTAAGCATGCATTATTATTACAAACGCGGCCATCCACGCTACACTACTGTGTTACCCCGGAGAGACATGAACTACTCGGTGCCTTTTTTAGTAACCCTAACCATCCACAGACTACTACACTACGCCGTTTATCCAAGCCAGTCTTCCCCTTTATCTAATAGCCAAAATACACGTCTTCCATACACTGTTGTTCTACCGTTCTTACTTCTTATTATAAAGGGCTTCTTGACATTATATGTTATTATTATAAATTAGACCATGGCTTCACACAGTAATTGTCTTTTTCTTTCCGGGAGGTTTGTACTGCAGCCTCTTAATTTTTAATTCATTATAGCAATCATTATTTTCCTTTGCACGTATCTCCGAAGGTTAGCTCGAACTCACAATCTTCTGTTTTACAGCAAGCACCTCTACCAACGCAGCCATTGAGGTTGCTCAGCTTTTGTTAGCTAATTTTTCTGCCGAAACTATAAAAATTGTATGCATTTATTACGCCATATTTCCTAAGCTTTAGAGAAAGTTAGAAAGAGTTATAAGCGCTGCCTAAATTGTAAAAATTAACTTTTGGAAAAACCTCTACCAATCTGTATGCTCAGTCTGTCACACATGCCAATCTAATGCTAAATTTTTGTTATACAAATGATCGTAACTATTTGTGTCATATTTCATTAATGGCTTAGAAAACATCATCAGGAATAAAATTAATAAAATCAGGTTGCTGTAGTCAAGGTGATAAGCACGTTTACTACAAACCAGGTTGGTCGGGGTTCAACCCTTGCGGTAATCTAAAAATAAAAATGTTTTTTTGGTAAATGGTATCATAATCTCCTTTCACCACCTGCCTGATCTCACATCTATTCCTTTCCTAAAGAATGTACCACGGTTACGGAAATAACTAAATATATACTATTGCCTGAAATGTTTGCTATTTATCTTACAAAAAATATGTTATACTTTTTCTAGCATGTAGCGTGCCAAATATAATTATTTGTACTAGAAATCAAGACGTTTTTTTATTAATAATTGGCGATCCAATATATTATAAAATTTATTTTATGTCCTAGTTTGTATATTATATTTCCATACATTAAGATAATTTTTCCCAAAAGCATCTGAAAATATAACTAGTTTCAATCTCTTAAGAAAGGTTGTATTTATTAATGAAAACACTTGAAGAGAAATGTGCAAAATCTAAAAATTTTATTGTATTCAAGTTGTTTTTACTTTTGCCTACTTTAAGCAACTTCACCACTACTCATTCCACCATGTGCTGCTAATAGCCTTGACTTGACTACAAGAATTTCAAAGTAAACAAATGATGTAATTTTTATTCCATGGTTCATATTCTTTCCCTATTTGTATAAAAATTTTGTACTTACAAAAATTATGTAAGTTTGTTATCAATGATAATAATAATCTTTTTACATTTTACCTGGCAAAAAATTTTTTTTTAGTTTTTTTCATAAGTTATAATATATTTTATACAATAGTAGATTATAAGCACAGATTAAACTTGTTTAAAATACTAAAGTAAATTGCTTATTAAAACAAGAACATAAATTAAAATTAGATTATATTTTTCTATCTGTAAATTTTTTTTATAAACTTGTTACGAAATTATGTTCAACCTTTAAATATGGTTATAGCAAAGCTCAAAGCTACACGGTGGCATCTAAAACTACGATGTGCTATTTGATCCACTGATTAAGAGTTTTCCTTACTTGGTTCACAAGTATTGTTTAATTGCTATTTTTTTTTTTGTCATAATCTTTACGAAATAACATTCCAAATATTAAGAGGAGCATTTTCTTCAGCAAGGTTGACAGTCTTTCAATTCTTGCATCATTCATTTCGAACTCTTCGTTTTCATTATTTTTTTTTGTTTATCTTAAATTTTTGAAAAAAAATTATAAAATAATGGTACAGTGAAAACATCAAAAGTTAAACAAAGTTCATACTTTGTAGCTTTACTAACGTGATTGTTATATATAGTGTTTGTGCTGATAAGTACTTAAAAATGAATTTTTCTTGTAATACGTAGTATGATTCATTGGCCAACCGGTCACAAACGGATGCGCTCTTAATGCAGAACGCGTTGCGCATACGAAACTACGGTTGTCAGGAATGACTTCTGGGATTTTATAAAAGCAGACTCCGTTGTAGTAGCGATAAAATAATGAATTAATAGAACTGGATATCCTACTGTCACCGATGAGCTTCTTCGCTCTCATGGCCGCTTCGAGTAACTCTGAAATAATCTTTGAGGCACCGGGCCATACATGAGAGTTGTATTCTATTTTTGGTCTATAAAGGTGACATAGATAGCAAGGAGATCAGGTGAAGTGAGGTATTTCTTACACAATTTCAGAAAATCCAACTTACCTGAAAAATTCGCTTAATACACCGAAAATCATAGAAAAAATTACATTAATTTTGGAAACACCCTTTAATTTTTAAATTCAAATTTTAAGCTTCTTGTTATAGCGGACTTAGCAAAGCAGGTCCCTTATAAATTTCAGACGTCTGTCTATAACGCTTCAAAAGTTCGGCCACATACACCATATGACATCAATTATTGAAAATAAACGTCCAAATCAAAATCTTATAGTTTTTGTTATAGCAGAGTTAGTAATACAGGTTATTTGTAAATTTCAATCATCTGTCTACAATTACTTAAAATTATGGCCGTATACATCAAATTAAATGAACTATTGGGGCACGCTTTAATTTATAATTTTATATAATAATACTTGTTACTATAACGGCCATAGCAATCGACATTCTTTCTAATTTGCAAGCGTTTGTCTATAACGGTTCAAAAGATAGGCCAATATAAGTAAATTTACATCAATTCTGGGGCACCCTTTAATTTTTTGTTAATGGGCAATATAGCAATACGCAGTCATTTTAAATTTTACAGAAGTGCCGTTTAACAGTTTACTATGAAAGTAGTAGGTCGTATCGGAACACCCTTAAATTTTTAAGATTATTACTGTTTTTAAAACGGGAGCAATCTGCAAGCACAATCTGGCAACACATGGGCCCTCTTTTGCCACGAAATTTATTTTCTTTTTTTGTATTCAATAAAATTTGTGCGAAACAAAATTAAATCTTTTAAACGTTTTAACAAAATACATATTTACTTTACTTAAAAAGTTTAAATATTCTTAAAATAATCCATAAACTTTTATGAAAAAAAGTTTATATTTGTATCTTATTATACGGTATATATATGTACTTTTCGAATAAAAACCTTTTAAATATTATCAATAGAGACATTAAAAAAAGTAAATTTATGCATAAATAACAAAGGCTTTTGTTTTGTTCGATGATGTGTCTGGTTAAAAAGTTTTCATAATAAACAATATTTTGATAGCAACATTTAAAAAGAAGTATTTGAAATAAATACATTTGCGGTTGTTTTGTTATACAAGCCTTTGCTGTTTTAAGCCTAAAAAAAAAAAAAAAACATTAAGAAACATTAAAAAACATTTAGATATTTTACAATGGAATGCCTTCTTGTCTTTATGAACGTAGCAAATGGAGATAATAACGTTATTGTATTTATAAGCTAAACTACCGAAAGAAGTGTACTCTTTAATATATCTTCCTTATCCACTGTGTAATTACATATGTCAGGTGGTTAGGATGGGTCTTGATGTCTAGTTTGCACATTTCAATCACATTTCCTGCGTTGCATATGTGGATCAACGAGGAGACAAAGTCCATAAATTGTTAGAGATGGCAGGCAATCGAAGTTGTAAATACAGCGGCGCTGCAGCATATTGTCGATGTTGCCGTTAAGAAATTTATATTTAATCTAATTAGGAAGAGGGAAGAGCACTTGGGATCATGTGCAACAGTATTTTGAAAGGTGATATCATGACTGACATCAATCGAAGGATATGCTGGTAATCACGGTAAAAGCTGATGGTTATCAGCAACTAGTCCCTATATAATAAATGACTACTTTATTGCCTCGAAAAAATTTTTTTCAAAGAGATTAACAGTGTATGTTATAAATGTAAAAACCAAGTTGCTGCATGGTTTTTTAACAATCACTAAAGGTCTGGATTCACTATCATACACAATCGTACGTTTTAATCACACAGATTAAATCTGACAGATTTTTGTCCCACTTTAAAAATCGTTTCAAAATGGCGTCGCAGGTGCCACACTTTTATACAAAAAAGATGAAAAAACATATGGTTTTAATATTTTGCTGTTTTTTCTCCTCATTAACCCTAATCGCATAGAGAAATATATTTTATGTATTACTTCAAAAAATTAGAAAATCTTTCAGATCTGTCAAATAGATTGTCACACACATATTCGCTTAATCCACACTATCATACTTTTTGAGCACACATGCAATTTTTAGCAGATCGTATGACTGATTATGATAGTGAATCTTGGCCTTAAGCAGCTATCCATAAAGCATTCAGTAAAAGCAATATAATGCGCGGCAATGTGTCAGAAGATCTATAATTTAAAAGTCATTAAGAATCAGTAAGAGCAAAAATACCGAAAAGACTATTATATCCCAATATAGGTATTGTAATTCTGAAAATATCTTTAAAACATTTCTATATATATTATTCAATGCTGCAAATAAGTTTTCTATCTAATAAAGTTCTCCCATGTATGGAAGATAGAAAAAAGAAAATCTTTGAAAAGACAATTTGTGAAATAAATTAAAGAAATAGCAGAGTGAAAATATTTACTTAATTCACAAAACCCCTTTTATACGTGTATACTGTGTATTGTTCAATTAAAATACAACAGTGTATACTTGTTGTTGGAAATTTTCATATAAAATTTCAATACACCAATACACTTTTATTTTGCATGTCTTTGAAAAGTTGTATTGGTAATTGTACATATGTATATTAACATATCAAAAGTATACTTTTCGCATAAAAAATTTAAAATTTAGCTTTTATCAATCCTGTTGTCCATTTTACTTCCTGAAACTTTGTTCTGAATACCTATTTTCTTCCTCTTATTTGCTTTTTGACGTTTAATATACAAAATAAATTGATACAATAATACACTGCGTGTTCAAGCATATAAACAGAAAGTGTCTTCAATACAAAATACACCATACAAGATTTGGTGAATTAAGCAATTTTGTTTTAAACCAAACAATTACTTTCTTTAATACTATAAGATACAAGTTTTAGTGACTACTATAGCTGATAATTCGTTGTAGTTAGTGTTCTAGTAACAATATTTTAAGAAATCCGTAACAGTATTTTCTCTTTGGAGAATTAACGGAAGAAACACAGGATGCTAGAAATAGGAATGTTAAGTAATATCGGTTGCTTAACACACGCATATGCTCTAAAACAACTGAAAATTCCGCCACAATGCAACATTTACCTTGTGTTCCGATCTATTTTGAAATGCTATTAGCATGAAAAGGTTACCTAAAATTTGTCTGGAAGTAGAGAAGGATGATCAAAAAGCAGTGGAAATACACAATTTATTAACTCCTGATATTTTTAGTTATTTCAAGGAAAATATATAAAAAACAAGAATAAAATGTTGCTGCTAATGCATATCTTAAAAATATATCAATGTTTATCAATATACACGAAAACAAATTAACTACTATTCGCGAAATGGATTTTATATTGCATTGTTATTATTAAGATAAAAATTAAATTTTAATAAAATTTAGGAAAAGTAGGCCATCACTTATAAAGAAAACGCCAGAAAGAGGTACGTGCGCACACATGGGTTTGCCGCGTTTAAAAGTATAGGAAGTCATATTCTTTTAATGCAAAGTCACCTGCTAAAACAAAATCTCTGATTTAAAAGAAGAAAGTAAAAAAAGTAGAGGCATTTACTAGAAGAACACAATAAAACAAGAGAAAATTTTTCGCGAGATACCATAATTGCGTGCATCATTTACAGCTGTTTTAATACAAAAATAATATATCAGTGGGTAGGTAATCACCTCTACTCTTCAGCCGTGCCTAACTTATTGTAGTAGTGTTTCAAATAAAAAAAAAAACCTGTTGAAAATATCGCTATAAACCAAAAAAAGATAACATGTGAAATATGTGAATGAAATTTTACCTTAAATATCTCTGAACTTATAAAAGATATTAAATCAGGTATTCATCCCATTAAAGTCTAATATGTACACACATAAAAACAATAAAAATTCGCCAAACAATAAATTAAAATATTATTTTTTGTGTATTGCTATTTTACATTTTACTTAATAAACAATATTGTTTTGTTGTTTGCCTATAGTAGTTTAAAATTAGTACTGCTTAAGCATGATTCATATCACTGAGACATTTGTTAACATATGCAGATAATTTTTTTATTTTATTATTTATATTTATATTAAAAATAAAAATTAATAAATAAATAAAATAATTAATAAATAAATAAAATAATAAATAAATTATTTTAACAAATTTAAATATATATATATATATATATATATATATATATATATATATATATATATATATATATATATATATATATATATATATAAAGATGCAAAAAAATATTTGTTACTACAATTTCATCCTTCTGAAGAATATATTAATTTTTAAACACATTAAACACTTAAGTACTTAGCAATTTACGTTTACTATGAATTTTGAAGATTATAAACATAACGATAGTTTTAAAATCTCTTTTAAATACCATCGTATAACAAAATAGAGCAAAATATTTTTAAGATACAATCACCCACAGCCCTAGACAGGTTAAGATGCTAACATTATATGGCTTATGTTTATATTTAAAGGAATTTAAGTAATTATTGTATGACAAACACAACATTATTTCCAATTAACATTTAATGAAAATTTAATATTATTCCAATCTTAGAATAACACTTAAATAAAAAATGATAAGTTTAAAGGAAATTTATTATGATGAAAGAATTATAAGTTTAAAATAACAAGTAGCCAAACGAAGAATATTTAAGGTTATCTAGTAGAACAAGCAGAACATTAATTTAAATTCACATTTAATAAAGTGTTATTTGAAATCTTAAATTTAAAGTAGCATAAAACATATACATATGACAACTTAAGAGTATATTTTTATACAGGTGAAATTTTTTTAATCCGTTTAGAACTCAGATTTGCAGCTCAGACACCGATTACCGCCGAAAATTCCTTGCATAAAAAAATGTCAAAAATGTTTTGAAAGCGTTTTTAATTTTTTTATAATTTTCTTTAAATTGGGTGATAAAGTTTTCTTTTACAATGTCCGAAGGGACCAATGAAAGAGCGTTTTTAATATACAATTTTACCAAAAATGTATTCTACCTAATGTCTATAAATTGTATTGTATGGTCTGTATTATTTTTTTAAGGTTAGAATGTTTCACCAGCTTTACATGAGGGATTTTTTGGGTAAATTTCTTTAGATTTAAAATAAAAGTTATATATTTTTGTTTCACAATCCATTATTTTATTTTATGATTTTCTTTTATAAATAGTTTTTAATTTAGAAATTAAAATAAGATTATATACATTATAAGTTTTTATATTTTAATAACTAGTCGTAAGGATAATACATTTTATTATTAAATTATATTTATTTTAGCACTAGGTTATTTTTAATATTTTCTTTACACAACAATTCACGTCACTCTCTCTTCAAAAACTAATCTAATAATGTTCTATATAGGAGTATAGTATATATTTATTTCCAAAAATTTTAATGATGTACATGTTTTTTTTAAAACTAATTTTAATTAATTATTTATTCCTTACAAACTAGCGTATTTTTCAAGGACTTGCCAAGATATTCTATAAAAGTATTTGCAGCATGGCCGCTTATAATAATATTAAAGTTAAGTTTACTGTTGGTACAACATTTGTTTTAGAATTTCCCAAAAAACGGTAAATAGGGAGGCATTAGTGCTTAATTCTAATATTAAACTAAACCTTATAGTAAGGCGAGAAAGAAGAAAAAATACCGCCAATTGGGCGGTGTTATACACCACATTTTCTATATCTAAGGTATTTATTCTCCTATGATAATATAAGAGGTTTGCACTTTCATATAGGAGGCCAGCTCCATTTAATGTCATAAGGTCTATCGGTGATAAGTAATTGGACAATCGTATAGTCCTCAGATTGTTTGCGCTTTCAAAGCACTGTCCAAGATAGATGCAAAGAATGCTGATGAAGGATGTGGCGGTCCAGAAAATGCTGCCTTTTATTCTGCTAGCGTCTAATTTTTCTTGTTTCTTTCTAAAAATGTTTAGAAAATTAATTAAAAAGAACCAAAAAGCCGAAAATAAAGTAAAACTTTTTTAAAATTATAATAAATATACAAGCAATAATTATGCATGAGCTAAAATTTTAACACATCTTATTTTTAAGATTTAACAAAGCTTCATAAAAATATAACGGTTAAAATGACTTTTTTGAAAACCCAATAAAGCGATAGAAATGCAAAATTTAAGTCCAAACATTAAACATAATGGCGGCAACTATTTTCGGACGGATCTGTTTTATTGATTTTAAACAACAGATATTTATCTTTGATCTGTAAGCTGTTCTTTATATTTGTACTGTTAAAATTCCTAAAATAGATCAAAAAAATTATAAAGGAAAACAAAGATTTATTAACTTCATGCCTCCATGTATATACATATATAAAAACGTGAATTAACAAACAGTAAACTGACAATTTATTAAAAAAAATACACTTAACATCAAACTTGGGAGTTTTACCTTTTCTCTCCACTGCAATAGGCGATACCTGTAGACAATATCAAATAAAACAAATCGTTATCCATGTTAGTGGCAGTAACACACGCTAATCGAAAAGATATTGTTGCGAAAACTGTGCAAAAATTTATTATCCAGATTGCGCGGCAGTATTAATCTCGATTTCATAATCAAATATAAAAGGCATATCATAGTGTCCAAAGACAATGTCCATCGACTTTACGTCGTACTCTGGAAACTCCACTGATATTATGTCACTTTAAAAACCGTCATAGTGTTCACGGGCATTGTGTCGTTTTAATACCCTTCATCACAAAAAGTAGAAAAAGGGCGAACATATTTTCCAAGTTACGGGGCTCTGAAATTTTCAAATTTTTTACAATATGGGTATTATTTAAAAGCTATTGAAGAGATCTTGAAGGAAATGCTAAATATTTTTAAAATGCTTAACCCATTGAGGGCTGATGGCATTTCTATGTAAAATTATATATATGTATATATGTAGCAACAATTTTTTTTATTTTTTAATTCTTTGTCACCCCAATAAATTGCCTTTTGGATTGGAGTTAATTTACTAAACTCAATTTACATAGATGGTGAAGGGTATATAAGATTCGACATAGCCGAATATAGCACTCATATTTGTTAGTATACGAGTAGACATAGTGTCAGTTGCGAAAGTGTCATTACATCCAAGATTTCTGCAAGCCAGTTTATAAAAACATTGCATCTGTCTAACATAGAATACCATAGAATATACGTATCCATGTACATTATGTACTTGGATATATTATTAACACTCCAATATAGCTATCATCAGAGATACAAAGAATATTTCTCATAATTTATTTTAATTGAAAATTTGTGAATCTTTAAAAAAAAAACTACTCTTTGTTGTAAAATATTCAATAGAAAATTTAACACGAGTTTTTGTAATCCAATCATTAGCATGAAAATGAAATTTTGTTTAAGACTAAAAGCAGCAAAAAGTGTGTATAAAAATTAGGAATTAATTATTAGGAATTAAGTGGCTTTGAAGTAAACTAATTATTACATTTCTAACTATTAAGCCAATTAGGAAAAAAATAACACGTGTACATCTAGTACTTGTTTTAGTTTTTTAATTGAATCAAATTAAAAAAACTCATATTTTGTTATTTTTCTAAATCCTAATAATTAGCAGCTAATCACTTACTGTGATGTTGTTTATTTATTAAATTTAAAGAATGAAAATTTTCCTTCTTTTCATCCGCAATAATTTTCTATATATATGTGTAAGTATGTGCCTATTAGTGAAAAATATTTATGTTAAATATAATTGTTATTTTAGACAATTTATAATAGTTAAAATGTATAAGTAACAAAAGCAATGATGAAGCTCTACCGGTACATTGACGACAAACAAAATTGAAAAACTGCTAATATTAAATGTGCGTAAATTAAGGCAGTTTAAGAAGAAGACATAAATGGATTAAGGGGAAATCTTCTTCCATTAGGATAGCGTAACTAGCCATACATAATGCCATATTAAAAATGGCAGAAACAATTTTGGGGCAAGGTTGTTTTATTTTACCTCGCTTAGACTAAGAGTCAGTCGGAGATCATTAATTTGACTACGGAATCTTTTTGTTCACAAATTATTTGCAATTTACTCGAATTTTTAACTGTAAAATGTTATACGTCATCTGTTATTTTTAACCAGTCCAATATCCGTCTGTCCGTCCGTGTTAGTGTTGAAATCAAGTTTGCGAAGGCACTGGATAAGCTAGAGAACACTTTAATACGCCAATCGATCACAAATAGTGCCGGAAGAGGTGCTATTGAAAATCAGCAAAAACGGCAAACGGTGCCTCTAATTTTTTTTCAAATTATTTGGAACAATGAAGTAACTCCAATAAAAAAAAAAGATGTATATATATGGAGAAATAGAAAGGCATCAAGTGTAAAAATTGGTTCTCGCCCATATTTTTCGAGTAATGGGCCTCTGAAATTTTCGTATAAAAGAACTATACTAAAATTTTTTTAAAATGCTAAATTCGTTAAGAGCAGAATGACATTTTTATGTAAACTTGCATATTGTACTTAATATATGTGCAACATACAAGAAATTTGAACAAAAATTAAATAAAACATTTTTTCATGAATCAAACTACACGAGTTTATTTAGACTTTTAAGATGTCAACATTTTAATTACATTTACTTAAAAAGTGTATTGAGTTTAAGTCATAGTTGCAGGCATTTAAAAAATTCATCGTCGAATCGACCAATTATTACAATATACGTAAAATCCTAGAAAAATTTTTCAAAATAAGAGTAGATCTGTTATCTTGCTTTATGTTTCAGCCAAACAAAAATTTTCTAAAAACTTAAGGTAATAATTATTTGAGTATTTATAACTTCAGTTATTAAACAGCACCATTTAATTAACGAACTTTCCTTCCTATTCCCTTATTTTTTTATGAAAACAAAAATATTATATTCCAAAATAAGAGTAGATCTGTTATCTTGCTTTATGTTTCAGCCAAACAAAAATTTTCTAAAAACTTAAGGTAATAATTATTTGAGTATTTATAACTTCAGTTATTAAACAGCACCATTTAATTAACGAACTTTCCTTCCTATTCCCTTATTTTTTTATGAAAACAAAAATATTATATTCCTAATTTTCTCATCTTTAGGGTTCTTTAAAAAATTCTTTTTAAACGTTAAGGACTTTAAATGTAATATTGGCCTCCTCACCAAAAATATGAAAACGTGCGTTATTTAACAAAAATCTTAATCGAACTTTAAAATAAAAGGAACTTAGATGTACTATATGTATGTCTCTACCCAGTATACCTTATCTTTCCCTACATAAAAATAATATATAATTGTGTACAGGTTTGTTTTGCTTATATATTTTTCATTTATAAAACCAAGCACAAAGGTCTTATTCCTACACAAATGTGAAGGAATTAATAACAAAAAAATTATTACAGTATTATTTGAATATAGATATTGTTTGATGTTGAGCAAAAAGGTAAAAAAAAAAGAAAATTTTGGCTGCCACGAGAAGAAACTATGTATTTTGGAGGACATAAAAGTTTTACATTTTAAAATTAAATTATAATCTGCTTTAAACACAGTTCTTTATTATATTATTTATTTAAATTTACTCTATGTCATCCAAATTTGTTTTATTTATGAAGCCTCTTAAATACACAAATGATACATATGTAAGACACTTGTGATAAAGTATATATAATAAAGCCTTAACGATTAATCAGATAATAAATTACTTGATTTTATTAACAAATATTTGAGCGCAAATTACCTCAGGTATTGGTATATTATTTTAAATATTCTATTTTCTTTTACTTCAATCAATATTTATCAAGATATATGTTAAATGAAAAGGAAAAATAAAAAGGGCTAAAGCTTATTACATCCATATGGCCATTTTTTTACTGCTTTCCCCGCAGTAATATATTTCATTTCTTAGTTAAGAATAATAAATATTCAATGAGAAAAACATGAAACATTCATATTTGAAGGAATCAAGTACAATTAAAGTAAATTAATATAAAAAATGATTCAAATAATATATTTGCTTTAAAATTTTTTAGATGAGTTTTTTAGGGAAACCTTTATAACATCCATATAAAATGTGATATAGTGAAAGCACTCTGTGTGAAGAGGACCATAATATTTTAAATGTTTTAAAATTATTGCCTGCCAGGGATATGCTATAGCTTATAATATATTTATTTACGATAACTGTTGGTTATTTATTGTTTGGATAAAAATCTTTAGTTAATTTAAAATGTTTGTCACAAGTTTCCTGAAGAGTTAAGTAAGCGGTAACGAAATGGCCATCGAGACGGGCTTTGACCGTCAATAATCGATTACGGTAATTATTTAAATCGGGATAATTTAAAAATAGAACGAAGTTTTTTTATAAAAACTAAATGTATTGACATTAACATTTACTTTATTTCTATTGAATGTAAAAACTATAATACTGTCAAGATAAATTACGGAGGCGAAGACAGTAAAAAATCTACGTTAATTGTGCTTGAATATTTCATAACGAGGGCTTATATTCAATACCCGCTATACACCTATTATTGGAAAATGACTTTTTGATCGCAAATTGTTCACTGATGCCAGCTTAATCTCTGATCAAAATGTCCGGAAAAAAATTAATATAAGTCCACTTTCTTTAATTATTTGTGATATCGCTACCAACCGCATAATTTCTTTAAATGCAATACCCGCCATACGCTATACATTGGGAATACGGAACAAATTAATTTCTACTTGTTCCTTCTCTCATAAATTTTTTATCAGCTGTTTTCGTGACTTATTTATGTCTATAAATTAATAAAATAATTTATAAAAAAATTTACCTGATCGAACCAAAACTGATTCAACAGTTTCTCAATTAAGATCACTAAAGTATTTGCCAAGTAGAGAAGTTCAATTCAAGGTTATCTTTAATGAAAAATACAATAACTTGCCCAAAAGAATTAAAAAGTACACAGGATATACTGAAATAAAGTCTTTGCATACTGCTCCAATCCAGCCTTGTAAATGGGAACATCTTCAAGATTTGAAACCGGTTATATCACTAGAATGTCATTACTTTTATGATAATTTAGTTCAGATTGAGTCAAATTAATAAGAAGCAATGTGACAATGTCCAATTTTTTTTATTTTTTTGTTATTACTTTGTTATTGAATTCTTTTATGTCAGAAAAACGTTACATAAATGCTTAGTTTAATAAAATTACATATTACACCAAAAAAATATAATTTTTATTACTGTGCAAAAAGTCACCCTCAGTCAGTAGTCATATTTAAAAAATATTAAATAAAAAAGATTATTTCATACCTTAAGAATTTTAGAATGAAACGTTTTTTTCTCTCTCCTGAAAAGTTTTAAATTTGGCGTATAGCGGGTATTGAATATAAGCCCTCGACAAAGCCCTCATAAAATATTTATTTTTTAAAACTAAAGTAGTAAATGTATTACTGCAATATACAGGACAGATAAATTTTAATTGACTAAATTTAAAAACTTCTATAAATGATAGATAAGATGTGTGAGAAGCAGAAATTGAATTGAAAATCAAAATTGCCAAATGTAGCCCTCGTAATATCATTAAAGAATAAAATTGTGTATTTGTCTCTTGTTTACCGCAACTAAAAATTTTTTGTGTAAAAAGGGGATAAAATAAACCAGTTCTTTCTTATATTTTATAAAGATATTTAAAGACATTTAATTCAAGCTTAATTAGTAACTCTGCCCTAATATTTTCTCAACTATGATGCTAATCATCATTACTCACCACAAATTATCCACGTTTTAATTTTTATTTATTTGCTTGTGTGTAATAAACTAGACCAGAAGTATATCAACAAGGTTGACTATAAATTAAATTTAGTTTCAATTATAGATGCTCTTTTTTAACTTTCTCATTTAGTTTTCAATGAAGAGTGTCTTATAAAAACAATTAAGAATAAACACATCTTTGTAATAAACTTTACATCTAGGAGTAGATCCCACCCAGTAAAAAATTAGACTTTACCTTAAAAATGAATTACTTTTTTGATTGCCATTTTTCATTACTCGCTTACAAAACACATTACATTAGTTCGCAAAGAAGGAAGTAGTAATGGAACTTATTCTTTAAGTTAAAGCAGAGTGCCTTAAAATATGTACCAATGATCGTCATTATTTCCAGCAATAATCAATGTAATCGATTCTAAGGAATTGATTATAAAAGTCTCATGCCTTGTTAAAATTATTGGTAATCTAGTTCGGATGTACTTCCGTCAAAAATGCTTAATTCTAAAATTTTATGCTTGGAAGTTAAAGTACTATTAATCTTTGAACTTAGGGATAGCTGCTTTTGATTGTATAAAAAGCTAAAATAATATATTATAAAATATAATTTGATGTATGGAAACACGCATGTTTCAAAACATCATATAAAGGGACTGATGGTCTTTATATTGACCATTCTTACTCAGGCTACGCACAATTATATCCTGTTTTATAGATTTCATACATAACAAGTATCTATCCCTTGAAATGTATTAGCTAGACACTTGAAATTTTTATTAAAGTAGTATCATAATGGCCGCGAGAGCAAAAAAAATTAAGTTTGTGTTATCGGGAGCTCGAAAACAGAAATATTTTTCTACACACGTATCTTTCAAACAATTACATTGATAAACTTGTAAAGATTGTGATGTCCGCTACTACAGCAAGTATTGCAAATAAAAATTACAGGGTGTTTTAATAGAGACATGTTATGTACATAAATATATCCAGCTCCTAAAATCTGATATGCTTGGTACTTAAGCAAAAGTTTTTCCCTCTAGAAAGAATAAAAATAATAAAATAATACATAAGAGAACAGTTCTACGAGTAAGAGCATTTGATTTGTATGTCAAATCTTTTGAACCGTTTTAGGCAGGCAATTTAAGTTTTCTTCAGCAAGTAATAAAATAAAATAAAAAATTTCATGTTGCCTCATATACATATGGTATGAGATTCTTCATGAATGAGTGTAACTAGCATTTGACTGATTTCTTGTAAATAATGAAATAAAAGAGGACTAAACTGTGCAAAATATTATTTCGCCATCAAAATCAAATTAAATAGATGTTTTTTTCGGAAATACATACGCTAGAGAATCCACAAGTCATACGGAATACTGGTTATTCATCTTACTAAGTTAACTTCCTAAAAAACTACTTAAATGAACGTTAATGAAAAATATGAAAAATTTTAATTGATATGGCATACAAAATACCTGTTTTTGGAATTTTTGTCTTTATGTCTGTCTGTCTGTTTGTGTTCGCATCAGATAAGAACAACTGGATGGGTTTAAATAGAATTTTTTAAGGAGGTCATTTAGTTCAAACATAGAATTTTTTTTAGTAAAAATAAGTAATTTCTTAGAGAAAATGTAATATATATGATATAAATGTGAATGTGAATTCACCCAATTTTATCGGTATAATGGTATTAGATATAGTATCAAAACATACACTTAAATATTTAAATGTATGTTATGCAACACGACCACTTTCTTACGAGGCTGATTTACGTATACCTGCAGTTCCAAATCTGAGAAATGACGCAGAAAATCAGGACCTTGAGTTACCTTCATGTAATGTAATTGCAGATAAAATTCATGATCTTAACGATCTAGTTCGCGACTTAAAATTGTCCAAAAATCAGTCTTAATAATTAGGATCTAGATTGAAAGATTGGAATTTGCTTCATGCAGATACTAATTGCAGTTTAATTTAATTTATAGTAATGATATAACTTCCGTTAGGAACTTCCTAGATTATGAACTTGAACCCCAATATTTGCGTTTATTAATAGACTTTTCAAAAACCAGTTAGAAAACTGAACATTTGCATAATGGAAATATATTTTCTTCTGTTCCAGTAGCACATGCTTTCGATATAAAAGAAAATTACGAAAATATAAAGTTGGTTCTAGAATAATTGCTTTTTTTCTCGGATTGCAGCTATGTTTTACAAAGTATTGTTGCTTTTTATGTGAGTGGGATAGTAGAGTTCGAAACAATCACTACCAAAAGAAACACTGTCGATCCTACCAGGTTAAAAAAAAAAATTTGTTTGTCAAAGCCGTAGATCTGAACGTACTTGAGAGAAAAGTTTTCTGAAGTTTTTGACGCAAAAATAAAGGAAGGAAATTCGTGGAACCACAGATGAAAAAATTGCTAGAAGATAATACATTCGAAGAAAAATTAAAATTAAAGAAATCTACTTGCAAATGTTTTAAAAATGGCGCACAAAATTTTTTGGGCAACCTTTATGCAAGTAACCACAAAATACTCATAGGAGAACTACTTTCGACATATTAAGCATTTTGTTTTAATATGTCACTCAAAATGCACTTTCCACACTCTCACCTCGATTTCCTTCCCTAGAACCTAGGAATGACGAACACTTCGAACGGTTCTATTAGAATGTTTACAGCATGGAAAAATGATAACAGGATACTTTCAGGAGACCAGTCTCAGGCCCAATACTCCAGAAAATCATAGCTTTTAATTTTAAAAGGCATATTATTTAGTATAATCGTGTTTAAAGTATCAGTATATGTTATGAAATATAATATTAAAAAAAAAAAAAAAAAACTATGGGTGTCAAATTTTTTTTCTACCTCTGTTTTCCACCTTCGGAATTCAAAATGAGGTAAAAAAAAAAACACAAAAACAGTTTATGTGACAAATTTAAAGTTAATTTTTGTCAATCAGTGTAATTCAACACCACACAATACTGGCCAGCATGTGGTATAACTAACAAAAATCATAGTAAAATACTATTCATATTACTTATACGTACAAATCAACAAATATGTTCAAACAGGCACTGCAATGAATTGTATGAGCTGATTAGGCCTCAAAGAAATATAGTCAGCAAAACAGTATTTTATGTTAATAGTCAGAAATTTTGTTAGGTGTGTGCTGATTATACTTTAAAGAATATGATAGAAAAGTTTATATAATACTACAATGTATGTTTTAATTAAGTCTGCAAATTAAGATTATATTCAGATGCTGAGTGACGAATTTTATAATATGTAATTTGATTTTTTATACTTTTTTCAGAGTTAGAACTTCGTTTTTCAAAGGCTGAATTATCATATCGTTTTTAGGCTTAATTATAATGTTGTCTTTGAATATATGGAACTAAAGTTTGTGTTATATTCATATATAATTTTTATTTTATCGCACTATATTTTGCTATAGGTTTCATAAAGTGAATATATTCTTTGAAAGAAGATGCTTTAAAAGGCACATGATCGTTCTTTTTTCGGATTTATCATCTTGCACACATGATTTGCTTTTCTACCTTCAGTTTTGAAAATTTAGCCGTTGCAAAGTTTGTAAAATGCTCTTACCGCACTCGCATTAATACTTCCTACTTGAGTGGCAGTGATGCAATATAATTTTGTTAAGTTGGAGAGACAAACAATTTTTCGCAAGACTGATAGAACGGATATCCTTGAAAAACCCGAAATAAATTGTCGTCTAAATTATATTCTGACGACAGATATTTCAAAAGAATTCCTGATTTTTTTTACGTTCGACAATAATTATTGAAAGAATCAAGAAGGCCTAACGATATTATGTTTATTGCGAGTATCCACAAAAACTAAAATAACTTTGAACGGTGTTTTATGACAAATTTTCCATACAGATTTTTCCTAAATGTACTTACTTCATCTATTCTAATGTTATAATAATCTATTTTAATGTTTTATGCATACGGCAGTAAGAGTTTTCATTTCAGTCCTTATTCTTTATTGCAATAGCATCACACTTCCTAAAGAGGGTACTTTGAATGTATGAATTTTAAATTTAAACCCCAACGACTCTTCTATTTTTGAACACTTAGAACGGCAATCTGGGCTATTTGCGGACCGTAATACGGAGCCATACTCGCAAAATTGTATAATTAACTCATATCACACAAATGACTTTTGAAACAGAAACCTGTTGAAAAGCTATCAAAAGGACGCTAATATTACCTATGATAAGTGTCGAACATGCAAAAATCAACCAAAGAAAATAGACCATATCAAGATAAACAAGCTTAGTTTAAAATAAGTATACAAGAAGTCACCACAATGTCGCAAAAATTGTATACAGAAAACCCGAAATAAATGAAACATGATAAGACACTATACTTCAAGTATACTCGGTAGTAGAAATGAAAATGTAAAAATTTCTTTCAATAGGACTATCAATACAGATCATATTCGCCCAGAGATCATTCTTTTGAAAGAAAAACAGCAAGAAAAATCTTATCGATATTTCTATTCCAAAAACAAGAAATAATTACCAAACATTAACCGAATCGAAATGGAATTGGAATCTTAAAAAATTTAAAATATTTCCTATGCTAAGCTCTGAGAGAGTGCTTGTCAAAAACACACTGAAAAGTAAAAAACACACTTGGTTTAAATCAAACTTCTTAAATGCTAAGCAGAAATCTGTTATAATTAATATCTGTCACATAACCAGTAAAAGTCTGAATGTGATTTACCAAAGAAACAACCTAACCCTCGAACATTGGAATTGAAAAATTTGATTATTGACAAATTTATTTTATTTTTCAACATCTTTTAACTGGCTAAGGTAAGCAAAATGTCTTCCGCCACGCATATCGAAGAAACTAAGAATAAAAATATTCTGAACAAAATAATAATAATTATTTTGAGGCGTATAGAAAAGACCATTCATTTTTACCGACTTGCTCATCAGCTCTTCTATAGTCATGAAATTGGAAAAATATATTTATATTTTTCTTTTGAATTGGTTGATTGATTAGGAACTTATATTTTGTAAAACCTGCCATTAGCTCATAATAGCTTATCTTGTTTAATAAACACTAAAGCAAAGACAATAAATTTTCTGAAAATCCATCAAATCAAAAATGTACCATTGTCACATCAATGCATGATAGTGCAGCATCCTTATAAATTTACTAACGTTGCCCACGACTTCGTCTGCGTGTCATTTCAAATTTTCTACACAGTTTCTTACACAGTGTTAAAAATTGTCCACTTACAAAAATATAAAGTGCTGACTATTTTTTTAGTAACATTATACCGGTAAAATTGGTTGTTATTACAATTGTATACATACATATTTTGTCTAAGAAATTACCTATTTTTACGAAAGAAAAGTATTCTATATTGGTACCAAGGATTTATGGGACCTCGCTATATGATGCGCTATGTAATGTAGGCCAAAATGGAAAACAAACAAACTTAAGCGGGCCATTAACATTGGTTTTGTAGGTGAACGAAAGGTATGTGTTTAGGTTGAACTGTTCGGTTTTTCAATTAATCATAAATTTTATAAAATTTTTCATTTGTCACTCTGGTGACTTTGTTAAAATCTAAATTCTACTCCTTTAGTAAACCGTGTATTTTTTGGGAGTATTTACTTTTAACTGCATTGCTTAAACCGTTAACGGTTCAACTAACCTTTGTTTTCGCCATCTTCCTTTTTGCCTTTGTAAGAAACTTTTTGTCTTTTATATACTGAGAGAACACACACACCGTATTGCAAGGTAAAAAATATTTATTAATAAAAGTTTATTTACAAAATTATAACAATTGTGTTTTTTATTCAAATTTCTTTTTCTGCCTTAAACACCCCAACATTTTGGTCCATTCGAGCCGGATCCTGAGAATTTATTTTGAGAATATTAATATTCTTTTTTTCTTCAAAGGATCACCTTTATTCACCACTTCAACACTCATTTTCTACGCCTTTTTAGAAAATTTCAATTTGATTAAAGGTGCGTAATTGTTTCATTTTAAAATATTTTTTAAAAAGTGAATAAAAGAAAAAGTGTAAATAAAGGTAGAAAAAGTGCATGTACATATGTACATATTTACTAAATACATACATTGACGATTGTTGTTTGTGAATATATTTTACCTATTGTGATTGATCGTGTAGCAACCCTTGTGTTTTGTAGAGAATAAATCAACCGCAGACAATAAAAAATATTTTCGCAATTTTTATATTAAAATAGAATATTTTAGTGCGTGATTAATTGAATTAATTAAATAAATAAATAATAAGTTGATTAAATAATTACTAAGTGTAATAAAGTGCATATATACATAAATACGTATATATTTGTTCTACACTTATAATCAACTAGTTTTTTCTTTAATTATATTTGTTGTTGTCGTAAAACCGACTGTAACCCAACAGACAATTTGACTAGGGTTAGTCGACAAAAGTTTTGGTGATATTTTGCGGTAAAAAGTTTTAATTTTTCTTGGACTATTTGTGAGTAATTTTTTGTAATTCGGTTTGTTGGTACATTTAATTAATTTTTATTGAAAAATTTTCTATTTTCAAACAAATCGTAATTAATTAAAATTATTATATTTAGGTGAAAAATTAAAATATTTTTGCTTGGGATAACAACAAGAATTTTCACGTGGATTAATTATTAAAGAAAGAAAAATGTCAAAATCACCACTAAATAAATTTATAAGAGCATCGGATGCGCTTATTAAATTTGAATCAAATTTTTGCGAGTTTCGTGACGAAATGCATACCATTTACACACTGGAGATTCAGGGTGTCGAATTAAAGAGTTTATGGGAAAAAGTTAAGTCTTCGTATGAGGCTTGTTTGGACTTTTTTGAGGACAGTGCTAAGGTGGAGCCTACTGATGTAGAGGTAGCTTCGTCTAAGTATCAGTCCACATATGTAGCGTATTTGAAATGTTCGGCTGCTATAAATGAAAAAGTTCATAATTTCCAAGCGGCACCAAAGGCGGGTTGTTCTACTGCGATGAATTCCAATACGGGTAGTTTTGACCATAATTTGTCCTTGCCTCCTTGTGATGTGAAAACATTTGAAGGTGATTATATTGCTTGGCCCGCATTTAGGGATTTATTTACGGCAATATATATTAATAGTTCGCGCCTTAGTAATGTTGAACGGCTTTGTCATTTGATACGTAAGACCGCCGGTGAAGCGAATGAGATAGTGTCGAAGTGTCCGTTGAGTAATGAAGGGTTTGACGTGGCGTGGCAAAATTTGAAAGAGGCATATGAGAACCCTCGTATGTTGGTTAATAACCAATTAAAATTGTTATTTAACCTTCCTTCGGTAGATAAGGAATCTAGTGCCGGGCTTAAAACTCTTCAACGCGGAATTAATAATTGTCTTACTTCGCTTTCTATATATCAGGTGGCAACGGATAATTGGGATCCAATTTTGATTTTTATGTGCATTCAGCGTCTGCCTACGTCTACTGTTAGTCTCTGGGAACAAGGGGTTCGTAATAAATCGGTCTTGTCTACTTGGAAAGAGTTTGATGTTTTTCTGACGGAAAGAATTCAGACTCTAGAGTGTGTTCGTGATCTTAAGGATTCACAGCCATCTGTAAAATCTTCTGGACAGAAGGTCAGGGCACATGTTGTGAATTCAGCCTCATCATCCTGCGTTTTATGTCGGTCTTCAGGTCATTTTTTGAGGACTTGTAAACGTTTTAAAAATCTTTCGATTTCGGAAAGATTTTCAACTGTGAAGAAATTTCACTGTTGTGTGAATTGCTTGTCGCGGGAACACGAGGTGAAAAATTGTAAAAGTGCTTTTAATTGCACGACGTGTAATAAAAGGCATCATACGTTACTACATCGTAATGAAACAGGTTTAGAAGTTTCGGCTAGGGATAATTCGGCACCGGCTTCGGGTAACGTTGCACAGGGTGCTAATGTAAACTCTTCCCTACCTTCTACATCAAGTGGCGTATATCATGATGGCAACTCTAATCGACAGGTTTTTCATGTCTCTCAGAATAGAAATGTGCTTCTGGGAACGGCTATGGTAAATATTATTCATCAGGGTATGACATACCCCGCTCGCGCTCTTATTGACCCTGCTTCAGAATCTTCTTTTATCTCTGAGCATTTACGGAATCGATTGAAACTATCGGCACATTCGACGAATGTCAAAGTTTCTGGTATTAACCAAACGATTTCTGCTGCAAGAAAGGTTTGCGCTTTAAAAATTGGTTCTCCTTTAGATAAATCTATTCTATTGGAAACCATGGCCCTGATATTACCCAATATATCAGGCAATTTGCCCTCTTTCATATTGGGATCGAGTCTTCGGGACAATTTTTCAGATCTACAACTAGCTGACCCCCGGTTTTATCAATCCAGACCGGTTGAATTACTTCTTGGGGCGGATTTATATCCTCAGCTAATTTTGGGCGGAATTCGTCGTGATGTTTTAGGGACATTGCTGGCTCAGAATACCGTATTTGGATGGATCGTTACAGGATCTATTCGAGAATCACGCGTGCAAGTGTATGCGACTACTGTAGGGATTGCTGCAGGGGACGATTTGAATAAAAATCTGCTTCGCTTTTGGGAACTTGAGGAAACCCCTAAAACGAAAATATTATCACCAGCTGATGAATTTTGCGAGGACAATTTTAGGAGAACTACGCGACGCGACTCCGATGGCAGATATGTAGTGACGTTACCCTTTAGGCCAGAATTTCCTCATTCTATTAATTTAGGTTTTTCAAGACAGAATGTTATGGCACAATTCTTGAGAAATGAGTCCTCACTTTTGCGGAAGCCCAATGTTAAGTCATTATATGATAGTGTTGTTAACGAGTATTTGAGTTTGGGTCATATGAAGCCTGTAGTACGTACTTTTACTGGTCCTTCATTCTCCTGTTATCTTCCTCATCACCCGGTATTTAAGCCAGATAGCAAAACTACGAAATTGCGTGTCGTATTTAACGCATCAAATAGAACCTCTAATGGAAATAGTTTGAATGATTGTCTTTATGTGGGACCCACTTTGCAATCAGATTTAGTTCTACTTATTCTGCGTTGGAGGCTATTTCGATTTGTTTTTAATTGCGATATTACTCAAATGTATAGACAAATTCGGTTGGATTCTGCTCATACGCCATATCAGCGTATATTTTTTCGATCTTCTCCGGCAGAAGAGGTTAAGACGTATGAATTGCAGACTGTGACTTTCGGTGTTAACTGTGCTCCTTATCTGGCGATACGGACACTGTTACAGCTCGCAGAAGACTCAGAGACGGAGTACCCTCTTGCGGCTAATATATTGCGCAAGGATATGTACGTTGACGACGTATTAACAGGGGCTCATGATGTTTCGTCTGTATTGAAGGCACGGAATCAGCTTATATCTGCTTTGTCTTCAGCTAAATTTGAGTTAAGAAAATGGACTTCAAACGACATTGAAGTTCTAAAAGGCCTTCCATCGGAATATCTTGTAGATTCTAAACTTTTGGTATTTGTTGAATCTAGTAACTCGAAAACATTGGGTATTCAGTGGAATGCTCAATTGGACTCCTTTTACTTTCGTGTAGAGCCTATAGCCGAGAGGGCACGTTACACGAAAAGGGAAGTGTTGTCTATAATCGCCAAATTGTTTGATCCTGTAGGATGGATAGGTCCGGTAATCGTTACTGCTAAGATTATTATGCAGAGTATCTGGCGAGATAATATTGACTGGGATGATTTTTTAGTCCCTTCTACGGACAGGGAATGGAGAAAATTTGTCAACTTTTATACGGAAATAAATGACGTCCGGATACCCAGATGGGTGCACTATGCACCTGGGACATTAGTGGAACTTCATGTTTTTTCTGATGCCTCAGAAAAAGCATACGCGGGGGTGATTTATGTTCGTGTCGAAGCATATGACGAATTTATACTTGTTTGCTCTCTTGCAAAACTAAAGTGGCTCCAATCAAATCAATTTCCCTACCTCGCTTGGAACTTTGCGGTGCAGTTTTGGCCTCTGAGCTGTTAAAAGCTGTTATTGGAGCGATTGATATTCCGATAAGGCAAGTGTATTGTTGGACAGATTCCACTATTGTTCTGTGTTGGTTGAGAAAAACACCGGATAGCTGGACAACGTTTGTGGCTAATAGGGTTTGTCGGATTCAGGAGAATGTAGGGAAGCATAGTTGGTACCATATTAGATCGGAAGAAAATCCAGCGGATTTAGGCAGTCGGGGACTTTCGCCCTCAGATCTGGCTAAAAGTGAACTCTGGTGGCACGGACCCACGTGGCTTCGTGAGCCTAAGTCTCAGTGGAAGATTCATGATCTCTCACCGTTGGACACAGATGTCGAAGCTAGAGCTGTTAGAGCACATGCCTCTTTTTTTTCGAATTATGAGGATATTCTTGACCGGTTTTCTAAACTTGACCGCGCTCTTAGGGTAATTGCTTACATGTTTCGATTTTTTGTTATGACACATTCTTCGCTTATAGGCAAACAATCTTTTGATTCTTCTACTATTTCAAGTGATGAGATAACAAAGGTTCGATTGCGTTAACAATTTTGGCTCAGAAGGTTCATTTTGTGGAAGAATATAAATCTCTTTTAGCAGGAGAAACCATTTCATCGAAAAGTTCGCTTAGTTCACTTAATCCCTTTTTAGATGATAAAGGAGTAATGAGACTAAATGGTCGTTTGGTAAAATCGCCATCTTTATCTTACACGGAGAAACATCCGATTATTCTACCTTATTCGTGTCGGTTTACTGTTCTTTTAGGGGAATTCGTGCATTTAATTTCTATTCATGGCGGTAATCAATTGATGTTGAGGATTATGCGCATTGAATATTGGGTGCCTCGACTTAAGGTTCTAGTAAGGACTATAATAAATCGTTGTAAGCGTTGTGTATTGGATAAAAAACGCTCATGTTCTCAAATAATGGCTGCTTTACCTGCGGAACGCACTACTTTAGAGCGACCTTTTACAACTACGGGTGTTGATTTTGCAGGTCCCTTTGATTTGAAAAGTTTCACTGGTAGATCCTGCCGGATAACGAAGGGCTATGTGTGTATCTTCGTTTGTTTTTCAACTAAAGCAGTCCATTTAGAAGCCACGACTGATTTAACGTCAGATTCGTTTTTGGCGGCATTACATAGATTTATTGCTAGACGTGGTTGTCCACTGACAATATTCTCTGATAATGGAACAAATTTTGTAGGAGCTTCTCGTGAGATTGAGAGAGATTTTCGTACTTTTCTGACAGAGAGCCAGGCTCGACTGTGCTCTACTTTTGCCGTTCAGGGCCTTTCATGGCGGTTTATCCCTGCAGGTGCGCCTCATATGGGTGGCCTATGGGAAGCTGCTGTTAAAAGCTTTAAACTTCATTTTAGAAAGGAGGCTCAATCGGTAAAATATACTTTCGAAGAACTTTCTACCATTCTTGCGCGGATAGAGGCTTGCTTGAATTCTCGACCCTTATGTCCTATGTCTGACAATCCAAACGAGCCTGTAGCCCTGACTCCTGGTCATTTTTTAATAGGCGGTCCAATATTGGCACCACCGGAACCATCTATTTATGAGTCACCTATAGGTTTAGTGAATCGATACCGCAAAATGAAGGCATTTTCTCATGATTTCTGTCGCCGATGGAAAGAGGAATATCTTCATACTTTGCATAAACGCTACAAATGGAAATTTCCAGACCGAGACATAGCCGTAAACGACTTGGTTGCTATTCGTCATGAACAGTTGTCTCCAACTTCCTGGAAATTAGGACGCGTAATTAAAACGTATCCAGGAAGTGATGATCATGTGCGCGTCGCCGACGTGCGCACAGAAAACGGGGTTGTGAAACGACCAATCACGAAACTGGTCATTTTGACCAATTAAATTTACTACTCTTTATTAATCCATATTCTTTCCTAGCACAATGGCCACTTTGTCAACAATTTTTGAAGATGCCTTGCTAGAAGACTACGAGGAGGATATGGAAGTGTCAGATCAGGCTACAGTGGCACCTAAAACTCAATCTGCGACTGGGGCTTCGATGGCTTTGGAATCTCCACCACCTAAACCTTTATCGAAAGTGAATGAGACTGTCACTGTGGTACCAGCATCTACTGAGCCTACACCAACTGGATCTTCCAGCTTAGTGGACAGCTCTGACCCAGAAAATGATTTGCGAACAAAGGCGAAGACAGACTCCAGTTCGCTCAACTGCAGCCTCTGCAAAAAACCTCACCCTTTAAGAGCGTGCTTTCGGTTTCGGCAGCTAAGTCATGAAAAGAAATTGCGTCACGTGCTGATTTGGGGCCATTGCTCACGTTGTTTGGCCAGCAATCACACGTTGAAAGACTGTCGAAGCGTCCGGAAGTGCAATATATGTCAAGGAGATCATAATACTCTACTGCATTCCCCCAGGCAAGTTGAAGGAAAGAGCACAAAGAAAGGAAAGAAATCCGGAATACAAAATTTAAGAACTAGTGTGCCTTCACCCATGGCCAGTGTAGCTACTTTGTCACTGCGCCATGTCGTGAACTTTTCGCCAACTTTGCAGGGGAAGCTTATTCTTGGGGATCGTCAAGTACAGGTGCGTGCGGTAATAGATCTGTGCTGTAGCGGAAGTTATATAAGCGAACAGCTAGTAAGATCATTAAAGATTTCCGTTACTAGCTCCTATTGCCGCATAACCCTCAGATCTTTGTATGATCCGTTAAAAAGAATTTCCTTGACAGCGAAGGTTACTAAAATGCAGGGTATAAAAACGCCAAAAGAAAACGTTGCGGAGGTTGTTCGGGAACAATTTCCTGGTTTGCAGTTGGCGGATCCAACTTTTTATCATTCTGGTCAGGTTGCGCTTGTTCTTGGTCCAGAGCTAAGTTCCCAAATTATTACGGGAAAAATTTATTCTTGTCCGGGCTGTCCACTAGCTCAATACACAATCTTTGGGTGCGTTATATCTGGCCAATCGCCTATATAATTCAGTCCTAATTGTGCTACGATAATCAGTTCATGGGTCTGTACAAAACCATCCCTTATTTGGGTTCAGTTTATGGATCTGTTGTAAAAACCATATTTTATTGAACTTGGAAAAAATAATACAATAGAAAAAAAAACCTTCATTGATTAAATTATTTCTTATGTTTATTGCATCTAACTTTGTTATTGCAAGGCGGCCGGCAATGTTTAGGTTGAACTGTTCGGTTTTTCAATTAATCATAAATTTTATAAAATTTTTCATTTGTCACTCTGGTGACTTTGTTAAAATCTAAATTCTACTCCTTTAGTAAACCGTGTATTTTTTGGGAGTATTTACTTTTAACTGCATTGCTTAAACCGTTAACGGTTCAACTAACCTTTGTTTTCGCCATCTTCCTTTTTGCCTTTGTAAGAAACTTTTTGTCTTTTATATACTGAGAGAACACACACACCGTATTGCAAGGTAAAAAATATTTATTAATAAAAGTTTATTTACAAAATTATAACAATTGTGTTTTTTATTCAAATTTCTTTTTCTGCCTTACACACCCCAACAGTATGTTTTCAGAAAACGGTGAAGATAATTTTTAGAAGTTAAACAAAAATAAAATATTTCTGAGTGATTTGATTATATATTATTGATTTTAAAAAGGTATTTTCGAAAAAATTTTTTCGTATTTATATGTGCCCCCAAACAATAAGATACATTTTTTTTTTTGCCTTATTCAGCCCAATTATCAACAAAAATTCCCTTTTCTCCCATTATGATTTTTTTCCGTTTTCGGGGAAAAAAGGAGGTATTATATATTATAAACGAAAAATTCTATATTAATAAACAAAATAACTCCATTCAAAATACTATGATGCCACTTTTTTATTATTTTGTTCCCACGGAATTCATAATTTCTCGAGAAAAATTTTTTCCGTGGGATGGAAATTCCGTGAGAATATTCATGATTGGACTGATTATTTCATTGCGGAAATATATGCGCATCTATATTTTTGTAGAATCCAATTTTTAATAATTCTATGAATGAATGATTTTAGGATCCTTTTTTCTTGCAGTTCAATTATTTTAACTTAAAATTTTCATTAGCGAAAAAATAAATTGAAAATAGCATATCAAAATAGCATTCTTTACTCAGAAATCCATTAATCTTTCTTCAAATTCTTGATGCAAAGCAAATAAAATATTAATATATTTTTGTTTTTCGTTTTCGTCGCTGTTGTTTTACATCTTCGTTTGAATACAAGACAAAAGTATATAATTATTTTCTAAGTTTTGTTTTGTTGCCTTTCACTGCTTAACGGCCGGCCATGGTATAAGTTTTAAATATGTTCATGGGCCGCAGTTTCTTTGTACATGGGCCGCAGTTGACCAACGGGCCATAGGTTGCCCATCCCTGATCTACACCAACAACAAAATTTAAAAAAAAAAATATTTCATGTACAGAAATGACCCCGTTAAAGCTTTACTATATATATAAGGTTGCCTTTGCTAAAAGCGTATTTAAATCAAAATGTTCTGAACTTCATATACAAAATATTTTAAGGTGTAATTAGGGTTACTTTAACTCTACCAAAAGTTGTTTCTTTGGCAAAAATTGTTGCGTAGACTAGTTTTGTTTATTTTCTTGTTATGTGACAAATACGGATAAAGAGCTTAAGTTTTCTTCTTAAGTAACATTATTACTTAAAGCCTAATATGACTTGGCGTATAAGTTCAAAATGCCTTTAAGCTTTCCACTTATTTAGATGTCTAAATTTTTGTGAGGTATTTGTCAAACATTAAGTATCAACTTAGTTTTTGTTATACAGAATAAAGTTTATAATTTTGTTTAGACCCAATGACACACATTAAGTTTTTTTCGTTAGTTATCTACGAACCCATTTGTAAATTTTTGTACGTTACATTTGTTTGTTAAAAGAAGTAATTTGATGACATGTTTTTCCTTCGAATTATTTTAATTCCGTGACAATTTGAAGTTGACATTGATAGAAACATTTCTGTCACTCAATATTTTAAAAGTTTCCTTTCCCTTAAGTGTGTTAAGAATTATTCGTTTTACGCAATTTAATCTAAAAGATAAAGTGAAAACTAAAAGAAAAGAAAGCATGCTATTAAAGTTATCATATAAAATAATTTACTATTAAATGATAAATTTAAAACAAAAGAAAACAAA
Source organism: Gymnosoma rotundatum (assembly GCA_916610165.2). Lineage (NCBI taxonomy): Eukaryota > Metazoa > Arthropoda > Insecta > Diptera > Tachinidae > Gymnosoma > Gymnosoma rotundatum. The sequence continues at coordinate 140,034,695 of OU744336.1, read as the reverse complement.
TTCAACAATAATGGTAATTTTCACTAAATTTTGAGTTTAAATTTAAAAACTTTAGTAGCAGTGGCTATTACAAATACTTTTACAGTGATATTTGAAAACCACTTAATATGAGCTTAATTCTTACGTTAAGAGTTAAAGTTATTTATAGATACAAATTTACAAATATATTTATGTGAGCAAAGATATTGGCGAATATAACACAAATCAGTATGAAAAAAGTATACATACATTTCGGCATTCCCCATATTTTTTGTGAGAATAAACAGAGTTAATATAAAAAATGCCGTTATTTTCAAGTACAGAAAGTCAAAACTACTAATATTATTTTAAAATATAAAAAATAGAAAAGAGAAAAGAAATACAACATTCCTTTCACAATTTAGTGGTAAAACTCCGAAATGAAAACAAATCCTTTCAAGTTGGAATATGCGAAGTATTTTTAAAGAAGTACATTGAAGTGCTCCGAAATTGACAGAACACACAGAAAAATGTTTGAATATTTCTGGGACTTCACGAGCAATTATAAATATTTTCCATCGAAAGCTTTAGAAGTATAACGCCGCGAAAGAAACAACTAATTTCTGCACCAAAGGATCGAGTTTGCCAAAGATCATCTAAATTAGGATTTAAATTTCTGGAAAACTGTCTTGTTTACCGTTCAGAGCAAGAACAATATTTATGAAAGCGACGGCCGTGCAAATGTGTGGAATATACCAAATACTACGCTTGAACCGGAGAATATAATATCTACGGTGAAACATGGTGATGATAGTGTTATGGTTTGGGTAGCTATAGCATCATCTGGGGTGGGTCGTTTGGTTTTCGTCGATGGTAATATGGATAGACATCAATATAAAAGTATACTAGAACAAAATCTGAAACGATCCATCGAAAGCTTGGGTCTTGTAAATTATTGGATTTTTTAATGAGACAACAACCCCAAGCACACCTTAGGGGCTCACATAGTTCGAGACTGGCTCCTTTATTATGCTCCACGACAGCTGAATTTCCCTCCTCAGTCACCAGATTTTAACCCGATCAAGGACGTTTGGGGTGTTTTACAACGATTATTGTGAAAATATGACATTACAAGTTGACAGACTCTCAAAACTGCATTAATTCCAGCATGGGCTGAAATTACTTCAGATATCACTGAAAACTTGGTGATGTCAATGCCCATTCGGCTTCAGGCAGTAAAAGATGCTGAAGGTGGTCCTAATAAATATTAAAAAAATAAATTTGACCTTTGTTAAGTTCAAAGCTTTAATAACTTCTAGCTTTTTTAGCTGTATGTTGACTTTTTTCTTGTGAATATTATTTTTAAATTAAATTTAGGGTTGTATGTAGAGTCAAATCAAATTTATATATATCGTTAACTCAAAAAGTAAATATTCTATTGAAATTTTTATATTAAATAATTCTTGAAAAAAACCGACCTCAAAACACACATCATCTATCTGCCTATAACGGTTAAAGAGTGTGGCCAAATAAATTAGATTACATTAACTATTGAGACACCCTCATATTCCATCTCCAAATTTTATACTTATTCAACTGTTCAATAGTTTGGCAATATACATCAGATTTCAGCAACTAAAGGGTCACCCTTTAATTTCCAAATTGTATACTTGATGTTGTAGTGGATTTAGCAATCAGGTTCTGTGTGAATTTAGACCGTCTGTCTATAACGGTTGAACAGTTTGCCCATATACATCAGATTATATCAACTATTGTAAAACCATTTAATTTAAAATTTTTATACTTTTTATTATACCAAACAAAGTAGTGGACATTCCGTCCAAAATTCAGGTGTTTTTATCTAACAGTTCAAAAAATATGGCCATTTGTAACAAATTACATTAATTTTTGAAACACCCTTTAGTTTCTAAATTCAAATTATAAGCTTCTTGTTATGGCGGACTAAGAAAAACTGGTCGCTTGAAAATTTCAGCTGTCTGTCTATACCTGTTCAAAAGGTTGACAACATATTCCCAATTTTATCAACTACCGGGACACCCTTTAACTTCCAAACACAAATTGTATACTTATTGGTACAGGTTCGTTGAAATTTCAAGCGTCTATCTACAACTGCTTAAAAGTACGGCCACAAACATAAATTTAAATTGACTATTGGGTCAGCCTTTAATTTATAATTTTTAATATTAATACTTGTTACTATAATGGCCATAGCAGTCGACATTTTGTTCAATTTTCAAGCGTTTCTCTATAACGGTTCAAAAGATAGGCCCATATAAGTAAATTTTCATCAATTATGGGGACACCCTTTAATTTTTACACATATTTTTGTATAAATTTTTGTTATTGGGACCTATTGTAATACGCAGTCATTTTAAATTTTACAGAAGTGCCTTTTACACTTAAAAAATATGTATGTTGTATGGGGACACCGTTTAATTTTTAAGAATATGAACTGTGTTTAAAATGGGAGCAATCTGTAAGCATAATCTATCATATTACCAAAAATTTTCAAAATCGGATCAGAAAGGACTGAGTTCTGGAGGCACAAATACGAGTATAAAAAAAGGTACATTCAGTCGAATTGTATAACCTCCTTTTTTTTGAAGTCGCGTAATGAAAATATATGTTTATGCAATAGAGGACACAATGTAAAAAATTTATAAGTTACATTCTTTTTCATTTTAATTCTTAAATATGGATCTGAAATAGTTTAAATTCATGTTAACATGTGACAATTTGTATACCCTTCACCACAGGAAGAATAGGGTATATCTAAGTTTTTTAATCGCTTTTGTAGTTCCTACAACATCCATTTCCTATCCCATGAAATATATATATATTCTAAATTCTTGCCAACAGCGAAGTCGGCTGAGCAACATCGGTCTATTTGTCCGTGTACGTGATGAAATCAACTTTGCCAAGGCACTAGATGAGCTAGAGTAATACGCCAGTCGATCAGATATAGTGTCAAAAATATTGCTACTGAAAATTAACAAGATCGGTCTTTTTTTCAACTGTTCAAAACTAATGAAACTTGGTGATACAACAATCACCTCATTTACTAAGTTAAGACAACTACCCTTGCAAAACTTAAAATTTAAAAAAAAAATTTTGTGAACAGAAAAACTTTATGAAAATTTCATAGACCAATTTTTTCACTTGAATTTTTTTTCTTATTTTTTAATTCTCTACTGCCCCATATATTTTATTTAATGAAGTTACTTCATTGTTCCAAATAATTTGGAAAATTTAAGGTAGTGGTGTTTTACCCGCTGCCTCAGAGGACATGGAACGATCTTGCTGATTTTCAATAGATATTATTCCGTTGGCAAACATGATTTCAAACCTAAAACGGGCGGAAAGTCGGACGACTTCGCTCAGCATAAGAACTCAGAGTATATATACTTTAAGGGGTGGGAAATGGATATTTTTGGAATTACAAAGAGAATGAAAAACTTATTTATCGCTGGTCTCATGTAGAAAGGCCCTAACTCGTAAATAAGTAACTTTACAGGAGAAGGTAAAAACACAAGAGAAACTGTATTTATTACACCGTTATTTCTGATACTATTGCATTCAAATTTTGTGACAAGGTGTATCTGTGTGAAATGTATTAGAACCACGAAAATTTTAATTTCGTAAAAAATCGAGTTAGGGCCTTTCTACATGAGACCAGCGGTATACTCTTTTTTCACATTTTGTAATAAACGGTATAGGAAGGAAAACATTTGAATTCATTTAGATAAGATCAATAACAATAAAATAGTAGAAAAAGGTAAGAAAAAATTATTATTATTTTGTTCCAGGTGTATTATGATGTGTCGCGTGTCTTGCTTGTAAAAAATATAAAAAATGTTTTTTCTAGCATGGTTTTGTATAAGCTAAGTTAACTAAACTGAATATATTTTTGTAGCAGTTGTCCCATTTTACTTATTTGATTTCTATTTATTTATTTTTTTTTTTTTTCAAATTGTTACAATTTTCTCATAATCTAATTTTACTATCTTCTGATATTAACATTTGGTTACTTATACTATAAAGAAAATAATATTGAAAGTATTTTTTATAGGTTACGTGATATTTTTATATAATACGAGTAACTTACACCCTTACTTATTTTTCAATAGTTTTAACATTTTGACAAGTTCTTTAAAGTTTTGTTATAGTAGAGTATTATTATGTTGGTCATAATATACATTGAAAATACTATTTGCAGATAATGTGGGTTTAAAATACCAAATTAATTTCGTTATTGGGAAATAAAACCTGATTACTTTGTATTACTTGTTACACAAAGCAATTTATTTTTGCAATATTGTTGGAAAGAATGGTAAATTTAGGGTATACATATTTTCTTAATAAATATTTATCTACTTTAACAAGAATGCACTGATAAGCTATATATGAGCAGTAGCGAAATTGCAATATGGATATGATTTCTCCGCAGTAAAACATTTCATTTTTTAGTTTAAAGTAAATTAAAATATTTATGTATTATATCTTTGTAGAATTTTACATGGAAATAGTTTTTCTAAATGTTAATTATATTTCAGAGCTTGTATCACTTAGATGTAATACATATTTTCGTTATTTTGTAAAAATTATCTCTTAAAGCAATCTTGTCAAAATTCTTTGGTTAACTAGACATGTAATATTTTGTAATAAAATTACAATTTCTATTTTTGAAAATAATTTACAAATGTTTTGCTTTTAGCTAAAGCCTATATCTTAAAGTTATTCGAAAATTTTTCGAAAAACCAGAAATAATAATAACTCATATTTAATAAAGCTTCTAAAACCTAATTGAGAGATTTATCACAGTTTATAAATATAAATGCCCAAACTCTCCCACAAAAAACTTTCTGTTTCTGTAAAAATCCCCACAAAAATAATTCTTTTTTAGCCCAACTTAAAATAATCATCAACATAGATATACTTTTGGTTTTTAATTAAAATAAAATACTTAAAGTAAAAAATGCTATATACGTATTTGAAGAGCTCACTTGTCCTTTTTATTGTTATTTTTCTCTTATTTTTGCCAAAATATGCTCAAATAATATGATTTTTTGGTTGAACATATTGTTTAAATTTAAAAAAAAGTTTCGATCGTAAATGTTTTAAATTATTTTCACACTTAAAATCTAGATAATAGATAAAGGGAATCAACATTCAAGTACAATGAATCAAATTTTATTGCGAATCTTGTTATGTATACTTTTTTATCTTAAACAATGCGTTTGTTGTCATACCAAAGGGCTTGTATATAAATGAATTAATTAATTCAAATTAAAATAAAGTTGCAATAAAATTTAAAATAATGTAAAATATAATAAAAAAAAACCCTTAACTCAAACAAGTTCGGTACAGAAGTTTGTATACGGTCGATTTTTTTCGGCTCTTTTATACAGTTTAGTTTTTTTTCTTCTTTATGCTGCTAGCACTATTGAAAAGAAGCTTTCTGTCCCGCTCAAAGTAAACTGTTTGGAATTGAAGGCGTTGTTGTCACAGTGGAACAATGATGTCAATAATAAAGTCGCTATAACTGGCATACACATTAAGCAAAGAAGACTAGCATCGATAGTCAGCAGTACTTAGTATTAAAATCTCAACAACGACCTTTTTATCTAGTTTGGTACTATTATTGATACAAAATGTACGACAAACTTTTTTTTAATATAAAAGCGACAAAAAAAAAAATAAAAATCTGTCAAGTGCGAATTTTTAACTCACATAAGAAGGGTTGTTTAAAATATAAGAGACAAGCAACCTTTAGTGTTTAAATTAATTTTGCTTTTGTTTGTTGTCAAGTGTCTGCGTTTAACAGTTGAAAGCATCCCCCATATTCGTCAAAATTATGACCTCTAGAGAAGCATCCTTTTTATGTTTCAGTTTTAATTTTTTTGTTTATACTAATTTTTATAGCAGACATATTTGTACAAATTCTGTGTAAATTCTAATTGTCTGCCTACACCTATAAAAAATTAAAGTCGTATATGGTAAAATCCCGTTACTATCCAAATACCCTATATATTTAAGCCATAGTCTTACCTTAAAGCGGACATAACAAGTGTCTGCCCATTGTGGTTCAATGACAATCCAGATGACTATTTAGACAGCATTAAATTTAGAGTTTTATTTTTTGTACTTGTTGCTAAAGCGGATATAGACATTGCTAAAATCTGGCGTTTTTGCGTATGAAACAATAGGATTGTTTACTAATTTCTCCTGCAGTTTTCGCGGGGTAGGGGGTTTATAAATTGATGCCAATCTAAAAGAGTTGGTAATTATAATTACTTGCAGCAAAGTAATAATAATTTAGGAGTTCAGGTTTTGTTTGTCTTTAAAACTTTGGTAGCAAAAAAAAAAAAAAAACGCTAGCCACATTTGTATTTTGTCGCTTACGACCAGTACTAAATTCAATGTTGCCACTATAGAGTTTTAAGCATTACAATAGAGTTATACGTTACTTGGTACAACATCTATTGTTGTATTTCTTCAGATGATTGTCTACACTAATTACTTATTCTTTACTAATCACATCTGCAGAAATACAAAGCACTAAAAAGTACAGACAACACCCTCCAAGAATACAAACGATAGTTAAAAAAAGATATGGGGAAAATAGAGCCTGACGTGGCCCGCTGCCTCAAAAGATAATCTTTCTAATTTTAAATTTTTTTTCCTAGCTCATCTGAGGCCTCGGCACAGTTGATTTTAATACGAGCACAGATAAACAGATCGGCATTGTTCAATCAACTTCGCTATTTTTAAGAACTCAGAATATATACACTTTATGGGGTTGAAAATTTTCCTTGTGGAAAAATATAAAAACAAAAATATTAGAACTATTTTAAATGATATAAAAATAATTTTATTAATACCAAGTCACTGTCGATACATCTTCTAGTTGTGGTAGCGACTAAAGTGGTACACGTTCTTTGTACAAGAGTCTGCCCATTACAGATAGAAGACTGTAACCGCCGGCATATTGTAGCGTAAACACTATGGTTACGTTTTTACCCTTTTGGACGAAAATATGTACTTAAAAAAATAAAATTAGTTTATCATACTTCACTGAAGAAATTCTACGTCACATTTTTGTTAATTTTTATAAGTCATGTATTTAAATGAAAAAGCTTTATTTATGAAAATTGATGCAATAGGTAACTATCATCAAAACAAAGTAAAAAAATGTAAACAAATTAAAGAGTTATTTAACGGTATAACGCATAAACAAAAAATACCACGCAAACACATAACCGGATACCCGTGTACCCCAATATAATTTCTAATCAGTTTTGACTGAAAAGCTTTAAAAATATATCAATTAAAACCCCACTAGTAATTCAAAAGAAAATACAGCGATTAATGTGAACGTCGAAAAATTTGTGGCACGAGATGTGAGCTGTCCTTCCAAATCTCTCTAACCAACTGACGCAAAATATTGTGAGGCTACAGTGTAGTCCATCAAAGCAAACTAAAACGATGTCAATAGTATAAACTTTTAAATTCTTTATGACTTCTGAAAAAGTAGATATTATTATGCGTCATGCCAAAGCAGTCAATTTCTACAAGGTATGGAATTAAAGTCGCCTCCAACTCAAATCGAAAAATATGGCGGAAGTGACAGTGCCAGAATCATATGCTTTTTTGGAATTTTAATAAATGCAGGTACAAAACGCAGCAGCACCGAAAGTGACAAGTGTTCCAGAAATTTCTCTTTGTTTCGTTCACTAATGGGAAATAATCGCTTGTGTGTATACTACGATTCCTAAGGTTTAATGATGCAAAAAAAAAAACGGCCCGCTCGTATATAAACAGATAAAGCTGTGCCAATCAGAGATATATGGTCATAATAAATAATAATTTTGCTATGCACTACAAGCCATCATGGCCGCAGTCGTTTCACACAGTACATTCCGTCGAAACCTGCAAAATACGGGATAAAGGTTTGGTAGATATATGACGCTATGAATTCTTTTCCACTGCATGGACAGATATATACCAGCCAGACTGAAACTGGGAGAGAATCCAAGTAAGGCTAACGAGTGGTGAAGGACCTAGCATCCAAATTTAGAAGAACTGGCCGAAAATTTTTTTACAACTTTGGGGTTGAAATGAAAACATAAAAATATAAATCTATTGGTTCCACTATTTTTAATTACAGAAAAAATATAACAAGATGTTTGTCAAAAACAAAGCCATGTTGTTGCTATCATCAATGCACTATAATAGTGAAATAGCAGAAAGTGGCAAACCCAAAATAATAGAATTTTATAAGAAGACCAAAGGTGGCGTTGATGTCATGGATCAACTATTCTTTAAATACATAACAAAGCGAGCTGCAAAACGATGGCCACTATCATAACTTTTTAAAATTATAAATAAAAAGGCTTTAAAAATTAGCCGAAGAAATTTGAATGCCGATTATTGAGGAACGAGCTCGCAACCCTCAAATAACTAGATACTTCGCAACGTAGATAGCTACAGAAAGGTAACTAAATCAACCACCAGAAATTGTTTGCGAAAGTGGTGGGCAAATAAGAAAGCCAGTAAGTGGATTCTGCTATTTATGCTACAGGTAGGAAATAAAACAACGAAGAAAAACTCGTAAAGCGTGCAGCACATCTAAAAAACCAATGAGCCTAGAGCACTCATAAGCCTATAATTATGGAGCTGCTGGACCAAATTACATAATTGTTCCACAAAATAATGTAAGGCAATCTTTTTTATGCTCTACTTTATTGGTTTTACAGCTACAAGCGTTTAAAATCGGTGGTGGACACACAAGTACCCGGTCATGCATTCTAGGGTTAAACTAAAAACATAATTAGCAACCTTCTTAATAGTGACGAGGAACGCTAAGGAAAGTAGTAGCGAACCAATTACTACATTCAATGCCGCTTTAATCTAATTTTAGCTCAATTTTTTTCAATAAATAACAATAAATAACATCTCAATCAATTAATAAAGAAATTATGCCTTACCAATAAATAGCTATTAATCTGTAAAAAATAGTTTAAAAAAATCCAAAATAAAAAGTGTTTTGAATTGTAAGAGAATTTTACTTATAACCAAGTTCATTGGAAAGATTTACATTATAAAAAGCAGTATAAAGAACACAAAACATTAAGTTTCGTTTTATTCCACACTGTAGACTGTAGTGCAATCAAAAATAACTGTCTGATTGTCTCAATTAGTTTCACACATATTTACTTTTTCTCTGCCTTTAAACACAAACATATTTAACGAACCAAGTTTATTGCATTTTATTTTTATTCAGGCCAAATAAGTTATATAAACTACAGACAAAATTTTTATTCTGTATCTATATTTGTTTGTACCACACAAATATTTGCAGAAGTTTTTATTTAACCTCACTAGAACCGACACATTTGAATCGGAAATAAAAACTTTTTGTATGAAATCTACACCTTAAAATAAACTTTGAAATGGTAGTAATTGCATTTGAAAAGAAAACCAAAGATTTATAGACGTAATTGTTTTAGTTGTTTCTCAATCAAGTCTTATATAAAAATCTTTGTTTTGTATACATGATTTTAGTATATTCGAAAAACAAACACACAGCCATAGAAGTTAAAAAAATGTGTCCAAAAATTAAAGACCATTAAAGTTTTAACAGCAACTAGATTTCACAAAAATAGTATATATATTTATTTCCTTTGGCATCTTCTAATGTTCCTACACAGAAAGAAAATTTAAGTAAATTTTTCTAAGTTCTGTTGAAATACTACATAATAAGACTATAAGTGCGTTTTATTCTTATGTGCTGCTTACTTACCTTAAACAAGACAACAATCGTTATATTTGTCTACATTTTCTGTCGTTGGCAGTAACGATTAAGAAATTAAGGGATATCTTTAAAACTGAGTGGCATATCCGTCAACACAAAAACATAAAGCACAAAAATACTTTCAAGACATACATAATTGTTTGTATATGCAGTTACAAGTTTAAAAAGTATGAACTGAATCAATTTTTCTTGGCTAAATATACTTAATAATAAAATTTTTGATTTTGCTATTCAATAATACTTTTACCGACTTCGATGTTGCTGAAAAACAGCCGATATAGTTAGCAAGTTCTCATCGTTAAGAAATATAATTTTTGTGCTGCTAAATATGTCGACAAAATAAGCAACGTACTACAGAACATATCCCAGCAAAAAATTAGACATTACCTTAAAAAGTACTTGCTATATAATGACTTACTTTTGTGATTGCCATATTTTGTTACTCGCTTACAAAACACATTACATTAATTTCCAAAAAAGGAAGTAGAAATGGAACTAGTTCTTTATGTTAAAAGAGACTACCGTACTAAATGTACATATTATTTCCTACAGTAATTAATGTAATCGATTCTCAGTAATTGATTATAAAAGTCTCATGCCTTGTTAAAATCATTAGGTTGGCAATCTAGTTAGGAAGTACTTCTGCAAAAATGCTTAATTCCAAACTCGATTACCTTTTCAAAAATTTTTTGCTGGGTATATACTGCAATAGAAAAAAAAAACTCATAAATAAAGTATTGTTACGTGTTTTTAGACAAACGTATGGATTCGTTTGATTGCAAATATGGCTTATTATAAATTCTGAATTCTTACTTTATGGCTTTCTCTGGCTATCCCATAGTCTCCTATTTACTAAACATGCGTTATTATAACAAACGCAGCCATCCACGTTACACTACTGTGTTACCCCTGAGAGACATGAACTACTCGATGCCTTGTTTAGTAACCTTAATCATCCACAGACAACTCCACTACGCTTTTTATCCAAGCCAGTCATCTCCTTTATCTAATAACCACATTATCAGTCTGCCATACACTGTTGTTATGCTGTTACACTTCCCTCATCTAACCGCTACCGTTCTTACTTTTCATTATACAGATTATCTGTTAATCTTTTATTAAATTAGACGCATCAACAAAATTATATGACATGGCTTCACACAATAATTGCCTTTTGCCACTCGGGAGGTTTTTACTGTTGCTTCTTAATTTTTTAATTGCATTATAAAAAATTTTATTTTCCGTCGTACGCATGACCGAAGGCGGGATCGAACTTAGGATTGTCAGATTTGAGGGATGTTTTCGATTTAGGGATACTTACCCTTTTCTGACAACCATGGTTTCTTAAGCCATTTTTTAGATTTCTAAGCTCAGCTCATCGGAATACCTTTAAACGCATATTTGAAAAGCTAGAGCGGCTTAATTTGTTTTAGAATATTATTGAAAAGTGGGCGAAGAAAAAAGTGCAAAAGCATCAAAGTGATTACAAAATGCCGACAATCTATAGCTACACACAGAAAAATGATTGGTAAAAAATCAGTTAAAATATTCAAAATTCAACTACTAACATCATAATTTAATTTTTACAATAAATAAAATATAATCTTGACATATTTATTGTATTATGAACTAACAAATTATATTAGATCCTAAAGGTTGGTCACAACAACAGTTAACAAAGTTTACCTAAACAATTTGTGTCTTTACTAAAATCTATTTCGATTATTGGGAAATGCAACGAAACTTATTCAGCACTTTAGTACCGATACCCTAATATTGGTAGTCAGAACCACAAATATCGATTGCGTTATTTCTTGTAAATTTTTTGACATTATCTTATAAAAAATATTGAAATTTGAAAAAATATTTAAATTTATACGTATGTATAACTGTGCAATAAGACTTATTGAAACTTCAGAAAATTTCTGCAATAATGTTAAAAGGTGAGTTAGAGACGTGTAAATAAACTTGATTTAAAAAAAAAAAATATTTATTTCACAGTGCAGAAGCGTGAAGTATGAAATGTAAAATGGAAGACAATGGCTTTCTGAAGTGAAAAGCATGATAGCGTGAGGAAATGTGAATACTTAGCGCTGAGTTAAAAGTTCATGTTGCAGTCATGAATTGTATTATTTGTTTTCTTTTTTTTCCTAAATAAAGATAAATATGAAAATTCAAAAATGTTTTATTTAATTCACAATAATATTTTTTTTAACCGACTATCGAATCGATTTTCAAAATAGTTGGAAGCACCGCATTTATTCAGTCCCTTTAACCGAATTTCAGATAATAACTACAACCGACCAAATTCGATTGGCAACAAATTCGGTTCTCATGACGAATCTCTTTTTTCTGTGTACTTTATTCGTTAACATTTCTTTGCACACTTGCACACACATTTCTATTTGTAATGAGCGCAAAAAATTGAGTTCCCAAAGTTTTTTGCACGGGTCCTTGCCGTATACTTCAGCACCAATAACAAATTTTTCAATATTTATAATAATTTTTTTAATTGGCATTTTTTATGTTAATCAGGGTTGTAAATGTTAAAGGATCCTATATAACTTTTCCTTACATATCTACCAAATAAAGAAAAGAATAAATCAACAGACACTACTGTCTTACAGTTTATTTTTTTAAACAAAGAAAAAAAAACAAGTAAAAGCTAAAGACTTAACGCAAAATAGTCATATATTACGAACAAAAAAAAAAAAGATCTTTATAATGAATTAATATTGTTTTTTACTACAAATTCCAATATTCCAATAGCTTCCCTGAAATCATAAATATAAATCAACAAATTCAGATATATTTTTAAAATGTGCTTTTAACGGTTAACTTGATAACACATTGTCACTGTTGTTGACTTCAAATATATCACTGTCCACAATATCATCAACAAAACTGTCATAGCTGTTTTTTTGTTTTGTTTTGTTGAAAATAAAAATATTTTTCGTAGAAATAAAATACATCAATATATTCATTGATTATTCTGGTATTTGTTTATTGTTCACCAATCCAATAGACACCTATAATTGAAACAGAAACATCAATAAAGATGAATTATGTAAATATTCCTTTCAGTGATTAAAATAATTTTTACAATCATGGTAAACAGAAAACATTTTTCTGATTCATTTCGACATAGTACACACAAAAATTAAAAAACAAGGCCTTAATATAACTACAATCTCTGAAGTTTGATGGGTTTGATTTATCTGCTTTTAAAGGTGTAATTTTAGGTCCTTTCTAGGCAATGTGTAATATATTATGGCCTTATTTGCTATTGGGATCTTCTCCGAACGCATGACAAATCCATCGATTCGGATTTGATAGACCAGGAGATATTCATATATCTAAATATCTTAAGAATCTGATTTTATTAAAATTCGTTCATAAATATTAAATTGGCCATTTGTCTTATTCCACACTTCTTTCTCCAAATTCATTTTTAAGCGACTTCAAAAAAGAAGGAGGTTATACAATTCGGCTGAATGTTGCTTTTTTTATATTTGTGCCTCCAGACCTCAGTCATTTCTGATCCGATTTTGAAAATTTTTGGTATTATAATAGACTATAGTTACAGATTGGTCGCGTTTTAAAAACAGCTCATAGTCTTAAAAACTAAAGAGTGTCTCCATACAACATACATATTTTTTACGTGTATTATGAATTTTAAAGGGCTCTTCTGTAAAATTTAAAATGACTGCGTGTTACTGTGTGTGTTACTACACTCCCAAAAACAAAAACTTATACAAAACTAAATCTAAAAATTAAAGGGTGCCCCCATAATTGATGTAAATTTACTTATATGGACCTATCTTTTGAACCGTTATAGACAAACGCTTGCAAATTGGACAGAATGTCGATTGATATGATCGTTATAGCAACAAGGATTAATATTAAAATTTCAGGGAGCCCTAATAGTTCATTTAATTATGTATATGGCCATAATTTTAAACAGTTGTAGACAGACGATTGAAATTTACAAAGAACCTGTATTACTAACTCCTCTATAACAACAAGTATAAAATTTGGATTTGGAAATAAACGGGTGTCCTAATAGTTGATATAATATGGTGTATGTGGTCGGACATTTGAACCGTTATAGACAGAAAGCTGAAATTTACAAAGACATGTTTTACTAAGTCCGCTAAACCAACAAGCTTATAATTTGAATTTAGAAATTATTGGGTGCTCCCAAAATTATTGTAATTTGTTCTATATGGCCGTATTTTTTGAACCGTTGTATACAAACACCTTAATTTTATACAGAATGTCCACTACTTTATTTGGTATAATAAGAAGTATAAAAATGTTATATTATAATTTAAATAGTTGATATAATCTGATGTATATGGGCAAACAGTTGAACCGTTACAGACAGACTGTTGAAATTTATACAGAATCTGATTGCAAAATCTACTGCAACAGCAAGTACATAATTTGCATTTGGAAATTAAAGAGTGACCCTATCGTTTCTGCAATTTGATGTATATTGCCAAACTATTGAACAGTTGAAAAAGTATAAAGTTTGGAGATATAAGTGTGTCCCAATATTTAATGTAACCTAATTTATGTGGCCATAAACTTGAGCTGTTAAAGGCAGACAGATGAAATCTGTTTTGAAGTCGGTTTATTTTCGCAACAATTTTTTTTAAACTAACTCATATTATTCTAGCCTTTACATATATATGTTAATATCTTACTATGTGTAAAATTTCATTATAATCTTTATAGACGTAAAGACCCGTTTTTCTCTTTCTTTCTCATCTAGGTCTTAGCTCTGGAAATAGAAATAGATAGGGACCTATCTATTTTTCGAATTTTATTAAAATCGATTAGCCAAGACTTTGTAAAGATTATTTTTTAGATACATAAAAATGCATACTTTTCCTTTTTCTCCCCTCCTGATCAGCTATTTAAAATGAAATATACCCTATATCATCATGAGGGCAAATATCTACCTAGGTTTTTAATGCTTTATTTAAATCGGTTAAGTCACTACGCCGTAATAGTCACACGCACATACAAAGAGAGAAATAAGCAAATAAACTTGCTTCTTACTTCATAATACTTTAATAAATGTAAAATATGATTTTTTGGGACGTAAAAGTTATTCTTATAAACGATAAAAAATCAGATTTAACAATTATTACTGTTACATTTACGTAATGGTTATAATCAACCATTAAAGAGAAATATATTTACTTTGGTTATTTTAATTAATTGAAATGAAAATATATATATATTTTTTTTTTTTTTGGTTATAAATAATCGTTATATAAACCAACGAATTTTTTGACCGAAAATAATTATTATTTCAATCAAAACATTTTTTGGTCAAAAATAACTATGTATTATAAATTTTTTTTTGTTATTCTCTGAGAGATCACTAAGTTCCAGTGTCAGGGCTGAGAATGCACGCTCGACACGGACTTCATTTGCTGGAGCTGCATGTAAACTAACAGCTACAATCAAAGAATCCTAAAATCGAAGAAACCTGAATAGAGTAGATGTACCCGAATGGAAATAGAAGAATCCGTAAGTTGAGGAAACCTAAAATTAAGAATTACCTGAAAATAGATCGAAGAAACCTGGAATAGAATAGCAGTTAAGGTACTGGATAAAAGAATCCTGAAAAGAAAAACCTAAAAAAGGAAAAGGAGAAACAAACAAAATTATAACATTTTTTATAAAAAAAAATGAAAATGATGAAAATTGAAAAATAAAAATAAAAATTAGTCATTTTGTATATACATACATACATACCTATTCTATTTGCTTTTTTTGTAAATTTATTTTTATTAATTTCTTTTATTATTAAAAAAGGAAAAATTAATACCGGCTAGATGTCTAGTTTGATACAATTGGCAAACTTCACCAGCTATCCACAGATCTTAATATTTCCAGATATCAGAACAGCAAAAATTAAATTAAACCTAGAAAATAAATCAAAATTCTTTCTTAAGTTGCTTAACTTTTTGCATTTAAAAAGAGATGATCAGCGCTTTCAACATCATTCCAAGTGGTACATAAGTTGCTGGGTACAGCCTCTATCCTCATAACATAAGATTAATCACACCAGTGCCCAGCCATGAGTCTATTTATCAGCTTACAATCTCTTGCAGGGAAAGGCGCATTCTTGAACCAGGACCTAGTAAAAATGCTGGGAAAAAGCTTGGCAAAAAATTTTCCTTTATTTTCTTATGTACGCATGAAGTCATCATTCCAGTAATTAACAAGCATACAATGTATTTTCCCTAACGCTCCATTAGGTGTCGGCATCACATCGAGGGGGGCACCACCTTTTTCCGCTGTTTTAGCTATGTCATCAACGATTTCATTAAAAAAAGGTACCTTTGTGACCAGGCACCCAAATGACCTTAATGTTACCAAAAGGGTGCATGTTAATCCTGTTTGAAAATATCGGCAACAAGGTAGTTATCTATTTCCACTCTTTTAAGCAACTTACATGTAGCTAGACTATCCGAAAAAATAACCATATCTCTTATTTCCTCCTCCATTGCAATGTCATCCGCATACTGATACAACCTAGTGCAGTCATCCTGAATATCATGCAAAGATCTGGTATATATATTAAAGAGCAAGGGGGAGAGGCAGCTGCCCTGAGGAAGTCCATCCGTAACGGAAATTTCATCCTTGCCCAGTATCAACTTCCTATCCGCAAAGAAGCTCATTATCCGCCTAATAAAAAAGGAGCTGAAGCCTAGCCATCATTTTCGTAATATTCTCTTCTTTCTGCCAGACACTGCATTTTAACCTGTACTTTGGACCATGATCTTCGCTTTTACACAGAAAGCATCTCTGCACCTGACAACTCTCATCACAACTTTCCGCTTTATCACACTTGATACAACGTTTCTTAGACTTACAGCCTCGCTGAGTATGACCTAACATCCCGCAATTGTGACATTGCTTTACACTGGGATAAAAAAAAATCTACCTTAAGAATCGTGTAATTCAAAATAACTTCTTTAGGTATCTTGTTCCCTTCAAAACCAATTTTGACAGAAAGAGAGGGAGTCCTGTCTGCCGCCCCTTTAATTTCACCAGAAGATCCTCTATAAAATCTTTTAACCGACGTAACTTTTATTTCTGATCTGATCAAAAAGGTTGGTCATTAAATAATTCTCTAAAAAACATTATATATGGTAAAACCAACAGCTTTGATTTTCTTTTTCCTTTAAACCCAAAATCAAGAATTTTGCTGTACAAAAAAAGGCCATTTTACATTCTTTTGTTGTCAACATCGATTTTTGACATATCAACAAGCACCACAAAATCCCCCAAAAAATTTCTCAAATACATAGTAATCTCAGACACAACGTCGCCATTTTTTCCCCTTTTTCTTATTTTTGTTGTCGGCGAATTCACAATCCAAAATGGCGTCCATAGCAACTTCATTAACATCAAAAATCCTTCCACCCTTACCCTCGAAAACATCCATGCTATCCAACGATGACATTGAGCAGTTTTTATCCTCATGCTTATCCAATGACTTTTTCCCAAAAATTTTGCACCCCCCTCCCCACCCGAAATTAATCTGCCATTCCCCCATTGCCGCCAGAAGAATGCGATTTTTATAAATTCTTTACGCTATTCCTACCTTTTTCCAAGGCTTATTATTGTTCATCCAGGGTTGCCGGAGCGCCTCTTCCCATTATCCTTTTCCTTATATCCCTTATAGACGTATATTACTTCAATTAAGAAATTAAAAAAATGAATGGAAAATATGTTAATAAAAAATATTCCGTCAAAAGTATTTTTCAAAGCCTGTTAATTAAATTAAATATGTTTTACAAAAAGTATTATTTAATTTTTATTATTACTTAATAACAATCAAAATGATACTGGAACGGCATCTATAAGGTTGTGAGTAAACAAGTAAGAATGACTTAAAACAAATTTGCATTCGTGTTCAATCGATGATTGAAACAAAGCAAAAACAAATGTACAAGACGAAATACCGAGAAAACAGTAAAGAAATACGTTGGTTTGTGTGTAAATTTCGTCTAACCAAATTAATGTTGATATGAATATGAGTGTTCTCGTATTCTTATTTACAAAGTTAGTTGGTTAAATAGATGATGTTTATAAAAATACACAACTAAGGTAGATAGATGCGAAGAATGCTGATGAAGGTCGTAGCGGTCCAGAAAATGCAGCATTTCATTCTGCTAGCGTCTAATTTTTCTTGTTTTCTTTGGAAAACGTCCGCATACATTTGTAAAAATAAATTTTCTTTCTAAAAAAAGATTTTTAGAAATTAAAAATAAATGAACTTAAGCCAAAATAATTTATATTCATTTATAAAAAGTATTATTTTTAAACAATTTCTGCTTCCCATGTTTGACAAAGAAACGTTTTGTTTAGAAAACTTAATTAAAAAATAAACAAAAATCAAAAACAGCCTGAACAACTATGTGCCTCAAATTATATACATTTTACCCAACAACCACCAAAGCATGAAAGAATTTATTTAGTATGAATTTAACCTTATTCTTATAGACAACGGTTCATGCTAAATTGAGACTATTTCAGATAATATTTTTATTTAGCTCGACCTACCTACCTTTTATCATTTTTAGTAATTCCAGTTTTGCTAATAAAATTGTTTGATTTTTGTCAACCTTGTCCCTTATTTGGTATAATTTTTTTGCTATTTTTTAAAAAAATATTATTATTTCCAACTAATGCACGCAGAGAAAAAAACATGGTTGTGATATAATATTATGTTCTTTGTAATAATTTATAGTTACGAAGAACAAATTATAATTGTTTTCAACAAAATTTCAGCGACGGCAAACAAAGTTTCGTTAACATTTAACCATTAAATGGTTACTGCGCACAAAAATGCAAAATGGTTGGTTTAAGCCTTTAAAAATTCAAACCACAACAAAGGCTTTTTTACTTATTAAAAATAATTTTATATGTTTAACCATAATATATTATTAATAATGAAAATATGATTAACAAAAAAATGTTTGCGTTTAAAAATATTTTGTTCTAGGTTTTTAAAAGAATGTATTTCTATCAGTTTTGTAATTTTTTTGTTACCTTAAAGTTGAAAAGTTTTTTACTGTTAGAGAAAATAGAAAATTAAACATTTCTATACAAAATATATATTAAAAAATAATATACAAAATATGAAACAAATAAAAGATATGCAAATATTTCATAATAGTTGATATAAATATAATTCTTTATATTTTTGTTTAAGGCACAATTGTGAAACCATTCACATATTCTTTAATCAAAACTGTCATATTTTACATCGATAATAATTGCTATTATTTAACAACAAATATCACCGCAGATGCCAGAGTAACGTGTTGAAGTTTTAGATATTTGTGGAGTCAGTATGACATCTTCAGTACGAGATTATATCGTTTACTCCACAAATTGGTGTTCACATAGGAATGTATGAAGATTAGATGCCATTATATGGGCTTATAAAATATATATCTTGTATAAATTATTCTTATAGCCTTTGCGTCAATTCCCATTAACTCTTAATCACTAATAATAATCAAATAAATGGGTTTTTGGTGAATCTACGTAAATGTTAATAAAAGAATAAATAATAATTAGTCTATTATATCAGTAAATCCTTGCATTCAATTATATAGCATGACATGTTTGACCATATTTTGATATTTTAATTTAACCATTTAATGTTTTTATATAAACATAATTATATTTACACTTTAACATGTTATTGTTAAGCTACACACCAATATTGGATCAGCAATATTATTATTAAATATAACAATACCATGTTTAGCTAACAACTATATAACACAACCATAGTATGTTGCTCTAAAATTATGATTACCTCAACCATGTTTATTTTTTACGTGTAGCGAGTAATTATAACTTGGTTTTATGTAAAAAACAATAATGATTGAAACTGAATATTTTTTTATATAAAAAAATAAGATTTATCTTGCTACACGAATAGCTATACCCGTTGAGTATAATTCGGTAAGTGATATGCGATATAAATATAATGCTGTCGCGATATCGCACATCGATGATATTAAATTTAATGTTAAATTATTTCAATGGCCCTTTTGATACCGATATTACCACGAAATATTATGATAATTAAATTTGTTTAATGCACTGGTACTGTACAAATTCATAATTAATCTTCAATTAACGTTTGTTAAATTTAAGTGTGTAAAATTTTCTAAATAATTAAGATTGACCTACTTCTTCTGAAAATATCGTCATCGCTGAGTTTAAATTATTTCACCGGGAAGTCAACGAGCTTAAATCTAACTAACGTAAATTAAATAATAAATGATTTAAATTTAATTAAAAACTATTAATTTCTTATTAATTTATTTAATTTATGGTGCTGGGAAAGAATTTATAATTTTTCGCAAATAAGCTAATTACATTCTTGGCTTTTTCGGTTTTTTAATGAACCGCACTTAAATTTCTTTTCATAAGTTTAATATGTTGCTGGTAATATAAATGAAAATAAGGGGATAACTGACTCCGTATTTATAAAATAATAAACGCAACATATTTAAAAGTTGTTCATTTGTTTTTTTTTTTTTGTCGTGATTTAAACTTTAATTTAGTTTTATTTTTGGGAAGTGTGTGATGTCATGATACTTTGATATAAAATTTAAAGTTAATTTTATTTACCAATTCTTGATGCATTTTCTTGGTTTGTGTGTATTTTAGTTTTAATTTTTGATTTTCGTTACTCAAATCCTTAATTAAAATGTGGGTTTGGTAGAAATTTTACTGTTAAAGTCAGTCACTTATAGATAGATTGTAATCAAACTTTGGCAATCAAACTTTCTGTATTAAGGACAAGTAATGTTGTGAAAACTAGAAACCTTCCCATTCAATGCAATGCTCGTACAAACATGATGCAGTCTTAATATCAGTAGAACAAAAAACTTGATATAATATGGGCATTTCCACACAAAAGTCAATTTCCGACCAAATTCAAAGTCCAATAAAAAATGTTTTTTTAACATATTTTTTTTGATATCTTTAAAATTTTTCTAATGTTAAAAAAAATTTTATATTTATTCATTAATATTTTGAAATATTCAAATTCGAGGTCGAACAAGCCCTTTTAAAGTCTGTTTTGAATATTTCTATTGCTTGTTCTATTTTGATTAATATTCCTACTAAGTGACATTTGTGAGGACTCCCTTATGTTCAAATAAATAACTTTTATACTTGTACTTAGCACCTTGAAAATTTGAAAAAAAAAAACTGAATCGTTACACATTATATAATGACATGTGCTATAATTTTTGTTTTATATAAAGAATAAAAGAAAAATGTAAAAGGAGCGATGTGATTACCAGACGCAGACATGGTTTTAATATGGTCACAATAAACATATTGTCTTCTTTGTAACAATGTATAGTTGCGGAGAACCAATTATAGTTTTTTCACCAAAACTTTAGTCACGATAAACATATTTTATTAACTTTTAAGGATTATATGGTTTCTGTGCACAAAAAAACGCAAAATGGCCACATATTTATAATTTGTTAAAAATAATTTAATATTTATTAAATTATTTTTTGAACTTTGGATATTATATAAATGAATAGAAATTATTTTGGCTTAAGTTCATTAATTTTTAATTTCTAAAAATCTTTTTAGGAAAGAAAATTTATTTTTACAAACGTATGCAGACGTTTTCCAAAGAAAACAAGAAAAATTAGAAGCTAGCAGAATGAAATGCTGCACTTTCTGGACCGCTACGACCTTCATCAGCATTCTTCCCATCTATCTACCTTAGTTGTGTATTTTATAAACATCATCTATTTAACCAACTAACTCTGTAAATAAGAGTACGAGAAAATTCAACCATTATATACTATTATTGATCAAAGTATGGTTAAAAGTAATAAAATAATGTTTGCGCTAAAAAGTATTTTGTTCTACTTATTGACATTTAGTAATTCTTCTGGTAACTAAAATTTTAAATAGTTTTTTGTTGTTAAAGAAAGTAAAAAAAATAAATATTTATGTACAAAATAAATACTTAAAAATAATATGCAAAAAATAAAAACAAATAAAAAGAGAACCAAAACATTTAAAAAAAAGTTGAAATAAATGTGTATGTATTGTAAGCATATAAATCTTTATTTTTGTGTTTGAAACACAATTGGAAATCATTTATTTGGGCTTATAAGCAATATTTTTATATAACTGATTCTTGTAGCCTATGATCTAAGTCTTATTGTAAGCAAATATATGATTTTTTTGTGAATGTATGTTTTTAAACAATTTTTATGACAAATCGTTAATAAATAAAACAATATTAAGTCTTTGATATTCGGAAAATTTTACACATTTTGGCATTATTATTATATTTAAATTTCCCCATTTTTTTCTTTGCGTGCAACAACGGTATTTTTTTTCCTTTACCATATATTTTAATGTCGCGTGTGCTATTAAAAAGAAATTTTTTTATCAGTATGTCCGAAGCAGTTGACAATAGGCGTCAAAAATTATTTTTATTACAAATAAAATAAAAAAAATTGGTAAAAAAAAATAATCCGAGCTTTGGTATTTATTAAAAGTTTGTCACATGCGGCATCGTAAGTGTAAAATCTATAAATTCAAAATAAATTTAT
Source organism: Gymnosoma rotundatum (assembly GCA_916610165.2). NCBI lineage: Eukaryota > Metazoa > Arthropoda > Insecta > Diptera > Tachinidae > Gymnosoma > Gymnosoma rotundatum. Next base: position 140,012,255 of record OU744336.1, on the reverse strand, counting down.
TCTAAGCAATATAAATTGTTTAAAAATCGTCGGTCATATTGGATGATCCATATAAAATTTAAGAAAAATTAAAATTAAATTACCAATCAGCGACACCGCAAACAATCTCGTGAAATAAATTTGAGTCGAATTCGATCAATTTTTTATAAACTGTCAGCCATAACGGATCCGTCATTTTAAACTTTTAAGAACTGACAGTTTTGTAATAAGCGGTCATAAAATTCTTATAGTACATAATTTTATTAAAATTTATTGAACCCATTTGAAGTAAAAATTGTGTGCCACTAAAGAAACCATAAAATTTAAGACAAAAAATCGGGACTCTTATTGAATATATCAAAAATCATTAATAATCATCAAATGCATGTCTAATTAAATATAAAGTAAAAAACAACAACAAAAACTGTAACTAAAATTAAATTAAAAGTAAACTTCTTTATATTTTTAAATTAAATAAAAATTGTTGTTAATGTACATTAATAAATAACATTTTAAAATTAGCCGCACTAAAAGATTTTATTAGACATGATTAAAGTCTTACTTATATTTGAAACGAACAATTACCTAAAATTAACCTTAGAGCAATTAGTTTCGCATCTTCTGAAAATAAAGTAATATTTTGACATATGGCTTCTTTAACTTTCAATGCGTACGAATGTATATATTACGAATGTATTATATTAAACAGCAACGGCTACAAATGCACCACCAGTGGCAAACTGTTAAACCAATACAATACTTACACAGGGTATACCGCAAATATTTAGAACAATTAACACTTAAAAATAAAGAATTTTAACAAACAGTACTGAATACGAACAATACTGTATACATTGTCTGAAACCACTAACAAATTTACTTCCTTCCAACCAACGAAAAAGAGAAGATTCAAACTTTGCACTACACTCTGACATTCACAAGCACATATCTAAGAAAAAGTATGTATTTAATAAATTCTTGAAAATATGAAAATTATGCCAAGCATTCCCAACAAATAGCCAGTGACGCCCGTCGTTGCCTAAAGTTTTTAGAACAGTTTCTTTGATTGTATTATTTTTTCCTTATTGTTATAAAAAAACTCAATAAAATAGAAAAATAAGTATGTCTTCTCTAACTAAAATAAAGAAAAGGGTGTTGTAGAGTTCTGTCTGTACTTGTAAACGCCTTTAATAACCTGAAAAATACATTTCCATAGGAAAAACTTATTCTAAGTTTCTTGCAGAACACACGAACTGTTAGTATTATCTTAAGTGCAACTCACTAACTTTACAAAATAAGACAATTGCTCAGTGTTTCGAAAACCTTCTACTAGCATACACGTTTTACTAACCAGTTCACCTTTTTTCAGTTACATGCTGAAAATAAACAAATGAACTCAGTTTTTTATTTTATGCCAACTGAAAATAGTTAAACTGAGCACACACAGAACTGAAAACAACTGAAATCAGTCTACTATTTTCAGCAGCAAAACAAACACATAGCGACTGAGTTTCGAGTTTGCAAATTAAAAGTACGCAACTGAAAATCCAGTTTGTGTGCGTTTAGCAGATGTAGTTATGTCTTTTTAGTATCGTAACAAAACTGAAAATGTGACTGGATAAAGTGAAGAGGTTGGTTAAGCAAAGTTATTTTATATACAACAAATAAACGACAAATATGTATGTACATATACGCATTGTTGCTTAGTGGTTTTAGTGAAAAAAAACCTTCAATATATATATATATATTTTTTATTATTTGAGTTATAAAATGTATAATCAATTTCATTATAACATTTGGTTCGAAAATTATAAATTCTCAACATTTTAATAAAAATATAAATAAAAAAACTTTAAAATGTGTTTGATGACAAATTTTCCCTACGAAGATTCCCATTTGGCTTTTATTTAACAACCTTTTAGTTTTAATGGAATTAAAATATAATGCGTTCATAATAAATAAAATTATTTTAGTGTATTCGTTTCACCTAAAATTAATTCAAATCGAAATTCATGGTTATTTAATAAAAAATTGCTGAATGCATTCGGTTCATAAGAAAAATTAAACAATGACAATATAGTTTTTTTTTGTTAAAAAAAAATGTGTACAAATACACAATCAAACTATTCAGACAGATTATCCACACACATTTTCAGTTGTGTTGCATTACTAAAAAAAAAACCAATTTAGGTTAAAAAAAATGTACAATAACCTAAGACAGCAACACGTTTTCGTTGGTAATCTCCGAATGGGGCGTTACAAATAGGGTTTAATTTAACCTCATAAAACCCCGTGCTGTGTGCTTTCGCGCAGGCGCACGGCTGAATATGCTACCTCATATGTAATTACGGGTGATATATATATTAAGGAATCAGAAGCTCTCGATGTTCTTGGCATGAAAAGAAATTGCATAAGTAGGGGTCATCCCCTGAGTGCTGGTCCTAATAGAAAAAAGAACTATTTCAATTATATTCTCAATTCTTTTATAAAAATCATTCTAAACCATTAGACAACTTTGCAACTTATTAGCTTTTTTGGTGTTAGAAAGTTTTCATGTGAATGTTTTAAAGAATAGCGTCTATAAGATATCAGTGCTTGGCGTAGGATCTAAGATTTGTACAAGCTATATATATTTCTATACTACCAGCGCCAACGACTTCATCAGCGTCTAATTCAAGATTTTCTTTAAATTCATATTTAGAAAAATGTGGTTGTAAATATTAATTGTAGAGTTTTATAAACTGTTTTAGTTGAATTATACCAGCAAAATTGGATTCTTTCGCATTTGTTACTAAACTTTTTAAACGAAATGATACATTTTAATAGAAAAAATATTATATATTTTACCAAGGTCCTATGAGTCCTCCTCACATATGTTTATTCAAATACATCTAGCATTTTTTACCTGGTGTGAACAAAGAGAGACAAAATTGCAAAAAGAGGTGTTGTGTACTCAAAATCGACACCAAATTTTGACAGTTTTATTATATTATTTACTAAAGCAATTTTTCAGTAAATATTTCGAGCAGCTTGAATTGCATTTCACTTCTTTTTTTAGGTTTTATTGATTTATTGCCGAAAAAGGCGAATTAGTTTTTTTTAATTTACGGAGAGACTTACCAGTCGTTACCTTTAACATTTTTTTACTACCAAACTAGGAAACTAATACATAACACAAAAGTAAAATCCCCAAAAAACATCTTTATATTCCTAAAACATAATATATATCCTTAAAGAATTCATCAATCTATAAACCTACATTTTAATCCTCCTTTAATAATATAAAATCTCTAATTTGGGGATAAATCCCTAAACTGGCAACACTGACAATCATATACAAACGTAGGCATGTTGATATGTACATTGGTATGTATGTATATACGTAACGTAACACAATAAAATACTTTGAGCATATTGCTACTTTTATTTTGATTAATAAAAAAATTAATGAGTGTGAACACAAGTTGTGTTCTAACTTAACTTTAACAAAATGTATGTAATTCGAAAAGAAAGAGGCCTATACAACCATCCATACTGAGAAAATCTGTCTGTTTTGGTGTGAAATTGTGGAATATCTCCATAAAAATGTTAACACTTTATAAAAAGCTAAAGCAACAACTAACTTAAGTTTACTGTAAAACAAGCTATTAATTAATAGAAACAAAAATTCCACAAGTGTTAAAGAATTGCAGATTGACACTGGTTTGTTTTAAAATTATCCAATGGGAAAAGCAAATGAATTATTACAAATTTTATCAAAAGGTTAATTTACATTAGGTTTCCGGTTTTGTTTTTGGCTTAGTTTGTGTTTTATGTTTGTTATTTATTATTTATAAAAAATTAAACTTTAAGCACTTGGGATATGTTGTTGATGGGGATTTAAAGAAATGTGATTTGACTTAATATAGCCGAGGAAGATATGTTTGTAATTTATCTTATCACATTTAACTTTTGCTGATTAATTTAAATTTATATTTTTTTCTCGAACTATAATTGGGTAAATTTTTTATTGTTGAATTTGTGTCCAAAACTTACAAATGCGTATCTGCGTAAAACCTATATATTCGCTTTCCTGATAGAGAGCTGCTTAAAAAAATTAAATCTGATCGCAATAGAGAAAAACATGTAATGAATTATTTCAAAAGATTATAAAATCCTATAGACCCGTCAAAAGTTCTGTCAGAAACATACACCTCTAATCTACACTATCACGCTTTTTGAGCACGCAAGCAATTTTTGACAGATGGTAGAATTGAATACGATGGTGAATCCTGTCCTTTAATAATTATTGAGGTAACTAGGAATATAAATTACTGGTTTTTCCTTTTTTTTATAAGCAACTAAGTTAAACGCAACTTTTAACTGTTATGGAAACAAGAAAGCTCTATGAAAATACAACAGATATAACCGATAAAAATTCACATGTCTTTTTTTTCCATTGTCAAACAGAAAAGTTCAGTTAAGTTAAAAACCGGAAACTTTATGTTACAACATCTCGGTGATACTGTAGTGTGATTGCCAATAATATTTACATCGTTTTGACGAAGCTAGTTTTGTCGACTAAGAACTTTTTTGTTAAAATAACTTTAATTTATTTTTGAGCATAATCCCAGCAAAAAACAAGACATTACCTTAAAAAGTAATTGCAATAAAATGATTTACTTTTGTGATTGCCATATTTTGTTACTCGCTTACAAAACACATAATATTAATTCCCAAAAAAGGAAGTAGTAATGAACTAATGGTTCTCATTATTTTTAACAATAATTAATGCACTCGATTCTCAGTAATTGATTTAAATCATTAGGTTGGCAATCTAGTTGGAAAGTACTTCCGCCAAAAATGCTTAATCCCACACTTGATAACCTTTCCAAACATTTTTTGCTGGGATGATAAAATTAAGTTTACAGTGCGTGTACATAGTTATTGAAAGTGCTACTAATAATTTTTGATACAAATTTATTTAATAAATATTAATTTTATTATTTCCACAATTTTATTAAGTTTCATCATACCGATCAACAATAAATTTTGCAGATGTTACAAGCATGAATAAAAATAGTATATTCGGAATTTGCGAACTTTTAGTTATTATCACGTAAAAAATAAAATATCTTAAACTGTCCTCCAAATAGAATATAAAAATATTTTCATTTGTAGAGAAACTAAAATTAAGGTAAATTTTTTTTGCTTTATATTCATACAATTGCGTTTAAAGATAGCACTAAAAGAACGCTATTAATTTTAACTATTTTTAATTATTCCAGAAACACATAATTGAAATAGAAGAAACATTAAGTTCACATCATAAAGATCTCTAACAAATTTGTTAACTTTTAATGACATAAATTTCAAAGTACCCTCAACAGTAAGATTTTGTCGGTAAAAATAATATCACTATTATGATTAAACTTTACAAAAAGTTAAAACATTTAAAATACACACTAAAGAAAATGATGTTAGCAACAAAGAAGGAAAATGTCTTCATACCTTTATTGGGAATTCTTATTTACGACTCCTTAACCACAGCCCAAAATTATTACTTTAGGCTTCGATTTTAAGACGTCTTTCTTGACTCTAGTCTAAAGATTCTAGATCGTGCTTAGGTTAGGCGACTGTACAGATTATTCCATGATGTTAATATTGTAGCTTATAAACAACTGACGTGTATTTTTGGTTGTTGTGCTTTTGAAAGGCTAAAAGCAAATATATATCTTTTTCTTTTATATGAAGTAGCATCACTTTTTTTAATACGTGAACATAAAACGAATTAGTTCCACTACGCAATATGAAAAGCATATCCACAACATCCATTTTTATGGTATAGAACGTAACTCTTTGAACATGTTCTGCATCTGCCGATCCTCTTACATAAAAACGAGAAACTTTCCATAGTATAAAACAATTTTAATCTCATCCGTTTTTGATTTCGTCTGTTTTAACTAAAAACCTAATGTTAATGCTATTATTTTTGCCGGCGTTGTATATATATTTGAAACAATTTCGTAAGCAATCGTGTCATCTTTAAATTATTGATTATGAAGTAACCTTTATACGTGTACAAAATTTTTAAATGCTATTTCAGGATTACAATTGATATTAGGGAATTTGGAGACTATAATTTTCTTGAAACATATATAGGTACTTAAAAAAAGAAGTGCCAGAATTTTATGCTTTAAGAATGGCAATTACGATATAATATAATTATGGTTTCACAAAAATTTATTTCTGGGTTCTTTTACATACGTATCACATAGATATTATATTCATTATACATACACTTTACACATTATGATATATAAATGAAAAATAAAATCACTTTCTATAAAACGTGATTTTCAATCAAAAGCATTAACAGTTGGTTAAACATTTTTCAACTTTAACATTTGCTATGAAAATATTGTTTTAATTAAATTTTCTTTCGGCTGACTAACCATTTTAAATAAACATTACTAAAACCACACATGGCTCTAATTAAAAATATCATAAAAAAATTTAATCATAATAGAAAAAAATAACATTCAAAAGCTAAAAAAAAACGAACAAACAACTAAAATTGCAAAGGTGAAGAGATCACCAGAAAATTGAATGAAAATACAAATGAAATCTGGCTAGATTGGACAAAATGTACGTAGCAATGACTAATAAAAAATAATATTAAAGCCACTGACATTACTTCTGATTTCAAATCACAAAAATTTAATATGTATAATGGTCGTGCAAAGAAAGTTTTTTCAATACAGTTTAGCAATACAGGCTTAACACTATAATGTAATAGTCTATTAGTTTTTGTTATTTTTTCTGAACAATGAAATAAAACTTTTTACTATATTTTATATAAATTGCATTTATTTACTATTTATTTAAGAAAAACTTCAAAACGCAACTTTTGATGAAAATATGTTACTTTTTTTAAGGAAATTCTTCCTGTCTTTCCCTGAAAACACTGGCCTTAATGTCCATAAACATTGTGTCCTTTTTTGTATGGGCACAGTGTCAATTATAAAAGTATCATAATGTCCGCTCATAAAACAACAACGGCTCCGCTTACTAAAGATTTTCTGTATAGAAGGCCGTACGCAGAGATTTTCTACTCTATGATGTGACTAACACTGGCTTTTCTTAACAAAGATTTCCTGCAAGCCATTTCATAAAAAAGTTGCATCTTCCTTACATAGAATACCATAAAAAATGCCTATAATATTCGTGGACGTTATGACCCTACGTTGAAAGACATTATGTCTCATCGTAGTGTAAAATAATGTCCAGGGATATTATGTCACTTTCTGGTGCGACATAATATCCATGGACATTATATTCCATGCCATGCCGCGGCAAATTCAACGCATTCCTAGCGAATTTAAGTAGTTTTCGATAAAATTATGCAATGTTTTAGTCCAAGATTTTTGTATTATTTTGTGCCTGTAATAATTCTACTTTATTATTATTATTAAAAATTGTTAATATTGTAAAATGATTTAAATAAAAAAAGAAGTTGGTTATCTTTATCACGAACTTTTGTCAAATGCCAAAAATAAAATAGTGTAAACATAAAATGTTACGACCAGATCTGGAAATTAGTTAGATGGGAGAGTAAATAAGGGTAAAAATTTTGTTAAGCGGATACAAACTTCCAATTTTCAGCCGTTTGAAATTTTGGCTTTTCCATTAAACCAGTATAACCAATTGTGAAGTTTTACTAGAATAAAACAGATTTTATTTTCAACTTAAACTGAAACTGTATTTAATGTAAATAAAATAGTTTTCTTAAGAAGACTTAAAAAAAACAAACAAAATTAGTTTTCATATTTAAACGTCTGTAATATTTTTATTTCCGACAACACTGAAAAAGGCTGTTTCATTTCTTTCTACTTTGATTGTACACACTCACACTCATTGTCACAAAACATATTTCAAAGATATTTATTTTTTATGAATATGGCAGTATGAGAATAAATATAAAAAAATTACAGATTAAAGCTGCCATTTTCTCTAATTATTAAGCGAGTTTTGTTATACTTTGAGTTAACAATATATTCATGCAAAGAAGTGTGTTATCTTGCAATGAAAGGCATTCTTATTGCGAGCTTTTCAGAGTTTAAAGACTTAAAAAAATATTAACATTAAGTAAATCGGCTGTTCCAATTTTAATAATTATATTTTTTAGTTTATTGCTTTTAACGAACTATAGGAGCAGTTAGGCCATCTGAATATGCTTTCCCTGTAGACATTTATTACATATATAGTAGTGTTTAATAATAAATAGTTCATCAGAATATCATAAAAATAAAATCAATAAGTTAATAGCGTCAAAATTGTTATCAAATTCTGAAACACCGAAAATAGTTGATTGAAATTTCCAAAATTTTTACTATTCAAAAATAAGTTTTAGTCAAAAAAAAAACTTAAACTTGAGCAGTTAAGTTTTAAAAGGTGTCAAACAACAACAATAAAAATAAAAATCGAATTTATGGTCGATTAATGCTTTATGAATTTTCCTCAGTGATAGTAAAAGAAAGCCGAGAAATTCTTGTTTAATTTTAAAAGCTGTCAAAGGCTGCTCAGAGTGGGATGTAATGGAAATAATTCCGTAACTTCTAAATGGTTTAATCAATTCAAACAAAATTTTATGTGTGCATAGCAGAAGTACTGGCCATTTTAAGTTCTGAGCATGGATAACCTACGATTTTCTGGGGCGGCACCAAGAGCCCCAAATAAGAAATTCTTTGGATCTTGTAGAACTAACAACGATTAGAAATTTTATTAATCATTCGATTCAATTGATCATTTCATATATCGCACTATATATGATCGTACTATATATGATATTCCTAGGTCAAGACGTAAAAAAATGCATACTTTGTTTCTTACAATTTTCAGGACATTCCATTTCACTCATTTTCCGAGATAACGCTATACCTAAAAAAAATTAGACCCAACGTAAAAAAGCGGTTATCCGATTTTCGCTTTTTTAAAGTGGCGCAGTATAATAAATTTAGAAAATTAGTTTTGAATTTTTTACCTTTTGCATTTTATATGACGATATATCTTTGACAACAATACCACAATGTCTATAAGTAAATTTTTCATACAACTTCCGAAGTTCCTAATAAAAATATAACATTTTTCATAAAACTTACAATGATGGTGGTTATTTAGTTTTAAAACGTATCAAATGAAAATTTTTTTTATGATAATATTGAAAAAATATACATAATTTATGTGTATCAAAAAAATACAAATAATTATAACTTTCACGGGGAAAAAATCTGATTAAAACAACAACTTGTGTTTGTGACAAACACCTGATAATTAAATGAAGATAAAGTCTTTCCCTAAAGCAAACGCCTTTTGAATTCATGTTACATGCAAACAAATGCCAACATACATACACATGGTATACCGTTGCAATTTAAAGTTGCTAAAGTAGCTGAGTTTTAAAATAGCGGAATTTAAAGAGTTAGTACAAACAATTAAAACAGAATTAAAAAGCAACATTTAATTAAAATTTACGATTTATGTGTTATATTTTAAATTTCCTTTTTTATTCAGCACAAAATAAGTTTTTGTTCACGTTAGTTAAAAAAATTAGTAAAAAAAATTAATGCATTAAGCACTTTCTGTTTTTTGTTTGGGTTTTATTATTTCTTTTTTTAGTTTAACAAATTCGTTAAATTTTACTTGTATTGTTAAAACGATGTATTCCCTAATGTTATGGCAGGAAAATATAGAAGAGTATTTGTTTTTTTTTTTAATTTTTCTAACAAAAAAACTTAACTAAAAACTTTGTGATGTCATGTTCCAATGACAGCGACAACTATGTGTTATTTTTACTGCTTCACTTCACCTTTACTTAACTTAAGAGTTTTTTCCTTTTATTATCTTTCTTTTATTTAACGTATTTATACAACTTGTGTTGTCTGTTCTATCGAATGCTGTGTCGCCAGTAATCTTCTTGATATCACAATTTGTATGATTTATTTTTTTGTTTTGTTCACTATATAGACTTTATTATGCCTTAAAGCCAAATTGATTAAATTAAAGTTCAAGTAAATGAAGCAGTGATTCTTTAACACTAGAAGCGTCATCATTTCATCCTTATCCCGAACGTAATAATGGTCTTTGACTTTTTTTTATTAAATTTCGTGGAATTTTATGACTTTACACAATTTTCTTTTTGCTTTTGTGAAGAGAACAGTAGTTAAAAAAATGACGATTAACCTGAAGCTTCTTGTAACTTTGTTATTCATAATAAAGATATATTTTAAACAATAAATAAGTTGACTACTTTGCGTAGACGAATTGAAGCCTAATGAAAAAATAAAGTAAGAGTGTAAATGTATAACCAGCTGATTTCCCACTTAATAGTGGAAGTGGGGTTTTTAGAAAACGTTTAAATTGTTGATTGTTTAAGTTAATTTTTATGCACATTTGGTTTTATGTGAAATTCAAAATATTTTATTGCAAGCAAAATTTTTTCTAAAATATTTAAATTATGCTGAAATTGTCTTGAAATTAAATATTTTGACAAAATTACTATCGTTAAGCGAATTGTAAATTTTTATCTAATCTAGAGTGTTTAGGTGAATTTTCGGTTTTTAATGAAGTTTTTGATTTTTTATAAAAAAAAATTAGCAAAGTATAATATTTTTGTTAAATATTGCTGAAAATAAAGTTTAGTTTATTTAAAATGTTTAATATTTGCAAAGTGCCTGTACATAAAATAAATTATCGTAGTGTTTTGTGATATTTTATTTTTCATCCTCTTTCAACTGTATAAAAGAGTTGAAAAAAACTCTGCCTTATACAGCAGAGAAAGAAAAATAGAATTACAAGTGGTTATTGTTGCTTTTGCTTAAACTTTGATTTTTGTCTTTGCTTTATTGTTTGGACAAAAATCTTTAGTTTATTTAAAATATTTGTCAGAAGTCTCCTGACGAGTTAAGTAAGCGATAACGAAATGGCCATCGAGACGTGCTTTGACCCTCAATAATCAATATCGGTGATTTAAATAATAAATCGGGAGAATAGCATGAAAAAAAGGACTTTTTTGAAATTTGAGGAAAACTGATTTTAATTCTACACAGACGGATTGGTGGATATTGCCAAATCGATTCCAATACTTATAAGGAACAAGAATATATATATGTACTTATAGCGGCCAGAAAAAATAATAGCATTTAAAAACGGAATGACAAACTTGAATATATTTCATCCACAAATAAACTAGTGCTCTTTTTTGCTGGGTTGGTTAGCTTGTTTGCTTCACAAACTACTGAATATTTGTTGATTGTTATGCTTTTAAGTGAGTGTGTATTTAAAAAAGTTAAACAAATGACCTCGAGTTTATAAATGTAATAATATATAAGATAACATAAAATGTTTTCTTATTCTAAAAACTTGGTTGCAATCTTTCTTACGCTTGTCATACAGGAGTAAAAAAAGTCAATTAGCACTGAGTTACATTGCTTCAGGTCATGAAATAAGCGAACTGTGATAGGATTTACGTGCCACGTGTTGTGAAATTGAAATGAAGAAATATTGTATGTCATCTTTAGAAAGGTATAGAGTTTTTATTTTTTATAACAAAAAATTAGTATTAATTTTTTTTTTTTTTTTTTTTTTGATAAAGATAACGATGGTTTTTAGGATTTTGAATAAATATCCAGATTTGGTTGGCATTAGCTTAGGCAGATATCACTTAATAACGATTTTAAAGGGTAATTCGGAGGCTTGGTAATAAAAACATATTTTTTACATTTAGGTTAGAAATAAATAAAATAAATTCATTTAATATTTTTATAAAAATTAACTTATTTAAATCGTGCTTGATTCCTTCAATTATAAATATTTATTGATATTCTTATGAAATATTTATTGCCTAAAACTACAAAATGAAATGTATTACTGTGGGGAAAGCACATCCATCATGGGATTCTACCTAAATTATGTATAGAAACCTAATAGTTGTATATCAGAAGCCAATTTGAATTAATGAGAACTCTATTGAATCCATCAACCAAAAACGCAATAAAAATTTGAAAATGTTTTATAAAAAAACACAGCAATTATTAAATAACTATTATTACTGTTAAATTAATTTGTACAACGGGAATTCTTTATGATATTAATTAATTAAAAATTAAAAAAAAAAAACCTTTTTTTCGTGCTTTTTTCTATTATCCTGGTTAATTAATTAGATCACCGATATTGATTATTGAGGGTGAAATCACGTCGCGAGAACCATTTTCAATAAACTAAAGATTTTTGTCTAAACAATAAAATAAAGAAAAAATCAAAGTTTACGCGAAAACAACAATAATCAACAATGATTTTTTTCGGCTCTTTTATACAGTTAAAGCACAGCTTTTGAATTTGGGCTACGATTTGTAATCGATTAGATTACATTTTAAAAGCAATGGTATTGATAACATAATTCTCTGTAAAACAATTCCTGATTGTTAATTAATTATGATTACAATTAATCTAAAAGTAATCAAGATTATTTAGGATTACGAGAAAATAATCAAAAATAACTAAAAGTAATAAAAAAATAATTGACTGTTTTCAAGGATTATTTTTGCTTGGTCTTAAAAATTTGAAACTCTCATCATGTTATATATAAATTTTATTTTTAAAAATTTGCACTCACAACATAAAAAAAATCTGAAGAAATAAAACAAAAAAGATAATTCTTGTGTTTAAAATATAGATACATATATTCAATTCAATAAAAGAAAACAATCAATAACAATTTTAGTGCTTCCTAAATCAAAAAAAAAGGGATGAATAGGTTAAAGAAATAATAATGAGAAATAAATACATTCAGAATACATTCAAATCAAAAGAAAAAAGTTTAATAATTTACATATATTTAAGTTGGCCTTTATTACAACTAATTTTTCAAAAGAAAAATCAGACAATGATTGCCGCCTTGGACTATTAACGATCCCCGCAAAAGATAACAGTCGTTAAACTGTAGCTGAAGATGTAAAGGGCGTGTTAAAAAAAATAAATGCATCTCTTAGTTAATCATATTTTTGCCAAATCTCATTATCATTTAAATAGATGAAGAACTGATGTTTTATTGCGGATCGTTGGTCAACTTCTGCTCTTGTGGGGAAGGACTGACTTCAATTTCATCATCTGCGAATTTAAATCTTTAAAGTAAAGAACAAAATAAATATACGCATAAGCTTACCATCATTTGTGAAATCAAAAAATCGATGGTCGATACATTATTTATTTTCGTTTCAAAATTAAATGTTTTATAACTTTTGGCGTAAAAACTGTACACTGTTTCTAAAACTCTGCTGGTTACATTCTTGAAGGTTAATTCCGCCAACACTCACCAACATATATACGTAAAAGAAATATATATTTAATCAGGCATGTTTTGAATTCCACACGAAATTTTCTCTTTGTATGTGTCGTCTAGGTATTTTTGTATTGCTGACATAGTGCTAGATACACTACTTAGACATACACTAGAGGAATTAAATGGACTAAACATAAATATTCAATTTTTGATTAAGTATGTGGATGACTTATTTGCAATTATTAGAAAAGATGACGAGGAAACGATTATGAAAACTTTTAACAATTACCACAAAAGACTACAATTTACAATAGAAAAAGAAAAAGAAAAGTCGCTACCATATTTAGACATGAGACTATATAGAGATGGAAAGAAGATACTCACCGATTGGTATTCAAAATCAATAGCTTCTGGACGTATGATAAACTTTAACTCAACACAACCAACACAACAGAAAATAAATACAGCACGAAGTTTTATTATAAGAGTACGTAAACTAAGTGACAACAAATTTATTAAGAAGAATATGGACAAAGTCAGAGAAACATTAATTAATAACAATTATCCAATACAACTTATAAACAATTTGATAAAATCGTCAAAAAATATGGACAACGGGAATGATATAAACGACACATCTGGTAACACCAAGAAATACTATAGCATCTCCTACATACCAAAGCTTACAGATAACAAACAAATGCAAAACATAATAAATGATAAACAAATTGCTTTGGCGCATAAACCAAACAAAACAATTAACACATTATTCACTCAAACTAAAACAAAAATAAATAAACAAGAACATAGCAATGTTGTTTATGAAATTACATGTAATGGCAACACACAAGAGAAATGCGGGAAAGTATACGTAGGTACAACAAAGAGAAATCTACTAAAGAGAATTGCTGAACATGAAGCCGATATACGAAAGGAAAAGCAAACAACTGCACTCGCACAACATTGCATGGATTTGGGGCATAATGCAGATCAGTGTTCGAAAAAAAACTGTACACAAACCATAGCGTACGGCACTGATAAAATACTTTAAAATTCCATTTTAGTGTTTGTGAACTTGTATGTGTACCCATTACGTACACAACGTCTACAAAAAGAAGAACGCAAACTCTAACAAAACGTACTGAACAAAGTTCACAAACACTATTTCTTAGTGTTTGTGTACAAAGTACCCTAAAATGATCAGTACAAAACGAAAAAATTGCGTTTTAGTGAACTTTTTTTTAGTGTACGCGAGATTTTTAATTTGTTGTTGTTTGTAATAATAGAAATATTTCGCCTATTATGAATAATAATAGTAAATGTCGTTTAGTGAAATGCAAATAAATGTTCTATATATTCTAAAAATTATTATTTTTCTATTTGTAGTATTTTTGAAAAATTTTATCATACCTACCTAAAGTGTTCAAAATGACTCAGCTTGTTATTAAAAAAACTACCTGAGAATAAATGTAAAATTTCAACACTTGAAAGAAAATGTTGTGAATTTTTTTTTATTGTAAAAGGATAGTCAAAATTTCAACAGGTAAAAAAGAACATGATGGAAATTTTACACATTAAAAGGTATGCAAAAGGCCAAATATTTCTATTATTACAAACAACAATAAATAAAAAACCTGGCGTACACTAAAAAAATGTTAGTGTACGCAAAAAAGTTCACTAAAACGCAATTTTTTCGTTTTGTACTGATCATTTTAGGGTACTTTGTACACAAACACTAAGAAATAGTGTTTGTGAACTTTGTTCAGTACGTTTTGTTAGAGTTTGTGTACATGTTCGTAAACACTTAAAGAGAAACGAAGTGTTTTGTTCTTGTTGTAGTGAATGTGTTTGCGTTCTTTGTATATGACGATCAGTACAGTATATAAACGTTGCGTACTTTAGAGTTTTTTTTCGAACACTGATGCAGATCTTGTTAATGTTAAAATATTGGACAAAGAAGTGAGGGAGAACAAACGATATACCCTGGAAAGCTTGAGAATACCACAAAGGACAACAGATGCAATAAACAGAAAAGAGGACAAAGACAACATCAGTGCTAATTATTTAATTGCAATAATTTAGTTTAGTAATTTCTGCTCCAACTGTGATACTAGTTTTTACTTAATTGTTTATGTTATGTTTTTTCAAGTTAATTTTGCGTTCGTTAAAATATTTGTGTATAATGTAGTGGTGTGCAAAACTAATATTGTTTAATATAAGTGTGCGGAATTGACAAAAAATCTTTATGTAAGTCAGATTGTTAAAAATAAGTCATCATGTTGTTGTTTTTTTTTTTAAAGTACTTATTGTATTTATTTTTATGTTTATATATATCGTTGCCAGATCTAATAAAACTTATCCCTGAGGAAGCTGGAAAATACCAGCGAAACGTTGGATAAAAAAATGGAATTATAGTTTTGATTTACATTTATAATAAGCAAAGACCTTAAAAGCCCAATATAGATAAAACTATATAACTCAAAATAAAGTAAACCAAAAAGGTCAATTTAAAATAATTAATTAACAATAATATTAACAAAAGATGTAAAAAACAACTCGCATTAAATAAATGTAGAATTTCATGTAGAAAATATATTTGTGACAGTATTGCCATAGTTTCGCCAAATAATAATAAAAAAAAAAAATCAAAAACAATTAAAAGTAATCTATGAAAATAGTCGAATTATGTTTTGTTTACTGCTTATTATTTTTGATTACTTAATTTGTATTAATCTTGATTATTTTTGCATTATGTGCAATCGTGGGAATCTCAAAATAATCTTAATATAAGCATTACTTCAACTTAAAAAAAATTTAATTACTAATTATTACGATTAGTAATCATTACTTAAGAGGTTCAGTTAAAAGAGGATGAAAAATATAATATCACAACACACTACATTTTGCACGTGCCGGTGTATATAAATAAATTATATTAATGTTATGTGATATTTTATTTAAATTTTTTTTAATTTATTTTAAATTAACTAATTCAGTAACTATTTTTAAATTTCTATTCTATTTTTATAAATATGGTTTCCCTTTGGAAACCATTCATATGTATTTGAAAACTTAATTTGTAAACAATTTTTACAAATAAGCAATGTGCACTTGCAAATACATCAATATAAAATTTATTATTCGGAATCTTTTTTATGTTAATTAACTTTAATCGTGCTTGATTCCGAATAATAAATTTTCATATCGTTTTTAATTAATATATACTGTAACTCTCTGTCATCTTTACTAAATATTTAGTAAATATTTGTTAAAATGATAGAAATATCAGAAGAAATTGATTACACTTCCTCTTTAATAAAATCCTCTGTGGAATATGTTCTATTTTTGCACACATCTTCCTTGTGGATGAATAAATTCACTTCAAATTTTTAAAAACTTTTATTTTTCTTAACCCCCTTATTTAATTTATTCTGCAAAGTGGCTTCTGAGTATTTAAATTGAAGTAATCTTTGTAAACATTTACCAGTACTTGATAGTGAAATATTTGTTGACTTCAGCATACAAAGGAAACCTTAAGAATTAAAAGCTAAGGTGTGTCTTTTAAATTGCAAATATGTCACCTGCAGATATTACTTTGTTAATTTATTTTCTTCTAGTAAAAGATAATGTATACTACGTATATTCAAACTAAGCTTTAAGTAATTTCCTGACCTATTAGTATGAATTTTAAAATTAAGGGAAAATAAAGAAATAACCCGAGTGTAATTTTTTTCAAAAATAACCAGATTTATAATTTCTCTTGAAATAATTTATGTTGCTGTTTAGTTTAAAATATCATCAGGCTATTGTAAAAATGCTTATAAAACACTAAAAACTTTTAATTAATTATACATTTTTTGAAAGACGTCATGCTATTTTTTATCCCGATTAAATTTTTTAAATCACCGATACTGATTATTGACGGAGGAAGCACGTCTCGATGGTCTTTCGCTCACTTAGCTCTTCAGAAAACATCTCACAAATATTTTAAATATACTACAGATTTTTCTTCAGACAATAAGTAAAACTTAAAATGTGCGCCCATAAAACACACGCATTTTTAAGTGTGGAAGGCTTTTAATTTAAAAAACTTGCGTATCACTATAGCTCACGATATCAAAAAGTAATACAAAAATAATACTAAAAATAAACTTCTATCTATCATTTAACCCGTTATAGACAAACGCTTGCAAATTGGACAAATACTCCAAAAAAAGTTACAGCAAAAAGGATTGATTTACAAATTAAAGGTTGCCCCAATAGTTCATTTAATTTTATGTATATGGCCATACTTTTAAACAGTTTTAGACAGATGCTTGAAATTTACAACGAAACTGTATGGCTAACTCCGCTATAACAACAAGTATAAAAATTGATTTTGGAAATTAAAGGGTGTTAATGTAGTTTGAACGGTATAGATAGACAGCTAAAACTAACGAGGGTTCTATATTTCTTTAGAAACTAAAGGGTATTTCCAAAGGAATGTAATTTGCAACATTTCAAAATTAGACAGAATATCCACCTATTTGCTTGGTAAAGTAAGAAGTATAAATATTTTAGATTATAAATAAAAGGATGTTACAATAGTTGATGTAATTTAATGTATATGGCTAAACTGTTGAACCGTTATTGACGGTTGAAACTTACAAGGAATCTGACTTCAACAAAGGCAGGTATATAATTTAAATTTGGAAATTATAGGGTGGCCCTATAGTTGCTGTAATTTGATTTATACTACCAAACGGTTGAGCAGTTGTAGACAGACATAGCTGTCATGCTAGGTCTGCTATAACAAGAATAAAGTTTGGTGATGGAATATAAGAGTGTCCCAATAGTTAATGTATTATGATGTATGTGGCCACATTGTTGAACCGTTATCGACAGACAGATGAAATCTGTGTTAAAGTCGGTTTTTTCCAGAATATTTTATATTAAGTATGAGTATTAAAAATAACAAAAACAACTTAATAATAATATATTTAGTATTAGTGTGACATTTTAGAATCTAGACTAAAAATATAATTAAATTTCTTTAGCTAAGCCTAAGAGTACCTAGTAAAGCTGCACTTTTTAAAATATATTGTTACGAAAAAAAATCAACTGACAACCCCTTATTATCAGAAAACAACATTGCACAGTGAGGCAGATACAAAATATTTTGGAAATAACTCCGCTACTTGTAAGGGCTACGTCGATTGATTCAAGATTTAAATAAGCATATCTGAGCAGTATTTGAGCATAAATTTCCAGGTATGGCGTTATGTCACATCTGAAAATTTTTCTAATGCTTAGCATTTCTTCAATTTTTGTTTGATTTTAAAAATAATACATGTTCTTAAATGTCCGGTCAATGCTACAAAACAGTGCTTTAATCTGCATATTTATATTTAAAAATGATAAAGTTGGGTACAGTTTTCTTACAGTTGTTTTAAGAATAAAAAATTTCTTAAAGAAGGTATGTGTGTACTTGTTAACCAAATTTCGTATAAAACTGAGCATCGTTGCAAAAGATTTTAACTATTTTACATCATAACATAAATTTATAAGAGTGAAATAGATATTGGAACACTCATATTGAAAAACACATAGTTTTGCATGTAAGAATGATATTAAAGTATTTTTTTTTTTTTTTTGATAGAAAATTGTGTCATCTATATTCGAGGAAACTAAAATTATTTAATATTTAATAAATTTTTTATTAATTAAGTAAGAAAAATTAGATTTCCAGCGGAAAGAAGGAAACTCATCTTCTATACGGTTGATCAGCTTTATATGGACTTTGGTTTAAACGAACACAAATATAGTTGACTTAAAAAGAGGAAAAAAAATTGTATATTCCTTAAGAAAAAAAATTTTTTTTAGAAAAAAAAGAAAAGGCTAAAATACACAAAAATGTAAAAATATTGGATTTTTAGATTGAAAATCGTATACTTTTTAGGAGAGAAAATATAATCTTCAAATTTTTTCCATAATATTTAAAATTTTGCTCGCTAATTGCAATGGAAAATTCAAGCAAATTTGCTTCAAATTGTACCCAATATTTAAAATAAAACTGGACCAGGGCATCGAAATATAAAAAATTTGTATTTTTAAATGTTTATCAGTTGATCATTTAAAAACATTAACATGCAGCTGAAAGCACCGTTTTGTAGCTACTGACTAAGTCTTTAAGACCATGTACTGTATTAAAAATCAGTAAAAAATCAAGAAATGCCAAATATTTGAAAAATTTGCAGGTGCGAGCTACCCAAATTTAAGAACAGAAAGCGCCATCCCTTGAATTTGGATGGTACGCAGTTTTAAAAGTTAAGTTCAAATGCTCCTCTGTTATACTTATGTCAAATTTAGTATCAATCGGCCTAAGTGCTTACAAATAGCCGAGCTATTTTGAAAACAATTTGATTGTGCCACACTGAGCATTGCTGTTGATTGTTAGTAAATTTACTTCTACCACGAGTAGTGGGTGCATATAATACGAGCTGAAAATCATACCTTATTTAAAATTTCTGTCTTTATTTATAATTCGGCATTGTCAATTTTTATCAGAGCACATACCTTCGTCATTATTCACCAATTATATATTTTAGCTGTTCGAAAAACAACCAAAATTTAAAAAAATTAAATACAAAAATAAAATTAACCTTTAAAAGCATAAATATATGAAAAAGGAATGTCTAGGATCAGGGTTAGCTCACTAAATTTAATATATCACGTTAACACACAAATGGCCTCTGGGGAAGTTTCTCAGTAAAAGCGCTTGGCATTAAATGTGTTAGAAACGATTAAATTAATGCATTTTTAATTTGTATTGGCACTGAATTTAACTGTTTGGAAATTTTACTAATTACTAATTTAAAAGCCACTTAACCTTATTAATTTGTGAATGGGGGTAGTGTACATGTACATGGTATATCATCACAAATAAACCAATGTTGTTCATTTATTTGAATGTTGGAAGCGTATGTATTTTGGGAAACTTTTAGCGGTTGTTGCATAAATCAAATGCTTACATTCTAAGCTGTATAGCATAACATAAAACCAAAAATATGTGTCGTAGTTAAGCAATACCTTTTTCATATTTAATAATTTTAACCTAATTAGTTTAATAAGGGGAATGAATATAAACAAATAAAAAATATTTAATAAAAGGTTGAGTAATAAATTTTGGCTTACTCTACTTTAAAATGTGTATTTAGTGTACAAAGACAAGGAACATATTCATTAATAACAATGATTTTAAACCATTAAATCACAAGTCAATGGTATTGACTTTGTTTTTTAACTAATTATCAATAAAACCTTTTCACTTAAAAGCATTACCTTTTGTAAAAAAATGATAATATAATCAAAAGTACTATTTATTATTCAATCCTAACGAAATCGTCAATTAATTAGGCCATCTTATTAATTACTCCCATGTTTTAATCAGAGTCATCGACCAATCATTATTTCAGTTAAATAATTAATTTTCGTTGAATACTTTTGTATCTAAATTTGTATTTTTCTCAAACTGTGGTTGGGACTTGAAGAATCCTGTAAGGTTATCTCATGAAATTTATTTTATTATGATATATAAGGCCAGATATGGCAAAAAACTAAAACTTTGCGATTCCATAACCAAATATGCCTGGAAAATGAAGGTGTATAAAGACAGAGCAAAATATAGTTAGTTAGTTAGGAGTGGCAGCCTCTCACGATGAAGCTCACTTCAGCGCAATTGTATGGCCCGTTGTGATACCATAAGGAAGGCGGCACGACTCCACTACTTAATTGAGAACCATGAAGATCTGATGAACTTCGGTATGTCCCCTATAGAGTGAGATGATAGCTCCGTAAGAGTCTTGAAGAAAGGATAGCACCATCTTCTGAATCTTCTTCGAGCCAGGGATGGGCAGTGGTTCAGGAGGTGTAGTACGGTTTCTTCCTCATCCTCCGAGCCACAGCTGCGTCAGAAATCATTATACGGCAAATCCAGTCTTTCAGCATGCCTGCCTATTAGACAGTGACCAGTAAGTACCGAGACCGCAATGCATTGGGGCAGATGTTACGGAAAGCTTCTTCTATGTCAAGAAACACTGCAGGCGTAAATTCTATATTTTAAAATGGCTTTTCAACATCGGATATTAACACCTGCAGCGCCGTTTCCACACATTTCCTTTTTGTATAGGCGTGCTGCGAGCTAGAGATAAGCGCGGGACATATGGAGTTTCTGATCTAAAGATCGATAATCCTTTCCAGTGTTTTAACTACAAAAGACGACAGGCTTATGGGCCTAAAGTCCTTAGGTTTGATATGAGATGCCATCCCCGCTTTAGAGATAAAAACAACTCGGGCCACACGCCAACTTTTCGGCATGTTATTATTTTCCAGGCGAGCACTGTAGATTCGCAATTGCCATAGTTTTATAAAGTCCATGCCATGTTGTAAGTCCGCTGGGATGATATTATCAATTCCAGGGGACTTAAAGGCATCAAACGACATGATGGTTCATTCAATGTGAGCATTGATCACCTCAAAAGTGGAAGGGCAAACCAACGTGGAATATATAGTCGTTGCCACTTCGCTAATCCCCTCACTAACGATGAAATGAGTATCCACCAACGTCTCTAAGGTATCGATTTTAGAGTCCGTCCATTGACCGTCCGACCTCTGACTACTCTCAATAGCTCCCGGAGATGTGCTAACAAACCTGCGAAGCCTGCTAGAGAGCAAAATATCGAAGCCAGAAAAAGATTAAGGTGAAATTATGTACTTTTTATTACATTTGATATATACCTATACTTTCAAATAAGGTGAGCGAGTTGTACTAACAAATTCAGACTCTCTGCTAGAGGGATGCATAATTACCTGTTATAGCTTTTTTATTATATATAATCTTGCATTTAACTTTGTCAGAACATAATATAAGTTGGAACTGTCCGCAAAAGTACAACTTTTTTCCCATTAAAAATTCTAATTAGCTCGTATGTCACTCTGATTTTTTATTTTCTAATGAAATGAAAATAATGTCTTATGTTGGAAAAGAAAAACGTTCTCCTCTTAAGTGCAAAAAACCTGATGGCAAAAAACCTGAAATAACAAACTTTTACAATCAAACTAGTTGTTAGTCTACACATGTAACCGCATGAATAAGCGATGATCTGTTGTCTTATTTTTAAAAATAGTAGATGTATTAGCATATAATTCCTACGTCATATGGACTAATATGAATCTAAATTGGAATTTCAATAAAAATTTTAGACGCAGGTTTTTATCTAGATCTGGCAGACAAAGGAGCATATTTTGTGAAAAAAAGTTTTTTCCAAATGGACTATTAGCAAGAAATCTTGTTAAAATTATTCAAAAACAAAATGGCTGCACTGGTGCTTCGCAATTTTCTAAACAAAATAGTATAAATTCACCATTGTCTAGGAATTTACCAAATAAAAGACAGCGGTGTTTCTTTTGTTAACATGGAAGGGCTTCAAATAATTATTATTAGTATTGAAAATATAATTATTAATTTCCAAAAACAGGCTGAATTTCAAATTTATTCCATACATTGATTTATGTAGGTACTTTTTTAAATCATTGGCTTTTTTATTTAAGTTTTATTTATTTTTTTTATTATACTCAAGAAAAAACGCAAACATTTTGTTGTTGGTTCATGTTGACCCAAAGTATCATAGGAAGGGCAGATATTCAAAGGATACGGAAGGTTTTTTTTCTTTTCTAATTTATTAAGCACCAAGTCAGTAAACAATAAAAAACTATACTTATTAATTAAAAAGTTGACTTTGTGCTTAACAAATCAGAAAAAAATGAATAATGTTGTAGTTTCATATTAATTATTTGAGATTGCCTAGTATACATATTTTTATATACATACTTAACTACGTATGTATAGTATTAATATATGTTTTCATGCATTTAATTCAAATTACTTAAAAAAATAAAAGGCGCATAGTTTTCCTATTTCAACAAATACAGCATGAATAACAATTTTTCTGGTGGTAAGTAAAACAATGTACAAAAATTATAAACCGAAATTGCTTTTGCCTGTGGTACGGTAAATGCATTCAGAGCATTCAGAACGTGAATATAGGAAGCATCGAAAACCACACAAGCACTAGTAGGCTGTGTTGTTGAACAAAACACTTGTTTTTTGAATGCATGTTAAATATTTTTGACGTGTAACGTTTGCCTTTTAAGGCCATGTAAGTATTAACCGTAGTTAAACTGTTTTCCTATATCCATTACCACGCACAATTTTCATTTATCTTGTTATTCATTGTCATTTGTTGTTTCATTAAATTGAAATTCTGCTACTAGTAAAACCAGAAGGAATTGAAAATTTTATCTGTCATTGTATTTACGCGTCGTGTTGTTGATATTATTAATCTAGCAACGCGCATTACAATATTATATCATGAAAATTTTCAGAATTGAACGAAATGGTTTACTGTGGGCAGAGAAAATACTTATGGTAATTTTGTAACAATAAAATTTCAATGGATAGTGTATATTTTTTTATTATTATTTTTTTTTTTTTTTTTTAGAATTTTAGGTTTTTTGTCAATTGTTTTTTTTTTTTTTTGTTATTTTAGATTTTTACTCACATATTTCATAAAAAAAAATGTAAGCTTAACAAAATTACATAAATTTTAATAAACAGTGATATAACAATAATTTTGCTATAAGTTCAGAATAATTATCATTAAATGTTCTATTAGATAAGTTAGTTGATTTTAAAATAAAGGTATCACATTCATAAAATAAGCACCAACTAAAACAGTTTTAAAAATATCACTGATAACGTTTGAAATTTCAGTGATGTAAGTGATAAGTCAAGCGACAAACAATATTATCTTTAACGACATTTAACTATGGTTCACCACTTGTTCCTGCAGGAATCTTAGTAAGACCAAGTCAAGGAGTGTATGAAGGCAATTTCAAGAGTTTAAATAAAAATAACAGTTGCTTCAATTAATAAAGAATGATTTAGATAAAAAGGGTCCAATATAACTGATTAATATTCTATAATTGGACATACAAGCAACATGTATGTATAATGTGTTTTGGCAAGCTACCATTCCTTAATTTAATAAATCATTATTCTTAAATTATAAGTTTAGTTTTACAGATAATTAAGTGCAGTTTTTGAAAAGAAATGCTTTCAATTTTGATTTTCGGCTTTAGTTTTTTTTATACATTTTAGTTCAGTTGTAATATCCACAGCTCAACTCCTGATTTAATAAAATTTTAAATTTAAATACGTAAGGCCCAGCGCATGTACAGTCATACTTAACTCATAACAATCAATATGATACTAAAACAGCGTCTATAGTATTGTAAGGAAACAGAATAAATAATTGAAAATAGAAATTGCAATTCATGGGCATAACGAAGTTTACGGAGCGAGCAACAAAGAAATACTTTGGGTTGTGTGTGGACTTCGTCTAACCAATATAATTTTGGGTAGATGAAATTAATTTGTTGAATTTATAGATGATGTATACAATGTGAACGAACTAAGTTAGATAGATACGAAGAATGCTAATGAAGGATGCAGAGATCCAGAAAGTTAAGCATAACATTCTGCTGGTGTCTAAGTTTTCTCGTTTTCCTAAGGAAATGAGCGCACACATTTTTAAATAATTTTTCTTTCTAAAAATCTTTAGAAATTAAAATAAAAAATGAACTTAACTGATTAATTCAAAAAAATCAATTTTAATCCAAAAATGTTCACTATAAAACAAAAAAAAAAAAAACTAAAATAAAAAAACCATTATTGCAGCATTACAAAAAAATTACAAAAAAAAAAAAATAATAATAATTATAAAACTGAAAAATATTAAACAAACTTTTAACTAACTTTCTAATTTTTAAAAACAACAAATTAAATACAGCAAACAAACTTGTTTGAAAGTGTTGCTTTTCACCTCATTTGCTTAACACAATAAAATTGTCTTTACTTCCATAAACTTTTATACTCTCGCTTTAATAATAATAACACGCTTATTGTCACTCTTAAGTAAATACAGAATTTGTTTAACTTCTGAAGCCCTTTAGATATGCAAATTTTTAAAAGAAGAAAATATTCTTAGGAAACATTAAAGGAAAAGTAACAAAATTATGCAGAAAATATTCAAGAGCATAGAAGTTTGTGGCACAGTGGAGACTTTGGCAAAAAAAAAAAAAATACAAAAGTAAAAGACATAAAAGAAATGTAAATACGCTTTCATTGCATTTGATTTAAATATTGAATAGAATATAAAAAAAAGAATGATTGGCTTTCGGTCACCTACTGCCAAGCTTGACTAAAGTAGGACAAGATAAAACCTTATGTAAAAATAATTCTTGCGAAAAAAAAACCTAACATTAAAACAGATTTTTACGGTTTAAAACTTTGACGTATACATTAAATTAAATAAGCTATTGGGACCCCCTTTATTTTCCAAATCTATTTTGAGCACACATCATTTCTGGCCATATACATGAAATTATATTCAATATAGGGGCACCCTTTATGTTTTAAATTTAAATTTTACGCTTGTATCAGACTTAAAGTGCGGTCAGACTAGTCAGATATTTGACCAAAGCCGATTTTTTATATAATAAATGTGTATCTGCCTTTTTATGTTGAGCAGGACTCTAAAACACTTATTTGCTAATGAGTGTTTTAGAAGGACAAACATTTTTTCGTTAATTTAGCGGTTGCGTCTTTTTGGTCAAATATTTGACTAGTCTGACCATACTGTTAGCAACATAGCGTTGTTGGAAATTTGAACCGCTTGTCTATAACGGTTCAAAAGTTTGGCAATATACAACAATTTACGTTAACTAGTGTAACACCCTTTAGTTAATATTTTAAATATTTATACTTTTTATTATCCCAAACAAAGTAGTGGACACGCTCTTTACTTTTCAAGTGTATTCATATAACGTTTAAAAAATATCAAGTATGTTATTGAAGCGGATATAGCAAGTTCCTTGTAAATTTCAGCTGTCAATCTAAAACTGTTAAAAAGTTTGCCCATATATATTAAACTAAATCAACTATTGGGACTATCTTTAATTTTATTTACAACTTTTATACTTCCTGTTATAGCGAAGGTAACAATGCAGATTTATTTTTATATTACTTTTGCTGTTGGAAGCAATAGTATTGCGCATTTTTTTTTTCTGTTAAGGTCGTGCTCTTCATGGTTCATAATATTATTTATTTAAAAAAAAATATGAACTGTTTTTAAAACGAGATCAATCTGCACAAGCATAACCTTTCAAATAATGTAAAATTTTCAAAATCGGCTTAGAAAGGACTGAGTTGTTCGGGCACAAACATACAAAAATAAGCAACATTCACACGATTTTTTTTTAAGTCGGTTAAAAATCCAATATCGCGTAAGCTGTAGGGGGTAGTCCATACGTTCACCTTAATTTGGCAAGACTCATATTGGCTTGTGTTTGTCACAATACTACGTTTAAGTGTCATAATAATTTTTTCATAAATTAATGAAAATTGACTTTTGGTTTGTTTTTGTTTTCTTTGGAAAATGTCCGCATACATTGTTAAATAACTTTCTAAAAATGTTTAGAAATTAAATTAAAATTGAACCAAAAAGTCGAAAATAAGTTAATTTTCATTAATTTATATGATCGAATGTTCAAATCCTGATTTGGAAAAAATTAAAAAACTGCCAGTGTTGCTTCAAAATTAGTATTAACTGAAAAATATTTTTATTGCCTCCTCGATCTGTAGTTAAAAAACATAAAATAGTTTACAACCTCAAAATCAGAGTTCTTAATTTGGATAGACTTTGTTCATATAACTTGTATTGATCCTTTGTGGCTTATATGGAAAACTTCGATTTTGTTTCTTAATTGTGGCCTTAGCTTTACCTATGCTGTTATATGTATATGATGAATTTTGTTTTATTCAACTTACAAATTTTGTTAATATGAATATCATACTGATCCCGCTTTCTCATTAAAGCGAGTTGAAACGTCTAAATGTTTTTAGATACAATATGAAAAAATTAAGAAATTCTCATATAATATCTTTTCTAGATAGATAAATACGAAAAATATAAAAAATATAATAAATACTTCATTCTGCTGGTATCTACACTTCAATATTCTCTTTATCTTTAATCACAATTAGTGAGAAACTTAAGGCAATTTAAAAAAAAAATATTAATTCAGTAAAAATATATTCGTAATTTAAAGATTGCGAAAGATATATAATTTATAATAGAAACATACGATATTTTTACAAAATTTCTGAATTGCTTAGAGACTGCAAGTAATAGTTAAAGCTATTTCGTTTAATTTTAATTTTATAGTTTTAACATCAACGCTTTCACTTAAGGGCATTTATAGAAATGCATAAGTACTCGTTCGCTTGTAAGATGAACAATTCTTTTTTACTTTCATTGTTTTCGTTTTAAGACACAGCAATAAGAAATATTAAACTTTATTTTAATATTATATCAAATGTTACACGCCATAAATTCTAAGAGCAGCAAAAATTTTATGTATAACCCTTTTCAAGACTATACCCATAATTTTTGAAACAGATGTCTATGAAAGTTTTTAACAACAGACATAAGAATAGAAAACATTCAGCGAACTGTCTCGTATACAAATACTTGCTTGTAGTTACAAATAGCAAAGTTTATATACAAAAAAAAAGTAAAAAAGTAAAAATAAAAAAGGAAATGAAATAAATTGTTATGAATTATAATTTAAATGTGAAGTACTTTGCAGTGTTTACAATATTTTTGCTTTTAAAATGTATAAAGTTTGAAAAAACTTTATTCAGGAATTCTTATACCAACATTTTGACAATGTGTCATTATTTTACCAAGACACCCTATAGCTATAGAAAAAGTTCCAGTTGTTTTGTTAACTAATATAAAAGCTCCCCTCCCTGCTATTTCAACTAATGCAAACAATTCGGTAACCAGGGCAAATCTCTGTAAAAAATTCTCCTACGAAGATATTTAAACAAAATTTTAACTTTATTAGGACCAATTATTAGCACTGCTTTGTGAGTACCGTAGCTTACTTACAAAAGAATTATGCTCATTCAATATCATTTAAGAAAATTCTTTGTTTTGATATCTTGGTTAAAGTAACGGCGCCGGTTTAACTGTATATTCGCCTGACAGTTGCGATGTTGTACAAATAAACACATAAAGTCCTCTTCTATGCTCACCTTTCAAAGTTTAAAACCATATATTCCTCCAAAGAGAAACAAAAAGTCTTATCCTTGCAAAAAGTCGACTTCAAAACAGACTTAGCAGTACAGCTTATTGTTAAGCAGTTTGGCAGTGTACTTCAAATTACATTAACTATACACTCATAGAAAGAACATGGTTGAGGTAACCATAATCTAAGAGCAACATATTATGGTTGCATTATAAAGTTGCTAACAAAAGATAGTATTGTTACATTTAATAATAACATAGCTGGTCTTGCAACCATATTGTTGTCTAGGAAAACAATAACATTCTAAAGTATAAAAATATTTATGTTCAAATATAAACATTAAATTGTTAAATTTAAATATCATAATATGGCTGAAAATGTCATGTTATCAAATTGAATTATAATATAGGGAAAAATTTTCTTGATATAAAAGGCTAAGTTATTATTGCTTTGTTCTTAATGATTTGTAATAAAAATTATTTAAAAAGATAAGTTGGCAAAAAAATCAATTATTTGTTTATAATAACGCTTTAAATCATGGGCTTCAAGAGTAAGTTATCAAAAAATATCGTTTAGAAACCCAATTAATGACTTCACAATTGTGCTTAAAACGCAAAAATAAAAGTTTATTTGCATACATACATATTTATTTCAATTATTTTTTAACAGTTTTGGTTCCCTTTCTATTTGTTTTCATATTTTGCGTTTTATTTTAATTATTCATTTTGCACATAAATTTTATTTTTTTTTTATTGCACTTTCTCTAACAATAAAAAACAAATTCAAATTTTAGCTATCAAAAAAATTACCAAACTGTAAGAAACTATTTTTTAACGCAAACAATATTCTGCGTGGTTTTAACCATACTTTGATTAATAATAACATATAATAGTTAAATATTTTATATAATTTTCGTTGCGGTTGGATTTTTTTTTTAAGTTAAAATCAACCATGTGTCATTTTTTGTGCACAGTAACCATATAATCGTTAAAAGTTAACACAAAATGTTTATCATGACTAAGGTACTGGTGAAGACAATTGTAATTTGTTCTCCGCAACATTACATTGTTACAAAGAATATAATATGGTAATTGTTACCATATCACATCAATGTTTTTTCTTTGCGTGTAGGGTCACTCTTTATTTTCCAAATTCAAATTATATACGAGTACATACTCTTGTAGTAGACTTTTGCATTAGGTTTTTTGTAAATTTAGCTCTGACTTAACAGGTTCAAAAGTTTGGCCTTAAGCATCAAAGTACATCAACTATTATTTGTAAAATTATTTTGGGAATTTTTATAATATTATTTATTATATTATGCTAATACACCATTACATTTTCATATAAAAATACAATTTATTTGTTGGTTAGATACCTGATATTCCAAACCAACAAATAAATTGCTTTTTTGTTGGAAAATATTATGGGATTAAATCAACTATTGTAACACCCTTTAATTTATAATTTTAAATATTCATACACTAAATAAAGTGGAGGACATTTTGTCTTATTTTCAAGCGTTTGGATATACTTTTCAGCACTGCGGCAATAAAGGCCAAATCATATAAACTTTTGGGAGCACCTTTAATTTCAAAATTCAAATTTTATACTTGTGTAGAGGACTTACCAATGCAGATTTCCTGTAAATTTCAGCTGGCTGTCCATTACGGTTTGAAAATATGGCCACACACATCAAATTGCATTGACTATTAGGCTAGGCTTTAATTTCCAAATTCAGGTTTTATATTTGTTATAGAGGACTTAGTAAAAAGTTTTTCTGTAAATCTTAATCTTCTTTCTCTCACTGTTCAATAGTTTGACCATACACATCAAATTACATTAACTATAGGGGCACCATTTAATTTCTTAATTCAAATTTATTTCTTACTGGTGTAGCGGACTAAGTAATACAGATTTTTAAGAATCTCAACCGTCAGTGTCTAACTGTTCCACAGTTTAAACACATGCATATATTAAATACATAAATTTTAGGGGCGCCCGTTAATCTCCAAATTCAAACTTTCTGACTTATTTCCAAGTGTTTTTATATAACGGCTCAACAACGGCCGTATAGGTCAAATCACATGATCTATGGAAACAACCTTTAATTTATAAATTGAAATTGTGTACTTATTGCGTACCGGACTTCGCAATACAGTTTTTTTTTTATTTCATCCCTAAAACTGTTCAAAAGTATGGCTATACGCATCAAATAAAATTAACTATTGGGGCATCCTTTAATTATTATAACGGTCACAGTAATCGACATTCTGGCCAATTTTCAAGCGTTTATCTAGACCGCTTCAAACAATAATCTCAGATAGCCCAATTTACGGCACGACGGGGCACCCTTTAACTTTTAAACGCATTTTTTTAATTTTTAAGTGATACCCTTTATGGTACATAGTACATGTAAAACACATGTATATTTTATGGTGACACCCCTTTATTTTTAATGTTATAAGTTTTTCCTAAAACGGGACCTATCTGTACGCATCAATTTTCAGACAAAGAAAAAAAATTTTGGCTTAAAATTCTTTCCATTTCCTTTCTAATACTTCCTTTTAAAGCAGAAATTAATTTTATTTATTTGTTATATTATAGCGGTTTAACTATTAGTTTAATAAAAAATTGGACAAAAAACAAGTTTAAGAATATGATTTGCATACAATTTTATAATATTTACAGGCCTCTTTTTACTACTTGACTAAAGATGACAGTCAAAAACAGCTTGTTTGTTTTTATTTAATTGTATGAAAATTTTCGCTTTTCTTTAAAAATTAATTTTTTGTTTGGCCTTGAAAATAAAAGGATTAACATGTAAATTAAAACGTATTATATGTTGGCGTTATTTTGACAATACTTTATATACCAAATAAACCTCAAGGATACTTATTACTTTTTTTTGTTTGAAAAAAAAACAATAAAATTCATCGTTGTTGATGTCAGCTACTACGCTATGATTTTTTGTCTCAATTTAAGAAACAGTCATTAACAAAAACCGCAAATTATAACATGTTTTTATTTTGGAAAAGTACTATAAAAAGAAAAGTGTTTGTGTTTAAAAAAGTACTGAATCATGATTTTTACAATTTTAATTAAGAGTTACAACATGTTTTTAATTGTCTCTCAGTAATGCACATTAAAACTGTGAAGTACATTTATAATGAACACTTTTTATTATTATATGTTGGTTTCTGTGCCGGAGGGTGACAAAATGTACTTTGATTAAAAATAGTAATTTAATTATAAATAGTTTTAATATTTTAATACATCTGAAATAGGTTTAACATGGTTTTCGAATTTTTAGTAAATAAGTTTTAAAAAAGAGCGTTTTTATACTGAAGCAGAAAATTGGGGATTTTTTTTATATAAAGCAGCGTAGAAGAATCAGTGACTTGCTTAAATTACTATCAGCAAACTTTATTTAGAAAATAAGTTAAAATAAACAACAGCTTTTGAAAGAAACTATAGCAATTTCAATACGTAAAAAGTATATCTGATGTTTGTTAAAGTGTTTTTGATGTTTTTTTTTTTACAAAAACTTAACTATTTTTAACTAGTAGTGCCCACAACTTCGTCAGCGTATCATTTCTAACTTTCTTAAATTTAAAATTCAGAAATATTAATTGTAGAGTTCTGTCAATAGTCTTAAAAATGTTCTATGTACAAGAATTAAAAGTGCTGACAATTGCGCTAGTACTATTTTACCCGTAAAATTCGGTACTTTCGCATTTTTTTTACTACTTTCTCAACAAAATGGCATAATTTTAAGAAAGAAAAATGTTTTCTATATTTGAAGCAAATTTCTTACGAAATTTCTCGCAAAATTTTATTCATCATTCCATCCAACAGTTTTAACGTGATGCGACCACAGACAGACTGACGGAAAGACAGACAAAAATTCCAACAATAGGTGTTTTGCATTCCATATTGATTATTATCTATAACAACAACAAAATTTTCAAAAAATATTTTATGTACAAAAATTATATGTATCGATAATACGAGTATAATTGGAAAATAACTGAAAACTATTAAAGTTTGTATTTGGGTTCGAATTGAATTTTAATTAAGTTTTTCATTTATCCAAATACTTATTCAATTAGAAAAGAAATAGTTTTTAGATTAAACAAAAGATTGATTGATTTACATGTTTGATTAAAAAGCAGAAAGAAGACCAATTAAATCAATAATCGATTGTATTAAAAACCTAATAAATTTTTCAGCTTATTTAGAGCAAAACAAAAAGAATTTGAGTATGAATTAAGTGTAGCAAATAATAAGGCTAATTGTATAAAAAGATATTTAACCAATCTACTACCACACGATTACTTCTAATGCACCAATTTGGCCCAATTTTTACTATACTTAATTGCCACACATTAATGAAGTTGTTCCGATGATATTTTCTTCAGTCACATGGTGTACAAAATTGATTCGGTGGCCACGAAAATTTCCTGAAAAGTTAAGTAAGCGGTAACGAAATGGCCATCGAGACGTGCTATGACCCTCAATAATCAATATCGGTAGCACAATAAAAAGATTTTATTTTGAAAATTAATTAAAATAATAAAAAATTCCCGTTGTTTAATTAAATTTAATATTTGCAAAGTGCCCGTGTATATAAATAAATTATTTTCATCCTCTTTCAACTGTATAAAGGAGCCAAAAAAAAGTCAGCCGTGTACGGTGGAAAAAGAAAAATAGAATTACTGTTGGTTATTGTTGTTTTTGCTTAAACTTTAATTTTTGTTTTGCTTTATTGTTTGGACAAAAAAATTTTAGTTTATTTAAAATGTTTGTCAAAATTTTCCTGAAGAGTTAAGTAAACGGTAGCGAAATGGCCATCGGTACGTGCTTTGAACTTCAATAATGAATATCGGTAATTAATTTAAGCGGGATAATTTGGGAAAAAATAGCACAAAGTTTTCTTGAAAATTAAATTATTTAATAATTTTCCCGTGTCTTTATTAAAATCAGGATAATTTGTTTTTTATCTCGACCTCAGCTTAAATTAATAATAGTTTATCCATAAACTAATTTAACATTATACGTTCTAATCTAATTTGCTCTTAAAATATGCAAACGCCATTTAAAACTCAAAATACATACATATATATTATCCTTATAAGGTATATTTGCATACAAATTGTTAATTTTACATAAACCACATTAATATTTGTAAATAGGAAGTAAACTAAAATAATCTTGTGTTATAGAACACAATTTATTGTCCTGTTTTCGACAGCATGATTGAATATAATGACATCCGTTCTATTGTTAATAATATAATACAACAAATACTTTAATATATACAGTATTATTTATATACAATGTTCATTTTGCCACATTTGTGTATGAATAAGAACACATACGTATTATATTCATAAAATATTATAATATGAACACTTTAGATTGTTATCAATGTAGGTATCTAGTAAAACGAAGAATTTAAAAATATGTTTTTATATTATGCCAGCACTTTGCTGTAATATGTGTAGAATGATTTCCTGCTCATGCAGGCACTGTATAGATATAGTTAATGAAAAAATTTCGGTTTACCTAAAATTATCGCTGCATCATATTTGTCCCGTAAATAATCTTTTTAATGGAAAAAATAAACAGACATATAGATTTTCTTTCTGTTATTTAAAATAAATAAATATTTTAACATCGTGTATTTTGGAATACGCTTAGGCGAAGAAACATTTTACAAGAAAACCAAAACCAAAGTTTCAAATATGAATTTGTTTTTCGGTTTTATAAAAAGGTTATATTTTTCCTGCTTTTCTTTTCGAAAGAATAGAAGTTGTATTTAAGTGAATAAATAAACCTTTTGGATAACGAAATTGAAATAATAAGCTTCAAAGTGGAATAATAATTTTTACATTGATAATAGTAAGCTTTTAATTGGACCTAGCAAAAATAATAAAAGTCATTCTAAATGAACAACTTCTGAGTCACTTCTTAAATACATATAACCAAACTATAACAGGATCATTTCTGTACATATATTTTGTAAATATTTTTTGAAAATATTGTTGTTGGTAAAGAGAGTAATCGATATGTATGTAAAGCACATAATTTTGTAATTTTTGTCTGTCCGTCTATCTGTCTGTCTGTCTGTATTCGCATCACGAATTACTGCTAGACAGATTTAAATAAAAAAAGAAAAGAGAAAATAGATACACAAATGTGAAAGCACCCAATTTTACTGGTAGAATAGGTGTAGATACTATAAAAGAGTTCCAGCACATTTTGCTTTTGCAGATAGAAAATTTTCAGTACTGTCTACAGAACTCTGCAAAAAATATTGGAAAACACATTTTCGTAAATTTAAATTTACAGAAAATTAAAAGTGACACGCTTGTAATTACTCAATATCCACTTCCGACCACTATGTAAAATTTTATAAGTATGTTATATGTAAGTATATGTAGTGCCCCAATGGATTGGAGTTACTTCATTAAACTAAGTTTATACATATAGTGAAGAGCCTTTGAAAGGCTTTTCCCTATCTTCTTCTCAATATAAATATCAATATATAATGTTATCCATCTGTAGATATAATATCTTACTATATATATTTTTATGATGTTAATATAAATAATGATGATAGTATAAATAAATTAATAAATAATTATATGGTGAAGAGTATATAATATTCAGTGTAGCCGAATATAAGGGTGCCATATTGTTATTACTATTATTAACATAATATTAAGATTATATAAAAATGTAATAATTTAAAAATAAAGGTTGACACAAGCCTTCGACAGGATGCTTTTGTTGCCTAAAGAGAGCAGAGTTAAGTTGGATGGAAATGATTTTTTTTTTGAAACATAAATTATTTACATTTAAACAAGGTTGCTGTTATTTTGTTGAATAAAATGATTAAAATGACCTCTAAGCTATTTTAGAAAGTAATTTATTTTTTTGACAAGCGTTCGTTAAAATTTGGCGATTTTTATTTGTAATGCGAGAATAGGAGTCTGCAGATCGATCACAAAAAAAAATCTTAAGAAAATAAATGAATAATATTACTAAATAGCCTTACATTTTAGGTATTTAAGAAGAGAATTTTATACAGTAGATCTTTGTAAAGATTAACAAAATTCTTTTTACGGCACCCTAATGTAAAATTCAATGGTTTTTTCTTAAGTTTAAGTATTTTTTGTTTTTACCATCTTATTATAGCTTTTAAAAGGGAATAGCATATTTTAAAATACATTGAATTATTATTAAAAAACTATATTAAAATTCATTATTATTTATTATTATAAATATTATTATTGTTGTTATTAATATTATGATTTATTAAAGTGTTTTTAAGAAATATTTTTACAATTCAATATTAATACTAATTACAAATATAATTATTTAAGTTAATGTACGAAAAGAAACTTAATAAATTTAAAAAATGTATCAAAAAATATTTTTTTTATTAAAATTAGCAAAATTTTAATTTTATACTTTTTAAAAATAAATGCACTTTAGTAATAATTTTTGTAATCATTTAGTATTATTGGTGCTAATCGTTCTTGCTTGTATCTTCAAAATATCACCATTAACCACATAAGCTTAAGGGAAATGGTCATAAGGATAACAAGTGGTTACAAAATTTTAATGAGAAGTTGTTTGGTTAAATATAAGCACGTTGATTGACAAGCCACAAATAAAATGTTGCAAAGTATATATTCGCTTTTTAGTAATGTATGTACTCCATTATTAGTTGTTATTGAGTACGCATAGCAGGAGTGCCAGAAAATTTTGAGTACAAATCCCCACTTCGCAAAAAAATTTCGGCTTTATCAGCACTTTATTTTAAAAAATCGGCAAGTTAAAAAACATATTTTGAATACAATAATATATATTTGTATTAACAAACAGTTTCAAATAATTTATAATTTTCAATGGTTTGCCAGATTTTTGTTCAAAATCAAAACATTTTAATACTTGAATTGTATGTTCTTCATATTTACGATTTTTTATATTTCGTTTTTGTTATGTTTTGATTCCAGCAAATCTCAAAAAATGCTTTCCATTAATAAATTCCGTTAAATAAAGTTAGCAGATTTTTATAGAATAACTTAGTACAGTTTTTGGAAGCCTTTGTTGTGTATAGGTTGTGCATTTTAGTCTACCCACTTTAAAATATTCTGTTTGCACTATAAGAATTTCAAGAATATATTTAAAGAGGATACATTTCTGCATATGTACATTTGATTTGGTTCATTCAAATTTTTTATAATTAATTTTGCTGTATCGATTTGATCAACAGTAGCAGCAAATGAAAAGTAAATTTTTAAGGCCTCTTACAAATCTAGTATTCAAACAATTACTGATTCAAGCGTCAGCCAGATGGTTTGATTTGGGTGCAGTTATTTTTTGGTTTTATTTTCAGTAATTTTTGAATATTTTAAAATTGTTGAAGATTTTTTTAAACTATTTAATCGTAATTAATATATCTCTAAGTATAGTTTTAAGTTTGAAAGGTAATTAAAGACAATCATATAATGCAAGTGAGTTGAAAGAAGAAAATCATAAATAAAAAAACGAAGTAATAAAACTTACATCGCGTATTGAATTTACTGACAGAAGGTCTCGTCTATCAAATATTGTAGTCACTGGACTAAAAAGAAACAACGTGAGAGATGCCAAGGCCGAGTTCAATAAAATTTGTTCAAATACATTAAATATAAATGTGAATATTTCATTAAAGCGTATGTTGAATAGAGGAAAACATTTTGTTTTTTAATTTGGGATCTAATTTGGAACTGAATATGGCTTTATCAGCAAGAGGAAAATTAAAAGGCACTAAAATATATATTCAAAAAGATTTCACGGACGATGAACAATGCATGCGATACAACCTACGACAGATAAAAATAAAAGTGTCAAGGTTCGACTTGGAGAGTTTTGTATATATGTGAAGAACAGGAAATTTACATGGGTAAAGGGTAAAATTATGGCTTATTTTAATGATGACTTGTCTTTTCTGCAAAACCTTATGACGGAATGTGGGTGCTTGTATGTCACAGCTTTAAGTGAAACACGCAGCAGTGACGGTAATGAGATGTTTACTTAACTTAATATCATATAATGTGACAAATCTTCTAAAAGCAATAAATTTTGGTAATTTTATAGCATATATGCGTAATTTTGATATATTTTTCTTATTTCAAACACATGTGTTAGAGGATAAACAAAAGTCATTTGAAATCTATTTTAAAGATTACATTTTACAATGGATACCGGCAACAAAAATATACAATGCGGGACTGGCCAGTGGTGGTTGCTTGTATGGATTCAAAAAGGTGTTGAAACGAACGAATTTATTAAAATTTACAAATATAGTGGGAAATATGGTGTTAACTCTAAGAATCGATAACACACTATTTTATGTTATACCAAGGTATCTGAACTGCACAAACTGGAACAATGATTTTGAATTATTATTTATGGAGAGTTTAAGCCCTACAAACTATTTATTAATAAGAGATTTTAATGCTAGAGTATCCGAGGAGCAATTACTAGATACAGAATTATTGAAGAACCGGATACATATCCGGGAAACACGACACTCTAAGGACAAAACTTTTAATACTGAAGGTCCGAAATTGATGAATTTGGTGGAAAACATTGGTGGAATTATTCTTAATGGAAGAACCCTGAATGATGCGGAGGGCAATTACTGTATATGTTCTAATAGCTCTCTGCAATACATTGAAGAGTTTTATATTGGCAATAAACCATACTCTGATCATATGCCCATATGTCTAAAAATACTAATACCTGGCAGACATAATTGTGGAGATAGAACTGTTTCAAACAAATTATACTGGCGCAAAAATAATGCAGATGAATATGCAGAAAACTGAATGCCATAGTTACTAACTCTAAATATAGTTACAATACAGATGCACCTATTGATGACTACGTCTCAAATTTAACTATCATGATCAAGCAAGCTAATATTAAATCTCCTAATAGCTCTTTTCGTTTTGAACCCAAGCAAAAATGGTTTGATTGAAAGTGTGCTAGATTACATGCAGTTATAAAAAAGAACCTAAAATATTACAGAAGGAACTACAGTATAGAAAATAAAAATCGTTACATAATCTCTAGACGTAAATACCTCATGGTCTGCAAAACTAAAAAACTACAATTATTTAATAAAAATTTAGAGGTACTTAATATAGTAAAAACTTCTAGTGATTGGTGGAAACTGTCAAATACAATGAAAACTCGTAATTTCGTATCTTCCTCTAACTTATGTGTTGATGACTTTTATTCGTACTTTAGCTGTATGTTGAAAAGAAATGATGAGCCTCCAACAATTAGTTGGTGTATGCCTTACTACATTGATACCATATTAGACTCGCCAATTGAATACTATGAACTGTTAACGGTTATTAAGACATTGAAGACGAATAAAGCTCCAGGTAATTATGGCATTACATTTAAATTCTACAAATATGCTCCTGCTGTTTTTCAGCAAGAATTATTAAATACATTTAAAAAAATCTTTTTACATGAAAAAATACCAACATGTTTTCGAAATTCCATCATAATACCATTGCATAAAAAGGGTGATCCAAATAACCCAGCAAATTACCGTGGGCTATCTTTGAATGATACTATAGGCAAAATATTTAATAAAATAGTCCTCAACCGCTTAACTTTCTGGATTGATTATAATGACACTTTAAATGAATATCAAGCCGGTTTTAGAGAAAATTATTCCACTGTAGACAATATATTCAATCTGTCAAATATCGTGCATATTAATAAGGCAAATGGCAAAAATACCTATCCCTCGGGACTGTTTATTTTATGAACTGTCTCGTCTAGGCCTGAAAATGTTTTACATTTTATTGGTGAATGCCCTATCTATAAGGCATATAGACTGGAATGCTTTGGTAAGGGAATCCTATAATGAATTATATAAATATCTTGTAATTTGTCTGAAATATAGAAGATTACTAATAATATATATATATATATATATATAATTAATTAATGTATTATCTTAAGAATCAATTTTATTTCTTTGTAGCGTGCTAATCTGGCTTACATCGATATGTTGTGCCAATTATAGATAAAAATTTGTAACATGAAATTATATCTATTAATAAATAAAAATAATAATAATAATACTAATAATAATAATAATAATAATAATAATGCAAGTGAGTGCGAAATACATTTAATAAATTTAATAAATAAATCTGGAATATCGTTATTTTAAAGTTTAGTAACTGAATTTTTTGTGTCTGTCATAACGGCAGTACCGAATCCTTTTAAATTGGACTTGTAGTTTTCGTAATTTTGTGTAAAATAGTCTACAATTTACTTGTACAAACCTTTGGCATAACATTGGTCTACCATCTATCAATCGGAAAAAATAGTCCTGTATTTTAAATTTTACACATATGTATACGTACGTACAACTCATGAATCAAGAAAACAAGATTGCGCATCGCGCAGGTCCGTTAGTTTGTTGTCTCTATTGTGTGACGTAGAAATAGACTATTTGTATTGAAAGTGTAACAGAATTAAAGTAAGAGTGCCAAAAATCTCTTATATTTTTAAAACAAACACACGTTATAATTCTATTATGACGTAGATGCGCAGTAGAAATATTTTTTGAACGGCTGAATGCGCAATCTTGTTTTCTTGATTCATGCGTACAACTAAACACAATGATTGGTGTTCCATAGATCGGTTGATTTATTCACGGCAGCGAGAACTTTTTATTATTTAGCAGCTCACATGCAGTTAAGAACTGTTCTTTCAAACGACGTTTTTATAACAGCAAGTAAGCATGACCCTTTTTATCCTTAGACTTATTAACAGTTGTCTCTTTCTAATGTTACAAGTTTTCTAGTGTTGCCAAAAATTAAAAAAATATTCTGAAAGAAACAAAGTTACCTCATTACAGCGTTAAAAAAACAGAATTTTTGGAGTCAAAATCGGCAAAACGGCACATTGATAAATTTGAGACGAAAAATCGGAAAAAATTGGTTCCTTTTGCTGGATGATTTTATTTAATGTGCAATATTTATTATTAGATTTTTCTTAATTAGTTAAATGGTTGTTCAATGAACAAACGATTTATATAATGCCTTTAAACGAAATATTAAACACCAACAAAATCCTTTTAATTGAAACTAAAATTTAAGTTTCCTAATTTTAGTAGTTTTAATATATTTGAAAGTGAACTTTTTCACTTCTATGTAAGAATGTATATATAAATAAAATTCATATCTATTTGTATTAATTATTCGTTAATGAACACAGGCGGCCTTAATTAGGATAATTATTTTGCACAAAATACATTTTAAAGCTGATAATTATGAAAATTAGCAGAAATAAATATGTTTCAAAGTAAATTGAAATTAAATAATTAAATTAACATAAAGTAAAGAAACCTAATAAATAAAAGTATTATTATAAATTCCATGCACTCCACAGCTTTCATGATAATGAAGTTTAGTTTAATATTAATATGCATAAAATGGATACACTGATATACAAAAAATTTATCAAGTACTTTATAACTTGCTATTTGGAGAAGAGTTAAACCAGAAAGCGAAATTGGTTTTAAATTCGGTTGACCTACATTGTCTATTGGAGCCGGCTTAGATCATTTGTTTTGTGCTTTTAATTTTGTTAAGAAAGATAAATTTAATTGCGGAATATGTGTTAATTATTAGAGGGTATGTTCTCAGTTTACCAAAAATATTTGGGAGAGATGACGAATGCTATATATTACACTATTCACTCTAAGAAATTTACACAATTATTAAGTTACCAAGAAGAACCCTTATAAGATTTGGTATATGAATTTATTTATTAGTTTTATATCACAAAATATAGGTACCCATATTTTCAAGTCAAATATCACTCCTCTGTAATATAAGTATATATTTAAACATACTTAAATATATTTCGATATTGTTTTTTTACATTTCTGTTATCTTTTTGTTTACACTTAGGTTGCCTTGCATTCGTAGTGGCGAAAGAAAATAAGTAATTAAAATTAAATAACAAAAAGTCGTGACAAAAGTAGTAATTCTCAATTTGAAAAGAAAATATTTAATTAAAAAAGAAAAATACCTTTAGTTTTTCTTATTGACACACTTGAAGGAAAAACACTTTGAATTTTATTTTCTACAAAATACTTGAAATAAAAACATAACGAAAAGAAATATGTGTCAAGTAAATTTTTTTATAAAATACAAAAAGGTATTGAAATGAAATGTTCAAGAGCACACAGATGACATTGTAAAGTACAATATTTATAATAATAAATAAAATATATATAATTTTTATATAATAAATCATTAACCATACCCCTTGCATTTAAGTAAATTTTTTATTACAATTGTCAAGGCAATTAAAAAATCGATATGTATCACTCAAGCAATTATGTCTATTTATTAAATGAGTTCCCTTCTTTGAAAAAGCTAGGAGTAAAAAATATAGGTGGTGAAGAAATTGATAGATTGATAGTTCTTCGCCGCACAGTAATTGTACGTACATCACATACTGATGAAATACTTAAAAAAACTAAAATACAAAACTTCATCACCTAAAATGATTTTTTTTTTTATTACAAATAAGAACTCAAAAAACTTTTTCTAATTGCTTGTAATACAGATACCGCACATAAATTATAACAAATACATATGTATGTATTTTTTAAATACTATATATATATATTGCTTTCTATTTAGCAGTTACAGTACAATACAATACAATTCAAATTCAAAATTTTTTATCAATAAAAACTAAATTCAAAAATTTTTTTTTTATTCTACACTAACATTTTAAATGACAGAAATATTGTTTAATTTTTTAACAACAACATTTTCTAGTTTAAAATTTAAAGAATGTTTGTATATTTAAACTATATTTTTGGTTGTCCGTAGTAGGGCAAAAATATTATTTTTTTAGCAAAATATTAATTTAGAATTATTATATTTTTAATAATAAACCAATGATATTATTTTCATACATATGGGATTTTCACATTAATTATGCAATACATACCAAACATTTAATTCATTTCTGTATACAAGAATTATTTTTGAAGCATGACATAGTTAAATGTTGCTACTGGGAAATAATTTTCAAAATCCTTCTGAATGAGTAAAACCAAAAATTTATCTGGTTTTTCTGAAAATGGTATAAGTCCATTTGTTCATATATTGAGTTATATACGGGTTTAAGCTTAAACCAATTTTAAGATATTGACCGACATATGTTTTTTACATTATACACCTTCTAAGTTTTATTATAAAACAATAATTAGTAAAATTATTTAAAAAAAATAAAACATTGTTTTAAATCCAAAAGTGATATACTTTAAAAAATAATTCCATATTTTTATAGAGATAAGAGAAAAATTTTTATGTTAAAAGTAACAGTAAAAATTAAGATATTTAAAAACACGAATAACCAAATTTATTAACAGCTTATTTCAGTTACATTATATATTATTTCAGAAATTTTATATCAGTTAAGTTATTGATGCACAAAATATGAACGTGATAAATAATTTGAATAATAAATATTTTTCATAGTAGTTCTATAAAGACTCTAATTCTTAGAGATGTTTTTTGCCAATTCGTTTTAATAGCGTATTCTTTTTTCGAATCAGGTGGGTTATTTTGTCTCTTTACTTGCAAAAACAAAAACATACAAAATTTTTATTACTGCAATTATTTATTTAAAGGAAATTATTAAAAAATTTAACTTTTATCTAATTATTTATAGCCGGTAAATAAGTTTTTTTTTTTAATTACAATTATTAGGAATGTAATTATTCACTCTTAACAGAAATATTTGTGCGATAGAAGTGCACAGCAAAACTGTTTTTTTATTTTATGTCGAGATAAAACTCTACTAAAATTGTGATTTCAACTATGGAGAAAAGGTTTTTTTTTTTAAGTAGACTTATGCCACTTTTAAAAGACCA
The DNA here is from genome assembly GCA_916610165.2 of Gymnosoma rotundatum. Lineage (NCBI taxonomy): Eukaryota > Metazoa > Arthropoda > Insecta > Diptera > Tachinidae > Gymnosoma > Gymnosoma rotundatum. The sequence continues at coordinate 139,968,774 of OU744336.1, read as the reverse complement.
ACTCAATTGTTGACTTTAAACAATGAGCTTATCTGCGTATAGTTTGTATTTGCATTTAACGTTAAATAATAATCATACGCCACAATTTAAATTGTGCCTTGAATAATAAATGTCATTTTTAGTGACGCGATGATATTAATTTGCCAATTAAATTCGTCAAATAAAATAATAAATACCCAAAACGTTTGCAGTAATTGTGTTCTATTTTATTTTGTAACTAAATAGCAATAACACCATGTTTGAAAAAGAAATTTCCAAACCCTCCAAGCGTTAAAAAAAGAGTTAAATAGCTGTGTAGGTTTTTTTGTAACACAACATGATAACAGTACTTTTGTTAAATCTTTACTAAAAATGATGCAAATAAAATGCATTGTAATATGTTAAATCATGTGCATATACGCCGTATTAGATTCGCGCTGATTTAGGTTTCATTAAATTAAATAAATTTAAATTAAATTAAAACACAACACAACACTATTCTTCGTTGAAACTATTGCATTCTTTGATTATTGAAGAGAAAATACTTAAATATCAGTTTAGTTAAATTTTTAACTATTCAATACCAAACAGAAAATGATTTATACCACCGTTAGAAATATAACCGTAGAATTCATTTTTGCAGACATATTGTTCATGTACATACGTACCAACATATCTTAAATATTAGTGTCAAAAAAAGATAGCTGTTTTTTCAACACTGTAATGAGAAAAGGGTTTTAATGTAGCAAAAACAATTTGCATAATCATTTTCACTTTTTCACCGCTAATTGACAAATCTTTTACTAATGAAGAACAAAATTAATATTGAGTATTCATATTCTAAAAATTTTAACGTGAAAAAAATAACTTAGACTTATAAGTTGGTACATACATATCTAAAGAAACTTAAAACTTGTTTGTTTCCGCCAAAATGTGTTACACTTGTGCAACTCAAAATTTAAAAATTTTTAGTTGAAGATTATTGATTTAACGTTCAAGTTATACGTAAAAGATAGTTAGAGTGATCATTTTCTTAAAGTGTGCGAAAAAGTAAAGTAAATACGAGCATTAAATAAAAATTTTTCTTAAAGAGTAAAAATAAAAAAATTTAAATTAATACGCTAAGAACTTTCTTCTAGAAAATTTATTTTTCAAATCTTCAGTTATGTAGTCCAAAATAAAAATAAAATAAAGAATTATATTTGGTAACACATTTTGCCAACAATTTTAAATTTGTTTTGTACACAACGTAGTCTGTCACAGCCCTTTCTTTTTGGAACCGTAATAGATAGAGTCTTAAAATTTTCACAGAAGATTTAATACTATAGTCGATATAATAACAAATAAATTGTAACAAATATTAAATAACAGGTTTTTCGAAAGTAACGTTCTCTTCAAAAAATATTTTATTTTTTTTAATTTGTTAGTAAAATTATGTACCGTACAAGCAACAAGCAGAAAAACAAAGCTTTAAATTAATTACTGTGACAGTATTGACGTTATTTTCACTTATATGGCTGTGGTTGTACAATCATAGTAAGCAGATACTAAGGATTCACACAGATTATGTGCAAATATGTCCGCTATAAAAATAATTTGTAAAAGAGAATTATATAGAAATTACAATACTTCAAAAATGTGAATGTAACGAATAAGGCCTTATCTTCTAACCCGTTATTTGCAAAGTCTTAAATTTGTAGAGAAATCGTGCTGCTATATCTGCTATAAGAATAAGTGCAAAAAATTAAATTTACATATGTATGACCTTATTTGCTTGCACCGTAATAAGCTGCGACTAAAATGTTAAGCAAGTAATTTAAAAATTAAAGAGTGACCCATGCATGTGTACGTCAAACTTATATACTTTAATTTTAGGAAAGTGAAAATATTAAATATGCAATAAAATTTTTATTTATGAAGCAAATTAAATGAAAATTTCTGGCTGGTCAAGTGTTGATGGACAACAATCGCATTGCGAAAAATTTGCAACAAAAAAAAAACAAAGAAAATCCCATGGCTGAGTTATTTGCAAAATAATTTGATTCTGCCCCACTGTGAAATGTCCTTTGCAAATCCACTACAGATTTAAGTAATATTATTAACAAAAATTAAATGTAATATACTAAGGTAATAACGTAGTTTTCAAGTTAGCTCAGCAAGGCCAATTGGTATATATGTCCAATATATACTTTTAATTTGATGAAATTTATTTTTTAAAAATGCCTTTACAAAAAACTGGCAGTCATTTTGTCTTGTGGAAAAAAGGTAAAGTCGAAAAAAGCAGCAACGATACAAAATTCCGAGGTACTTCCTTCCATGTGAACAGTCACAACCCAATCTACAAACCAAAATCCCTCGTCTTGACTTAAAGATTCTATAAAAAAGTTGAGCATCTCAAGAGGTGTTAGTGCACTGACTTAAGGTCATATTGGTATGGCTAGGTAGGTAGAGAGAGAAGAGCCTGTCGCTATAATTCTTTACAATATATTTTCTGTTATTCTGAGTAAAATAATAATTTGCAAATGAGCTACTACTATAAAGTTTTAATTAAAAGGATAAATCAATAAATGAAAGATGATAAATGACAAATTCAGTTTAATAAGCACATTGAAAAGTGAACTAAAATAAAATAAATATTACTAAAAACTTTTTTAAATAAAAATTGCAAGTGCCTCTGCGAAAAGCTTTTGCAACTCATTATATTACAATAATAAACTCAAAAAGCAAAGTTTATATTGTAAAAATATAATTTTATTTTCTTGCTTCTTAAAACGTCTTGCTTCTTTGGTAGTTGCTTAGAGAGTAAGAAAGTATTTGCTTATCAATAATAGGTATGTGTGAATATTACATGATCATTACAAAATCATTATCATAATAACGGTCTCTGTCTACTCATTATAGTCTTAAGGTATTGATTATTATAATACGCAATTGTAGTTAGAAGGTATGTCTATCATAAAATGATTTAAAATGCAAGTAATAAAAAGAACACAAAAATCTGTAGCAAGTCCTTCAAAAGAATGTTTACTTATTATGAATACATATGCTACAATTATAAACACAAATGTATGGTTGCTGTTATTTGCTTCATACACGTGGTTAGTTTTTGATAAAAGCTTACCACGTGTCTGAAGAAATGTAAGCAAAATAAAAGTTACAATGTATTATTGGTATTTTGTTTAAGCTTTGACGATTGTGTTTGTTAATATTTTTCTCTCCTTCTCAGTGGGTAAAAAAGTTTTCAAATATAATAGGCATCTTTAGCTTATCTTAAGTATGGTAGAAGGTACCCTGATGAGTTGAGTTGAGCAATCAATGAAATGTTTATAGGAACTAGCTTTGTCACTAATAAACAATAAAAGTAATGTTATTTAAAAAAACACCGAAAACTGAACTAAGAGTATAATTATTAGTGGAATATAATTCTCACACAGTATAATATATTAGCATAATAGTATAGTAAAAGTAAAATAGATTAGTCATTATATAATTTGACAAAAAAAATTTAATATTTATAATAATCATTATTTAAAGTATAAATAAATATAGTTCATGTTACGGATTCATTTCGATACAAAGTGCTAGTAAACCCTTTCTTGGTTTCACTTAAATTTTGTTATCAAAATTATCAAATATAAAGTAACTATTTTTTCCAACATCCTTTCCAACATTCTTTCACCTATTAAAACAAAAAAGTGTTTATTATACTTTCTTACGATGCATTACTAAAATATTTAATTTTGTTATCAACTGGCATTACACAAAATGTTTGCAAATTCAAACATCAGTCGTTTTAATTTTGTACTCGATTTTAAAAGTCATTAAAAAAAATCCATTTAAAAAATTTAATTTCCAATATAACAGGATTTTAAATTTATATTTTTTTAGCCTTGTGTAAGAAAAATAAATACTAACATGGCTGCAGGATAGCAATATTTGCTTTGAGTTTATAAAATTTATGGTGAGTGTTGGTACATATAATTAGATTAAAATATTATGAAATACGTTTTAACTTCATTATATTCTCTCAGTTCATAATAACAACTAACATTTCAAAGCCTTAAGATACTTGATACCTTTAAATCCATAACTCTTTACGTTATCCATTTTTTTGCACAAAGAAACAAACTTGAAGCAAATAATATCAACTAATTGTCTTCTTACACTAACTCACATCTTTCATCTCTCATCAAGTTGGTAACATCTTCCCATAAGTATTGTTCAGGGCTTATTATTAAACGTCTTTACAAGATGTTCCTTACTCATTTTGTTCAACTAAACTACTTTTAATTACTTTTTTTCTCAGATAATTTGAATGCAAAATCGCCAATGAAAGTATTGGAACTTCAGTGTTACATACATATTTGCATATTATTGCACTTAAATTTTATGACGTCAGGCATTCACTTGAGGGTGATAGTACAATCATTGTAATTTTTTTTCTATTATTTTGATGAATTAGGCTTTTAAAACTTTTACGTGGCGAAATAATACAAGTGGACGCACGGGCGAAAAAGCTTATCAGCTCTATACCATGGTGAAATAATTCAGGTGGTCTCGATGGCGAATTCATAACTTTCGCCGTTAACGCTAAATTTCAAACTCCATATATAAGAAATATGTATAATTTTTTTTACATGGTGTTTGACTTTTAACTTTTGCCACGAAAATTAATAAATTCGCCATTGCGACACTTAGTATTATTTCGCCATGCTCTGTACGTTGTTGTTGTCAAACCATGGCGAAATAATACAGGTGAACGCACGGGCGAAAAAGTCCATCATTTGTTAAATTTCTTTTAACTTAATAGAAAACAAACAAAGTAACTATTGAAATTCCTAGAGAAAACTACTACAATATGGAACCGTATTTGCAGTTCCTGATGTATATAATCAAAATTTGCGTAAAAAGATAGTGAAATTATTGTAAACACATTTATAATTTCTTGGTTTTTTTGTGGAAGATTATGTAAGTCTTCAAATGGTCAACGTATAAGAATGGAACGATGCATGTGATTTGGGCAAACTAGTGCTACAATAGAATTTTGGTCACACTTTGCTTGGATTTTCATTTTTATGTCACTTAATTTTTATAATTTTTTTATTCTGAAAATTACAACCGCTTTTTTTCTTCAAATATATTTTTTTTATTTTGTTTGTTTTTTAATATTTTTTGACAACATATGTACCTAAATTTTGTAGTAACAAATTGCCTGTTGTTTTTTGTGTTGTTGGATTGTTGTAGCCGTGCGGTCACCTGTATTAATTCGCCTTGTGTCAAACAAAAAAATTTGCAAAATAAATTATTTGTTCAAAAAATTTTTAAAAATTATTTTCTTTTGATTGATAATAGAAAACAAAATAGTTATTGATATTGCTCAAGGCAGATTAATATACTAGGTAGTGGCAGTAGATCAGTTGACTTTCTTGTTTATGTTTTCAGATGTCATATTTTGTTTACACATATTATTTTTTTCCTAGAAATTTTTTCTCTTACAGTGGTGTTGTGGAAATATTTTTAAAATTTTCATAAAACAAAATTGTTTCAGACTTTTTGAAACTGAATTTTATTTAAAAATTGTAGGCTTCGCCTCTTCATGATTTTGTTTGCTCATTTTATTTGTTAAACCTAAGAAGTTTGGTACAAAATGTGTTTATAAACATTTTTGGTTTTTACAAATAAAAAATAAGCTGACATAATCATGAGGTTGAGGAAGCTCCTTAAATATATATACATGTAAGTAGCAGCAAAGGAAAGCTTATGACGTCTAGATTAATAATATTCTAATTATTTTTTTCGAGCTACATTTTCAAAAACTGAAAAGATGGGTTTTTGAGAAATTAAATACCACAACGCATCGGGCTTTTCCTACAAAATTTTTAAGTAATACAGCTAAAAGAGTTTTTAATCAAATGGTAAAATAAAATTTATTTATTTTTTTTTTTTGTTTTACCATATAAATTCCCGGAAAGGGAAAAATGTCCCAAAAAATTATTTTTTTTTAAAAGAGGCCTTAGATAATCACGGGGCTGTCAAATGGTTTTTGGAGTATGTAGCCAAAATTTGGAGACTTACCGTTTACCTTTTTTAATCGGTACTTTGCACTCCGAGAAATTTTACAATAATTTTAAAATTTTGTTCCAAAATTGGCAATGTTGGAAAGGGCTGGAGGGGAACCGTTATAATTGTTGACCTAATTTTGCTTTAGTTTGTCTTTAAAATTGTTCAAACAAATTTGCTACTACTGAAGTAAATTTAAATTACATAAGCAAAGAAAAGAATACCACCTTTTTGCGGAAAGTCCTTAAAAACGATATTTTTTACATTTTATCAATCATAACTTTAAACTTGTTTATTTTAAATTTTATTAATAATATAGCAAATGTCCTAAAGTAATAATCCGATAATTAATAAGCGTACTACGCCAAAAACACTAAGTTAAGGTTAGCTACATTTAAACATATTCTATAGACTATTTAAGGTTTGATTACATTTAAAAAATCTTAACATTTGAGTTAAAAATAAACTTCTTATCACATTTGGGTACGTTAGACATTTCAAAAATACTGCTCTGCCTCTGTAGAATTTCGTTGAGATATATTAAGTGGTTTATATGATACCCAATTTTGCCAAAAAAAAAAAAAAAAAAACTTTTTCAAACCACTGTGCTTTATTTGAATTTGACATCTGAAAATATATTTTACACAAACAAAATACATGTTGTTTACTTATTGTTGTAGTTGTTTTAGAACTGCTATTACCTGTAAAATGAATGTGCCTTGGATATTGCTGGAGAAAACTAGTATAATATGGAACCGTATTTGCAGTTCCTGATGTGTGTAATTAAGATAGTGACATTATTGTTAACAGGTTTATAATGTCATGGTTGTATTCTTGTGGAATATTGTGTGGTCTCTTCATGTACTGTTGGTCGAGGTAATATTATATAGTAAAGATTTTTATGGGGAGATGATTGTGTGATAGCTTCAAGGTCGCTTTTTCACACTGAACTGTTTAATATAACATAAAAACTTCGTTAAGATACTTTACAGTTTCTCTAGTTTTTTACATCTAAAGCATCTTTCATCTGTGATATAAATGTTGTTACGCTTATACCAAAGCAATTTAATAAAATGAAGCTAGAAAAGTCTACAATAATTGGGTTAGTTATTGCTATTGAAGATCAAGAGCAATTATTATTGCGTAATGAAGAATTAGCTGAAGTTATTCTAGAGGACAAAGAAATCGATATTCTATATATTGCGAATCCTCTTAGAATCCTTTAGAAATCTGTTTGTATAATTTATATAAATTTACGTTACGGGTTTGGTCAAGGAAGGGAAAGTAAGTGTTTAGCTAACCGCACTCAATGCAACGGCAGAACTATCATGAGTTGTTGTATTCTACATACAGTAGCTCACAGCATATTTCGTGCAGGCGTAAAATAAAACTTTTCATCTTTATAGAATAAAAATCATTTATAATACCAAAAAATTTTGGTTTCCAATGTTAGCTGTTTATATCTGAAATAAAATGTATAATTCAGAAAATCTGAAAATTTTGCCTTTCTTTAGCAATGATCAAAATAGTTTATTTCTTAGAAAAAAAAGCTCACAGCTTATTTCGTGCACTCTCTTTAACTGGAGATTTTGTATTCATTTGTAGGTTCTGTTTAGATTACCGTTACTTTTTGTTTTATTTGGTGTTTTATTTTGCTATTCATATGCGTATAATTTAATTTTAACTACATCGAAAAGGATAAATACGTGTTTTTTGAAAGATGGGTAAGCGGACTAGCTTAGAAAAGCGAGAATTGGTTTTAATCCATTTAAAGAAAGGTAAAAGTCAGCGAAAAATAGCTGAGATAGTAGGACTGAGTGCTAGTACAGTCTAATATATTATTCAAAGGTATGAGCGCGAGAATCAAGTGGCGGATCCTAAAATATCGGCTCCAAAATTGGTGGTGGGAATTCAAAATGAAATGGGTAAAGTATGCTCCACGGAAACAGTGCGCCGTATGCTGCGTGAACAAAAAGCCGTTTGTATCTAAAAAGAATATGCAACGTCGACTTCAATTTGCCCAGGAGCACGTGACAAAGCCAATTTCATTCTGGGAAGACGTAGTATTTGCTGATGAGTCGAAATTCAATATTTTTGGCTCGGATGGCATAAATTACGTGTGGTGTCAAGCCAATACAGGGCTCCAAAATAAACACTTAAAGCCAACTGTCAAACACGGCGGAGAAGGTGTGATGGTTTGGGCTTGCATGGCTGCCTCGGGAGTGGGCAACATCGTTTTTATTAAAGGCACAATGGACAAGAATGTGTATTTAAACATATTGAAAGAAAATTTGTGCGAAAGTGTCGCTGCTTTGGGTATACGCGATCGATTTCGGTATTACCAAGATAATGACCCGAAACATTAATTGGGTATTGTGCAATCATGGCTGATATGGAACTGCCAACACCTCATGAATCCACCTCCACAATCACCTGACTTAAACGTTATCGAAAATTTGTGGGCAATTTTGGACTCGGCTATACGAAAAAGGCAAATTAGGAATCTGCATGAACTAAAAACTGCACTGGTTGAGGAGTGGCAAAAGATTCCGCGCGAAACTACTCAAAAACTTGTTGCTTCGATGGAAAGTCGCCTTAAGGGTGTAATTAAAGAGAAGGGAGGCCATACAAAATATTAAGCATAGTTCATGCAGGTTTTTTCTATGGCTGCTGGAAGTGCACGAAATTAGCTGTGACCTGAATTTTTCATATATTTTAAGTTTTTTTAAATTACTTTTGCTTATAGTTATAAATATGACTACAAACTTTTTGTTTAAATAAAGGAATGTTTTTATTATAATATATCATTTACAGTTTGTTTACTGTAGTAGTTTAAAGTTGTGGTTTGAAGCTGCACGAAATAAGCTGTGAGCTACTGTAGCTTTTTAAACTGACACAACTGCTTCATAAATAAAATTTGGAAATGTCAAACTCAACATATCCGAGAAAGAATACATAACATGGCGAAATAATTCAGGTGGTCTCGATGGCGAATTTACCACTTTTGCCGTAAACGCTAAATGTCAAACTCCATACATAAAAAAATGTGTATATATTTTTTTTATATGGTGTTTGACATTACACGTTTGCGGCGAAAAGTATGAATTCGCCATTGCGACCACCTAGTATATTTTCGCCATGATACATAAAGTAAGACGCGGCGAAGTATGCGGATTTAATTGTCATTTTTTATTATTTGTTTACTAAGTGCCGACCCTAAATTAGAGCTGTAAACACATTCGACACAGCAGCTACCGACTACAAAATGTCAAAGTTAGAATGCATATGTTTATATGTGAATGATTATTTTGTTTATAGCAAGGCAGCAAGGCGGCAGGTTGTTGTCTAGGCTGAATTCGCTGCTGCTGTCAAATTAAACTAATTTCTATTTTTATTGGCGACAATAAACATTTGAGTGATGTCAGTACTATAAGACATGTAAAATAATAAGTGCTTAAAATCTCTTATTAAAAAATAAAATAAAAATTATTTTTTTTAAAGATTTAAGTGTAAATCTATAATAAAACTGTAACAGAATAATTTCAGTACATGAAATATTTAAGGAAAATAGTGTTGCTGGTGAAGACAATAATTGATTTGGAATACTAAATAACATTTGTTAAATTCTTATCTGTCTCACGTAAGTGCAGTTGGATAGATTTGAGTAGAATTTTATGAGGAGATCCTTTAGGACCTTGGTTCAAACACATATTTTCTTTTTTCGTAGAAAAATAGAGAAACCAATGTAAAATCACCAATTTTACCGGAATAATTGTACTTAAACAGTTGTCAGCACATTTTAGTTTTGTATATAGAAAAATTTTAACACTTTTTACATACTTTTCAATAATTGATTAAAACATATTTTTCGAAATTTGAATTTAAAAAAAAAACTAGAAATGCCACACCGACGAATTAAAAATACTACAATTGTCATGGCGAAAGTGTACCAAGAATAATTGTAAAAATTTCTGAGGAATGTATTAAGATGTACATAAAACTAAAATTCCTTTTTTGTGTGGACAGCATTTAGTTCAAAATTTACTTCTGTTCTTAGTATTTGCTGGTTGAATTTATTAATTTCAATTGTCGTATGGGATATCTGTAAATACAAAACACGATTGGTTTTAATAGATATCAAAAACTGTTGTTTTTAGTATTTTTTATTTTAGTGGACAAGAAACTACGTTACACACACTAGTGTACTTATTATTGCTTCTGTGAAATACTTCTCTATATTTTCAATCTTAAAGACAATCCAAACGAATTATTCTACTCTTTAAATAGCCTCTTACAAAATAGTTAAAATATTTTTTTAATTATAAATCGGAGCTGCTTCTTTAAAAATCGCTTAAATAACATCACTGAAATACAGTTAATTCATATTTTTGTTATGTAGCTGCTGCCTTCAAAATAATTATGTAGCTGCGTACAAGGCGACAAATGTTGCTAGCGTCATTTGCTGTCGTGTGTTCGTGTATCTTGCTGTGGCGAATGTGTTCAGAGCATAGCGCGTAAAGCGCAAGATAACTGTCAAAATTTCTCATGTTCATACAAAATGTATGAAGCATCCCTAAATAGCACGGCGTCAACGCTTAGCAATTGGAAAATCCAATTTTGACATTGCGTTAGGAAGTGAAGTTGGCTGCTTGTTGGTTTGTTTTGTTTTGTTATGGCTGAAAAGTAGTGACAATTTAGTTATTTTTAAGGCAATCTAGCGATTTTATCCCTGTGTTTATTTTTATACAGCGGGTTTTATAAAATAAAATTAGTTAACATTACTGTTAAAGACACAAAGTTGACGCCGTTATTTAGGGATGACATTCTAGCGCAAAAGCTATGAATTTCATTGGTTTGCGTCTTACGCGCTAATTTAGGGATGTCAGTAAGTTTTTATGAGTTTTTATTAAAAATTGTATACAGCTAGCAATAAATTAGAAATTTAAAAAAAGTATTGTAAAATATTGTTGACTCCACATTTAATAATTATAATGACTTGGATATGGAAAAGGCGATGGTGATGGAAGGAAGGAGATGGTGGGTACGTCCGGCTAATATTTCCAGAGAGGAACATAAATTTTTTAAATTATATATTCAACGAACTGAAGAAAAAGACGAAATCATTTTTATTTGGGTTGAGGTATGAACGTTTCCCAGTACAAATTGTTGTTATCCCCAATCAAAAGACAGCTATTAAAGCAATCAGCAAGAAAACCCATAAGCCCTGAAGGTAGATTGACAGTTACATTACTGTATTACCATTTTGCAAATGTATGTGTATAAAATTTTCTTAACTTTTTACTGCTTTAATATAGTTTTCCTGCTCAGAGGTGCAGTGTACATATTTAGGCATGGGCTTACAAAATTGGAATATGCACAATAAAAAATTTAGTTTAGGAAACCTGTGCAGTTATATGGCAACAGCTTCATCAGTTTTATATGTCAATTCCAAATAAAACCAAATCTCAAATTCTTTTTATCAAACAAGTGGTCTTTCACATCGGCTCGGTACTATTGATGGCAAGCACATCCACATAAAATATCCAAAGAAAAGTCGATCTTTATTTTTTTAATTATAAGTAATACTTTTGTATTGTGTTAATGGCTGTTTGCGATCATAATTATGCTCGGTACTATTGATGGCAAGCACATCCACATAAAATATCCAAAGAAAAGTCGATCTTTATTTTTTTAATTATAAGTAATACTTTTGTATTGTGTTAATGGCTGTTTGCGATCATAATTATGCATTCACATTTGTTCACATTGGTGCTTACGAGAGCCAAAGTGACGGAGGAATTTTTAGAAAGAATGTATTTGGAAGAAAAATTATAAATAACAACCTCGGTGCGCCAGCACTAAATTATCTTTCAAATTCAAATATAATCAGATATGTGATGGAAAACGATCGATTTGAAAACGATTCGTTTTGAGATATATTTTAAACAAAAATAAAGATGTTAGCCAAAAGTAATTGTAGAAATTTAAAAAACGAAAATGTTAAGCATACCACAACCATTTTCGGTTTTAAATCGTTTCGATTTCGAAATCGATTTCCATCACATACCTGATTGTTTTCCTTTAATTTCACTGGTGATAATACATTTCCACTGCTTTCGAATATTTAAACGCCTTTATAAAGGTACCATGTTATCAGATAAAAAAAGACATTTTAATAAAACGCTTTTCAAAACTATACTCAGAATCGAAATTGCTCTCGTGTGTTTTACACACAACAGTTCATTCTAGACCTGCTTGAAAAATCATTTTGGCTGCTGCATTGTTTCATACTGAACAATTACAGAAGATACTGCAACAATAAAGTCGTAGAAGAAATTATTCAGCTAAATTCAGACGATGCACGAATATTATGCGTGAATTGCTTAACAATTGAAGCAGTTGCTTTACGTAAAACTCCAAATGGACACATGAGTAACAACTAATGATGGCTAATATAGCACCTTAAAAATCAGATATTTGAAAAATTGAAATAAATAAATAAAAAACAAGTTTCTTAAAACATGTTTTGGTGATGAATTTTTTCTTTAATTTTATGATTTTTCTTTCTTTGGTGAAGGACATCTGTCAGCTCCTGATCATCATACAAAAGATTCCTTGTTCTTCTTAAAATAAGAATACTGTTGGAAATGTTTGGTTTTTTTTCAATGATGTCGCTACTTACTTTCGAGAGTTTGGTACATCATCCAAAAAGCGAAGATTTTCTGACAAATTAATCACCTGCAATACAGGAACAGTACATTAAAGTTTTCTCTTTTTGTTGTGGGCCGATCTGCCAACTAGTATTTTGAAAGTAGCGATGTTCGAGTTAATATCTTTACAGATTTGGCAGTGTCAAGCTCATCATGAAATAACTTTAAAATAACATACCTCCCAATTAAAGTGAAATGACTCCCAATTATCAAAATAAGTTAAAAACCTTTCAATAGAATCCAGTTAGGAGTTATTATAATAACTCCCAATGAAAATTATGAAATAACCTCAAAATCATAATGAAACAACTCCCAGTTTGTATGGGATTTTTGGATTTTGGTTTAAAGTTATTTCATTTTTTTTTTTTTGATTTATTTTACGTTACCATTGCATTGATCCAAGAGCCGTGGCTAATCAATGCCGAAATATGTGAACTAAATGCTATAGGCAACAAAACTACTTTACGCTGCTACTTCAGGTAATAATAGAAATTTTAGAGCTTGTATTTTGGCGAAAAGTCACTTTAATATCTTTATTTTATCTAATAATAGTGACATGAAAATGGCATTAGAGGCAATGCAATCCGCGGTGTTGATTTGATAAGGATGATAATCAGAGCGGCGAAGCCGCATATGCGAACCACCGCATCTGGGGTAGCTCCGACACCAATGATAGAGGTGAGTGTATTCTTGATTTTATGTGACATAATAATCTAATAGCAGCGAAAAGGGTTTCAGAGCCAACTTTCATAGTATCTTATAGGAAGGAGGTGCTGTACATTGCGTTTGTTAAATTTTTTGATTGCGAATTCTAAAGTCTCCGAGAACTGTTCCTACTCTAATCATCGCTACGTTGTCTTTTCTATTTAAAACGAAAGGAATTACTGCTTTGGATCGCACAAGCATTTTATAAAGGAGATAATGATAAGACGTGTGACTCATATGTATAACAAGTGTTTTATTTTCGTGTTACTCAACTCATTCCATTCGATTTTTTTTTCTAGCTTCTTTAAATTTCGATCGATTTTTTGTTGTTTTTGTTATTACAAAATTCCGTATCTTCACTTTTTAATTTTACTTTTTACCCGAAAATAAAAAAGGCTTCTCTGAAAAAGGAAACAAAATTAAAGTAAATTTCAAAATTGCAAAACCACAAATTTAAAACTAAATAAGTTCAACTTTTAAAGTTAAAATTCATTTCTTACTTAATAAAAATTATCTTTTATTCATTGGAATTGAGTTTTACTGTACATAATTTTTTATGATTGAACTGGCAATTCACTTGCCATACACTATCATTCTTGTTGACTTATAACAACAACAAAAATTTTGAAATAAATAGAAACTTTATTTTACGTGTCAACATCGTCTCACATCGTCTTAGGTATTTTATTTCAACAGGGTTCCCAGATTTTTTCGTGTCGTATCCCCAATTTCACCAAAAACCACAATCAGCTACTCTCAAAAATTAACAATTAAATTAACAAAATCAAGAAGTTCTCAGTCAAAAACTTTTCTAAAAATGGAACGAAAGTGTCACAACAAACTTTATAATTTTTAAAATGTGTACGATTCGTATTACTTCTCAATTAAGCCTCATATTGCATTTTATTTCTTACTTTAGTTTTTATTGAGTTCATTGTTAAGAAAGGCGAAGTCATTTTCATAACTTTTAACAATGGAAACTTGTACGTGGAAAAAAAGTAAAATTTATTTAATAATAGTAAAATATAAATAAATAAATTCACGAACCGCAAAATATATCCTCAAAAAATCCTCAATCCCCAAACTGAAATGTTCATCCCCATTTTGAAAATAAAATTCCCAACTCGGGGATAAATCTCCTAATCTGACAAACCTGTTTCTCAAAAGCAATAACATTTATTTATAACTTAGTTCTGTTTATATTTTTTTCTTTTCTCCCTTTCAGTGCGACTGTGGAGCTAGAACATTATGAGAGGGCAGAGAAGTACTTGTGAAAGCTTTTTCATGTTACTTAATATCTTCTTGTATGAACAATATTAAAAGTGAAGTATTTTTTTTTGTATCAGATAATAAACACAAACACTAGCACTATTGTTAACAAATTTGTTTAAATGAATAGGTTCTTTATACAATTTCACGAATTTCTTTTGCAAATGTTTGTTTCCTTAAAGAAATCAATTATATGCTATAGCGGTTGTTTAAGCTGTTCTATCTATTTCTGAATAAGCTCTGTAATACTGAGCAAAGGATATGAGTTCCTTACAAAATTATACAAAGTAACTGACAAATTTGTGTGTTACTATTACACTTTATGATAAACAGTATAGAAAGAGTATCAGTGTTTAAGAAACTAGAACTTTTGTATTAATGAAAAGCTTTGCAATCAATATAGAAAATTTTTTCCATTTTTTCTCCTTGGTCAATTCTGGACAGTAAAAAAATTGTACTGTCTTACAGCTCAAGCTTTAATTTTATATTTATTAGCACTTAACTTGACATTTAATGTAGGATTAAACTGTGATTAAATTTAGGTTTATGAAAATCAAGAAAATGTAGAATAAATTATTAAATTCTAGTTTTTAAAAGACACACATCAGGTTAAGTTAAGAGATTCTCAATTATTCAGAACATAGTGAGAAAATGACAAAATTTTTTAAAACAGTTGTTTAAAGTTTTATTTATAAATAAGTGATACCTATATTATTAACCCGACACTTATGCATAAAAAATAAAACCCAACCCATAAGCTATTTCTTTCAAAAAAGGCGAAAATTAATTTTTTATTATGTTATTATGTTGGTATATTTTCTTTATGAATTTTGGGTTGTGCTCTGAATGAAGGGGGTCAAAATTCATAAAGAAAATATAGAAAACCAACCATGACAGACACACCTATCCACAGCTCCTCAAACCATCCTACTCAACATAAACTCGCAGCATTTAGACATATGATTCACAGATTTAAAATAGTCCCACTCGCACCAGATAAATACAACAAAGAACTCGATAAAATTTACACTATAGCTAAAAATAATGGTTACAACCACACAACCATCGACAAACTACTCAGACAATACAACAACAAAAACAAGAAGAAAGAAGACAAGGAAACAATCGATACAAGACGACGACACATCTTTACTTACACCGAACTAGAAATATATAGATTAACTAACCTTTTCCAGAAAGAAGGTTTTCACACAACACTAAAAACGAGCAACACTCTACGCAACAATCTCAGGACATCGGCAGAAACAACCGATAAATTTAGCACCAGCGGAGTATACAGACTTGCTTGCACTTGCAACCATCCATACATCGGACAAACTGGACGAACATTAAAAACAAGGGTTACACAACACATACGATCATACACAAGAAAAAGGGAAGACTCCAATTTCACACGAGCCAAGGGAAATAAATGAATGTATGACAAAATTACACTCAAGTAAAAAAAGACGAAGATTAAAAATCCTTGAAAACATGGTAATTTACAAATCACGGACGTATAACAGAGATATTATTATTATTATTATATTATTAACGAACAGGTAAGCACAACCTCTGACACGATTTTTACACCACTGAAATTACTGGAACACTCCTACAAACGAAAAACACCCACAGATGGTCACTCTTACCTATCCAATAATAAAAGACGCAAATACTAAACTAATTACCCCAATAAACAGGACAGATATCAGGCAATCTACCTGCATAATACCATTTAAACGGACAAAAATTACCTAAACCCACCACCTTTTATTCTTAACACTATCTATTTTTAACACTATCTCTTCAGTATTAACAAACACGTGGCATTGAAAGAGCTCGCCAAACGTACGATGTACACAGCTAGAAACGATAGTTTTTACCGAAAATTATAACCAGTTTACGGCCGTTTTCACAATGTATGATTAAAATTTAACATGAACTTTAACCGCAAGTTAGAGTAATTGATATTTCACAATGTTCGGTTTACTTTTAACTGACACCATTTAATCAAAAAGTTGTTGTTAAATATAACCGACAAAAATTTACCGGTTAAAATATTTATAGGTATACATAATGGACAGAAATATTCATACACATTTATATTTTTGCTATATTTTTAACTTTAAAAATGCAAATAAAAAAAGAAAAACAATACTTCGTCGCAGAAACCACTTATCTTTATCAGATGAGGAATTTAGGCAAAATCTGCAACAAAATATATTATCAGTCTCGTAAACAACGACGTTAAGTCCACAACAACTAGGTATGTATGCATATTCAATATATTTCCAGTTATTAATAGTATAATCGTTCTAATTTTTCAATAATGTAAAGAAATCGTGCATTATCTCCTACACAAAAGGTTCTATTAACCTTACGATTTTATGCTACAGGCAGTTTCCTGATTGTGATAGGTGATTATTGTGGAGTATCAATTGCAACAGCTTGTCGTGTTATAAAGGCAGTTTCATCAGCAATCGCAATGCTGTCAAAGAAATTTATAAGAATGCCAGACACAGAAGAGGACATGAGAAAAACAGCCATAAATTTTTATAATGTTGCAGTATTTCCTAAAGTAATAGGAGCTATTGATTGTACCCATGTAAAAATACAATCTCCGGGTGGTGTTGATGCCGAAGTAAGAAAAGGTTATTTTTCGTTTAATGTACAGGTGCGTTATTTTGAAAATTTTTATAATTTGTGCAATATTATACGTTTTAAATTTTTTAAAGGCAATCTGCAACTCAAACCTTGAAATAACGGATATAGTAGCAAGATGGCCAGGATCGGCACATGACAGCTACATTTTTAATAACAGTCGTATTAAAGCCAGATTCGAAAGTGGAGAATTTGGGTCCTATTTGCTCTTAGGCGATGGTGGCTATGGCGTTAAATCTTATTTAATGACGCCGCTATCAAACCCACAGACTGAGGGAGAAAAATTATATAACGAATCACAAATTAGGACAAGAAATGTGATAGAACGTTGCTTTGGGGTGTTAAAGCGCCGTTTTCCAGTGTTGTCTATGGGAATGAGATTATCACTTAACACAACAATGGCAGTAATAGTGTCATGTGCAGTTCTGCATAACTTATGCAGGCAACTAGATGATGAAAGCGATTTCGAAGACTTAAATATTTCAAGTGATGAAGATGAAGTTACCCCAGAACGATTTTCAAAAACGCGTAATAATCTTATTGAAAATTATTTTTCAAAATTGTAAAAATAAACAAAAAACTAGTTTTTTTAAGTATATAGAGTGAAGCTAAAACTCTAGATTAATAAAAACAAATTCCAAAATCTTTTTTAAAAAATTTTTTTTAATTCACAGGTACATATGATTAACAAATATAACAAAAAAAATTAAATTAATCAAAAAGAACTTAAACATATTCAACAAAAAATTAAAGGAACTTAAAAATTCAATTGCTTGCATATAATTAAAAAATATTACTATACATTAAATTTTATGAAAATTTTTCAATTTCTAATTTTTTTAGAACTATCTCTAATTCTAATAATTCCTTTTTTAAATTTAGCTCAGTGACTTGAAGTTTATGTCTCTCTTCGGCCCTCTTTTCCTCGTTTTCAAAAAATATAGCTTGCTTTGCTAATGCGCCCTCATCCTTGTCTGTTATAACACGATTTTTGAAATTGAGCTTTTCAGCTTTCTTTGTTTTTAATTTTGAGGGATTCCAATTATTCCATGTGTTTGACTAAAAGAATTAAAAGGAATGTATGTAAATATTTATCTATGTAGTTAAAATGTAAATATCTTTTATTTACGTACCTTGTTAAAACTTTTCTCAGCACATTGGGGGATTGGATCTGTTAGCTCCAAGTTTCCGCTAAAGCCATCCTCCAGAAATTCCACTTCAATTAAACTGTCTTCGTTTTGCTTTTCACCTGAAACAAATAAGTTTGGTCTATTTATTATATACATGTATTATTTGTACATAAGTATATACATAGATTAATCAAATTTAAACATTTTTTAAAAATCAATTGTTATAAACTTACTCATATCACAATCAAATTGATTATGTAGACCAGTTGTTGAATTTCCTAATAAGGCATTTACTCTTTTGTCTTTATCGGAGACTTTGCTTTTGTAAGATCCTCCACCGGTTTTATAAAATTCGTTACGGTCGTTAGAAATTGCTATTTTCGCCTTACGCTTCATATTTTCGTACTTGTCTCTTAGATTTTTGGACGACCTGACAATGCCGCATTGTGATCCAAACTCCAGTGAGATTTTTTCCCAAGCTTCATTCTTTTTTTGCCAACTCACTGCGTTTGTTGTTTTGTTCTCTACAATATGGGCGAATTTCTCTACCAACGACATAAGCACATCTTCCTCTTGCGATGTGAAGTTTGAGGATCTATAATGGTGTGTTTTTAAGTATATCACAATGCTTAATTTTAACAAATAAATACCAACCTGGATCGCTTTTCCTTTGGTGTGCTTGAAATAAATTCATCGAAGGAATCTTCTTCGTTTTTCATTGTTCAAATCTACGTAAAATAGCATTATTATATATAAATTTATCATTTATTTATTTTTACTTACCAGTATATTCGTTTAATAAAAAAATCCTATGCTTTTAATCCGAATTCTTGCATATGCCGCCTTTTTGTTTTTTCAGTCACTTTTTTATAAACAAACCAATAGCATTGCCATACTTTTAATCAAATTGTTTTGTCAAGTAACCGGACGATGGTGAAACGTAAAATACTAACTCTGGGTTAAATAGTACTCGTTAAACAAACCGCCAGTTATTTAACTTACTGCTAAAATTAAATTAATGCTACATTGTGAAAAGGGCCGTTAACCGTAGAACGCATAACCAAAATATACCACGCAAACACATAACCGGGCACCCGTGTACCCCAATATAATTTTTTATCAGTTTGGACTAAAAAGCTTCAAAAATATATCAATTAAAACCCCCCTTGATAGTGATTCAGAAGAAGGTACAGCGATTGATATGAACGTCGAGAAATTTGTGACCCGTGATGGTACTGAGTGGGCTGTCCTTTCAAATCTCTCTCACCAAGCACTGACGCAAAATATCGTGAGGCTACAGTGTGGTCCATCAAAGCAAACTAAAACGATGTCAATAGTACAAACTTTTAAATTCTTTATAACTTCTGAAATAGTAGATATTATTATGCGTCATACGAAAGCAGTCAATTTCTACAAAGCATGGAATTAAAGTCACCCTAACTCAACTCCAAAAATATGGGGGAAGCTACAGTGCCACATGCTTTTTTGGAATTTTAATTAATGCAGGTACAAACAGCAGAAATTTCCCTTTGTTTCGCTCAGTAATGGGAAATAATCGCTTTTGTGCTATACTACGATTCCTAAGGTTTGATAATGCAAATACACGGCCCGCTCGTATACAAACTGATAAAGCTGCGCATATAAGAGATATATAATCTATGATCAATAATAATCTTGATATGCACTACAATCCCAGTGAATATTTATCGCACTCGTTGCACACAGTACATTCTATCGAAACCTGCAAAAACGGTATAAAGCTTTGGTGGATATGTGACGCTGTGAATTCTTTTCCACTGCATGAACAGATATATACCAGCCAAACTGCAACTGGAAGAGAATCCAAGTAAGGCTAACGAGTGGTTGAAGGACCTAGCATCCAAATTTAGAGGAACTGACCGAAATGTAACAATATTTTCATAATTTTGGGGGTTGCAGAGCATTTATTGTCTTGGAATTTAACGCTCGTTGGAACGCTTAAGAAATAAAACATACATTCGGGTTGAAATGAAAGCACAAAAAGATAAATCTATTGGTTCCACTATTTTTGGCTTCAAAAAAATATAACAATATGTTCCTCAAAAACAAAGCCGTGTTGTTGCTACCATCAATGCACTATAATAGTGAAATAGCAGAAACTGGCAAACCCAAAATAATAGAATTTTATAACAAGACCAAAGGTGGCGTTAATGTCATGGATCAGCTATTCTTGAATACGCAACAAAGCGAGTTAAATACGATGGCCGCTATCATTACTTTTTAATATTTTAAATATAAAGGTCTTAGCTGCTTAAAAATTATACTATATAAATAGCCCCATGATATTAAATTCTGCCAGCAGACGAAAGCTTTTTCTTTGAAAATTAGTTACTTTTATACTAGAAATTATTTGCAAAAGTGGTGGGCAAATGAGAAAGCAAGTAACTGGATCCTGCTATTTATGCTACATGTAGGAAATAAAACGACGAAGAAAAACTCGTAAAGCGTACAGCATATTCAAGAAACACTCAATAACAAATAGTGTCTGTATTTCTTGTAACCGGAATAAATAGCACATAAATGTTTCCCAATTCTTACGTATTCAGGTTTTTATTTTATTGTATTTTTATAAATTTTTAATAAAACTTTGATGATAAATCGTTAAAGAATTACTTTTCTACTAATTTGTTCCATACAAAAACTATTGGGTACACGGGTACCCCGGTTATGTGTTTGTGTCATCTTTGAAAGCTTATAATTGTGGAGCTGCTGGACCAAATTACATAATTGTTCCACAAAACAATGTAAAGCTATCTTAACTTCCTAGATCCGAAGTTTCTATGCTCTACTGTTATTGGTTTTATAGCTACAAGCGTTTAAAATCGGTAGTGGACACACGGTTACCCGATCATGCATTCTAGGGTTAATATCGCTGGTCTCATGTAGAAAGGCCCTAACTGGCGGAATAATTCCAATTAATTTAATATTATATGCAATTTATAATTTTTTGAGCATAAAACATTTTTTTTCATGCTAAAAGTGGCTAACAAAGAAAACAAATATAATTAATATCCAATAAAGGGTGCTTCCTAACAATCAGTGAATATATAATATTTTTGTTGTTATTTTGTTAGATAATCGTGATGTAGTTACTCTATGTGATTCATAAATTTGTACTTAATAAGCAGAACTGTCGAATACAATTCAAAAGTCATTACATCCTTAAAAAAACAGTGTTTTATGCATCTTTAAAACGAAAATGGGTAGAATGTTACATTCTTAATTTGAGGAACCTTAAATGACTTACAGAAGAATGGGCCTAATGTGGCAGGATGCGTGGAAAAAAATCCGATAAAAACTTAATTTCACGTAATTATTTTTTAGATGTGAACCACAATAATGCCACCGCCGCACATTGGATGAAGAGTTTTCGAAATTAATTTTTTATGTCCGCCGATTTGGATACTTTTTTGGTATTTTATTGTCAGATATCTCTTCAAATATGTTCGTTTGTATATTCAATCTTTTGGTACAATCACAGTAAACTTATCATTTGACTTTATTGTGCATTTTCATAAATGACAATTAAAAAAATAACTGCTCCTATCTGCTCTTTTCCAAAAAAAAGTAAAAGCTATAAAGTGATAAAGTAAAAAAACATGAATTTACGTTTATGCATGTTGTTGTTGCCATGTAATATACATACTAGTCAATAGTGTTATCAATTTTGATAAAAGCATAAGCTTCAATAAGTTTGAATTGTTGTTTACTGACACTGTTTGGCAACAACAATAGAAGATCAAGCACGTTTATATGTGATAGACTATTAGGTGCTGAGTTATCATTCATTTATTATGTTGTTGCATGCAGTAACAACTACACATTATGTCTTGCTCTCTTTATTGCACTAAATATTTTCATCAGAGTTTAATAATTAATATATTTAGCAACAATGATTTAAAGGTTCTAATTTAAAATTCTGTATTTGAAGAAGAATTTCTAAAATATTTTTGATATGCAATTACATTACATTGTCAAGTGCTCACCGCACTTGTTATTAGTTGATATGAATTGAATAATTGTATCAGGTATTCTGTCCGAGGAAGCGAGGAATAAAGACTATAGAGCCTTTAGATTACATCAATCGTGAAGAATTGGACGTGTAGCTACTAATGAATTGTCTTTATACCTATTTATAATAGACAATTATTAAAAGACTATGCTTAAATAACTTGTTTATTTTTCCATATAGTTTTTCTATGGGAAATGGGCGTAAAAGTGGGCAGATCAGGATCCCATTCTACAGTTATGACATGTATTTTTTTTTTTTTTGAAAATTGAGTTGGTGCATTAAAAATCAAGGGAGTTATGCCACCTTTCCAATACAAGTTTGTATAGGAAGTGGGCGGATATTTTTCAGATTTCACACAAACGATTCTGAGTGTTCAAAAATGCTACGTGCTAAAAAAACAATGCCGTAAGTCAAAATTTAATATATACTTTGTATGGGAGGTCCGCGTAAAAATGGCGGACCGTTTATATTTTTCCATTTTTTTCTTTAATAAAACAAAAAATGCCTGTGTGCTAAGTTTCATTGTCCTTCGACAACTTCTAAAATTTTTAGCTGCTCGTTCTATGTGCGACGCCCGTTAAAAATTGATTAAAAATTTAAGCAGATCGAATAATAATGGTGCTGTAAACCTAAAACAATTTGTTGAATTTTATCTTTAATGTTCTATACAACAATAGTAGCTTTCATGCAGATTTGGTTTACTTAATTATTTTCACTTAAATGATAATATAAAGAATTTCGTAGGAATTTGTGGTATTGCGGTATTGCTTTGCCATAACAAATGCATAATTAAAATCATAAATTTTAATTTTCAATGAAATTCTTACCTTAAACATTTGCAAAGCAGTTGCAATTGTTAATTAATTAACTGTAAATTTTAATACTGATTGAATTTTATAA
The DNA here is from genome assembly GCA_916610165.2 of Gymnosoma rotundatum. Classification (NCBI taxonomy): domain Eukaryota; kingdom Metazoa; phylum Arthropoda; class Insecta; order Diptera; family Tachinidae; genus Gymnosoma; species Gymnosoma rotundatum. The sequence goes on along the minus strand of OU744336.1, from coordinate 139,945,306 downwards.
AATTTTTTAAGTTGAACTAATATTTTTCATGAACGGCAATCAAACCGCAAATTCTAACAATTTTGTTATCACACTGGTTGAGGAGCATAGTTTCCTAAATGGTTAAGTAGTAAAGAAACTCACAAGGATAAAAGCTTATCAGTAACTTAGAAATTACTTAATTTAAAATATTTTCGCAATAGCTGTGTGGAGTATTAGCTAAATAATTACTTTCAAAACACGCACTCATGTTATGCTATTTTTGGGTTCGATGTTATACTCGTTGCATTCCTCTGACATGCCGACCAGCATTATTGTCCTTACATCGACTTTAGCTGCCGGAAAAGCTTTTCTTTGTATACAAAAAAGCCCCAATGAATCACTCAGATTCTGGAAAATTCATAGACGTTTTAGAAAAAACCTTAACAAAATTAAGGCTGACGCAAATAAAGTTGAAAGATATGCTAATGAAATGGCTCCATGGTACAAACTTAACACCTAAACTAGGTTTCAAATTACTTCTTTTTAAAGTGAGTCTTAAACCTACATTCAGCTTTGAAGTACAGTTATCAGAATCTTCTACCGTTTCAAACTTATATAGAATTCAAAGGCACCAAAATAAAATGCTACTGCAGCTCCTAGAATATAAGTAAATCGTACCTCCACAAAGATCTTAAGTCCCCACTGATTAAAGAGAAATCGCCAAACATGCATGAACGCATATGAGAAAGCTCGAAATACTAGCAACAGATATAACAATCGTTGGAGCACTTCACCCAGAAGGATAGACATGGTTTCCTTGATCGAAAATCATGTAGGTCCTTCATTGGCTTTACTTTAAAAAGTATAACTGTTGGATTTAGGATTTAGAAACTAATTGTTACTTCAATCATTTTGATTAAATCAAGCTTTTTCTGCGAGAACTACGTTAAAGTAAGGCCCAAATATTTTTTTTTTACCCTAGTCTATAGCGCTTGCGGTATACGTATATTTATAGACCTACGAGATTTTGAAAGACGTATAGACAACCCATGCTGGCGCTACAAAATCTGCGCAATAGATGTGATTGACACTGCAAAAAACATGGATTCAAGTTTCATTTTAGTCGATACAAGATAATTGGAAAACAGCGACCATAATCGTCACTACATACAATAGTAATCGACATTCTGTGCAATTTTCAAGCGTGTATCTATATCGGTTTAAAAGATAGGCAAATACGAGGGCTGCTATATATATTTCTGGCCTGGCAACACTGAGTGCTGCCAAGTGCAATCTGACATTTCCATTGGAAAGTTTGTCATTTTTAAGCATAATCGTACTCAAAACGTTTTGACGTACGACCATTATTTGTGTTGTTTACAGTGACTTGAAAAAATTAATATAGAAAAAAATGGAATTAATTCGTGAACATTTTCGTGCCATCATTTTTCACAACTTTCGACGTGGATTATCACGACAAGAGTGCATTGATGAACTTAAATCCTTGTATGGCGATGAAGCACCATCCTATAGCACTGTGAAAAATTGGTATAATGAATTTAATTGTGGCCGAAGCTCGCTCAAAGACGAATTCCGTGATGGTCGTCCAAAAACGGCTGTTGTGCCAGAGAACATTGATGCCGTGCTTGAACTCATAATGCAAGATCGACATGCGACATACCGAGAGATAGAGACATCCTTGGATATTTCTTCCACCAGCATACATTCGATACTGCATGAACACCTGGCCGTAAAAAAGGTTTGTTCTCGTTGGATCCCGCACAATTTCAAATTCGCTCAAAAAAAGGCTCGTGTCGATTGGTGCAAAGAAATGTTGCAAAAAGACGATTGCGGTGCTTCAAAAGACGTTTATAAGATCGTCACAGGTGACGAATAATGAATCTATGCGTATGAGCCCGAAACGAACAACAATCGACCTTGTGGGTCTTTAAAGACGAGCAAAATCCAACGAAAGTTGTTCGTGGAAGAAGCACTTCGAAGCAAATGGTCGCCTGTTTCGTCGGCAAAACTGGTCATGTGGCGACTGTTCCGCTTGAGCAACGTAGGACGGTCACTTCTGAGTGGTACACTACAATTTGTTTGCCTGAAGTCATCGGAGGAATGCGAAAAACCAACAAGAGAAGACGAATCATTGTTCACCATGACAATGCGAGCTCTTACACATCGGCTCAAACCAGAACGTTGTTGACCGTCCAAAACGTCAAATAAATGGGTCATCTGCCGTACGGCCCTGACTTGGCACCTAATGACTTCTTCTTGTTTCCGCACATCAAGAAAAAAATGCGTGGTCAACGATTTTCGTCGCCAGAAGAAGCTGTTGAAGTGTTCAAAAACCATGTTTTAGAGGTGTCTCAATCGGAGTGGAAAAAGTGCTTCGACAACTGGTTTGAGCGCATGCAAAAGTGTATAAATCATGCTGGAGAATACTTTGAAAAACAATAAAACCATTTTTGATTATAAATATTCGCATTTTCACTATTAGGCCAGAAATATATAGAGCAGCCCTCGTATAGAACAATTTAAGTCACCTATGTGGATACTTCTTAATAATAGTTTTTTTTTTTGCTATTAGAAGCTACAGTGATACGCAGTTTTTTTAGTTTTAAAGCCATGACCTTAATGGTTCAATATACACGCAAAAATATGTATGTAATTTTTAAAATTATGAACTGATTTCAAAAAAGAAACAATCCTTAAGCATAGCCTTTCAACTAAAGATAACATTTTCAAAATCGGTTAAGAAATGACTGAGTTCAACGGGCTCCCCAGTTTCTCTTTCTTCGATGACTATATAACAAAAAATTTTTTTTTTAACAAATTTAATTCATTTAAAATATCTTGTTTACGATTTTTTTTTCTTTTTTAATTTTATTTATTTACAATCAAAAAGCCTACATGGGCCAAAACGATTACATAATTTTAAGAGTAAGCAAAAAAATAATTTACTTAAATGAAATTGTATGAATTTTGGACTTAAAAGAAAGAAAAAATAACCTAACATCTGTAATGCACAACTTAAAAGCTTTTACCTATCTATCAAAAATAACATCGTTTATCATCTAAATAGCAGTTTATATACACATTCAGTTTATACAAGTTTTAATACAGTATTTTTAAATTTGCCCAAGCTTACAGAAAAAATTTATATTATTATACGGTATTTTTTAGTTCCACGAACTACATATTTTCACCATATATGACCTTTGTATAAACAGAGTATTTGTAATGGGACATATTAAGGCAGAAGTTCTAGTAGTGTGCTCATATGCAAAAAGTTTTATAAAGTTACATGGGCACAAAAAATTTAATGATCTTAAAAAAAACAAAATCCTAAGTAATTAAATAAAACTATCGAAACTTGGACCCCGAAAGTCAAAAATATATGAAGCCATTGGAATTCTAATGTCTAATACATAAACAAATCTAACTATTCAATGAAAACCTTTGCTTAATTTGCAAGACTTTCATAAGAATAAATCTCTCATTCATAAGAATAATTGGCATCAGAAATGATTTTGCTGGTAGTTTTCTACTTCATTTTTGTTTCTGTGTATTACCGACAAATATTTATTTACTCTTATTCAAGTAAAAAATTTAAGCTAACTTAAAAATTAAATAACGAAACCCTTACTGCAACTATGAGTATAAAATATTTACATATCTAACACTGTGAAAATTTGTAAGGTAAAAACAAAGTAAACCAAGTAAGAGTGCTATATTCGGCTATCCGGAACTTATATACCCTTCACCATCTATGTAAATCTTGTTTAGTAAAGTAACTCCAATCAAAAAAGGAAATATTGGAGTGATAGAGAATTAAAAAAATAAGAAAAAAATTAATAACTAATAATAATTTTACACAAAAATGTCATCGGCTCTTAATGGGTTAAGTATTTTCTAAAAATTTGAGTATTTCCTTAAGGATCTCTTCAAAAGCTTTAAGATGATACCCAGATTGATATTTCAAAATATTTTAAAATTTCAGAGCCCCGTAACTCGGAAATTTATGGCCGAGCGCCAATTTTTTTACTTGATGTTTTTTCTTATTTTTAAATTCTCTAATTCCACAAATATTTATTTTTAGGATTGGAGCTGCTTTATTGTTCCAAGTGAAATGAATAAATTAGAGGTAGGCGTGGTGTTGTGCCTGCTGCCTCGAAGGACATGGACTGATCATGCTGATTTTCAATAGCAAATCTTTCGACAATATATCTAATCGATTGACATATTTTGCAAAGTTGATTTAAACACTAACACGGATGGGGAGACGGACGGAGACACACGAACATCTCTCAATAAACTTCGCTATGCATAAGAAGTCAGAATATATATACTTTATGATGTCGGTAATGGATATTGTAGAAATTACACACGGAATGACAAACTTAAATATACCTTTTTTCGACTTTTTGTGGTAAAGGGTATAGTAAATTAAAACAAAATATATTTTAAAAGGAGTTCGCTTTAAGTATCTTAAAACTTCGTTTTTATACAACGCTGTACTTAGTATCTACTACTAGCATTAGGTTGCTGGTAACTAAGTTTGCATTTAAAAACAAAATTCAGCAAAATAAGTGGCTGCTGCTAAGGGAAACGAACCTCTACATATTAATGTTTAGATGCAAATATTCGTTCATTAAAAGGAAACAGGAAACACCAAAACCGCAAATGCAGCCGTTCAAATTAACAACACACGACAACAGAGAAAATGCAATAAAGGACTAATGGTATTTCAATGAGAAAAAAAGGTTTTCAGCGGTTGTTTAGCATCGTTAGTTTTAAATCAGGTTTAAAGTAAAAAATTCCTGAAACTTAATATTAGAATCAAGCACGTAAAAATAAACAAAATTCCACAGGTCTTTTAACAAATTGTATGTTATTTATTTTAATTAACTTTTCTTATTTAAAAAGCATTTTTTATTATTAGCAAAACTTCAGTACAAAAAGAAGTCAATTGAATAAAAAATTTTTTATCTCATAATATTTTTGTGCATAAATAAAATTGTATTTGGAATTTTTGCATATATTTTATAAACATATAAATAGGTTCAATAGCTGGTGATAACAAAACACACTAGAGCCTAAGATATTGTTCCTTTAATGATAAAAAAATAATTAAAAAAATTTCTGTTAATTTAATAATGTTTTGTATACTTATGTTTCTGTATTTAATTTAAGGTTCTTATTATTCGCACGATAAAAGTTTTAAATGTCATTAGTAACAGTCTGCTAAGCAAAGTAAAGTGTAACTTATGGTAAAACTTTTAATTAATGCTAAGAAATTTCAAAGTTGGTAAATATTTTTTAAGAAATAAAAAAATAAACATTTAAGGTGATTTAATGATTCAACAAAAAAATCCATACTTTAAGCAGAAATGAGCATAATATAAATGAATTAAAACAAAAGCACATTATATAATAGAAATGTGATTATAAACCATGTGGTTTATGTAGGTCTCAAAAACATTAAGAATTTAAGCATACAAAGTTTAAACAAAAATTAAATTTGCAAAACGATCATCATTCAATGTGAGTTTATTCACATTTCTCGAAAAAAATTCTTTTTTTCCATTTAATTTAATTTAAGCAGTTGCTATAAAAAAAAAACATCTAAATTTGACCATTTGGTGTTACCTTTTATTTGCAATGTGAAACACCCTTCTATTTTTACTCTTTTTATACCCTTCACCACAAAAAGTAGAAAAAGGGTATATCTAAGTTGGTCATTCCTTTTGTAATTTTCTACAATATCCATTTCCGAACCCATAAAGTATATATATTCTGTCTTTTATGCACAACTAAGTCGATTGAGCGATGTCCGCTTATCCGTCTGTCCAACTGTCCGACGGACAGACATAGTGTCAAAAGAAGTGAAAATAAATTAGCATGATTGGTCCATATCCTTAGACGCAGCGGGCAAAACACCACGCCTACCTTTAATTTTTCTATACTATTTGGAACAATGAAGTAACTCTAATAACAAAAAAAAAAAAAAACAAATATACGGGGCGATAAAGAATTAAAAAATAAAAAAATAAAAAATAAATCAAGTGAAAAAATTGGCGCTTGCCCATATCTTTCGAGGTACGGGGTTCTGAAATTTTCAAACTTTTTAAAATATCAATGTGGGTATCTTTTTATGGTAGCTTTTGAAGAGATCTTTAAGGAAATATTAAAATTTTGTATATATGCTTAACCCATTAAGCTCCGATGGTATTTTTATGTAAAATTATTTATGTGTAGTACTTGAAACTGTTTTTCTTTTTTTTCTTTTTTAATTCTTTGTCACCCCAATATTGGCGTTTTCTTTCCAAGTACGAAAAAGTATTACTGGATCAAATAAAACGAATAAGAAGTCGCACTTTATCGCTGTTAAAAAAATTAACTTATGTAAACTAAAATAGTAAAGATTTCTTCATGGTTACCTCCCAAGGCCTATCCTGACCATTAAAGTTAAATGTTATTACTATGTAGTAATAACAATACCAAAAAAGGAAGGTTGTTCAGAAACCTTGAATTTTATTTTTCTTATAAACTAAATTCAAGGTCTTTTTATTACAAATTGTTTACTAGAAATTTTGATATAAAATTAATTAACCTACAATTAATATAACGAAATAAAAACAGAAGCAAATTAAAGTCCATATTTCCGTAGACATAATCTTTACTAAAATGAATTTTTGTGTAAAAAGGAAAAGTTAAAATGAGGACATTTAAATTCACGAATAACTAAATTTATTGGAGAGTGTATTTCAGTTATATTTAAAATATAAAAATGAAAATTACTTCGTTTAGAACTCTAAATAAGAAAATATATTTTAACTTAGTTTTGTTGTACAGTTAACAATTTGAAGTATAGTTTAATATGCATAAACTTATCATATTATTGTATTTCTATCTAGTTACGCTTCTTAAAATCTTATAAAGTGGTAACATATTATTTTGCTGAGTTTTTTGGTCTTCCCTTTTCCAAGTAAAAAATTGATTGAAGTCGAGCATTTTCTTCCATACTAGACTTACAAAATTTATTTTGTGAGGTTCATTCTGAACCTCATCCAATATAATTTAAATCAGTTAACAATTTCTCCAACCGTAATTACGTTTATCTTTTTTATGTTTGTATTTGTATTAATTTGTTCGAAAACATCTAGCACAAAAAGATTAATATCTTATAAATTAAAGTGCTAATGAGGAAGATTAATTTTTACAGATTCATAATTTAAATGAGTTAAAAATAATCAACAATTAAAAATATCTCCAAAATTTGTGACGTAATACAAAAATAGAATTAACAGAGATAACAATTAAAAATAAAAGAAAGGAAATTTATTTTACATATAACATATACAATAGTTAAGGAAAGAGAAACAAAATTAACCAAAATATTTAAGATATTGAGTCTCTTTTTTTCATTTTATACAAAATGAATTTATTTGGCAAGCCTATATTGCTTTATAATAGTTTTGGACAGTGTAGAATTGGTCTTTTTTCTTTAATGGACTTATTCCACTTTTAAAAGAAATACTTACGCGATAGAATTGTGCAGCAAAACTGTTTTTATTTATTTAATGTCAATATAGAACTCTATTGAAATTGTGATTGTAATTATGAAGAGAAAGTATCTCTTTAAAATTACGGTTAACTCAGTTTTTTAAAGGGACCTATACAATTTTCCAAAAAAACCAGCCTACATATTTGTCAGGCGTTTTGGCTAATTCCCAGCAAAAAATTTTTGAAAAGGTTATCGAGTGTGGAATTAAGCATTTTTGGCGGAAGTACTTTCCAACTAGATTACCAACCTAATGATTTTAACAACGCATGAGACTTTTATAATGAATTACTGAGAATCGATTACATTAATTATTGTAGGAAATAATGACTACCATTAGCAAGTTTTTAAGATATTCTCTTTGAACATAAAGAACTAGTTCTACTACTTGTTCCTTTTTTGGCAACTAATGTAATGTGTTTTTTATAAGCGAGTAACAAAATATGGTAATTACAAACATAATTTATAAACGCACCTTGTTATACAGTTTTTCTGTTAGAATTCAGAACTTTTTAAGGTAATGTCTAATTTTTTGCTGGGTGGGTATCCTGATAATCACTAAGACCTTTTAATTAAGCTTGTACTAAAGCAATTTAATTAAATTAAACAATTTAATTTATTTAAACAAGAAATAATAATTAACTGCTTAGGCCTCAGAACGAATGATTCGTAACAAGTGACTGTAGTTAAAAAATTCGAATGCAAAATTAAAAAAAAATCACCCTACTGTATTTTTATTAAATAAAATTAAAATAATACTAACCGAATAACAAATAAATTAATAATTTTAATATTAAATATTATTTTATTAATAATGGTTTATTTTAATAATATACTTAACAGCCAAATGGAAAAATAAATAAATTGAATTCATGACACTGAAATAAGAGTTTTGCAAAAAAATTAATAAATTATTATGCGAACATTTATTTGTTTGCTGCAATAGCATGAGCAAAAATGAGCTTAAAATGCTATTAAATATAAAAAGTTATTAACACATATAATTTAAATGTAAATTGATGGAATGTTTCCGTTATTTACATAAGTATTTACATTAATTAAATGACATCGCTAAGAGCGATAATTTCCGATATCATCTGGGCAGTGTCAAAGTAAACTTTTGTGTAATTCAATTCAATTCATTTCATTCATTTGCATTAAAAAAATTAAATATATTTAAAAAAATAGGAATATTTTTGGTTTAATATTTATTTATAACTCATAAGATTTAATAATTTATTTGCATTTTTATATATGTTGCGGAACAAACTGTTATCTAGGGCATTGAAGGTGTTGTCCAGACATATTATCACTTAACCTCTGCTAGGCAAACATTTAAAAAGCAAAAAAAAATAAATAAATAAAACAAATAAACTAACCGCAAACAAAAATTTAGTCCAGCAAAAGAACCAAACTTCACAGCTATACACGTTATGTGTATACATATTTTAAAAGACTGCCTTGTATAGCTCAAAGCGCAGAATGTAACTTAAATGTGGTTTTACATTATTTTTAAAGCGGTTATAGTTTTAAAGTGTCTGCCTATTGTAGTTAAAAATTACCCATAAAGGCCATAATCTAATGGAATATGCTTTCATTTTTTTATATCTATGCTTGATATTATACGAGTACTACAGTAACTTACACTCTATAAAAATTTTAAAAATCTATTTAAAACAGTTTAAAAGATAAAAATTTCATGTCAAAATAAAATTTCTAAAAATGCACCAATTTATTTTTTATACCTAAAGTACAAACCAAGGCGAATCAATTACCAGGTGGCAGCGTTAGAGAATTTATTATTTTTTTGCTGGTAGAAACGAATACCAAACTTCATATATAAAAAATAATACACAGATTTTTTATGTATGGAGTTTGACACTAGTCTTCACGGCGAAAATTAATGAATTCGCCTACGCTGCCACCTGGTAATTGATTCGCCTTGGTACAAACTCTATTTAAAATTCAAGTGTTTGCAATTTAAGCGGATATAATAAACACAAATAAATACAACTCTTTGGACATGCTCTAAAATTAAAAGGTGCTATTATAATATATTTAATTATTTATTATTTAACTGTCTATTGATATTATATGCATCATTATAGAAATTAACAATAATATAAACGAATATAAACATAATCCAACATTAGTGACTATTTAAAAAAGGATAATTTTACATTCAACAATATTATAATTTAAAAAAAAAAAATTATAAAATTTATTAAATTGTCTACATATCCTCCATAACAGATCAGCATCTGCGTTATTTGATATAAAGTATTTAATTAAAAGCTTTTCAAAATGTTGAGATAAATTTTCGAGTAAGCAACCAAATCAAACCTCACCATTGATTAGAACAAGACGACTGGAGTACGGAGAAAGATCTTGAAAAATCTAGTATAAATTATGAAGAAGTACAAAATTTAGATGTATCGTACACACGGGATCTCAAACAACAAATGCATACTTTAAATAGGAGGTACAAGGGAAACATAAAACTCCTTCGTAGCATATAGATTATTAAATTCTTGACTCTATGAGCCTTTTCACATTGGAATAATTGCGCTGGCATAAAATCGCAGTTTGTAGGCTTTTTCGGTGAGGAGAGTGGTTTTTGGCTGGCACAATTTTTCAACCAGCTTCAACCCCGCACAAGCAGAACAAAACTAACACATACACACTTGTGAAAACACAGGTTCTGCGTTTTTTTTTGCAGAGCGATTTTTAGTATTTAGTTGTCCATCGACGAGTAAAGATGAATATGAAAAAAATGATATTAATTATGTACATGATTGAGATTTGTTATGATTGAAATTAATGTGCTGTTTCTATATTACAGGCGATTAACTCGTCTGAAAAATTTATATGGAAATAAAAAAACTGAGTGCTTTTCATATAATTTTTTCAGACGAGTTAATCGCCTGTACTACAGAAACAGCACTTAAGTTTAAAGTTAATTGAGTTGATTTTTATATGTATTTTACAGGGAAAAACTTTGAAAACGAACTTTTTGTCAAAATATTAATTGAATAAAATATTAATTGAAATCTTGTGAAAATGTGGCATAAGTTAAGAAATTCCTCCTAAAATTAACTGCCAATTCATCATAACTTATTTTATCCAAGTATGTTCCGCAATTTATGCATGTGTTTAACGAACGAAAGGCAAACATGAAATAAACAAAGAAAATACTAACACACACAAAGCTGTGTATACGTGCACAATTTTATGCCAGCATAATTAGTCTAATGTAAATACGAAAGAACAAAAGTTGTGCGGATTAAAAATTAATCGTGTGTGAAAAGGCTCAATCGTTTGACAAAAGCAAGCGGTTTTTTACTGTTATTTACATTTATTTAATAAAATTTAGCTCTGCATACAATATATTATCAAGGTCACTAATCGTTTTTGCTTTTTCCAGATAATAATTTAAAGTTATGTGATTCCCTCTGTAAAAGCACGTATTTATATTATTTTTTAAGGTTCAGTTGCAGTTTATCTGAATCACTTATTGTAATGTCTTGAAATAATAAATAAATTTTAAAAACCAATAGAATAATGTTGTTTTTTATATCATTATTAAAATATGTACTAAATTTTTAAAGGGATTAATAAAATATAAGACACCAGCAGAAGTTAGCGATTGTTCTAGATCGTTACATTCTTCCGATGTTTAAGCAACAAGTCCCAAATTCAAAGCAAAACCAATTCTATATAAAAAATATAAAAACACTTCTCAAGAAAAGGAACTTTAACAAAAAACATTTTAAATTAAATTATCAAATATTTTTCAAAAAATCAATTTTTCGTGCTGTTTTCTTTTATCCCAATTAATTATTTAAATCATCGATATTGATTATTGAGGGTGAAGGCACGTCTTGATGGCCATTTCGCTTCCGCTTACTCCTCAGGAAACTTCAATTAAAATCAAAGTTTAAGCAAAAATAACAATAATCAACGGTGATTTTATTTTTCTTATTTTCACTGAAATTCGTCATTTAGCAAAATGCTTAAACTTCACTAGAAACTAGAATTTCACATACAGTTTCCAAAAAAGGAGCAAGAAATGTAATTAACATTAAAAACAATTTATTCTATTAATAATTATCTAACAATTATGCAACAAAAATTTAGAATTTTAAATAACAATGATTTATGTAGTGCATTTTATAAAATAAAAGATTTAAATTTAAGGCATCTATACACATTTGTTCATTATTAAAATACATTTAAAATATTTGCCGTCGATATCTGGTTTGGTTAGGAATTAAATAAAATATTATATTTTACAATGTAACTTAAAATCCTTGTAGGTTTAAACTAATTACAAAAGGAAATATTATATAAAGGCAACAATTTTATAAATTTATTAACTAGAGCATAAATTTAAATACTACGTACTTCTCATATTACATATATTGTAAGAATAAAAGTATAGTAATAAAATAAAATTTTAAGTCCTTGTGATTTTCCAACACTATATAATAATAGCCCCATACACAATCTTTTGCACATGTTCTTGCATAATAGCATTTGTAAAATTTTATTTTTATTCTATACCAACAAATTATTCAATAATGCACTTGCAACTGTTTCTCTTTGTTAATATACTCTTCCAACCAATGGTTTAAATTTATTCTTATTATTAAATTAATTGGGTTAGTTCTTATTATTCTTATTATTCAACACTTGATTTTAAGTTGTCAGCTGCACCAAGTCGATGGATATATATCTGCATCTTCTGAGGCAGTTCACCACAACAGATAAATTTTTTGCCAGTTCGCCATATATTGTTTCCACAGATTTGATATTACTTTTCGTGGATATTATCTCTTCAGCACGACCGAATCAACGTGCTCCGCCATATAAAATCTTGAGAGCTAAGCATGTTATTTTGAGACGCTTCAGTTTGAATCTACTGGCGAAGCATAAATAATTTCTGTCTTCCCTAATTTTTATCGCAATATTGAAAGTGCTGTGTGAATATGTGTTAATTACAAACACAAAATTTTAAACGAAAAATAAAATCTTAGAACCGTAGTCAATGCGAGGCATGTATTATATGCCCCGGAAGCGGTATGCTTCGTAATCATGATTCAGAGAGCAAGGCAAGTGCTTCATTTTGCTATGTGAACATGCTATAAGATATATTTTTATTAAGAAAATTCAGTGAAAATTAGTTTTTCTATTTATCAATTAGCTCTGAATTTTGCAAGAAGCATTGTAATCTGATATGCACAAGATTATGAATTAGACTAATAAAATATGTGTTTATATTCTGATTGCCTATTTAAGTTTTATTTATGTCTGTACACACACACTAACACAAATGCAGACAGTTTTTTACGGAAAAGTGTGTATACAAAATAATTAGATAAATGCACAATCTGCATATTAAGAAGTGCAGTACAGAAATTGAAAAATGTTTTATGAAATGGCAAAAAACAATTTTGTAACCAAAAGACTTATTTTTTTACTTAATTCTCAAAGTATATAATATTTCTAAATGCCAGCCAAGTAAAATTTGCGCTTAAAAGTAAGTAAAGAGGAAACATATGTATATGTATAAAATAAAACTATTCTGATATTTAAGCTTTAATCTAATTTAATTTCAAAATCCAACCTTTGTACCTCTTATTATTGCGGACTTCGCAATACAACTTCTTGCAAAATTAAACGGGTCAACAGTTTGGTCATGTACATCAAATTACATAAACTATAGGGGCACGCTTCAATTTCCAAATTCAAATTTTATACTTCTAGTTATAGCGGACTTAGCAATACAGGGCTTTGTAAATTATAAGCGTCTGTGTACAATTGCTCTACAATTTAACCATACATCAAAATTACATCAACTAATGCATCAGCCTCTAATTTATAATTTTAGATATTTATATTTCTTATTATATCAGTCGAAGTAATGGGCATAACGGTTCAGAATATAGGCTAATATCTAAGTTCTATATTTGTTGTTATAGCAGACATAGCAATACAGGTACCTTGTTAATTTCATTTGTCTATCTATAACGATTCAAAAGTAAGGTCACATACGTGGACTGCTCTATATATTTCTGGCCTTATAGTGAAAATGCGAATATTTATAATCAAAAATAGTTTTATTGTTTTTCAAAGTATTCTCCAGCATGATTTATACACTGAGCATGCGCTCAAACCGGTTGTCCAAGCACTTTTTCCACTCCGATTGAGACACCTCTAAAACATGGTTTTTGAACACTTCAACAGCTTCTTCTGGCGACGAAAATCGTTGACCACGCGTTTTTTTCCTGATGTGCGTCATTAGGTGCCGTTTTGGCCTGTCAAAAACGCTCTGGTTTGAGCCGATGTGTGAGAGCTCGCATTGTCATGGTGAATAATGATTCGTCTTCTCTTGTTGGTTTTTCGAATTTCTCCGATGACTTCAGGCAAACAAATTGTTGTGTACCACTCAGAAGTGACCGTCCTACGTTGCTCAAGCGGAACAGTCGCCACATGACCAGTTTTGCCGAAAAAACAGGCGACCATTTGCTTCGAAGTTCTTCTTCCACGAACAACTTTCGTTGGATTTTGCTCGTCTTTGAAGACCCACACGGTCGATTGTTGTTTCGTTTCGGGCTCTTACGCATAGACCCATGATTCGTCACCTGTGACGATCTTATAAACGTCTTTTGAAGCACCGCAGTCGTATTTTTGCAACATTTCTTTGCACCAATCGACACGAGTCTTTTTTTGAGCGACTTTCAAATTGTGCGGGATCCAACGAGAACAAACCGTTTTTATGGCCAGGTGTTCATGCACTATCGAATGTATGCTGGTGGAAGAAATGTCCAAGGATGTCTCTATCTCTCGGTATGTCGCATGCTAATCTTGCATTATGAGTTCACGCACGGCAACAATGTTCTCTGGCACAACAGCCGTTTTTGGACGACCTTCACGGAATTCGTCTATCAGCGAGCTTCGGCCACGATTAAATTCATTATACCAATTTCTCATAGTGCTATAGGATGGTGCTTCATCGCCATACAAAGATTTAAGTTAATCAATGCACTCTGGTCATGATAATCCACGTCGAAAGTTGCGAAAAATGATGGCACGAAAATGTTCACGAGTTAATTCCATTTTTTCTATATTAACTTTTTCAAGTCACTATAAACACACAAATAATGGTCGTACGTCAAAACGTTTTGAGTACGATTATGCTTAAAAATGACAAACTTTTCAATGGAAATGTCAGATTGCACTTGGCAGCACTCAGTGTTGTCAGGCCAGAAATATATATAGCAGCCCTCGTACATAAAATTATATCAACTATTCGTACACCCTTTAATATCCAAATTCAAACTTTATACATGTTGTTATAGTGTACTTAGCAATACGGGTTCTTTATAAATTTCAATCGTCTGTCTACAACTGTTCAAAAGTATGGCCATATACATAAAATTAAATGAACTATTGGGGCACCCTCTAATTTATAATTTTGTAAATTTATAATTGGTATGATAACGGCCATTGTATCGGCATTTTGTCCAATTTTTAAGCGTTTGGATCTAACGGCTTAATTTGCGTCACCTATAGGGACACCCTTTAATTTTTGATTTTTTTTCTATTACATTTTGCTATTGGGAATTATTATTAAGTATCACTACTTCGTTTTTAACCGACTTCAAAAAAAGAAGGAGGTTATACAATTCGGCTGAATGTTGCTTTTTTATATTTGTGCCTCCAGAACTCAGTCATTTCTGATCCGATTTTGAAAATTTTTGGTACTATGATTAAGATTATGCTTACAGATTGGTCCCGTTTTAAAAACAGTTCATAATCGTAAAAATTAAAGGGTGTCCCCATACAACATACATATTTTTACGCGTATTATGAACTGTAAAGGGCGATTCTGTAAAATTTGAAATTACTGCATATAACAAAAAATTATACAAAAATAAGTCTAAAAATTAAAGAGGGCCCCCATAGTTGATGTAAATTTACTTATATAGGCCTATCATTTGAATCGTTATAGACAAGCGCTTGTAAATTTGACGCAATGTCGATTGCTATGGCCGTTATAGTAACAGCTGATATTATTTCATATTATAAATTAAGGGGTGCACCAATAGTTGTAGACAGACGATTGAAATTTACAAAGAACCTGTATTACTAACTCTCTATAACAACAAGTATAAAATTTGGATTTGGAAATAAACGGGTATCCCAATAGCTGATATAATATAGTGTATGTGGCCGGACTTTTGAACCATTATAGACAGACAGCTGAAGTTTACAAGGGACGTGTTTTGCTAAATCCGCTATAACACGAAGCTTATAATTTGAATTTAGAAAATATTGGTGGCTGAGACCTGTCTGAGTTCTCGTCACATACTGCACATTTCTGGATACAAAATTTTTAGACGTTACCGTCAGGCTGGACGTGGGGGTGGAGTGGCTGTCCTCATTAGGGATGCCTTGCGTCGCGAAGAGATAATTCTCAATACAGGGTGTATTGAGAATGCAGGTGTGCGTATTCAGAGGGCGAATGCTGCTGACTTGATTGTTATTTCAATGTACCTCGGACCGCAATCCCCTTTCACTTCTTCAGATTTTGAAGCAGTGCAGGGGCTTTCACGACAGATCTCAATGCAAGGCATCCGTATTGGGGAGATCCTCATACAAATGTTAGTGGACGAAATCTGCGAGAGTTTTTGCTTTCCAGTCCGGACTTGAACATTTGGCAAACTGACGGACCAAGCAGGATAAATACTCATGTATCATCCTACATTGACTTTTTTCTGGCGACTGTGGATATAAATACTGCCGGCCGACTCAGGACGCTGGATTATGAATCCGACCACAAAGCTGTGGAGATTGTGTTTCTTACAAATCCCTGTTTAACGGTACAGCGGCCTACAAGATATGACTTGGACAAATTAAACAGACGGGTTTTTTGCGAAGACTATCCGCAAATCTTCCTACATGTGGTCTTCCACTTGACAGGAATGTGACTCAGACGGAAATTGACATCTGCGTGGATGAAATGGGGCGGGCGTTTAAGGATACTATGGAGCATTCAATACCCAAAATTTCAGCAGGAAGAAGAGGCTTCTTGAAGCTTCCGCCGAGAACACTCCATTTCATTGCCGAAAAGAAACGACTAAGACGAACATTGTATAGATGTGAAGACCCAGGTAGACGTAACATTTTGAAAGCGGACTTACGGAACATTGACCGAATAATACAGGGTGCCATAGCTGCTTTTTAACGCGAGCATTGGGCGGACTTTTTAAAAACCGTACGACTTAATAACCAGACATTTAGAAAAGTAAAGGCGGCTGTAGGTTTGAGTTCTCGACCCTCAGTTCGAAGATTAATTGATAGTGATGGCGCAATCATTTCCGATAACACTGGTGTGTCTAATCTGCTTGCGGACCGTTTCTTTCAGGTAAGTCCTGGTCAAGCGGCGCGCGTAGATCCATTCAGTGTGAGGTGTCGAGAATTAGTGTCCACTATAGACAGGACGACGCCTTTGACTTTTTTCGGAAGAACTTTGACAGCTGATGGACGATTTGTTGACTCTAGTAGGAACTCTACAAGACTTGGTTTTATTGATGAAGTCGCAGTAGGTAATGCTCTAAAGCGGAGGGCTAATAAGGGGTCTAGTGGTATGGATGGTATATCTGATTTTGTATTGAAGAAGACGGACATTGTGGCTTGGCGGATTCTTGCTATTGTATTCAATCACTGCCTTAATATAGGGTATTACCCAAAAGCATGGAAGGCTGCCCTGGTGGTTCCTATACTAAAACCGAAAGCGAATCCTCATGACAGTGGAAGCTATAGACCTATATCCCTATTATCGGCCTTTGGAAAGCTATTTGAATATTTTCTCCTGGCAAAGATTAACGACGTTATTACTGACAATGACATTTTAAAAGGTTATCAATTTGGGTTTAGGAGCGGACTTTCGACGACACACGAACTTGTTGTACTTACGGACTATATTGCCAGGGGTCTGAAAAGGAGATGCCCTGCTATTGCTGTAAGTTTGGATTTAGCCAAGGCCTTTGATACTGTTTGGCATGATGGCCTCATTTACAAATTGATGAGTATGGGCTTTGGCATGGGCATCTGCCGTATGATTGATAGTTTTCTAAGGGAGCGCTCTTTTAGGGTTCGTATTGGAGTTGTCCTCTCTCATGAGGGTTCGATTTTTGCAGGAGTGCCACAGGGATCATTGCTGGGCCCGGTTTTGTACAATATCTTCATATCAGTATACCTCCACCCCCGCATGGAGATCTCTTGTTGATCTATGCTGATGACATCCTTATTGCTTTTTCAGGAGCAAGGGCAAGAGCTGTTAACGAGCGAGTCAATCAATACTTGACAGCACTGACGGACTATTTGAATAGGTGGAGCCTCAACTTGAACATTCATAAGACTGACGCTATGATGTTCAAAGGAAGGCGGAAATACATATACCCGAATTGCCGATCCTTCAGACCGTGTTTGAGAATTGGTAGTGAGATAATCAGGACTTCGGATAGGTTAAAGTACCTTGGTGTCACCTTCCATGAAAACTTTGAGTTTTATCGGCATATCGATAATGTGCTTGATCGCACCAAGAGGGCTTACTGCGCGGATCAAGGCGTGCTAAAGCGCAGAGGTAGACTCGATACAAGGGTACGCCTTTTGGTGTATCGCCAGATCATACGTCCTCTTATCTCCTACGCCTTTCCGGCTTGGTTAAGAATTTCCTCTGCCCAGATGGAGAGACTTAGGAGATGGGAGAGGCGGATCTTAGTTGCGTGCCTTGGTTTGAGACCGTATATAGGGCGTAACGGACAGTTCCGTAGGCCCTCTTGTAGCTCCATATACAGTGCAGTAGATTTTAGTCGGATAGACTCGTTTATGGTCGTGAAAGCTTTGAAGTTCATGGAAGGTGCGCGTTCCGTGGAAAACAGTTTAGTGAGAGCATGTTTTTCTCAAGCCTCGAGTCTGCAGGCCGTTCAGATAGCGAAGTACCTTTCTCCAGTGGATCTTTCGACCCTTGGGGGAGCTGGACTTCTTCACGAGGGTGCAGACCTGCTATTTTACCACAGGAGAGTTAATACATTGAATATTGTTGACACAGTTTATAACACTGCTCAATAGGTTTTTATTTGTTTTGTTTTCTTATTTGTTGTTCCATTATGTTTCGTTCCTTAGTGTGTAATTAGTTTTATGTTTATCTTTTTTATTTAATGTAATTGCCTCCCTTTTTTTCCTTTTTTGGGGAATTCTTTTTAACTTATATTTAATTTTAAATGGCTGTGCAAAAAAATGTACAAAATTTTTATTTGAATAATGGACGTAGTCCTTGAAATATGCAGTAGTATGTAAGGAATTTTTTTAATGAATTGTTAGTTTTAGTTACTATTTTTATAAAGATTTTTTGGAAATAATAAATGAATTAACGAATGAATTAACGAATTAAATTAATTAAATTAACGAATTAACGAGTTTAAAAAGTAAAGGGTGTTCCCAAAACTAATGTCATGTGTTCTATATGGCCGTATTTTTTAAGCCGTTGTATACAAATACCTTAATTTTAGATAGAATGTCCACTACTTTTTTTGGTATAATAAGAAGTATAAAAATATTATACGAGTATTATAAAATAAATAGTTGATATAATATGATGTATATGGGCAAATTGTTGAACCGTTACAGACAGACGGCTGAAATTTACACAAAACCTGATTGCTAAATCTACTACAACAGCAAGTATATAATATGAATTTGGAAATTAAAGGGTGAACCTATAGTTGCTGCAAGTTGATGTCTATTGCCAAACTATTGAACAGTTGAAAAAGTATAAAGTTTGGAGATATAAGTGTGTCCCAATAGTTAATGTAACATTATTTATGTGGCCATACACTTAAGCTGTTATAGGCAGACAGATGAAACCTGTTTTGAAGTCGGTTTTTTCGCAAGAATTATTATTTGAATTAAGTACACGTAAAAAACCTGTATGCTGTATGGCGACACCATTTAATTTTTAAGATTATGCACTATTTTTAAAACAGGAATAATATGTAATCATCACCTTTCAAATAAAGAAAAAATTTTCCAAATCGGCTCAGAAATGACTGAGTTATGCAGGCACAAACATAAAAAAGCAACATTCAGTCGAATTGATAACCTCCTTGTATTTTTAAGTCAGTTAAAAATAAACTAAATTTTAATTTATTTTATTCGTGCTTGATTCCTTCAAATATAAATATTTCATTAAATTCTCAAGAAATATTTGTTTTTATTATTTAAAACTACAAATTGAAATGTATTACTGCGGGGAAAGCATATCCATATGGCCATTTCACTACTGCTTAAATAGCTCATCAGTGGATTTTAATCAAATTTTGTATAAAAAACTAGAAAGTCTTATATAAGAGAATATCATGAAATATTTATATTTAAAGGAATCAAGCACGAATAAAGTAAATTTAAATAAAATAAGATTCCAAATAATAAATTTTTATATTAATAAACTAAATTCTTACCCATACAATAAAACGAGCTTTGATTCCTTATTAATATATTGACCCCTAAAGCAAATAAGAAGTAAAATTATCATCACTAGAAATATTATATTTTAATAGAACAATTGTTTATGTGTTATCGTAGAATTTTGAGCGGACAAATGTAAATAAAAAACTGTATTTTTATTGAGCAGAACCATTGATTAAAAATGCTTGACTACTTTTAATGCATATCTAGTGGCTTAACTGTTGCTGTGCAAAAATGTGTCCCAAAAGCAAAAAGCCTTGAACCTTTTTTCAATATGTTTATATTGTCATTTTTGTTTTTAGTTTCCTAAAGATGCCAGATAACGGTGTGGCGAAATATTTAAAAAAAGCAGATAATTATCGATATTTTTATTTTAAAAACTGACCAAGTGCGTGAAATATTAGAATGTTTGTCTCTTTTAAAACTTATAAATAACACTTGCATACATATAATTATTTTGCGTGTACAATAAGTAAGACTTGTATGTTATTGTTTTATTAGGGCAACTTGTTAGTTCAAATGTAAAAATAAACAAGAAAATATGTGCCGGGTACCTTAATTTTAAGTTTGTAACATGTACTTTATAGCATATAGCAATTTTAATATAAATAATAATAAGTAAAAACAGTATTGTGCTCGTCGTTGTTCTTTCTAAATTGTTATTGCTTAAAAAATTAACCGTTGATATCACTGTTTTAATCGTTTTAGTTTTCTCCTCAACAATTAAGAGAATAATTCTTTTAGCCGCTACACGACTACCGACTACACGGCTACTTTTGTAGCCCGTAGCCAACTTAGGCTAATTTCTATTTTTCTTGGCTACAAAAAACAGATTAGTGCTGCCAATACAATAAATGCATGAAATGGTGGTTTTAAAAACGCAATACATTAAATATCGCTATTAAAAACGCGAAAAATTTTATAGTGGCACCATTGAAAAATAATAATCATCTGTTCATTTGTTTACATTTTTCATTTACTATTTATTTACTGCATTTGTCATTTACTTTTTGTTTGTGAAATGGATAGAATGGATAGAAATCTTAAAACTCTTGCTATTTGTATCTACGGTGCATTTACGTTACTATTTTCGACCAAATACAATTTTTTTTAAACTAGAAGCATTTATGGTTCATTCGTTTGTAACAAGTATAATAAAAAAATTTAATCTGAAATAACCTATTAAAGTATAAAATTGAGAAAGAAAATATAGGTACAAAGAAAATGTTTTTTTGAATTCAATATTTCATGTGGATCAGTTGGAAGTTTTATGTAGTGGTTACACAATACTTGCTCTAGAATAACCAGCATACGACTTAATGATTTTGAAAATGTTGTGCGATGTAGAGCTATGAAAAAGTCAGTGCCCACTGCTCGCTGAAAACTCCCTTCAGCAAAAAATCTTAGTGTTGCTGCCAAGTGAATAGCTGTAGGGATCGATGTAGATGCTAAATGTGAGTCAATCTTCTCAAGAATCCATGAAAAACCTTCTTTGTTAATGCAAAAACATTCTAAAAAACTATTTTTTTTCCTTAGTAAAACTTTGTACATACATATGTAAGTATATAAATTTCAAACTTACATTTTTTCTGGCAAATCTAATGGATTTGATGAGTCCCGCAACCTTTTCAGTCTAATATTTTCGTTACTGTTTTCCTCATTAATGGAAATTAAATATGCATTTAAAACAAACGCCATTTTGTTTTTATTTACAAGATCACAATTTTTAGAAAAAATTTAAATATCAATTGTAAACAAAATCCAAGAGTTGCATTTCTAAGGGAATTTCGTGGAAGGGAAACAAATATGAAAAATGAAATAGATACGATTTACATCACACATCCAATAAGTTCTTTCGTTTTCAAACTTCGATTTCATTTTAAAACGAATCGGTTTTCATCACATACCTGGATATAATATTTTTTTAATTTTTTATACGAGGGCTGCTCTATATATTTGTGGCCTAATAGTGAAAATGCGAATATTTATAATCAAAAATGATTTTATTGTTTTTCAAAATATTCTCCAGCATGATTTATACACTTTACACAGTTGTCGAAGCACTTTTTCCACTCCGATTGAGACGCCTCTAAAACATGGTTTTTGAACACTTCAACAGCTTCTTCTGGCGACGAAAATCGTTGACCACGCAACTTTTTCTTGATGTGCGGAAACAAGAAGAAGTCATTTGGTGCCAAGTCAGGGCTGTACGGCGGATGACCCATTAATTCGACGTTTTGGCCGGTCAAAAACGCTCTGGTTTGAGCCGATGTGTGAGAGCTCGCATTGTCATGGTGAATAATGATTCGTCTTCTCTTGTTGGTTTTTCGGATTTCTCCGATGACTTCAGGCAAACAAATTGTAGTGTACCACTCAGAAGTGACCGTCCTACGTTGCTCAAGCGGAACAGTCGCCACATGACCAGTTTTGCCGAAAAAACAGGCGACCATTTGCTTCGAAGTGCTTCTTCCACGAACAACTTTCGTTGGATTTTGCTTGTCTTTGAAGACCCACACGGTCGATTGTTGTTTCGTTTCGGGCTCTTACGCATAGACCCATGATTCGTCACCTGTGGCGATCTTATAAACGTCTTTTGAAGCACCGCAATCGTATTTTTGCAACATTTCTTAGCACCAATCGACACGAGCCTTTTTTTGAGCGACTTTCAAATTGTGCGGGATCCAACGAGAACAAACCTTTTTTATGGCCAGGTGTTCATGCAGTATCGAATGTATGCTGGTGGAAGAAATGTCCAAGGATGTCTCTATCTCTCGATATGTCGATCTTGCATTATGAGTTCACGCACGGCATCAATGTTCTCTGGCACAACAGCCGTTTTTGGACGACCTTCACGAAATTCGTCTTTGATCGAGCTTCGGAGACGATCAAATTCATTATACCAATTTTTCACAGTTCTATAGGATGGTGCTTCATCGCCATACAAAGATTTAAGTTCATCAATGCACTTTTGTCGTGATAATCCATGTCGAAAGTTGTGAAAATTGATGGCACGAAAAATTTCACGAGTTAATTCCATTTTTTTCTATATTAATTTTTTCAAGTCACTGTTAACAACACAAATAATGGTCGTACGTCAAAACGTTTTGAGTACGATTATGCTTAAAAATGACAAACTTTCCAATAGAAATGTCAGATTGCACTTGGCACCACTCAGTGTTGCCAGGCCAGAAATATATATAGCAGCCCTCGTACTGTGCTCCACGTTTTCAAACCTGAATAACGTACGTAGGGCAGTTGTCGACTGTATCCGCTTAAATGATAAAATTGTTTCTATTTGACACAAACACAGCCGATAAAAAAGCTACATAAAGTCAAATTTATTACCAGGTGGCAACGTGTGCGAAATAATAATTTTATGCAAGGCGAATTCATAATGTTCACAGGTTGACTCAAGGCGAATTAATACAGGTAACATAATAAAGAAGTATGATAGCGACGCAGACCTCCCAATGAGCACGACTCCCAACTGTACAGGCGATATCAGGATCAGCAACGACTATCGCGAAAGAATTTTGTACAAATACCCGCATTGCAGCCGGCAGTCCCCTAACGCGTCCATCACAAAGTATAGCTGCTGCAAAAAATGGCAAAAGAAGCCCGCCGTTCCCTCATCGTTTGCCTAAAAGCGCAAGTAGCTCGTTGCATATTTTGGTTAACTATGGTTATCCCCTTCATATCTAGCAACCATGGTATCTTAAATCGGACAAGGCATCGACAGCATCCTGATATCTCAAGGTAGGCCCTTAAATCTTCAGTTCGATGGCCAAACACTCCACACCGCAAATATGTTTCTCCCTCATTCTGCACTGTTGGACACGATGATCAAGGTACCTAGACCACGGTTTAAACGCATTCTGAATCCGCACTTAAACATAACTGATCCGCCACCCTCCCCTTGCACACCAGTCTCACGTTCACCTGGCTATCGTTTTTCACCAGTCAGGGGGCGGTCACAAGATTGACACTCTTCAAGAAAATTCTGGCGCGATCAGCTGCTTCAAATTTAGCTCACAGATCTCGCCCATCAGTACAACCGGCGAGGTTTCAGCGTGTAAAGAACTAAGAAGATAAATAAAAATGCAAGGGGGTAAATTTTCAATATAAAATGTTTTATTTTTTTAATATTACCTTTTTTAACAAATAATGACGTACTCTTTTAAATTGCTCAAAACGAAGGAATATTTTTTAGAAACTGGAAGATGGTGACATAAGTTTAATTAAACCGTTAGCGGTTTTACTCGTTAGAAACTAAATTAATACTCCGAAATTACAAAGTTGATAAAACTGGTGTATAGTAAAGAGCAGCACAAAATGTGTTAAAAGTTCTATGTTCTAGTGTAAACTACTTCCAAACACAGAATTTCATTGTTAATATAAATATCAAAACAAGCATAACAAAACATGGCTCTCACTAAAACAAAACAAGCACCATTTAAAAAGTTTCTCTTCACACTTTAGTTAGTGCTTATATTTTAAAGCAGAGTGGAACATCAAAACAAAAGCCGAAAATGAAGTAAAAAAACGGTAAATCATAGTAGAAATATCGAGTGCACTAGAACATATACAAAAATGCTCACGAAAATAAAGCAGTGTTGTTAAATAATGGGATTTAAGGCTGTTGAAAGAAAATACTTTTATATAAAGAAATGATATGCAAACGTACAAATATGTTTTTTTATTACAGGCTGTTTTATTGTTGTATTTTTAATATGAAAATATGGAACTTCTGATAAAAAAATAATTTTTTAAAAAATATTTTTGTAAAGGGATACACACTGAACCACGTGTTATTAATTTGAAATCCTTACCACCTATTAATTGCTGAACTCTTTTTAAAAACTTTTGTATAGAACTTATGAAAACAAATATTGTTTATTCTGATTGAATTTTTAATTACTATTCGTTTTTCTGAAAACCCCGAAATGTTCAAGACAATTTTACTATTATAGGTATATTTAATATAAAAATATTAAAAATTTTTGGAAAAAATAATTCAATTAACATTTTAGATACAACAGAAATTATAATGGTTTTTCCAAAAAAAGATTCAAGGTGTTGCTACTTATGTATCAATATATGAATATTTTGTAGCTCTACACTTCATTTGAAGCACAGCAAAACAATTAACTTTCTTTTAAATTTTTTTATTTTATATGTGAACAGAATGTGATTCCCTTTTAATATTTTAATGTGATTCTTTATATATCTAGCGCTAGCTATACCTTGTACCTTACTTTGCATAAAATACAATAACTTGCTAGAGTTTATATATTTTTTTTTATTAGAAGTTTATTTTTAGTTTTCTTATTCTTATAAAATATTGTAGGAATTTTAAATCAAAATTTCAGATATTTAATATCCATTGTACAAAGTACCATATATATATATATATATATATATATATATATATTTTAATATAATAATCCAAAAACATATATACGAAAAACTTTGGCAAAATAAGCAAAACAAAAAAACTTATCTTAATTCTACAACACAGTTCATAAAAACAGTTCATAACAACTTTAATGGTGGCTTTTTTTGCACCATCTTAAAATTCCTTCTAGTATTTTTAACTCCACCTTAAAAACCACATTTTTTTACCAACAAAATACCAAGTCGCAAGTGAAAGAATTTCAAAATTGAAAAGAATTACATTCAAACATCAAAATGTTTTCTTTATTTACTTGACTACTTTTAATAAAGCACTCAACGCACGCTGATGATTAAGGAAGAAAATGCAATGTAACAACTGTCAGGGACATTGTATTATATAAACTAAGTTGGAAAAGATATGTTTTTTTTTTATTTTGTGAATCAATTCTTCTGGCACTTTTAGCCTTATTTGCTTGTAATGCTAAATTACGTACATATCCACAATTACTTTGGGTCAAATTATTCCGTTCCACAGTTGCGGGCTTTATATTTTCGCATAGCAAAATTTGCAATTATTCATTCCTTTGCTACGGTATCCTTTCTCTGTTGCGGTATCAATTCTGCCATAAACGCGTTGAGGATTTTTTCGCCAATTTTTTTTTTTAAATTTTTTAACAAAAAGCCCACGGAAAGAACATACATGTAAAAAGAAATCAAAAATATATTTATATTTAACCGGTTTTATATTATTACGAAAATTCTCGTATAAGAATAAAAAAGTAAATACACGAGCAAGTTCCAAACAGGAGCAATGGTGAAATCTATGAAAGCAAGACATTTTCTGTGGTGTGGATCTCCAATAGAAGCGAAAAAAATTTTAGGAAGATTTGACATTAATTTTAAACGGTTCAGGGCCACCGTTAACAGATACAAGTCCTTGGAGAAAGGTAACGCAGTGCAAAAAATAAATTACTTATTTATTCAAAAACAGTTAGCTTTTTGTGAATGCTTAAAAAATAGGAAGCGTCAATTATGTATTCCAACTTACTCTCAACATATTAAAAATATACGTATGTATTCACTTTCTTACTTTTAACTTTTACTTCTAGTCTTTCAAAATTTTAACAACTTTTTTGTATAAACTTGCAAAATCAACTCAGATTTAATAAAGCACAGATGTTAAATCGATTTCCTAGAAATCTTATACCGCAAAAACGAATAATTGTAACTTGCATATCGGTCGATAATTTTTCAGCAAAATCACGAAACACCACTCTTTTCGTGGGCAAAAACAACATAAAAATTTTGTACTTTAAAGTTTTTTATTTAGACAGACGGAAATCGCTCAGTCGACTTCGCTATGCATAGGAAGTCAGAATATATATACTTTATGGGGTCGGAAATGGATATTGTAAAAATTACAAACGGAGTAGCAAACATGGAATACCCTTTTTCCTTTTTTTTTGCTGTGAAGGGTATAGAACGCGCTGCGACTTTAACGTGAAAATGTTTAGTTTTGTTGAAGCCAAAAATAAATATTTAATTCAAGGGAATTTTTTATTTCCACTTGCTTCTGGGATTTTTTTCTCCCCAAGAATGTAGTATATCATTCCTTATCTTACCTGCGAAGCATACGATTTCTTTATAACATAAAATCACCTTAAAAATGGCTACGAACGCCCAACGAATGCACCAGTTTCACGTGGATATTTTAATACTCATATTTTATTATTTTTAACTTTTTTGAATAAAATATCTTATGCAAAGCAAGATGAACAAAAGTAACTGTAAATTTTCTAAAAGAAGACTTTAATTGGCAACACTTTTTATATTGCATGGATATTAATATTGAATTCTCAAGTAGGCTTTTCTGTGTCATAGGGTTCTATTTTTGAAGTTTATGCTGCAGACGTAATGCGTAATTCTGTATAATATTAATGCAAAATATCGCAGATTTCATTATACAGCTACATGTTGCAGGAAGTATAAAACCTGCAAGTAGAAATAACAGATCATAATTTTAAAAATTCCTACGTTTCTCAAAAAATTCCTGGCTTTTCCTACATTCAAATTTTTGCCCTACTACTAAAATTTTTTCTCTACGCTATCAATTTAGAACCTTTAAATAAAAAAGCAATAATTTTTTAAACAAAGGTTAATTTTATTTATATTTTAAAAAGTTTGTTCTTCAATGCTTTTCGACGAACAAACAAACGTGTATATTTCGTGATTTATATGTATAAATGTATGAAAGAACAAAATTTTTTTTTATCTTCCGCAAAACGTACAAAATTAAAACATTTAGAAAAGTATTTGGCAAAAAAAGACAATATATAAAATAAAACAACATCCATATAAGTTAGTAAAAAAAAAGAGAAAAAGAGGATAAATAATTATAAAAAATATGTTAGTCTACTACTACATATTATTATTTTAATAATTTACTTATTTATTATTATTCTTATTATTATTACTATTATTTTTTTATGATACCAGTTTGGTAAAAAAATTGATTGTAGGTGTCCCCTTTAAATTAAGTTAAGAATAAAGAATATGCATTTTAACTATTTGTTAAATAAACCGTAAATTATAAAATTCCTTAAGTTTTGCCTAAATTGTAAAATCTGTCCTTATTTTATTACGCTTCAATATTGCCTGCATGCTTCCAATCTTAAATGCCGGGGAACATAGAATTAGTCAAACGTTATACTTTAACGTATTCAACTAAAATCAAAGTAACGACGGATAAGGTTGACACACAGCAAGAGTGAACACAAGTAAGAGTGATTTATTCGGCTATTCCGAATCTTATATATCCTTCACCATCTATGTAAATCTAGTCAAGTGAAATAACTCCAATCAAAAAATCAAATATTAGACAGAGAATTAAAAAGTAAAAAAAAATTTTGGTACTGCATACATATAATTTTACTTAAAATGACATCGGCTCTTAATGAGTTAAGCATTTTTTAAAAATTTTAGTATTTCCTTTGTTTAAGCGCCAACGTTGTCAACACTCTTTTGCCCTTTTTTTTGCTTATGTGTAAACAGAAAAAGAAAGAAACAGAAAACAAAAAAAGGGCAAAAGAATGCGCGGCTAAATGGTTGTTATGCTCTAAACACATGCGAGACAGCAGCTACCGACTGCAAAATGTCAGAATTAGAATGCATGTGTTTATATGAGAATGATTAATTTGTTGCAGCAAGGCAACAAGGCGGCAGGTTGTTGTCTGGGCTGAATTCGCCGCTGCAGTCAAATTAAACTAATTTCTATTTTTGTTGGCGACAATAAACATTTAAGTGATGTCAGTACTATAAGACATGTAAAATAATAAGTGCTTAAAATCTCTTATTATGAAAGAAGAAAAGAACAATAAAAATATAAAACAAAAATTTTTAAAGATTTAAGTGTAAATATATAATAAAACTGTACCAGGATATTTTCTGTACATAAAATATTTAAGGAAAATAGTGTTGCTATTAAAGACAATAATTGATTTGGAATACAAAATACCTATTTATTGAATTCTTATCTGTTTCACGTAAGTGCTTCTGAATAAATTTGAGGTAAATATTGTGAGGAGATCCTTTAGAACCTTGGTTCAAAACTGATTTTTTTTCGTAGAAAAATAGAGAAACCAATGTAAAATCACCCAATTTTACCGGTATAATGGCACTTAAACAGTTGTCAGCACATTTTAGTTTTGTACATAGAAAAATTTTAACACTTTTACACACTTTTCGATAATTGCTTAAAACATATTTTTCGAAATTTTAATTTAGAAAAAACTAGAAATGCCACAACGACGAATTAAAAATACTACAATTGTCATGGCGAAAGTGTACGAAGAATAATTGTAAAAATTTCTGAGGAATGTATTAAGATGTACATAAAACTAACATTCCTTTTTTGTGTGGACAACATTTAGTTAAAAATGTACTTCTGGTCTTAGTACTTGCTGGTTTTAATAGATATCAAAAACTGTTGCTTTCAGTATTTTTTATTTTAGTGGACAAGAAACTCCGTGACACACACACTACTGTACTTATTATTGCTTCTGAGAAATACTTCTATATATTTTCAATCTTATAGACAATCCAAACAAATAATTCTACTCTTTAAACAGCCTCTTACAAAATAGTTAAAACATTTTTTAATTATAAATCCGAGCTGCTTCTTTAAAAATCGCTCAAATAACATCACTGAAATACAGTTAATTCGTATTTTTATTATGTAGCTGCTGCCTTTAAAATAATAATGTAGCTGCGTACAAGGCGACAAATGTTGCTAGCGTCATTTGCTGTCGTGTGTTCGTGTATCTTGCTGTGGCGAATGTGTTTAGAGCATTAGTTAGTTGCGTTGGGTTTTTAAGACAGTGAAGTCGTTTTTAAGTAGTTATAAAAGTGTCTTTTTACAAACTAAAAAACAAAGGAAATTTGTAATTAAATAAAGATTTATTATAAAATTTGTACAATCTTAAAAATTATTTGTGGCCTATTCAATTTAAATGCGCGAACGGGCGTGTGTGTGGGTGGGTGCTCTTTGAGAACAAACAAAATAAAGGAAAATATTAAATGCCTAGAAAAAGAACGTACAAACATTGATATAGTTTTTTTTCCAACGAAATACAAAACAAAATTACACACGTACAAGTGTTCATCTATTTATCTTATTTAGGATATTGGTTGAAACTTAATTGTTAGTATTAAAAAGTGTTACAAGTTTCTTAAAACATAAAACCCGAAAAATAATCGAACAAGTTTAAATAAAAGACTGGAACAGCACTTAACCTAGAGAGTTTGTACCAAATAAACCACTGTTGTTTTACCTCTATCACCGCCACAGGAAAGTTTATTTAGTTGTTCCCTATCATATTCGGTCAGCATTAGAGAATTTGCAGACAAAGACGACAGTGAAACTAGCTTGATTGTGTGAGGAGCCGCCGTCAATCGACACCATCGTTGCCAATAAAAGAAAACCAGCAGAGGACACCACTCATCACATCTTCACCAAAAAAGGGTAAGTCCTAAGTATTTTCCCCACAACTCTGTGGAAGACCCCACCCACATTTATGTGGAAGTAACCCCCTTGAACCCCCACATTTTTTGGTCCTTCGAGCCGGATCCAACCCGGTACCCCAAAAACCCGTAAAATTTTCCTCCATAAGGAGAAAAAACCCCACCGGATTCCCATTCCGGACCTCATATCTATACGTTTTTATATATAAATAAAGTTTTCCTCCGTATAAAGGAAAACAAACCCCATACCCCTATCAGTGTTTCCATAAAGGAAAATCCTAAGCACTACGTGCTGGGCCCCACATTTACAACAAAAAAATAACCCTTTTGAAAAAACAGCGGTGACTGTACCCTTTTTCAAATTTGCATAATAATTTGCAAAAACCATTATTAGCGGTACTTGCGTTTTTTGCATTTCCAACGGTTTCTTATTTTTCGATTTCTTCTGCACCTGCAAAAATTAGAAACCGCGAAATTTATATACATAAGCATATATGATTGTTGGCATGCGCACATACATATATATACATACGTACACACCAAATTTGCTCAAGGTTAAATTCATGAGCTGTTAACAACAAAATTAAAGAAGCAAATTTGTATGTACATATTTTTTGTACCCACAATTTTGAAGAAAAAAGCAAACATACATATTTAAATACAAACAGCAGAGAAGTTTCTTTGACCGTCGCAAATTCGCTGCCGGCAGAGAAAAAGAATAAAGACAATATTCTTATGTGTGATTGTATGCACACATCTTCATTTGCTTGTATTTTAAGAGCACATATTTGATAAATTAAAGAGATCACTTTTGTGACGTCACCACCCAGAAAAAAAATTACTAAAGCAGAATACGCAAGCGTAAAGTCAAAAAAAATTTTTGTTCTACTGACCTACATTAATAAATGCATGAATATAATAATAACTAATGTGTACATGCATAAGCAGAAACATTTATGCAAACGTATGTAAATATATAACAAGCTTGTGTATTAGGAATAAAAGTAATTTTGGTGGTTGAAAATAAGCAAACAAAAATAAGTACAGTAGCGGACAAATATTGTGCATCTTGGAAATAAATTGTTGGATTTTTTTTTTTGAATTGAACTAAATTTAATAAATAATTTTAATAAATTTAATTTCAAATTAAATTACATTATTAAATTAAATAATATCCCTTTAAAATTTACCCCCCTGTTTTTAATAAATAAAATAAATTAAACGCAAAAAAAAGGTACATTAGGCGTAAAGTATTTTAATCGATATTTATTATAAAAAATATAAAACTTCATTTATTAATTTAAAAAAACAATATTTGCAAATTTTATGGTCGTCGACAAATTCTGCTCTTCACTGTCCCTTGTTCTTTTTGACTAACGGGCAATCGTATACGAGGGTCACCCCAAAAAGAAACGGGTACAAGTATACGAGGGTCAACCCAAACAGTTTGGGCACATTAAAACGAGGCGAAACCAAAACAAAAAAAAAATATATTTTTCTTATATTTTATATTTTAATTTGTACCAATTATTTGAATCCATTTTCTATTTGAACACTTTTATTGTCTTGTTGGCGAGAATTCCCCCTACTGTTCTACTCAACAATCGTTTAATTTTTATATCGCGAATCATCTCGGTCTTTTCTTGATAACTAAATACCCCCCACTTGGGCAAAATAACGATAAAATGGCATCCATCAAATCATTGATCCGTGTCTCTGATCGCATCACGAAGCTTTCAGTTCATATGGATGAGAGCGCGGTTGACGGCCAGTCGATTCACGCGTGGGATGTCCTGAAAACAGAAGCTATACGGTTATGGGAAGCCTTCGAGTCGCTATACGACGATGCTATTGAAAAATTTGACCCCGTGAGAGATGACATCGATATCGAAACTTTGGAGAAACGTTTTTTTTCAACTTTTGAGGTTTATACCAAAATGATCGCCAAAATAAATGAAGCCATCGAGACTCTGCGCAACAAGACAAAGCGACATATTGCTCGGGAGGAACAGGCAACTCAACACCCCCTCATATCAGTACCCCCCTGCGATACAGAAATTTTCCACGGTGACTATAAGTCATGGCCAACGTTCCGTGATATGTTCACGGCCCTCTACAAGAACAATAATCGCCTATCCCCGGTGGAAAAGATGTGCCACTTACTCAAGAAGACACAAGGAGAAGCGAGAGACCTGTTGAAAACTTGCCCCATAACGAACGATGGGTTCGAGATGGGATGGCAACACTTGGTACAAAGGTACGAAAATAAGCGCGTTCTGGTGAACGCGCAATTAAAATGTTTATTTAATATTTCCCCCCTTCCTAAAGAGACTGGGCCCCATATTCGGCGTTTGCAACGCACCATTAATGATTGCGTTACGAATTTAACACTGTTAGGAATCGACACCAAAAATTGGGACCCCATTTTTATTTATATTTGTTCCACCTGTCTACCCGATACTACGCTCAATTTGTGGGAACACTCTTTGCCCCACAGCACAGAGTTGCCAGCCTGGAAACAAATGGATGCGTTCCTGACGTCTCGGTTTCAGACATTAGAATCAGTTGCAGACATCCGCTCAACCTTTTCACACTCGAATGTCTCAAACGCGTCTAAAGTTCCGAATTATAAAAAACCGCATTCAAATGAGAAAAAACTTAACAGTTTTAATACCAGCGTGTTAGTCGACAAATACAAAATATGTCCTTTGTGTACCCATTCACATCCCATTAGATTTTGTTCAGTGTTTCTTGGCATGTCTCTTGAAAATCGATACAATATAGTTAAAAAACATAAACTTTGTACAAATTGTCTCGCCACCTCCCAT
This sequence comes from Gymnosoma rotundatum, assembly GCA_916610165.2. NCBI lineage: Eukaryota > Metazoa > Arthropoda > Insecta > Diptera > Tachinidae > Gymnosoma > Gymnosoma rotundatum. The sequence goes on along the minus strand of OU744336.1, from coordinate 139,912,000 downwards.
GAGCGTAGACAATGTAAAAGCAAATTTGTGTGCAGTGCTTGTGGACAAGCCACCATTCGCTGCTGCACCGCCATGAACGCAATTCAGCCTCAAATATACGTAACCCTGCAGTACCCCAAGCTGCTCCCATTATATCTACCCCTAGTCCCCATGAAAATAATATTCGCTCACATAACCCCCCGCACAACCCGAATATATCACCCGAATATACTCCATCACCTAGAGGTAACTACTTTACCCGCGGGGCTCCGCCCCTAACTAGTATTCACCCCACTCTAGATGCAACCCCCTCTACTTCTCGTGAAGCGGCTGAAAAAACGCTGCAATCGTACTCAACCCAGGTACAAGCGACTACCCCCTCTATTATATTGGGCACCGCCCTAGTAGATATTTATAATCATGATCTTAAATGCACTATTCGTGCCTTAATCGACTCTGCGTCTGAAGCATCGTTTATTTCGAGGCGCCTTTAAAGAAAACTCCACATCAACACTCAGTCATCTCATGCTGGGGTCCATGGCATAAATGACTCATTAACTGCAACATCAACTCACGTGTGTCAAGTGCGCATAGGGTCTCCAATCAACCCTGCAATTAATATGTGTATTGACGCCTATATCGTCAATAAACTGACAGATCAACTACCGTATTACCCAGTATCCGCTCTCAAGGATGCAAACTTCTCACGCCTTCAACTGGCTGATAAGTATAGGCAAAACTGCACTGAGGTAGACCTACTACTCGGAGGAGATGTCTATCCCAAGATAATTAAAAACGGCGTACAATGGGACTCTAACCAATCCTTGGTTGCCCAAAATACCATTTTTGGCTGGATACTCACCGGCAAAATGCACACCCCCCAAAATCGTGTTACGATTCGTTCATTTTTTAATGAAATCACCCTATCAACTCAACTACAAAAATTCTGGGAACTGGAAGAAGTACCGAAGAAGCGCCGTTCAACCCCTGAAGACATATATTGTGAAGAGCTGTATAAAAAATCGACTCATAAAAACCCTGATGGTCGGTTTGTCGTGTCACTACCCTTTAAGCACGACTACCCCAACCCCCTTAATGTAGGCGATTCCCGAAACATCGCCATATCTCAATTTTTACGCAATGAAACAAGATTGCTAAAAATTCCCGAACTCAAAAATGATTACGACCGAGTAATCACCGAGTATGCCACTCTAGGCCAAATGGACAAAGTTTCCCCCCGAGCAACGGCTCTGAAACCTACTACTTGCCACACCACGCAGTACTAAAACCCGATAGTGCTACCACCAAGCTACGTGTAGTGTTTAATGCTTCTAGCCCCTCATCTAACGGCGTCAGTCTCAACGATATGCTCCACGTCGGGCCTATATTACAGGCCGACTTAACCATTTTAATACTTCGCTGGAGACTTTTTCGCTACGTATTTAACGCGGACATCGAAAAGATGTACCGCCAAATTCTTATAGAACCCTCTCAGACCCAATATCAGCGTATTATCTTCCGAAAATCCCCGAACGAGCCCCTTCAAGATTACCAGTTGAATACTGTCACATTCGGTGTCAACTGCGCCCCATACTTAGCAATCAGAACATTGCTAGAGTTAGCCAATGAGGCCGAAGAAAATTACCCCCTGGCAGCTGACATTTTACGAAACTTCATGTACGTCGATGATGTTTTGGCTGGCTCCCATACTATTACGGCCAGCCTACAATGCAGAAATCAACTCCGCAACGTGCTTGAATCAGCAGGTTTTATGTTACGTAAATGGACGGCGAATAACAATCTTTTACTCAATGATTTACCCCCAAATTATCTACTAGATGAAGAATTTTTGACCCTTTCTGATTCTAGCATCACTAAAACGCTGGGACTGCGGTGGAACGCAGGAAATGATTATTTCTATTTTAAATTGAAATCTCACCCCGATCGCAAGGCAGTCACAAAAAGGTCTGTACTTTCAGAAATAGCCAAGTTATTTGACCCCGCGGGCTGGCTATCACCCAAAATAATTGTGGCTAAAATCATAATGCAACAAATCTGGAAGGATGGAACAGACTGGGATGAAGATTTACACCCCCCTACACTCGAAAACTGGCATAATTTTCTTGATGATTATATTAACATCGAACAAATTAGAATACCCCGTTTTGTTAATTTTGACCCCTCATACACTACCGAACTACACGGTTTCTGCGACGCCTCTGAAAAGGCCTATGCCGCTACTCTGTATCTGCGATCTGAGAACCAAGGTTTTGTCTCAACTCACCTTTTAGTAGCAAAAACCAAAGTAGCGCCGGTAAAATATGTTTCGATACCACGAAAAGAACTTTGTGGTGCTGAGTTGTTGGCTACAATGATGGACACAATACCAGCTCAGCTCAATTTGAAAAATTACAAAATTTTCTTGTGGACGGATTCCACGATTGTCTTAGCGTGGTTGCGAGGTCCCCCTAACCGATGGAAAACATTCGTTGAAAACCGCGTCAGCTCCATTATCGAAAAGGTCGGAATCGAACCATGGTCGCATGTTGATACGAAAAATAATCCAGCTGACCTGGCCTCTCGAGGCCTTACCGTATCACAATTAGCGTCGAATACGCTCTGGTGGCAAGGTCCCCCTTGGTTAAGACTTCCACACGCTGAGTGGCCGTCATGCGCTGAAAATTTCTCAACAGACGAAGAGTCCAGACCGCTCTGTGTGCACTCTACCACAGTGAAATATGAAGACCTACTCCGTAGTTTTTCGGATTTGCCCAAAGCATTACGAGTTATTAGCTACGTATTTCGTTTTTATCATGGCTTGAAAAATCATCAGAAATTTAACTCTAATGATCTCACCTCAGACGAAATCAACTCCGTTAAATCACGTTTAATTATTTCGAGTCAAAAACTTCATCTCGCAGATGAGCATAAAGAATTATGTAATAACCGCCCGATATCCCGTAAAAGTACATTATTAACTCTTAATCCCTTTCTCGATTCTAACGGAATCATGAGAATTAATGGCCGATTGGCAAACTCCCCCACTCTTAGCTATAATGAGCGCTACCCTATTTTGTTACCCTATCACGCCCGTTATACTCAACTTTTCCTCAAATGGCTACACATGTACTCCATACATGGCCAAAATGCGCTTTTACACCGCCTTATGCGATGTCATTACTACGTCCCTCGTCTTAAAAATCTAAAAAATCAACTATTTCTAAATGTCTCACATGCCTTAGACATAAAAGTGCGCTTAGCCAGCAGATGATGGCTACATTACCCCCTGAACGAGCTACGCTCACCCGCCCATTCTACGACACTGGAGTGGATTTCGCCGGGCCCTTCGAAATAAAATCCTACGTGGGCCGCGGTTGCAAGATCACTAAAGGTTACGTCGCAATCTTCGTCTGCTTCGCTACTAAAGCCATTCACCTGGAAGCCACTGGAGATATATCTACGCAAGCTTTTTTAGCGGCCTTCGCCAGATTTTTCAGCAGACGTGGAACGCCTCATGCCATGTATTCCGATAATGGCACTGCGTTTGTTGGCGCCTCCAACATCCTACAATATGATGCCCACCAATTTTTAGCACTTGTACGGAAAGGTGTCCTAGCTCAAAACAGCTTCTCCCCGTTAGAATGGCACTTCATCCCCCCAGGAGCACCCCATATGGGCGGCCTGTGGGAGGCCGGAGTAAAAAGTTTTAAGTCCCACTTTAAAAAGATTTGCCACAGCCAACACTTCACGTATGAAGAATTTAGCACCATGCTAACCCGTATAGAGGCATGTCTGAATTCACGGCCCTTGAGTCCAGTGACCAACGACCCAAACGACTTATGCGCAATAACCCCCGGTCACTTCCTCATAGGCACCCCCATTTTGTCACCCCCCGAACCCAATTTATCCGATCACTCGTTAAGTTATGTCAATCGCTGGCAGAAGCTAAAAATATTACACTATCACCTCGCCCGTCGATGGAAATACGAATATCTTATCGAACTCCATAAACGGACAAAATGGAAGTACCCACAGCGAGATTTCGCGATCGGAGATCTTGTCGTCGTGCGACAAGACAATTTACCCCCACATCAATGGCGTCTCGGTCGGATTGATAAAGTCTATCACGGCCTGGACAGCAAGGTCAGAACAGCTGACATCCGCACCGCTACGGGTGTCATCACGCGCCCCATCGTTAAATTAGTGTGGCTCCCCTACCCCGAATCGCAATGACAACTAATCTTTGCCTTTATTTCGTTCTTTTCTTTTCTAGTCATTATGCGGCGTTCACCACGTAGAAGCGCTTCCCCGATTGAGCGCCAACGGGTTATCATTCGTTTAAAATCCACCTATGATTGCCGCCTGTGCCAAAAGGATCACCCATTGCGAAAATGTAAGAAGTTTACCAGCATGTCTGTTTCCGCACGAGAAAAAACGGTACGACGCCATCTATATTGCGAAAATTGTTTAGCACATTCGCACCGATCTAATAAATGTCGCAGTGCTGAATGTTGTAAAATCTGCAGGGGTAAACATCACACACTTCTTCATCGCCCCCCCAAAATACGTCGTTCAAGCGGTACTGGAAATGCTACGTTGATACCTACCGTCATTATGCAAATATGCCTAAACAAGCAATGGGTACAAGTCCGTGGTCTAATTAACCCGTGTGCCACTGAAAGTGCCATCGCTGCCTTCATTGTCAACCGTTATCACCTCCCCGTTGAACTGATCGACAATAAGAAATGGTCCAAGATGACTCTTCGTTCACGTTTCGAGGGAGCAACCACGTTTACCGTCACCGCCAGAGTTGATGACAAGCTACCCCTCAATCAAGCCAGAAAACCTCTGGACAGCCGAGTAGCTCATCATTATGATAACCTCCGTTTGGCAGACCCAGATTTCTATGGTAATAACGCCATCAACGTCATCCTGGGAGCCGATGTATACCCGGAGCTCATCAGAAGCGGTCTTCAACCAGGCAGCCTTGCATCGCCCCTCGCACAGGACACAGCTTTGGGATGGGTCCTCGTGGGAAAGTTTGGCCTCTAGGTGCCACCAACGACTAGTCATCATTTTTACATTATACATTTATGGAACTTATACATTTATTGAACTTATACATTTATTGAACTTATACTTATATTACACCCTAATCTAAGCTATCTTTTGAATTATTGAATTTGAACTTATATGAATTTTTATACTCTAATTTGCAGTCCTGCAAGGGGGGCGGGATGTTTAAGCGCCAACGTTGTCAACACTATTTTGCCCTTTTTTTTGCTTATGTGTAAACAGAAAAAGAAAGAAACAGAAAACAAAAAAAGGGCAAAAGAATGCGCGGCTAAATGGTTGTTAGTTAGTTGCGTTGGGTTTTTAAGACAGTGAAGTCGTTTTTAAGTAGTTATAAAAGTGTCTTTTTACAAACTAAAAAACAAAGGAAATTTGTAATTAAATAAAGATTTATTATAAAATTTGTACAATCTTAAAAATTATTTGTGGCCTATTCAATTTAAATGCGCGAACGGGCGTGTGTGTGGGTGCTCTTTGAGAACAAACAAAATAAAGGAAAATATTAAATGCCTAGAAAAAGAACGTACAAACATTGATATAGTTTTTTTCCAACGAAATACAAAACAAAATTACACACGTACAAGTGTTCATCTATTTATCTTATTTTGGATATTGGTTGAAACTTAATTGTTAGTATTAAAAAGTGTTACAAGTTTCTTAAAACATAAAACCCGAAAAATAATCGAACAAGTTTAAATAAAAGACTGGAACAGCACCTAACCTAGAGAGTTTGTACCAAATAAACCACTGTTGTTTTACCACTATCACCGCCACAGGAAAGTTTATTTAGTTGTTCCCTATCATATTCGGTCAGCATTAGAGAATTTGCAGACAAAGACGACAGTGAAACTAGCTTGATTGTGTGAGGAGCCGCCGTCAATCGACACCATCGTTGCCAATAAAAGAAAACCAGCAGAGGACACCACTCATCACATCTTCACCAAAAAAGGGTAAGTCCTAAGTATTTTCCCCACAACTCTGTGGAAGACCCCACCCACATTTATGTGGAAGTAACCCCCTTGAACCCCCACATCCTTAAAGATCTCTTTAAAAGTTTTAAAATCATACCCAATTTTATATTAAAAAAAATATTAAATTTTCATTGCCCCGTAATTTGAAAAATATGGGCCAGCGCCAATATTTTTACTAGATGTTTTTTTTCTTATTTTTAATTCTCTATCGCAACATATATTTATCTTTATGATTGTAGTTACTTCATTGTTCTAAATGACATGAAAAAATTTGAGGTAGGCGTGGTGTTTTTTCTGCTGCCTCGAAGGACATAGATCGATCATGCTAAATTCCAATAGCACCTCTTTCGACACTATATCTGATCGACTAGCATTAGTTTTATTATTATTATTACATTTTTTGCGAAATCAAGTTTGCGTCAGACAGACGGACATCGCTATGCAAAAGAAGTCAGAATATTTATACTTTATGGGGTCGGAAATGGATATTGAAGAAATTACACACGGAATGACAGACTTAGACACCCTTTTTCAAGTTTTTGTGGTGAAAGGTACAAAAACAAGAGGAAGCTTCAAATGATAGCTATCAAAGTATTTAAAGTAGGACAAAAGTTAAAAGTTGCCCAAATTTTGAATTTTACGTTGACGGAGTCTTACTTATTGTGCAACACTAATACGAAAACATGCATTTTAACTTACTTGTCAATTGAAAAATAGAAAGCTTAATGTATGACGGATTCTATAAGTCCCAGCCTTAAGCTATGGACATGGAATGATATATTGCATTCACATAAATTTTTAGTGCTTGAAACTGTTCGGTGATTAAAGAACTAGTTATATCTCAAGCGATTTTTCATTCCCTTTTAAGTTAATAATTCTTAGAAATTTAAATAATAAGTTTATGTAAATTCATTTTAAGAATTATAAATTTGTAAAATATTTGAGTTCTTTGCCACATTTCAATTCGTTCTGTGAATCTTTAATAACTTCATACAAATAATTTAACTTAATAATCTACTTAAACTTCATAAGTCACTTGAGCCTTATTCAAACGTAAATAATTATTTGCTTTTCACAATTCATACAAATTGTACTCATCTATAGTTAACCACTTATTGAGTTAAATTTTACATCCAAATTCACACATCTTTGAAGTGCTCTTGTTTCTGCTTAATAGTGTGCGTGCGTTCATGTTCAAGTGTGTGTACTTTTAATACTGATATATATAGATGTAGAATAAGTTATTATCATTTTAAACATTTTAAAATTTAACATTTTATTGAGAGTTAATTTTTGGCCTATATTGAAAAGTTTATTGAACTAAAGTCTACACATCCATATACGTGACATTGATTAAAAAAAATTAAAATGAATTTGTTCAGTTTTTGAATCAGAGCACTTTATGCTTTAATTTTATTGTTGAATAATTATATCCGCGAAATGTCTTAATTGAATTGAATTGGACTTCAATCTGTAAAGAACGTAATAAAAACAAAGAAATGATGAAACTAAAAACTTACCCCGGTGTGTGTCATTTCTATAACCAGACGTTTCTGGCTTATGGTAAATTCTTGAAACTTTTGCTTTTGTACAAGTATGTATCAATGGTGACTTAAATAAATTAAATTAATTAAAAGGTACAAACTTAGAGTTATTTTCTACCAGTGAAAATTTCGGGAACAACTAAACTTAATTGTTAAACAAAGAACAAACACTTGAGGTCTGTTTACTTTTTTTATCGTGGTTTCTCTTAAAATTAATCAATACACATCAATTCTGTCTGCAGTCTTATGTGTTTATTGATTTAGCCGAAAAAAAAGTTGGAATACAAGAAAAAAGCGACCGTGCAATAAATGAATAAATTTGACGTATCTGCACATGAAAGTACTTTAGTAAGTCCAGCTTTACACTATGCAATTTTTTGAAGCATTTTTTCTCAATTTTCTATTTAAATTACAGCATTATGCGTTATCTAAAAGTAAACATAAGCAACAGTAACATCCCCTCAAAACCATATTGCTTACTCCTCCTGCATCACAAACAAACAAAAATTTAATGCTAATTTCATGAAAAATTGCATAGTGTAAATGTCGTACAAGTTTTAATTAAAAACTAGTTAATAATAAAGCGGTATAAAAAACATTTTTTTTTTTTGGAACACCAAAAATTAAAACTGGTTAAACCAATATGTTGCATGTTATTTTCATAACTTACTCTGTATTTTAACATTTCTAATTTTTTAAATAAAACGCTTGCAATTTTTTTTTGCTTGGCTCGACTTAAAATTTATGTTTTTTTAGATTCATTGGCTTCGAAAATTTTGGTTTAAAAATATTTAAAGCTTCTAGTGTATTTTCTCAGATTAATTAGGGGGTTAAAAATTAAAAATATTTTCAACTTTTTCATTTGGGCCATTGACCAGATAATTGCCGTATTCACAAGCTCTGCTAAGGTGTAGGTAGTATTGCATACTACCTTTTGTTTACTTCTTTGTGAACAACCATTGTATCAATGTGCCATTGTACATTGTACTTCATACGTCAAAAACTAAATAAGAAGAAGAAAAGTGCTATTTTTCATTTGTTATTTATAAGCCAAATGGGGGGGGGGGGGAAACAGAAAGAAGTAAATTAATAAATTTTTTGTGTGAAAAATATAGTTTCGATATATTAATGGTTGACTCAAGTAAGTTATAACCGTTTTCCTTATTTTGTTTACATATTTTAAATGAAAAAAATTAATACAGGTGATGAAGAAGATGAGGATGAAATTCAAGACATTTTTGGGATGAACCTAATGTACCTTCTCTCCAGTCGCAGAAGTATACATTTAGGGCTACCAAAATCATCATTATGGCATAATCGAGTTTTAAGATATTTTGATGAAAACAGAAGAATTTTCCTATATATTCAACCTTATAAAAAATGAAGATGTTTTTCACACAATTGGCGAAAGGCTCCAACTACGCATTGAATTGCAGCTTAAAATTGTACTTTACTGCTTGAGATCTTCAGGAAATGGTGCTTGTGTTCATAAGGTAGCATCTCTTTTTGGTATAGGTGATGGCGGTACCATACAAAATATTAGAGATCGAGTCATTAAAGCAATATTAAATCTTAAAGAACAGTTTTTATATTGGCAACTTTCAACTTCAACTTTCTAATAAATCAGTCAAATCAATAAATTAAATAAATAAAAAATATCTTTTAATTCAATTTAATTTAATATAATTCACACATGAATACAAAAATAATAATAAATAAATAATAAAAATTAAAAATAATAATTCATTTAAACATAAAACATTTAAGCAAATACAACGTTTGAAAAACATATGAAAAAAAGTACTAAGTGTTGTATCGCATGTTTGCATGAAAATTACCAACAACATAACTAGCACCGTTGTATTTTGTTAGAACTTAGCACGTACTAGGGGGCTTGTGAATAGGGCAAATATGTTCTTTTACGTATACTTCTCTTTTTAGCTCTGAGCTAACGGCTAGATCCAACTACGTAAATAACTGTGACAGAGGGAAATTAATTTAGCTATATTTAAAGTCTTAATTTTAATTAGTGTTTGTTTTAAGGCTGATGAACTTAGTAGGTAGTGCTCTCTCTAATAACTTTGTAATAATTTATTATTAGGTTAATAATAAAAAAAAATTGACCAAAAAAGTATATTTTTCAAAAATTTTGTTCTTTTAAGCTGTAAAAATTTCAAACAAAATCAGCTAAACTTTGAAGACTCCTGCTGATTGGTCGACAATAAATTTACAATGAAAAAAAAAAATAAATAAATAAAATACAAATAAATAAGAGCTCATCAATGAAACAAAAAATTATTACCGAATGTGGGCACCAAAAATTGTGTTCCCCTGTGTTACAGTAGCATTAACGATATTCTCTAAATGAAATCAGTAAACAAATAAATTTTTTTGTTTATAAATATAATAATAGTAGTTTTTGATAACTATACAAGGCCCTTTATAGGCTCAGTTATGTAAATGAAGGTTTAATAAATAAACAAATAAAAAATTTCAATGGCAATAAACAAGAGCTTTATTCTTTGCTCGCTTGTTAATTGACATTAAGCTCAACTTCGGTCTGAAAAATGTTACTGGCTTATGTTGAAAATTTCCCACATTATTTTCTCTTAAATTGGTTGGTTATATGGATCTAAAATATGAGTTTTATATTTGACTTAAAAAAAGGAAAAGGTAATCAGTTCCACCAGTTCATTTTTCAACCATTTAAAACATTTTGTTAATTAAAAAGTTAAGCTTACAGGTGGACCCAACAAAAAGCAAGTGGTAACAATAAAGGATGTTCTCCTATAATAAATATAATTTTTACTGTCAATCGTAATGGACGATTGACAGTATGCACATAATACCAAAATTTAATAGGTGAGGTTGTTTGATTTATATGGCCCTTTGTTTTAAACCGCTATAGTCAAGCATGTAAAATTACACGAAATGTATATCTGTGGTTTTCATGAGTGTTTGTTTTTGGTCTTTTATGGTCATAAATGTGCTCTATACGGTGTTTTTTTCTTTTTCCATGTAATCTTAGCTGTGCTGTTGAAAAAAATTGTAAAAGTTTCGCATTTTATAACATTTCTATTCTGACCTTTTTTTTAATTGTTAATGCTAAATGTTATTTTATCTTTAAGTTCGTTACTTACTTGTGTAGTCGCATTCTTTTTGTTCAGCGAAAATCATTTACATAGACATACTTTGTTTTGTCAGAACACAGTTTCGATGTTTGAAATGGTTTGTTATTTTCAAATTGCTCTTGGATGTAATCTATAAGGAAATGTTTCCTAAAAATTAATTGGAATATTGCTTAAAACTACACTTACATTACTGCATAAAAAAAAGTTGAAAAGTTTTGATACCAAGATCGCAGCTTTAAAAATAGATAGTTTTTGCTCTACTGAAAAGTTTGGTTTTAAGACATGCGCTGTTATTCATGAAAACCACAGATATATGTGCTATAACAACAACTAAACATTAACAATTAATAATACTGTATACAGTGGATAAAGAATAATAAAAAAATTGTTTATTATTTTTCTTTTTTTTGCTTCGACTTTAATTTTTGTCTTTATTATAATGTTTGGACAGAAATCTTTATTTTATTAAAAATGTCTATGAGAATTTTCTTGAAGAGCTAAGTACGCAGTAGCGAGACGTGCTCTCACCCTCAATAATCAATAAGTTCTTCTAAGGGAAAAAATTATTATTTGGCTTGTTGACAACATTACTGGTTTTAGATTAAGTTATTTAAAAGTTAATTATATTTTTTATTTACATATATTTGATACCTTCTTACAATTTAAATAAGAACTTTATTTATATAAGTTTTCTTAACAACAAAACAATGAGGTAGTAAAATGTTTGTGCCGAAATTTCCTTTTATTAATACATTATGAATTGCTTAAATATAAAAGTCCTACAAAGTCTGGTATTATTATTTGATCATTATAATTATATTGTAGCAAGTTTTTTAACATTTGAATTTTTATGGAAAACAAAAACACTAATAATGTTCAGTGCAATCTATCCATGAACTTTTGTTAAATAATAGCGTTCCGTTGCGACAATAATAACTAAGTTTTTCCCAGTAAATTTATGAAGGTAATACTAAAATTGTAGCAAAAAAGTTTATATACACTTCACTGCTTTCCTTTTTACATCCATTTTCTTTTTAAAAAAGTGAGCTACGACTATATATATTGCGAATGTAACCATAGTGAAAAGCTTTTACAAAAAGTTTAATCAGATTGATAATCATTATTACAGAGAAATATAGGAAATTTAATTTTAGAATTTAAATTTTATTCCTCTTTAAAAAGCCAATGTCAAGTAGTTTAACACTTTTCTAAGGTGACTTTAATGTAAAACGTGAAATTTTTTTTTTTTTTATTAATGATCTTTATTAGTATTAAAAATACTTTTATATACATTATGTACAATTTGTTACTTCTTAATTTGAAATTGATTTATAAAGCTCTAATTTACATAATACTTCACAAAATGGGAAATTTGCTTTTTAAATTGATTCTGGTTATTCTCAGTTTTTATATAATTTGGTAATGTATTGTAAAGTTTCAATCCTTTATAAAAGAGGGATCGCTGCATTGCCGTTGAAGGTACTCTCTCAATTCTAAAGTTGTGTATATTTCTTAACTGGTACGGTTGTGCTTCTCTGACATATACTATTTGTTCTGTTAAATATTCTGGTGCTTCTTCGCGTTTTATTTTCTGTATAAACTTTAGAGTGTTGAGTTTTAACCTTTGTCTAATGTTCAGCCATTTTAACGATTCAAGCCTAAAGTTTATTGAAGTGTATCTATTGCATTTTAGTATGCTTCGCATTGCTCTGTTTTGTAGTTTTTGAAGTCGATCTATTTGTTGTGTACTGCAGCATGAATATAATATTGTAGATCCTAATTCGAAATGTGGTTTAATTATATATTATATATGTTTATTGCCGTTATTACCGATATCTGATTTCTTATTCTTTTAAAAAAGCTAATTTTTTTTACCAATTTTTCTGCAAATATAGTCAATATGTAAGTTAAATTTTAATTCTTTATCAATAATAAATCCTAAATATTTAATTTGATCAACACTGATAGACACTTGGTTGTTTATTTTAAAAATTTGGTTACTATTTGAACTAATTTCTAATATTTTCGTTTTATTTTCGTTTAGTTTAAGCTTGTTCATATTCAACCACTTGTTAACATTATCCATATCCTGAGTAAGATTATCATAGCATTGTTGAACCGATGCGCCTTCCGTAAATATAAGTGTATCATCTGCATATAGAATTATTTCACTTTTGTCCAGTATTTCCGGTAAATCATTTATATATATTATAAATAGCAATGCTCCCAGAATTGATCGTTGTGGCACACCATAATCATTTATAATTGAATTTGATTGTACGTTGTTTACTTTTGTTATTTGCTTCCTTACTGTTAAGTATGTTTCAAACCATTTTAACTCTGTATCTCGAATGCCATAGTTATATAGTTTCCTTAAAAGAACCTGCCTGTCAATGGTTTCAAACGCTCTTTTAAAATCCAAAAAAATTCCAACAATTTTATTATTTTTTTCGACTTTTTTCCATCTACTTATTACGTAGTTTACTGCAGACTCACATAAAAAGTTCTTTCTAAATCCAGATTGGTATTTTGATATTTTTTCAGATTCCATATATATCTCTAATTGTTCTTTTACCACCTTCTCTAAAATTTTTTCGCATGTCATCAACGTATTAATGGGAGGGAATTCTTCACATTTTTTTGTCTTTGACACCTTCTCAATTGGAGTTATCATTGAAATTTTCCAGTTTTCGGGAAACATGCCTGTTGACAAAGATTTGTTTACTATATCCAGCATTACTTTTCCCAAAATATTCCAGCTATTAATTATTATTGTAGTATTTATTCTATAGAAGTCCGGCTTATTTTTTATACTTTTACATTTTATTTTTAATTCTTCTAATGTTATTTGACGAAATTTAAATCGGGAATTTATTACAGATACACTGTTGGTATATTGCACATTATCTATCATAGATCTAATCGATTTTAGGCTGTTCAAGAAATATTTGTTGAAGTTATCGGCTATTTCAAAGTTATTCTTAATTTCTACATTATTAAAAATCACATTTTCAATTGTATTTTTAGATTTTTTTTAAAATAAGATGTTTTATTTCCTTCCACATTTCCTTTTGATTTTTGGCGGAGGTTATTTTATTATTAACATATTTATTTTTTTCATTTTGAATTTTAATTTTATACATATTTCGAATTGTTTTGTAATTAGTCCACGCTGCGTTAGAATTTTCGTATTTTGCTAATTGGTATTTAATAATTTTTTCTCTTTTTATTTGCCTTATTTCATAGTTAAACCAGTTGCACTTAAAATTCTTAGTAATATTTTTCTTTGTCGTTAACTTTTGCACTGCACCTTTTAAGTATTCATCGAAGAGACTTACATTATAGTTTAGATCATTATATTTATTAATCCTTTGTATATTTCGTATTTCATTGTTAAATTGTTGTCTATTGTATTTAAATATTTCAATGTCTTCAATAGTGTTTCTATTAGGATTTGATTTGGCGCTATTTATTGTAGTAATAAACTACTGCTACTGCTTCGAGATCTGATATTTTATTTGTAGTATTAATTTTAGCCGATATATTTTGATTATTCGTAATTATATAATCTATTAAAGTCCGTGAGTTCTTTGTAATTCTTGTGTATTCTTCTACTATTTGGTTAAGACCATTATCATCTAATATACATTTAATTCTATTTTTATAAAAACTTTCTTTGCACCAGTCTATATTAAAATCACCCGCCATTATAATATCACAGTTAATTTCATTTATTTCCTCTATTATATCTGCAAATACTTCTAAAAATTCATATTCTGCACTGCTTGGAGACCTGTATACAGCAACTAAAATAAATTTGTTTTTATTCTGTACCATATATGCTGTTATCCAAATTTTTGATTCAATAATTTTTTCGGCGATTTTTCTTACATTCCATTTCTCTTTGAAATAATATGTAAATAAAGCGCTCTTAGAAAATTTATGTATTACGTTCTTATAGTTACTAAAAAACTTCAATGTTTAATCTTTGCATACTTATTATTAACACTTCCTTTATACTTGTTTTCTACTTGCAGTACTTTGGTTTGATTATCACTATTTAAAGTTATTAATTACAGCATTTCTATACCTAATATACTTTGCTTTTAATATTATACTCGTAGTGTTACTTCAAATGATTGATAAAAACTATGCTGCAAATTAAAGTTACACTATTCAGAGTATTTTAATTACAAAACAAACAAGTTTTAAACTATTTCAATAAAACCGAAAAGAACAATAAAACGCATATAATAGTTAAGTATGGCATTTAAGAACCATATGGCTTGTAAACGAATAGTAAAAAACTTGTAATTTTTATCCTTTGGCGAAATGCAAATATTTTATACTTAAAAACAGTATTTAGAAAAAGAATAGTTACATAACCAAAGAAAATGTAAATGTTGGGTAGAATACTATAGGAAAACGCCTGCTGCCTGGATACAGGGAAGCGAGTAAATGGCCAGGGTAGTTTTTAAATTAATTGTACTGATGTTTATTTTAGAACTTAAGAGAAATTAAATAATTTTCATTTTGGAAATTTTTCAGTTGATTTCTTTACCCAAAAGAATGATTTCAATTTAAATATTTTGGCTTAAGTGATTTATTTTTCGGTCAAGTTTTAAAGAAAACAGGAATATATGCTAGAATGAATATAAGCTAGAATGTAATGCAGCATTTTCTGCCTTAGTCCCAATTTTCACGAAGCAATTCTTATTAATAAACTTATCACTTATTCTTCTTTTAACTTGCCTTGTCGTTTTCACAATTCTTAGCTTCTTCTTTTGTGTAGCAAATTTCAGTTTGTATATAAAAAAATATAAAATTTAATCAGCTAAAAATTACGAATAAGAAAGCAAAATGAATTGAACAAGTACATCAGCTTGTGTACTCGTTTCTTTTCCTCTTGTTGCCCTCATCATCAAGCAAAAGGGATAAGCCGATAAGAATTGCCTAGTGAAAATTTGGACTTAGGTTGTGTGCTTTGTATTTATTTGATCTCTAGGAAATTGTCGGATCATTAATAGAAAATAGTAGTTTCTATCCTAGATTTGCATACCCTAGTAGAAGACTGATCAGAACATCTATCCTCGGGTTTCTAGTTTTTTCCTGATTTGGGATGCGCTTAATGATTTTAGTACTGCGCCTTACAGACTCAGGTTCTAACATTACCCTATAAGCAGGTGTGGTCCAATCCTTCTCCTTTGCGGAAATTCACCTCTTCAGGCTAGTTGCATTTTCCTTACTGATTATCCCAACATATTTTTTTTTTTTTTCAAATGATGAGCGATTAAAGCTTAATCGCCAATTTTTAACCGGGTTCAAGATTTCACCATACCAGAATAAATGGCCCTAATTTTCATTTTGGCTGTCAGTGAAGATGTAATCATTCGATCATTTAAGAGGCTTACTAACTAATTTTTGCACACACCATGAATATGCGCTATGAATATTTAATTACAATACTCTGTTATGACAGAGAGAAGGAAGTAGTTTCAGGTCTCAACTTCTTTATTTATTAAATACATGAAATATTAATAATGTTGAAAAATTTCAATTGTATCGGCAATTTCCAGGAAAAAATTTAATAAATCGTCAAGGAGCTAAAAGCAGCACCCAAAGTTAATTATTTAATTTCATACACTTGAAAATTCACTATTAGGTATTTTAAATTTAAATGATTACTTATTATAGGTTTAGCATCTTTAAAATTTTAACGATAACCAATTTCATTAGTTGTAGCTGTTTAATCTGTTTATTTTTAATATTTCGCTTTTAATGTATTTTTTTACAAACTTATATAAATTTCTTTAACTTTTTCGAAGTTATTCGAAAGCTATATTTATTAAAACAAAATTTACTCTCCCATACGTTTATTTTTTTTTTCTATGAATAAAATCTACGGAAATTAATTAATTTTAACATGCTTTTTTAAATCACATTCCTTAACAACGGGCAGCGGTCTCACAAGTAGCAGTGACGAAGGTAGCGGCCAAACAGTCAGCGGTGCAGGTAACTGCCAAGCAGGCAGAGACGCTAGCGATCAAACAAGCAGCGGTACAGGCAGTAGCTTTACCGGTGGCTGCGACGAGAGCAACACACACTATATACTGATTACCCGCAGAGATTGCTTTGAGCAATCGGCTTGATTCTAGGGAATTTACAATTCCTCACCAGAATTAATCACAGGGTCGAGTCAACACCAGCAATTTTCAACGTGATCTGTAAGCAAGAAATAAATTAGGGAATTATACGATTCCTCGCCAAACACTTCTTACCGGAAGGCAAGCTGCTTGCAAACTGTACCTCGTTTCTGTATTTCTCGCATCGTAAAAGTTTTCACATCAAGTGTGAAACAAAAAATTTCATCGTTTCTCGATTTGCGAGTAAAAAGTGTTTCTGGTTCTTAATGCGAAAACAGACAACACTGATTCTGTTTTTACTGGAATAATTCCAGTACTAGTGTCAAAAACAAAACGTCAAAATAAAGAAATAAATTATCAAACAATATACATAGAAAAATAGTGAAAGTGTAGAAAAAAGTTAATAAATAAAATAAGTTTTTAATAAAAAAGCGAAAAAAATGTATAGTGCGGCCTTAATAACAGCTGAGCAAAATGATCGGCGAAATATGTTGCGGCTTTATCGTCGACAGTTAAGGGATACAACTGACCCTTTCAGTATTCCGGAGCAGCGATTCAGGGATCTGTATCGTTTGAGTAGGGACGCAGCTCTTGTCCTATTCAATGAAATAAGTCCGTATATGTCAAAGGGTGTGAAAAAAACATTTATACCCCAACCCCTCCGAATGTGTACAGCCTTGCATTATTTTGCGACTGGTTCTTTTTACAGAGACATTGGACAGGACTTTACTGCTTCTATAAGCAAAAGTGTTGTCTGTCGCTGCGTTCATGAAGTATCTGATATTTTGGAACGAAAACTGATGGCTAAATGGATTAGGTTTCCAGAAGTTTCCGAATATGAATCTATAAAACAAAAGTAAGTAGTTTTTACATACATACATATTGTAAATAAAATGTAAACAATTTAATTCAATCAATTTCCAGATTTTATGAAGAGACTGGTTTTCCGGGAGTGATAGGGGCCATAGACTGTACACATGTGCGTATTAAAAAGCCAAAACAAGAGGTTGAGGGTTGCTATTTAAATAGAAAAGGCTATCACTCGAAAAATGTTCAGCTAGTAAGTTTATTGTAGACATTATTATTTCTGTAAGAATTATATCAAAAACACATATTTTTAGATTTGCGACTACAATTTAAAAATTCTTGGGGGTTTTGCGAGGTTTGGAGGAGCTGCGCACGATTCTTATATTTGGGAAGCTTCGCGCATTAACGTTTTGTTGCAACAGCGGTATGAAAGCGACAGAAGCAATCATTCTTGGCTGCTAGGTAAGTACAAATGTACATGCATACATATGTAAATATTTTTTGTTATTTCAGTTAAAAATTAAAGTTAATTTTATTATTTTTATTAAATTTAAGTTTTAACTAAAAAAGTTATTCGGAATCTATTTTTTACTTTAATTGCTCTATTCGTGATTAATTCCGTTAACAAATTATTTTATAAGATAACTTTTTTAATTATTCACGAATAGAATAATTAAAGTTTAAGTTTTAACTTTTATTTTTACAAACAATTTATAATTTTGTATCCATTCAATCAGGCGATTCCGGCTATCCTTTGCGCCCATGGCTAATAACACCATATAGGTCCTCAAATGAGGATGAAAGGCGATTTAACGCAGTCCATGCTAAAGCCAGAAATTGTGTGGAACGTCTAAATGGTGTGTTAAAGGGCGTTTTCAGATGTTTACAGGTTGGATTGCACACCACACCACAAATGGCAGGAAAAATCATTAATAGTTGCACAGTACTCCATAATTTTAGGAGGGAGCATGGTTTAGTAAGAGAAGACTTTGTAATAGTTCCACAAGTAGATGAAAATATCATTATTAATGATGATGAGATTGAAGCACCTCTACGTGAAGCTTATCGCCTTCGCGATAGACTAAAAGTTAGAATTTGTAGCTAGTTGTAAATGTATTTTATTGACGTATTTTTTATTAAAAAAAAAGAACTTTTCAATACAGTTTAACAACATATGTATTTATTGTTATATACATACATAAATAAAATAAATTTAATACAGTATAACAAAACAAATTAATTTCAATTTTAACAAAATGGACTTCAGGGTACAGTGTAGTAATTTAAAAATATTTTTTAAAAATTATTAATTAAGAAAAAAAAAATCAATTCAACACTTAAAATAATAATAAAAAAATGTAAGTAATATTTAGGAAAGAGTAGTATTCGCACCTAAAAGTTTGTCAAGCTTTTGTAATATTTCCTTATTTTGATTTTCAATTCTATTTAATTGATCTACCACAGCCTTTTGCATTCTCCTAGCTTCATCCAAAGCATCAACGTATTTTGATGAAGGCTTTGGTGTCGGTGATGGCGGTCGTTTTTTCAATTTCAAGGAGTTTGATGAAGTGGGTTGTAGCAATGCTTTTTTAGCTGGCGGGGCACACATATCGTCGCATTCTAAATATTCTACGGATTCGAAATCCTAAAAAAAAATTTATAACGGAATGTCACATTATTAAATTATAAATAAGTACCTCAACTGATTCTTCCAATTTAATTCCCGATTCTGGAGTGCATGAGTCACCATCAACAGCATCCACAGTCATGATTTGAAGAATTTGTTCTTCTTGCGGACTTAAGTCTCGTGGTGCGTCCGCCCAGCTCCCACCACCGGTTTTATTCATAAATTTTCGTCTTGCATTAATGGTCTTTTTAACGCCTGATTTTAGATCTATCCAGCACTAAAAAAAAGAACAAAGTTACCTACATTTTAAGAATGTATGTATAAATTTTTTTTTACCTTTTTCCATTGATCTACCGATTTTTCACTCCCACCTAACGAGTTCAAAGAAACTCTAAGCGACTCCCATTGTTCTTTGTATCTGCAATTTGAATTTATCCCGCCAAATTGGCCTCTAGCGAATTCCAAGTTGGAGGACATGTAATCAATTAGCTTCTGCTTTTGCTGTTTGGAAATTCTTTCTATTTTCTAAATAAAAACATAAACATAAATAAATGCATAAATACTTATTGATTATACTTTTTTATTATAAAGTTAATTTGCTTTTTACCTTTTCGGCTGATTTAGGCTCCATGTTTACACAAATTTAAAAATATATTTTTAATCTTTTTTGTTTTCGCGCTGTTTTAAAATGTGAGTTGTTTTGACAGTTCTTGCGTAAAACTTTTCACATAATATTGTTACAGAAACACTTTTTCTCGCATACTTCCAATAACTGTTGGAAAATAACTTCAATGACATATAGTTCTCGCATTTTAAAGATACAGAAACACTTGTGTGAGAAAACCCAGTTTTTGTTTCAGTTTACATCGTTTTTCAAAAAATTCACTTGTTTCATGCGAAAACTTTTACGATTCGAGAAATACAGAAACGAGGTACTGATTTTTAATTTTGTTCTGCCTTTTATACTTGTTGAAACTGCAAACACACACTCACTCAAATAGAGTTCACTTCAATGTTTATCTTATGTTGCAAAAAAAAGCTTTTTAGATTTTTTAAAAACATTTTGTAAGCTTCCGAAATATTCCCAACTACATGCTTACCTAAAAACATTCCTTAATGATTAAATGAAATTCTTGAAATACGCACCGTTTCAAACATTGATCCATAATTTAATTTACTTTATTCGTGCTTGATTCCTTTAAATATGAATATTTCATGATATTCTCATGAAATATTTATTATTTTAAACTAAACTAACAAATGAAATGTATTACTGCGGGGAAAGCATGTCCATATGGCCATTTCACTACTGCTCAAATAGCTCGTCAGTGGATTTTACCCAAATTTTGTATAGAAAAACAGAAAGTCTTATATCAAAAGCCAAATTGATTAAATGAGAACTCCATTGAATCAACAAGACAAAAGACAATAACAACTCAAAAAAGTTCTATACAAAAACACAGCAAACATTTAGTAACTATTTTTATTTTTTCTTTCATTTTTCTACATAAGGGATCCCATTGGGAACCATTCATATGTATTTGAAAGATTCAATGAAAAAATAAAAATTGAAAAACAATTTTTATTAATCAGCAAAGTGCACAAGCAAATATATCAATATGAAAAAAAAAATAAAAATAGTTACTAAATGTCTGCTGTGTTTTTGTATAGAACTTTTTTGAGTTGTTATTGTCTTTTGTCTTGTTGATTCAATGGAGTTCTCATTTAATCAATTTGGCTTTTGATATAAGACTTTCTGTTTTTATTTACAAAATTTGGGTAAAATCCAGTGTCGAGCTATTTGAGCAGTAGTGAAATGGCCATATGGACATGCTTTCCCCGCAGTAATACATTTCTTTTTTTAGTTTAGTTTAAAATAATAAATATTTCATGAGAATATCATGAAATATTTATATTTAAAGGAATCAAGCACGAATAAAGTAAATTAAATTTTAAAAGATTCCGAATAATAAAATTTCATATTGATTGATCCATAATAATAATAAATACAAAATAATTTTCATTTGAATTTAAAACTAAATTTCCTTCATAATGAAATGGAATATATTTACATTATACTCGTATGTAGATGTAGTTTAATATTTGAATTATTGCTGTGCATTTAGTTTGTGAAAAACTTTATTATTGTATATATTTGATGTTTATATTTATGCATTTTAAGTACCATTCAAATCAATAATTATTTCAGAAATTCAGAATTTTTGAATTTCTAAAATGTATAAGTGTTATTTTTTGGAAAAATAATATTGTGCGCTCTTTATCAAAATGACCACGTATAACCACGTTGGATTTCAATATTTTTATTGTTTTAAGATTAATTTTAAACAAGATATGTTCAATTATGCAACAGTTTAATAGAATGCACTTAATTCAACTTGTTTAATACTTGAGAGAATATGTATATAAATAAATATATATAAATTTATCGAGCCTTAACATATGACTGAATTTATGCAGATGAGAAGTTTATACAAATAAAATAAAAATAGAAGTGAATTTGTAAGGGATCTAATAATGTTTTGCATATACTTTCTAATATGATAATAAATAAATTAATGTATTTCTGGTTTAGTTTTCTCTAAAAATAAAAATAAAATAAAGTTAGCCGAAATTTAGCAATTTTATGCGTAAACTAACGTATGTTATTTAATTATATTAATTTGATTAAAATTTACAAATCTTAAAAAACAAGATAATATTACTGCGCTTAAAATAGACCGCTTAACGCATTCTTTATTAAAAAAGTTTGTACTTTATTTTAAACCTAGTAAGTATTTTTTCACTGGTTAAATATAATTTAATGTTTGTTACTTATTCTTTTCTTTTTTGCATCCATTTCTGTTTGCCATTTGATTTCACATTTAACAATAAGTGGTTTTTTGTTATAAATACATAGACAAGGGATAATAAAAATATATGATTACCAATTTCATTGACCGACAAAAAATATTTTTGTAATGTTTTCTTTTACTTCATGAGTCAAATTTTACTAATATTCGGTTAAATAAAACGAACATAAAAATTAAAAAATTTTATTAGCTCTAATTTCTGTGATATAACATAAGTCAAATTTTAAACCAGAAGTTTATCATTATTATAAATTAATTTGGATTTATTAAATAGTACTTATATTTTTGTTTTGCATCCAAGTTCATGATATTTTTATAGAATATCCTTACCAACTGAACATAGTTATCTTCACATTTGTTTCCAAAAAAACCTTTAATAACACCCTTGAACGCATTCTTAGCTTCCTTTTTTTCCCTTCAAAACTCTGTCTAACGTAGGATCCTTCAGAAGCTCCAGAATTTTTGTCCCAACAAAAACACCTTCCCTAACTTTTGCATAACTTAAGAAAGCAAATTTTTTCCCAAAATACCTAAAGGCCTCTCCTTCTTTGTTCATGCCTTTGACAAAGTTTTTCATCAAACCAGGTTTTATATGTAAGGGTTGAAGAAATTTTGCTTTTGGGTCGACGAGAGACGGGGCAACAACTTTTTTACCCGGCAAAAAATTTTAGAAAAGGTACTCGAGTGTGGAATCAAGCATTCTTGTCGAAAGGACTTCCTAACTAGATTACGCTGTCATGTAAACTACATGACCAACAGGAATATATGGAAGACGAAAGTTAAGCATGTAAAAAGTTACATGTTACTGTATTTTAAAAACAAAAGCTAGTTGGTAATTTTCAAGGTGATTTTTGAACTCAGGGGGTGAAAGTACATAATAATTTTGTATTTTAAATCCCGAACTATATTCATTGTTGGTCAGTGTTACTTAAAGTCATACAATTTACCTCAACTATTTTCTTTATAAAGTAATTTATTTTAAGTCTATTACAGCAATAACATGTCACAGTTCAAAATTTGTATTCTCTATTAAGTTCAGTTTATTTAAACTTATTTCTATTCCTATAAAATAAAGTAAAAGTATTCTACAAGTTACAAACACGTAGTGACACCTATTTTTCTTTCTGCAGTTTTTTTTTCTTGGTTGTAGTTAGTTAAATACATACATATTTAAAAACCTGTTCATTTCCACTGAAGCATTTTTATATAATAAAATTCATTTAAAACTGTTGAAATGTCCCTTTTTGATACTGTGGCTGCCAGCAACTTAATTCTCACATATTTTTATAGTTATATATCATCTTCTTTATTATATCTTCTAGCATTTACTTTTAAAATTTGGTCAAATTTGTATGGACGGAATTTACACATTAAAAAAATAAATAAATAAAATAAAATTTTATTTTCTGAAGAAGTATATAAGTATATATATTAAAAATTTTTGCCGTTAGAAAACACAGGAATATTCAAATAAATTATTCAATTTTTCTAAACAGTAAAGAAATGGCCATCGAGCCGTGCTTGCACCGTCAATAGTCAGTATCAAAACAGAACACGCAATTAAATTAAATATTTTATTGAATCTGTTTTTGAAGTAAATGTCATTTAAAAAATGGAGCGTGATAAAAACCATTATAAAACTACTAATCTGGAAGTCATAGGATTTACTCTAATACTAGTTAAACGTATGTAGAGAATATATTTAAGCTCTAGGAGCTTTCTAAACCTCCGTTCTCCTAATTTTTTCTCATTTCTTAAAAATTTTAAGTGTGTAAAAAAATATTTTGCGGTAACACCGACCATGACATAACCCTATTTTGTTATTAACAAAGTTCTTGAAAACAAATCTGTTGTCGTTTTTGCTATTTAAGTTTGCTTCGTTTAGAAAAGTTGGATTCTCTTGGCGACAAAATGTGCGTTCTAACAATCTACATAGTTCCAACACCTTGTATTTCACACTCTGCAATTAACAATGTTTCATCAAATTGAGTAAATTTCCTTTCTGTTCGTCGTCCAGAGGAGGATTAGTAAAAATATTAATGTTTAATCAATAATTTGATCGGGATAAAAAATTTAATAAATGATTTCCCTGGTTTAATTTATTTTAAAAATATAATTGTTTCGGAAATTAACAAATATTTTAGTAGTAGCATCATCAGCATAGCTCTTTGGTCATGGAAATATTAAAACGTGTTATAATTTATTCAACAATAAAATATTTTTTTTAGTAAAAAGATGATTTTGTGAGTACATTTTTATTTCTCAATGATCAATAAAATGAAGGGGTGTAAAGTTTATTGCATTATTTTTAGTTGTTTTATTACGAACACAATTTTATGCCAGAAACAAATTTATTCCCAAAGATACAATTTTTGTATTTCTTGGTATAAAAAAAAAACTTGTTTTGCCCATATCCAATTGTCCACACAGTATTTACACTTGTATTTCTTTGCAAAAGTCTTTATGTAGAAAAATAGTTTTATAGCTATTATTACATTTTTATGTTCTTAGTATATGACTTTGTATTTCATAGCTTTTAATATAATGCAATAAATAATCTTTTATTCTGGTTTGAATTTTAACTTATGCCATAAGAGTTCGAGTCTTTTGTTTATCACGAAAAATGTAAGGCGATTTATATTTAAAAGATTTAATACCATTTAACGAATATCATTCAAACAGAAATTTAATAAGTTATAAAATGTCAATGTTTATGCTTTCATGAAGGTTTTATAATACTGTCTTGCGTTGCCAAGGTTTACCTTTATTGTGTTTCTATTTACTGTACTAAATGTATTATACTCGTAGCGCTTTTTCCTTTTCCTTACTCATCTGCTTATTTCCTTTTTTCAAAACATATATTTTATATTCTACGCTTAACATAATTATCTAACTATGTTTAAATTTTTATCAATTTTCCTGCTATTCGTATATACTAGAAGAGTGTTGTTTTTTAAATTCAATACTTAATCTTAATAATCCGTAACCTATTTATTTAATGTAATAAATCTTAGTATTTTTCTTTGATGTCGCAATCAATTAGAAAGCCCTGAGGCCTTATTCTGTAATTCTCCTAAGCTAATTTGCTTAAATGTTGAACTTATCCATGTTTATTTTCTCTAATTAATCGGTATCTGTAAGTCTATTTCAATAAATAAAGAGTGTTAAGTATAGTGTTATATGTTCCAATGTTATATTTGTAGCAAAACACTGGTTTGTTAAAATTAAATAATTTTAGAGATGGCGATTTAGCTTAAGCAACTTACAGAGTAAGGCTGCTGGAAGCCTATACCATCTTTCTGAAAACATACAATGTCTTAAATACTTTATCGCCTTTTACTGCAAGAGGCTCATAACCCAAAATCTTAAACTTAATAAAACCATGTATAGTTAAACAGAAAAAAGGCTTTGCACCTATTACCATAATTATTTTTTTTATTTAAATATCGTATAACACAGTAGCACATTTTTCAACTTCAAAATCTTAAACCAATTTAGACCTCCATATTCTGAAAGCTTATGATAGTAGAATAAAAAACCCAAGCAGAGATTTAAAGTATTATCTAAGTTTCTTTTTTAACTCATTTTTAAAATTTTCGATTGGAGGTGGAATTTAAGTACATTTTTTAAAGAATATGTACTGATTCTTAAGTTTATATATCGTGAGCTATTCGATATGTGGCTTTTCTCTCTTCAGCAAACTTTTATACCTCAACTAGGCCTAAAAATTTTGCCTTGAAATAAAAAAAAAACAGCAAAAGTTTCAAGAAACTTCATATATCATCATATTATTCTATGATTTTTTACACTTATTTCTCTTCAAAATAAGTCGAATTCATTTGATGACTACTTCACATACTTATAGCACCACAAAGTCATAAAAATTCAATAAACAACCACGAACTTTTTTCAGTTGTATGTTAATGGAAATTACGCACTCTTTTTCAAGAGCGAGCAGAAAAAAAGCCAATCGCGTCAATTTTATTTTTGGCTCTTTTGCTCTGCCAAAAGAGCATGCTCCTTTTGATAGTAACAGTGGTTCGTTTG
Source organism: Gymnosoma rotundatum (assembly GCA_916610165.2). Classification (NCBI taxonomy): domain Eukaryota; kingdom Metazoa; phylum Arthropoda; class Insecta; order Diptera; family Tachinidae; genus Gymnosoma; species Gymnosoma rotundatum. Next base: position 139,885,808 of record OU744336.1, on the reverse strand, counting down.
AAAAATTATTTTAACTTCGTGGTTGGAAAATGGTATACGGAAAAATGAAAATAATTGCGTGTACGGACGGCAAAATAGTACATGTTATGATAGACCAAATATAATAACATTTATTATTATTATTATTATTGGGTTTTTAGTTAAAATTTAAGACTACCATTGCAGTTTGTTTTTGATTATTGGTAAGTAGTGGAGTTCTTTGTAAATTTAAGCAAGGATTATATGAACGGTTCACTAATAAAAATGTGCAATAAGTGGTGTTATAAAAAGTAAGGATTTAGTGTAATAATTTGCTTAGCTTTAACATTATTGCAATTATACCTACAGAAGGAATTTTTTATGTTTACTGTTAGCATAAAATAATTACTTTCATTTGGGTTTTTTGTTTCTCCAATTGTTTTCTTGCTTTAAATTTGCATGTGTTATTTGTTGTTATGGTTTTTCAATACAGTAGATGTGCTTTGTTTATAATTTAGGTATGGGATGTTTACTGGTGCATTTGTTATTGTTTTATTACTTCCTAATTGATTGTAAAGCACGAAATTATTGGTATTAAATAAAGAAAATTTTCATTACCTATTAAATGCAAATGAAAACAATTGTTTCATATGTTTAAAAAATTTATATATATATATATATATATATATACCTACAATAATTTATTTATTTTATATTTTATATTGCGGTTCTGGTATATTAAACATTTGCATTGATTCTACATACATATGTATGTATGAGGAAAAGGTAGAAACGATCGAATTTTTTTTCATTAATGTTAACAAGAAAATTTAATTTTACCAACAATAATATGAATTCTATAGTTTTGTTATTAGTACCAATAATTTGGCGTTTTACCATCAATTCAATTAAAAAGTAATAAAACAATAACAAATGCGCCAGTAAACATCCCCTACCTAAAACAAAAGCAAAGCACGTAGCACTAAGTGTATTATTTCCTCTGTGATGATTGAACGCATTATTATATAGGGGTCGTGTATATTTCCTTTTGGACCTGGTTTCTTAGTAGGAGTAATTTCAGTTTGAAAAGGCAAAAAGGTCCCTAGGGACCTTCTCACTCATCGGAGGGTTAAAAACGTCAATATTATATTAAAGTGATTTTACTTCACCTACTTGCCTTGAAATTTAAGCCTAAAGGTACGGCCAGCCTTCATTTGACAACATTATTGTCCTTCTCAAACATTTAGTAAGAAATGTAAAATCCTACTTGATACAAATGTAAAATATCACTTTTATTATTACTGCGTATCAGGAAAGATTGAATAAATATTTATAAGAATAGTGGTCAACTTTTTTTGGCAAATATTTGACTAATCTGACCTCACCTTAAAATAATTACATGCACGTTAAATATTAATAATATTTATCTAAAATTGACTGAATTTCACATGAAACTTTTATTCCTTAGAAACACAGATGTGTGTTCCTTTTATCGCGCTGGTAGCTTCACCACAATAACTAATATAAGCAACAACTGGAAGGATGCTTTTAACGATGAATGCGATAAATTTATTAAGAAAGTGTGAAATCTATACATGTGTATTGGACAATAAAAAAGCATTGAAATACAACTTAAAGCTAGTGGTGACGATGGTAATAATTGTAAACCATATTACAAATGTCGATTAGCGCAAAGCAATGTAATTCATAGCTTTTGCGCTGGAATGTCATCCCTAAATAAGAGCGTCAACTTTGTAACTTTGTGTCTTTAACAGTAATGTTAACTTATTTTATTTTATAAAACCCGCTGTTTAAGAATAAAGAAGAGATAAAACCGATAGATAGCCTTAAAATTAATTAAATTTTCATTTCTTTTTTAACCATAAGAAAATAAAAAAAAACCAACAAGCAGCCAACTTTACTTTCTTACGCACTGTCAAAATTGGATTTTCCAATTGAGTATAACGAAAATATTGTACAATACTCGGTGTTACACTTGTCAATTGCGTTGGCCAAAATTTTTCATCGAAATTAAGAAAACATATGAAAAGGTTATTGAGAATGACGGCAATCGCCATTCTTAAGATGATTTTAATCACTATAGAATTTAAGATTTCTACTTTAGTTTTCAAGTAACATAGTTATTAATTTTCACTGATGATATATAGATATGGAATTTTATGTATCGAAAAAAATTAGAAAAATAAATTTTATTTGGCAGGTTTTGTAGTAGGCTGTGTAAAAATTAAAGATGTATTGAATATACCCAGAATAAAGGAAGCATTAAAAAAATCTAGATTTTAAATATTCTTTACACTCAGTTTGAAAGTGAAATAACTGTGATTTTCAGAGCAAAATTTCAAATCTTTCAATTTTCTTAATTCATAATATTTTTTTAGTATATAAAATTCTTTCTTCCTGTTTGCATATTTTCTAGGGCATAAAATTTGTAAGAAATAAAAATAAAACAACGTTTAATACTAAAAATTTTTTTAACAATCCTTGTTTTTATATTCATACATAAAGATGTTATTATACAATTTATATTTATTGGTTACTTTTTCTTTTCTAATTTATTAAGCACTAGGTTAGTTTTATAAATAATAAAAATTTGTATTTATATTTTTCTGTTTTTGTTTGAAAAAATAATTTCATTTTAATTTTGTTATTTAAAAAAAAAAAAAATCTAATTTTTTGTTTCCTGTTTCCTGATGATGCCACTCAAAGGTGTGGTGAAATATTGAAAATATAAATACAAATTTTTATTATTTATAAAACTGACCTAGTGCTTAATAAATTAGAAAAGAAAAATTATTTAAAAAGGTCAAAGAAATATTTACATATAATTTATTGCTTACACACAAAACTTTTGTATTAAAATTGTTTAAAGACTTAAAGAAAATAGTCACAGTTATTATATTTTTTGCTACAGTAAAGCAGGAATTTAAAAGATTGTCTATCAATGTAGTGGTCCTAAGAATATAAAAATCTTATGAAATAATTGTGGCTTATGGTAATCTCTGAAAATAAATAAAAACAGTCAATATATGTAAGTAGACTTAAAGATATGGTTACTATATTATCTTCTCATATCTAATGTATGGAAGAAAGCCAAATCAAAAGAAAAGATATTAAATAAATAAACATTTTATGCAAACTTTTATAGAGAAGTATCAAGTGAACAATTTGTAGCAGAGGAAACTTAAGTATCAAACAGGTTAACAGAAATCACACTTTTTCTATAATTGGATATTATATCAACGCCATTCTTCAGTCAGTAAATAAATAGATAAATTTTACGCTGTTCTTTTCTTACCTTACTTTTAGAAGAATTATAAAGCTCAGATAATAATAAATTTATTTTCTGCGCTAATTAAAAAAGGAAAATATAAAAGGATACTCGATGAGACCAATGCTTAGCTTTTATGTCGCTAAGCATTTCTTAATTAGATGAACTGCACTTTCGCCAACAAAGTTGAATTTTTGTTTCAAAACTTCAGGCAGTTTCCGCTTGTTATACGGGTATCCGCCAGGAAAGTATCCTACATTATTTGTTTTGATTGTTATTCTCGCTGTATACGATGTGGCACCGTCTTGTTGAAAGCACATGTGAATCAACCCAAAGCATGCAGTTGGGACATTAAAAATTTAAAAAATTTAACCGTATCAGAAAATTGCTTTCCATTCACAGCTACGGTAACGGCGTTTACACTTCTGACCAAATTGCACACCAGATTATCATCTTTAATGAATGCAAATATTACTGTTAAATAATTTGAGTGTTTTCCATTGCCAAAAATTGTGCCTCGTCACACATTATGATTTATTCATAAAAAGCGGGGTTGTCGTAGGCCAGTTGTAACATCCTATTGGCATATGTTCGGTGGCTTAAATGGTTTTGAACACTTTCTTGAGCAGCAGTAATGTTTTCAGCCTATCTTGCAGTACGTTATGGGCGATGCTTGGGCCTGTCACCTACAGGTCCTTCGAAATCATTCACTACACGAAAAATGGTGTGTTTTGGTTGCGCGTTGTTTTTTCGAATAATTTCTTATCGTCATAGTAATCTATGATTAATTTTATTAAAATGATTTAACAATTTAAACACATTGGTTTGTCCAGTATTTTTCCACAATAAATTTGCCTACTTCATGTCAACTTCTTGGCTGCCAAATATGAACTCTCAAGTCTAATGGTTACCAAAATAGCATAAAAAATAGTATAGCTTCCCGGCGGACGCTCTGTATTAATATTATCAAATCAAAGAATAATTGATTTGAAATTATTATTTCTAAAAAAAACTTCTAGCTAATTTTTGTGCCTGTTAATCAGGCAGGGAGGAATATTTTTAAGTCTATTTGCCACTAGTAATGTATTTTTAGGCAATAAGATTATATTATAAGTAACGGCAGCGGAACATTTATATCTTAGGATTCTCTAGCAGCGTTTCATTTGTAATTTTCTTAAAATTTTAATTTAAAAACAATTGTTTTCAAATATTATTGTATAATTTCGCAAACAGCTTTAAAAATGATCCATCTACAAAAAAATGTGCGGACAACTGTTATATAACGATTATACCGGTAAAATTTGGTGCTTTCACATTTGTATCTATCAGGTCTGTTCTACAATTCTCTTTTTGTCAAAGTGATTTCAAATCACGCAAAAGGTGTTCTGCGTACAAAATATAATGAAATCGCATGATTTAAAACGTTTAGCAAAATTACTGCCGATTTCAAATCACTTGCTCGTTTTTTCCAAATATTTCGCTTAGAATATAATAATAATGACATTATATATTTAAAAAGATATGTCTTCTATTTATTTTTTGCAAAAAAATTAGATTTTATACACATAAAAACGAAATTATTCATAAATTTTCAAAGACACAGCATATTTTATAAAAAATTGTCTTGCTTTATTTAGTAATGCTCGTGATTTTCTCTTTCTGGTCAACAGTTAACTGGTTTGTGTTTTCGAAGAATATTCTAGTGTTGCCAAATTGTCAGAGTATAAAATGTCATTTAAGATTTATCTTATTTATGCTAATATTTCCAGCATCAAATTTAGAAAATATTGAGTGCAAAGTATAAAGTAGTAGCGACTTCCTAAATTTTTGCACTAATTTTCACATTTTCAATTTTAATTTGAACGCCAAATTTTAAGCCCTTCGATCAACTCCAATAAGTAAATGAAAGCACATGTATTACAAACAAATAAAAATTCACTAATTTAATTTTAGTTTCACACATTTTAATTTACTTAAATCACTAATAATGTTTTAATTTACAAATGTAAAAAAACACACAACACAAATCTAAAAAAAGCCGTTTTCTCCTTGTTCAATCTATTGAACACTTAAATTATAAACTTTAAATATATTTTATAATTTTTATATTAATTAAAAATTAATATAAGCTATTAACATGTAGATAATTTCTTTAAGTGTAAAAAATTTACATAAACACATAGAAATTTAGTACAGCGAATTGTTCGCTTTAAGAAATCCAAAATGAAGTCTGTTTTAAGCAAAATATAATGAAATACCGTCACTTACCTTTCAACCATCAGTTGAACCACTTTTCTACGCGGAATTATTATAAACAATTTTTAAATTAAATACTTACCTAAGTTCTGTACTATATTTAATTTTACTTATACCTACATACTTACCTAAACTACTATATTGAATATTACTTATAACTACATACTTACCTAAACTACTATATTGAATATTACTTATAACTACATACTTACCTAAACTACTATATTGAATATTACAATAAATACATACCATTTGTGAATTGCTGAAAGAAAATAATAAGTTTGGTTATTTTACTGAAGAAGGAAGAAAATCATCCAAGCATCTAAATCTCACAACATTTAGCAAGCTGGTCACCTCACAACCCAATTAAATACAACGAGCAATTGTAGTCATGGTCCTTTTGAAGTTGGAGAAAAGAAGCTCTTAATCAAAAGTAAAGAAGACAAAAAACCACCACCAAAATATAATGAGGTAATAATACAAACATCAGTCTGTTCTTTGGCATGCAAGAAGCATGAACGTGTGTGAGTATAAAATTATCAAAAACCGAAAAACAAACTGCAAATTTCTAAAAAGCTAATCGCTACAAGGGCAAAGTTTAAAACTAGTGAATCCGAAAAGATTTAAACAAAAGAAAAAAAAAAAAAAGATAATATACTTGTAAATCAGTAAAATAAAAATTTATAAAGAAATCTTAAATAAATAATATATGAAAGTGGTAAGGTACAGCTATATATGTATGTAAATAAGCAGATATATGTACTTATGTGCAGAAAATAGTGTAAAAAAAAAAACACAAGTTACATGAGTAAAAACAAATTCCGCGCTTATAGTTTGTTCTAGAAGAAAAAATTTAAAAAACAAGTTGGCAATAAACTTTAGTGACATAACCTAAAAATAAAATATATTTATGTGTATACATAAATGCCAAGAAGAAAATTTATACATACATTTGGAATAACGGATTTTTTTTTTCAAACACTTAATATATGTACATACATATATATGTACAACAGTTTAAACCACCAAAATCGTCATTGGCCTTTCAAGTAAGTGCTCTTAATTACTTGTGCAGCTTTAGTTGCTCTTTTTGTTTTCAAACTGCTCTTAAAATCTAAACAGTGCTCTTTAAAATTCAAATAAAGTTATTGTAATCGCTCACATACATACGTACTCATAATACTCTTTAGGTTGTTTGTTTAATTTACAGACTTAAAAAAAAAAAAAAAAAACAACATTCAAAATTCTTTACTTGATCGCTAACATATTTCTTACAGTCCACTGCAAAAACGAAAGAGAAAACAAACACAAATTATTACCAAATAAATAAGAATTAAAACGGAAGAAGAAGCTAAATAATCCTAAATTTAAATTAATTGATTAAAATAATTAAACAAATTAAAATTCTCTAATAGATAGACTTAAATTTAAAAGTAAAAATAAATTTTTACAGCAAATCTAATTATTATTTTGTGGCACACTCACACAGCAGTGTTACCAGTTTCACCAATAAGTTTAAAATTTATACTCTATAAATTTTATATTTATGTATATGAGTTGAAAAAAGTAAAATAAAAAGAGAAAAAGATAATACTTAAAACAGAAAAATTGTAGAGTAAAAATCTGAAGAAAATTTAAATGTTTCGGTAACAATTTTTAATATAAACATCATAACCTTCATTGTAAAAAAAAGCTTTTTAAATTAAAATTCTTCCATACAGCTGCGCGTGGGTAACACTTATACATATGAACAGAGATTGTTATATAGCTCTAAAGTGTTACCAGCGAGTTATTTTTACAATACGTAAGTAATATTAAATAAATTGAAAACGAACAAAAATATTTTAAATAAATAACAATTGTACTCAAAAGAACAAATACAAACAGAGTATAAGACTTATACATAATTTAATAAAATTAGCTAAAAATTTATTAGTGAAGTTTTTTTTTCGCAATTCAACATTGAATGTGATTTTTCAATATCTTTGAAAATTTTTCTTAAAGTTACCGCTGGGTACAAATTAATTTTCAAAAAAAATATAATAATAATAATAAAAAACATTAAGAACAGCAAGAAATTTTACGATCCATGTAACAAAATTGAGAACAATCATCATAAACTTCATGTGAAAAAGATTAATCAGATTCAAAATCTACCACACAGCTGCGCATTGGTAACACTCATCCATATAAACTCAGATGCTTATATAGCTCTAAAAGTGTTACCAGCGAGTCTCTTTTAAATTACGTAAGTATGGTGATTAAAATTGGAAATAAGAAATATTTCTTAATAAATTATTCAATTAAAAAACATACATAAATTTCTTGATAATTTGCTCATTTCCGAAATCTATTTCTCAGCATAACAAAAATAAATAAATTTAAGAAATCGTATCAATTATAATCTTGCATTCTCTCGAACATTGCGATTTCTCAATAATTTTTTATTAGAGTTGCCGCTGGGGATAAATTATTTTCCCTAGCAAAATACAAAAAAAAAAAACTCCCAAATTTTCAAAAATTATTTTAAACAAAAAAAAAAAAAAAAAAAAACTTTTTAACAATATGCTTTAATAACAATTAACTCAGTCCTATAAACAGGCGAACCCTCGTTGTTTAATAATTTATTCCCGTTTTTTAGTTAGTTAAAATTTCTTTCAAATTTCTTTAAAACTAATATTGACTACAATATCCCTTTCAGATCAGCTTCCTAACTATTTTGCTTTAACTACTAGCTAGTGCTATAACCCAGTAGCCCCTTATTTTGCGAAATTTAGAAAACTATTCTTGAAAATTTTTATAGTATACTTAAAAACTAAAATAAAAACAATTTTAATAAATTGCCCTACAAACTCCATTTTCACTTAAGCTTAAATTTAACAAAAAAAAAAAAGCTGAGAGTTTTTTTTTCTCATCTCAGATAATTGTTGTACCGCCAAAATTTATCTCAAACCCTTTTTTTCCTTTAACTCTCAAACATGCCCAATACATCTCCAGCTGAATATAACCCTTCCCCCAAAGACCATTTTCACTTTGACTTCAAACACTTATTAAAATTTTGTGAAAAGTTCAATACAACCCCAGTGGAGGAGCAAAGTGAAACCATATTAGAGGTCAAGTTGAAAGTTTTAGGTCAGAGATGGGCTAGGATAGATGCCTCCTATGAAGGAGTTATATTATCAAAAGATAAGGAAATTACTCCCGAATTTAGACAGGAGGCTACAAACAAGTTTGAGGAATGTACAGAAGCATATTATCGATGTTCCTCTCAGATACTTGATTTGATAAAAATCTTGAGGTTGGATAACCCCGACAACCCAAGATTTCAATCAACTGGTCGTGAAGCGGGGATTAATCGTTATCCCCGTTCCCATGATAAAATTGATCTTTCGTGCAATGCGCTAAGGTCTCGACATGAGGGAGAACGTATTTATCCTTCCGCTGGAAGTCCCGTTCCAATAAAAAATCTCCCTGAAAAACAATTGAAAGAAAAGTCTGAGCGAAACTCATTAAATATAAACATACTTTCCTCGCGCTCCATAACAACTACTAGAGAGGATAGTGAAACTTCGTGCAATGTCTCAGCATACCCTAAGTACAAAAGTCCAGTTAACAACTGTATAGAAAGTCTTAAATTACCTGATCATCCTCCAGATATTGCAGACAACAGAAGTTTGTCGCCTACAATTCAGAATATCAACAATTCTTTATTCCCAAATGCTCCCATTGGAATAGTAGTAACTCCTCCCCTTAAAGCGTTATGGCCGAATGACGGTTCGGTTCAAAGCAGCAGCAACTCTAAATTACCTCCTTCTCCTTTTGCTGCGTCACACAACATGCCAGGTTTAAAGACAGCTACAAACTATGTGGCCACTAAGTTGAATTTATCAACAAAGAATCAAAATAATTATAATAAATCACCCGTGTTATTACCCACTGACGGATCTCTATGCACCACCGACAAGTCGATTCAGAATGTAAGGCCGACGATAAAAATCCCCAGTTCTGTTCATCAAACCCATGATGAAATGAAAGTTGTTAAAGCGAGACTGATGGTTTTTACTCAAAAAACCTTCTATTGTGGGGAATATAAGTCCTTAGTTGGCTCCCAAACTTTTTGTAGCAACAGCTTGCTAAAAGTTTTAGAACATTTTATTGATGACAATCTAATATTAAATATTAATATGCGTTTAGTGCAATCGGATCTCCCATACAATAATCAGTACCCCATAATACTGCACGGCGATACTGGATTATACAACCCCAATCTAGCCCATCTTCGCAAACTTCTTTTTCGTGCGGAGTGTAGATTAATGTGCAAAATGGCACAAACGGAATTTTATATGTTTAGACTCAAACCCCGAGTCAAGAAGAATTTTCGCCACTATAAAACTTTTATAATTTACAAGATAAAATTATTTACGCAGATAATGGCACCCCGTCCACCAGAAATATGTAATTGGTGGTTACTCTTTCAGCTCAAAATACCACCCTTACGCAAATCCAGTTTAATTAAGGCTTACGTATGTGTCTTCGTTTGCTTTATCACAAAAACGGTGCAATTAGAAGTTTGCTCAGACCCTTCCTCGGCTGCGTCTCAAGCGGCACTTGCTCGATCTCTTGGGAGGCGCGGCCTACCCCAAGGGGTAATATCTGATAATGGCAGAAACTTGTTGCGCTCTAGTAAAATACTCGAATGTATTCTAAACTCTTCTCCTATTTTTGTCTTATCAGAAGATTATGAAGATTTAACCCTAACTCTCAGCCCTTTTATAAAAGAATCTCCCTTTTTTAAATGAGGAAAATCAATACTAATATTTTACTCATCCGCATTGTCTATCACATATACACATATTGTCATATATTACTTTACACATTTAACATCTAATACACATTTTGATACACCCACGACATATTAACGTCTCAACCCAAACATTTTTTCATTCTAATTAATTTTTTTTTTCCTTTTAATAATTAGGAATAATAGAAAGCAAGCCACAACTCGACCAAGGTCAAGCCCTAGTAACTCACATCACAACCGATTTAAGCATCGTGATTCAGATACCTACAAGTGCGCACTGTGCAAAACCTACCACGCTTTACGCCTCTGTCGCAGGTTCTTGAGAATGTCCCCAGAAAGGCGAGAAGAAATGGTGGACAAACACCGGTACTGCGTCAACTGCCTGGCAAAAAGCCATGATCTTAGAGGATGCACTTCACTGAAAACCTGCCGTAAATGCGACAAATTCCACCACACGTTATTGCACAGAACCAAAAACCGTTTTATACAGCCAAGGGGCAAAGACACAAAAAAGGTGCGACAACGCAAAAAACCTAAAAGAGAAAAGTCAGGCTATAAAAAGTCAACAGGTCAACCAGCAGCAACTATTTCCGCAGCACCAGACGAAAAGGTCATTGCTGAAGCCATTCGATCATTGGCCCAAGTTCTTTGCGTTCGCAGTAAAACTCCAACTATTGCCTAAAGTCAAGGCCGGCGCCATGTTCAATCTATTGAACACTTAAATTATAAACTTTAAATATATTTTATAATTTTTATATTAATTAAAAATTAATATAAGCTATTAACATGTAGATAATTTCTTTAAGTGTAAAAAATTTACATAAAAACATAGAAATTTAGTACAGCGAATTGTTCGCTTTAAGAAATCCAAAATGAAGTCTGTTTTAAGCAAAATATAATGAAATACCGTCACTTACCTTTCAACCATCAGTTGAACCACTTTTCTACGCGGAATTATTATAAACAATTTTTAAATTAAATACTTACCTAAGTTCTGTACTATATTTAATTTTACTTATACCTACATACTTACCTAAACTACTATATTGAATATTACTTATAACTACATACTTACCTAAACTACTATATTGAATATTACTTATAACTACATACTTACCTAAACTACTATATTGAATATTACAATAAATACATACCATTTGTGAATTGCTGAAAGAAAATAATAAGTTTGGTTATTTTACTGAAGAAGGAAGAAAATCATCCAAGCATCTAAATCTCACAACATTTAGCAAGCTGGTCACCTCACAACCCAATTAAATACAACGAGCAAATGTAGTCACTCCTGTTTTCGAAAAATTAAAACCACGCCGAAAAATTGAAAATCGCGTGATTTGCAGAACAGCACCAAATAGTCTGCGTGATTTTAAAATCGTTCGTGATTTGAATTAACTTGATTTTCAGAACAGACCTGTATATTTTATCTACGAAATTATATACTTTTACGGAAAAAAGTATTTATATTTGAAAAAAGGTTCAAAGGGACTTCTATACCGAATTTTATTTAAATCTATCCAGCAGTTTTAACGTGATGAGAACACAGAGAGACAAAAATTACACTTATATAATACGTATAGATAATCTCAGGTAATATGGGCCTACATTTGCTGACCGAATACAAATAGAGAAATGAAGACTACCTCCACATTTTTCGAGATAATCTACCTTCAGCATTGAACAAAATAGAGTACCAACTTAAACATGAAAACATGCAAAAACATTCTATAAGAAGAAGTCAAAATGAGTCGTCCTTTGCAAATGTTTAGAGTAACGCAAAGGGTAGATACAATTATGGATTTTCCTGTTTTTATTTAAAAAGTTGGCTCATTTTTCATCCCTGTATATGTTAGTATTGCCTAGTTGAATGATTTCAAATATCTGTTTTTGGTTGCGTTAAATTAATTAATAACGGTTCCTCGCATTTTGTGCGGAAAATTGAAAAGGGTTAAAATTATTTGCTTCTTATTAAAATCACTTTACCATCTAATTGTTTATCATAGGCCTAATTACTATTTCCTCTTTATATTTATTTTTCATTTTATAATTATAAAACTTATTTTCATCTGTCTGTACTTTTACTTAATTTGTATTAAGAAACGCAAATTAATTAATTTTTAAAGGTCACCTTAGTTTTTTTCTTAAGAAATAAATTTTCGTTATAAACGGAAAGTTATAAAAGAAAGAAAAGTTGTAAAAGAAAAAAAAAGAAAATAAAAAATCAAGACTAGTAAACAAATAAAAAATATATTTTTTTAATCATTATTTTAATTACGATTAAACATCTTACACTTGCACTATAAAAAATCATTTTCTGCTTTAATGAAAGTTCGTACGTCTGAAGATATTGCAAACCGTGAAGGACACACCCTGAGAATGTACAATATATTACAAATAAATGTAATTATAATAATAAATAATTAATATATAAGATTTTTTTATGGACAAACAATGATACTTTACTTTCTAAATATTTTTAATATGATTCTGATTTCAATTAAATACGTTGTATTTTATGTATAATGTATAATTTTATTAACACAACTGTTATGTTAATTTTTCTTTTGTCTTCCATTTATTCAAATAAACAAAATTCAATTCAATTCAATTTATTTACAACAATAATATTTACATTTTAGTTTACAATATTTTATACATATGACGAGTTCAAGAGTTTATCTTTTCCAACATAAAAATTTTTGTAAATTAGAATATATAATACATATATACAGGATGTGGGAGGAAAAATTTACAAAAACCTATTTGAACTTTTTTTTGTCTTTAAATAAAACTTACTCTAGCTAAATCTAATAAAATGAAGCAAGTTCATTAATGTGAATAAATTCCGAGTAAGTACAGCGGCGTTTAAAATTCTCTAAGAGTCTATTTATTTTAGAATCCACTAGTTCTACATCTGCTAGTGCGTGAAGACGTGTAGTTGAAAAGGACCATGGTAAGTTAAACATTAATTTTAGTAGTTTGTTTTGTGAAATTTGAAGTTTCTTTATGTGACATTTAGCTATGTTAGCCCATACTGGCGCAGCATTAAACATTACTGCATGGAAAATTGTTTTTAGAATAAGTTTCATGATTTTGTTGAATATCTTTTCAACAAATATTTTAAACATACGTTTATGTATAGTTATTTCCGTAATCAGTTTTTAACATATGTTTCCGTATCTTTGAAATAGAGTTATATGAGACAAACGATTTAAATTTTTAACAACAGATAATTAAAATTGAGGCTGCCGTAGTCTAAGTGGTAAACACGTTGACTACAAACCGGCTGCCCTGGGTTCAATCCTTGCGGTAGTCAAAAAAATAAAAAAAATGTTTTTTTCTGTTTAATGGTATATTTACATATTCAGATCTAAAATTAAAAAACATGCAGCCTCCTTCGTCGGTACTTCTCCATAGCATATTCGCCGGCGAAGTAAAATAATTAATAAAATGGCTATATCTATCTCCTTACATCACTTTTCTTCTCTCTCATCTATCCCTTTCCTAAAGAATGTAGCACGGTTGCGAACTAAGTAGGTATTGATGCCTGAAGTGCTACTTCTCTTTAAAAAAAAAATATATATATATATAAATTAAAAGGTAGGTTTTACAAATTACGGGAGTTTTCGTCTGTGAGTTTAGTTCGTACGTGGCGAATTTATTTTATTATTTTACGAAATTCCTTAAGAAAATTTTAACCCAATATCTCAAGGCATTTTACATTATTATCTTGTGTTATACCTCGTGAAAGATTTAAAATATTTGGCTTTAGCTCTTTTAGTGAATACTTTAATTTTTTACCGTAAAGTAGACACCTAAACAAACACATAAAAATTTGGCTTGCACAGAATCTTTGTCCAATTATTATAATATACGTATATAGTTTTTAAAGAATACTACGAAATTTGCGTTGCTTGTTCATTAAAAATATTTTTGTATTTGATTTCTGAAGTTGTTTTTTGTGCATAAATTTTTTTATTTTAAGCTGAATTTCAAAGCAACAAATATTTTATGTGTGTGTTTTTTGTGTAGTAACCATAAGTAAATGGCCTTCAAAGCCTCACAACCAAGTTTAGGCACACAATTTACTTTTAAATAATGTAATTTTGTGAGTTGTAGTAATAGTGCTTGCCAGTCTTTAATTTTCTAGTTATATTTGTTTTATTTAGAATCAAACAAATTTCACTTGTAATTTAGTTTTTATAAATTTTCAAATTTTCGTAAACAAAATATGCAATTAACTTGGAGTTTACCCACAAAAGCAAATTTGTGTTACCAACTCATTGCAAATTTACTTATTTTTAATTTTTTTTTACAAAAATTCGTTAGGTATAAAAACTAAACCAGATTTATTCTTTATTTAGCAATTTCTTTATATTTTTTTGCAACATTGTGTTAATAAAATCAGACAGGTCTGAATACCAAATCTGACTTTTGCAAAAAGTGATTTTAAAAGTTTAAATTTAAGGAGATAATCTTTAATTTTTGCAGCTTTCTTAATATTTTACAAAAAAAAAAGTTTAAAATGAAATAGACTTTGTCCGTATTTACACTATGCAATTTTTTGAGGCATTTTTTTCTCAATTTTCTATTTAAGTTACAGCGTAATGCGATATCTAAAAGTGAACATTAGCAACAGTAACATCCCCTCAAAACTCAAGCAATTGATTACTTCTCCTACTTCACAAACAAACAAAAATTTCATACTAGTTTCATGAAAAATTTCATTGTGTAAATGCGGTATTTGTTTTTTGTACTTTAAATATTTATCTTATGATTATCTTGAAAACACCAAGTATATGTAGCGTTATATGCAGAGGTTTCAAGTTCCTTTGCAAAACAAATGCAATAGAAGTTTTACAGGTATAATATTGAAAGCACCAAAAAAACGTTAAGAACTGCCTTATCAAAGAAATAAATCTAAAAAAGTTTTAACGACACCAATTTGTAATTGCAATTAAAATTTTATTATCACAGTGACTAGGAAAAATTATATCTTATCTTTTGAATTTTCAAATTGACACTATGGCATTGCCTTGAAAATAAATAACAAGAAAATAACTGCTCTAAGGGAATGTGGGAACAAAAAAAAAAACATATCAGCACCAGCAACGTTATCAATTTCAATACATGAACACGAAAAACAACAGCATCCATCACAAACAAGAAATACGAAAATAACAAACAAAGCACTAATGCCATCAAATCTGTATGTATAGCACGTAATTTCAAGTTCAACGTGTAAGCAATAACAAGCAAAAAATTGTCTTAGTAGTCTGATAATATTAGTAGACCGAAAGATTTTCAAGATTACAAAAAAACCACAGTTTTATAATTATAAAAATAACACGTGTTTATTTTAGTACTGCCAAGCGCAATATTGGATTCATTTAGTTTTCAGAATTAAAAGGACTTTCTTAGTTTTACAATGATAATCCTTATCATTCTATATAAAAAGAAACGCTTCAAAAAAATACATTTTTTATCTGAAGCCAGTTAACTTGGGCTAATTTTATTTGCTGTTTAATTGATGACCATCCAAAATGTTATTGCAGGTAGATAATGTCAAGATATTCTGCAGTTACAATGATCTATTGTTGTTTCAATCCTATTGGAATTGAAGACTTAATTAACACCTTAACCATTAAAATTACTTTTTGGAAAAACACAACTTGCAAATGATACCTACCATTTCGATTTGAAACTTTTGATAAATACCAAACAGGTGTTTTCATCAAATGATAATAAAAAAATTAGTAAGCCGTGGCAGCTACAATACAATGTGTACGGTAGGAGAATTAGTTTTTTTAATTAATGAATAATAATTTGGTTAAAATACCATACACAACCCAGTTGTTCTTCTTCTTAGCTCCCACAGGTATTTGTTTTTGCTAGGCGTTGGTATATAAACTACTGCAATTATATTTTTGTTTTTTTCTTGTACACTTTTCTTCACATTGTAGTAAATGATGATTCAGTAACACATAAATTTTTGGGAAGGAATTATGAATTCGCGGTAGGTAGAGAATAATTTTAATATTTATAATTTAAAAATTAGTTATTAGCTGAATATTTAATAGTGCGGCTAAAAAATAATTTAAAATTAATAGCATTAAACTTTATTGATTATTGATTATCGTTAACTTTCGCATATAACTAATTTTTTTTCTTACTTATACAAAACTACATGTTAATATTAGGATTTGGCAATCCATTTTTATAGACTGCATACCATCAACATAATTTTCTTTAAGCAAAAAAGAGTTTTATATATTAAAGTATATTTACATGTTCCCCTTTGAGCTGTAAATATTTATAATATGGAAAATTACAGTCATGGCTTTCAATATCTTTACACTAGTCGATTTAAAGTTTCAACCACTGCATATGAAAAACATTGTGGACCCCTACTTTCACACAACGTTTTATATAAAGACTTACGTTACTTTATATATAATTATTAAAGATAACTTCGGCACGACATTGTGTTAAAACTAAAAAGTTTTTGCAAGTTTTGTGGCACATGTAGTAAAACCATTTATTCATTTAAACATTAATTTCGTTCCGGGCTTTATGGGTCTCAAAAACAAAAACAAAAACAACTGGGAAAAAAGCCATAAAATTGTGTACTATAATATAAGCTAATTATCTTCTCAGTACAATAAAATAATTCTCATAATCATGTACACGCATACTGCATTATAAGTCATATTTTAAATTATTATTTTCCTGCATAAACAAAATACTATGCTTTTCTTTATACAACGCTTTTTGTGTTTACAAAATGTTAAGGCCCTTAAGTCAGCCAGACAATGAGTCACCTGCGATACTCAAAGAAAATGTAAAATTTTTTCTACATTGTTATTGCGTTATGTCCTTAAAAGTGTTTCCTTAAATGAGAGTGCACATGTGAAACTTGGAAGGCTAGTACAGTTTAAAGGACATTCGCCTATGAATACGTTTTACCAGAATCTTGTTACACCAAGTATTGTTAAGGGTTTTATTACCTCAATAAGTGAAATATAATTTAAGTATATCATGTAGTAAGAAGTTAATGCTGAGCATTGCATTTTTCTATAAAATATGTGAGTTAATTTATTGTATAACCATCCGACGATACGAATGTCGAAGAAAGGTTCACATTGCTTTAAATATTGTGCTTGATTAAAAAAAGCCTTTTAGCTTAGGTTGATAGCGTGATCACAAATGAGCATGAAATTGGTTTGTAGTATCCCAATCACTGCCAATTTCAGAAAATTTTTTCTAAAATGTACTAAGATCTTATATACAAGTAGTACTGCCTTACATTCATTCTTTTTTAGAAATTTTATAATTAATTTTTTCTATTTCATTCATTACTTTTTAAAGTATTTTAAAAAATTTAAGTAATTCAAAAATCATACGTTCAATTCAGAAGTCATACGAATTTTTAAAAGTGCAAGACGATTTTCTCCATTATGTACTTTTAATAATTTTATATTATTTAATCTGAAAATCCATATGGCCATTTCGCTGTAGCCCAGCAGTAGAAAAATTTAATAAACAATAAAAATAAATATATTGAGTGGGTGAAAGAATTATTTGTACAATTAGCATTACGTTATCCTCATAATTATATAGTGCCAAAGAAACAAAACACGAAAACTTATTCCATATAATTCAGAAAAAATTTTTTTATTGTTACTTTTGTTCAATAATTATTCATGTTAAAAAAAAATGCAAAAAGATCGATTCTTACGACTGCCAACAAAATAATAATCTACAAATTTGTTACAGAGATCTTTTATAACAGTGATGATCTGTTGATGTAAATCTAATTGTTTGTAAGTTGGTTGTGTGTATATTTCGTTGTTTGTAGATTTATCGGTAAATAAACAAATGACAAAATAAAGCAAATAAGCAAACAGTTTTTTGATAATTGTGGAACTTAAAACTTTTGCAGAATATACCATTAATGATATCTTTTAAGTCGTAGTTTAAGAAAAAAATCTCAAACAGAGTGTTTACTGTGCTTTTGTGTAAAACTTTTTCGAGTTTTTACTAATTTTTTGCTTTGTTGATTCAACGAAGTTCTTCTCATTATCTCAATTTGGCTTTTGATATAAGACTTTTAGGTTTTCTATACAAAATTTGGGTAAAATACACTGATGAGCTATATGAGCAGTAGCGAGATGGCTATATGGATATGCTTTCCCCACAGTAATACATTTCATTTTGTATTATTTAATAATAAATATTTCATTGAAGGAATCATGCACGATTAAAGTAATTTATTATATTATTGAAGTTATAATTTTTGAACTCATGGAAAACTCTTTAAAATTCTATTATTAAAAACTTTGTTTAAAACTTAAGAAAATAAAATAAGATGAATTGACAGTCTCAAAAAAGTATACTAATTAAGTTCTATCATTATTCTATTATTATAGTTATCAGATACTTGCATTTATTTTAGGAAATCATTAAAAATTAATGTCAATAAAGTGAGTCTTCTTTTCAGAATTTTTAAGCATTCATTTAAATGCCAAATCGTTTTGTTAATATGAACCCATGCTCGCCAATAACAAGCCAATGTTAAAATCATGTGATTTCCCCTAAATTTCCATGATATCATAAAAAAGGTTTGTAAAAACTAGAGGTATTCATACTTTGGAAAAGAGAACTCTTCTTATGGGCCGAATTTTTTTTAAATATACCTCACAGTTAATTGTTTTTAATTATTGCGTTTTCCAACTAGGTCAATATTTTTTATTCGACTAATAGGTAGGTCCAGAAGTTTAAGAAGTTTTCGGCTTTTTTTTTTAACTTAGAGCTTTCAGGCAATTTTATTTTTGCAATAGTAACGATTTCAGCCAAGAAAATATTAGCATTAAAGGCAATGTATATTCAGAATTTAATATTTCGTTACAACCATTCAGCCACAACCACAATAATAAATTGTGCAAAATTTCTACACGATAATTATTATTTTTTTTGAAACTTATCTGAAATTTAGACCACAAGTATAACTAAATTTATACTCGTACAAGATACTAGAGTTACCCTTGTGAGTTCTTTAAAGTGAGCCGTCATTTTAGTCAGATCAATTTGTTTAAATAGTTTGAACTCTTAGTTTATTCAAATTTTCAACTTAGTAGTTTTGGCAAAACAGCTCTATCTGAGCTTGTGTCTAATAATTTAGTATTACAGTTACCCAAACCGTTTCTTACAATAACACAACTTTGGAAATAAAAAATTTTTTCATGAGAAAATTTTTAGAAAAAAATATTAGACCTTTTATTATTATATTTAAAAACAAATAACTACTGATGGATAGTTCAACTTAAATTAGCCATAGGGTCTTATGTCAATATTTTTTTTACTCTTCAAGTTGCAACATTACAAGGACAATTACAACAACAATTTGATATTTTACAAATTATAAGTTTTTTTTAAGGAATCAATATGCTCAATTATATAAAACCTTTATACATACAATAAAAAATTTAATTAAAGCAATTAAAGAAAATAAATAATTAATTAATTAAATACACTTCATCGCTTGATACTGAAAAGTACTGTGAATGAACAAAAAAGATACATAAAATAAAAGTATAGTAATTAACTTCATAAGGTCAGTCGTGTGATTAGTAAAATTTAACTGAACTACATACATAAATCTACAAGACACCTAGTAAAATGGCAAAAACAACAATTGATTTCATTAAAAATTAATCGAAAAATAGTCCATTGTTTAATCTAAAAATATAATTATATTGTTGAAAATGATCCACCGCGGTTGTGTAGATGGGTGAAGTTGTTAGTGTATCTCATATATTAACTTAATGTAGTCTACTATATATACTTGACTATATAATAATCAAAATAGTCCTGAAAAAGTAAAAAAAGTTACTACTGATTTTAATGTTGTTTTTAAAACTTAAAAAACCATTAAACAAAAACAATGGCCCATATTCATAGCTATAGAATAAAGTCGACTCTTGCTAAAGTATACTCCTTAATAAAAAGCTCTTATTATCTTTTTTGCTTTCATAGCCAAGAATAAAGTATGCATTAAGTTTAGACGCCTTCAACTGGGTGTCAACTGTAATTTGATAAATGTTTACAATTTCTAAACACACATTAGAAAAAAGTAACATTGGCCCATATTCATAGTTAGAATAAAGTATATTTTAAGGCAACTAAAGTCGGTTTTACTTTAGAGTCGACTCTAAGTGATTCATACACAATTAAAAATATACTTTTGGCGTTGAAGTCAACTCTAAATTTTAACTCATTTTTCCAAAATTATTTTATTTGGTTTAAGAACACAATACTCTATATCTGATTTTTATACCAAAGTGAACAAAATTAACACAGGGTTACTTTTTTTCTAATGTTTGTTTTAGAAATTGTATGAAAACATTTATCAAATTACAGTTGCCACCCAGTGGAAGGTGGCAAAACTTAAAGTATACTTTATTCTTGACTATGAAAGCAAAAAAGATAATACAACTTTTTAATTCAGAGTATACTTTAACAAGAGTCGACTTTAGTCTATAACTATGAATATGGGCCATAGTTTTTATTTTGTTCTCTTTGGTATTAAAATCAGATAAAGAATATTGTGTTCTTAAACCAAATAAAATAATTTTGGAAAAATAAGTTAAAAACAGCTTAAGCTACTTTAAAAATTAAAGCTGACTTCAACGTCAAGAGTATATTTTAAATGGTCTATGAATGAGTTAGAGTCAACTCTAAAGTACAAACTACTTTAGTTCGCTTAACGTATACTTTATTTTAACTATGAATATGGGCCAATATTTTTAATCTGAATTGGAAACAAAAGTTGAATTATTCATTTTATTTAATAAGCCTCATTATACAGGTTGGAAAAGGGAACATCATTTCGTCAGTTGATTGATTGTTCTTTTGTCGGTCCGTATTTGTGTTGGACTCAACTTTGCAAAGACGCTAAATTAGTTTGGGAAATTCAAAATCGCCAATCAAGCAGAGATAGTTTTGAAAATTTTGCTTTTGAAATCACCAAGATCGCTCCATGTCCTACGAGGCAGCCGAGTATAAAACTGTTACTTGTTATGTATTATTTTTGTTTACAGAATGCAGAACTTGAGCAGTTTATTTATTATCTTATCATAATAAACAACTACCTACGATTTTTGTTTAGTTTAAACTACTCTCCTGCCTACAAGACAAGCCTGTTACTTAAAAACAATAGGATGATGATGAACAATATGGTTCAAGTGAATTTCTACGTCCTTTAAAAAAATGCTAGAATACACTACTCACTCATTGACGTTGGCCAAATAGCAAAATATTTGTCAATTCAATCCCACATAAACACATTTGTCTTAAATGATGTGGCTGATTCAACGGCGCATATACATACAATACTGACAGCAATACCAAAAGCACTAATTCACTGCCTTTCTCCATAAGATGGACAAGATACTAATTGGCAAAAAAAAGCTTTTATAATTCGAGTATCACCTACATTGATAGCATCATAATCACTATAGCGAAAGTGGAGAGGCATGCTAATTAGCCAAATTGGGTTACACGTTTTATGAAAAAACATTGTAGCTGAAAGTATTTTGACTGTAGAACAAAAATCTAAGTAGTAAAAGGCGTGTTATACGCCGTATATATGTACTAGAAATTTGCAAAAACCTTAAAGAGGTATGCAAACAATTAGCGAACCCTTTTATATCTTTGTGATAACAAATTAATTCAGTTTACAGGCAGCCGACGAATTTCGATTGATTACTAAGCTTTTTGCAACTTTTTTTCAACCTTATTTCTGACTCAACTAATTTTTGGCTTATACGCAGCTGGTAGATGTTGGCTAATTTCTTATAAAAAAGTTTGATAAAATCAGCTGTTATAGATTTGATTCTATCTCATGCAAAAACCAACTAACAAATTTTTTTTGCTTTAGATTTTTCGTAAAAACTGTCAAGAAAGTTTGCCTATCCGATTTATGTCTTTATTGAAATTCAACCAAGGCAATTAGCCCATAAGTATTTAAACCGAAATAGTGCTATTAAAAATATAAAAATTTATAAAATATTAAACTATATAAAAGAATTTAAATAATATTTTCATATGAAAATTTATTATTTGGAACATTTTTTATGTTAATCTATTTTACATATACGGAGAAATATATCCTTATGGTCATTTTACTACTGTTTATGTTATATAAGCAGAATACATGGATCATCTTAAAGTTAATTTTTTTTTTTAATATACTAAATTGTAAAGAAAACAAAAGAGCAAAAACAAACAATATGGCGCTAAATACGCCAGCTGTTTCCTTTACAACATCAACTTTAGTTAATTAAAAAGGTTAAATTTTGCATTAAGGCTTACCAAAGCTACAAGATGTTAAGGTTCTGCAATAATAACACACCATGAATTCCACTACAGTTAAATTATTTGATTGGTCGTATGAGCAATAAATTATTATGTTGAATACCTTACTCATACGGCGTGGTGTTTAGAATACGCAATTTACTGGGCAATTCGAGAAAAATGGCAACCACGAGTAAGAAATAGAAAATACTAAAAATATCTTTTTGTTTTGTTTTTGTAAATGCAAGAATTTCTGGTCTTTCTCATTTGAAGTATATATAAAATTTAAAAAATATTCTTCTTAACCGTTTTCAGATTTATAAAAAATTTTCTTGAAATGCTGTAAGAGTGTTTAAAGTAATAAAATTTGTTATTTAAACTTTAAGAATTACGTACTAGCAATCCTAAGTTTGCCATTCCGTGTGTATTTTCTTCAATATCCATTTCCCACCCCATAAATTATATATATTGTGACTTCTTATTCATACCGAAATCGATTGAGTGATGTCCGTCTGACACTAACACTATCAATCGATCAGATACAGTGACGAAAGAGGCGATATTGGAAATCAGCAAGATCGGTCCATTTCCTTTGAGGCAGCAGGCAAAACAGCACGCCTACCTCTAATTTTTTCATGTCATTTGGAACAATGGAGTAACTCCAATCAAAAAAATTAAAAAATAGGGCCACAGAGAATTGAAATTAATAAAAAAAAAAAAATTTAAAATGCTTAACCTCGATGTAATTTTGATGTAAAATCATATATATGCAGTACCAAAATATTCAAAAAACTAGATTTACATAAATGGTGAAGTGTAAATAAGATTCAGCATAGCCGAATATTTTGTCGCCCCAATATTTGCTTTTTGCCGAATATATCACTATTACTTGTTATCACTATAACTGTTTTATATTATCTTAAAAAATTGTCGTGCCGTATTTGTACGGCATTTGCAGTTTCACAAAACTTTTTTTTTTAATTTCGTTAAACTATTTTGGTTCTTCATATAAATTTACGAAACCCAATTGAAATTCTTAAATTTTGTTTGCATTAAGAAAAAAATTAATGTTTAAATTATATTCATATTTTAAGTTAAATCTTAGAAAATTTAACTTAAGATTCAATTAGGCGTGCCATGCCATAACGCCACAGCCGTTAGTATGGCCGAGATCGTAATCATATTTACTGCCGGCGAATGGTAGTGTCATGGTCAAAAGCAACTCCTATTATGATGCCGTGTGTTAATTGGAAGCGTAATGAAAAATATTGTTTGAAACTCACCGGACAAAATAAAAAAACAAGCTGTTTATACTTAAACTTTTTAGTCAAATGTAAATCGTTATGGTAAAAAATCAAAATTTACTTGAAAGCTTGGTTGTGGATGTGGCAATATGGCATATCACCAGTAATCAATACAGTGTTTCCAATAAGATTGGTTTTATATGGTTATAGCACATCTAATGGAACCTTCAGCGTAGCTTAACATTATTTTGTATTTTAGATAGCTACGGATAACAAAACAATTAATGAAATTGCTGATGATGTCAGTCAAGTATAGAGCATACAAAGTAATTATCAATTTTTGATTTAGTTTTTGATTGGCAGAAATAATAATTTGCTTGAATTATACAAATTAAATTAAATTTTGTTTAAGTATATTTCTCAGTTTAAATTTGTTCTGATGTTGTTGTTTTACAAAATAAAGTCGTGAGCAGTTACGTCATGATATAAAATATAAATTAATCGTAGTAGACTTAAAATTTTTGTTGAATTATTAAATTGCTTACAGAAATAAAAGCGAAAGTCATATTATTAATTGATAGTTTAACTGTTCTATTTTTAATATGTATAAAAAATTAATAATTTAATTAAACTATGTCTCTATAAGGTACTTACAAAAGGTAATCGCAAAGAAATTCTTGTTTCCAAAATAAGTAACAATTTAATTAATTTCTTAATAATGAAGTAACTGGCTTATCTGCTATTTTTTAAGTTGATAAAATTTGCTGCTACTGCGATGGGGCATAAAGTAGCTAGCCCAGCAAAAAATTAGACATTGCCTTAAAAAGTACTTGCCATATAATGGCTTACTTTTGTGACTGCCATATTTTGTGATTCGCTTACAAAACACATTACATTAGGTTTCAAAAAAGGAAAAAGTAATGGAACTAGTTCTTTACGTTAACAGAGATTACCTTTAAATATGTGCTAATGATTCTCATTATTTCCTACAATAATTAATGATCGAATCTCAGGAATTGATTATAAAAGTCTCTTACCTTGTTAAAATCATTCAGTTGACAATCTAGTTGGGAGGTACTTCCACCAAATATGCTTAATTCCACACTCGATTATCTCTTCAAAAAATTCTTGCTGGGAGGCGGTAAGAATAAAAAGGCGGATTCCAACTGTATAATTTCTATAAGATTTAGTTTCAAGCCTCTTCCACTTTCCATATTAGTCACACTGCGCACAGCAGTTCACCATAAAAATCCCAAAATAATTTTAAGGGTCACAATTAATCATCCCTAAACTGCTAGGTTTCTGTAAAATTTTCAAATTACATCCGAGACAAGTTGCTAAGACATCTGAAAATTTTAAGAATTGTTGTTTTTGATTTTAAAAATTAATTTTTAATAGGTTGTGCTACATACAAACCTCATTCGATAATTAGTCAAATATTAAACCATAAGTTCCCGCAAGGAGTTACACAAAAATCCTCAAAAAGAAACTTAATGGTTTAAAAGCGCATCAAGAAATTAAATTTACACAATCAGTATAAATTATAGCTTACAAAACAAAACTGTATATATATATATATAAGGTTTTGCGGATAAGGAATCTGTTTGTTGACGTTTGAAACATATCCTTTCCAAATTATATAAGTAGCAGACAGTTGCCGCTGGTCCTCTACATTCGAGACATTGAAAATAATAATTTGCTAATCTCTAAGCTGCATCATATAGCAGTCAACATAATTCTTTCATCTACGAATTTACAATATCAATATTACCGAGTAAAATAAATTCTAGAGAACAAACATAAATGTGGGCAAATGTTGTAAAAAAATGTTTTCTACTCAAAAAGAACCTATAAATAGTTCAAAGAATACCTTGGTTTAGAAGGTTTTATAGTTTTTACAAAAAAAAATAAATTTTTGTATATTTAAACCACTTCATACTTAATCAGTGAAAGTGTCTACCAATAGACAGCTCAGTTGTTCTTTGTTTTAAAAAGGCCACCTAGAAATGCATTTTTTGGACTTAAGGACAGAAACTTAGTAACATGTGATTTTCAAACTTGTAGAGTTTTAAATACTTTCACAATTTTTAATGTAAGATTATTTTCTACCAGGCCCACAAAAAATTTATTCTAATTTTTATACCCTTCGTAACAAAAGATGGAAAGAGGGTATACATATATAAGTTTGTCATTCCGTGTGTAATTTCTACAATATCCTTTTCCGGCCCCATAAAGTCTATATATTCTGACTTCCTATGCATAGCGAAGTCGACTGAGCAAACTTGATTGAAAAAAAAAAAAATAAATATGTCAATCGATCAGATATACAGGTCTGTTCTGAAAATCTCGTGAATTAGAAAATTAGTAATAAAGGTAAGTTAAAAAGTGTGGAGTAAAAATAAATTAGTGAATTTTTATTTGTAATGCATGTACTTTCATTTAGTTATTGGAGCTGATCGAAGGGCTTAAAATTTGGCGTCAAATAAAAACTAAAAATGTGAAAATTAATGCAAAATGTTTAGGAAGTTGCTACTATTTTATATTTTGCATTTTACTTTTTCTCAATTTTAAATTAGAAACATGAGCATAACTATGATGAATCATAAATGACGTTGTAAACTGTGATATTTTGGCAACATTAGAATTATCTTCAAAAACACAAACCAGCTAACTGCTGACGAGAAAGAGGAAATCGCGAGCATTACTAAATAAATCAAGACAATTTGTTATAAAATATGCAGTGTCTTCGAAAATTTATGAATAATTTCGTTTTTATGTGTATAAAATCTAATTTTTTTGCAAAAATAAATAGACGACACATGGTTTTAAATATATAAAATCATTTTAATTTTATTCTAAACGAAATAATTACAAAGAACGAGCAAGTGATTTTAAATCGGCAGTCATTTAATTAATCGTTTTAAATCAAGTGATTTCAATATATTTTGTACGCAAAACACTTTTTGCGTAATTTGAAATCACTTTGACAAAAAGTGATTTGTAGAACAAACCTGATAGTGTCGAAAGAGGAGCTATTTAGAATCAGCATAATCGCTCCAACGCCTTCGAGGCAGCAGGCAAAAATTACTCGCCTACCTCTAATTTTTCATGTCATTTGAAACAATAAAAAAAACAATGTATGGGATGATAGATAATTAGAGAATAAGAAATAAACATCAAGTAAAAAAGTTGGCGCTCGCCCATATTTTCTCAGTTAAGAGGCTATGAAATCTTCAAATTTTTTAAAATATCAATATGGTTGTTATTTTAAAGCTTTTAAAGAGATCTTTAAGGAAGTTTTAAAAATGAAGTTATTTTTACTTAAATTTATATATATGCAGCACCAAATTTTTTTTTATTTTTTAATTCTCTGTCACTCAAATATTTTCTTTTTTGGTTGGAGTTACTTCACTTAACTAGATTTACATAGATGGTGATGGATATATAATATTCTGCATAGGCGAATGTAAAATTCTTACTTGTTTATTCTCATATTATATATGCAATTCGTACATAAAAATAATCAGTCTGTAGCACGGGTACTCATTGCAATGTTTAAAGGATCATATTAATTTTAATGGACATTTTTATTTTTATGCTTTAAAATTCCATCATAATGGAGTAGATATCTTTCTTTCTGCCACCTAAGCCCTAAAATTTAAAAATAAGACTATTTCATATTTATGTGAACCGGAAATGGAAATCAGAATGTATGCTTTAATCTTTGCGACCCTAAAAACATTTCGACAACGTTTCCAAAAAAAAAATCTTAAACATATCAGTAATGATTTGCTTAGTTTAGGAGTAGTGGATGAAAATTTCCTAGAAAAACTATATGTGCCTTTTAGGCAAAAGAAAAAACAGTTTCTTTAATGTTTTTAATCAAATGTGTTTTAAGCTAATAAGAATTGCTAAAAAAAAAATGCATAATAATTTTTTATTTTCAAAAATGTTAAGAACACATTAAACTATCAACAGTTCAACTTAAAATTAAGTTTGCAGTTACGAAGATCTATACAATTTATTAGTGTAATTGTAATGTCTTAAGCAATCAATCACACGTAATATCAAACTGAAACTTATCTATCTTATCTATTATTATGTTATATAATTAAAATTTAAAAGAAAATAAAGCATGAAATTGATGCTTTGATGAAATAAACAGCACCGACATATGAAAAGAAACTAATTTAAAAATTACTTAATTTAAATTTATTCTATTTCTTATTTTTAAAGCTTTCTTTTCGCTGTGAGTGTGTGTGCCGTCAACTTGCTCAACAAAATATTTCAACAAAAATTGACAATAATGCGACAAAACAAATATGTAAAAAATAGAAACGAATTTTCTAAGGATTTTTTGTGCAAGCATTTATTTTATTTTTTTTATATTCAGCTTTACTATAAGTATGCAGATTATGGTCACACTTGTTATGTAAATTATTTATACAATTTCTAACTTTTCTTTTATATTTTTTGTTTTCTAGAGTAGAAGTAAAATTTTCATATACGCCTAAACCTTCATATAAGAAATAAAATTAAAATAATAAATAAATTTCTGCAATTATATAGTTATATTAAATATGATACTTCTTTCACTTGTATTTTAATACTCAAGTATTGTAAATAAAAAAATGATGAAAATAATTGAAATAAACTTTACCAAGGGTATGAAATTTTAACATAATATACTTGAAAAATAATATACAATATGAGTATTAAAGGGGGGGGTTAGGAACTTATCAAATTTATTATCAGTTTCTAAGGATTCTTAAATCTTTCAAAACCAGTATGATTTTAAAGAAACAAAGTTGAAAATATGTTTCTTAAATCTAGTTTTATCTGCTGTTTTTATTAGAAAAAAAATATAACCAACAAAGTATATATTCATTTCATCCAAAACAATAAGATAAAAATACTTTTCCTTACCCAAAGTTAAAGTAATACATTTTAAATCTAAGATTGGCATACAATTTTTGGATTTGCTACAGTTCTCAGATTTAATGTTAAATATTGTTCACCAATAAGTTACTGATACTTTGTATTGAGGATGTAATGTATAAATCTTACGATATTTGAATGATAAAAACACAACATGAATGTTAACAAATTATTTTTATCTTTTTTAAATTAATAAACTCTAAATTGCACTCACGCCTCAGGCAGTTTAATGCACATCAAATAAACCAACATGTCGTTTATAAAGAAAAACACACACAAAAGGTTAGTTCTGTGAAATTATTCGGCGTACGAAAAACATTTATCTTGTTGCATAAAACATAGATACATCAAGTGTAACTTTGGCAAATAAGTTTTATGATTTTACGGTCCGTAAATGTTTTCTTTTTTAACTTATAATAACAAAATTTTAGTTTACGTTAACAACCATATGTTAACATGTTTCTTATGCATTTTACTTGATTTATGGCTTTGAGCAATTTAAAACAGAATTATAGTCTTTCACAAATGATGCCGTTTATGCTTGTCATGCATAAGAAATTTAAACTTTTGGTTGTAAAGAAAGTTTTTTGCTAAAAATTTATTTTTTCCTAAATTTTTGGTGTTCTTAACGATTGCATATTTAGGATACTAAAGCATGAGAACTATAAGAATTACTTTCCAAATTATTCCTTTGTGGGCAAAAAAAAAACAAAAAAAAAAAAAAAGGATTGCTAGATATAACTATTTTGTTGCAAATAATAGCTGCAGTGAGATTATAAAATTTTGCGAAATTTTGCGAATTAAATTCTATCTTAAAAATCTCCGAACATATAAAAGTTACTAAATCAGATTTCATGGCATTAAAGACTAATATGTATGTAACTAAAAGCGGTATAAATTTTGGCAAACAAATAACTAAAATATTATTTTTTGTGTACATAAAGAATGTTTTTTCCGAAACTTATAATGTTGTCCTAAAACGCTTCCCCAGACCCCATTGAGGCACGTGCAATTTTTTACAGTCTCAAACATTTAGATATTTGTTAAAAAATTGTCCGTATTTTAACATTGCTGGCTGTTGGATGCTTCACCAGAGTTCCATAAAAAGACATAATGTGTATTAGCCAAGGATTTGTCTTAAAGAAAAAGCTAAAGAAAAGCTTGCTTCCAAGCAAGTTTTTCCTTTACCAATCTATATATATATTACTAGAAATAAAAAATTTTTTAAATCGGTTGACTTTTGATAAAGTTATAAGTTCTGAAACATTCAAATTAGAGGTTGCCTAATTTGAAGCGCTGTGGTACTACTTTGTACTGAAACAGGGTGTTTCCAAATGCATTAAGCGAAAATCGTATGTCCTCCCCTATAAATCCCCCTTTGTTTCATAAAAATAATTTGGAAGTTCCAGTCTTTTACTCAATTTTTTGTATTCCATAACTTAAAAACACCGAGATTTTTGAAATCAAGTTTTCTTACGAGGTAGCGCATATATGGGAAAAAATAGAGATTTCCGTGGTGATATTCCGTGGATATCTTTAACTATTTGTACCATTTTGTAATTTTAATCTCAGTAATATCGACTACTTACACCTCAAAAACTCAGGACCAAAAGTTATAAAATCATATCGAGATGGATATCGTATAAAAGAGTATATAGGTTTTATTCAAAACCTGTATAAAAAACTCAATATGGCGGCCTATTTTCTTATATAAATTCATAAGATATTCAGATGTACACATATTTCTTAGCTCCCTTACTTTTCAGCCTTTCGCACCAATTTTTAAATTTAGTTTTTGTCATCATTAATAAAAAATTTAGATACATTTTTATATTTATACATTTCATAAATAAATTAGATGGTTGTTTTTCAAAGATATCGCAATCGAAAATAGAAAAAGAATAATGAATGAATATTTAAAAATGGAAAATTTTTTATATTTACATAAAGATAAGTTATTTTCACCTACAATTACAAAGAGTATTAAATGCCAGTAAAACGTCTCATATTGACATAAGGGTATGACAATACATATTTTGTTGCCTACATATTTTTGTTGTGAAGTATTATTATTATTATTTATTTATTTATTGAAAATTAATTTTACAATAAATATAAATTGAATGAGGACTGGCTTTAAGGGCCTTCATAATTTTTTCAAAAAGTAATTCTTTTATAGTTAATCCCGATAAAATATACAAATCTTATACATTGTGCGATGCTTTAATGTTTCTTTCCTGAAGGTATCTCTTGTATCATTATCCACATGGATAACATGCAGCGATCTGAGTATTTAAAATTTGGGTACGCTACTGTCTCGAAGTTTGACTTTTGTAAATTATGTATCCTGCCTTGCTGCCCAATTTAAAATATGTAATATTACACTCTAAGTACTACGCAACATCTTCACACCCCTTTCCAAACTTGTCCACACATTGCCCGTTTTGACATTCCTGACTTGGAAATTTTGAAGTAAATGTTTTTAAAGTGGTAAAAGAGTATTAATCTGAAACAAACTCTAGTGGCCCTTGACCGGTTTAAGTTTTACATCATCTTTTTACATATCTACTCCTAGGAATAATACTTAGACGCAAGAAATGAAAACAAAAAAATATACTGGTACGAATACAATTAGCTAACAAAAGCTGAGAAACCTCAATGGCTGCGTTGGTAGAGGTGCTTGCTGTAAAACAGAAGATCGTGAGTTCGAGCCCACCTTCAGACATGCGTACAAGGGAAAATAATGATTGTTATAATGGAATTAAAAATTAAGAAGCAGCAGTACAAACCTCCCGGAAAGGAAAAGGCAATTATCCTGTGAAGCTATGGCAGATAATTTGGTGGAGACGTCTAATTTAATATAAGAGTAACAGATAATTGTTAAGGAGCCCTTTATAATAAAAAGTAAGAACGGCAGTGGTTAGCGCAGGGAAGTATAACAGCATAACAACAGTGTATGGCAGACGTGGAGTTGCCCGTGGATGGTTAAGGATACTGTAAGGATACATTTTTGGTGCAAATTCTCATCAAAGGTGAAGTTTTGGTATTTTTAATTGAAGTATTTCATTTGTATTTCATTTCAAGCAAGATTAAATAAATTCAAATGTCAGCATGCTTAAAATGGTAAAAATTTTCACATTTTTTCCTTGAACTTTTTTAAATATACAGAACAAAATCAGCTAGAAACTCGATCTAGAGAACAAGATAGGCGAGCTAATAAATCAAAGCTCAAACCTTGTGTTTTAGCGAATTAAACTGTCCTGGAGTTAAATATTCATAACAGATCGAAATATGAATAAATTTGATAATTGCTGTTCTCTACATATTATTTATTTATTATTTAACAATAATAATCGTATAGGGTGACTTTAAAGATCATTGCTACTTTTTTACTTCCTGCTTTCAACCGCCATTTAGTTCTATATGATATACAAGATGTTCGACCAACAATATGGATTTTGTGCTCATAGAAGAAATCCGTGCCAATTACGAGGCACTTAATTTTAAAAAATATTTTTCCAAGTGGTGGGAGACTGATAATTTTTAGCTTCCATTTTCATCAATACATTTTTTGCAGTTTTTATATTTGGTAAAAACAGATTGTTTTTACATTTTCGAAACAAATTTGTATTTTATTAACCGACTTAAAAAAAAAAGAAGGTGGTTATACAATTCAGCTGAATGTTGCTTTTTTTATATTTGTGCCTTCAGAACTCAGTAATTTCTGATCCGATTTTGAAAATTTTTAGTAATATGATTATGCTTACAGATGGGTCCCGATTTAAGACCAGCTCAAAATCTTTAAAATTAAAGGATGTCCCCATACAACAACAGTTCATTAAATTTTATGTATATGGCCATACTTTTGAACAGTTGTAGACAGACGCTTGAAATTTACAACGATCCTCTATTGCTAAGTCCGCTATAACAACAAATATAAAATTTGGTTTTGGAAATTAATGGGTGTCCTAATTGTTAATGTGATTTTGTGTATGTGACTAAACTTTTGAACCGTTACAGACAGAACGCTGAAACTTAAAAGAGACCTGTAATGCTAAATCCGCTATATTACCAAGTTTATAATTTGAATTTAGAAATTAAAGGGTGTCCCATAATTGATGAAGATTTACTTATATGAGCCTATCTTTTGAACCGTTATAGACAAACGCTTGCAAATTGGACATAATGTCGACTGCTATGGCCTTTAAAGTAACAAGTATTAATATTAAAAATTATAAGTTAAAGGGTGCGCCAATAGTTCATTTAATTTGATGTATATTGTCATACTTTTTAACAGTTATAGAAAAACGCTTGGAATTTACAACGACTCTGTATTGGTAAGTCCGCTATAACAAGTATAAAATATGGATTTAAAATTTAAAGGGTGTTCCAATAGTTGATGTAATTTTAAGTGTGTGGCCGTACTTTTGAACCGTTATAGACAGAACGCTGAAACTTAAAAGGGACCTGTATTTCTAAGTCCGCTATATTAACGAGTTTATAATTTGAATTTAGAAATTAAAGGGTTTCCCATAATTGCTGTAGATTTACTTATATAAGCTTATTTTTTGAACCGTTATACACAGGCGCTTGTAAATTTTACGCAATTTCGATTGCTATGGCCGTTATAGTAACAGCTGATTATATTTAAAATTATAAATTAAAGGGTGACCCATAGATCATTAAATTTGATGTATATGGCCATACTTTTGAACAGTTGTAGACAGACGATTGAAATTTGCAACGAACCTGTATTGCTATCTCCGCTATAACAACAAGTATAAAATTTGGATGTGGAAGTAAAGGGTGTTCCAATAGTAAATGTAATTTTGTGTATGTGATAGTCAGAACGCTGAAACTTAAAAGGGACCTGTAATGCTAAATCCGCTATATCAACGAGTTTATAATTTAAATTTAGAATTTAAAGGGTGTCCCATAATTGATGAAGATTTACTTATATGCGCCCATCTTTTAAACCGTTATAGACCGTTATAGTAACAAGTATTAGTATTAAGAATTATAAATTAAAGGGTGCGCCAATAGTTCATTTAATTTGATTTATATTGCCAATTTTTTTACAGTTATAGACAGACGCTTAGAATTTACAACGAACCTGTATTGGTTAGTCCTCTATAACAACAAATATAAAATTTGGATTTGGAAATAAACGGGTATCCCAATAGTTGATATAATATGGTGTATGTGACCGGACTATTGAACCATTATAGACAGACAGTTGAAATTTTCAAGGGACATGTTTTGCTAAGTCCGCTATAGCAAGAAGCTTATAATTTGAATTTAGAAAGTAAAGGGTGTTCCCAAAATTAATGTAATTTGTTCTATATCGCCGTATTTTTTGCACCATTGTATACAAACACCTTAATATTAGACAGAATGTCCGCTACTTTATTTGGTATAATAAGAAGTATAAAAATTTTTATATTATAAATTAAATAGTTGTTATAATCGGATGTATATGGGCAAACTGTGATCCGTTACAGACAGATGGTTGAAATTTACACAGAATCTTATTGCTAAATCTTTTACAACAGCAAGTATATAATTTGAATTTGGAAATTAAAGAGTGACCTTATGGTTGCTGCAATTTGATGTTGCCAAACTATTGAACAGTTGAAAAAGTATAAAGTTTGGAGATATAAGTGTGTCCCAATAGTTAATGTAACATAATTTATGTGGCCATACATTTGAGCTGTTAAAGGCAGACAGATGAAATCTGTTTTGAAGTCGGTTTTTTTCGCAAGAATTATTTAAAACTGAATCAACGACTGTATAAATACATTGTAAATAGCATAATTTTTTTTATTTTTTAGCTTGTCACTCAACACCGTTACGATGCAAATATTTAGATGCGATGCAACTATCATCGTCATCTTTTAACATCTGTGCAAGATTTGTAATGAGAAATAAGTGACTTTAGCAATTCATAGCTGCTTTCAACCAGAAAACTAAAAGGAAAATGCACAAAATGGAAGAGTGTTAAAGTAAAATAAAATATGTTACAATGACAAATTGCAAAAATAATTCAAAAAGTAATTTTTTAACTCGTTACCAAAAAATTCATTCTTCTTGTTATTGAATATTTCTGTAAGTATATAAATATACGCATATAAAAATGTATACACATTATCCTTTTATACACATTATCCTTCCTCTTCAGTTATGGAAGCTTCTAGAAATGCTTTGTAAAAAATAAAACGAATCTGCATTTAAATATTGTGTCTAAACTTGTATCGCTTTACAAACTTTTACTATAGACGAGTGAGCAAAAACTTACAATAAGAAAAAAAAATTGATTGATAAGTGTGGATTTTTGATTGAACAAAGTAAAAGTATGTTCTTTAAGATTAACAACAAAAATTTGCAGATTGAAAAATTCAAACGAACCGTAAGAGTTTTTAAAGGAATGAAAGTAATTGTTGAATATAAAAGTTTGGTCATGTTCTGATTGACCTTATGTATGTGAAGTTGTAAACATAAAAAATTTTTAATTCTTTTAAATCAAATAATTAACTGGATCACTTGTTATATGTTACAAACATCTAGAAATCAATAATCTACGACCAATAAACAAAATGCTTTAAGCAAATCTGAAGATTTTGGTTAATTAAATATTAACGGTCATATATAAAAAAGAAATAAAGCGAACTTGAGATGTGTTGTAAAGTAAATTTTCTACAAAAATTTATTTCAAAGTAGACTTCAATTTAACTCAGTTCCCAGCAAAAAAAAAAAAAAAGGCATGCAAAAGAAGTAGATTCTACTAGGGTTCTACTTAAAATGAACTGCTTCATTTTAAGGAAAAATGCATGACTTTAATATTAGCTTGTCATTGGCGAGCATGGGTCTACATTAAAAAACCGGCTTGGCATTTAAATGAATGATTAAAATTATCGACTTTTGGCAGTCTTTTCGCGAAATCTCCGAATATGCATGGTAAATATTATTCACTTTTTGCATCGACATTGCATTTAACTATTTTCGTACAACCTGGGCTGTTGGGAAATAATTTCTGTTATGTTTCTTTAAGTTGGACGTACATTGCTTAACGGACTCTTTTATTTCTGTAATTTGTTCATTATTGTGTATTATTACTCTAGTTAGTTTAGTATTTTTTAACCAAAATTCAGTCTGAGTGGTGTTGGAATTCACCACTACTGAAAAAGGCTTTAAGCTTAGATTTAAGCAATGTTGCATTGTGCTTCTATATTAACCTCAGCTAGAGCACTAAATTAACTTTACGATACTGATGACATGTCGTTAAAGCAATTCATTTCTAAGAATTGACGAATGCTTTGCATTTTGAGACCTAATGACCTTTGCCCCTGATAGAGATCTCTGTAGTCTGCTTTACTTTAATGAGAACAATATATCTGCAATAGCTTACATCTTTATTATACCTTCTTCCTTCTGTAATTTCTGCCTTAATACTTTTCGAACCCATAAAGTGTAACGCTTTCTGGATCATTATACGTATAGGAGTCGACTTAGCCATAACCCCAGCAGAGCTTCAGAAATCTATGTCTTATCTATAAGACATAGTTTAGAGAGAAGTGCTATTGAAACCCAGTCAATATCGTCAGAAAAGGCGAGTGCGTATATTCTCCTTAAGTCTTTGCGATGTTGTTGTGTTGTTTGTATTGTTTGCATAATTGTATTTAACGATGTCCGTCTGTCCGTCCGTGTTACTTTGAAATAAACACTAGATGAGCTACTTAGTGAAGACTCTCCTTTGTATTTCTGCGGGTGGTTGTCTTTACTACTTTGTACTTGGTACTAAGGGATACAAGCGAAATTTGATGGACAACATCCTAGTCATATATATTATTTATAAAGCACTTTTTTTTGTCGGTTGCAAATATCTCCCATACAACTGCATCAAATTTAATGAAATTTTAAAGCTTGTTTCTAACACTAATGACGAAAAATAATTAGAAATTGAAAAATTTCTGGTTATATGATAGATTATGCTAACAGATTGGTCCTGTTTTAAAAACAGCTCATAATCTTAAAAACTAAAGGGTGTTCCCATACAACAT
This sequence comes from Gymnosoma rotundatum, assembly GCA_916610165.2. NCBI lineage: Eukaryota > Metazoa > Arthropoda > Insecta > Diptera > Tachinidae > Gymnosoma > Gymnosoma rotundatum. The sequence goes on along the minus strand of OU744336.1, from coordinate 139,848,899 downwards.
ACATATTTTTTACGTGTATTATGAATTGTAAAGGCCACTTCTGTAAAATTTAACATGACTGCGTAGCTTCCAAAAACTAAAAATTATACAAAAGTAAATCTAAAAATTAAGGGGTGCTCCCATAATTGGCGTAAAATTACTTATATGGGCCTATCTTTTGAACCGTTAGAGACAAACGCTTGCAAATTGGACACAATGTCGATTGCTATGGCCGTTATAGTAACAAGTATTAATATTACAAATTAAAAATTAAAAGGTGCGCCAATAGTTCATTACTTTAATGTATATGGCCATAATTTTGAACAGTTGTACACAGACGCTTAAAATTTACAACGAACCTGTATTGCTAAGTCCGCTATAACAACAAGTATAAAATTTGGATTTAGAAGTTAAAGGGTGTTCCAATAGTTAATGTGATGTTGTGTTTGTGACCAAACTTTAAAACCGCTATGGACAGAACGCTGAAACTTAAAACGGTCCTGTATTGCTAAATCCGCTATATCAACGAGTTTATAATTTGAATTTAGAAATTAAAGGGTGTCACATAATTGATGAAGATTTACTTATATAGGCCTATCTTTTGAACCGTTATAGAAAACGCTTGCAAATTGGACAGAATGTCGATTGCTATGGCCGCTATAGTATTAATATTAAGAATTATAAATTAAAGCGTGCGCCAATAGTTCATTTAATTTGATGTATATTGCCATACTTTTTAACAGTTAAAGGCAAACGCTTGGAATTTACAACGAATCTGTATTACTAGCTCCTCTATAACAACAAGTATAAAATTTGGATTTGGAAATAAACGGGTGTCCCAATAGTTGATATAATATAGTGTATTTGGCCGGACTTTTGAACCGTTATAGAAAGACAGCTGAAATTTACAAGAGACATGTTTTCCTACGTCCGCTATAACAAGAAGCTTTTAATTTTAATTTAGAAAATAAAGGGTGTTCCCAAAATTTATATAATTTGTTCTATATGGCCGTATTTGTTGAACGGTTGTATATAAACACCTAAATTTTAGACAGAATGTCCACTACTTTATTTGGTATAATAAGAAGTATAAAAATTTTATATTATATATATATATATGGGCAAACTGTTGAACCGTTACAAACAGACGGCTGAAATTTACACAGAACCTGATTGCTAAATCTACTACAACAGCAAGTATATAATTTGAATTTGGAAATAAAAGAGTGACCCTATAGTTGCTGCAATTTGATGTATATTGCTAAACTATTAAAGTTTTTAAATATAAGTGTGTCTTACTAGTTAATGTAACCTAATTTACGTGGCCATACACTTGACCTGTTATAGGCAGACAGATGAAATCTGTTTTGAAGTCGGTTTTTTTTGGAAGAATTATTAAAAGATATTTATGTTTGAATTAAGGTATACTACGTCCAAAAAGTTAACGATGATCATGTCTTTACCTCTAACATTGTATTCAAAGAAGTATTTTAAAAGCTTTTAAACATATGTATGTATTGAAGTTACTTTAAGTAACTATTAATTATTTTCATTTTATCTTACAAAAATGACAACTAACGCTGCGAAATATTCGCACGGGCCATCTAGTAAAAACTTAATGGTAGAAAAAAATTTTTTATGCCGAATAATATGTACATGTGCCTATACATATTTAGTGAATATCATGTAAGATTCTTTATAGCCGAGTATATAGCACTTCACTTTATGTTCCGAGTTAAGGGACTCTGAAAATTTCAAATTTTTTAATATATCAATATGGGTATCATTTAAAAGCTTTGAAGAGATTTTTAAGGATATACTAAAATTTTTCAAAATGCTTAACCCATTAAGAGCCGATATCAGTTTAAAGTAAAATTTTATTTTATGTAGCCCTATTTCTTGTTTATATTTAATTCACATAAACATAATATACAGTGTAGGTTCATATATGAAGTTTTAAAGTAATTTTGATGACCGAAATAGAATATTGTTCATAACGAGAGTTAGTACCAAACTAAACTGTTGTTTTTTTGTTTTATTTGTATGTGTGTGTTTTTAATTACATTTTCGGTTACTTAAAAGCATTTTTTTGAAAATCAATATTTAAATTTATACTCGTTTTTTATTTTTTTTTAATATTCGGATCGTTTAATGAAATGTACTGCAAAGTAAAATTGAAAACCGATTTCAGATGAAAGAATGGTTATTATTTAAAAAAAAATTTTAAACAGTACATTAAATATTCTTGAAATAAACAATAAATTTATTGTGTCTCTTATTTAATCCCTTTTATTTATTCACTAACATTTGCATTTTTTTATGTTTGTTTTCAATGACTTTTTCTAACAGTAGACACATTTCACAATATGTTAAACTCTTTTTATTTTATTTTTTCTTTATTATCTTGATGTTATTGAAGCAACGGCAAAATGAAATAAGCACAATGAGACATCTTTTATAGAGAAGAGCTTTAATTTTTTTTTTTTTGTTTTAACAAGAAATGCAAAAATAATATTCAAGACTATAAAATTAAATTTTTTTAACTTACTACGAAAATAAATAATGTACATATGTACTGGAACTAAAAATTTAATAGATCCAATTATTTATTTACAAAATACAATAGAAACAAATTTTAAAAGCAAATTTTATTTATTAAATATCGGTCAATATTATATAATAAATAAATTTTATTTTTAAATAATTTAAGAATTGTAAACTATTTGGTTACTATAAAAAAAAAGTTTGACTAAAAATAAATAAAAAAATTAAATCTAAGATATGAAATAAAATATGATGTGAAAGGCACATCACAATCATACCATTTTCGCAAAAATCAGAACGGAATCTGCTGTGATGCTAAGAAAAAAATTAAGAAAAATACATAATACATTTTTAGCCGACATTAAGTAGACAACACAGACAAATATGTAAATAAAGATAAGAAAGAAAATGCTGCATTACATTCTGCTAGTGTCAATTTTTACTCTTTTCTTTAAGAATTGAACAAAAATTTTATAAACAATTATTCTCTCTTAAAAAAAACTAGAAATAAAACATACATACATTAATTTAAGACAAATTAAAATGTTTAAGTTTTAAGTTAGAATATTACGTATTTTTTAACACTAAAGGCATATTTAGTTTCTACAATTCTTTACTTTTTTTAAATAATTTTCTGAAATAAATTCACATCAAAATGGTTATTTTGTTTCTGAGGGCAAACAAACCCTGGCTTAAAATCTATATTTTTTGATTTATGTCAAATTATTAATCTGAGAAAACTATTAAAAAATTACTTAAGCTTACAAAACATACTTTTAAAATGCTGTTTTATTTTAAATCAAAAATTCCATATCATCTAGGAATTTTATTACGCAGTGTCAGGTCAGGCAGGCAGTCACAGCCCACTTGGTTCCAATTATTGGTCCCTTTGTGTGTCAGTGTAAATTTAAATTAATTCATTTAATTTGCTAATTTTATATCCACAAATTCAAACTTAATCGATTGAGTGAATTAAAGGAATTTAATTTCATATTCAAGTGCATAGAAAATTATATTTATTGTAACTAAAATCATTTAGAAACTTTATCATAGAAATTATTTTTATTATTGTTATTTTCTTTGTTATTATTTATCCATTTATTGTTTCGGAACGTCCTTTTCTATTTTATATTATGCAACCGCTATTTGTAATTTAATTAAACTACTAAAAATTGCTAATGGTTGCTGTTCAAATCTTGAAACTCATATTTAAAGATACATATTAAAAACGAATATTAGGGGTATTGATTAAAATTTTATGAAGCAAAATAATTCTTATATTAAAGAAGTATTAACTGGGAACTAATCATTAATTTTAAATTTTTTAATAAAGTCAACTTTGAAGTAAAACTTATAAATTATTGTGGATTCAGAGGCAAAAAATTTGATGTCCAAAAGTTGAATGGCAACCATAATCACCCGACCTAAATAACAACAAGAATGGCTGGGATGGTTGGTTAGAAAAGTGTATAAGTAGGACAAACAATACAAAACGAAAAGCGAATCAATTGAAGGCATCAAACACGCTTGATTCACAATTTTGTGGAATTATATTAAAAATTTTACAATTCCTTTCCCAGTCGAATTTACAAAGTGATTTCAAAGTTCAAAGGCGGCACACGCATTACCGGTTATTCTTAATACTGTTTAACATGTACGTATTAAAGAGTGTTATGATTGTTCAAAATACTAATAAAACTTAAATTATCGCTGACAGCGCTACCCTGTTTACCATATTTTTAATAAGTTTTTTAATGCAATGATTTTTTAAAAACTGAATTAAAATATGAATATGAAAATTTCTGAATTAAAATATTTTATTGGATATTACTGCAGTCATTTTCGTGTTATTTTAAAGTGCATTAACAAGATTTTACTTGATAATAACTTTAGAGCCATAACTGAAGTGGTTAGAAAATATTTACCATTAACAATCAACGAATAGAGTGCGCTAACCTGATGACGCGAAGGGTATATGAAAATTAGTGTTAACAAAAACAAAAAACAGACAGCAAAAATATACGCTTTCGCTTAAAAAAGTTACATTCTTTCATTAAAAGTCACAATTTGATTTTCTTTAAATAGTATTTATTTGATTTATATAAAATATGGTAAAAATTTTTATTACATATTTCAAGGAAACAAACAAATTTATTTACTGAACACAACCAAATTTAAAATATACATCTACAAATCGGCGAATACGTTTTTAATAATTCGTTGTGTAAGTTCGTCGTAAGAAGCACAATAACGACGAAAAAACACAGCTGTTATAAGTTTGAAGTGGTTTACTTTTTGTAAGTTAAACATTACCAAAAACACAACTATCTGTACACTTATTATAAATGCTGCAAAATAAAAATACATGTTTGCATTTTCATATACTCAAATGTGTTTAATTTTTAAAGACGTGTATTCGCGACCAAAAATTCGTCGTTCGTCTCAGTTGTGTTTCTAGCATAAGAGTGGTATATTTGCCTATGCTGAATCTTATATACCCTTCAACATCTATGCTAATCAAATTTAGTGAAGTATTTTCAATAAAAAAAGCAAATATTGGGGTGACAGAGAATAAAAAAATTTTTTGATATTGTATATTATATAATTTTACACGAAAATTACCGACCCTTAATAGGTTAAGAATTTTAAAAAATTTTAGTATTTTCTTACAGATCTCTTCAAAAGCTTCACACTGATATCCATATTGATATTTTAAAAAGTTTGAACATTTCAGAGCCCCGTTACTCGAAAAATATGGAGAGCACCAATTTGTTCACCTGATGTTTTTTCTTATTTGCAATTCTCTATCTCTCCATATATTTATTTTTTTGATTGGAGTTACTTTATTGTTCCAAATAACATGAAAAATTAGAAATAGGCGTGGTGTTTTCACTGCTACCTCGAAGGACATTAAATAAAATTAGTTAAAGTAGGTTATTTTAATTAATCTACTATTTTAATAAATTTTTAAAATACCGTTATTAAAAACAAATTTTAGCCTTATTCGCTTAAAACTTTAACATAAATTCAATTCAACATAAATATCGGTACTTCTTCAAGCTATTAGTATTAGACCAATAGTAAATATCAAATTTTTAAAGTGGAATAAAGTAAAGTAACAATTTATGCAAGTTTGAACAAGGCGTAGTTTTCCGCACGTAGACGTAGTTTTCCGCACAGTTTTGAAAAAAATTTTTTTTGCTGTTTGTCAAAATGAAAGAAGAAACATTTCGTGATTTCTTGCTAATTGAAGAGAATACAATGTCAGCCACTTTATTTTTTTGGTTGTCAGAGAGGTTCTTACCTGTAATAATGAAACAAGTACTTTTTCAGTAATATTACTTTATTTCGTGTCTGTATCGAAATTAACGAAAATTTGCCCAAATACAACATATTATACATGTAAAGTGCAGTCTTTAAAAGTTACAAAAATGTGAAAAACTTAACCTCCAAAATATATATGGGAATAAAAAATCTCACTATTGTTCGTAATCATATTAAATGCATTAGTGCAAAAATAAATAAGAATGACATGTGCTAACACGAAACACATAACGCTCATTGAAATATTTACACAAGAATGTGTGTGTGTGTTTTTTCTATAATAAAAATGACAAAGAAATTTATTTTTTTTTTTTGCGAAAAATACAATCCCACATGTTTGAAGCAGTAGCAGCAAGTGTAGAAATTTCTTTGTCACTGAAAAAGTTGGATTATTTAAAAGATGAACTTTTATAATACTAATCCTGAAGATGGATTATTAGATGTTACAAACTGTAAAGTGAAAAGCACTTATATTATATGCATTTGGAGCAAGCAGCAGCTAATAAAAAAAAGTCAACAGGTAAGCTAATAATTAATTTATTAGAGCATTATTGCATGAAATGTCATTTTTTGACGTCACCAAAACTACTCCAGAGCTAAACAGGTCTCCACTACACAAAATATTTTTTTTTTTTCAAAAAAAAGTAGCAATTCTGGCTTAACCTAATTATTTTTTTCGTAATCGTGCTAGATTCTTTAGGAGAGTGATAGATGTGTAATAAGATAGGTGGTGAAAAGAGAAGGGTATTGCCATATTAGTAGGTATTTCACTTCGCCGGTGAATATGCTATAAAGAAGTGCCGACGAAGGAAGCTGTATGTTTAGTCTGAATTCTTAATATTTGTTAAACACTGTCTGCAGAACTTACATATTTAAAAACTTTAAATTTTAAGAAAATTAAAAATGACGCGAAGAGACGAAGTCGTGTGTACAATAAAATTGTGTTATTTAAGGTTTAATTATGTTACTAAATAACAAAATTTAGTTTTTAAAGAAATTCTAATTCAGTTCCTACAAAAATTTCAAAATTCAGCTAAGAATTCCGGTTTAAATGTGATCCTTAATTTAACATTTTAAATTTAAGAAACAAATTATAACAATTTTAAATAAACATTTTATTTAAAACATATTTTTATTTTATATAAAATTTTTAAGGTTTTTGTAAAGTTTTAGTTTTTTGACATTATTTTTACGTTTTTTTTTTAAGCTTAATTGCTCAATTGACAACTTTCTGTAAGTGTTGTACTGTGTCGAATTTTATTGTATTTGTGAAACTGTTTTTGGTAGTTTCTGTAAAAATAAATACCAAATCACTTAAAAATGTTTTCATCTGTTTACTGAATGTCTTATGATAAAAATTGCATTATTTGTATAAAAACACATTTCTATCAATTCAATTTCTTTGTATCAAATAATGTTTAAGTTAATTTGTTAAATAATATGCATATGAAAACAGACTCGAAAAATATGTTTTTTCTGCTTAATTATAAATTACAATTTGTAAAATACACAACTTCATCAATGCATATCAATATAAAATTGGAGTGAAAATGTTTTCAGTGAATACACTTTTTTGTCTGCCTACTTTTATTCTTTATTATAGAAAATAAATTGCTAAGTATTGCTTCATTTTAACAAATTTTTGTAGTAATAATTATGCATTTTTAAATTAATATTCAAGAATAATTAAAAAAATCAAAGAATTGATAAATATATACATACAAATTTCTTGCAGTGCAATGAAAAAGAATAAGCTAAATCAATCTTACGAAAGCAAGAAATGTGATTGTATGTGTTTGCCGGGCTCTGGTTTAAACAACGAAGGCAAAAATAAAATTATTTTGGTATCCACTTATCTCATATTTGAAATGTCATGAAGTTTGTGGGTAAGAAAATGCCAGGAAAGATTGAAAATCATCTTTAACAATTTATTTCGTTTTGGGGCTTAGCTATGTACATATGTGACATCTTGCTCTGTTTCTCCAGACAGAGGCTGCATAAAATAAGACCGCATGAAAGATCTATTTTAATTTTATCGGCTATGTTCTGTAAACCGAATCACTCGTTTTGTCATTATTCGATATTAAGTTCAAACTTTTACTTAAACGCCAAAGTCAGCTGTTGATTGAAAAAGTAAACAAATTTATTATTTTAAGGCAAGAATTGAAAATGCCCGGAGCATTTGTATTAAGTTAAAATTATAAATAATATAAATAAACTGTGATCATCATATTAAAAAAAGATACTTCGTAAGTGCGTTTAAAACTTTTACCAAAAAAAGTGTTTTTATTCATTCACCTAATTTTCATCAAGCTTGAAGCAAGAATATGAAGCTATTAATTTAATGTGCTGCTTCTATATTTCAGACTAGTTGATCGGCTGTAATACAGAAACAGAACATAAGAGTGTTTTTAAACTAACTTTTTTATAATATAAAGTATATTAAAATGTATTTAATTTAACTAAGATTAATAGTCAAGACTTTAAATTTTTTATTCCAATGGTTCTTTACTTGTGTTTTCAGTCATTTTTAAGAATAAAATTGCATTCGATTTACTTTCGACCAGGTTTGTTTACTCGATTTTAAAACAAGTAAAATTGTGCGAATTCGGTTTAGAGAAATCCAATAAAATGTGAATTCGTTTTAAAACGAGAAATTTACTCGGATTCGTTTTACAGAACAGGGCCGTATAATTTTGTTACTGCTATTTAGTCTTCAATTTTTAAATTCAAATTTGTTCCCTTCTTGATTTAAGGGATTCAAGTTTAATATTTGTTTGGGGAAGAAAGCAAGGTTTTATTTTCCTAGCGAAATGGCTGGTCAGTGGTTACTGTTTTTTTCTATAAAAGAGTTTTGATTATTTTTATTTAATTATCTTTTTACTTTGTTGGTTAAATATAGCTCTAATTTAATCAATTTGACTTGAGATATAAGACACTTAAATTTTCTATATAAAATTTTTGAAGAATCAGTAATTGAGCTAAACGATCAGTAGCGAAATGTCGAAATGAAAATGCTGTTCCTGCACATTTTTATTTATTCATGATTAATAAGAATATCCAATAATAATTACATCTATTTGAAGAAATTAAGGACAAAGTTGGTTAATATAAAAGAGACTCCAGGTTATAAATTTTCAAACTGATTTTTTATTTCATTCCTAATTTTAATTAGGTTGCATTATTTTATGATTTAAAATTAAAAAATTTTAAATCTTAACAGCAGCAACTACAAGACAGCTTAGAATTTATAATAGGTTTGAGTGAACTTATATATAAACGCAACATTAGTACACTTTTAATTAACCCAAAACAGGAGAGGAATGGAAATATCGGATATATATCCATAATCATGTAAAGCAAAGACGAAGTCTACTTATGCAAAAAAAAAAGGCAGACTAAATAATATAGTCAAAAGATGTACATAAGCAAATATCAGCTTATTTTGTGATGCTATTGAAATATACATAATTTCGTGACGGTAGTGATAATAATATATAACTGATATAAACTCAAAAAACTTCCGTTATCAGAATTCTACGCCCCCACTCTTGTGTTAGTACGTGAGTTAATTGTAAGAAGGTAAATGCAAAAAGACTTTGGTAATTTAAACGATCCTACAAATGAGGAGAATTACGAATATGGAATGTCACCATTGCACGCAAGAATTAGGTGTATGAAGTTCTTGCTAAAACTGGCGTATACCCTACCACAAGGGGAGGAAAACTTCGATGAAAATACATCAATAAAGGATAAGGAAAAGATCAGAAAGAAGCAAGTACAGGATGCTTTTTTTAAACAAGTTGGACTAAAAGTAGACTGTCCCAAGCACGGATATCGTAACTCAAACGATGGAAACACTTCTAGGAGATTTTTTGAAAATGATGAGGCAGTAACTAGAATCACTGGAATTGACAATCAAATCGTGAAAAGATTTGGAACAATGTTGGATGTTTTAAACTGCAAAAAAATGTCAATTCTACAAAATATGGAGAATATGCGTCGAAAACTGCATCTCTTTTGGCAGAAATGTATCCACAGAAGAAGTTGACCCCGACCGGCGCATGGCAAAGATATAATTGAGTTACGGTCTTTGCCAATTGGAGAGCTTTCTGGAGAAGTACTCTCTTAAGTACTCTTTTAATTCTCTTAACAAATTTTATAAAAAATATAGATTGCAGAACACATTCAAAACATCAAGGGTAATGCAAAATCAGGACCTCTTCAACATGTTGGCATCATCTTCCGATCCACTTATTTCTTCCCTGCGGCATGTGAAGTCACGAATAGAGTTAGAAAATAATTATAGTTTAAAAATGCTTAGTCTTTTAGATATAACTTCTCTTACGATTAAGAAAATTTAAAAAATTAATATAAAAAAAAATATTTATTTTTTATTTGTTGGGTAATAATTTAAATCATAAAACCCTAAAGAAAAAAATAAAAACTATATAAAAAGGTAAAAATAATTTTTTTTAGTTACCATAAAATTGAAATTTCTACTAATTTTAAATTTGATAACCCATAAGTAGGCCCCTACAAAGCGTAGCACCCTTTCCAAACGCTCATTTCATAGGCTGAACAGTTATCTATTATATGCTTTAAAAACTGTTTAATTATCTTATTCGGTTCAAAAGATATGATTTTTGCAACGAAAAAACTCAAATGGCGCCACTGTGCGGTGGTCAAGCATATAAGGATCAACTTTAATTATACCTTTATTAAATTCTTAAACATTAGTATATGTTTGGCCATACGTTAATAACATCGGCGTTCAAAATTTTAGCCAAAGATTTGTCATCATGCTATCATTATATAAAATATAAATTATACACACATACATATATATGCGACTATGCACATTCAGTTTAACAATAAACAAAAAAAAAAGAAAAAAATTCACTTAAAATAAGCATTTAATATATAATTTTTATGCAAATGAAACAAAACAGATGGCTTTATTTCTACAAAATGTAATAAAATTGGGGTGGCGAAAAAATCCTTAAAATTGAAAAAAATTTAAAACAGCAATGGGAATTAAATTTTATTTTCACACTTTGTGACGGCTAACATATAGTTCATTGAAAATTGAGTTGATAAAAAAGTTTCATGCCACTCCATTAATTAATTTTTTAGTTTCCTACTATAGATTTTCTACAATGTAAGCAATGTATCAAAATTAAAAAGTCAATACCATGCCAAATAAATATTTTTATATTGTTAAATCAATAGGGCTTTTATTTCTAAGATTACCTAAAAGAAAAATATAAACTGTGCTGGTTTATTTCCTGGTAGTATACTTACACAATTTAATGTCAACCATTTGTTATTATAAAAACGGCTCTTGTAGAGAAATAAGTATATAAATAAGTAAGAGCGCTACATTAGGCTATGGCGAAACTTATATACCCTCACAATATATGTAAATTTAGTTTAGTAAACTAACTCCAATCAAACAGACAAGTATTGGGGTGACAGAGAGTTAAAAAATAAGAAAAGCATCTAAAAAACATAGTATTTCCTGAGATCTCTTTAGAAGCTTTTAAATGATACCCATATTGATATCTTAAAAAATATGGTGCACAGTTGTAATTTCATATGAATAGTTCATATGAAAGTACTTTCAGAGGAAAAGTAACTTTGATGCCTCTAGCAGGATAAAATCACAAAAAATAAAGAACAGCTGTTTGATTAGTCTTGCTAGTAAAAATTTTACTAGGCAAAACGTGCAACAAATATTTTGTTTTTTAAATTTTTACGCTCTTTTTTCACTCTCTCCTCGCTATCTTTTTTAATAACTGACACGTTCTTGTAACACTTAGCAACAATTAGAAAAAATTTTTAGTTATTGAACTCTACTATTTGCATATATTATTCAATACTTGATTATTCCAAAGTTTTTTTATATTTTTTTCTCACCATAAATATTTGTTACTTTTCGCCAATTCTATATATATATATATATATGTGAATTAGGAAAATAAAATTGTTTGCATGAAAAATATTTAAATACGATTTTAACTAACTTTGAACTAAAACTACTAGCTAAGACTTAAAAATTACTAAACGTTTTTTGTCAAGACTTGATCCCATTTTTTCAGTAAAGGTTTGCCAAATTATTATAAAATATTAAAATAGAATATGGTACAATTTGAAAATATATAAAAATACAGATTTTTATGCTTCTTATTGCGCTAATTACCTTAAAAACCAAAGACTTAGGGGAAAGATTGGCTAAATATTATTTTAGCTAAATTGGATGTAAAATTTATATTTCCACATCATCTTTAGTATAACGTTTTTTTCTGTTTTTCTGCTTAAAAAATTTTGTTCATACATATTAACCCTTGTCAGTATTGACAATGATATAAAAGTATATATGTAGAAGCTAAAATGTTTACTTTTTTATTTCACCCATTTCTCATGTGCCAAAATTACGTGATGTATTTAATTTTTGTTCTTTCTATCATGTGTCAGACCCCTTGTTATTTATTTGTAACATGTTTAATTTTGTGGACAAATTTAATTTAAGTAAACCTGTAAATTTTGCATTGTACTTTTTATGTTTTTATCTCAAAATCATTTTACTGAAATCAAAAAGTACTATTTTATGATTTTTGATAGTTGTTATTTATTTGTTAAAATACTTAAGTACTGTTTGCATAGAATGTTTAAATTTTTCTGGCCCGCTTTGTATTTTAGCTTTAAGAAAACCTGAATAAATTTGTTCTATTTTAAAAAAAGTTAACACAAAAAATAATATTAATGTTGTTTTTCGTATAAAATAATTTCTGCAATCGATTAATAAGAATCTGGCACTATAAAAAAACCAACTACTTTTGACTAATTAAATTGGTTTTTAAAAAAGTATTGACAACGCTGTATTTTCAATTAATTTGTTCACTTTTATTTAAAGAAATAAAATTTTTGGTACTGTATGTGTTTTTAAAAAGTGTAAAATTATAATGTCAGATTCGAAAATGACGACGCAAGGCTAAGTTGCTATAAATCTAATAGCAAGAAAACGGTCTAACGTTTATTTATAGATTGAAATACAAATAAAAAGTTAAATATTAAATCCGAAAAGTAGTTTTCTATTAAAATGATTCTTGCCATTGAATTGGTGTTGCTTAAATTTGGTTCTGTTCTCTAGATCCTAATTCATCTTCAGCTTCTGATATTATTGTTTCTTTTGTTAATGGAAAGTGGTCTTTTGAAATAATAGAAATACTGTGCAAAACAGCACTCGTTAGAGAAACAGCCATCTTGGTTTCATTATTTAATCGCAAACCTGTTGATTATACTACAAAAGCATTTACAAAACTACAAAACATCGTACTACGAGTACTAATTTGGGATTCATTATAAATTTTCTGAACAGGGGTTATCATAAGATTGCACTGTTTACTCCCAAAATCATCTAGAATACAATAATTTTAAAATTGATCTTCCATACCGAATCTTAAACAGCTGTGTTTAAATATATTTCTGTAATGTGCTGATACGGCAACTTTTAGATTATAAAATATGGCAACCTTACACTCTTAACCCTAACTTTAAAATTTAAAGCAACATTATCTTGCTATTAGTTAATGGGCCACTCTTACCTTAAAGTATACTTATAATAACGAAAAATGACTCATCCGTACGATAAAATCCTAACTTTAGTTGCAGGTAAGTTACAATAACGGCCCTAAGATTATCAGTGAAGAAATTAAAGTCTGAATTAATTTAGAAGAGTTACTTAACAATTTGTCAAAAGTTTTGAGTTTCTTTTTTTCAATACACTGCGACATATTTACAAAGATAAAAACTATTCTTATTCTTTAGTTTTGAATCGTTGATGCTGTTGATTTTAATTCAAGTATTGAAACATCTTAGCTTCTGTGATTTTAGCTTTCTCAACGTTTTTGATTAGATCTAGAATTAATATAAAGAGGTGGAAGAAGAAATTTTTCTTTTTAAACCAAAGAGTCTACAAATGCAAGTCTATCGCAGCAGACAAAACAGTGGTTGGTGTTTTACTTCCCATTCACGTCTTAAGGACTTCTTGCTTTCATAAACCCTTGTTGAATGGCACTAAAGAGGCAACTACCCAGCAAAAAATTTTTGAAAAGGTAATCGAGTGTGGAATTAAGCATTTTTGGCAGAATTACTTCCCAACTAGATTGCCAACTTAATTATTTTAACAAGGCATGAGACTTTTATAATCAATTACTGAGAATCGATTACATTAATTGTTGTAGGAAATAATGAGTACATTTAATACGGTAGTCTCTTTTAACACAAAGAACTAGTTCCATTACTACATCCTTTTTTGGAAACTAATGTAATGTGTTTTGTAAGCGAGTAACAAAATATGGTAACCACAAAAGTAAGTCATTATATGGCAAGTACTTTTTAAGGTAATGTATAATTTTTTGCTGGGTAACTGTTATTTTTACTGTGTGGTTTTGTCAACAAAATTTTGGATGATGATTTTTAAAGGGAATTTGAATGATCGTAAAGTTTGATAGAGGTAGATACCTGTAGCAATAATGCTCGTTTACACAAGACTCCGTAGCGTGTGGTTCTCCTAACCATAAAATATAAAAGAACCACACTCTTTTACATTAAGTGATTGCGGTTTGTCTGAAATTTATATTAATATGTAAGATTGATATTCTTTGTTTTTTTTTAGATCAGGTACTTTCATTGAATAGAGCCAAAATTTTTGCCAACTCCTCAGTTAATCGTGCATGTTTTTTTTTTTTGTTATCGAAATTGGATAGATCGATCTGGAGTTGTGGTTAAATATATAAATAAAACCCTTTATTAATGGTCACGTGATAGAAAAAACCTACAGAGATATTTAAATGAAATGCATTAAGAACTCTATACCTTACCTATTTTTGTTCAAAGGAGGATTTTTATGCTGAACAGTGTTAGTAGTGCCCCCTGAAGTTGTTTCGAACTTAAAAATATTTATCAATAAATTTTATCTTTTGTCGTTGTTAATTTCATTGGTGAAGCTTATATTATTAAAAGATCAAAGATAAGGATATCGTTTTTAGAAACCTTATACACATACTACATTTGTATATGACATTTACAAATATCAATTTCCCAGGGAACATTTATCGGTAATAAATTTACTAAAATTTATTCTTTAACATTTACTTTATCAACAAGGACTTAACATTATATACTTATCAAAAACATTTATTTTTTTGGTAAAAACTAAATGGATATTTGTTTTAATTTTAATTTATTTTACTATTTTTTTTTGCAAAAGATTTTCTTGAGTTTTTCATACAATGACATAAAATTGCTATCTCCAACATATGTATATTGTTAGGAAAGTAATATACTTTAGCGCAATTGTTTTAGAAATCCATTAAAAATTTATATACATATACTTTAACATTTACATATTTATATTTAGTATTTATTGTTATAAATAACTTTTTTAAACTATATATTATAAAACTAGCTTACAAAATTTTTAAAATAGTAGAAGAAAATAGATTGCTATACACAGAAGAGAAAATAAATATGTTAAAAAATAGAACATACCTTTCCAAAGATACGGAAATAGAGTGTTACTTCTACTTTAATTAAACTAAAAATTTATTTAATGCATAAAAATTTTATTCATAAACAAGGATACTTTTATTTACCATCTTCTGTAAAATACAACAAAACTTTGCATTATTATACAAATACAATTGCGACAAACGACGTACTAATAGTAGTTAAAATAAAATTCGACATAAGAAATTCTTTCCTACACCGTAAAGTTTTTCTAAAAGGTTTTTTTGTCTAAAATTTTAGGTTTTTCTTAGGGTTGTTTTCCCGACGTAGTAAATGAAAAAGTTGTTGCATCAGGATAAAAGTCTATCAATACAAACGAAAGATAGAAAAAAGACAGACTTAAATCTAATCTAGTAAGTTGACTCCATAAAAATAATTACCTAATACCGTTTTTCCACGTTTAGTGGTAAATGGTGTAAAAATATATTTTTCAAATGCAATAAGTTTCTTTTAATTGTTGTTGCAGCATTTGGATTTACTTACTTGTGAGCGAACAGAGAATTTATTTGTAAAAAATAGAAAAGTGTGATTTTAAGACTGCTGTCACCGGAGCTAAATAAATAAAGTTATATTTATGAAAATTTATATGGCGTGTTTTACAATGAATAAATTAAAATGAAAAACTATTTATAACATTTACAGAAAAGGAAAGAAATGACATATAACTACATGCTGCTACACTTAAGTAAATTTGCAAGAAAAAATTTAAGTAGAAAGAAATGTTTTAACAGCTTACAATTAAAAACAGCAAGAGTGCTGTGTTTAAAAAGTTAACAGCGGTGCAGCGGCCATAAAAATTAAATCAGCTCCAAATATGTTACTCATATGAATAGAGGATTAAATTTAAATAAAACTTCGGCGTTGGAAATTTGCATTTATTTAGACTAATGCATTTTCAAACCGCCAAATTATTTTAATGACGTAGTAAATAAGTTTTAAATTAAAGTTCTTGTAAATGAAATAACTAACACTGTTTAAAATCACAAACATTTTCAAATATTTTAAAGCTCTTCAAGTAAACTTATCTTTTAGAAATATTTTATCGTTTGAAACAGAAAATTAACTGTGAAATTTATTAATCAATTTAAAATAAAAGAGCATAATATTTCACAAATGTGTACACATATTCATTTATTCATATTTTTATATAACCAACAAATGGATCAGCGGAGTCAAACAACTACTATGTCAGTAGAACGGCTATGTTTATTAAATGGCAAATATACATTAAAGCAACCGCAAGTAAATTAAACGCAGATGGTGAGCAATTATTTTAACTCACTTCGAAATGAATAATAATGGAAGTAAAATATTAATATCATCAAAACCACAATAAGCATTTACGAATGCATTCAAAATAGCGATAATTTATAAATTAAATAAACAATAAATTGTATATTAAGAACAGTTTTTTTTTATGACTCAAACCAAATGTGTAGGTTAACTCGATTGAAAACAAAAAAATCAATTAATAGAAAAATTTTTAAGCCCTACTGGAATTACGGAAATGTTGATGTCACACGAACTGTTATACTTCGTTCACTTTTTGCCATTTATAATCAGAATATTCTGGAAAATCAATAAACGCAAATAGATTATCTTCAATTAACAGGTTTTATCCGTTCATTGCGTGGGTAATTGTTCTAAGAAGATCTGTGCTTATATCAACTGATCCGATGTTTTTTTTTATTGTTTTTAACGATGGGGTTTATTTTTAAGTGAACGGGCCTATTAATAAACGAAATTTCTGCTTACGAAATAAAGCCAATTCACAATAGATCGTTTAACGCGGGTTACACTCTGGTGGCTTACAACTGACGCAAAACCGTGTCATACTGCTAGCAGTGCTCGAAAAAGTTGCTCAAAATTAGACTTCAAGAATGGGCTTCATCAATAACAGCAACGGTGGCCCTATGCCCGTATTTATTTTGGTATGTTTTTGCCATACACAAATTTATTTCGACTAAGGTTTAATATCTTTTGTTATTTTTTAAAAATCAATATCCTATCGGGCTTAAAAAAAACTAATTTAACAATTTTTTGTCCGATATAACTATTTTCTGTAATTTCTTATTCTATAAACAATTTAATAAAAAGAGTATAGTACACCAGTTTGTGATTGTCACAATATTAACTCAAGACTATACAAAATCCTACAGATCTAGTTGTGAGGAGGTATATAGGAGAATATATTTTTAATTTTTTTAATTTTTTAACTAAAGCTAGATTTACACGATTGAAAGAAGGTATTTTGAAGTCTTATAAAAATTTCGAAAATTTATTTTGATGTTCTATTTACAAGTTTTAAAAATTTGATCAAAATATTCTTTAAATATATTTCAAAATCTTTTCATAAAAATTTATTCAAAATTTTTTGAAGCCAATTTACACTATTGATAAACGTTTTATTTTAAAAATATTGACTTTGATAAGCTGTTTTGCTTTTTTTCTGAAATAATTTATTATTATAAAAAATAATTAATATTATGCATTATGCTGCATTATATAAATTATTAAAAGATGAATTTTTAAAGGTAAAACCTTATTTATCAAATTAAAAAAAAATATATATATATATAAAAATAATATCTGCCAGCAACAGTGCAGGAATGGAAGAGTATTTCCCAAAGTATAAATAAAACTTGGAATTTTCCCAATTCAATCGGGGCATTAGATAAAAATACATCGATATTATAGCACCAGCACACTGTAGAAGCGCATATTTCAATTATAAACACAAAAAGAGCATTGTTTTAACGGCGCTTGACGCGAACTACAATTTTGCTTTCATCGACGTTGGTGCAAAGGGAAGAAAGACCGATGGCAAAATATTCAGTAAATGTTCGTTATCGTTCCATTAGTAACGGTTGTAGATGATGCGTTTCTTCTACTTTTGATTTTTCCTTTTCATTTCGGTTTTATACCTATCAATTTGAAAATTCCAAATCGGTTCGCGTACTGCAACCATTTCGATGAATAGTCTTAGTTCATCTCCTGTCCACTTTTTATGTTGCTTGCGATTGTTGCCCAAATTATCATTAATGTTATCACTTTTAAAAATATTGATACACTATTCTTCAAATATATAGCTATTAGATATGTAATACTTAACAACTCATATTAACAACAGACATAAATATGTAAATAAAAAGAGCTAATATGTACATACATATGTATTGAATCAAAAGAATGAACATGTTGTCAAATTAGTTATAGTTATCAATATGGCATCAATAAAATCTTTAAAAATTTAGTTCAATAAATTTTGATCAATAAATTTTGAAGAAATTTTGCTATTTACACGAGTTTAAAGCATTTTAAAGAGCAGTTTTGCAGAAAATTTCAATCGTGTTAATCTAGCATAAATGTTTAAAAAATTGATAAAGTTTGATAGTATAAAACTATTTTCGAACTATCAATAAAATTATACTTTTAAGCCAAGCCTTAACAAAGAAATTAAAGCTTTACAAACAAAAATGGAAAGTCAATAAGAAGTTCACTATTTTACGTAAAAATAATAAATAAAAAAAAAGTGCAAAAATTATAAAATGGAAAAATGGAATTATAACTAAATACGTAACAAAAATGATATTAGTAAGAATAATAAAAATAATAAAATAATAATAATAATAATAAAGCAAACTTCAATTGCCATCGCATCTAAAAAAATATGCTTTAAATGGTAAAACTCGCATTTGTAAGATTTAAATATGTGTGACAAAAAAACACACCTGCTTACAGAAACTTATTTTGTGTTACTAAATTTCTATTTATTGTCCCTTAAAGAAAAAGAAATTAGTGGGCCTTAAACGGTGGCTGTGACACCTCTGAGAAGAAAAAATAATTTTTCTTCGCATCTTTAAAGAAACAATATTAGGACATGCATAATATTTTCTGCTAGTTCTATAGAGTATAGGTATAGAGTATGTTCTACTCAAAAATTTTAGGCACTTAAAGGAGTGTTTTTTATATCTAAGTTTGTCATTCCGGACAGACAGACATCGCTATGCATAAGAAGTCAAAATATATATACTTTATGTCGGAAAATTGATATTGTAGAAATTACAAATTAAATGATATACCCTTTTTCCCCTTTTTGTGGTGAAGGGTTTAATAAAATTAAATTAAATTTTACCTCTCCCCTTATCATAGTTCCCGAGAAATGCATCGCACAAGAAGGGACTCTTCCTTGATTGCTGGCCTAAAATTTATATTTTTATTTTAAAATTTTTAATTATTTAAAAAACTAAATTCATTCTATAACAAATTTTTTTATAAAGTAAATTTTTTATCTATCACAGATCGCTTTATGCTAATTAGTGCAAAAATAATAGTCTGCTTTTTTTCCTTTCTTATTTGGATGTGCAGACGTATTCACATAATCATATAGCTATTTGCAGATGTGTCGTCAAAAGGATTAAGCTTTAAGTGGGTTGTGACGATGGTGCACCATATTGTAGTCATTGATTTGTGAAAATGAAAAATTACTATTCATGTTTTCACACACAAATATGCATGGATGCATTCTGCAACACTTTAGTTTTGCGTTACCATTGCAAAAGGGTTTCTCTGTATAAATTTTAATTTTACAAAAAAACGTTAAAATAAAGAGTTTTACCTTTAATAATTGGGTAAAAACTTAAAAAAACCTCTAATTATAAATAAAATTTTTAATATCTAAATTTAAGATTATAACTTTGGTCTAAAAGTACAGCTTGAGAAACTCTATTTTTGGTCTTTACATATGCTTGAAAAGAAATCGTTTCTAAACTCTATGCATATGCCTTTATGTAACTATAAGAATCTCATTATGAGAACACAACAAAAAGATACTCAAATGCAAGTATGAAAATTTAAGTTTTCACATCGTTTAATTTACTTGAAATCACATAGTCACATCGAGTGACTGCATCATTTGCCGTGTTCAATATCAAGTACAAATATTTTTTAAACCTCACAAATTCAAGCTGTAACTTATAGCAGTATAAGTGAAAAATTTACGTAAAGATGTTTTGCAGAACAACTTTAGTTACCATCCAACGGATGTTAGAATGCATCTACATTCCAAACTTTAAAAAATAGCTAACAATTGAAATCATGTCGAAAGAGTAAACTTAAAATTTAAATGCAAATAAAATTCACACCTCTTTACAAAAATGTGGAAGCAAAAATGTAAGACGAAAGTTATTTGCATCAGCTTATTGTAGACGGCATTGCCTAGGTCTAATCTTAGGGCCTTACTAGGCACAGTGTAATATATCAAAACCATGTTTTCTTTGGGGATCTACTCCGAACACGTGAGAAATTTATCAAATCGATTTAAATCTAATAAATAAGGAAAAATATGTTTAGAACTTGATTTATTGAGATATTATTACTTACTAAAGCAGACAAAGGGAACACAACTGTAATAATGTGCGAGGAAGGCTATACAGAGAAAACACAACAATTCATACAACAGGCAAAATGCACAAAATTCAAGAATAACCTAACCGTTTCATTTTAAAGGGAAATACGCAGCTTACTAAAATGCTGCAAAACGTTTACTGATGGAAAGTTATACATATACAAGAACATGAACCCAGGACCCCCTACACTCAGAGCACAATCCAAAATTCATAAAGAAGATATATTAATCAGACCTGTAGTAAATTACAAACCTGCGCCTGCATATAACTTGGCCGAACTCCTCACCACATTCTAAAAAGAGAAAATAAATATGTAGAACATATACATGTTACGGAATACAAAAGACCTCATCAACAAAATAGAAGGACATCAAAATCACTGATAATACAAGACTCATTTCCTTCGACATTAAGGATCTATATACATCAGTACCCATGCACGAAACTATGACTATCCTTCATAACATACTTTCTAACTTATACGACAATCAATATATCAACGAAATAATGGATATTAAACAAATCTACTATAACTTTCATAAATTACCTGATGGACTCGACATGGAAAACCCAAAATCCGCAATTTTCGCAAAGATTTTCATGCAACATTTAGAACAACGATACATCAAAATACTGATGAAAGAACATAAAATAACCCATTACTACAGATACGTAGACGACAAAATCTTCATCTTATAATGAGTCAACGCCGTTCTACGAGTAACTGACTTAAATACAATACATAACAAAATCACATACACAATAGAAAAAGAGTAAGATAGAACTTTACATTAACTTGACATATCAAAAACACGAGGAATTGATTCCTTAAACTTTGACATTTATAGAAAACCAACAATGTCACACATAACTATCCATAGTTCCTCAAACCATCCTACTCACACACAGACTTAAGATAGTCCCACTTGCTCCAGATAAATACAACAAAGAACTCGACATAATTTACACTATAGCTAAAAATAATGGTTACAACCATCGACAAACTACTCAGACAATACAACACCAAAAATAAGAAAAAAGAAGACACCGTTCTAGACAAATGCTTTGATTGACAGAATAAATTTTTATTTTAGTCCGGACAGTGTAAGCCAAAAAAAATTTCTCGACGTAATTAACTTTTCACACGTTGATGCAAATTGAAATTTTTATATTTTCATATATTCAATTATTCTTGAACTTTTTTCAAAGGTGCAATGTTCACGTTCTACATTTTCGGCAAAAGATAATGGGTCTCATGCATAAAAACGAGTAAAAGCGCTGAGTTGAGTCAGGTGAGCAATTGCTCGTAAGTCGAGTTCAATCAAACAGCAACAGCTTTTGCTCCATTTCGTATGCATAAAAATGAGTTCAAACCATTTCAATTACTTGAGCAAAGGGATATCAAACGTCTAATTATTATTGAAGTGCAAAATTGTCGTCAAGTGTAACTTAAGGAGAAGTAGAATCAAATAAAAATAATAAAATTAAAAGACGACACTTCTTAATTTTTAGTCAAAAAATAAAACAAAATAAATATTTACTCGAAAAGGGTCAATTACCAAGCATTAAAAATAAAAAAACAATAGAAACATGTGTAACAAAAATTAGGCAAAAATTTAGCACTGAATTAACGAAAAAAAATATAATAAAAAATAGCTAACATAAAATGTCGCATAAAAAAATAAAATAGACATGAGTAAAACAGGCAATAAAAAATTTTTTAAAAAACTGGGAAACTGATTTGTCACAATTGCTTTGTGCTAATTCTAATCCCTCAACAAACAAACTTCCAGCTAAGTGTACCGTTATCGAATGAATTAAGAATACTAACCTGTATAACTTTCAAAATATTCAGCCATGATTCCTTTTTAGTGTACGCGAGTCAACTATAAGGCAGACTCAACAAAATTTGAGCAAGAGCTCACAAAAGAAAGCAAAAGCTTGTTTTTATGCATATGAAAATGAGCAAAATCTCATCTAACTTAGTTCAAACTGAGCAAGGCTAGATCAAACGTGAGCAGTGAGTAAAAGCAAATAATTTTTATTTTATTATGCATATGACAAGCACTTTTTACTCAAAAAATTGAGTCCGAGCTCAAGCTCACGTTTTATGCATGAGACCCAATATTTTTGTTTTTTTTTCTTAGTCAAAATGTACTTTATTAAATAAGGAGAAAAGGAATTAAAATTGAATTATTTTTCAGAAAGAAAAGTTATTTGCAAATGTATGCGGACGTTTTCCAAAGAAAACAAGAAAAATTAGACGGTAGCAGAATGTAATGCTGCAATTTCTGGACCGCTACATCCTTCATCAGCATTGTCCGCATCTATCTACCTTAGTTGGGTAGTTGTAAACATCCAGTAGTAATCTTATCAATATTAATTTGGTTAGACAAAGTTTACGCACAAACCAAAGAACTTCTTCACTGTTCTCTTTGTATTTTGTGTTGTTCATATGTGTCCAGCTGATGGCTGCAACAAAAGCAAAAAACAAATTAACAAGATGAAATATAGAGAGAACAGTGAAGAAGTATTTTAATCTACAAAAAAAGTGTAAAAAAGTAAAATAGCTTATACACGCTTTCGTCTATTTGTGAATATCAACATTTTGTCATATTATTATTATTTTACTTAATATAAATTTTATAGTGTTTCATTTAAATTTATTAGTGACAAAAATAAAAAATAATTCCTTAATTGGCGTTTTTGTTTTACTGTAAACTTATTTTTATCACTTCATACTCCATTGAACATACATGTTGTATTTTTATAATTATGACGCTATTGCTATTAAAATAACTATTTTACTATTTAGAATCTAAATAATTGTAATTTTTTGTAGGATACATTTACTTAAAGGTAAATTATTTATTTTTTATTACTTTTCAGCTCAATGACGTCGCTTTATGGACCGTATTTACATAAATATTTCTAATAGTTTTTTTTTTGCATTTTATTTTGATTTTATTTGCAACGATAATGTTCACTGTTATTATTTAATTGTGTGCAGAAATTTTTTAATATAAAAACTAAATTAAAATTATGTAAATTGAAATTGAATAAATTTTCATAGAATTGGTCAAAGTACGTTAATACTAAAATGTGGTTTCGCAATGTATAAACTCAGCATTTAAAATTGTGCAATTTTGCAAAAGAAAACAAATGAGATGGTTAAAACTAAACAACTTAACTAAAAAATCAAATAAGTTCAACCGCAAACGAAGGGATTAAAGAAGGACAGGACATTAGTAAACTACAGCAGTAATCTACAGAAAATATTTATTGTTTGGCTTGAAAAATATAGAGCGGGCTCCAAATACATCGAAAGGCTTATAAGAATTTTTAATCACCTTTAATTTCTAAACTTAAACCTTTTTATTTTAATTTTTATTAAATTATTATTTGAACTGTGAATATTATAAATGAATTGAAATTATTTTGGCTTAAGTTCATTTTATTTTTAATTTCTAAAAATCTTTTTTAGAAAGAAAACTTATTTTACAAAGTTATGCGGACGTTATCCAAATAAAACAAGAAAAATTAGACGCTAGCAGATTGAAATGCTGCACTTTCTGGACCGCTACATCCTTCATCAGCATTCTTCGCATCTATCTACCTTACTTGTGTAAATTATAAACATTATCTATTTAACCAACTAACTTTGTAAATAAGATCAACATTAATTTGGTTAGGCGAAATTTACACACAAACCAACGTATTTGTTAATGTTCTCTCTGTATTTCGTCTTGTACATTTGTTTTCGCTTTTGTTTCAATCATCGATTGAACACGAATGCAAACTTGTAAAATAAATTTTCTTTCTAAAAAAAATTAACTTAAGCCAAAATAATTTCAATTCATTGTTAAACCTTTTTATTTTACACAGCCTTCTTAATTAAAAATGCTAGAACAAAATAATAAAAAGTTTAGAAGAAACTAATACACATTTGTGGTTTTTCAACAGAGGTTTTTAAATAAGAGCAAGGATGGTAATCCTACATGAATTAAGTAAATTTGATAACAGTGGACGTGATACTTAGGACCGCATGTCGCGGATCCATAAAGCAGGAACAGGCCAAAAAGTAGTGCTAAGAATCTAATTTATTATATTTGGATGGTAATAAAAATTGTTTCGTTTAAATCTCAAACTCTCTGATCATAAGAAGAATCAACCAAATCAAGAATTAGACACTCCTTGTATATTGAAGAAGAAGTAGGACTTAATCTTGAAAATTGCATATAATTGCATTTGATTCAATCAAATTATTTTCACATTCGCGAGTTAACAAACTAACATAACTTAACAGCGGTACTTGCTACAGAGCTTTTTGAGACTAGAGAAATAAAATAGTAAATGTCCTTCACAGCTTTGTTTGCAGATTCATAAGCAATCACTTGATGATAATTTGTATGATCCTTCTGCATAATTAAGTCTGAATTTATTTGAAGGTTTAGTATCCTCTTGTAATGCAATTGGGCTAGTGGGCTTGTTGATATAGAAATCTGACTTCAAACAACCCAAAAAAATAAAACTAATAGTGTTAAACTACGATTTTAGGGGCAAGTTTAGATCATTGAAACGAGAGTGATTATGACCAGGAAATGTATTCTGCAGTTAATGAAATTTTTTACTAGGTGTAAGTTTGTGGCTCTATCTCTTTGAAATCATATATTGGTCACTTAGATTTAAAATTCGACAGAAAAACTGCATTACTATTTTGCGATATCGAGTACCAGTAACAGTTACTGTTGAGACTGATCATTTTCTAAAAGTACATTTCGATATTTTTAAACTTTGTTTTATAATTTAAATATGTTGTTCCGTAATATAACACTCTATTTTCACTGACCCTTAATTCTGATCAGCTTTTTTCAAAGATGCCAACAATGTGCTGCCAGATGACAGCATTCTTTATAGTTATAAACCAGAAAAATGTATTTACGAACAGAAGGAAAATCGTTAGTAATTATGGTAAATAGTAAAGATTCTAATTGACCGCTACAAATTGCAACACTTAGCGTATTCTTTTCTGCCCTTTTTTCAATCTTTTATATATTTTATGTGTAAAGTACCAAAAACAAGGCGATGAAGCAAACTGGATTAAGAGTGGTGTAATTTTAAATCATATAAGTTTTTCATGTAACTTTGTTATTTTCAGTTTAGGTACACCCCTATAATCAAATAATAACTGCTTTTGATTTAAACAAGAACAAAGGAAATATGTATGATTTGTTTTGGACTCTAGTTAAGTACACGTTTAATTGGCATTTCATAAATTGGAAAAAAAACTATGCTGGGTTTGATACACCCTTTTCGTTACCACTAATCATTGCTATGCGTATGCATTGGCGTGCACAAGGGTATGGCAGCTGCCAAACCAAACAAATCATTGGCGGCCTCCTAGTTCTCTTAAAAAAAAATTTTCATTTTTATTTTTAATCAAAAATAAGCTAAGATCTACAATGACGCAAGAACACTTCCTGTTAAGGGTTTCGTCGATTAGGAGTTTTTGATTTTACTTAGTGCGGGAGATGTTATATACAGATTTACAGAAATGGGTCCGGAAAGGAAATTACAACTAAAATTATGAATCCTTTACCTAAAACAAGAGCGTTATACATTTTAAATAAATTTTATTGTGTTAAAAAATATGTAATATATATGAATTAAATATTTACAGTATAATTCATAAATGTACTTTAAGATTTTATAAGTCGTTAATGAGCAAATGTCGACAAAAAAGTATTCATAAACGTTTAATAGCCTAATAAATCTTTTATAAACCCTTAATAAATATCAATTTTTTTATTGTAGCCACTACCCGACTTTAAACCAAAAATAAAATAAGTTTTGTTATTAAGATACTTTGTTTTTAAATGAATTAAAATTAACTAATTTTTGGCTTTGGTTCATTTTTTAAATTTAATTTCTAAATATTTTTAGGAAGAAAAAGTATTTACAAAATCCTTCATCAGCATTCTTCGCATCTATCTACCTTATGGTATGTACGTTGTAAACATCATCTATTTAAACAACTAATCTAAATACTAATTTGCTTAGACGAAGTCCACATACAATTTAAAGCATTTCTTTGTCGTTCTTTCTGTAACTCGTCGTAAATACATTTGTTTTTGGTATGGCCACGAATTGCAATTTTTATTTTTAATCATTCATACTTCTTTGCTCACAACGTTATAGATGCTGTTCCAGTATGATATTGACTGTTATGAGTTAAGTATGAATGTAAATACGCTGTGCCTTGCGTTTTATTTTAATTTTGTCCCCAAATAAATCAATTTTAATTCATTGATAATATTCACAGTTCGAACCCTGATTTGGGAAAATATTAAAATATAATGCAAGGCACAGTGTATTTATATATTAGTATTAATTATTATCACACATATTTTTAATGTTTTAATTTTAGTTATTATTGATATTATTAATTTAGCGCCCCCAACAATTCTGCCATATGAAAGTGGAGCCGCTATTACGCTACTGTGCGTTTGTTAACTACCGATTTTTTCAAAGTGCATGTGGCATAAGTGGCTTTGTTGTTATTTTTTTTCTGTTTCTATCTGCAGTTAGTTTAATAGTTTTTGTACAATCAAACCAGATTTTCCATTGAATCAGCAAACTGATTTTACTATTTGCTATTGAACTATCTCTATGCTCACTATTGAAATAAAAATATTTGTTTATTTGGAGAATTGTGGTATTGATTATTTGATGGTGAAAATATTCCATTTGTTAATAGACAGCTTGCAGCTTTTTAAAACAAATTCAAATTGGCATTCAACTGAAAGAAAATTTTATTAAATTTGTTTCATTCTAAAATCTATTTAAAATGAAGAATTTCTTACGAACTAAGATATAAAAATTAAACTTTAGGTAAATTTTTCATTTAGCTGGATTTTTTTTAGGGATTATTGCACATTTTAATTTTATTTGTTGACATCCATAATATTCAGACTTTTTTACACTTTTTGTTTTTAATGAATTTGAATAAACATCTTCCTATAACAGTTTAAGAAACAAGTCTATAAACGTAAAATTTCTGCATCTATAGGAATAATATTTTTATTTTTCAACAATTTTTATTCTCGAATCCATAATAATACGACTAATGACAAACTTTTAACGAACCTTTATATTCTTACATTTTGCGCTTTGTGTAAACAAGAGGTATATTTATATTGCAAATACCAGCCTTAAATTATTATTTTATTATAATAGTGGCACATTATAAATAAATTGTCTACTAATTGCTTTGTGGGCTTTAGCATTACTTAGATCCTTTGCTTACTAAACGCAGCCATCTACGAAACTTTTCTTACCATCACCAATATTTGCTAAATCTAATATTAAATATTAAATTTCTTATCTGAGGAAATTGCAAACTTTGGCGTCAACTCATACCTCAATTGCTATACTAGGTCAAACCACTGAGGATCTATGAGCTTCTTAAGCCGAGACCCCCCAAGAACGTATACCCTAGTAAAGATTTGGCCACTTATGCAATTGTATTAATAAAATTATTAAAGACTTTGTTTTTTTAGTGGTAATGTAAACTTATTTTAATTATTTAAACGTAACTTATTTTTTTTTGTCTTCATTATTGCAAGTTTTGCATACAAAGAAATTGCTTGAATGTTGCACACATATTGGCCGTTTACATTCAGAGCACATGTTACGAGTGCGTCTTTAAAAAGAATATTGAATTGCAAGTATTTAGCTTACTTTGTACTCAAACTTATTCTAACCACTCTGGACGGTCAACATGTTAGTTAATATATTAAAGAACAAAATTTTATTAACAAAAAATTTATTTTTGCTTGAAAGTTATAACGAAAGACGCGAATTATTACTACTGGCCACACCTGTACTTGGGTATACGACCACGTAATATAAGTTGGGCATAAGGACTAGAGTTAAAAGACACCATTTTTGCTCTTCTAACACATATTCTTTGCTTCCAAAATAATAGTTTCCCATAAGTTGTATCTCTGTAGTTTATTCCTGGTACAAATTGGATTAGATTTCAATATTATGTGCGACATGATGCAACGCAACGAACTAGGGATGTAGTCACCTTTTCGATCGCAAATTCTTGCAGCAATTTTTTTACCTCTAAACAACAAAAATAAAATTGTTGTTTTTAGAAAGCTAGGGTCCCAGATCTTATTTTAATAACAATAAATTTTTAAAACACTATTCAAGTTAAATATACATATATATTTATTTATTTATTTAATTTTTCATGCGAAGTATGTTTAAGTTAATAATATTTTCTTCTTTTTAGTAAAACATGTAAATCAGCATTTTTGCAGCAAAATTGCCAGCAGCATTGGGTTGTTAACAAAAAGTTTTTGCCCTAATAATTTAGGAAGTTTTATTAAGCATAAAGGAACTTGAAATTATAAAAAATAACACTCTAAGTTAAATTTTGATGAAAAATGTTGTTCTTATTATTTACTGTTAACTCAGGCAAATCATTATGAAGAGACTCACACTTGAACAACGCCATCAAATCATTTAGGTTGAGCAGTTAGTAACTGACCCGTTGTTTTATCGCCAAATTGTATTCAGCGATGAGGCTCATTTTTGGCCTAACTGGTTTGTTAATAAGTAAAACTGCTGCATATGGAGTGAGATCAAACTGTATCGTATCCATAAAAATGCATCGTTTGGTGTTCTTTGCACACTGGTGGCGTCGCCGAAATTTTTTTTTCAAGATTAAGGTCAAATTTTTATGTTACGGTCAATGGAGATCTTTATTAGTGATTTTTTGTTTGAAAATTGATAACATGGATCCGCAACCATCGAGTTATTGAAATCAAAATTTGGCGATAAGTTAATTTCAAAAAATGGACCTGTCAATTGGCCTCCAAGATCGTGAGATTGGGATACCTATCGATTATTTTCTATGGAGCCGCGTCAAGTCACTGGTTTATGCTGATAAACCAGCAGCAATTGACACTTTAGAGGCCAACATTGTTCGTGTTATTCATGCCATACAGCTAGTACTATTTGAAAAACGTGACCCAAAATTGGACGTCCAGAATGTGCTTCAACATATTAATATATTAATGCTATGTTCTGATTTTTCATATAAAAAATCTTCATTAAAATTTAATTTTTTATGTTATGTTTTACAACTTAAAGTTCTATCGGGCTTAAAGAAACACCCGGTATTTTTGCTTAAATGTTTATTTTGCAAGAATTACTTGTTAGTGGTACAAGTGCATGGTAAAATTTATCTCTTACAAAATTTTCTAATTTTCAATTGAAATTATTTAAGTCTTCTTTAATTTTTGGAGTTTGAATTTGCTTCAACTCTCTCTAAATAATTTTCCACGTTGAGTTTGTATTATCAGTTGTTTTCTTGTTACCCCAAATTTTTCCAGCAATGTTATTGAATATTCTTTATTAAACGTTAGTTATACCTCAAATAATCTAATAACTCCTTTTAGCAGCCACCGCAAGTAACATGCTCTTCGGTGCAGAACAATGTCTACAATTGAAATTTTATCTTATTTTAGGAAAAGCTCTTAGATTATGCATGTTGTACTTGAATTTAAGAAAATCATACAAACAAAGCACTTTAACCACCACAAAAAAAGAATAGTAATAAATAAATAAAATTTTTAACTTGAGAACACGTCAATCGATGTCTTGAATTTTGGTACCGTTTATCTGCTTTTTCCTAAAACCGCAGATTTTTTATATGCGTTACAAAAACATTTGTACAGCTGAAATAATTTTATGCACAAGTCTTAATTAATGCAATATATAAACATAGTTGTGATTGCATTAAAGTTTAAGCGGTGAAATCGTTACATACATGGTTATATCGACAATCGTACAAAAAAGAAATACGTAATACGTTGTAACGACACGTTTCCGCTGGGGCAGAACTCAGCGGCGTCCAGGGTCGTCTTCGTTGTGAGTAAAACACGGTATTCTTGTCAATACGATAGCGTGTTTTTATTCTACTTCACGTTTTAACAGAACTATTACTTAATTAATTGCTAGTGACATAGGCTTAAGCGTCACTTACCGTCGGCAGCCGTTGTCGGTTAGCGGATATGAACGTGTGAACCACTACTCGTACCGCTTGTGAAATACACAGGCGCGTGCACCGCAACCGATGTAAGCCCCAATATGACAGTCGACTAACTACGGACAAATGATCACTCTCGGAGGAGTTGGTAATGAACGTTAGCAGTCACTACCACTCCCTTCTACTGCCTGTGTAGGAGCAACAGTCTAGCGTGTATTCCACTACTAAACTCCCGGTCTTACTTAAAGGCCAGCCAGTAATCAACTGTCTCGATACAGGCAAATTGCTCGCCTTTTATACCCGTCGGCTGGCCTCACATACAGGCAGGCTGTGATTGTGGTAGTGTTTGCTTGTAATCAGCGTTGCCGCTTTGGTCCAATCGGACCAAACTTGGTAGTTTTTCGTTTTTAAAAAACAGTTTGGTAGTTTGGTTGGTTTGTTGCATTTTTTTAAATTTTTGGTAGGTTTTCCTCCTGTAGCAATTTTTTAGCAACAGTAAACTTTTTACCTTAAAATTTCAGAACATAAAATAAAAAGAAATGTAACTTTGAATTAAATAAACAATAACTTTGAAAAGTGTTATCACTGTTTTCAAAAACTGTTTTAGGTGTAATAAAAACATCTCTGCTTTTTTGCATAAAGATGATTAAAGCTATAGCCATCTCTGGTTTAAGAAACGCGAACAATATTATGAAATTGAAGTTAACAATATTTTTGAGTGAAGGCTTATTTACAAGTGTTACCCTAGAGTTAATGTCGACGTCGTTGACGGCGTCAAATGTCAAAAAAAAAGTTGAATCGTATGAAATTGTATGAGAGCAGTTAATCTCAACGCGTTGCAACGCCGAAAAAGTTCAATCTGTTTCAACTTTTTCGGCGTTGAAACGCCGTCAACGACGTCGACATTAACTCCAGGGTTTGTATTAAAAAAATTAACAGACAAAATGGAAAAGTAAGTAAACTTTATTAATTGTATATATGTACCTATTAATTACATAAATATTTACTAATATTGCATTTAAAGAAACAGTAAAAAAAAAAAATTTTTTTAGAACCGAATGGTTGAGCGAATTTGATTGGCTCCAGGAAAGGGATGGGTGTTCATTCTGCATAGTATGCTCTAAAACTATTTTAAATCATAACATCAATCTTAAAAATCACCAAAAGACAAATTTCCACCTCAAGAGTTACGGAAAAAAAACCAAGTGAGTATAACAGAGTTTATGTGCAAGAAAGGCATTTTTAAATTTTTGGTAGGCTGTAAACGATTTTGGTAGGATTTTTGAAAATTATTGGTAGGCAGTCAATTTCTTGTGTGGCAACGCTGCTTGTAATTCTAAAAATACATTTTATTACTAATTGTATATATGTACCTATTAATTACATAAATATTTACTAATATTGCATTTAAAGAAACAGTAAAAAAAAAAAATTTTTTTAGAACCGAATGGTTGAGCGAATTTGATTGGCTCCAGGAAAGGGATGGGTGTTCATTCTGCATAGTATGCTCTAAAACTATTTTAAATCATAACATCAATCTTAAAAATCACCAAAAGACAAATTTCCACCTCAAGAGTTACGGAAAAAAAACCAAGTGAGTATAACAGAGTTTATGTGCAAGAAAGGCATTTTTAAATTTTTGGTAGGCTGTAAACGATTTTGGTAGGATTTTTGAAAATTATTGGTAGGCAGTCAATTTCTTGTGTGGCAACGCTGCTTGTAATTCTAAAAATACATTTTATTACACTACGTAGACTAAATGGTTGGCCATCAACCAACGCTTGCATGGTTGTTGTCGTGGGTGTTGTTGTAAATATCAAAATAAAGGCCGTGTCAGATAAAACTTTATCGCTTTGCGTGACGTTTCAAAACTTTGAAAAAAAAAAGCGTATAACGCAAGAGGTATGTCACAATAAAAACTTTAACAGCGCCTAATTATTGTTTGTTTTTATAAGTTTTTCTTCCATAATTTTATAAAAAAAAAATAAAGGAAGAATATATAATAAAAAATAATATTTTAAAATTCTTAACTCTTTTACGTTCAATTTTGCCAAAAATAATATACAAATGTATAGCAGCTAATTGTCAAAGCGCGCAAAAAGATGAGTGTTGCCCAACTTTATGCTTTGCTTTGCGTTAAAAGTGCTTTATGTGACATACTTCATATAAGTTCGTGCATTTTATCTTAGATGTCCAAGCGAATTTGCAAAGCAACGCAAAGCAAAATTTTTATCTGACACGGCCTTAAGCAAACAGAAAGCCTGTTTGTGTTATAAAAACAATAAAACAGAAATACTTGTTTCTTATCGTCACGACAACAACACAGCATAGGTAGACCGTTTGTTTAACATAGGAAAACGTCCGCATTTTAAATACTTATAACATTAAGAAAACTTATAACAATAAGGGAATACAGAATTTAGTGATAAAAATAAAATAATTCAATGATAAAAATAAAATAATAAGGATTTAGGTTCTAATATACTAGAGATAATACGTATAATAGGGTACAATACTCTTCCACCGAAATGTGTAAATGGAAACGAGCTTCGTGACTTCCACCGTCACAACGTTTGATTGCAAACGGATAGTAATCTTTTAATTGATTCACTATAGTTTTCAAAATAAAATACTCTAGAGCTAGGGTATTCAAGATGGTTAGTAATTTAAATTTCGTTGTTTTCAAAGGTTAAGCCGATTTTTTGCATGTAACGCTTGATTCAAAGACTCCTTCTTCAATTAACAGTTCTTCACTGGGCACCAGCAGCTTTTCTTCAAAAAGGGCCCTCTCGTCTACTTTTTTAAAATTAAAAATAATGGCCCATATTCATAGTAATGTATTAAAGTCGACTCTTACTAAAGTATACTTTAAAATAAAAGGCTCTTATTATCTTTTGTACTTTCATAGTCAAGAATAAAGCATACATTAAGTTTAGCTGACTTCCACTGGGTGTCAACGGTAACTTGATAAATTTTTTCACACAACTTCTAAACAAACATTAGAAAAAAGTGATCTTGTCTTTATTTTGTTCACTTTGTTATAAAAATCTTAAACCAAATAAAATATTTACTGAAAAATGAGTTAAAAACAGTTTTATCTAGTTTAAAATTTAGTGTTTACTTTAACGCCAAAAGTCGATACTAAATTGTCTATGAATGAGTTAGAGTCGACCAAAGGGCCAAAGTCTTTTCTTTGCTAAATATTTTTGATCAGCATTAATCACAAAATTATAAATATAAATTTTTTCTTGCAAAAAATATAAATTGCGAATTACATTAGGAAGCATGTTTTTTTTTTCTTTTGCAAAATTTTTTTGTTCATGAACCTTAGATTCAATCTATTTTAATAATAATTTTATCATATACTTAAATTAATTTTTTTTTAATTCCCATTTTTTTCAGCGAATTTGTAGCACTTTTTAAGTCATTCAAACTAAGTTTCGTTAATGGACGATAATTCGTAAAAAACGTACGTTTAGTCATACGATAACGTATGTTATATTCTTTAATATTTTGAATTATCATCAGTTAACGTATGTCATAATGAATAATACGCATTTTTAACGATGTGTTGTACGTTCACGGATGTATCGATTTCACCGCATGTAACACATTCAATTTGTAGTTTTAAATAAAAAAATATTTAATGAGAATATCATGAAATATTTATATTTGAAGGAATCAAGCACGAATAAAGTAAATTAAAAAAGTTTTTTTCTATAAATATTTGAACACATTGTACAGAAATAAATTGTTTTTTTTATATTCTTTGTCAATAAAATGCTATATAAAAGCAAAAATTTGTTTGGAGATTTGTTAAAGATTTTTAAAATAAGGTGCAGATTTTACAAATTTTTTTGAAGAAATATTGTTGGTTTTTCTTTATTTTACACAAGAAAAATTCTAGCAACGCTCATGCAAATACATATGGTATAAAATATGAACAAGTTAAAATTTTTCATAATTTGCCATAATTTCTTGCTTCTTTACTTCAAGAGCGTTATAACTCAAAAAAAAAAAAACATTTCGAGATAATCGCAGTTTACGTTTTGACTCGTTCTCACCATCAATAAAAATGTCACTCTGCTTAAGTTCTTACTACAATTAGTGCCCACAAGGAAAAATTGCTAAAGTCGACTTAAGCATGAAAATTTTGTTAAAAAGAACAATCATTTATTTCAATATTGAAGTTATTTAAAAATTAAACAACATTTTCTTTTGTTAATAGAAAGAGAAAAAAATATAATAAGCTTCATTTTAATGAAAATAATTTTACGGAAAATCCGTTTTAAAAGCGTTAAAGTGTTCTACATTAACATTTATTTAAAAAATATAAGCTGTTTTTCCTCATAGCCAAAGATATATTGAAGGGGAGGTCTTGGACAAACTATGTGGGATGTTCGAATAATAAAATTATTGCTGTAAAAATATAATTTGTCGTAAACTAAAATATGTAAACTAAAAATATGTCACAGAAGTCTTACGATATGTTAAATCTTTCTGCAGAATAGTACCAGTGGGATCGTCTTTACAAAATACGTAATGAATCTAAACAAATTGAGAGGGACGCATTTTTCTGCACCTCAGTTTTAAAATACTGATAAATTTTTTTATTATTTTCTCTTGGATTTTAAGTACGTAAAGTCGTACC
This sequence comes from Gymnosoma rotundatum, assembly GCA_916610165.2. Taxonomy (NCBI): domain Eukaryota; kingdom Metazoa; phylum Arthropoda; class Insecta; order Diptera; family Tachinidae; genus Gymnosoma; species Gymnosoma rotundatum. Next base: position 139,813,357 of record OU744336.1, on the reverse strand, counting down.
ATCTAAGCTATTGGAAAATATAATTTTAAAAGTGCGTTAGGAAGTGAAGTTGGCTGCTTGTTGGTTTGTTTTGTTTTGATATTGTTGAAAAGTAATTATAATTTAGTTATGTTCAAGGGAATCTATCGGTTTTATCTCTTCTTTATTCTTATAAAGATGGTTTTATAAAATAAAATGTGTTAACATTACTGTAAAAGACACAAACTTGACGCTCTTATTTAGGTATATCATTGCAGCGTAAAAGCCCGACGTAAGAAGACCTTGCGCTTTACGCGCTAATTCGGTGATGTTAGTAAGGGTCGAATTTGTACTGATGTTGCCCGTTTTACTGATAACATGAACAAAGGCCGTATTTTATTGTAATAAAAGGTTTAAAATAACTTTCCATGTCCCAAATCTGTTTTTTCTTTTTTCTTCTTTTAAGTACTTTTTAAGGCGAAAAAAATCATTTGTTTAAATTTCGGGGTTTACTATTGGTAAGAGGTGGTGATAAGCAAGCACTTCTTTTTCATCATATTTGTAGTTTTTTCTTTTTTAACTTTACTTAAACTTCGTAAAACTTACTGTCTGTGATAATGAAGAAGTTTTGTGCATGTGACAACTTTCTAAATTTCAACAAGAATTTTGAACAACTCTCATCGATTTGACACTTTCAATACATGTTTTTCTGTTTAACAGGCAAAAGAATTTCAAAGAAACTTATGTTTTTTGAGTGTTTTTTTTTTTTACTTTGTAATATTTGTATCGTAGATTATCTTCATCACACATGCACACATGGTGTTGTAGCAAACTTAATGTAAGTGGTTACATATTTATTTTTCGTATTTTAAGTATAGAACTGTACAAATTTTAAACATAGATTGTTGTTTATTAAATGACTTCTATTGTGTACCAAGCAAAAGTTTAATAGACTTTTCTTGTACTTTGATAAATTTATTTTCTTTCAACCTTAACTTAAAGAGAAAGTATCTTTATATATATTTCTATTATTTATTCAGTCTATTCAGTTGCTACGAACTTTATCATACAATATATGACAAAAATAGCCACAAACAAAGGACTCTTCTACACAAGCCGATTTCATTTGATGACTCCTTTAGTTATAGCCCCACAAAGTCATCAGAAATTTAGTAAACGGCTACTAAAACACTTTCAATTTTATGTTTATTGAAATTAAAAATGCTATGCTTTTTTAAATAAAATTGTAACAAAATAAAAACAATAAATGAAAATGGTTGTGGCCGTTTGAGGTTTTTATTGGAGACATGTCGCAGCGACATATGCACCGCAGAAAAGTCTGTACCATATAAACACCGTCCATTTTAATGGTTGTTTAATGCAAAATAACGGTATATTTCAAATGTCAAATAATATGAATTGTTTTGGTTGCACTATTGAATTAAACAAATCTGGGGAATTTAAATATTACGGTACACATTTTAGATATGGAAAGTGTTAGAAGCTGAACTTGTTTTTTTACGTTTGTGGTATTTATGTGCCGAAACGTACAATGAAAATTTAACGGCTGAATTTAGAAACGGGTACCTCTTTTATTATTCTTACTACTTGGAATTATTCAATTGTTCGTGACTACCAGATGTAGTATAATTTGTGTCATATATGTAACTGGATAAACAGAAAACCAAGCCCACTGCCTTATGGAGCACCAGTACCTAAAGCGACACGATGAAAATACATGCTACGGATCCATATATTTTAAAAATGGAATGAGTCGAAAAAATGTCAAATGTTGTGTACATTCCTGGTCTTCTTGCTTCCCTCCCGCAATAACATTCTGAAGCCAACCCACCACCAAAGTAATCAAGTGCAGATAGAGCAGCAGTATGTATTGCGGAAGCGATTGGCAATGTGCTAGCTGATCCACCGTTCGAGCCCGAAGAAACTACAGGGTGTTTTTTATAGACGTATAGAACTTCGAATTGAAATAAAACACAAGAAAATCGTTTTAATGTCCATCAATTTGGCTTTATTAGAAGGATAATTTTATGCCATTAATGTTTAAATATGATTTCGGGCATGTGGCCGCCGCGGCTGGCTCGAATAAAGTCAATTCTACAGGTCCAATTATCAACCACTTTTTTGAGCATGTGGGGCCGTATGTTGGCAATAACGCCACGAATGTTGGCTTCCAAGTCCCCTAACGTTTCTGGTTTGTTGGCGTAGACGAGCGACTTCACATATCCCCAAAGAAAATAATCCAATGGTGTCAAATCGCACGATCTTGGTGGCCAATTGACAGGTCCATTCCGCGAAATTATGCGCTCATCGAATGTTTCCTTCAATAAATCGATTGTAACGTGCGCTGTGTGGCATGTAGCGCCGTCTTGTTGGAACCACAACTCATGCACATTCATGCCATCCAATTGGGGAACAAAATAGTCGGTTATCATTGCTCTATACCGGTCTCCATTAACGGTAACTGACTCTCCAGCATTATTTCGGAAGAAGTATGGCCCAATGACTCCACCAGCCCATAGAGCACACCAAACAGTCAGTTTTTGTGCATGTAATGGCGTTTCAAGGGTCTCATGTGGATTCCCTTCACTCCAAATGCGGCAATTTTGCTTGTTGACGTAGCCATTCAACCAAAAATGAGCCTCATCACTGAACAAAATTTTGCTATGAAAATCAGCATCGAGATCAATCTCATTTTCGGCCCATACACCAAAATCACGACGCATTGCATGGTCTCGCGGCTTTAATTCTTGCACAAGCTGGATCTTGTAAGGTCGCAAGCCAAGATCTTTGCGCAAAATCTTCCATAAAGTTGATGGACAAAGCTCTAATTGCTGTGCACGGTGGCGAATCGAATCATTCGGGTCCTCTTCAACACTTTGCTCTACAGCGGCAATTGTTTCTTCGGTGCGCACTGTTCGACGTCTCTGCGGATGCGTATTATCACATAGAGTAAACGTAGTGCGAAAACGATCCATGGTTAACCGAATTAATTGCTCTGATGGCCGATTATGTCGACCATAAAATGGACGGAGCTTGCGGTAAACTTCGCGAACTGAACCATTATTTTCGAAATAAATTTGCACGATTTGCAAACGTTGTTCTTTTGTCAACCTATTCATGATGAAATGGCAAACCAAACTAAATATTAATTACTTGACAGCTGACAAAATGGACGCCAGTTAAAAAAGTGATGCCAACTTAAAGTTCTATACGTCTATAAAAAACACCCTTTATAAGCTAGTAACGTAATGCGAAATAAACTATGTTGTCGCCAAGTTAGGTTTTTCAAGGCTCAAATAACAAATTTTGTCCGATACGCCGTAACCGTCAAGCGGAATCTGAAAATGTTAACGCTATCGACGAAAACTTTTATACCTACTGCAAAAACAAAAAAGAAATAGCTAAAGTAAAGACAGACAGACAGACAGTAAAGACAGACAGAGGGACAGACGACGTCGCTCAATAGAAAACAATCAGTGTTTATTTATAATTCGAATATAAATGTTCTTTGTTAATGCTTATGTGTATGTATAAATGTACATTCATAAACGTATGTTGTACGTCGATAATTTTTTGTTAACAATTCAAAAGTTATAGTCGCTTATTTAACGATAAGTAACTTGCTAACCATATCAGTTTTTGGTAAAAGCAAATATCATTAAAAGTATTACTGACTTTAAAAAAAGAAAATTTCGTCGTTAAAAAAGAGTAGTGAATCACACTTCACGAATCGGTAAGAAATAGGTCGATGCTAAGATGCACTTGTGGTTCAAATGATGTAAATTTTTACAATTTGTTTCCAGTAATATATCTTATATAAAATAGTTATGAAAATATAATTTTTTTAATAGTACCATAGAACCATAAATTATACCATATTCTTGCATTTATTTAAGCCTAATGTGCTTAATGCGCTTAACGAAATTTATGAAAACGTATCAATCAATATCAATATTAGACACAGGCTTTAACAGACTCAGAAATTGTAGCACCGTTTAATGAACGAGCGAAAAAAAAACATTATTTATTAAAACTTCTTTATACACAACCATTTTTTTTATGAACATACCTGAATATGTTTCACAACTAAAAAACTTTGCGAATAAATAAAATTTTATTTTAAGCTAGTTGTTCCCGGGGCGACGCGCTGTTCCAAGCAAGTTTTTTATGAACATCTTTGTCGCGGCATTGTTGAATATTTTTAAAATTTTTTTTTTTTTTGATGCAAAAGATTTTAATTTTAACTGATATATTACGAATTAATAATAAAAAATTTTAACACTCACACTGTTAACTGAATTGACAATCAATAAACAAACAGAAATGAAATAACTCAAATGACGTGAGCAGGCAGAGCCGTTTACCGACAAAATGTAATTCCCATAAGAAAAAAAATACATTTTATATAAGGAAAACACACCATCATCGTGCATATTCGTAGGAATTTTTAGATGTTTTTTACAGCCATCAGTGAAAGTAGACCTTTCCAACGCATGTACTCGTTTGAAAATCGGTTAAGTGGTTCTCGAGTTATGAAATCACGAACATAGGACAACTTATTATTATATATAGATTATACATACAAAGAAAATCTTATCTTTATATAATATATCTTTATATAACCTTTATATAGTATAATTTGAAATATATTAAGAAAAAATGTGTTTTTAACTATTTATTCCAGAGTCCCGAAGATTGTGTTACAAATTTTTCGTTAAAAAAATAAAATGTGCTGTTTTATTACCATAACACCAATAAAATTGGCTGCTTTCTTATTGTATCTCTAGTTGCATGTTTTTAAAAAGTATTCTATATTGGAGCCAAGTTCACAAAAGTTTATTCAAATCTATCGAGCAGTTTTTAAGTGATGCGAACAAAGACAGACAGACAGACAAAAATTTCACTATTAAGTATTTTTTTTGCATATCGTTTACTATCTACACTAACATCAAAATTTTCGAATATATTTCATGTAAATAAATAAAATATGCCTAACAAATAAAAAAAAAAGTCATTTCGATCAATATAGTATAATAAATCCACATGATATCCTTGGCACAGTAAACGAACATTCCTTTCCGTTTGAAAAGATGCCAAAAGGTCATGCGACTGTTTTTTAAATAATAAGTAATGTTAGTAACGACAATCTTTTACATTTGAATAACAGAAAAACACCATGAATAAATAATATTCTCTCACTTAACAATGCCAATGCAGTAATTAATAAAAAAAAAATAGATTTCTAGAAATAATCCTAAGGTATAAAACGAAGGAAAGAAACTAGAGCACTTGTTGTGGTCTTGTTTTGAAATGAATTTTTTATGAAAAGTTAGTACCGAATAATGGGGTGAATAGAAATAGTTCGGTGAGTAAAAACAAAATTATGTTTATAAGAATTATACTGCAACACTGATTTTTAAATTTGAAGTAATGCTTCTGAAAAAAATATTTAGTTATGCACTAGTATGTGACTTTATGTAGTATAGTACAGTTTTATAGCATTAAAACTACCATAAGGTTTTAGGCTAAAATCACGAGTTTATTAAATTTGTAAAAGGATTATTAATACAATTCGAACTTGTTTTTAAAGAGTGAAAATAAGAAATGACAATATTTACAATGTCAGAAAATCATAAGAATTGACCAAAAGGAACTCATTTATTAAACGTTCTGGTTCGATATGTGCCCTACATTAATAATACTGAAGTGCAATTATTTCCAATTATTATAAGCTGGGATTAATAGTTATCTCCTCCAAACCACATTGTTTTGCTAAAGATTTATTTGATTTTATTTTTTTCCGTAAAGCAACTTTATCAAGTGTATGGAAAAATAGTCGAAAGTTAAGAGTAGAAATACAACCTCACGGTTGCGGATCCGGTTGTTTTTTATATGAAGGTTTTGCAATATAGAATGCATAGCGAACCCTATGAAATGAGAATCTATTTTAATCTTAATGCGTTTTTTCCTAAGATCCTCATTTTTAAATTTTACATTTTCAACATATTGCCACAGTTTTACTGTTTAAAAAAAATTATACGTGTTAAGGTGCGATTAGATGAGTCAAACATTTGAACAAAAAAGCGTAACCACTCTTTTTACAATTGTTTATTCAATCTTTCTCCACACGGATTATAACGAATACTGATTTTTCATAAAATAAATGTAATGTCTTATCTTTTATATTAAGTAGGATATTATGTCTTAATAAGCATATGAAGAGAACAAACATTTTTTTCACAAGTTAGTGTCCTTTTTGTCAAATATTAGACTAGTCCGATCGTACCTTTAATATTGTTTGCAATAATTTAAAAAATTTTAAAATTTATTGCTTATTTACATTATATATATTTTTTCTAAATATGTATATTCCAATTAAAAAAAATAAAACAAGTAGGAGTTCTATATTCGGCTAAACCGAATCTTATATATCCTTCACCATCAATGTAAATCTAGTCAAGTGAAATAACTCCAATCAAAAAATCAAATATTAGACAGAGAATTAAAAATTAAAAAAAAAATTGATACTAAATATATATAATTTTACATAAAAATGACATCGGCTCTTAATGGGTTAAGCATTTTTAAAAAATTTGGTATTACCTTAAAGACCTCTTCAAAACCTTTAGAACGATACCCATATTGATGTTTATAAAAATTTGAAAATTTTAGAGCCTCGTAACTCGTCAAATATGGGCAAACACCAATTTTTTTATTTTTTGTGTTTTTTTTATGTTTTGCCTGCTGCCTCGTTGGACAAGGACCGATCATGCTGGTTTCAAATAGCACCTCTTTCGATACTATGTCTGAACGATTGAAATATTTAAATTTTCTCTAGCTGATCTGATTCAGAAGTGGATATTTTAGAAATTACTAAGGGAATGGCAAACTTTCTACTTTTGTTGTTAAGCGTATAAAAAGATATAAAAGTTTTTCACTATTTTTTTAGTTTATAAATTCATATTCGAATCGTCTAAATTTCTAAAATATCACTGTTCCTTTCTATATTTTTTCCCACTTTTATAGTATTTTTCCGTAGCACAATTTCGTTCGATACTATACTTGCAAATTTTATATTTTATATAATTTCAGACCTTGAACTTTTCTGCATCAATCAATGTTACATTTTCCATACCAAATTTAAACTCATAACACACTCGCTTATCTATATACATACAAATTTTTTAATATGCGTTGCATAAATAACATATTTAATTTTTATTGTGAATGTTTTTTTTAAACGAAAAAATAACTGATGTTAAAAGCTGATTGCATTTTTGTGCTAATGAAGCGAAAGATGAAAGTGAAATAAATAAAGAGATAATAAATTAAAAATATTGATAAACCATATGTTTAATAAGAATACAAACAATTAAATGAAAATATATTTAATAAATTTGTGGAATTTTCAGTTAGAGAAGGACATTGTACATCATCCGTTATTGTTGAAATGAATCTATTACGTGCCATGTTTAAGAAATGGTTTATGAGACGTCTCAGTCGTTTACATTTTAAACTACTTTTTTTTGTAAATATGTTATTCAAAAGTGTCCTCCAGCCCGGTCCAGACCGAAGGATTTTTTTTTTTAATTTAAACGAAACTTTTTAAAAATATATATCGAAATAGCTCTCATTTTTCCTTTTTAGTATAAAAAGGTGTACTCATATATTTATAGCCTTCAAATAAATTGCCACTAAACAGAAATAGAAATGAGGAACGGGACTGAAGCTATGATTTATTTTATTTTATAATTTGGCCTCGTAATTTGGAAACTATTTTGTTTGCCAAAATTGATAAAACATATAAAGTGGAAAAATTTCCATTTTTATTATTAATCCGAAAGCTAAATATTCTAGAAACAAAATAGGTCGCAACTCATAAAATTAGATCAACAGATATTGAGTTTATTTAAAATTGACATAAACTGTGTAATAATGCATTTATTGACAACACTTTTGGATTTTTCCAAAGTCTACGCTCCGGAACGAACCGGGTTGTACTCGGCCATAGGTTTTCCTCAGGAAAAAATTCTAGAATTTAGTGGCGCTGTTACAACAAAAACAACCACGCCTATTCTTTTATGCAATAATGTCCTGTGGTTTAAGAAGCTGCTAAATCCTCTTTGCATCTGTTTAATATGAATTTCCCAAAAAATAGATCAACTAAAGCAAGTACCAGAAATTACAAATTATTATAATACGGCAAGAAAAACAATTTTTTTTTGTGACTCCTGAAATCTGTTTTGAAGTCGTTTTTTTGCAAGAATTATTACATATTATAAATTAACCCTTTGCGGACGAGCGGCGGATATATCCGCCCAAGCCTTTTTACCGTTGCGGACGAGTGTCGGATATATCCGCCCAACTCTTGCGCTGCGGCTAGCGTACGTCTGCCGTCGTAGACGATAAGATAAACATGGGGATACTAGCCTAAGACGTCAAGTGGCCTTGTGGCGTTTATGGTTCTGTTATATTTCATAAAAAAAGTTATTTGTTAGTAAATTTGTTTGTTTATAATTTTTAGGATTTTTTTTAATAATTTATTTGAATAAAGCCTTAATTTGTAAAACCCAAATATGCGACGTGAAAATTTTCTTTACTGCAGGCTCCAATACCTGTCGTCCACAGCGACGCACGCCCGTCGAGCGTCTCCGTCCGCAAAGGGTTAAAGACGTTCATCACCAGAACAGCAAATCCCACGCAAAATCCTATATTGTTTAATAGTTATAACTATAGTGTTGCTTTAAACTTTAAATGAGTTCTTAAGATATATTCTTCATTAGTATTTTTTTATATTTTGTTTAGTTCTAAGTTTTTCTTTATGTACCAAACAATTGTATGTGCAATACTTTAGGCGGTCTTGCAATCTATAAATAACTGTCTGAATCAGTAAATTAGTTTCACACATTTTTATAAATAAATTTTATCAAATACTTACAATAATGTGCAACGAACCAAGTTTATTTTATTTTTTTTCCTTTTTGTTTCTATTCAGGCTAAATACATAAGTAAAATAAGATACAAACAAAACTTTTATTATGTTTCTATATTTGCTTGCAGCATATAAATATTTGAAAAAGTTTTTATTTAACTTCAGACAGACAAATATTTTAAATTGAAGTAAAAACTTTTCGTGTGAAATCTACACCTTTAAACAAACTTTGTAATGACCGTAATTACAATTCAAAAAAAAAAAAAAAAAAATACAGAAAGATAAAAGATTTATGTACGTAATTATTTTCTTTTTTCCTTTGCTAAGACTTACAGATATAAAAATCTCTGTTCCGCTTTCAGGAAATTAAAGACCATAAAAGTGTTCATACAATCTCGCACAAAAATGTTGTATGTATTATTGTCATCCGATATTTTATTTATGAACCTACAAGGTTTGAGAACTGCAATAAAGATGTAATAATTAGGTTTCGTTGCTGAATAAAACTTAACGCGAAGTAAAAAAGTAATGCTTAATGTTAATTGGCGTTTTTTTCGAATAATTCTCAATATTTAATCTATCTAAACTATTCATGGCTTTGTGTTGAGGAAACAGACTTGATCAAGTCCCGCCACAGCTTGACAAGTAATTGTATTTTCATGCTTGGAAATCGTGTAGAAGTCATATTTTTGAATTTATCTTTTTTCGAATGTTTTAGTAACTATTAAATTTCTAAATGTGTTGATTATTGTTTCCTTATTACTGCTTGATGTAGATGTACATAAATACACTTATGTGAATATATATTTCTGTTTACTTATCATAGTTTTACATTATTGAACTCTGTGTTGGGTGGGCATCTTGTCGGTGCAATGCTCCATACAGGCCGTACTGTTAGGGCCATCAATGCCAGACAGACTCATGGTGAGCACAAAACAAAGAACTGCCCAACCGTTTCTCCCTTAGTGACTAACAGCGTCTCTTTAGCCAACGGGGTAGCTATCAGCTACCCTGCAGCGAACGTTTTCCCTTTCAATGAAATCCACCAGCGGCTTGGTTTTCTGTCCTAGTTTATATTATGACAGCTAACATTGCATGGCAGGATGTATAAAATGGAACCACCCCTTCACAATAAAAAAGGAAACCAGTTTGGAATTTTATTTAAAAAATAAACCAACAATACAAAGACTTTTTAGTTTCCATATTGGGTGTTCTGGTTAGACAATGTGCAGTCACTGTAATAATATCAGCTCTTTGAAAGGTCATACAAAACAGTTAGAAGCATTAAGCATTTCCTAATTCTGGTTATTTTCAGGTCAAGCAATGATGATTCATTCAACGCGAAATATTTCCAAAGGTGTTTAACCAGATGGAGATTGGACTAGTATGTTGTTGACATCTAATTGAAACAAAAATTTGCTTTGAACAAAAATATATTACTATTTTGAACTGCAATAATTATAGTTTTCATGAAATTTCACATCAAAACTGATCTATTACGAAAGATTTATAGATTTTTCACATTTATTAAGGCAGAGCAATGTATGTGCATCTTGAACTGTTTTATGTTGTGTAAATTTTCAAAAAAAAATTTAGCTATTAATTATAAACAGAAAACTTTTTCCTCAACGATGATTAAGATTTGTTATTTCTCACAAAAAATGAAATGTTAGTGCCAGTTTACAATACACAAAAATTATATTATTTCAATGACTTTGTTGAATTCCAGAAAAATATTTCAAAGTTTACTGTCGTCAACACCATCAACAAAACTGTCATTGCTGTTCCTACACTGATAACAATAATTATATTCAATTAAATTAAAATGCATCAACATATTTATTGACATTGAACAAGGCATTACTCATCTAATATTGAAACATAAACCTGAATGCAGCCGAACAGCAAATACAGTTGTCATACAGATTGGATCATTTTTTACATTCACGTTAAACAGAAAAGTGTCCTCAAACCTAGTAACCACAATGCTAGTTTTCATTAAAGTAAAAATGAATAGACTTTTGAGACATGCCCAATTACACATCATAAATAGTTTTTATTCATCAAATTTGTATCCAAGCGTATTTTGTGTGTTTGTAGTGCTAACACCAAATAAGATTTGACCTCAAAAATAATTGCTAATCATTAATAATGACCAAAATATAAACGTAAATCCTATATTTTTAAAGCAAACATTTTGTGATAACTTTTTTTTATAAACATAAGACATGGTTTAAAGCCAAAAATAATTATAAATTATAGCAAATATTCTGTGTAATCAACTAATCAATGAAACTATGACTTCTTTGAATCCTTTTACAAAAATACTTCATTGTGCTGGTTTTAAAATTTTATTATTATTTTCTAGTTCTCAGTTTTATTAGTTAAAATTAAACTTTTATTTTGTGTATTCTTTATTTGTTTTATTTTATTTGTTATAATTTGAGACTAAATATCTTAGTACAATTTTCTATTTTTCGTTTATTGTATTTAAATATTATTCTCAAAATATTCAGTTGAGCCAACAGTTCCCTATGTCTATTACCGTGATCTTTCCCAATATTTTGTCGAAGGTTAATAACTTAGGCCTCTTTTGTTTAATCTGTTATTAAATCTCTATCCCCGTGTAGTGTTATATCTCCATTTTCGAAAACTTTGTGCGGTATGAGCGTACTCTTTTAGTTCGTTGTCAAACCCAAGTTTCATTAAAAACTCACTGTATAAAATTTTTCCGACGTTGTCGCGGCTTGTTCCATTTTGGTGAATTTTGGTGGTTATTCGCTTGTGCTGCGTTATGAAGCCTGGATGTTGATGATTTTTTACAGATGTATGCGTAGATTTTAGATTTATGTATTTCGACTGTTTGTCGGATGTTCAAAATATCTCTTGCTCTCTTCCACATTTTCAGGTTTATCCTTCCTGTTAAACTCTGTGGGTGATGAAACCTGTGAGTAATATTGTTATTATCATTAATAGTATTATATGTAATGGATATTTAAATCCGTAATGGAGAAAATTGGCAGTTGTTGCGGTTTTACTATAACTTAGCAATAAATTTGTAGCTGGCTAACTTTTTTAACTATTGATAACTATTTCTTAAAACTACATTAAAAATGTTGTTATTTTTTTAAATAATATATTACTTGCACAATGTTTGCTATTTTACATGTATTTTGCTTAAGATTTGTAAGTTGTGGTTTTGTGAAACGCTTCACAAGGGTTTCAAAATATATTATTTTGGACACAGTCCAGTATCTTATGAACCACTGAAGACATCTTAATGAAATTTCACAGAGACCCCCAGAGGGCTTAACAAAATACCGATTTCTATGAACTAGAATTGCTGGTCATAAATCTGATCAAAGATATAGAAATATTAATTCACAAAAAACTGCATTATCATCTCATTGTGCTAGATTAAATCACTATCCTAATTTTGAAAATGTTTCAGTAATAAACACAGAAAATAATTATAAATGGCGGTAAATGTTAGAAATGTTACATATAATTAATACACACACAATTTTAAGGCAGACACAGATAATGTAGCTCAAATTTACAGACACTTGATAAATAAGAAATAATATTGTACTTTATTTTTTGTTACAAAAATTTTCTTTATATGACAAAATAATTTTATGTTTTTTGTTTTATGTTAGTTTGAAAAAATTTTTTGTAATTTTTTGGGTTCAAATAAATATTTCTTTGTCCTGATGATGCTACACAAGGGAGTAGCGAAATATTGAGAAAATAAAAAATAAAAATTAAAAGAGACCTTGTGCTTGAATAATAAATTAAAAAATAAGTAATTCTTATTTAAAAGTAATTTTTATTTAAATAGACGATAAACGGTACAATGTGAGCTTGTGTATTGAGCAATCAAACTTTATAATTAATAAACAAAAAATTAGAATTCAAATAAAACAAACGAGTATTGGATTATTTTTAAGCATAATCATGTATCTCTATATCTCACATATTAAGTTCGATAAATATATATGAACAGACGTATATAAAAATTTTGTAATTGCAGCGAATGTTCACGTAAAAATTACTGGCAAAATTTGTATACGAGGGCTGTTATATATATTTCTGGCCTGGCAACACTGAGTGCTGTCAAGTACAATACGACATTTCCATAGGAAAGTTTGTCATTTTTAAGCATAATCGTACTCAAAACGTTTTGACGTACGACCATTATTTGCGTTGTTTACAGTGACTTGAAAAAATGAATATAGAAAAAAAACGGAATTAACTCGTGAACATTTTCGTGCCATCATTTTTCACAACTTTCGACGTGGATTATCACGACAAGAGTGCATTGATGAACTTAAATCTTTGTATGGCGATGAAGCACCATCCTATAGCACTGTGAAAAATTGGTATAATGAATTTAATCGTGGCCAAAGCTCGCTCAAAGACGAATTCCGTGAAGGTCGTCCAAAAACGGCTGTTGTGCCAGAGAACATTGATGCGTGCGTGAGCTCATAATGCAAGATCGAAATGCGACCTACCGAGAGATAGAGACATCCTTGGACATTTCTTCCACCAGCATACATTCGATACTGCATGAACACCTGGCCGTAAAAAAGGTTTGTTCTCGTTGGATCCCGCACAATTTGAAAGTTGCTCAAAAAAAGGCTCGCGTCGATTGGTGCAAAGAAATGTTGCAAAAATACGACTGCGGTGCTTCAAAAAACGTTTATAAGATCGTCACAGGTGACGAATCATGGATCTATGCGTAAGAGCCCGAAACGAAACAACAATCGAATGGCGACTGTTCCGCTTGAGCTACGTAGGACGGTCACTTCTGAGTGGTACACTACAATTTGTTTGCCTGAAGTCATCGAAGAAATTCGAAAAACCAACAAGAGAAGACGAATCATTGTTCACCAAGACAATGCGAGCTCTCACACATCGTCTCAAACGGGTCATCCGCCGTACAGCCCTGACTTGTCACCTAATGACTTCTTCTTGATTCCGCACATCAAGAAAAAAATGCGTGGTCAACGATTTTCGTCGCCAGAAGAAGCTGTTGAAGTGTTCAAAAACCATGTTTTAGAGGTGTCTCAATCGGAGTGGAAAAAGTGCTTTGACAACTGGTTTGAGCGCATGCAAAAGTATATAAATCATGCTGGAGAATACTTTGAAAAACAATAAAACCATTTTTGATTATAAATATTCGCATTTTCACTATTAGGCCAGAAATATATAGAGCAGCCCTCGTAGCTGTTTTGGAGTCTGATGATATTTTAATATTTGCTTACGCGAATTTTTTTTTTTTGGCTTAATTTTTTTAATATGTATCTGATATTTTGGTTTATGGTTTAAAATAATAAAATTTCCTAAAGTGAGGCTTAATAAATGTTAATAATTGATATAAAATGTTAAATATTACAACGTTACAGTTTACACCTTTGGAGAAATTGTTAGTTTATTTACGACCTTCTTTTAACACTAATTATTCATGAAACACAAAAAGAATTACAATACTTTTGATCTATGAATAATAATAACTCAGACTAAAATTTGTTCTTTTATCAATACATCTAGTGAGCATTTACAGCAGAATAAACTTGATGGTGAATATTACAAAAATTTTATTTAAAAAAGACTTGCAGAGAAAAAAAATATTAAAATTACTTTTTTATATTCTTGGAGTAGCGAAATATTGAAAAAATAAAATATAAAAATAAAAAGACCTAGTGCTTGAAAAACAAATTAAAATATAATTACTCAAAAGTTCAAATAAAAAACTATATTAAAATTACTTTTTGTTTTTAGGACCGCTTTAGACATAATATGTTTTGATTATGGAAAATATTTGCTTAAATTCAGAAAAATAATTATTTTCTGTGTGCGTTTGATTAAAAATTCTTAAGACTTAAATAGTCTGTATATCATTAATATTTAATGTTGCTAAAGCATCTCACTTACAATGACGGAAAGCATGTGTAAAATTTATTTGCCTTCAAAAAAGGAAAAAAAACAACAGTGTTAAACACAAAAAAATTTTTTTTGCCATTAGTTTAAATTGAAACAAAAACAGTAATAGTATGAACTCCTGCAGTAACCTTGATATACATATTTTAATACAATTCATCTAAGATTAAAAATTGTATATATAAGTTTGTCATTCCGTTTGTAATATAAATCTTTAATAAACTTATCCGACCTCATAAAGTATATGTCGCTTATTTACTTATAGAGCGTAATAATTAAAAAAAAATCATTTTGACATAACCGCCGCGGCGTTTAATTTTTTGACTTGTTCTCACAATCGAGAAAAAAGCAGAATGTTGAACTTCCAAATACAATTCGTAAAATGATTCAGGAATATAAAATTCATTAAAGAAAACTTTCATCAATTATATATTTAAGGGGAGGTCTAAGACCAACTATGTGGATTTTTTGAGTAATGACGTTATTGCTGTAAAAATATATTCGCTATTGCTTCATAAACTAAAATATGTCGTTATTTATAAAAATAAGAATGGAGTTTTTTCGTTATCACAGTCATATCTTCAAATATCACCCTTTGATACATACAGTCACAAAACGACATGTGACGATGTTTCAAAAAGCGATATGATCTTTAGGTTATGAAGTTTACTCAAAATGTGTCTTTCTTATTGACAAACAAAGTTTCCAAACACAAAATGAAATAAGGACTTATTGTCTTAAAACGTGGAAAGTACAAAAGACATAAAGATGAAACTAATACACAATATAAAGCATGAAATGGCGAACCATTCTGTATAATTAAGTCAAAATTTTGAAATTTTGAGTTGTAACGTTATTGAAGTAAATGAGCAATTTATGGTGAAGGTTATATAACATTCGGCATAGCCGAGTATTGCAATCTTACATGTTTTTATTTTACGTATTTTCTTCTGCTCTACTTGTGTTGCTTATTACGATTATTTCTCTGTCGTCAATATTCTTCTTTATGTAATGAAATTAATTTTTTTCACTATGAAAACGTTATGCCCTTTAGCAAAATGAATTAAGTTTATCAATAGGATAAGTGGTAAATTAAAACGTTTAAAATGACTTTGTACTCTAGGTATAAGCAACGTATGAAACTTCTTTATACGTCGAACAGCAGTTTGTTTATACTTGAGAATAATTTTTTTCTGAAATAAAATTACTGGAGATAAAATTACCGCTTTTTGAAATAGAATTGTAACAAAAACCAGTAGTTTGTAGGAAATAAATTAAAAAATTATCTTAAAATTGGTGAGAACTTGAAGTGCCTGTTTGGATATTGTTCAAGCCCTAACGGAGCCTTGAGATGTAAAAAAACTAATTTTTGTTAAGCAGCTCCAGTGCCTGAGTAAAGCTTTATTAATTGTGAAATTGTTAAGGCTTTAGTGTAGCGTAAAGGCGGCTATATGGTTAAACTAAAAATCGTTAGTAAATATGATAGCATGTTAGTCATGCATAAGCTGTTAAGAATACCTTTTGTCAGTAATCGTCAGCTGGAACTAGAGCAAACTGCATTTTGTGTGGTGCATACTTATAAATATGGTATCGTGTAGTGAAATCTAACCGGCAGTATAGTGTTTTGATTAGGTTAGCTGACGTATGTTTTATAAACGAGAGATATTTATCAATTGTTACATAAAAACGAAAAAAAAAAATAAAATAACTGGATCACCAGCAGCCTAGACACTTTATTAGGGGAAACCGAAGAGTACTGGAAACCAAATTTAAAACAAAAACATAAACGGCAAAAAAAATTTTCAACGGCCTTACAAGCTCTCTCCCTCTAGGCTTATTTTCTTTTTATTAAAGATTTATGACGCCACTTCTTGTTATTGTAATGTTTAGTATGTATGAACAAGCCCCATTTTGTTCATACATACTAAATATTTTCTGTAAAACTCCTACTGTTTGTTTATTTGTATGTTATACCTTTAAAATGAGCATGTACTTGAATTAGCACTGAAATTAGCTTAAGACTATATAAAATTTTATTTGCAAAAGTAAAAAATAAAACTTTTTGTCTTTTATTTGAAGAACTTTGTTAGGAGTTTTCTTACTCGAATCATGCAGGCGTTAACACAAAGTAAGATTGCTGTAGGTCACAAGATAAATATACTTGGATAAGAATTACTTAACATGTGTCATAAATTGTAATGACAAATAATTGCCGTATTCACAAGCTCTGCTTAGGTGTAGGTAGTATTGCATACTACCTTTTGTTTACTTTTTTGTGAACAACCATTGTATCAGTGTGCCATTGTACATTGTACTTCATACGTCAAAAAGTAAATAAGAAGAAGAAAAGTACTATTCATCATTTGTTACTTATAAGCCAAATGGGGGAGAAAACAGAAAAAAGTAAATTAATAAATTTTTTGTGTGAGGATGAAATTCAAGACATTTTTAGGATGAACCTAATGTACTTGCTCTCCAGTCGCAGAATTATACATTTAGGGCTACCAAAATTATCATTACGGCATAATCGGGTTTTAAAATATTTTGATGAAAACAGATTTTTTCATATGATACGACTACGGCCAGAAGAATTTTCCTATATATTCAACCTTATAAAAAATGACGATGGTTTTTACACAATTGGCGAACGGCTCCAACTACGCATTGACTAGCAGCTTTAAATTGTACTTTACTGCTTGGGATCTTCAGGAAATGGTGCTTGTGTTCTTAACGTAGCATCTCTTTTTGGTATAGGTGATGGCGGTACCATACAAAATATTAGAAATCGAGTCATTAAAGCAATATTAAATCTTAAAGAACAGTTTTTATATTGGCAACTTTCAACTTCAACTTTCTAATAAATCAGTCAAATCAATAAATTAAATAAATAAAACTAATAAAAATATCTTTTAATTATTTTTATTAATTTAATATAATTCACACATGAACACAAAAATAATAATTCATTTAAACATAAAACATTTAAGCAAATACAACGTTTGAAAAACATATGAAAAAAAGTACTAAGTGTTGTATCGCATATTTGCATGAAAATTACCAACAACACAGCTAGCACCGCGTATTTTGTTAGCACTTAGCACGTACTAGGGGGCTTGGGAATAGGGCAATTATATTTACTCTTTTCAAAAAAGGTAGACAAATTTCTATTTGTTCTCTAAGCAGTGATTGGAAATTAGCATTGAGCTAGGAAATATTATGTGATCGAAAAGAATCTTAGTGAAGTCGATATAATTCAGGTTGTAGCTAAATAGCGAAATATGTCCGATACTACCAGGGCTCAGTAGTGACAATAATAAACATTGAAAGTTAAATGAGCTAAATAAGTTCTTACTTCTACCACTAATAAGTGTGGTGCATGTAAAAAGAATGACAATCTTGAGTTTAACTCCCATAAATATGGCGATAACAATTCATGTAAAGTCTACGTGAAGGAGAAGTTACTTATAGTTGCTAAAATTCTGTTTGTGGTCACAATTAGACCAAATTTTTTTGCTTAAAGCTTTTCTATATATTTAATATAATACATACTGTGTAAACATTCCTTTTTTAATATATGAAATGAGATAAATACGGTGAAATAATAAACAAAATCAGTTGACCAATAGAGAAGAAAAATGAACCCGAAATTTTTTTACACGTATATGGGTTATGCCCTCCGTAGTAATTTAACCATAAAAAGGAAAGTAGTTTTTCTGTAGAGCATAGACGCAATTACAATGAAACAAGTGAAATACTTATGGCGTTTTCATTTCTGGAAATAAATGTTACCCAACAATCACAATCACAATTTTTGCATGTTGCCTAAACCCCGAAAAAATGCTACACATTTTATAGCCAGAATAGAACAAAAACTGCTATTGAATTTTTCTAACTACCCTTACATGTCAGTTATGTTTAATTATCGTTTCAAACATAAATTAATATAACACTGGGTTTAGAAACAAAAGCAAGAGTAAGACTTACTAAAAAAAAGTGTAGCATACTTACCCTTACATAGAATTAAGGGTAATATATGTAACATATTTTAAACTTTTTCGTGCAACATATTTTCAAAAGAACATAGTTTTAATTTACACTGTCGAACATTTTTTATACAATAACACAAGGGTGTAAAAAGTGTAAAACATATGCAACATTTTTGTTAGAAAAGAACACGCCATTATAGTGCCTTTATATTAGAAATGCAGTTGAAACAGTTAAGTTTCCTGTATAGTAAAAAACGAAATCGGCAAAAGAAACACTTATTGTATAACTGCACAAAATGAATTGTTAAGGCCTCTTACAGCAGCTGAAAGGGCAAAGTCGACTGCTTAATGAAACGGCGAAATCATGTTCAAAACTTCAATAGCAAAAGTGAAATTTACTGCCTTTAATTGGGTCTCGATGAATTAACAACGTATGTGTGCAAAAGCTCATGTTTTGTAGAAAAGATATCGAGGAAAAAAATTAAATCAACACCACAGAATGAGGAATTTTTATTGAAGCTTGAAATTTTTTAAATGAGCCAACAAGAGAATCCAGGAAAAACTTCAAAATTCTACAAACTCTTCAAAGAAATGCGTTAAACTAATGAAAGCAAACGATTTATTAAGAGATAAAGAAAAAAGATCTCGATAGTGTGTAGACTTCTTCTAACAAAACTAATATTGATTGTAAATTTTCTTTGTATTCTTAATAATTTTTTTTTTTTTTGTGAAATAGATGCTGTTTACAACGAACACAAAATAAGTCTGTTAGATGCGATGAATGCTGATGACAAATGTAGTGATCCGGAATATGCCGCATTTAATTCTCATGATTACTAAGTTTTTTTTTTTAAATAACATTAAGAAAAGGAAATATTTACGAATTAAAGTTTACTACAGGCTTTTTTCTCTTTCATTTAAACATTAAATTACTGTCTGGTTCTTTATTTACACAACATTTAACAAAAAAATTTTTTAATGTGAATTTATTTCTTAACAGCAACTTTAAATTATTATCTTGATAAGAACGTTATGAAGAGAATATATTTTTATGGAGATATTAATGCACACTTCTTTTAAAATAAACATAATCTGTTTTAAAATATGTGTTATGCTTGAACACATGTACCTTGAGCATGAATAAATTCACTTTAAAAAGTTTTATGTTTCTTTTCTTTTTTTATTTCTCCCCGTTTAATTTTTAGGTTAACACTCACAAAACTAGACACTTGTTTAATTTAACATAAAAGAAAGTCCTAAGAATGAAAATAAAAGGAGTGCAAACTAGATTGGGAAAATGTTATAAAAAATATTTTTTTTCATTTATTAATTTTTTTATTTAGCCTTAAGTCTTAAAGCAAGGTTTCTTAGAACAGGGCTAATATGATTATGTTGAAAAAGTAAATAGAAGTAACTCCCTAATCTATTAGTATGAGTTTTAAAGTGTATTATTTTTATTTGCCTAAGAATTAATTATTTTTACTATAAACAAGTAAGAGTGCTATATTCGGCTATGCCGGATCTTTGTACCCTTTACCATCTATGTAAAACTAGTCTAGTGAAATAAATCCAATCAAAAAAGCAAATATTGGGATGACAGAGACTTAAAAAATGAATAAAAAAAAAACTGTGTATATATAATTTTACATAAAAATTACGTCGACCCTTAACGGGGTTTCCTTAAAGATCTCTTCAAAAGCTTTAAAATGATACCCATATTGATATTTTAAAAAAATTAAAAAATTTCGGCCATATTTTCCGAGTTAAGGACTTCTTAACTTTTAAGATCATACATTTTTAGAAGATAAATTACTTAAGTGATACCCTTTTTTTAGTAACATGACACTTAAAAGGTTTAAACTCTTGTTAATCTTTGGTTTCAATAAGAATGACGTGTTTGATTTGCATTTCTTTTATAAATATGGCACCAGGTTTTAACATTAAAATGGCGCTGGTTTAAAGATCTCTAAAATTTAAGAAAACTCGAAAACTTGGTATATTTTTAAGCCCAATAGAACTTACGAAATGGTAGACGGTCAAACGAACTAATAAACTGTAGTTATTTTTTGACACTTACGATCAGTATGGTCTGAGAAATCATCGTAAACAGATTGAATCTTATCAAGATTTATTTTTTTATTTACTGAGGAATAGCACTCAGGAGATGACCCCTAGTTATCCAACGCAGAACTAGAAAATTAGGTTATGGGAAGGGGGATAGAAGTAGTATTGCTTGTGGACATTTGATTTAAACATTTTAATACTGAAAGTAACAGGAAAGATATCCGCAGGGGGTTTATTCCACTTAGGAACCGTTTGGCTAAAAAACTAATTTTCTCTGCTATTCATAGTGCGATTCACTGGTCAATCTTGATGCCAAGTGCGTTGAACGTACGTAATTACGGTTTTCTTGAACAGATTTCTGATTTTATAAGACCACATTTCGTTGTAGTAACGATAAAATAGTGAAACACACCCCACATGGCATCGATGCTCCAGCAAATTGGATACCCTACAGAGCTTCTTTGCTATGTCCTGCACGCGGTGGACTAACTCCAAAATAGTCTTTGACTATACATGAGAATTGTATTCCATTTTCGGTCTAATAAACACAGTCATTAATTCAGTTGGTAACTTAACTTATCTTAAAAATAATTTAGTGATGAGGCTTATATTTGGGTTCAATGAGTGTTTTAGTAATCGAAATTGCCACATTTGGAGAGAAAACAATTCATAGCAGATACCACAGACTTTATACTATGCACCATTGGACATCATTTCCTTAAGAATGAAGCTGGAGCCTTAAGTGATCAATGTTTTTTGTTTAAAAATGTGGACGATATATTTCCGGCAGTACGTCACCGTACAATGATCGCAAAAATATTTTTTTGTTTATTTAAATTTGGCGATAAATTGAATTTGTAAACCGGCCTCCGAAGTAATGAGAATAGATATCTCTTCATATTTCCCGTGGATCCACGTTGTGCTGAATTGTATCGTACTGACAAAGAGGTAACAATTGTTACCTTGGGTGTATAGCTGCAAAACAATTGATGATATCGATAATTTGGCTGGCTATGATTGTTTTTTGTCGACAGCACTTAAAAAGATTACTTAGTAACGACGGTATCAATAGAAAAAAAAAATCTATCGAAACTATGCGGTCGATACTTTTGAGCAAACTATCGAATGTGTCAAAATTGTTCGTGCTATTTGTGCTCGAAAATTAACCGTAACTGGACGTCAAGATTGCGCTTTGTTTGAAATAATTGTGGCAGCCTTATGCCCGGAGTCATCATCAAAATTAAGGCAATATTTTGATTTTCGAATTAAGAAAAATTCGTTGATACAAATTAAATTTTGTTAGTTATTTTTATGATTTAAAGTTCGTTCGGGTTAAGAAATCTTCATAACTTTATTTGTACTTTGCTTTTACTTTATCAAAGGGGTTTACTTCTATAGAACATCAAAATTGATTTAAAGATTAAGGAAAAAATTTACTAATAAACCTGGACAACATGTTACATATGGTAGTGTTTCTTGATGAAGAAAGAACTGCCTTAAGTAAAGTTAATAATTTCAATAGTTCGTTTATAATGTTAGATTTAAAATTGAAAACTATGCGGTTGCAAAAAAAAAATACCGAATATTAAATTTTCGTATTCAAAAAACAAGTTTATGTGTTGTAAAATACCTCTACCTTCAACTGAAGTATAATTACTATAAAAGAAAATGCAAACAAGGAGAAAACAATGCGCCCATTTCTTTGCTCATGTATAAATAAATGAAAAATAAAATTTAAATGTAGTTTCATTGAAAACTGTGTTTTTTTGTTTAAAAATTTAAGATTTTGTTATGTTTTTGCTCTGCTCATTGCTTATAAATCTTGTTACATATATTCTGTTTTAGGTTAAAGCATCCACAGTTTCTAAATAAATTTTAGATATACCACTAAAAAGTTGTTATAAGTAATCATGCGTTTATGTGTGTTTTTTCTAAAGAGGAATATATCTGGATTTTACGCCACACTCAGAAGTCGCTTTGAAGAACGTCATAATGTCAAAGGACATTGTCTCGTTCTTAGTATTGACACAGTGTCGCTTATGAAAGTGTCAAACCATCCGCACGTAAAACAACAACGGCCTAACTTGCTAAGAAAATAAGCATATCCGGCATTTAGGCGGTCGCAGGGACTTTCTCGTTTATGGTATAACCAACACCGGCTTCGCTTACCAAAGATTTTCTGCAAGCCAGTTTAAAAAACCGTGTCATCTTTTCAAAATAGAATACAATAAAATATACCGATAATATCTATGGGCGTTATGACTCCACATCGATGGACATTATGTCCCAAAACGTTTTGTTTCATATTTTTTATTAAATAATCCTTGCAAAAAAACCGACTTCAAAACAGATATAATCTGTCTGCCTAATACGATTTAAGAGTATGGCCACATAAATTAGATTACATTAACTATTGGGAACCCTTATATCTCCAAACTTTATACTTGTTCAATTGTTCGATGATGTTTGATAAATTAAAGCAACTATTGGGTCACCCTTTAATTTCCAAATTCAAATTATTTACTTGCATTTGTAGTAGATTTAGCAATCAGGTTCTGTGTAAATTTTAACCCTCTGTCTATAACGGTTTAACAGTTTGCCCATATATTACAGATTATATAAACTGTTGTAAAACCCTTTGATTTATAATTGAAAATTTTTATACCTTTTATTATAGCAAACAAAGTAGTGGACCTTCTATCTTAAATTCAAGTGTTTGTATGTAACGGTTCAAAAAATACAGCCATATAGAACAAATTACATTAATTTTGGGAACACCCTTTAATTTCTAAATTCAAATTATAAGCTTCTTGTTATAGAGGACTAAGCAAAACAGGTTCCTTGTAAATTTTACTTGTCTGTCTATAGCGATTAAAAAGTTCGTCCACATGCTTAAAATAACATCAACTATTAGCACTCCCTTTAACTTCGAAATCCAAATGTTATACTTGTTATTATAGAGGACTGAGCAATACCGGTTCCCTGTAAATTTCAAGCGTCTGTCTACAACTGTTCAAACGTATGGTCATATACATCAAATTAAATGAACTACTGGCGCATCCTTTTATTTATAATTTTTATTCTGTCCAATTTGCAAGTCTTTGTCTTAAACGGTTCAAAAGTTAGGCCCACATAACTAAATTAACATCAATTATTGGGAACCCTTTAATTTTTAGATTCATTTTCTATAACTGTTTGTTATTGGGAGCTATAGTAATACGCAATGATTTTGAATTTACAGTTCATAATACACGTAAAAATAAATTTGGTGTATGGGGACACCCTTTATTTTTTAAGATTATGAACTGTTTTTTAAAACGGGACCAATCTGTAAGCATAATCATATTACCAAACATTTTCAAAATTGGTTCAGGAATGACTGAGTTCTGCAGGCGAATTGATAACCTCCTTCTTTTTTTGAACTCGGTTAAAAAGGGATATGCTTCTATAAGAAAAAAACAGAAATTTATGCGCTTTTAATATGTTTTTGTAAAGTTCTAAAAGGAAGACTTAATTAATTATTGGCTTTAGGCTTACTTTCTAACTAGCTAGCGGAATTTAGATTTTAGAAATTTTCCCAAATTTGCTACATCATTTGCCTTTACTCCATTTAATGACAAATGACTTAAATTTGATAAAAAAAAAAAATCTTAAGCACAGGTCTCTAGAACAGATAAAATTATAAACTCTTTTATACCCATCCTCTGTTGCCTTGGAGTCATATTTAAATAATTTTGAACTGAGACAGTGCATATTTTAAGTACTGGCTTAACTTTATAGACACATTTTTGTCGTAGACTTAACACTATTAAAGATATTTTTTATGTATGTATGAATGAATATATGAATAGGTACATCACGTATGAAAATTTCTGTATGCTTTATTAGCTATTTAAAATTTTTACATATAAATATCTTGCAGCAAGCGTGCATTCCTTATTAAAGGACACATATTTTTAACCGACATAAAAAAAGTAGGTATCAATTCGACTGAATGTAACTTTTTATACTTGTGCCTCCATAATCCATTCATTTCTGGATGTTTTGAAAATTTCTCTTTTCTTTAAAACGTGATGCCTACAGAACGGTACAGTTTTAAATACAGTACATAATCTTAAAAATTAAAAAGTGTCCCCATATAACATACGGGTTTTTTACTTGTGTGATTAACCGTTAAGAGCACCACTATAAAATTAAAAAACGCAGTACCACTATAGCTTCCGATTGTAAAAAGTTATACAAAAATAAATTAAAAAATTAAAGGGTGCCTCCATAGGTTACATATGTTGACCATTATGGGCCTATGTTTTGAACCGTTATAGACAAGCGCTTGCAAATTGTATAAATTGTCGATTGCTATGGCCGTTATTGTAACAATTATTAATATTCAAAATTATAAAAAAGGGGTGCACCAATAGTTAATTTAGATTGATGTATATGGCCATACTTTTGTATTCGTAACTCCGCTTTAACAAGTATACAATTTAGAATTGAAAATTAAAGGGTGTCCCAATAGTTGATTTAATTTAATGTATATGGCCATACTTTTGAACAGTTGTAGACAGACAGATCATAAATAAGTTGAAGACAGTTTTATTTCGCAAGAATTATTAATTACTAATGTTTACTTTATTTATTTTATTTATTTTCATTACTTATTTGTATTTATTAAAATAATTTATCAGCTTGAATGAAAGGCTTTTTAATATATTTTTGAATATATCTGAGAGCAATATTAAACAAGAGTTAATGCTAGATTGATTGTTGTTAAAATAAAACCTTTAGCTGTAAGCAAACTATCACTCTTTATTTATTTATAATTGTTTCTAGTGAATATATTGATTTTTTATGTAAATACGTCAGTAATACTATAAAAATTATTTTTATTCCTTTCTTCTAAGGCGCCACGAACAGTAAATTCTTTGATTAACTTTACATAACCTTTTTGTTTCGGAAGTATTTTTTTTAAATTTAATAAATATTAAATTATATTATGCAAATTTCAAATTTATTTCTTACACATCTATGAAATTTAAAGAGCAATTTTAAATGCTCTGAGCAACAGAACATAAAATTCTTAAATTTTTTCTCAAATAAAAAAACAAATGTAAAATATTTTCATCTGGTCGATCTTTGTCTTTGTTTTAAAAGAATTTATTTTTTTATTTTTAAATAACTTTCTTTCGATTGGACACATTCTACTACATTGTGGAATGCAATAGTACATTTTACAAACAAACCAAAAATATGTTAACAATTTTTTTGCTGCCCTGAACTTATTGCAGCAACAAAATTTAACAAGGACCACAATCAAATACTTAGTTAAACGTTATGTATATTTGTGTATGTTAACATGTGTATATATATTTACGTGTACACGTACTCTGCGTTTTTTCAACAGACGAAAAGTCTTTTTAAATATTTTTTGTTGGAAAACCAATACATTGAAGAGTTTGACTGGTATGAAAATTAAAATGTTTAATTTTCATCTTGTGCTATGAGCAACTTCTTAGATGGTTGATACACTACAAGGAATTTATCGTAAAAAAACAAACGACATGCCTTTTTAAATTAAAAAAAAAAATTATAATAACATCAAATTTCTTGAGTCTTGTTTTTGTTTAAAAAGAACTTTTTTTAATTTTATTTTCAATATAATGTTTAAGGTCAACAAATTACAAAAAAAAAAAACAAATTTTAGTGCTTAAGTAGTTTTTGGTTTTGTTTTTTTTGAGACGAATCAATAGTATAGCCACTAACATCAAATTACATTTACTATTGGGAGAACCTGATATTCCATCTCTAAAATGTATACTTGTTCAACTAATCAAGAGTTTGCCAATAAACATCAAATAAGAGCCTATGGTTGCTAGGCCACCCTTTAATTTCCAATTTTTAATTATATATTTGCTTTTGTTTTTGTCTATCTATAACGGTTCAACAGTTTGGCCATAGACTTCAGATTACATTAACTATTGTAAAACGCAATGGACATTCAGTCTTATTTTCAAGTGCTTGTATTTAACAGTTCAAGAGATACGGCCATATAGGTCAAATTAAATTTATTTTGGGAACACTCCTTAATTTTCAAATAAAAATTTTATTCTTGGTGTTATAAAGGTGTTGGCAATACAGGTTCGTTGTAAATTTCAAGCGTCTGTTGACAAGTGTTTAAAAGTATGACCATATACATCATATTAAAGTATTAATAATTGTTAAAATAACAGTCATAGCAATCGATACTCTGTCAAATTTGCAAGCATTTGTCAATAATGGTTCAAAAGATAGGCCCATATATATAAATTTACATCAATTATGGAAACACCCTTTATTTTCTAAATTCAAATTATAAACGTGTTCATATAGAGGGCTTTGCAACATATGTCCCTTTTCAGTTTCAGAATTCTTTCTATAAAGGTCTAAAAGTTTGGCCACACACATGTAATTACATTGATTATTGGTACATCCTTTAGCTTATAATTTAAATCAGTATTTAAGTTGCTTGCTTCAAAATAGCAACAGCACTAGAGTTTTTGCTTTGCTTACATGTCTTTCAGCAAATAAAAAAACTAAATGTCTCAACACTTACAAAACATATTATTATAAACAGCAAAAAGCAAATGCAAAAAAAGAGAAAGGAATGCTTTTGCTTCAGCTGACTATGTGTTTCTTTCTGCAGCAAAGCAATTATTTTGAAAACATTTGCTGTTGCTTAAGCAATTACTTAATGTTTGTTTCTTCTTTTGCTCTTGCTTTTTTTAAAAAAAAGAAACACCATTGTAATAAAAACAACGTTTGAATTTTTACCGTATGTATTTATTGTATGTGTTTTCTTACGTATTGAAAGTAATAAATACACGAATACGTTCCCAATATTAAAAGGGATAAAAAGCAGCGAGCTACAGCAATAACGGCAATCTTATACAGCTACATATTCATAGTAAAGTGTTAAGCAAAAGCAAAAGTAAAAATAAAGTAAAACTGATTGCTCAAGCAACAGCTAACTTTTTCAAATTAATTGCTTTACTGCAGAAATAAACTCACAGCCAGGTAAAGCAAATGCGTTTCTTTCTATTTTTTTGCATTTACTTTTTGCTTTTGCTGCACATTTTTTGACAGCAACATTTAAGCAACTACATATGCATTTAAATTAGTCAAGCATTTTTAGTCACTGTTTTAAATGCTTTTTCTTTTTTTTGAAGCGTTCATATTAAACGACACTCTGTTCAAAAATCAAGTGTTTGTCTATAACAGTCAGTTTACGTCACCTTTGGGGACACCCTTTAATTTTCAGATTTATTTTTATATTACTTTTTGTTGTTGGGAGTTATAGTAATACGTTCATATAAAATTTTAAAGAAGTGCCCTTTACAGTTGATAATACACATAAAATATACGTATTTTTTATGGGGACACCCTTCAGTTTTTAAGATTGTGAATTGTTCTTAAAACGGGACCAATCTGTAAGTATAATATATCAAATTACATAAAAATCTTAAAATCGGTTGAAAACTAACCGAGCTCTGCAGGCACAATAAGTAAAAAAAGCAACGAGCAGTTAAGACGAATTGATAACTTCCTTCTTTTTTTGAAGTTGATTAAAAAAATATATGCTTTTTTGAATTTCGGTGCTTTAAAAATGGACGATGCAAACCCCAAGATATTAAAACGTGAATTTATTAGTACATATAAACAAAACATAACATATATATAACATAATTATCATATGTAAATATTCTTTCAACTTTGCAGAGGGTAGCTTTAAGAGTTAGTAATAAGTTTGAATTTTTATTGCCAAGCTTATACCTTTGGTCTTGAAGGCTTATTGTCATCTGATAATAAATAAATAAAATAAAAAAACAAAATATAAATTAGTAAATTAAGAAGTAAGGATTGAATTAGACGTGCCACACCATAATGCCAGAGCCGTACCATGGCCATAACCATAATCATATATACTTCCAGCGAATAGTGGTGCCATAGCTATATGCAACTATTGTTTGTTTTGCCGTTTGTTAGAAAGCAGCCCAATAAAAAAATATAAATTAAAACTCGCCAATACAATGTAGCGAACGTGAAAAATAAGAACAAAATAAAAAAGCAAATAGTTAATACCTAAATTCAATAGTCAATAGTATGGTAAAAATCAGAATTTAATTAATATCTATGGTTACGGTTATGGCTATGGAATTATGGAAACTTTAAACTTTTAAGAAGGTAAGTTTTATAAATGTTTTTTTTTTTTTTCAAACACACTAAAATATGTATTACCTTAAGACTGTATTGTTTACTACGTGTATAAAATTTGTTATCCTATAAGCAAAATATCACCATTAATGTCACAAAAGACGATTAATATTGATTGATATTTGACGTTCAAGGGCATTAGTTAATATAAAGCACAAGAATTTTATTATCTCAGTATGCCGTTGCCTAGAAATTTCTAAATTATGTTTTGGGAAGGGTTTTTGACACAAGATAATATAATACCAATGACAACATGACTAACATTTGAGAATTAATGACAAATATTTAAATATTAGCAAATTGTGCGAAATCATTTTAAAAAGTGTCTTTAAGAGAACACTGAATCATTGTTGTGTAAGCTGAATTCAATTTTTTGTGGGCGGTTCACAGTAACTACGAGGGCTGCTCTATATATTTCTGGCCTAATAGTGAAAACGCGAATATTTATAATCAAAAATGGTTTTATTGTTTTTCAAAGTATTTTCCAGCATGATTTATACACTTTTGCATGCGCTCAAACCAGTTGTCGAAGCACTTTTTCCACTTCGATTGAGACACCTCTAAAACATGGTTTTTGAACACTTCAACAGCATCTTCTGGCGACAAAAATCGTTGTCCACGCATTTTTTTCTTGATGTGAAATATATATAAAATATATATAGCAGCCCTCGTATAAAACTATCTCAGACAATTAACTGTCCTACCAAATAATTTTTTAAGGTCTTTAATTATTTACAAGAATTATTAGACAATTACAAATAAAGTAAACTGCGTTAGCTTATTAATTCTATCAAAGTCATATCAAAATTCTGGAAAAGCAGTAAGAGTGCTATGCCGAATCTTATATACTCTTCACCATATACGTAAATCTAGTTTAGTAAAGTAACACCAATCACAAAAAAAAATATTGGGGTGACAGAGAATTTAAAAATAAGAAAAAAAACAAGTACTCCTATATATAATTGTACATATTAATGTCATCGTTTCCTAAAAATTTTTGTATTTCCTCAAAGATCTCTTCAAATGCTTTAAAATTAAACTCATATTGAAATCTCGGAAATATAAGCGAGCGCCAATTTTTTCACTTGATGTTTTTTTCTTATTTTTTAATTCTCTATCTCGCCATATTTTTGTTACTTTACTTTATTGTTCCAAGTGATATGGAAATATAAGAAGCAGGAGTGGTGTTTGGGCCTTTGCCCATAGGGAAGTGGACCGATCTTGCTGATTTTCAATAGCACTTCTTTCGACACTATATCTGATTGTTTAGCGAATTTGTATTTTCTCTAGCTGATCTGGTGCCTTGGTAATTTTGTTTTTAGCACTAACACGGACGGACAGATGGACAGAAGGACATATTTCAATCGATTTCGCTATGCATAAGAACTCAGAATTTGCGACATTAAGATGCCGATTTTGCCATCAAAAAAACCATATTTTCAGATGAAGCTTATTTTGATCTTGGCGGGTATGTAAACAAGCAAAATGTGGCATTTGGGGCACAAAAAACGCGCACGCATACATTAAAAAGTCGGTGCACCCAAAATGAGTCACTGTATGGTGCGGATTTTGGCCCAGGAGAATAAATGGGCCATTTTTCTTCGAAAATGATGAGTTACCGTTACAGTCAATGATGATCGGCGCTACGTGCCACATAGCCAAAGCAACATTGTTTTTTTATATCATTTAAAAAAAAGTTATTCGGCGGACCCTTTATATCATTTTTTATATCGGAAATGGATATTATAGATATTATACGCGGAATGACAAACTTAGTTATATCCTTTTTTTCACTTTTTGTGGTGAAGGGTATATATATTATATATATGAAATTTATATAACAAGTGTGATACGACTTTATAACTCAAGAACGGTCAATCCGAATTCGATTAAATTTTAAAAGTTTGTTCGTTTGGTCATGTAGATAGTTTATGTAAAGGTCCTACGAAATCAGTCAACGCGTTCGTGAGGCTCAACTTTTCATGACAACATGTGATTATTTCTCTTTAACCAGTTAAGCGTGGACTTTAGTTTTAAAAAACCTCCACCGTGTGCGGAATTAAAATCTTTTGGATCGAATACGTCGAACTATTTGTGTTAATACTGTTTTGTATTAGTCACTGCAAGCATATAATAAATAATAATAATAATAATAATAATAATAATAATAATAATAATAATAATAATAATAATAATAATAATAATAATCAAATAATAATCTTTTTAGATTTCATTAAAATTTAGAGATTTTATAGTCGATGGTAATTTTTTTTCTCACGGCGTGTATACACGTCGAACGCACCGTAATAAAGATTTGGTTCGACGTGTATACACGTCTAACACACTGAAGAGGCTAAAAACAACAAGCCCTGAACTTTTGTGCTATGAACTTCGTTATTAATATGCATTATTTAGAGAAATACTGTATCTATAAGAAGCGTGGGCATGGTACCTCCCATAAAAAGTGAACATTTTTGTCTTTTACCTAGGGCACTGTTAGGGGAAAGGTTAAAAGCCCTTCGTTCGTACAAGTAACTTTTATATTATAGTGAATAATCAAAGAAAAAACTGACTGGATTGGTGCAGCAAAGCGTACCGAAATAGCTAGTAATATATATGTGTAACTCGGAGCTAAAAATCTGTCAATAGCAGAGTGTATCTATCGTAAAACAAAATATATAACGTAAACTTTACAAAAAGTTATTTGAGTTTCTTAGTGTCGCAATGGTCATCAGCGCGTGTTCTAGTTTTTATGTCTGCATAAGAAAAACTCGTTAGTATTTCTACTGCAATTTGATAGAGTATAATATTTACTCCTTTTTTTAGGTGCTACACACAGCAAAGTTGGCCACTACATCTACCTGGAAATTAAACGCATAAAATTCTTAGTTATTTTTTTAAGGTGGCGTTACAATCAGTTTTTGGCATTGGCCTGCATAATGAATGACGATTTCTACTTGGTTCGATGTAATGGGTGCCTTCTCCAATTCCTTATACCACAGATTTGCATGTATTCTGCAAATCAATCCATCCAATGGCTTTCTTGTCTGTGTCTATAATGGTAGTTGTTCTTATAAAAATTTTTTTAAATTAATTAATTTTGTTAAAGTTTCCCGTATTTTTAATTTAATAGTTTACAAATTGCCCGTGCAAGGCCAATCAATAACAAGGTGGCAGAGTAGGCAAATTCATTAATTTTCGCCGTGAACACTACTGTAAAGCTCCATATAAAAAAAAATCTGTGTATATTTTTATAATTGAAGTTTGACAGTACTTTTTACCAGCAAAAAATAATGAATTCGCCTACGATGCCACCTGGTCAGTTTTTTTTCAACTCAATTTTGTGTTTAAAAAAACTAATTATTGATACTTTAGTTTCCTGTTTCCTAAAATGCCACCCATAGGTGTGGCAAAATATTGAGAAAAATAAATAAAAAATAAAATTAATATTTTTATTTAAAAACTGCTTAGAAAGTTAGAAAAGAAAATTAAGTATAAAGGGCAAAAAAAAAACGATTATAATTTATTCTGATTTTAGTTAATGATTTAAATGTTAAGTTGAAATTCTTACTTCTTAGACATAACACGACCCTTTTAAATTAGTAATACAAAAACATAATTACTTGTCTGCTTGTTATAAAAGCAATTGTGTATAATATTATTGTTTGTGTTTCAAGAGAGGGCAATAGGAGTTAAAATTTCTGTACTTTAATGTTACATCAAATGTTACACACAATTAATTCTGACAGTAGAAAATCTTTAATTTATGACCTTAATCCAGACAATTGCCCATATTTTTTTAAACAGATGTCTATGAAGATCTTTAATTATTGCAACGGATAACAGACAAAAAAATGATACAAGAATAAAACTAAGTATAGCTACAAATGTTTGTAAAGTTGTGTACGAAAAGAAAATTAATAAAGTAAATGTTAAAGAATAACAAATTCAAGCAGTTTGCTAGAATAATTTGAAAACATATTTTTTAAATTTTTTTATATAATAATATTTGACTTAAAACTTATGAAGTGTGAAAGAAATTTAAGCAGGAATTAAAAGGTAAACAAATGAATGATGGATAGATCTTGGATTCCAGGACGATAATATTGTTACTCATTATTATATATCGGACGATTCTGTTTTCAAATAATGAACGTTTGTCTTCTTTTGCAGGGATCATCAATAGTCCAAGGTGGCAATCATAAAACTTTTTCTTTGGGAATTGAATGTATTCTGAATGTATTTGTTTCTCGTTATTATTTGTTTAGGAAGAACTAAAATTGTTATTGATTGTTTTGTTATTGAGGTATTGAATATATGTTTCTATATCTTGCACGTTATTTTGTTTTATTTCTTCAGAAGTAGCAAATGAAAATTTTTTAAAATGAAATGTGTATAAATTTAACATGATTTAAATTTAAAATTTTTAAAAAATAATCAAAAATTATCCTAGAAAGTAGTCAATTAATTTTTTGATTACTTTTGATTATTTTCTCGTAATCTTAAATATTCTTGATTATTTCTGGATTATTTGTAATCAGAATCAATTAGCAATCAGGGATTGTTTAAAAGAGAATTATGTAATCAATACCATTACTTTTAATTGATTACTAACCGTAATCCCAATTTAACAGCTATGACTGTGACGCATGATGATTTATACGCATTGTTACCCCTCCCGGGCCACGATTTAGAAATATATCTTATTTTTTCATGAGTACCTACATATGTATGTATGTCTACCCATATTTAAAATTTCATTAAAATCGGGTTTGTCGCTTAAACGTGATTGACGTACACACAATCAAACAAACTAAAAAAAATTAAAGGAAGATTTATAATATACTACTCGCAGCAATTCCATAGTAATCCTGGCTGTATGTCAATCGCGGTAATGCTCCCCATTTACAGCTATCGTTACGCCGTTTTCATTTTTAAAAAAGTAAGGTCCTGACTTCCTGACCAAACTGCATACCAGGCTGTCATTGCTAATGGATGCAAAAAATGAATAATGTGAGAGTTTTCCATTGTCCAGAATCCACTACTTTGTTTATTCCAAATGAGAATGTGTTTTTCATAAAAATCGTGGTTGTCATTGGCGAGCTGAAACCTACTTTTGGCGTACGTACGGCGGCGTAAATGGCCTTTTGCAAGAAGCTGTTGTGTTAACTGAATCTTAAATGGAAACATTTGTAAATCCTGAGCACGGCGTCGAATTGAGGTTGATGAATTGATTTGAAAACTTTCTACAGCAGCAGTAATGTTTTCAGCCAATCTTGCTGTACGTTGGGGTCCATGCTTGGGCCTATCACCTACAGACCCTTTTTCTTCGAAACCATTCACTAAACGATAAATAGTGCGTTTTGTTTACCAAAATGTTGGCAAAACAGTAAATTACAGATTCCCGGTATACACAAGCAGACAACCTGGAAGTATGTATATTTACAGCGGGTAGATATGAATAGGAAATATTCATATTTCAAAAAAAAAAATCTAAGCTATTTAGATTTATTTTACACTTGTTAAATTGGTTAATATTAAATGGATTTTTATTGATTTACTTTTTTTCTCTTATAACATAAACTTATTTTTTTTGTTAATCAGAGTTTGGCATAAAAACCCTCTAAGATTAGAATACTGAAAATGGCTTTTAAAAAATTTTTGGATGTCTAGATATTCGAAAATCTATTTTTAGAAAATTTCCGTTGCTTAAAATACCCGCCCAAGCGGAATATGATCTGTTTAACAACTATTTCAAGTACTCTGCATCGTATAGTAAATTTTCAAAGCTTTTGCTTGAGATTTATCGTTCTGGGTCACTGTTAAAGTAAGGAAAGTAAGATGAATGGCATACGTTTTTATTAAGAATATACGATTGTGTGAGTTTTAGAACATATTTTTTGTGGCTAAACAAATGCAGATTTTGTATTGAATTTTTTATAAGGCTATATTAGCAGCTACTTATATTAATTTTAAGAAAATTATTGTTTTAAAACAGAATTTTCTGTGTTGGTTTCAAATATTTTCTCAACTTAATTTTGTTTTTAAACAAATCTAATTATTGATATTTTTGTTTCCTGTTTCCTGAAGATGCCACCCAATGGTGTGGCGAAATATTGAAAAAATAAATGAAAAATAATAATACTAAATAATATTTTATTTATAAGCTGACCTTAAAAAATTAGAAAGGAAAATTAACTATAAAGGTCAAAAACCAATTATATATAACCCTCTGCAACTGATGTGGTAGTCTGACAGACTCCGCAAAGAAAACTTTTCGCGTAACTTCGTACAATTCAAAGTTACGACCTCTGCGCTCTCGTTACCTTCTCTATTTGTGTTTCTACATGAATCAGTGTAAAAAGAGCGATAGTAGCTAACGCATGTTTGCAGCTGTAGTGTAAAGTGTCTATCATACCCCCACATCAGTGTTAGTGTAAGCATCTAGCAGACCACCACGTCAGTAAAATTGTAAAATTGTCATAGTGTCTTTCAGACCTCTTGACAGTGAAATTGTTTATCGACAGTTATTATTGTATACATACATATGATTTTGTAGGCAGTAATCAGAGATAAAATGACATCCACGAAAAGATCTTCAACCGGAACTTTTAAAAGCACTGAGCAGCAAATAATTGATTGGCTCGAGGAAATTGCAGAGCAAGAAGAAGATTTCAGCGACGACGATAATATTCAAGATCCGGACTTCGAACCAGAAGAAATTGTGTTTGAGGGTGACGAAATTTGCTTGGAAGAGGGTTTTGAAGAGGAAATTTATCATGTTCAGGAAGCTCAAACAGAGTCTGTAAGTGGAAATCTTTATAAAGGAAAAAATGGCTTCATATGGTCTGCTGAGGGCGGTCAAAGAAATTCTAGAGTTGCGGCTCATAATATTTTAAGACTACCAAAACTTTCAACTACTCCTTCCTTCTTCGGAAGTTATGTTGACCTTTGGACAAAATGTTTTGATGAATCTATGCTTTCGAATTTGGTATCGCATACGAACCGCAAGCTTAGTATGTATAGAACCCAATTTAAAAATGACATCCGAGTCGAACTCATTGATACAAACGAGGTTGAAATGAGAGCATTTATTGGACTTTTATATTATTCTTCGGTCTTAAAAAGTAACGACTGTGATCTCAATACAGTATTTGCCAATGATGGTACAGGCTGTGAGATATTTCGATGTGGTATGTGTAAGTACAGATTTTCATTCTTAGTCAATTGTTTGAGATTTGACGATATCAATACCAGAAAAGAACGTATCAAAAATGATCCTCTAGCTCCAATATCGAATATATTTAACAATTTTATCACAAATTCTCAAGCTCAGTATTTCCTTAGCGCCTATATGTGCATTGACGAAATGCTGGTTCCATTTAGAGGTCGTTGCAAATTCGTAATCTACATGCCACAAAAACCCGCTAAATATGGGCTGAAAATCATGATTTTATGTGATGCAAAAACCTTTTACATCTACAATGCTTACGTTTATTATGGCAAAAATTCTGATGGATTAGGACTAAATGAAGAAGAAAAACAACTTTCAGTGCCATCACCGTCTGTCTTACGACTTGTGAAAGTTGTTGAAGGCACAAACCGTAACATCACAGCTGACAACTGGTTTAGTTCAATCCCACTAATGGAAGCCCTACTAAAGAAGAACCTCACCTATCTCGGAACATTGAAAAAGAATAAGAGAGAGATACCTTTACAGTTTTTGCCAGACAAACGAAGAGCTATTGGAAGTTCTCTCTACGGTTTCACCAGAGATTTCACATTGTTATCTTTTGTGACAAAGAAAAATAAAGCAGTCCTCCTAGTTTCATCTTCACACCATTTTCAGGAAACCGACACTGACTCCGGTAAACCAATAATGATTGTAGACAATAATCACACTAAGGGGGGTGTGGATGAAATCGACAAGAAGTGCTCGGTGTATTCATGTAGCCGCAAAACTCGCCGTTGGCCAATGGCAATTTTTTATAGAATGCTAGATATGATAGGTATCAACTGCTTCGTAGCGTACCAGGCCTGCGAAAATGTGGATTCAAAAATGAGAAGAGGAACCTTTCTGCTAAATATGGCCCGGGATTTGGTGCTAGATCAAATGAAAGCACGTGCATATAGTGAAAGGTTGCCAAGAGAATTGCGCACTACTATTAGTCGAGTTCTTGGAAAAGATTTGCCTCCGCCACCACCAAAAACTCAGCCGCCGACTATTACTATCAGAAAGCTATGCCATATATGCCCATCCAAAATAAAAAGAAAAACAAAATATACCTGTTATTCTTGCAGAAAGCATATTTGCTTACAGTGCGCCAGTCCACTCTGCAAAGACTGCCAAGAAAAAATTTAATTTTTTGAAGTCGTACAAAAAATGATCTCACCATACGATTTGGCTAAAAGTCAGAACTGAATTTAATTAATATGTTTTCTTAAAGATAAAAGAAAAAGTTTGTTTAAGTTTAATGAAATAATTGTTTTTTTTTTGTTTGTTTTTAAAAGAAGAGTATTGTTTTTGTTATTTTAATACTACTAATTAAAATATATCATAATATTAAAAAAACGCAGTTTATTTCGAATTTTTATCTTACGTTAGCTTGAAAACTATTTGCTGTAATAAATTAATAAGGCAAATAACTTGCTAGTCAAAACCATCAACATAAAAATCAGAATGAAAGTGAGGTCTGCGAGACCCCACGTCAGTTATATTGTTATAACTATCTCACCGCAGCTGCAGAGGGATAATTTAAATTTTTATAATAAAAAATTTCATGCGAAATTAAAATAAAGATTTTTTGTTAAATATTATATAAAATTAAGTGAAGACGTTTTTGAGTTTGATCCATCGCGATCCTAAACTTGTTATATATCACTATAAAATTTACGATCTCTACTTGTATACTGCAGAAAAAACGTTGCGCCTTTTGGAGCGTAGCCCAATATTTAGTAACTACTATCAGACGCACTCAAAAAAAAAGATTATTACCCCTTTTTCATACTTCTACCTGCACTTAACGGTGAAGAGGATTCAGATTCGGAAGAGGTCTTTGAAGAATCAGATAAATAAATTAATTATTTTCAGATAAATAAAATAATATAAAGTAACAAATTGCAAAACTTTTTTAATAATATTCTTGAGAGTCGAGGATTGGTAAGGCTTAATAATGAATTTCTATGATTTTAATAATTTCATTTAATAATTACATTCCTTTTCAAATGCTATATATTATTTCACCGCCCACTAAAAGGGGCGGATTAAAGCGGCATTTTAGAATCTCTTTAGTTTGCCCGCAGTAATAGGTACTGTGAAATAACTCCCAAATGAAATAAGTCCCAACAAAAAAGAAATAACTCCCAATATATTAGCACCCGGGCACTGTTAAACTGTTTTAACCTATGGAAGGGTTTAAGCTCTATAGTATAACAGACTCCGGCTCCGCTCACTAAAAATTCCCTTCGGCCGGGCGCAAGGTTTTTATCCTCTATGGTGTAACAAACACCGGTTTCGCTGACTGAAAGTTTTCTCTGTAGCCAGAATAATGGAATAAGTCGTAATTAAATAGTTTCTATTAGGCCGATGTTCAAAATATTATAGAGGAGAAAATCTTTCAGCACGGCCGAAGACCAAGTATACAGGAAAAATTTGTATGCGAAACCGATGCTTAATATACCACGAGTAGAAATAAAAAAACAACTCTAAAAGATTCGAAGGTTATAGTGAATTAAAATAATTAAGTACTAAATATTTATAATTTTACATAAGAATGCCATCA
Source organism: Gymnosoma rotundatum (assembly GCA_916610165.2). Classification (NCBI taxonomy): domain Eukaryota; kingdom Metazoa; phylum Arthropoda; class Insecta; order Diptera; family Tachinidae; genus Gymnosoma; species Gymnosoma rotundatum. The sequence goes on along the minus strand of OU744336.1, from coordinate 139,774,424 downwards.
ATATTACAAGAACGGTAGGTTAAGCATGTTTAAAAATTTTAGATTTTCCTTACAGCCATACCTAAACATGTGCGGAAAGCGTTTTTTTGCTGTCAAAAGTTCTCATGCTAGTACATTTTGTATGGAGCATACCGAAATAACGCGGCGACAACGCTTTGCAATTGGTAAATCCGATTTTGACAAGGCGTTTAATAGTAAAAAAAATTAAAAATAAACAAAAACAAATTTTGTTTTTTTTTTTTATTCTTTTAAAAATATTTAGGGATTTTATATATATTTTTGGAAAAAATTCTAGTTCAAAATGAAAAAAAAATTGTGTTCGGGATGTAAAATTTTAAGTGAAAATTATGGGGTTGGCCTTTAGTTTCGGAGTTACGGATCTTCAACTTTTGTAGGTATAATATGGCAGAATGAGACAATATGGCGGAATGAGACAATATGGGAATCATAGGAAAGGTAATTTTTTCTTAAATTTTCATTTAAACCCCGTAGACAACTTTATATCATAAGCCTTAATGTTTTTAATAACCCTGTTTTTTATGATTTTGACAAACCGTTGCCGCTTTTGTTTAGAAATGGCATTTCAGCGTAAAAGCTATGCGGAAGAAAACGCTTCGCTTTCCGTTTTTATTTAGGTATGGCTGTTAACCGTATTTTCAAAAGTTTTAAATGATACCTATATTGATATTAAAAAAAAAAAAAAAAAAAAAAAACAAATAAAAATTTCAAAGGCCCGTAACTCGGAAAATATGGGCTAGCGCCAATTTTTTCGATTTGATGTTTTTTTCTTATTTTTAGTTTAAATGGGGCGATAATTTTTTTGCTATTTTGATTGCAGTTACTTCATTGTTCCGAATGATATGGAAAAGGAGGTAGGCGTGGTATTTTGTCTGCTGCCTCGAAGGACAATGACCGATCATGCTTGGCGTATTTTTCTCTAGCTAATCAACTGCTGCGGCAAACTTGATTTGAACACTCATACGGACGAAGAGCAATATGAACACAAAAAGGGTGTATTTTTTATATATGGAAAGTCTTTGTTAAATATCTGTGTATATGTAATTCGCTCTTCTAGAAAATTTTTGGGAATATAAACCTGAGTACGAGATTATGGTGGAACTCGTAGTCTATCCTTTACTTACTCTTAAACTATTATTAGAAACCCTAATTATTACTTCATCAAAAATTATGTAAAAAACATATTAAATTTTTATAATTTAAGAAAATTATATAATATTTAAACGTCTGCTTCTATGCTAACAAAGTTGTTTAAATATTGTGTTTAATATTACTTTAGCTCAAACAGTGTTTGGGTGTTAAAACTACATTTTCAATTAAATGGTTTTTTGAAGTAGTTCCTGCTGTGTGGCTCAAGTTTAATATAGACGAACCATTCAAAATCCACTTTTTTGTTTTAATTTTATATTTTAAATTAATGTAGAGTACGACCTTGAACGTAACTAGATTATCGCATAGATTCAAATATATTTAATGTTTTAAAAGTATTTTCAATGCAAACAAAATTCAAGTGTTTTTGTTTTTGTGTGAAAAGTAATTTAGCTCATTGTATTTTATGTTACATTACCACCCATCATTTTGAGCCTAAATTTACCAACGTCCTCTAACGATAATACAAAATTTAAATTTTAGTTACTTTTTATGAATTTAGAGTAAGTATCATTAAATGGAAAAAGTTTATACATTAGAAAGAAAGAATTTTTATTTCACAATTTTAACTAACTGACATCCCTAAATTTGCACGTAAGACGCAAAGCAATGTAATTCATAGCTTTTGCGCTAGAATGTCATCCCTAAATAACAGCGTCAGCTTTGTGTCTTTAACAGTAATGTTAACTAATTTTATTTTATAAAACCCGCTGTATAAAAATAAAAACAGAGAAAAAACCGCTAGATTGCCTTAAAAATAACTAAATTGTCACTACTTTTCACCCATAACAAAACAAAACAAAGCAACGAGCAGCCAACTTCACTTCCTAACGCACTGTCAAAATTGGATTTTCCAATTGCTAAGCGTTGACGCCGTGCTATTTAGGGATGCTTCATACATTTTGTATGAACATGAGAAATTTTGACAGTTATCTTGCGCTTTACGCGCTAATTTAGGGATGTCAGTAAGTGTTACAGGTTTTTGCATCAAGTTTTGACGAACACAAACAGACAGATAGACCAAATTCCAAAAATTGGTGATTTGTATTTCATATCGCCTACTATCTACACCAACAACATAACTTTCAAAAAATATTTTATGTACAGAAATGATCCTGTATATATATATAATAGTCGAAAAATGAATACATGTTTCGATATAAATTAATCATCTAATTGGTTTATTCTGCAAAAGAACTGCAAAAGATTTAAATTCTCTTAAGAAATTTGATTTGATGGAAAACTATGTAAGAATTTTTGTAAAAAATATCTTCTACTTTAAGGACTTTTTTACAGCTTAATTTTTAATTAATATTTTGCACTGTTGAGAACAGCTTCAGAAAAAATCCTTTTACATTCTTAAAAATTAATAGATAAAAAATTATAGTTTTTATGATAGTTTATTTATTCTACTTATTTATTTTATCGAAAAAACATTGATGATAAATATTCATTCAATATTCGAAATTATTCTTGAACTTTTTGTCATTAACCAACAATACTAAAATAATCGTTCAAGCTATAGGTCAATGTTTTTGTTGTGTATTAGTTGAGTTGTGATCATAATATTATTATTAAGCGAAAGGCCAAAGTACTATAAATTTGTTTATGTAAAGTTAGTGCAATAAAATATGACGAAATGTAATCACTTATATTTACAAGATGTTTAGTAAATGTTACTGTAAAGATTTAATGTAAGTTTTATATCTGTGTATGTTAATAGTTGTTTAAAAATTTTTCGTTTATCTTTATTTCAATTGGTATTTTTTTATTTTTTTGTTTTGCTTAAGATGTTAATTTCTTGTTTTATTGTTAATTAATTGTTTCAGAAAAAATCCCTGAAGATGATATTCGAAGAATATCGAAATATAGGAGAATAAAAAGAATATTTATATAACAAAAACAGTGACCTATAGTTTGAAAAATTATTTTGTTATTAATGATAAATTATTAGGCTGCTAATTACATTACTTGTACGAAAGAGATGTTTCTTATTTTCATTGCTGTTATAACCTGTTTAATAAAAAATGATGCGTAAACACGCAAATTGCTTTTAATCTATGGATAATAAGAAAATATTAACAATGATTACTATACTCTAGTAAGTTAATTAGACATTTTATATATTTATACATATTTAGTTGTATGTTAAAACTTTGTTCATTTAAATTGTGCGATTAATCTCTTGACGTAAGTCAGCAATGTTTATTTTAGCTCTTTTCTTTCTAATTTTACTTTCCTTTTAATAAAATTAGCAAGTAATTATTTAAAGTAAAAACTTTATCTTTTCTTAAGACATTTTTATAATTAGGAAACTGATTGTTTTAATAATAAAAGTCCTTAAAATTAATTAGGTTATATAGTGATTTAGCTTTCTAATGAAAAAAAAAAATTTTTCAATATTCAAATACATATTCTGGCTAAAAGTTATATTATTTTAATCTTTCTAATGTTTTTAATTCTAAGAATAAATTAATTTCAAATTAAGTTTAATAAAAAATGTAGTGAGTACTTCTACTCCGACTTAAGTTTACATATATTTTAAAAATTAAGTTTATTTGGAAGAAAAATTATTTTTAAAGAAAACAAGGAAAATTAGACACCAGTAGAATACAATACAATTTTTGGTCGCTACATTTGCTTGATGAAAATTTTTATTTATTTTTATTTTCATATTTTTATAATGTTTCAAACATTTTTAAATTTCGAAAATATGTACGTTACATACATATATATGCATAATAAAAATAATTAAAAGTAAAAGAAAAAGAAAATAACTTAAATTTTTTTTTATTAAAAGCGGGTGTTAGAACTCATATAAAAGTAAGAATAGGTACATGTAACTTAGTTCTTGTTTGCAATAGTGTCAAGGGTAAATGCAAATATTATTGTTTTTTTTTTACCTCTATAATTAAATTTCTTTTGAGCTCTAGATCCTAGTTCTTAAGAAATTAGAAAAGTAAATGCAAATATATTTGCCCAAAATGTAGACCACACATACAGTGTTTGGCTATCGGACGAGAACAGATTGGAATTTTGGACAGGCTTAAATACTTCGCGTCACCTTCCAGGAGAATTTTTAGAGCTATCACCACATTGAGATTGATATCTTTCAGAGAAGCAAGAGGATTTACTCTGCATATCAGGGAGCTCTTTAACGAAGGGCGTCTTGATAGGAAAGTCGTGTTTTAGTGTACTGCCAAATTATCATTACCGTATTTTTTCTTTGCCTTTCCGATTGGTTCGGGATGTTATCGCAGTAAATGGAGCGGCTACGGAGATGGGAGCGAGTAGTTTTGGTGGATATCTTCATGGTGGAAATGGCTGTAAAATTTTTGAAGAGCGCACAATCCTTGAGAACGCCTTGGTGAGGGATGGCTTTTCTGCGTTGAGAACTTTAGAGGCTGTTCGGATGTCCAGGAATATGTCTACGGTTGATGTGTTGACCCTTAGTGGTACTGAGATTCTTTACGGGGATGCAGTGCAAATGTACAATTTTTAGATTAATATACAAAATCTTTGAAAAATACTGATGTATTCGAAGAGTATTTTTTTTATTTACTAGTGTTAAAGCCTCGCCTCTTTAATTTTTTTTTTTAATAAATATAAATTCACTAAAAATTTAGTTAGTCTTGTTTTCACATACTTACTTACTTACTTTATAAGGAAGCATCATTATATATGTTTTTTTATAATTACATTTGCACAGATTAAATATAATACAGATATTTCCTTTAAAATAAATTTAATTTATACAAAACGATTAATGTTCTTAAATATATCATTTGAGTATTTCACACAAACCCCATCTGCTACTTTAAATTATTATTTTAAAAGCCATAACCACATATATATTTTGACTTAAACGTAATTTAAACACGTTCAACCACAGCATTAATTTGGATAAGCAGCTTACAATATATAAAATAACTTTTCTTTATGCGAATTTCGGTTAAGTTTTAAATTAAATTCACATTTAATTGAAATATTATACGTTGGAAAAATATTAGACTGATGGACAGAAATGACGAAACTAAAACAAAAGTATTGGTTATAGAATCACGTCAACGCATAACTTCTGTCATAAAAAAGATTTTAGAAATAATCTTATCTGTTACAGCCGTATGCATAACAAAAACTTAAAGTAAGTTTGGCACAAGTGAAGAAATTGATAACATTTTGAGTTTATGTTGCATTACGGCCTGCCACTTAAAATCATTGTATCTTGTTACCGTGACTCATAACTACTTTTTGTGACTATTTTCAGTGTCAAATTGTGTCAAAAGCCTTGCAAGGACCCTGCTTGGTTTCGTCACATGCTATCCTCACGCTAAGTTTTTGTTTTGTCAATACACACTCGTACGCGTATGAGCAATTTTATGTTAAAAGATTCATTAAAGTTACCCTGTCTTATTTTATCTTTGTAATACCATCACATTCTACTTCACTTCAACACAAAAAGTGGAAAGAGTGTATATCTAAGGTAGTCAATCCGTTTGTAATTTCTACAAAATCCATTTTCGACATCGTTCAATCGACTTCGCTATGCATAAAAATTCAGAATAGACATACTTTATGGGGTCGGAAATGGATATTGTAGAAATTACACACGGAATGACAAACTTATATATAATTTTTCCACTTTTTGTGGCGGTAAATAATTAAGAAAAAAGAAAAAACATTAAGTGAAAAAAGCGATCAACTATATTTTACGAGTAACGGGGCTCTGAAATTTTCAAATTTTTTAAAATATCAATATGGATGTCATTTTAAAGCTTTTGAAGGGATTTTAAAGGAAATACTAATTTTTTTTAAAGAATGATTAGCCCATTAAAAACCGATAGCATTTTGTGTCAAATTATGTCACCAATAAAAAAATAAACAAATATATGGGGCAATAGAGAATTAAAAAATAAGAAAAAAAACATCAAGTGAAAACTGTTGGTACTCGCTGATATTTTCTAAGTTACGGGCCTCTAAAATTTAATTTTTTTTATTAATATGAGTATAATTTTAATGATTTTACTTGGATCTTTAAGAAAATAAATAACATTTTAAAAATTGCTTGAGCCATTAAGAGCCGATGGTATTTTTATGCAAAATTAGTTAAAGTATATAATGTTTTTATAATTTTTTTTAATTCTCTGTCACCCCAATATTTGCTTTTTTGATTGGAGTTACTTCACTTATTTAGATTTACGTAGATGGTGATCGATATATAAGATTCGGAATAGCCGAATATAGCACTCTTACTTGTTTTTATTAATGTTTTTCTGTTCATGCTTTGGACCTATGGCTGTGGTGGTCAAAATAAAAATTTTAATATGATAGGAGAAACGAACAAAGGAAATGTAAGACATCTCATTTTCTGAAGAATATAAAATGACAGAAATTGGTAACGTTAAAAGAATTATTAAATGTTTGCAAGTAAATAACTGGAAAGAATCAAGCAAAGATTTTTTACTCAAATTTGGAAAATGGCATTTGAAATTATCTACAGCAAAAATCTTTTTTTTTTTCTGAAAAAAGTTATCATAATTACAGGAACTATTAGAATCAAAACAATTTTTAATAAATGAAAAACTACCCTGGGCAGCACTGGCAGATTGATGATGGTCGTTAATATAATGCAGATATTGTTAACAACTCACAAGATCAAATCTTTGCAAAGGTTACGTCTAAAAAGAGAAATACTACTCTGAACTTAAAGGAAAATCACCATTATAAAAAGTTTTAATTTATAAAAATTTAAATTCTTTGCTTAATAAATAGTTTGAATCAAGCCTTTATTAAGTTTTAATTAAGAAGTACATTGGCCATGCTGAAAAAAACAAAACTCTTTTTTTATATCAGTATTCGATTAATTCAAAACGAGCAATTTCTATTTGGTTATAGAAAATACAGCAATATCCAATATTATTACTATAATTTCCAACAAAATGCTACACCAATTTGGTTAAAACCTATTTCATATCTTCATCATATTCTAAGTTACCGAATAGTAAAACATTCTATAACTAAATATGAACATATTTTGAGCTAGCATTTTAACTATTTATTGCGAAAACTATAAATGTGGTGATTGCAGCCTTTGCATATATACCTCTCATATAAAGTCACAAAAAATTGTAACCGAGTTTGCAAATAAAATTTTATGTTTTATAAAAATTTTTAATCATTTATTTTATTTTTTTATTTTTACATATTGGAAAAAGTTTTGTGTTTAGGTCAAAAACTTTACCTTTACAGGCAGCAAGCACGGGACAAATATATAAAAACCAGTTTTATTAAGTATTTTTTTAAACCAACGTAGGTTTGGATATTGCTATTGTAGTGTGTACAACGTGCTAAAGTTCACAGCAGGGAACAAAAACCAAAAACAAAAACTAATAAAAATAATGCTTTCAAAGCATTCTAAAAAACAAAATATTATTTTTTATAGCTTTACACTTTTCGAAAATTAAATATGTGCACTAGAGATCATATATTTTCAAAAAATACAACGTAACATAACATTTTGTTTCTATGCTAATACATTTCAAGTAGAATTATAATTCCCAGCAAACTATACGAGGGCTGCTATGTATATTTCTGGCCTGGCAACACTGAGTGCTGCCAAGTGCAATCTGACATTTCCATGGGAAAGTTTATCATTTTTAAACATAATCGTACTCAAAACGTTTTGACGTACGACCATTATTTATGTTGTTCACAGTGACTTGAAAAAATTAATATAGAAAAAAATGGAATTAACTCGTGAACATTTTCGTGCCATTATTTTTCACAAATTTCGACGTGGATTATCACGACAATAGTGCATTGATGAACTTAAATCTTTGTATGGCGATGAAGCACCATCCTATAGCACTGTGAAAAATTGGTATAATGAATTTAATCGGGGCCGAAGCTCGCTCAAAGGCGAATTCCGTGAAGGTCTTCCAAAAACGGCTGTTGTACCAGAGAACATTGATGCAGTGCGTGAACTCATAATGCAAGATCAACATGCGACATACTGAGAGATAGAGATATCCTTGGACATTTCTTCCACCAGCATACATTCGATACTGCATGAACACCTGGCCGTAAAAAAGGTTTGTTCTCGTAGGATCCCGCACAATTAAAAAAGGCTCGTGTCGATTGGTGCAAAGAAATGTTGCAAAAATACGATTGCGGTGCTTCAAAAGACGTTTTTAAGATCGCCACAGGTAACGAATCATGGATCTATGCGTATGAGTCCGAAACGAAACAACAATCGACCGTGTGGGTCTTCAAAGACGATCAAAATCCCACGAAAGTTGTTTGTGGAAGAAGAACTTCGTAGCAAATGGTCGCCTGTTTCTTCGGCAAAACTGGTCATGTGGCGACGGTTCTGCTTGAGCAACATAGGACGGTCACCTCTGAGTGGTACACTACAATTTGTTTGCCTGAAGTCATCGGAGAAATTCGAAAAACCAACAAGAGAAGACGAATCATTGTTCACCATGACAATGCGAGCTGTCACACATCGGCTCAACCAGAGTGTTTTTGACCGGCCAAACCGTCGAATTAATGGGTCATCCGCCGTACAGCCCTGACTTGGCACCTAATGACTTCTTCTTGTTACCGCACATCAAGAAAAAAATGCGTGGTCACTCGATTTTCGTCACCAGAAGAAGCTGTTGAAGTGTTCAAAAATCATGTTTTAGAGGTGTCTCAATCGGAGTGGAAAAAGTGCTTCGACAACTGGTTTGAGCGCATGCAAAAGTGTATAAATCATGCTGGAGAATACTTTGAAAAACAATAAAACCATTTTTGATTATAAATATTCGCATTTTCACTATTAGGCCAGAAATATATAGAGCAGCCCTCGTATAAAGAAAAGAAAAAACACTCATTTGTCATCCAAAAACCTTTAGAAATGAGGGCTTTTTTCTATTAATTGGTTCAGCTTAATTTATTTCAGAAAAGACTATTTTTTAGCTTTTTTGTCTCTAAAATAGCTCTTAAATTCAATGGCTTCCTATGTGCTTTCAAATGAAAAATTAGGTTTTAGAAAATATATATATTTTATATATATATGTTTTTAAGATATCCAAATGCTAAGTATTATAGTGTGAAACGGGATTTAGTTAATAAAAAAAATTAGTTATGAATAAATATGGTGGGTCTAATGCTTAAAAGAGTTTCGTAATTTTTTTGTGTGTAAGAACGGATGTTATTAACGACGCTTAAAAATACCTTATGTCCCAAATTATGAGAAATGAAAATAAACCTAGGCGTTATGATAGGAGAAATGAGCCCAACCTGAATAATTTCTGCAGGCAACGAATTAACATAAGTTTTAAATAATTCGACTTGCAAACAGATTTAAGCTGTCTGCCTAAAACGTTTTATTAGATTACTATAACCATTGGGACACCTTTATATTTCCAAACTTTATACTTGTACACCTGTTCAATAGTGTGGCAATACACATCAAATTAGAGCAAACATAAGTGCACCCTTTAACTTCCAAATTTAAAGTATATACCTCTGCAATCAGGCTCTTTGTATATTTTAACCTGATTATATCAACTATTGTAAAACCCTTTAATATATAATTTAAAACGTTTATACTTCTTATTATACCAAACAAAGTACATTAATTTTGCGAACACCCTTTAAATTCTAAATTCAAACTGAAAGCTTCTTGTTTTAGCGAGCTTACTTGCAATACAGGTCCCTTGTAAGTTTCAGATGTATTTCTATAACAGTTCAAAAGTTCGGCCACATACACCAAATTACATCAACTATTGGGGACACCCATTTATTTCCACATCTAAATTTTGTACTTGTTGTTATAGCGGAGTAAGTAATATAGGTTCTAACATATATGTATGATGTTTTCGACCTTTTTCTTTTTTTAAATTATGTTTTGTTCCTATAGAATTTTTATCTCTATTTCGGGCTTTTAAGGTCAAAATTTAAATGTAAATAAAAGACATTTTATTTCATTTTTGTATCCGACGTTTCGTTGGGATTTTCCAACATCTTCAGGGATAACATATTTATTAAAATCTGGTAACATTTAACAAAAAAGAAGAAAAACTTAAATATGATGACAACAATGAAAAGAAATGTTATTACTATTAACTATTAAAATTTACCTCTTAATCATTTCCACACTTAAATTTTAAAACATATACATACATAGTTGAACATAAAAACAAGAAAGTTTTTAACTACATATAACATACAGGCATAATTGTATAAATAAACAAAACTTTATAGAATATCACAGTAAACAATTTTTTTATATGTTTATGTATCACAGTTTGGAATTACACTAAACTTTAAACTAGAATAACACTGTAAGCTGCATTAGCGTTGTCTTTGTCTGTGTTACTATTCATTGCAATATCCATTTTCTGCTGTATGCTTAAGGTTCGTTCTAAATTTCAATCGTCTGTCTACAACTGTCTAAAAGTATAGCGATATACATTAAATTAAATGAATATTAGGAAATCCTTTTATTTATTATTTTATATATTTATAAGTTTCACTATAACGGCCATAGCAATCGACATTCTCTCCAATTTACAAGCGTTTATCTATAACGGTTCAAAATACCTTAATACTAATAACCGTTTGTTAATCCAGCGCATCCAAAATTTTCCCATTTGAACTTTTGTAAATACTATGTACGATGTGCTTTTAGAATTTAGGCTAAAAAAAGCTAAACTGGTAATACTAGCATAAAATTGTAATCTATAGTGTAAACTATTAAAGCATAACTTGTTGCAAACATTTTTAACATAATAATCAAAACAGGTTTGGTATCTAAATCAAGAGCTATTTATTAATAAAGTATCGAAGCATATATAAATAATTATTCTTGTACCTCTCACGATACTTTTTTGAGTTTTTTAAAAGCTATTTTTTAAGATCTGCTTTTTCGATATTTTCAGAGTAAATGTAAATGTGATGCCTCTAGAAGAAAAATGCCAAGTTCATGTTATAAAGCCTAGACGTCAATTAAAATCTGAATATATTGTATGACATAGTAGAACATTCAGTACTTTGCAAACGAAGACTTTATTATCTGCGTTAATAAAATACTTGATAATTAAAACAAAATCTTTTCTTCAAATATTATTTAGTTAAATAGTTCACAATAAGGTCATGGTATGCGAGTAACTCAAACACCAAGTCGAAAAACTTTTGATATAGAAAGAAAAACACAGTTTTAATGATGCGCAAATGCAATCAAATTCTATATTTGCACACCTCTGGCTACTGAATTAATAGAGTGATTCTGATCTGTTACACCTTCTCTGAGATTTATAAAATGTCATCTTCGAAACTGCCGTTTCGATTACACAATAATAAAATTATTCTATTTTTATACCCTTCACCACAAAACGTGAAAAAAGGGTATATCGAAGTTTTTTATTCCGTGTGTAATTTCTACAATATCTATTTCCGACCTCATAAAGTAAATATATTCTGACTTCTTATGCATAGCGCAGTCGATTGAGCGATGCCCGACTGTCCGTCCGTGTTAGTGTTGCCTCCGCAAGTTTGAAAAAAAATGTGTCAATTGATCAGATATAGTGTCGAAAGAGGTGCTATTGGAAATCAGCATTATCGGTCCATGTCCTTCGAGGCAGCAGACAAAACAATTCGCCTACCTCTTATTTTTTCATGTCATTTGGAACAATTAAGTAACTCCATTCAAAATAATAAATATATGGCGCGATAAAGAATCAAAAAATAAGAAAAAAAAACATCAAGTAAAAAAATTGGTGGTCGTCCACATTTTTCGAGTTACGGGGCTCTGAAATTTTCTAATTTCTTTAAATATAAATACGGGTATCATTTTAAAGTTTTAAAGAGATCTTTAAGGAAATACTAACATTTTTTAAAAATGTCTCACCCATTAAGAGCCGATGTCATTTTTATGTACCAAATTTTTTTTTATTTTGTAATTCTCTGTCACCCCAGCATGTGCTTTTTTGATTGGAGTTACTTCACTAAACTAAACTGAATGAATTTGGTACTAACAACTTGTTCAAAAAGTTATATGACAGTCGATATTGAATATTACTTTGTGGTTAACAAAACAACTTTAACAATTTTCATATGTACTTTTATTTAGAAAAATAAATTATAGAAGTAAGAAAATGTTTAAATTTTTGAATCGAACCGTACAAATCCATAAAGCCTCAGCAAGCGCCACCTACTTTTTTCATATCACATTATATTTGCAAATACCAAATTTGTTGTCACTACAAAGTAACTAAAACATTTTATTTTTTTTTTTTTTTTTTGCAAATATGTTTTTTAGACAATTTAAAACTTACCTTTTAAGGGATTCTGAGCAACTTTACGCTATTCTAAATAAGTCTTTATACTTTTTAAAGCAAAATATCGCTTAAATTTGTTTGTTATATAATTTAATATAATTTTTTTATAATGTAAAAAACTTTTTTGGAAGAAGAAAAGCAAACAATTTTTATAATTCTGATAACCTAAATTCTGTTTTCGAAAGTAATGTGCTGAATTAGTTTGGTTGCCTCTTCTAATTAACAGAATTCATTTGAGTAAAACCACAATCGGTCAGGTAATCTCTCTAAACAGTTGATGCAGTTAACCTTTGGTAATAAATATTATAATTAGTTTTTTACGAGAAATAAATTGTGATAGGAGAAGTTCAAATTTGAATATAGCAATCGATTATTTACAAACCGTTTTTCTGTGTGTAGGTCCTTCATTTTTTTTTTGCATTATATTTTTATTTCTATGAACAGTTCTCAAAACGTACGTGAATTTTCTCTTTCTTTGTGCTACTGAGTAAATTATTTTCTCAATTGTCTTAACGCACTTATTGTCATCACTACTATCAAGGACTCTGAAAATATCTTCAAGAAATTTTGGTAGTGCGGGGAACCAACAGCTTTTGTAACTTGTCCCAACCCAAAAAAAAAAATAAGAATAATTTTAACTATACTCTTTATAATACTAACCAAATAACAAAGTAAAAAGAAATATTTTTTTATACTTAAACACATCTGTCTACACAATCAAAAAATAAAGAGTTTTTTTATATTTCTTATAAATCCTATAATGGTTCAAAGAAAATTCACTCGTATGTTGTGCTATAAAAAAGTGAGAGTAAAATAAAATATAATAAAAATTGGCAAATGAACATTAATGTACGTATGTATGTATGTATGTTTTCGAATCTCAGCAGAAAACTTAAAAAAAACTGATGTGTGTGCAATTTACCCAAAATTGGACTTTGTCTAAAGAAGTATATTTCAGAAATAATTTACTCTTATTTTACAGCAATATATTTGCTACATTCTTTTAGGGAAGGGATAGATAGATGAATGATCAGACAGGTGGTGAAAGGAGAAAGATAGATATAACCATTTTATCAATTATTTTACTTCGCCGGCGAATATGCTATGAAAAAGCACCGACGAGGAAGGCTTAATGTGTAAATGATAATTCTGAATATACATTTATACCATTTAAAAGAAAAAAAAATATTTTAATTTTTTCATTGCCTTAAGTCTGAACCCTAGCCAACCAGCTTTGTAGGGAGCGTGCTTAACACCTTGCGTACAGCAGCCATTTGCATTGAAGTTACAGTATTTTTAAATTAAACATCGGGAATATTTATAGTTATTATTATTATAATTATTAATTTTCAAAAAGAAATCTTTTTTCGTGCTCTTTTCTATTAACCCGATTAATTATTGAAATTACCGATATTGATTATTGAGGGTGAAAGCACGTCTCGATTGCCATTTCGCTACCGCTTACTTAGCAATTCAGGAAACTTCTCACAAACATTTTAAATAAACTAAAGATCTCGGCATAGCACTCTTACTTGTTAGTTATAATATAATAAAAAAATTTAAATTTCGCGTTATACCTAAATAAAGAAGAGCCACTAGAAAATAGTTTCTATAAACTTCGATAAGTTCATTATATTTTTTACTAGAAATTTCAAGTTGTGCTTAGTGTGAAAATAATTTATTCCGTAGAGTAATTAAAGAAAGGAGCATAGCTGCTTTAAATATTTTTAAGAGATTATAGTAGGTGTATTCGCCAAAAAATAGATCTCAGATTTTCCAATACTAACGTATTTTTAAAAAAATTCAGTAATAAACTGTAACAATATGTATGTATTCGCACATCATAAATTTTTGCATAACTTTCAATAAAGCGTATTATTTAAGAAAACAAATAAAAAAATAAATATTTAATTCAATATTTTTTAAGAAAATTTATATTTGTACACTTAAATAATATCTAATTTTATATATAAACTAGCTTTAATACTTGGTTGGATAACCTTTACTTTTAATTATAGCTTTAAGACGTGATGGCATCGACTAAACAAGCTTTTTTTAAAAGTTTGTGAAATTTTTTTTTATTCTGTAATTAAATCCTTTTTTTGTGTATCTACAATGTTTCTTATTTCATAATAGTTCAATTGTTTTTTTTTCAAATAGATTAGAAGTTTTCAATTGGGTTGATACCAGGACTCTGTAGTGGCATTTTAAAATATTTTGGGCAGTTGTACAATATCCAAATGCGAGTGTCCAGTGCAGTGTTTTTGGGGAAGTTATCTTGCTTTAATACCAAAATGTCTTTGCAACCCACGTTTTTTAGCTAATATGTTTTTTTTTTTTTTTGAGTTATATAACTCCACCTATAAAATGCAGTTTTTCGACCACTGTTGCAGTAAAATAACCTCAAATCATTAAGAAACCACCACCATGTTTAAATGACAGCAAAACATTTTGCTTAGATAGCCAGCCAAATTTTTACATGCCTAGCAGAGACTTCAGTACTAAATATATAATTATACGAAAAAAAATAACTCAACTAACACATACTTACTCGCATGCAAGGACAAATAGACAGCCAAAATGGCAATCGATTCATAAAGTACCAATGGGAGCTTCAACACAGAAGACGCCGAATTTTTTATTTAAAATGGTAAATTAGTTAGTTTTTAAAAATTTTTATGAACAAACAGATTAAATATTTTTTTCTTTATTGTTTTTAAATTTATTTCCAAAAGCATAAATTCGAAAGCACTTCGTTAGGAAAATGCAAAGGCTGATTATGTTAAAAGTGAATTTAAAAGGGATAGCAAATACATAATACCGCTGACTATTGATAAGAACTTATTTTAACTTAAACGTGGGTCAACATTTTAAATTAATTTTTTGTTTTTAAATTTTTAAATTAATTTTTTGTTTTTCAAAACCCAAATTTTTTGCAGAAGTAGCTTCCTACAAGAGTAAACTAGTTTTGCACGTTAACTGTTGTTAACTTTTATCATAAACAAACATGTGTAACGTATCAAGTTCCTGCTAATTTACTTCTAAGCAGTTGAGTTCCGAAAAAACAAATAATAAACTGCAAACAAAATTTTCAACGCCTCTCATAATTTTTACCATATAAACATTTCTGAAGGTTTTTACTTCATTTCTTCTGTACAATAAACACAATCAAGAATATAAACAAATGTACGATGAAATAAACTTTTTTACTCTTTAAGTTAACGTTAGATTGGCCAAAATATAAGTTAAACAAATACAATACAATACAATAGATTTACAGTCGGTATTATTTTCCTTGTTTCTTAACAAAAGATTTCTGTACTGTACACATGAAATTTGGTTTCCTAAAAGAATAAATAAAACTTTATAAGAAAAACTATATTACAACCTGAAGCGATATGCTAAGGTAACCTTAGTAATTATATGAGCCTCATTTGAAAGGAGATTTCAGTTGATCGAAACTACGTGGCCTTGTGTCGTTTGAAAAATGATTTTAACAAATCTTTTCGAGCGCATTCCTTTATTACTGAGACTTTGTGGGATACGATATTTATTTTGTCGTTTATGAATCTTAAATAAAAGTTAAATAGGTTGCAGGTCGACCAAGTTTAATTGCCAATTACTACCACGTATGAGGAGAACATTCAAAAGTTTTGAACAGAAAAATGTGACCATTTCGTTGTATCGAACTAGCATAATAGTTTTCTTGATATTCCTTGATATCTATTTTCTTACCTAATCTTTCATCGGCATATTTATTTTCTACAGAATAATAAGGTATGCGATATAAATTTGATACTCGATTTAAAATATTTTCTAAGTATATAAAACTTTTTAAAATACTCCTAAATAAACGTTAAAACCTTTAATACACTTGTTTTTGCGAAACATATTTTTTTACCACGCTAAAAACCTAACCACGCCGCTACAAGGTTTTTTTTATCTAGAACAATAGATGGCTTGCAAAATCAAAATATGCTTTTGGTTTTCAGTTTTGCAGGAATGCTGAAACATTTATTAGATTCCCGTTATATTTATGTACTTGACTACACATTATTATCCGACCTCACTATGCACTGAAGACTGTGTTTTCAGGGAATAAAATTATATTGTATTTTTGTTATAAAATATTAGATCTTCTAAGCATAAATCCATTTCCGCCCCATAAAGTATATATATTCTGACTTCTTATGCATAGCGAAGTCGATTGAGATACGCTCGTCTATCCTTCCGTGTTATTTGTCAATCGATCAAAATTAGTGTTGAAAGAGGTGCTATTGAAATCAGCATGATCGGTTCATGCCCTTCGAGGCAGCAGGCAAAACAATACGCCTATCTCTAATTTTTTCATGTTATAGAAATAAATTATCGTAGTGTTTTTTGAATAAGAGCCGAAAAAGTCAGAAAGAAATAGAATTATTATTGGTCATTGCTGTTTTGGCTTAAACTTTAATTTTTGTCTTTGCTTTATTGTTTGGACACAAAATATTCCCGTGTCTTTAATTTAATAACTATTTTATCTTGAGAAGCAAAAATAGCGAGCGTAATTGCAACGATGAAATTAAACACAATTAACAGGTAATTATTTTTCATTTGGACAAGCTGCTTCAAAGATAGAAAGATAATAAATTATCAGAAACAAAAGCACATTTTTTTTCTAATATGCATTTATTACCATAACATTTTCATGTACCAATGGCATACACCAGATGATAATGTTATACGCCTGCTGAAATTATTGCTTTTAATACAAAGATAGCTCTAGCGTCACACATATTTTTTTAACTGAATAAAAGCATGTACATATATAAAGTTTGAGGAATCATACATCAAAAAATGTCACTCAATTTATTATTTAAAGCCTTTAAAGTTCGACAATCATGTAAATATTTTTGGCTTTACTTTTTTGCTTGTTTATCTAAACCTTAACGAATACTAATTTCTTGTCCAAAGAACCATACAAGAATATTTCTTTAATATAACTCGTTTATGACAACATTTTTTTCTTTAATTCTACATCCTATTTTATAATATGTATTTACGTAAATTTTGGGTTTTGCAATTCAACAACACCAGTTTTCTGATGTATGTATATTAATATTTGTAAACCTAGCAGCGACCTCTTTCTCTAAAGCACCAAATTTTCGACGAAGTAAAAAATAAATAAAAGGGTTGAAAATGATAAAAAAAATTAATTCGAGTTAAATTCACGTATGTATACGTTAATTTCTAAATTTATTAAGAAAAAATAATATTTTTAAAATTTGTGTTCATTAAAAAAATATATACAGGCATGTTCTTTACTTTTTGGATAATGTTTGTGAAAATACCATAGGGGATTTTATTTAAAAAATGGGGACAAAGATTTCGGTTTGGGGAATGAGGAATTCTTTAAGGATATATATTGGGTTTTGGAAATTTAAAGAGATTTTTTTGAGATTTTTTTAAATTCTGTTTTTAATTACTCTAACTTTACTATAACTAAATAAATTTTTCTTATTTTCTATGCACAAGTTTAGTAAACAAAACATTGTTAAAAATAATGACACATAAGTCTCTCCGTAAATTTGAAAAATAAATTTGCCTTTTTCAGCAATGTGCTCAATCAGTTCAATAAAAAAATAAGAAATTATATGCATAGCAAGCTGCAAAAAATTTTATAAATGTTAAATTCTAAAAATATAAATAAAAAAAAATGCTTTAGGCAACCAGATAGAGCATTTTGATTCAGAACTTTTCAATTTCGTTATTCGACCAATTTAATATATTGCGCTTGATCAACAAGAAGGTATTAACTCAAAATTTTGAAATTTTCAGTATTGGTGAAAAAATGTTTGTGGTACATTTTAAGAGAACTGAAAAATCCGAATGCATCATTGTATTAGAAAATATATTGTTTTTCCTTTAAATCTGTGCAAGTATTGCTAACCCTTAATTTTCCTTATATTTGTACAAAAACAATAAGACATAACGAATAAAAAAGGCTTTAAGCTTCCCTTCATCCACTTTAAATTTTACTAAAAATTTCTGTGTTTATTTTGTTATTTTTTTTCAACTATTCCCTGGTTTTAATGATTGTGTTATTCGAAACTGATTTTTTAAAGCACATTAATCTTTGGGCTTGGCAAGGTAATTAAATATGTTCAATCTGTGCCATTTATTCAAATTATTTTACAATTCTGTGTTATTGATTTCCCTCTACAGTACAAAACGGAAAATAAAAATGACAAAAATCGTTTTATACTTCTATTAAATTGAACTATTTCTATATTATTTGAAACTTTAATTATAAGCTATAATTTTTTGTTGGAAATAATAATTTATTTCAGCTTAACACCTTTTTGCTGCTTCAAGAATAAAAAGTAGAACTGTGAAGTTTTCAAAAAAAAAAAAAAAAAATAAAAAATAATAATAACAATTGTTATTACCACTGAATACACAAAGTATATTTAATAAAAAAAGTTAAGTACAGTAAATAACTTAAATAAAAATGAAGGTTTAAAATGCAGGCTGAAGAAAATATAATTTTCCAACAAAATGTATTTTAGCAGTATATTCTACTATATGAATAAAATGAAAGTGATTTTAAAAACTTCATTTTAAGAATTTTTCTTCTTATTAAATAAGGTATGTAACAAGACATGTTGAAGAAATCAAAGTAAATTTTTTTCTTAAGACCAAATTAAAATTGTGTAAATTATTTGAGAAAAATCCTACAGTAATTGTTGCTTCTTTTGATGTTTTTTGCTGGCTTAAGTGCTTAAGTGCTGTTTACAAGATTTTATTTTATTTTACTTTGCGATATATTTACGCAAATTAACTTCCAGAATGTTTCAAACATATGTAAATAATAAATGTAGAGAGGGGAAATACTTTAAATCGAAATTTCTTTGCGAAAAAATTATTTTAAGCTTTAAATACACACTTACAAAAATATAGAGAAATAAATTTTTTCAATATTTTTTATTGTGATATTGGTGTAACTATATAACCCTAAATTAAAGAACAATGTAATCTAGAAATGTATTTATATGCAAAGAAGACAAAGATAACGGCAAAACATTTTTTAATTGGTTTACATAAAATACAAAGCTGACGTTGTAAAATTATATAATCTTAATCACTGTCTATTTCTTAAGGCATTACCTTATCATCGCATTTCTTTTTATTATTTATTTTATTATTTCTTTTAAACCAAGCACACTATTTTAAATAATCTTTTCTGGTGTTCTTTAAATGGATACTGATATTTTGTTTCATTTTATTTTAATGCTTTTTTCTGGGGAAGAAAGTTATAAGCAAATTTAATATTTTAGCACTCAGCATTAAGTAGCATTATTTTATTAAATTATTTAAGTCAAGTGTTCATTATACTTACTTAATATATCTTTATATTGGAAAGTACTTAGTAACGAAACATAATATTTTGTGTTCTGTCACTTTTACAAAATTTTACGGTAATAGGGTTTTTACACTTGCATACATCTATGATGAACGCGTGAAAGATGTTGAAAATTAAAAAAATAATCGTTTACATTTGCAACATATTTCATCTTTGGCAAACACTTTGTTGTGCATGTTCCGAAATATTAAGCTATTTAATAAAATGGAGCTAATAAAGTCTACAATATTTGGTTTAATTATTGCTTTTAAAGAATTATCAGAAGTTATGCTGGAGAACGAAATAAATTGTAGTTTTTGGGAATAATATATTCCAAATAGAAGTGGGGAATTTTTAAAAGGAGAGTTTGCACGTAGATAAGATAACGTTATCATCGTTTTTTTCAAAGTGGCTTTTGTAGAAAACCATTTAAAACATTTTTGTTTTTCAATTTTCAGTTTTTGTAGTTGTTAGGTAAACTATTTTAGTATTATAACAAAATAAAAAAATTTAATTC
This sequence comes from Gymnosoma rotundatum, assembly GCA_916610165.2. Lineage (NCBI taxonomy): Eukaryota > Metazoa > Arthropoda > Insecta > Diptera > Tachinidae > Gymnosoma > Gymnosoma rotundatum. The sequence goes on along the minus strand of OU744336.1, from coordinate 139,754,035 downwards.
TGCTAATTTCATGTATATTTTAATTTCTAAATATATTAGAAAGAAGAACTTTTTTAAATAATTTCATCCTTATTCGTAAAGTATTAAAATATGTTTGAAATGTATTTAAGAAAAATTTGTTTGGACAATTTGTGCTAAAACATATTTCAAAGTTAATTTTATTATTTATGTGTATGGCGATTTCAAATTAATAACCATGCGCCTCTTTCATCTTACTCATTGAATTTTTTTTTTTTTTTTTGACAACTGTTTCGTTTTTATATTTTAATGTCCATTTAATGTCGAAAGATGTTGAGTGGAAAAAATGACATAGGAACATCTTGTAAAGATTTTGAAATATTTTGATTTTTAGCCCTATGTAACATCTTAGCAAATTGATGAATAATGTGAGCAAGTGTTAAATGGCTATAAAATAATAAAAAATGTATACTAAACTTTAACTAAAAGTAAATGTTTATCGATACGAGGGCTGCTATATATATTTCTGGCCTGGCAACACTGAGTGCTGCCAAGTGCAATCTGACATTTCCATTGGAAAGTTTGTCATTTTTAAGCATAATCGTACTCAAAACGTTTTGACGTACGAGCATTATTTGTGTTGTTAACAGTGACTTGAAAAAATTAATATAGAAAAAAATGGAATTAACTCGTGAACATTTTCGTGCCATAATTTTTCACAACTTTCGAGAGATAGAGACATCCTTGGACATTTCTTCACCGGCATACATTCGATACTGCATGAACACTTGGCCGTAAAAAAGGTTTGTTCGCGTTGGATCCCGCACAATTTGAAAGTCGCTCAAAAAAAGGCTCGTGTCGATTGGTGCAAAGAAATGTTGCAAAACTACGATTGCGGTGCTTCAAAAGACGTTTATAAGATCGTCACAGGTGACGAATCGTGGATCTATGCGTATGAGCCCGAAACGAAACAACAATCGACCGTGTGGGCCTTCAAAGACGAGCAAAATCCAACGAAAGTTGTTCGTGGAAGAAGCACTTCGAAGCAAATGGTCGCCTGTTTCTTCGGCAAAACCGGTCATGTGGCAACTGTTCCGCTTGAGCAACGTAGGACGGTCACTTCTGATTTGTACACTACAATTTGTTTGCCTGAAGTCATCGGAGAAATTCGAAAAACCAACAAGAGAAGACGAATCGTTGTTCACCATGACAATGCGAGCTCTCACATATCGGCTCAAACCAGAGCGTTTTTGACCGGCCAAAACGTCGAATTAATGGGTCATCCGCCGTACAGCCCTGACTTGGCACCTAATGACTTCTTCTTGTTTCCGCACATCAAGAAAAAAATGCGTGGTCAACGATTTTCGCCGCCAGAAGAAGCTGTTGAAGTGTTCAAAGACCATGTTTTAGAGGTGTCTCAATCGGAGTGGAAAAAGTGCTTCGACAACTGGTTTGAGCGCATGCAAAAGTGTATAAATACTTTGAAAAACAATAAAACCATTTTTGATTATAAATATTCCCATTTTTACTGTTAGGCCAGAAATATATATGGAGCAGCCCTCGTTTTTTAGGATTTAGGATTTTTTGGTTTGTAAACGATTTCTTTTGGTTATAATTCGGTATTTAATAAACTACAAAAGATATCTTAATGAAATTTTACAGAGATAAAGCAGAAATATTACTGTGAACGGTCCGCTTCTGACTAGGCCCCTAAATTTAGGTACTTCAGACATCTAATTTTAGCTCAAATTTTAAGATATTTTAAATATAAAATTAGTACTTGAAAATAAATTATGGTTACATGTGCAGGGCATATATTTCATTTTGGAAGAAAATTTGTTTATATTTTTTAATTATGGTAGTTTTTGTGTATGTTCTTACAAATGATCGCATATTTTCGTCAGAAAATTACAAGCCCCTCAAAAAATGTAAAAATACTGTTTTTTTTATAATTTTTCCAACAAGATGGTGTTTATTTTATGCATATGTATATTAAATTTGTTCAAGAAAACTTATAGTAGATGTAAATAAAAAAAAGTTTAAGTTAAAAGTTAAGGCTGCTGTCCCTTCAGCCCTCTCTCAACATTGCAAAATTTTAGACAAATTATATAATGTATTGTAAAATTGCTCGGAGTGCAAGGTACTGAGTAAAAAAACGTAAACGTGTTTTAAATCCGCAATTGTTGACTACATAATTTAAAGATGATTTGACAGTTCCGTGATTAGAAATGGCATGGTTGAAATTTATTAAAAAAAAAATATTTGGGTAATTTTTTCCCCGTTCCTGGAGTTTATGTCTCAGGATAAATATAATTTTACCATTTGAGTAAAACCTCTCTTATCTATAAACGTAATTTAAAAATTTTGTAAGAATATATCGATGGATTTTGATTCTCTAGCAATTCAAGTTATATATTTTATTTCGCAAAAAAACTACCTTAACTTGAGGGTCAAAGCACGTCTCGATGGCCATTTCGTTACCGCTTACTTAACTCTTCAGGAAACTTCTGACAAACATTGTAAATAAACTAAAGATTTTTGTCCAAACAATAAAGCAGAGATAAAAATCAAAGTTTAAGCAAAAACAACAATAACTAACAGTAATTCTATTTTTCTTTCTCAACTGAATACGGCTAACGTTTTTTCGGATAATTTATTTATATGCACAGGCCTTTTGCAAATTATTCAATTAAAGACACGGGAATATCCCCTAAACATCTAATTTCATAAAGAATTTCGTGCTATTTTTTTTATTTAATTATCCCGATTAAATTAATTGCCGATATTAATTTTTTATGGTTAAGCACGTCTCGAATTGGCTTGTTTATATTTTTGAGCTAAATGTCATTTGAAAAAAGAATCGCTAGCAAAATCATTATAATATAGCTAACTTTGTAAACTTCTCCTCTTTATGATTTTTATTCTCATGTTTTACTTATGTAAAAATAAAAATGTGCATAAACACATTTTGTGTCAAACTCAAAAACAGAAATGGTTAAGAAAAGAGACCGAAAGCTCGTAGGTCCACTAAGCAAAACCTCTGCTTTGCCTTTGTAAAATTTGTGCTCACTTTTTAACGTACATGATCAGTATATCCTTGCGAGCCAGGGTAGAGTAATGCTTGAACAACGTTAAAATAATACTTTAAAAATCGCAAATTTGTTATTTTATATCAAAATTGTGACCAACGACGGACCATATTTTTTGCGTAACAGGTTTCTTAAGAAGATAAATTACAGCATGTGTTATATGTAAGATTTCAGAATCCATTGTGGATACAAAGGTACATCGTTTTTTTAATCTTACTTCTTCCAAAATGAAGCCATAGTTATACACCAAGATTAATGATTTTCATTCCAAAATATGGATGACTTTAACCTGGGCGAGGATTGGTTTGAACTAGATGCTATATGGCGAATGCAAGCATTGACAAATTGAAATCAAAGTTTTGCGATAAATTGAATTCCAAAAATTTTCCTTTACGACCGTGATGTGATACCTCTCTATTATTTCTGTGGAGCCTCGTAAAGACTAGTTTATACTATTAAACCAGCGACAACTAACGCTATGGAGATCGATGTTGCCCTTAATATTTTTGTCACAAAGATGCGGTAGCCATATACCCGCAATCACTTTGATATTTAATTGTTATGTAGTGGTCTTACTCTCCGCTAATAATTTGTTATTCAAATTATAATACAGGGTATCCGCCGGGAAGGTAAACCACTTTGTTTATCTATAATTATAAATGAAGGGAATGGATCTTGTATTGATAAATGTTTTATTTAATGTCGGCAATTGAATACAATATCAGAAAAATTTCCGCCTCTTTTATCCTCACAAATGGGAGCCCTTTTGAGCACGTTTTTCATTACATTTTCATACATTTCACGCGGTATTTTATTAATTTCAATATGAATATTATCTTTGAGTTGTTCAAGGTTTTCTGTTTTTGTTTTTTATAAATTTCCTTGCTTTTCAGATAATCCCACAAGCAGAAGAACGGAGCAGTCAAATCAGGCGACCGTAAAGGCCAATCAACATTACCATTTCATGAAATAACTTGTTGTAGAAAGAGGTCTCGCAGCAATTTCATTCTAATACTGTCTGTGTGCGATGTGGCACCAAATATTTTGCAATGATTAAGTTGCTACTTGTCTACTTTAGGACTGCCAAATATGAACTGTTAAGACTAATATTTTCCAAATGGCCGCAATATAAATTATACCTTCCCAGCGGACTTCCTGTATTACAATAAAGATAAACAACACATTTTGAAGTAAGTTTAAGTTGAAAAAAGGCTTCCAATTAATTATTATATTATAAGAGTAAGTCCACAAGAATACAATGCCAGGGTTGTCAAACAACATATATAAGTTACTTGATCAAGGCGAATTAATTTTTCAGATAACATCGTTGCGGCAGCTGACTACTTTTTGTCTTATTTTTTGTGTGTAGAGCAGCTGTCAAAAATGTATTATTTTATATAACAAAAGTTATTTTTTATGTTCTTTAAACTAGAATATTAAAAAGAGTTTAAGGTTTTATGCTTTGAAGTTTCCCATACAATTAAGTGCCTGTTTTTCTTTTTTTGTTGTATTGTTCTAGCGGCGCTGCCACCTGGTATTAATTCGCCTTGGACTTGATATTAAAAGTATCATAATGTTATCTACACATAACCAAAAATATATTATATCAACTATAGTTTTCTTTCCTAGTTTCCACCAGTTTATTTTAACTAATATTTTAAATTAATATGCAAATTGTCTTAGTGTTTGATATTTTTTGTGTCCTTATTTAATTTCGAACAATTTAAATGCAAAATAGTGCGTTATGTAAAAAATAAATAAAAAAAATTTATTTAACCGCTCTCTTCTCATTTCAACTGTTTCTTAAATGTTAAATCGTTTAAATTTACTGAAAGAATTCCAATATCATTCAAGATGTGTCTTGACATGTTGTGTCAAATCAGCAAACAGCCAAAAAGAAGTTAAAAAGGTGTGAGTATTACTTTTAGTCATGTATTTGCTTTTTATTATTTTTACGAGAATTTCTATTCGTATTCGTAAATGTGCTACTGTTTAGTTCATATGTAACGTACATTGTAGATGCTGTAGACCTTTAGAATATTCCAATTACATTTGTAAACCCTAACACGTTTGTGTTGACAAACCACCTAAGGTATACAAACAAATTAACGCCAAGAATAAACACAAAGCATATTAAATTATTATTTATCAAGCTGTTTTTGTTTGGCTCCTTTTTGCGAAGCTTTTATAAGGTATTCCAATTATAAATGCCAATCCTAAGGCTAGGTTCAGAAAGTAAAAATAATATTAAAACTGTAGAGTTTTCTTTTAATATGAGCAACACTTGGCGTTTACTTTACAAATCCGAAAACACGTGGTTTCTTAATGAAAAAATAAGGATTGATGCGTTAAATGGAAACTGAAATGGAGATAAAAGCTTTAATAAAAAATATAAATAAATTTAACAAGTGTGAGTTTAAATTACACACGAAAGGTTTTATACAATTTATTGGTGACTCTTTAATTTTTAATTTTATTTTTGAAACTTGTTGCAATTAATTGATTAAAGTTAAAATAAGGCCCTGTAAGAATAACGTTACTGAAGAACAACTATAAATTTAAAATGGTTATCCCTGTTATTATAATGACTTAGCAATAATACCAGGCGTAAATTTATAGTCTAAGCCTATTATGGTTCAAATAATTAGTCCATATATCGGTTTAAAGTCAATTGTCACATTCGTGGTCTTTTTGAGCATTTTAGTTTTTAAATTTATTGCTTACAATTAACTTTTATAATGGACATTAAGTGCCTATTACGTTTAAAAAAACTAAAGCAATATACATAAAAATCAAATCAAAATTGGGACAAATACAAACAAAAGCTTAAAAAATGGAAAAATTAGAGACAAGCGTAGTGTTTTACCCGCTGCCTCGAAGGCCTTGGTCCAAATTTTGTTGATTTTGAATAGCAGTATTTTTGAAACTATGTCTAATCGATTGGCGTATGTAGACGTATTTATACCTTTTTTTCACTTTTTGTGGTGAAGGGTATAAAAAGAACAGGAGAGATTCACGCTGAAAATTTAAAAGCAATAATTAAAATAAAATATTGATAATGATTTCTATTTAAATCCTTTAGTGGGCTCTTTTTCTATTCACGTGTTTTCCTTTTTGTAAGCATTAAAAAGAAACTGAATAACAATAGTCATACAGATTCTAGCACCGGTAATGCGTAAGAAAAAAAATAATAATTTAATTTTAACACCGGAAATTGTCATTAAATTAATTCATGCATGACCACAGAAAAACGTATTCATTAGGGTAATGAATTAATTCGTGTGGAATTTGAACGATTAAGGTAATAGTGACAATAAGATAAATAAAATCAGACAAGTGCGAGTAGGGCTCACTCATGCAGGCTTTCGCACCATGCATTCACCAACCTATACACTTAATGATTTTATTATTTGTTGTTAAAAATTTTAAGTGCCTGGCTATTATAATTCAATATATTGCTAGTCTATAAAAATTATTATTAATTTTATTTTGCCTTAATAGAGGGCACACACAAGTGGTTTTTAAATATAAAAACATCGTGAGAACCACGTCTCTATGAATACACATTGTAACTTTTAACTTTTATCAACGAATAAAGTTCTTCTTTTAAGGTATTGCAAATTTTGATTTTCTTTATCATGTCATCATTGCCCTGTACAATCTCGCATATATTCTGTACACCACTCTTCATCCTCATAATATTCCACAGAGATATCTTCATCATTTTCATTAGCAAGATTTTGAGTTGTGGGCTCTTTATCGATATCTTGATCTGAATTGTACTGTTGTCCATCATCTTTTTGTTCCTCTACAAATAAGCTGTAATCATCTTCTGTTTCCATTGTCTGATCTATGCCATTATAAACTTCTTCGTGTTCCAGAGTTGCGATAGTTGGCTGTGGCACCAAATCAAAATTTCCCTTATTGTTTTGCATATTGACAGTGCTTAATATAAATTAAAATCTGAAAATTTAAAAAAAAGAGAATACGGGATTGAAAATGTCATTAAAGCTCTAAAGTAATTTATTTACTATTTATCAAATTGCATAAGTCTTGAAAGTGTCGTGTAGTAAGTTGCCTTTTATTTTACCAAAATATCAACCCACATTAATCCGTTTTTTTTTTAATTTTTTATATTTTATTCGTTCGGGAGTGCAATTTGCTATGCAGAGACCGCAACTAAACAATGCCGAACAAACGATTGCTATTGAAATGTATTTTATAATATACCGAATGTTAGTTGTCAGTTTCTGCACTATGTAAGTATAAAGTACCACTACAAATAACAGCGACATACAAACAACATAAAAAATATAATCAAAGGAAATGAAAACAAACGAAAGAATAAAAAATATATAAATAAAACAGCAGAAACTATATTAAAAACAAAAAAATATAAAACAACTGTATACGCAAAATGGGAGCTGAGCAACACCAAAACACAATCTTACTTTGAGTGAGTAATTGTGTTATAACGGTTAGAGAGATAGAATGCTATGACGTACATGGTTAATTTATAGGGTTATGTTTTTATCATTTGATAACGAAACCTTAAAAAGTGTTTTAACTATGATACAAAAATAGCAGGTAGTTCAACTTTAAAAATGTGTGATGTTTACCGGAATTATTTCAAATATATCTTTGACAAAATTTACGTTGCCACAGGTATAAAAAAAATATTTTGGAACTAGTTAACAAAATATGTCGGCTGAGATATCTCAGTCAGCGGTACTATGAGGACCCATCTGATATATCGTCAATGGGTCCAGGTAGAATTAGTTCCTTTTTAACATACGGTGGGTGGTTTACAGTCCCACAACCAGACACTGTGACTCATTCAAGGAATGAGCTTACACTTTGGCCGGCTGATCTCACTTAGCGGATTTTCTGTCTTTCCCTCTCTGTCTTTCTTATCTCTTCATCGCCATTTGTTCTTTCTTTCTTTCTCTAATTCCTACCTTAATCTTCTCTCACTGTTCCTTCTTCTCTCTCCCTTCTAACCGCAGGTAACACAAAGGGTTCATTCGTTGGACCCAAGTGGGCTGTGGCAACACGGCTGCCTGCCTGACCTAACATAACCTAACAAAGTATGTGTAATTTATATAATATAAATATACATAAATATAAATAAAATTCAAATGTTTTTGCTGTAAATATAAAATTGCACAGAAATAAATCTTTGACTTTTAAAGACAATTAATGAAAATTCGCTTAATAAAATAACATATTAAAAATATAATTGAAGAGTAAGAATTTTACCGAATTGACCACTTTAACTAACTAAGGTTGCAAAGATTGATATTTATTTTTACGATATTAATTAATTATTTAAGTACATTAAGCAAACTGCGTCTTATAACGGCATCTACATTGTTTATTTATGTTTTTAAAGTTTTTAGCATTTCAGCAATGGCAAGGACATTAAAACGGCATTAGAAGTCTTTTGTAATTAGTTTTGTTAACAGTTTTTTTTTCATATTTTTGCAAAATTTTATTTTTGATAATATAAAAAAAGTTTTTCTCAAAAAAATCTTGTTTTAATATTACTATCTTACATTGAATTTTAATGCCACAACAAATTTTGCATATAGGGGTAATTAAATCAGTGCCATTAATTTTAAGAAAAGTAAATTTTAGTTTTTCTATTTCTTCTATAAATTTCTTATTTGGCATATAAAGGCCACTCTTAGATAAAATGGTTTGAAACCCCAATTTTGCAGCCGCATTTTATTTATAATATATCCCGAAAAGTTTTCAAGACCACCATAATATTTTATTTTTTTAAGATTTTTTTCTTTCAAAGTTTTTTGATTTTTAAGCTTCTTTATGTACTAAAATATTGATCTTGCTGAAAAACAAAATAAATAATTTATCTCTATTTGTTCTTCTTCACGAACCGTTATTTTACTAATTATTTTATAAATTTCGTGACTTAACGTTTCGTCTGTATTTTAACAGGCATGTTCGGAACAAAATTCCGATCGAAACTGATTTCAATTCTGCAAATTGGTTCTTCAGAAAACGAAAAATGAATAATTTTTTTGGGAATGAAACCATTTTTGCATTTAAAAGTGGAATTTAGTTTCTTTGAAATTTTGTTATTTGCGGTTTTAAAATTTACTTTTATTATTTATCCATATTTAGGTTAGCCACATTTAAATAAAAAGGTGAAGATTAAACTTTTTTTTAGAAATAAGCAAAATCGATCGGACACTGAAGAAGGTAAAACAAAATCGGTTGGAATTTTTTATACGGAAGTCAAACCATTCCGATCGTTATTTGTGACATGCCTGTAAAACTCGATATTTTGCCAATCTATCACTTTTGTTTCATTGTTAAATTAAGACGTTACTTTAAAAAAAAAATTATTATTTTACCTAACAAATAAGACCGAAACCAGTACATTTTTCTTTTGGAAGCTGCAACGAACATACTAAATGTGCATTTCGCAACTCGAAATGTTCGAAACCTAAAAAATCCTACAGAATTCTTGTCTTTTACTGATGCAGTCAGGAAAACTCATCTTCTTTTTCGGTTAAATTTGTGAACTAATTTTATATGTTTTGTTTTATTTATTTATAAAATTGTTTATGATTTTTGTATTATGTATTTCTTTTCATTTAAAAATTCATGTAAGAGGAAAACTACATATAAATGTTTTTTGACCTTTTTAGATAATTTTTGTTTTCTAATTTTTTAAGCACTAGGTCAGTTTAAAAATTATAAAAACTTTTATTTATATTTTCAATATTTCGCCACACCGTTGGGTGGCATCATCAGGAAACAGGAAACAAAAAATATTAATATTTAGATTTTCTTTTTTTGAATAACTAAATCTAAATATTAATATTTTTTGTTTCCTGTTTCCTGATGATGCCACCCAACGGTGTGGCGAAATATTGAAAATATAAATAAAAGTTTTTATAATTTATAAACTGACCTAGTGCTTAAAAAATTAGAAAACAAAAATAAGAGGAAAACAAAAAACAGAAAACCGGAATCTTACATATTTATATGGTAGCACAAATTTTCATAATTCCCGCAAACGTCAGAATGTTAATATGGCGACGGAAAGGGAAAGTGGAACTACTCTCTATTCTTATATCATGATATTAACCATTGAAACTCTGTTAAATCTAAGGTACTTAAAATTATCAATATGAGCACTGATACGAATGTCCTGACAACTACTCTGCAATATAAATGGATAATATAATAAAATTCTAACAGGATCATTTCTGTACATGACATATTTTTAACCGACTTCAAAAAAGGAGGTTATACAATTCGACTAAATGTTGCTTTATTCTAAAAAAATTTTTGTTGGTGTAGAGAGTAATCAATATGGGACATAAGAAAACTACATTTGAAATTTAATTCTACCTGTCTGTTTGGGTCGTAACACTTAAAAACTGCTGGATGAATGTGAATGCAATTTGGCAAGCAGTTTGCTTAGAACCTTGGTCGAAATATAGTCTACTTTTTTTTATAAAAGTATGTCATTTTGTAGAGAAAAAATAAACATATGTATGTGATAGCGCCCAATTTTACCTGTATTATGGTACTGAAACAATTATCATTACATTTTATTTTTGTAGATGGAAATTTTTAACACTGTTTACAGAACTTTACAATAAATATTTAAAAACACATTTTTCTAAATATGAATTTTAAGAAAAATATAAATCAGATCAAATTAGAGCTCAGTTCCTTGCATTTATATTCACCCTCAAGATATCTTCTTAAAAGTAAATAATAAAAAATTATTTATTTAAAGACACGGGAATATTTTTTAAATATTTAATTTTCATAAAAACGTCGTGCTATTTTTTTACTTAACTATTCGGATTAAATTAATTACCGATATTTATTACTGAGCGTCAAAGCATGTCTCTATGGCCATTTCGTTACCGCTTACTTAACTCTTCTGACAAACATTTTAAATAAACTAAAGATTTTTGTCCAAACAATAAAGCAAAGACAAAAATGAAAGTTTAAGCAAAAACAACAATAACCTACAGTAATCCTCTTTTTCTTTCTCCACTGTATACGACTGACTTTTCTTGGGATCTTTTATACAGTTGAAAGAGGATGAAAAATGTAATATTAAAAACACTACGATAATTTATTTCTATGCACAGGCACTTTGCAAATTATTTAATTAAAAAAATTTATGTTATTTAAAATAATGTTTTTACAAGTTATTTTTTTAACTATTTTAAATTTAAACAAGAATCTAGATTTTATATTTCAATTAAAAGTTTTATAGAAGTTGCCACGCAAACTATAAAGTCTTTAGTAGCTGGACCTCGTACATTAACAGGATTACACACATTCTGCCTTTAAATTTTTTATGTCTCCGGTGATAAATATTTACTTTGTATAGAGACGCACAAACCTATTACATATTTCATTTCTGCACGTTTACAAAGAGTTTTAAAATGAAAAACAATTTCAAAACTAAGAGCATGGGTAACTATCTGTGAACTTTGTAACTTAATTATCTGGAAATTCATTGACTTAAATTTTTATCGTTTATTTTACGCAGTCAATAACATGCGTGGTTATAAATTTATTTATTCCCTCTATTAATTATATTAAACAATATTATTACATAGCTTTCCTTTATCATTTTCGCATCTCTTGCATGTTTAATAGTTGCGTTATTAAAGAAGATTTTTTTAGTTTTAAAACTGTAGGAAAATGCAAAAGACACATAAATTTATGAACAAATTATGCAAAAAAAAAAATGCAAAATATTTTTGTGTAATTTTCAAGCACCTAAAAAATTTTCTTCTTTTCAATGATAAGCTCAGATATACCTGCATTGAATTTTAACTTTATGCAGTCAATTAAAGATAAGTAGAATTCCGGTTAATAAAACAATAAAACCTCTCAAATGTCGTGGTACGTAGTTAAGTTAGCAGACTGTATGGCAGGTGACACCATTTTGCTAAAACTATCATTAAAGCAAATTAAGATCTAATATCTTATCACGATACAAACACCATCAAGAATCACCGCTTAGATAAAAGTTTTTCGATAAAGTTTTTCTCAAATTCGTCTCCAGGCCAAATATAAATTAGATATATAATTTTTATATAAATCCTAAATGAACCAACCTTTCATTATTTTGATACCCTTCACTACAGATGAAGTTATACATAAGTTTGTCATTCCATTTCTGAACCCATAAATTATATAAATATAAATATAAATTATATAAATATAAATTATATAAATATAAATATATATATATATATATACTCGATCTTTATACATAGGGAAATCAACTTGGCAATGTTCGTCTATCTGTTCATAATAAAAATAAATTCAATTTTGCCACTTCCCAAGTGAGACAGACAATGTTTCGAAAGAGACAATGTTTCGAAAGAGAAGCTGTTGAAATTTAGGAATAGCAGACCGTAAATGATGGATATATCTTCAAACCTCTGCTCTGTTTGTTGGTTACTGCTATGCTGCAATAAAAACACAAGTAAACTCCAGACAGTTGGAGTTTCACTTAACCATTTAAATTTCAGCAAAAGGTATATATAGATTGCAAACAATTATTTTTATATTAAAAAAGTGGAAATTTTATTAAAAACCGTGTATCCGTTTTTTATCTATCTTGTTAAGTGTATTAATTGTCGTTTTTTATTGACTTTTAGCCGGAAATTTTATTGTTGGAAAATTCGTTTTTATAGTAATAAAATATTGGTTAAAGTATAAATGTTTTTTGTTAGTTTTTTTTTTTTAAGAATAAATATGTAAATAGTTTATGTGTTTGATATGCGATAACAAGTCCCGAATAAGTGTGTGTGTGTGTGTTATTTGTCTCAGGAAAGCAGCTATAGGATAGAACCTTTCCTGGTGACGCTGATAGGCTAGGTGGAATCACATCTGCTTTGCCAATTAAAACACATAATAAAACTCTAGATTAGTAAAAAATTTTAAATTTCACTAACCGTTTAAAGTTTCACTAAAATATTTATTTTTTAGAAAATTAAACAAATTTTTATTTCACTTCCAATTAAATGTATCAACTTTCGTTCAAAACAGAGATACAAAATATAACTAAGAATTATTAAGAGTTTATATCCTTAAAAATCCAATTTCACATTAAAAAAATATACCTGGCAAAATAAATTATATATTAAGAAAAAAAAAAAAAACAGAATACTTTTGGTAAAGGGTATATAAGATTTGGCATAGCCGAATGAATCACGTTTATTTGTTGAAATTGTGGTTAGTCTGCTCTATTCTTTATTCTTACTACTTTTAATGTCACTTCTTATTTATTTGTTTTCGGTTGCATATGATTTTATGCTATTCTAGCTTTTATACCCCTTATTTTGATATATGAATTAGCGGAATATTTAAGACAGCTTAATGTGGTTAAATTATTAATTTTGCAAATAACAATTAAAAAATATATATGACTTAAAAGTTTACAATACAAAAAAAAAAAAAAAAAAAAATAACTTCTCGTATCTTATTTATTCCAAATTTGTTAGTTTGACGAAGAATTTAAAAAAATAAAGTAAATTTTAATTGTACTATTCTCCTTAAAATTGCTCACATATATAGCAAACACCTTAAAGGCCCAACTATAATGTGCATAAGCTAGCTTTAGCTTATAACAAAATCAAACGAAAAGCCTGTCAAATACTTAGGTACTATACAAAAGAAATGTAGGTGACTACAATGTACCTACATAAATTTAATAACTTATTTCTCACTGTTGTACATTAATGTTTAATACGTAGTTTTGCCAAAAAATATTTTGTGTATAAATAAACCAAATTTTTAAACAAAAGGCTTTAAAGCAGATATTTTATATATTAAATAACATTCACATACACATCTGAATTTTTTAGGTCATGTTCTAAGAAAAGTTTTCATAAAAAATATCACAAGTTATTTTCTGTTTTGTATTTGTGACCAACCATACTAAAAAATGCAACGCCGTTCATCGCTTATATCGTATACATATGTGTGTATAAATTCAAATTTAATATTAATTTAAGATATTTGTTAAAAATTGGGCGAAAAAAATTTTTTTTTCTACATTTTCTATTAACTAAAAATTTAACGCTGTCGTAATTACAATTTTTCTTTATAAATGTATAACACAAAGCACAATCAGCTGTTTCCGTACAGAAAGTGCTTAAAGATAGACATTTAACGAAACTTGACGAAAAGTTATCTTATGTACATTATAGTTTACCACATATAATTTAATGTATTTGCACAGTTGTTTAAGTTTGCTTAATTAATTTTATGCACATTATAGTTGGGCCTTAAGCCAGACTTATAAATTTCACTAAACGACAGAACACCGTTGTAATAAGTTCATTTTTTATATACTTCCGTCGATTAACGACAGGCAAAAAGCATCTGCGGCGAACTTTTGCCATAAATTGAAAAATTCAAAAATAGCACTCAACATGTATCGTAAAAATATTTTTTTTTCATTATGACATACGTTAACTGATGACAATTTACAATATTGGGCATTAAAACATACATTATGGTTAGTTCGCTAAACACACGCAGAGAAAAAATATGGTTGAGGTAACCATAATCTAAGAGCAACATAATATGGTTTTATTATATGGTTGCTAACAAAACGTAGTATTGTTACATTTGCAACTATATTATTGTCCAAAGTCTAAACATAATTATATTCAAATATAAATATTAAATGGTTAAATTAAAATATAATAACATGGCTGAAATTTTCATGTTATATAATTGAATTGTAATATAGTCTCGGAATTGCAAAATTTTCCTGATATAAAAAACTGATTATTTTTTTATATATTAACGATTTGTCATAAAAATTATTTAAAAGCATAAATTCATAAAAAATCAATTATTTGCTTAAAATAACAAATATGTAAATGATTTCACAATTATGCTTCAAACACAAAAATAAAGATTTATATGCTTACAATACATATATACTTGTTTACTTCATTTTTGTTTATTTGTTCTCATATTTTATTTGTTTTCATATTTTGCATTATACTTTTAATTATTTATTTTGTACATAAATTTTTTTTTCAATTTCTTTAACAATAAAAAACAATTTCAAATTTCAGCCACCAGAAAAATTACTAAACTGTCAAGTACTAGAACAAAATATTTTTAAGCATAAACATTATTCTGTTGCTTTTAACCATACTTTGATTAATAATAACATATTATGGTTAAGTATTTTATATTATTTTTAATCAGTTATAAAACTATGGTTGTGGTTGAAATTTTTTTAAGATAAACCAACCATGTTGCATTTTTTGTGCATAGTAACCATACAATCGTAAAAAGTTAACAAAAAATGTTTGTCGTGACTAAATTTTTGGTGAAAACAACTATAATTTGTTCTCCGCAACTATACATTGTTACAAAGAACATATTAGGGTTATTGTGACCATATAACAACCATGTTTTTTTTGCGTGCATATGAAAATTAAATCAAATTGCTTTTAATTAATGAATTGATAATAATAAATCTATTTTTTAGGAGTTATCAAAACCCTGCAAAAAATTAGACCTTACCTTAAAAAGTACTTGCCACATATTGACTTACTTTTGTTGTTGCCATTTTTTGTTACTTGCTTACAAAATACATTACATTTGTTCGAAAAAGAAGTAGAAGTAGTAATTAAATTAGTTCTTTAAATTAAAAGAGAATACCTTAAAATATTTAATAATGGTCGTCATAATTTTCAGCAATAATCAATGTAATCGATTCTCAGGAATTGAAAACTGGAAGTCCTTCCGACAAAAATGCTTAATTCCACACTCGATTACCTTTTATAAAATTTTTTACTAGAAATTAGTTAAATTCAAGCTTCATCAATGAACACAAAAGCTTGGTAAAAACATGCTTCCTATAGACTATGGGATCAGATTTTTAAGTAATTTCACCAGTAACTTTTGTGGAAATATAAAAGAAGGTAATTCCGTGTTTGTATAAAAAAAAACTACTGATGCCCAATGAAGAACAATTAATTAAAGCGGGAGTCCTTGAATAAAGTATTACTGGCAATAAATTGGTTTTGAAAACAATGAAATTTGAAATATTCTCCAGCTTGGATACTCTAATTAAAAAATTCTAATTTGAAAAAGATGTGAATCAGACAAAAGATTACTATCCATTTGTCATCGTATCTCATGATGCAAAATAGCTCATACGATTAACGAATCACGTAATTTTTTCATACGATTGTAATTTTTTCATACGATTCCAGCCCAGTTCTTTTTCAAATATTATACCATAAAATAAAAATTTTACCAAGTAAACTAAAATAAACTAAACTAAGTAAGAGGAAAAAATAATAATTTCACAAATATTTGGAATTTTATTTTTACATCGAAAATCTTTAATGTCTTAGAACGCCAGTAAAATATTTTGATATATTCAAAATCATGTTTCTTTAAATCGATACTTTGTTCTTTTTTATACTCAGCACTATTACAATCATTTAAAAGAATTGATGTAAATACACAGTTGTTCATCTGTTTGCAATAGAAGCATTTTGAAGTACTTGAATTGTCTGTTTTTACGACATACATAACAATAAGCCATAAATTTTCTGTATATTTACATCACATCAAATATTACACACAATAAATTTTGATAGCAGAAAATCGTTTATTTATGACCCTTTTCCAGACTTTTGCCATATTATTTTTTTTAAAGAAGTCTATGAATTATTATAAGAATTGCAAGAAAATAGATGTATGAATAGAAAAGGATAAAAAAATGTTTCTGAAACAAATGTTCTTTTAAGTATTAAGAAGTTAAAGTTATATTTACATTAGGGTGCGATAGTGTTGCATGAAAATTATTATTTACAAGATTTGGATACGCCACCGCACAAATGTTGACTAACAATTCCTCATCGTAGCCAAAGGCTTGGGTAAATTAATAAAAATCCACAAAATTCCTCAAACCTGTCCTTACTCGACCCTAAAAGATGGAAATGTTATATTTTCCCCACAATATTTTTTTTCAATATATACGTACCTTCATTCGCCACTCCTGTAGAGATCCACCATACAAAAGTCACATTTTTGTAGTATTTAATCCAATAAATCGCAAGAGTAGATCTGGCGAAATAAAATGTATGACCCAACTCAAATATTTTCCAATCCCATTAATACTCTAAAATATACTTATCAATGAAGAGCTAGTATAAACTATAATTGTAAGTATCACTGTTGAGCTCTTTCCAAAGGTTTATCAGAACATCTGTAGAAGCTTTCACAAACTTAAAGCAATACAGAGATCTCTGTTTTTCATCCAAATGAATAATTTAAAGGGAAAAGAAAAAATATTTTGATGGATGACTTATTAATAATAGTGGTGTTTGTATCACAATCTTTCATATTGTTTAACTCAAAATATGGAATGCTGGATAGGAATAGGAAAAACTTAGAATTCGTCTGAGCCAATAAAAACAAAATAAATAGTGTATTTTGTTTTCTCAGAAATATTTATCAAAACCCCAATAGGACATGCAATGAAAGAAAAGAAACCAATTGTTTAGGATTTTAATTAATAAATTAGGATTTTTATTTCGTATAGGCGGAATGTTACCTTATATGACGTCGATGGATCAGAATAGAGAGCCGGAAACAGTCTTCAACGACATTTTAGCTACTTTGACGTTTAGCTTTAAGCATTAAAAAAAGAAACGAGAAGATGGTTATTTGCATAACTATCTATGTTTTCGTATCGCAATTAGTCCTTATATATATGGCGATAAATTAAGGTGGCCATACAAGTAATAAAATATGTGCGAAATATTTGTTAAGGCATTTGGCCTTAACATTGCCGCCCGCCTTGCAGGATATATGCAATAGAATTAGTAAGTCCTATTAGCTATGTCGAGAAAACTGCTTCGTTAAAAAGAAACAAAAAAATATTTAATATGAACTAATTAAGAACTAAATTTAAATCAATTATACTTATAAATAGATATATGTATATATAATTGCAATTCAATTTCAAAATATATTAAAGTAAATGAAATGGAAATTCAAATTAAAATACAATTCTTGATATTAAATTAAAAAATCAACGGAAAACAAGTTTTACGTTTTATATTTTGCAGAGCCTTATTTTAAAGTGCATTTCAAATTTATAAAGAGCATGGACCGTAAATAGTCCAGCCAAAAAGCGTGCTTTGAGCTGTTGGAAAACCTGGTCTCGAAAAGACTCCGTCTTGGATGACCTTTGGGTAAATATCGACCCCGATTACGATGTCGATTGTTGCTGATTCATAAAATTTCGAGTCTGCAAGAAATAAATCTCGAAAATTTCTTTTGTATGTTTCTGGAAGAGATTCGGATGGGGTACGGAGATTAATCCGATTATCTACTCGAAACGTTCCTTCTATCTTTGATAATGAATCGTATCTGGATTTTAGTATAATTGGACAAACAGTTTCGTCATGTAAAGTGAATGCTGTTAAATTCAGTTTGTCGACTAATCTCTTAGACACGCGGCTCACAGGCGATCCAGAATCCAATAGACATCGAGCATGTGTTGTGGATGATGCAACTTTGACGAGAACTGTTGGTAGTAGGATGAGTGTATTTTGACGCAGGATTGCTGTCAAAGACGATTTCGAAGTCGATGGTGGAGAAATAGCTCTCTTGGATTTTGTCTCGGAAGCACTACGATTCTTAGAGCAATGTCTTTTCTTTGTTGCCGAAGTGGAAGGTCGCTCTGGCGTAAGGGATCGTGAACTGGATCTCTTAGGCAACAAATCCTTGGCTAAACGGGGATTGACATGAAGTAGCGTGTGGTGATATTTGTGGCAGTGTTTGCACCCATGCTTGGAGAAGCAAGTACCGTTTGAATGGTCATGAGCAAGGCAATTCATGCAGTATTTATTTTTCCGTACTGCACGAAGACGATCGCTTATGTTCATAGCCAAGAATTTTCTGCAGGTCCGTAACGGATGGGGACGGTTGCAAATTCGGCATGGAAAAGCATTGTAAGACTTGAGAGTATCATTTTTTGAGGATTTAGAAGTTGAAGAGTGAGACGAAATTTTAGGCATGTTTATCTGGAAAAAGAGTAAGAAATAATAAGCGAAAGGCAAACAAACTTAGGAGGGTGTGAACAGAACGACGAGTTTGACTATGGGGCGTGTTATTAAGCCCCGTTGTGTTAAAACGTCCGCTACGCGTACACGATTGTCTGAGCCGGTGTAAACTTTTTGCACCCTACCAAGTCGCCAGGAGTTCGGAGGGAGGTTTTCATCTTTGACTACCACGAGGGCCCCTTCTTTCAAATCTTCCTCTTGCTTTTGCCATTTTGTTCTTTTATGAAGTTCCTTTAAATATTCATTTTTCCATCGTTGGCAGAAATTCTGGTGAATAAGTTTTAATCTTTGCCATCGATTAACGATCGATAAAGAGTCAGTTACTTGAGGATCGACGGGTGACAGAATCGGTGAGCCAATAAGGAAATGGCCTGGAGTTAAGGCACAGAGGTCAGTAGGATCAGTGGATAAGGGCGAAATCGGTCTAGAATTAAGGCAGGCTTCAATTTTGGTCAATAATGTTGACAACTCTTCAAAAGTGTATTTATAACTGCCCGTCATCTTCCGGAAGTGAGCTTTAAAGCTTTTGACACCGGCCTCCCATAGTCCACCCATATGTGGTGCACCCGGTGGAATAAAGTGCCAGGTGATATTTTGATGAGCGTAGTTGGCTGCAATACGTTGTTGTGCGGTTTGAATGAATTCTTTTGCTAGGATTTTGGAGGCCCCAACAAAGGTGGTGCCATTGTCAGAATATAGATGTAATGGACAACCACGTCTTGAAACAAATCTGCCAAAAGCCGCCAGGAATGCAGCAGCAGAAAGTTCGGAAGTAGCCTCTAAATGTATTGCTTTTGTAGAAAAGCATACAAATAGGCAAGTATATCCTTTAGAAATGCGGCAAGCTCGGCCGGAGTAACTCTTGACGTCAAAAGGGCCCGCAAAATCAAGCCCGGTATGCGTAAATGGTCGAGTAAAGTCGCTGCGTTCGGGGGGTAACGCTGCCATAAGCTGTTTCCGGCATCCTTTCTTGTATATAATACACGTTTTGCACTTACTGCTTATTGTTTTAATTAGGTTTTTGGCCTTTGGAATCCAGTATTGCATTCGTAGAAGTCTCAGTACGAGTTGGTTACCACCGTGTAAACTTATATCGTGGATGAATTTTACTAAAAGGCGAGAATATTGGTAACTATATGGAATTATTATTGGATATCTTTCATTGTATGAAATCCCTGGAGATAACTCGAGTCGACCGCACGAACGTATTATGCCATCAGGATCTAGAAATGGATTTAAGTTCAAAATGCTACTAGATCTGGAAATTTCTTGTTTAGAGACAAGAGACTTATGCTCGCTTGGAAATGCTGCCTTCTGACAGACAGAAATAAGGCAGTTACGAACAAAAACAATTTCCGAGGTAGAAAGTAGAATAGACCTTTTGTCAAAATTTGAACGAACCCTTGGATGAGTTCGATGGAAAAATCTGTAGACATATGCCATTATACGCATTGCCTTAGAAAAGGAAGAAAATCTTTCTAGTATGTCTTCGAAATCAGAAAAATAGGAAAAGTGTGCTCGCACCGGTTTGACCTCTAAATCGGTTTGTAGAAGGCTGGACGGTCTACCAATGGGCTACTTAGTGGATGGTTCTTTAAGCCAATGCGGTCCGAGCCACCACAGCTGATTATGAATTAGGTCACTTGGACTAAGACCTCGGCTCGCCATATCTGCTGGATTTGTTTCTGAATTTACGTGATTCCAACGGGAAAAATCCACTATTTGCGTAATTTTAGACGTCCTGTTCGCCACGAAAGTCAGCCAATTACAGGCCGGTTTTGCCAACCATGAAAGGACAATTGTAGAGTCCGTCCAGCAGTAGATGGTGTATCTTTCAACGTCTAGTCTAGGCAGCAGGCTCTCAATCATTTCTGCCAGAAGAACTGCTCCACAAAGTTCCAGTCTAGGAATTGAAAGAGTCTTAATGGGAGCAACTTTAGTTTTGGACGATATTAAATGGGTATATGTGACCTCGTTGGTAGATATTCGGACATATAGCGCTGCTGCGTATGCCTTTTCGGAGGCATCGCAAAACCCATGGAATTGAATTTCAGCGTTAGGAATATAATTAATCCATCGAGGAATACGTATGGAATTAATTGCAGGATAACTTTCTTCGAATGACTTCCACTGTTCAAGAGTTTCAGGACAAAGGACTTCATCCCACCCAGTTCCATCCATCCATATCTTTTGCATTATTATTTTCGCGCGAATAATACAAGGAGCCAACCACCCAGCAGGATCGAAAAGCCTGGCGATTTTGGATAAAACTTCCCTTTTTGTATATTCACCTGATGTTTGGCACTGAAATGCCGCAAAATAAAACTCGTCTGCACCAGCATTCCACCGAATGCCTAAGGTTTTTGTAGAACTATTATCCTCTAGTTTTAGAAAGTTCTCGTGCAACAAGTGTTCAGGTAGCATGTCCGCTAATATACCCTGAGAATTAGAGGTCCATTTTCTTAGCAAAAACCCAGCCGACTGCAGAGCTAAAATAAGCTCATTTTTTGCTTTAATAGCCTCTGCCTTGGAATGGGATCCAGCCAGAATATCGTCAACGTACATTGAGCTACGAATTATGGAACTAGCTGTTGGATAAATATCTTGAACATCATCTGCTAATTGTAATAAAGTACGTATAGCCAGATATGGAGCACAATTTACGCCAAACGTAACCGTTTTTAGCTCAAAATCATAAATAGGACCTTTGGGATTGTCTCTAAAAAGACATCTCTGATATGGAGTATGCTTTGAATCGACTAAAATCTGTCGATACATTTTCTGAATATCGGCATTGAATACGTAGCGGAAGAATCGCCATCTTAGAATTAATAGCATTAAATCATTTTGTAGAATCGGTCCTGTATGCAATAATGAATTTAAACTTAATCCATTAGAGGAGGGGGAAGATGCGTTAAACACTACACGGACCTTAGTGGTAACACTATCAGGCTTTATGACCGCGTGATGTGGCAAATAGTAAAATTCAGGTTTCTGAGACTGACAAGGAGCTTGAACTCTGACCATGTGACCAAGTTTTTCATATTCTCGCACGACTTCATCATATTCAATTTTAAAGTCGGGATTTCTTATCAATCTAACCTCATTGCGGAAAAACTGAGCCATTGCATTGGGCCTGGAAATGCCTACATTCAAAAAATTGGGAAAACCTTCCTTAAAAGGCAAGGATACTATATATCGACCATCTGGACCCCTTTTTGTAGTTCGAATATAGACATCCTCACATGCTTGATCAGATGCAGACCTAAGGTTCTTCTTTGGAAGATTCTCCACCTCCCAAAAGCGTGAAATTTCTTTATCTAAAGAAATTTCACAGAAGTATGAAATTATAGTGGAAGTCGATGAAGAGCTATTGGATATAGGACCCGTCAGAATCCATCCAAAGATAGTTTCCTGAGCAATCAGCGAATCACAAACGTTTCGTCTAACACCTGGGCATATGATGGATGGGAAAATATCACCACCAATCAAAACATCAATTTTTGAACTACAATTAAACGAAGGATCAGCGAGTTGAATATCAGGAAGACTTGTAAAGGAAGTACTAGGTATGGTGTGAGATGGAAGATTTTCAGAGAGATGTGGAATTACCAAGGCTGTTGCAGAAATTGACATGCTTTCATTTAATTCAGTACCAAGAATAAAAGAGCACTTACGCTGAACTCTTGCAGAAACTGAATTGTTCAAACCAGAAATTTGAGCACTTGTTCGTTCAAACGGAAGCTTTAGCAAATTAAACAAACGCTCAGAAATAAAAGTGCCTTCGGATCCTGAATCAATCAGCGCCCTTGCCCTATATTTCATACCCGAATGAATAATATTTACTATTGCAGTTCCTAATAGAACGTCTTTAGAATTGGCTGCAAAACACGATTGAATTATACCAGAATTTATGGAATTAGTGGACTGTTGCGAATTGGTAGTGGGGTGAATATAAGGCGTTGAATTTGGGTTAAGCCTCGAGTTTCTGCTAGTACATGGGTCTTGAATAGGAGTAGTAGCACTCTGTAGTTCCTTGTGGAGAAGAGTGTTGTGTCTTTTTTTACATTTATAGCAACTATGCTTGCTATTACAGTTTCTAACACCATGAGCCTTCGAAAAACAATTCAGACACAAACCTTCCTTTTTAATTTCAGCTAATCGCTGGTTATGATCCATTTTTAAGAATTTTGGACATTTTCTTATAGCATGGACTTCTTTGGGACATAGTTGACATTTTGGACCAGAAACATTAACCTGAAAGCTGTTGAGTTTCTTGGTAGAATTCGAGTTGGGTTTCGGTTTGGAAGTACTTTCTTTGGAACTAATAGATTTACGCATTTCAAGAACAGATTCAAGCGTCCTATAACGGTTTGTAAGGAACTTATCCAGTTCCAACCACTTTGGAATAGCGGTTTTGTCGTTTAACTCCTGTTCCCATAACGTTAAAGTAATTTCTGGCAGATGATTAGTACAAATAAAAACGAAAATCGGATCCCAACTCTGAACATCAACATCATAGAGATTCAGGGTAGCTATACACGAGTTGATGTCTCTCTGAAGTTGTTTCAATGCTTTACCGGTTTCGGAGGCAATGGTCGGAAGATTGAATAGTATTTTCAGTTGACCATTCACAAGGATTCTCCGGTTTTCATACCGTAAGCATAAATCCTTCCAGGCCAAATCGAAACCCTGATGTGTCAATGGACTTTTTTGTACAATTTCCCTTGCCTCCCCTTTAGTTTTTTGCGTTAGGTAGAATAATTTTTCTACATTACTAGCCCTGGAATTAGAAACTACAGCCGTGAATAGATCACGGAAAGTGGGCCAGGAGGCATAGTCACCACCAAATGCCCCGATCTCGACTGGAGGCAAATGAAGTCCATGTGACTCAAAGGGCCTAGAATAAGCGGAGGTGGAAGACTGAATATCGGAATTTTCAATTGGGCGGGACGAAGCTACAGGTTTGCGCAATGAATCGGATAAATCTGCTAGTATTGTTAAGCAATTACAGTATGCGGTATACGTATTCTTGTATTTCATTTTACAGGACTCCACGTCCAGCGGATCCTCACCATCGTTAGCCTCCGCCTCTGCATCTAGTAAAAACTTCTCATATGCATCTTTTATTCGAGCCCAACTGGATAGTAGCTCCGACTTATGTACCTCAAGCGCATGCAGCGAAGTTACTGGGTACCTATGATCATTTAGATCTGCTTCAAATTCGACAATATTGTCTGCCAAGCGGATAAACTTGTCCAAAGACATTCTTGCGTATGAAAAACGCGTTTGCTAATTAGGACCTCACGCAAAAACAAATTCAACAAATGAACAGTGACGAGTATAAAAGTACAGCAAATCGATTTGATTTAGTATAGGTAAATTACACAAAATCTTGCGAAATTCCAAGTGTAATAAATAACAAATTAATGTGACCGAAATTCCGTTGAAAAATGAAGGAAGAGTATTGACTACTAACAAAAATGTAGACTTTGCCACAAAAATTGAAATGAATGAATAAATTTATTCCAAAATAATGAAAAATGAATGCACCCTTTTACTCAACTGTTACCAAAAATGATTGCACTTATTCTTTGCGCTGGATTAAAATCAGCTGTTACCAATTATTAAATTTGGAAGCGGTCACTGAACCCGTTTTCGTTGGAAAGGCAAATAATATGACTGGAATCGTTTTGAAATAATAGGTCACTTCCTTGTAATTGCTGCTGCTTATATAGGCATATATATAAAAATATTTATTTTATAAAATAAGCAAATAGGTATTGTACAGAAAGGCAGACAAAATATCAGCCCAAAACGATAATGAATAATTGTAACTACAATTAGTGAAACAAGACGTATGTCAGAAATATTTTGCACTTGTTGCAAAAGAAATTACTGTACAATGACTTCAAACTTTTAACCGTATTAAGGGAGAACGACAATATATAATTATTCTCTACGTTACTTGCTTCCGTATTTATTAATAAAATGTAGAAAATAGAAACAAGAATTAGGATATAATTTCACAGAGTATTCTAATCACTATTGGATTGATGGTAATGTATATAAATTTATTTTCTTACCGAAAAAATAATTAGATATATTCGCGAACAGACCTACTTCACTTACATGTAAAACAATGACTTGTCTCTCTCGACCATGGAATCAACGAAATTTTATTTGGAATAAAGGTTAAACAAAACAACTACCAAAATATACAAGCGAAGAGCGTAATCGCTGCGTGTGGAACAAGGAGAAAATTTAAACAAAGAGGGGAAATGCCTGTTTAGCAGACAGCTATTAACAACACTCTCTTAGAAAAAACAACCACCGAAAATATGTAAGTGAAGAGCGTGATCGTTGTGTAAATTGCAAGCCAAATTTAAAATGAAGAGGGGAAATAATATTTATCCTCTTAAAACACTAAATTGCACAAGAAAGAGTATATCATATGCAAAATGTCTGTATGTAATATTACAAAGGAGAAATTTAAAAAGGAGGGGATAATTAAAAAATATGTATTTATATTTGTGTGGAGAAAAAATCAATTAGGGGAACAGCTGAAACAGAAAAAAAGGGGAAAGTGCAATAAAATAAAAATAAAACCGAACGATACCCTACCCCAGGATCGTACCGAACAACATAAAATTCACAAATTGAAAACTTTACTTTTTTGTTTTTAGAAATATTTATATGGATTTGATGAGCTTTACTCACGAATAATTTTAGGAAACCTCTACTCCTGGTGGCGACTGAAAGGGTTTGATGGCTTTGGTAGGATGTTGAATTCTGTATTCTTTTGAATAGCTTCTCTTTTTTTTTCCCGTTCTTTTCTCTATCATCGATATCTTCCAACACAGTTAACTTTATACATACATAAATATGTATGTATATATTTTATTTTTTATATTATAAAATTCCGTATGTTATATGCACGACAATTTTCTTCTTTTTAATTTTAATTATTCTTATTTTTATTTTCTCCGGAATTTTATTTAGAAATTTTATTAGGATGACCACGACGTAACGAAATTAAATCCAACACGAACACGAATTGATACACGCGGTATGAAGTGCACTCACTAACTAAGGTTGAACAAAGCAAAATAAAAAACGTACCTTGTTAGTATGTATATATGTATGGATATGAATATAATTCCAGATGACAATTCAATTGTAGAACTCTCAGAGAACTTTTAGATCTTCCTTTTTCCAATCTGGTTCGATGGGACCAAATGTTTAACTCAAAATATGGAATGCTGGATAGGAATAGGAAAAACTTAGAATTCGTCTGAGCCAATAAAAACAAAATAAATAGTGTATTTTGTTTTCTCAGAAATATTTATCAAAACCCCAATAGGACATGCAATGAAAGAAAAGAAACCAATTGTTTAGGATTTTAATTAATAAATTAGGATTTTTATTTCGTATAGGCGGAATGTTACCTTATATGACGTCGATGGATCAGAATAGAGAGCCGGAAACAGTCTTCAACGACATTTTAGCTACTTTGACGTTTAGCTTTAAGCATTAAAAAAAGAAACGAGAAGATGGTTATTTGCATAACTATCTATGTTTTCGTATCGCAATTAGTCCTTATATATATGGCGATAAATTAAGGTGGCCATACAAGTAATAAAATATGTGCGAAATATTTGTTAAGGCATTTGGCCTTAACACATATTGAAATAAAAAAAACAATGGTCTTTTGTATAATCTCTCTGGAAATATGTACCGAGTTGCGTAAAACTATAATACCATCAAAGTCACAACAACGAAAATATGAGCCGTATGTCAAACCGCCCACAAACTTGCCGAATTGGGAGTTAAGAGCTTAAGAGAAGCTTCACCTACCACGCTATGAACTCAACATCAAAAATAAGCAGATTTAAGTGCAAACTGCAGAAACCCAAAAGGTTTCGCCTTATGGTTCAAGTACTGAAGCAGAAACAAAAGTTGTACAGCACATTTTTACAACTGTTAAACATGCAGTTGATATCAAAGGACGTCGATAGACAGTTATATAAATGAAAGTTCAAAAAAGACGCCAAGATGAAAGAACCCATCAAGTGTAAAAATCGAGCATTGGCTACCATTAAAACTAAGATAACCAACAGCAGCATATTGGATGTAAGTGCCAAGAGCTACATCGTTTAAAAACTTAATGCCAGCAATTAACAATTATCCATCAATAATAAAGAAAGTTGCTTACGAGTAAATGCTCCCCGTGTGATACTAGACTTAATAGTGAAGTGAATTTTCAATACTCCTTGTCTAACAGTTTGCTCATTTCTGCGGAATGAGGATGTATTCATGTTCATGTACCAAAAAATAAGTAGAGTTCTGCTTCAATAACCCCAATCATATCGTATATACATATAATTGTGGAAAGTACTATTTCCATTTGTTGTTTACGAGTAATCATTCAATGTTTCTAAATTCAGTTCATGAGTTACGACAAAATAAAATTTGGTTCGCTTTTGTTGCCACTAAAAAAAACAATAAAATCATTCTACGATGATTTACTTTATTATTAACATACATTCATAACTATACAAAAAATATTTCATAATATGTTTTTGCACAAACTTAAGACAAAAGAAATAAAAAAAAGCGTAGTGCATATTTCTTTCGGTAGCTTGACTTTCCTCCTTTTCAACATTACATTAAATACAATTTTATTATTTTGCGTTTTATTATCAGGGATCGTAACGGTTAAAAGTTTTATTTACATTTTAAATACAAATAGAACTTGAACTGTAACTATTATTTTTTTAGCACAAAAAAATCTTGGAAAATGATTTTTAAATTTAATTTTTTTTAAATAAGATTCAAATAACTAAAAATTAACGCAGGTAAAGGTAGTACGAGTAACAACCATAATGTTGGTAAATTTATTCATATAATAACATTTCTCTTTCATTTTAATTCTACCGGTTCAAATTTGTTAAATAATCGTTATTTGGTAACCCTGTGTATAATAATATGAAAGAATAAACCATATTTTTAAATTGTTATTTTACAAGCTATTTTAATATAAAAAGAGACGAGTAAGAGTACTATATTCGGCTATGCCAAATCTTACATACGCTTTACTTTCTATGAAAACCCCGTTTAGTGAAGTATTTCCAATCAAATAAGCAAATATTTTGGTGGCAGAGGGTTAAGAAATAAAAACGAATTAAGTACTCTATATAATTTTACATAAAAATTTCATCGGCCCCTAATGGGTTGAGCAATAAAAAAAATGTAGTATTTCGTGAAAAAGCTTTTAAATTGTACCCAAACTGATATCTAAAGGTGCCTTTAGGCTATGTTTTTTACATATAACATGTCTTTTTAAAAATCCGCATGAAATTCCTAATGTTTGTCAAAGTTGTCATTTTT
This sequence comes from Gymnosoma rotundatum, assembly GCA_916610165.2. NCBI lineage: Eukaryota > Metazoa > Arthropoda > Insecta > Diptera > Tachinidae > Gymnosoma > Gymnosoma rotundatum. Next base: position 139,725,471 of record OU744336.1, on the reverse strand, counting down.
TACAAACATTGCACAGTGGTGTGAAATACAAACAAAAGAAGTGAATTAAAAGCCTAGAACTTCTAAATTATTTACCCGATTTTCGTAAAACAAACTGCAATTTATAGAGGAGGTCGTAAACTTTTCGCCCATTCCATTTGTATACACCATGCCTCAGTCTGGGTGGTACTGCTGGCGTCAAAATAGAAACTCTCGAATTGGAAAAATGTTCAGAGCTTATAACTTTACTAAAAATGAATTGATTTCAAAAAATTGTTTAAAAATTTTTTTATAGTATTAGCTTCTCAAACCTGATTTTAAAACAATTCTTTCCTGTATTAAAAATAACTACAGCTAAAAAAATATAAAAATGCCAAAGTAAAAATTTTGTATTTTTAATTTTAAACTCGAATTTCTCTAAAAGTATTAGAGATACCATGCAAAGTTAAAATACGTTTTTATTATTTTTATTAAAAATAAAAAAAATTTGAATCATTTTTGAAATTCGAGGTTACCTACTTTGACGCCATGTGGTACTACCCTCTACTAAATGCAATAGGTAAAGAGCTTATGACTTTCTCTCTAAATTGCAGTTTGTTACATGAAAATCGGAAAATAGTTCAGTAGTTGCAGACTCTAATTAAATTTTTTTTGTATTTCACGCCACTGTGCGTTGTTTGGATTAACGGTTCTGTAAATGCTAATAAAGTTGTCAACCCTATTCTTCTTTCATCATTTAGCATCACTAAAAGCCAGATGCTTTATCATCTAAAAATAGAATATGTTTTTCGTATTTAACAAAAGGAATATTTTTGACACTTTTCACGAAACATTGTTTGTATCGTATTGTAGAAATTACAAACGCAATGACAAACTGAGATATACCTTTTCTTCACTTTTTGTGGTGTAGGTTATAAAAATATAAAAAATAAATTATGTCGTATAAACACAGAGCAAACAGAGCATATAATCATACATGCGTGTTTTTATTTTTAACATGGCTTAGCAACGATACATGTGATATCAAATTAGTATTCCACTTTTCGGCAGCAATTAAATTCATTATTATAAGTAATTCCTTTATGACATAAGCTGAAAAATAACTTAGGTTGGCTTATAAGTAGAGCTGAGTAAAATGATTTTAAGTTATTAGAAATTTGTATGCTTCGAAAAATTAAAAGTTATCAAAAATACAGGTCTTTTTAAATTTTATGGACAAAAAATATTAAAATATTTATTTATTCACTGATTTTGAAAATTTAAACAAAACTAAATAAAAGAGAAAATACGATAGCATGTGTGCATATAGAAAACATCAGGTTTTCTTTACATATAAATATATTTTAAATGTTTCCATCACAGCGGATTTCTTAGTTAAATGTTAAATATTGGGTGAAGTAAATTCAAGTGGTTGTTCCAGACTTAAAAGTTTAACATGCCTGTATAACTCCAGATTTATTTTAATGTTTTTTGTAATTATAAGACGGACAAATATGCTTTGAAAATTATAGCAAATCTTCAACATTTGCAGCACAAGCACATACAATAAGGCTAAATAGTACTCGTATACATATATATTAATTAAAACTTATATTAAAACTTAAACATTTATAAATGAATTTTGGTTTTATATAATTAAAGAACTATAGGTTTTCTGAGTAATGTCGTTAAAAGCTTTTTATGAATTCTACAAAAAAAATTTTGAAAAAATTTGATAGTTCTATTAGTGCAAACAAAAAAATCTCTCTGCGTTTTTATATGAATTAATATTAACTCAATATTAAATTATACTTATTTTGTTAAGCTACTGATAATTATTTTTATTATATGTAATTCAACATACCAGGAAATTTTAATCTCCTTGTATGTCAAGACCGTTGTAATAAATACAAAATTTTTTACAGATATTCAATTATTAACAGTAAATTTATTTGTTTATAAAAATAATAACTGCTTTATATTAAACTGCTAAAAAAAGGGCTGCTTGATATTAAACAGCTAAAAAACACATTCAAATAAAATACAAAATGATATTCTTCAGTTTTTAACTGTCTGTAAGTAAATAAAAATTTTATAGAAGTTTGAATTATTTAATAAATTTAAGAAATAAAGCAAAAAGTAAAGTTGAGCTCAATGAGGAGATATTTTTTATAAAATAAACATTTTAGTATTATCCTTCTTAAATATGCTTTTCTTTTTTGTAATTTTCCAAAATAAAACACCATTACCTTTTTTTGCATTTTTTTATGAAAAAAGTAAAGTCTACTTTAAAAGCAAAATTTAATTATTATTTATCGAGACTTCCTCTGCTAAAGAATCTCAGGAATGATATCGGTTCTTATGTTGGAAGTTCCGCATATTCTAGCAAGTAATATCTTCTACAATTTAGAAAACCATTTTCTGCTTCAATTTTATTCGTAATAATGTATAGTACGAAAACTTATGATAGAAATACACCTTATGATGCTGCAAAATTATACTAGTCCAAGTATGATACCTATTAAAATATGTCTATCTGCCCTTCCTTCTGAGATTCAGATGACATTTGGCTAAACAATTTATTTACCACATTCGCCAGATGTGTGATATTTAAAAGCGTTTAAAGGACAGGTCCTCCAAACTGCGGGCATATATCATCTGTCATCCATTAAACTTTGTCTTTCTCAATTGACAAATAAGTTAAAATGAATTTTTTCTTAAGCTGCCCATACACGACATGTTTTTTACATCAGACATGTTTAATTTTCCACTGTTAAACATATACATGTCGAGTAAAATACATGTGGAAGTTCATCTGAACTTCGTTTAGAACGTGTTCTATTTTGATCTGACAAACCATCGGATATCAGCTGTTTTTAGTGAAACCTATGCCGTATTAAAAAAGCAATCAACGGCGATTGACCATTGGCAAAAGCATTAGCCGGCTGATGGTAATATTTTATGTGACCACAATTTAAAATTGATTTTAACTATTTGATAACAATTACGTAAATTCTGTATCATTATTCAATGCAAACTGCTCGTGTTCGTATTTAGGGTAAAAATAATACTTGGACAGTTATCATTTGCTGCTTCTTTTGAATTTGAATACGTAATTTATAACGCATGACGGATTCTACATGCCCTCGCCTTAAAGGTAGAATTATTCTTTACTTTCTGTTCTGTGACTAATCAGCTGATCAGTTTCTGTTAAATGGAAAATGTATATTTGTGGTTTGTTATTGTTTTGACGTTCTGTTCTGTTCGAATCAGTAGAAAATATTATTTAACGTTAAGTTGCTTGAAAGTTGTTTGGTAGTGTGAGTGCAAAATTGTAAACATACCTATTTTTGTTATTGTAATTGTATGTTTTTTTGTTGTGTTGTGTATTGTGTTTTCTTTGTTTATTATAAACAACAGCGTTGTTGTTACAGAAAAACTAATCACAATACGCAACAGAAAGTAAAGACTAATAAGGCCTAGGTCATGCTATATTCATATGAGGATTGTTGTCACTGCCATAACCCACATTTAGGATTCAAGATCTATCAAAAATACTGATGTGGAATGCACTAAAAAAATATCAAAAGTTTATATAAGTAAAAATTTCATTATATTAAAATCTCCCAATCCGACTTTTATTGATATTTTACAAAAACTATAAAAAAATTAAATTATTTCATCTACTTACTTATTTTTTTTTTGTCGGCCAAATATAGTTTTATTTTAATATTTAAAAGGAGTTTCTTCTTGTTTTAACTCTTTCAGGCACGGTTTTGCATTTTTAACTTTTTAAACAAAACGAATACATTTTTAGTTAAAACATATTCTTATTATAAAAAAAAACAGAAAAAAAACAAATTAGCACTTTAGGTTTTTTTTAATGAGGTGGTTAGTTATCTAACTACCGTGGCGCTTGGCATAAAAATATTCGAACAAAATTTAGGATCTGCAGCCAAATTAAGAACACAAAACTACTTTTGATTAAAATCGGAGAAGCAAGTCGTATTTGTTTATATACAGAGGAGTCTTTGCAGGATTTGCATTGCCATATTGTACGCACTGAATTCTTTTTGGTGCTGCATTTTGTACATCTTCGGGATGTGGATCGCTCTGGCTTCTGCATACTGTTTCCAGACGCAATTCTTTTGGCACTGATTTATTTATGATGACTTTTAAAAAAGTAATTAGTTTACATTTTCTCAATAAATGGCACGAAAACATGTTTTAAACACCCAACAATAGGTGGTTAGTTAACTGACCACCAAACCTGAAAGAGTTAAATTTTTCTCTCTTAGGATATTTAACAATATTTTCTGGTCAATTGTAGTTGTTATAGAGGTTTCTTGAACTTTCTGAGATCATAGAGACGTTAAAACTTTGCCTTTTAATAGTTTAATGCTTAAAATTTTGAAATTTGTTAAAATAAACAATAAAATTTACATTTCGCAATAAAAACATTACTATGAACACATTCTTACTTAAAATTCTCAATTGACTGGAAAGATCCTTATTTCAAAATAAAATTATTATTTACTATGATGTCAAATTTCACCTCTTTAATACAAAGTTATAAGAAAATCATGTAAAAGAGTGATAATAACAATGATTTTGTTTAATTAATTAAATATTTAATTTATATATTATCCATTTTTTTCAAGTCTGTAGTTACAAAAGTGAGGGTTGAGTGCATTTTATGCAAATAGAAAATTATTACTGATTTGAAAAATTTTTAATTATTTTTTAGTATGCAAAAAAAAACAATTAAATTCGTAAATTATAAAGATGATTATTAATGCCTTCATAAAATGCATATTATTTAAAGCTAAATAATCTTAAATTATTACTTATACAGTAAGAAAAAGTACACACAGAAAAAAGATAGTTAAAAAATTGGTTAAAATATTCAAAACTCAACTACTAACATCATAATTTAATTTTAATAATAATTAAAACATAATCTTGACATATTTTTTATATTATGAACTAAGAAAATGTACTTTATCTTAAAGGTTGGTGGCAACAACATTTAACAAAGTTTACCTGCTCAATTTTTGTTTATACTAAAACCTATTTTGGTTATTGGTTGATGCAACGAAAATTATTCAGCACTTTAATACTGAAACCCTAATATTGGAAGTTAAATTTACAAATATCGAATGCGTTCCTTCTTCTAAATTTTTTGACATAATAAAAATAAAGTTTATATACAAAATATTGAAATATGAAAAATATTAGAATTTATTTATATATATGCAATAAGATTTATTGAAAGTTGCAAGAATTTCTCCAATAACGTTAAGAGGTGAGTTCAAGACATGTGTAAATAAAATAGATTTTCAAAAGTTGTATTTACTTTGCAGTGGAAAAGAGTGCAGAGTGGAATGTAAGACAGAAGACAATGGAGTCAAAAGTGTAAAGCAAGAAAGCGTGAGGAAGTGGGATCTCTTAGCGCTAAGGCAAGAGCTATTGTTACAGTCAAGAAATGTTTTATTTGTTTTCTTTTTTTTAACCTAAATAAAGACAAATGTAAAAAATATCGTTGTTTATATTAATTCACAATAATACTTTTTATCGACTATCGAATTAATTTTTAAAATAATTGAAGTATCGTATTTATTCAGTCCTCTTAACCGAATTTCAGATAATAACCACAACCGACCAAATTCGATTGGCAACAAATTCGGTTCTCACGACGAATCTCTTTCTTTGTGTAGAAATAAAGGAAGCAACTTTTTTCAGTAAATTTTTTACTGTTACATCAGTGGTATCGGGGTTTTCAAGAAAAACTTTGTTTTCTGAAACAAAATAATTTAAAGTTTTATTGTACACAGCGAAAAGAAATTCGGTAAAAGAACCAAATTTGTTGCCAATCGAATTTTGTCGGTTGTAGTAACTCAATGAATACAGCACTCACAACTATTTATAAAAATAATTCTTGGTAAAATATTTTCTTTTATTTTAAAAATAATTATAGAAATAAGATTATACATCATAAATTTTATATTTCGAATCATCGAATTAAACCTACCTAATTTTTAGATTATATCGTGCTACTTTTTATTTTGATTAAATTATTAAATCACCGATATTCATTATTGAGGGTGAAGCACGTCTCGATGGCCATCGATGTCCATAGTAATTTAGTCGGTATAAAAATTAGCACAATATTTTTTTTTTATTAATAAATTTAATTAAAAATTCAGGTTAAATTAAAATTAAATACCTATTTTCTTTTCAGGAACATAATATTATTACTATAGAAACAACAGTTTACGTAAGAAAAACAAACCATATTATGATTCCGTAGAATGAAAACAACAAGACTTCATGCAAAAAAGAAACTTGAGTAAAAAAACTACATATTTTAATTAGTTATTTTAATTAATTATTTTTAAAACAAAATAAGGGTTTTTTATATATTATATGACTGTAAATATATTTCTTTTTTAACTTAGAAAAAAAAAACAATAATAAAATTTAAATGAGTATCCACGCCTCAATTAACTGATGTAGAGCAAGTTTTCGTAGTTTTTTGTTTATTGCAATACAAGCATAATAACAATATCAAATGAGTTTTAGACAGTTTTAGACACAGAGGAAAGCGATTCGTTACGACAACCTAATTGAATTAAAGCGGTTGTGAGTATTATTTGGAATTCGGTTGAAATAACTGAATGAATATGGTTCTCACTACTTTTTCAAAAATTTATTCGACGGTCCATGTAAAATATTATTGTGTGGTGAATAAAACAACATAAAAAATTTCAATTTGTACTTTTATGTAAAAAATAAGCTGCAGAAATAAAACAATGTATAAATTACGTGATTGGAACCATATAAATCCATATACCTCCGGCACAACGCCACTCATTGTTCACCCGATTTCTTCCTTTCCATCAACTTTCTTTCATTTTACGTTATATGTGCAAATACCGAACTTGTTGTCACTAACAAGTAATTAAAAAACTGACGAGCTGGCTTTAGCAACCGGCAAAATACGTATAGATACCAGCTATTCTAAACCAACAAATAAATTGCATTTTTATTTGAAAATGTTAATATTTATTTGAAATGCTAATATCCCATATAATATAAAATATTATAAAAATTCCAAAAATAATTTTACAAATAAAAATTATATGCAATTGCTTGTGCAAACTGATGGCATCACTGTTATGGTTTTTTCTTTCTCTTGAGAAATATATATTGTTTTTATTTTTAATACGCCTTACGTCTGCATTAAGAGTCGGCATGTAACCAACCTAACGCAGAAGGGAATGTAAGCAAAAATAAAAACGTGGTTTGTTTTTTGGTAATTTTTGTTAAAGCCTTAACATTTCTGTATTGGCTTCTAAAATAACTCTCATGATGTTTTTGAAGTTTTTATACTTAAAGGAACTGTTTTTGGCTTTTCTAAAAATTTAGATAAAGGTTTCCTGACGAGCTGGCTTTAGCAACCGGCGAAATACGTATAGATACGAGCTATTCCAAACCAACAAATAAATTGTATTTTTATTTGAAAATGTTATGGGATATTAGCATAATATAATAAATAATAAGTAAATAAAACATTTTATTTTTATTTGCAAATGTCCTTTTTTAGACAATTAAAAACTTTCCTTTTAACGATCTAGAGGAATTTTTCTAATGATCTTTATATATATTTTAAACCACAATATTGCTTACTTTTTTTTTATTATTTTTTATTATTTTTTTTTATGCCAAAAACATTTTGAAAAAAGTAACGCGAACGACTTATATAATTCTAACTAACAAAATTTAGTTTTAAATAGAAATCAGTTGAATTAGCTTGGTTGCCTCTCGCATTTTATAGAATTCGCTCAAATAAACACTTAAATCAATCAAGTAGACTTTCTAAACAGTTGTTGCAGCTAACCTTTAGAAATAAATATAATTTGATAGTTTTTAATATAAATATAATTTGATAGTTTTTATTATATTTTATTTTTAACGAAAAATAAATTATGATAGTAGTAGTTAAATTTAGAATACATTAATCGATTGTTTACAAATATTTTTTCTGTGTGTATATTTTGCAATGTTTGGTTTTTAAGTCGATTGCTACGAAGTTTATACTCTTATTATAAAAATTTTAATTTCTAGTGAAAACAAAGTGCTTTTCCAAAAATTGACGATATTAAACTTTCTAAAAAAAATTGTGGTATTGTAAAAAAAATTTAATTTTTAACTTACGTCAAAATATACCTTTGTTTGCCTGACAAGGAGTATTTTGTGGAATTGTTTAAAAGAACACTTTAATATAAATTAAAATTATTTTAAGTATAAATTCAAATTGTTATAATTATATTGTAAATGTTAACACTCTGTATCATAGTATTGACTGTGGGCAACATACTGTGCGAAAGACTTTTGACATTTGATTTTTGAATGTCGGAAGTTAGTTAGCTACAATTCAAGAAATAATAAAAAAACTATTCTTCTTGTCTTTTGTATTATAACTTTATAAATTAAAGATGTAAGTATTCAAACTTTATTGTGCAACTTTATTCACAACACATTTTAGGTTTTGGTGTACATATTATTTGGTAGTTTTAGGTGTTTAATTAGCGTGGTAGAGGTAGATTGCCTACGTTGGGCGTGTGTGAAATGAAAGCAAAACACTATGGTTAAATAAAATTTTTCTATGCAGAAAATTTTTGAATTAATGCTGTGTGTAATGATATTTTTGTTTGCAATATAAAATTATAACGTTTAAGTAAAATAGTAAATGTTTTTTTTTGTTATTTTTTTTAAAGCAATATTTTAATTTTTTGTAAGATTTTTCTGTCGTATTTTTAAACAAACCTGTATACTTATGCATACTGTATGTTTTTAAATTTTAAAAGTTCTAAATTAATTTTTAAGAATTTTTTTACATTTTGACAAAAGTATTGAATTTTACTAATTTATTTTATTTGTGCTTGATTCCTTAGTTTCTGTTGTGTCTCTAGACAACTGTGGACTACACTGAACCTCTAGCGGATCAGGCAGCTGCTCAGACTGGACAAGAAATCCATAAGTATCACGGTATCGGTACTTACTGGTCACTGTTTAATCGGCAGGCATGCTGAAAGACTCGGTCTGCCCTTTAATGATTTCTGTCACATTCATTTTATTTTATAAAACACACTGTATAAGAATAAAGAAGAGATAAAACCACTAGATTGACCTAAAAATAACTAAATTGTCATTACTTTTTAACCATAACCAAACAAAACAAACCAACAAGCAGCTAACTTCACTTCCTAATGCACTGTCAAAATTGGATTTTCCAATTGCTAAGCGTTGACGCTGTGCTATTTAGGGATGCTTAATATATTTTGTATGTATATGATAAATTTTTACAGATATCTTGCGCTTTACGCTCTAATTTAAGGATGGCAGTAAGGCAAAAAGGCCAAAAAAATAAAAAAAACGGAAACACAGTAACCATTGAGTAACTATTTTTATTTTTCTTTCATTTTTCTTCATAAGGGTTGCCATCGGAAACCATTCATATGTATTCGAAAGATTAAATAAAAAATAAAAATTGCAAATAATTTTTACAAATGAGCAACGTGCACACACAAATGCTTCAACAAAAATTATTTATTTGGATATTTTTATATATATTTATTTTAAATTAATATAAAAAGCTTCCATATAATAAATTTTCTTGCATTCAATTTTATTTTGTCGAAAAATCTTCTAACTCTCAAGGCCAATGAAAATATATTCACCTCAGAACTGTCAAAATTTTATTGATGAGAGTACTTTGCTATCGTTTCATAGACACCCTTAAAATAAACGAGTAAGAGTGGTATATTCGGCTATGCCGAATCACCAATGGGTCAATGGGTTAAGCATTTTTAAAAAAAATTTTATGTTTCCCCAAAAGATCTCTTCAAGAGCTTTTAAAATTTGAGAGCCCCATAGCTCAATATGTGTTAAAGCTAATTTTTTCTATTGATGTTTTTTTCTTATTTTTTAATTTGGAGTTACTTTATTGTTACAAATCGATTGCCGAGGCAAACTTGATTTTAGCGCTAACACGAACGGACATACAGATAGATAGACATAGCTGAATCGACTTCGTTATGCGTAAGAAGTCAGAATATACTTTATGGGGTCGAAAAAGGATATTGTAGAAATTACACACGGGGTAAAGGGTTAGTTATTTATTCATTACTCTATAATTAGTTGCTCTTAATATTTATCTGCTTTACATATACAGTCGCGTTTAAAATTTTTATATATATTAAAACAATTACGGCTATTGTTTTGTATTTTTAAAATTTTCATTTTAATTTGCATATAAATTGTTATTAAGTTGAAAATTAATTATTGTCCCAATACATATAATTTATTACCCTGCTTAGGGTACATGACAAAATATAATTTTTTTATCGGTAAGATTGTTAATAAAACATTATTTAACAATCTATTGTTAGCAAATTACAATGTTGATATAACAGTATATATATTATCGCATACACAGATACGTTCATTTTAAATTATTATTTATATATAGTATAATTAAAAATGAAATATAAATGATAATGTTAATGTAATGTATTGCCGGTAGATGTTGGTATATGTAGGGTTGCTATTTTAGTGTACATACTAGTACAAAGCATTCCAGGCTTCATGATTTTATACCATTTTGCTAAATGTTCTGCCTACAATCAGTTTAGTTCTGGCATTCTAGTAGTGTTACCTCTACTTTTAATAACGCAAACATTCTGAGTTTTTAAAAGTACATTTTATACAAATACAAAAATACAAATTAAAAAGAAAAAAAGTGAAAAGTTTAATTTTTATTTATCATTTATAAATTAAAGCAATAGAAGTTACGAAAAAATAATGGATTGTTTGTACGTGATAAAATGTTCAAAAATTTAAACAGCAAAAATGACAAGGTATCCTGCTGCCATTCGTGCAGCAATTTATGAAAAATTTTACACATGTGGTACTTTGAAACCAAATTTCAAAACTGGCGAAATTCACAAATCACATATCTACTTCAATTGAGTTTTTAATTTTGAAAATTATTGATGTTCGTCCATGGCAGCCATTTACTTTATGTACACACAGAAAAAAGATTGGTAAAAGTTCAGTTGATATGCTTAAAATTTAATTACTAATATAATTATTTGATTTTTAATATAAATAAATTATAATTTTGACTTATTTTTAACACTAAAAGCTAACATATGATATTTGCGTCCAAATGTTGGTTATAAAAGCTCTTAAAACATTATCGTTACCGATTTGTGTATTTACTAAAATCTATTGTATTAAATGGAAGATACAACTAAACTAATTCAGCACATTACTACTGCATACCAAATTTTGGTAGTTAGAATCATAAAAATCAATTGTGTCTTTTAAAATCGAAAAATGTTTGACAAAAAAATAATCAATATTTCAGTTTAAAAATACAAAGATACATAAACTGTTAGTGGTGAAAAGTTCTCTAATATTGTAGAAGGGTAAGTCCAAAATCAATCTCACAAAGACATTTGCAAATAAAAAAAATCTGAAATGTAAAATACACTTCGCAGCAGCAAAACTGGCGGTATGGGATGAAAATTTGAAGAAACTACATAAATATGTCGTAAAGGAGGATCAAGATGTAAATTAAAAGTAAATATTAACATATTTTATTGTTTTATTTCATTCTCAATAATACTTTATAGTCACCCGAGAATCATTTTTTTAAACAGTTGTGAGTGCCACATTCATTCTGTTATTACAACCGAATTCAATATTATACACACAACCGACAAAATTCGATTGGCAACGAATTCGGTTCTCAGAACGAATTTCTGTTCTCTGTGTATACTTATATATATCCTAAGGTTTAAGGTTTATTAAGGTTTAGTAAAAACATGGGTAAAAACTGCAGAAAAGCTACACAAATATGATTTCCCATAGCAATTTTCGAAAATAGAAATCGATAAATTTTATGACCATAATTTCCCAAAACACAATTTCAACTATCCCCAAAAATCCCCACTACTATTTATTTTTAAATTCAATTAAAGCATTTACATACGGTTTATAATATTGTATTTTTACAAGTTATTTATATTATATATTAGTAGTGCCCACGACTTCGTCAGCGTATCATTTCTGATTTTCTTAGAATTCAAATATAGAAAAATATGTCTTCAAATATTAATTTTAGAGTTATGTAAACAGTTTTAAATTTTTGCTAACTACAAATGTCATTTTTACGAAAAAGGTAACCTGTCTTTGAACCTAGATTCTAATTTTCCTCCCTACAAAATAATTCAAAAATGATTCCAAAAAAACATGTTTTATATTCCATATCCAATTATAGTAAAATTAAAAAAAAATATATATTTCATGTATGGAATATATCCTGTTCCAGTTTATATATATTATTGAGTTGATTTAATTAACAAAGTCGAAAGTTCTGAAACAAAATGTTCTATCTCGTTGTTAAAAGCATTTTTTGGAACATATTCTTGGAGTTAAACAACAGTTTGTATCGTTTTTAAAATATGAATTAATACTCAATAAAGATTCGAGTATTGCATTTTATTTATTATTTTGGTTTTTATTGAGTTCATTACTAAAAAAAGGAAAATCATTTTTTAATACTTACCAGTCATACACACAGAAAAAGGATTGGTAAAAAGTCGGTTAGTATATTTAAAATTTAACTATTAATATCATAATTTAATTTTTATTATATATAAAATATAATCTTGACACATTTTTCATATTGAAAACTAACAAGCGATATTGGATATTAAAAGTTGGTTGCATTTCTGTTAAAAAAGTTTACCTGACGGATTTGTGTCTTCACTAAAATATTTTGTTAATTGGGTGATGCAACTAAACTTGTTCAACAAATTTCTGCTAATACCTGAATGTTGGTAGTTAGAATCATAAAGTCAACCGTATCACTGAAAATCAAAATAGTTTTGACATACATAATAAAAATAAAATTTATATACATATTTAAAGCTAAAAAATATTTTAGTTTTAAAATAAAAAATTTTATGGGAGCAAAAATTTGCCAATTTTGTCGAAGGGTCAGTTCACGATTAATTAAAAAGTACTTTTATGCACAAAAAGGTTTGAATTATTTAGGATTGTCCAAACATGTCGGTCGTATTTTCGGTTGAAATGGAAAGTGGATGGTTTTAAGTGAAAAGTAAGAAATCCGGTCGAAATAGAGAAGCATAGTGGTGAGGATGAAGTTTACGTTTTGTATAATGAAATTTATTAAACATAATGATATTCTTGTAAACTAATTTTTAAATTAATGTTAAATCGAAAACATTTTTATTAAATTCACAATAATATTTTATATTGGTAGTAGCTCTCCTTCTCGAATAATTTTCTAAAACAGTTCGGAGTACCTCATTAATTTAGTCATGTTAACCGAACTCCGAATAATGCTCATAACCGACAAAATTCGATTGGAAACAAATTCGGTTATCATAACGGTTATCTCTCTGTGTAGTATTTAAAACCATTTTTTGTTAACATACTAGGAAAATAATACGTAGCAAAAAAGTAATATATTTTTAATAATAGTAAAATTATAACAAACGACATTTATGACAATAAAAAATTTATATTAGCGACGATTACGACAAACATGACAAAAAAGTTGTTTATCAACGCAAAATCGTAGAAATCGAACTTAGTATACGAAACTTAATGCAATGGTGACGACGCAGACATCTGTCAAAAAGTATATTTTGGCACGACTAAAACAAAACTATAGACACGATTAGCATCTCACAAATCGTACTTAAATAAAAAAATTTTTTTAACCGAAAACTTGCCCTAGCTGCCCACTATGCGATAAATGGACATGCTACAATTTTAGTATGAGAAATAAAATTAAAAGATTCATGCAAGAAATGCTTCATATAATAAACATTCCCTCAAAAATGAGAATAAATTACAAAACAGACGTGGGCACATACGAGTATCGATACACAATTATGCCCCTTTCACACCATAATACTGAGTATTAAGACTCGTAAATAAGCAATATGTTATCAAAGTATAAAACAATACGGAGAGAAATTTGACATCCCACGATACCAAGCCATTTTTAGAAATTTTTCTAAACGCTAACACTTTTCATTTTATCAGGGTTATTTCTTTTCAAAAGCAAATGAATAAAAATAACTAACGCAGCTGTTGAGCAAAGAAACATGCCGAGTGCATCGCAGACGATAGTGCATATTGTTAGCACAAATTGCAAATAGCTGCAATTTTTTATAACTTATTTTATTTTGTATTTTTATTTACCAAGAAGCTGAACGGTCAAAAATTGTCATTAGGCGGCACTTCCACACCGTACATAACATTGCTTAGTTGCCGTTGCTTAAATTTCGTACCAGTATGTGAAGCCATGCAACTCAGGAGGTAAAATGGACCAAGATCAGTTAATGTGACCCTTGAAGTGAGACTTACACTACTCGTCCGACTTATTCTGGTAGCCTTAGATTCATTTTTAAAACTTGTATAGAATCCCAATTGTGGGTCATTGGTCCGAGAATGGTTAGTAGACTCAGGATTATCATGAGGCACCACTAAAAATGAACCCCAATTGAAAGTTCTACAATAGTGCTAGGCCTCGGTTAGAGCTACGTCTTTGGCTGAATACGGCTTAACAACTAATATTTATACTCATTGAGAAATATTTTGAAGCAAAAAAGATGTGGCAAAATAAAATTCTGTGAAATCTTTTTTTTTTTTCAAAAGTTTACTCAACATGAAAGCATTATTGCTTTTACAAAAATGTTTGTGCAGTAAAGCCAAATTTCCTATACAGTCCATTGTATTTTGCTTCGATTCTTTAAAGAACAGAGTAACAAATTAGAACTAACAAGACAAATGTTTTAGAAAATTTGAATTATTTTTTAATTTAAATTTAAAATTCTGATTAATTACAAAATATTTAAATTATATTTCTGTTATTTTAAATTTCAAGTAATTTATTCTAAAAGCGATGAGAGCTTGTAGGCAACTAAAGTGGTAAATAGATAAACTAAGCACTAGATACATACATCGAAAAAATTTTCTATATCAAAAAAAATTCTATTAACTTGTATAATTGCTTTAAAAACTCCACTTTGAAGATGTACAAAATAAACCAAATGTGTGTAAACTTTTTTATAGATTTCCTTTAACCATTTACACACACTTAAGTTAAAATTTTAATTAAATCCTTTGATGTCGGATTTCGACTCTTTGTTTATTACTTCTTTCTGCATTCAGCCTTTGTACTTTTGTTTATCTTATTAACAAACCTTAATACAAGAAAATTGTAAATTGTATGTTACATTAAATTTTCTTTTAAACATTTTCTTATATACATTTTAATAATTTATCAATTTTAAATGAAACTTGATACGAGAGACCTGAAGTCACCTGACACCCCAGCTAGGAGATCTTATAACTAACACGAAAACAAAAATATACTCCTTTAATATCTCATTTTCTCTGAAAATGTTAAAACATTTTATCACTTTAAAATAATTACACTATGTTTTAAAGAATTTTCTTAATGTATGAAGACAAGAACTGGCGTTTATTAATGATAATGCCTTGAAATCATGTAATAAGTAGCCAATGGTGATGGCTATGTTTTTTAACCAATTATTTAAGAAATCTCTTCAATAGAAAGCACTTGGATTATTGAAAAAACCTTTAGCATTATTTATCAATTAAAGCTAATAATGTTATCAACTAATTAATCCATCTTATTAATTACTCCCATGTATGATTATTATTAATATTTAAAACAGATCTTCTGTACACATATATTATTAAACTGCCTACACTTAAATTAAAAATGAACTCTTAAAAACGTCCCCTTAAAGGTTTCCTTAAATAAAAAAATTAGTAACAATAATTTTGTAAATAATGTGAGTGCGTGTGTGAAGTGAAAAAGTGATAAGCTTTCATTGTCTTATTTATTAAATTTAATTTAGACGAATAAAAAAGCTCTTGCTAAGATTAATGAACCACATGTGTCACGGGCAGTGCCCATACTTTAAAAAGTTTCTGTGTCGATCTTAATTAACTCAAATTAATGATTTTATCTAGATTATGGATAATAATTACTTTCAATAAATAAGTTTCTGCGCATAAGTCGTTAATAATAATATGGATAGAAAATATATTCAAGTTTTTCTTATACATGAAATCAAAAAATAGCAAATTTTTCTTTTTTATTTAATAGAAACTTACATAATTTAAATGGATATACGAGGTTGGTCTTAGAATTTCGCCACGAAACGTTATCAATTGATTGTAAGGAGACTTTGTATTTAAATTTCTTAAATAATGAAATGATTCATTACTGTTTAAAGAACCATATATTTTGATAGGAAAACATTGATCAAAATTTACCTTCGTTATCTGTAGGCAGCAAGAGAAAACAGAAGACGATATTTGTGCATATTAATAAAAACTGTGCAACACAGACAGATATGGAAACCGAATTTATTGCCAATCGAATTTTGTCAATTGCAGGTATTATTTTAAATTCGGTTAGAAATTTTTCAAAAATAGATATAAAAAAACTTGATATTTTTTACCATAGAGGTAAGAGAACCAACACGAAAAATGTGGTTTAATGTAAAAGGACCTGTCATTTCGGCATGCAATTGTGATAGAAGGGAGCTACTTTGGTACTTTGAGATGAAACCTTAACGAACTTATGGATATTTATGATTTGAAAAATTATAAAATTTGAAAGTTAAAATCTTAGAATGTACTCTAGTGCACATGGATTGAAGCATATAAGTGCTTATAATTTTTAATAATTTATATATATATTTAGAATAATATAAAAAGTTTCAAAATAACAAATTTTCTTATTTTTTAATACTTGTAAACCATATATGCTAGGATTAAAACACTTTTAAAAACAAAAAACACTCACAGATGGTCACACTTATCTATCCAAAACTAAAGGCGGAAATAATAAACTATTTACCCGAAGAAACATGACAGATATCAAGCAATCTACCTGTATAATACCATTTAAACGGACAAAATTACCTAAACCTTTCATTCTTCTCTTCAGTAATAATAAAAACGTGGCTTGAAATATGATGTTATCACGTCAAAAGCGCTCGCCAAACGTACCAAGTATACAGCCAGAGACGACGGTTTTCACCGAAAAATATAACAACAGTATTTTGTAAAATGTTTACTTCTTGTGAGCTTATGATGACCATATAAAAAAGTACTATTTAAAACTGGTTTGTACACTTATTTTAAATTCTATAAAATAAATCAATTATTTAAGTAAAATAAATTTATTAACTAAAATAATTTAAAATTAAAACCTAACGTGGTCACATTGCTCAGACTTGTTCAGCGTAAGAAACCAAATATAATTTATTGCAGAGTTCTGCGTATTTAGCGAATTTCGATCATGTCATGGCTGTGTGCAGTTTGATGTATACAAATATGTTTTATTTTTTGGGTGACGAATATTTGCGGCTAAGAATTCATCGTTTATTCCAGGTGATATATGACATAATGAGTGACACTTATTCCATACAAATATTTTACGAATAAGTTTCTGAATACGCCATGGAATGTTTTACATATTCACTTAGAGATTTTTTATCATAAAACGCCTTAATACCACTGCACCATATTATTAAATATAATACTAGCACAATACTGAGAGATTAATACTAAATGAATTAAATAAATTGCGGCTCAAACTCATATCTATTTTAATTTTAGAAATAAAAGTATGATATCACCTACTTATCCTTTTACAATTTTTTCAGCCTCAAATCCTTTGTTTTTATAGTTTTTCGTTTAACTTAACTTATAGAAGCACTATGATGTTCTTGTATTTAATGGCTTAAATTACATTAAAAGTAACTGCTTTAAAGGAAGGGTATTTATAACAATATTTTTAGCTACACTTCTCGTTTTGAAAACTTTGATTAATACCTTAAGTAACTGATATAAATAACATAAAAATTGATGTTGCTTTTACACATTTTCTGTAAAGATAGGATTTAATACGCCATTAAATTAAATAGTAAATAAAATACAATGAAGAATGCAGTGTATAAAGAAAAATAAAATCAAAGTTGATTATTGTTGTTTTTGCTTGAAATTTGGTTTTTGTCTTTTCTTTATAGTTTAGACAAGAGTCTTTAGTTTATTTAAAATATTTGTGAGAAGTTTTCTGACGAGCTAATCAAGCGATAGCGAATAGGCTAACGAGACGTGCTCTCACCTTCAATAAACAATAGCGGGAAAATAGCACGATAAATTTGAAGTTTAATCAAGAATCTTTTTGTTTATACTTATTTATTTTATATATGTATTAAAACTGGATATTGCTTTGAAGAAGAAAATTATGTAAAATAAAATCCCTTAGGTAAAAAATAGCATCTACAAAACGAGAATTGTTTTGTAGTCTAAGATAAAAATACTAAATGACAGCAGGAGATTTTGAAAAAAAAATGAAAATAATTCCAAACGGCTACACACAGAAAAAAAGAATTTTTATTTTATATATATATAAATTTGATTAAATTCATAAGAAAAAATACAATTAATTAATATTTTTATATTGCCAGCAATTGCTGAATCATCAATTTTTAAGATAATTTCATTAATTAAAAAAGAGCAAAATGGTTAATCTAAATGTTGGTGTGTCTAAGAAAGGCTCTCACTTATAGAATTTTACTTTTACAGGAAAATCAAAAAATATAATAGAAACTGTAAATATTTGATTTAAGACTTTTTGACTCGTTGTGATTCTCTGAATCGTATTGGTATCACTAGGACACTTAGTTTAAAAGAAATGTCAGTGTTATTACATTACTGCAAATTAAACCAAAATCGATCAAATAAATAGTTCAGTGATTTTGGTATTTATCTATATATATATAAAAAATTCTTGCAAGTGTTATGTGAATTATTAACTCACGAAGGGCCAACTCGAAATGGAATTTTTCGGCTTTGTTTGCATCATCATGTAGGTGGTATTTATAAAATTTGCACAAGTTCGATCGATGCGTTCATAAGTTATGGCTAAAACGTCATTTAAGGCTGCACCGATTTAAAAAGTATAAACAGAGATAAACATTTATTAAGAAGCTCCAAAAGAATATACTTATTAAAAAAATCTACAGGATGATTTAGTTGGGAAGAGGAAAAATGCGCGGGAACGATTAAAAAATATTTTAGGAATATTTAAGAGATAAATAAGTCCTGATTAATAAGGTCCAACAGGCAGAAGAAATTCTGATATAACTTCCACATTAATTTAAATAAAAAAAGGTGCTTGGCAGAGTGCTCGCGGTACAATTATTCTTATTTGGATAGAGAAGTGCCCCGGAAATAGCTTGTCTATTTCAAATAAGCAAACATAAACTTTAGTATCCTCTTTCTCCTTTTTGTGTCAACCGATCTTGTTTATTCTTTCACCTGTTTATAGATATCGCTTAGCTTTAGGGCACTGTTGCTACCACTACACATGCAAAAAATACACAACTGTTCAAAACATGAAATAAACAAAGAAAAAAAGTATTTAATAATAAACTAACTCAAATTTCGACCACAAGCAAACTTTAGTAAAATTAATTGGCCATATGATGCACTAACTAAAACTTGAAATATAAAACAACAAATAATTTGTTGGTTCTATTATAAACACAATATGTATGCTTTAAAAAACAGATGCATAAGTAATCTTTGCAGAAATTCTCAATAACGGAAACAAATAATCGATGTAAAGTATAAAATAAAACATTTTCAAATGAATGCATTTAATTTATAGAACTTTTGCCTTTTTATTCCATTTCTAATATTTTTATCAATAGAAAGCTTTGAAAAAAAATTAATCTTGTTTTAATTTTGTCAAAACCAATATCCGAGGTAATTAGTTTTCCCACTTTTTATTTTTCAAATTTTCGGGTCGAAAAAAGTCGCAAAAACTTATTATTTTCTATGATGTTGGACTTCTTAATAAGAAACGCCATATCGACAAAACATTTAAATAATTAAAAAAATGTAACAATCCCAACCATTATAAAATAGCACATTTTAAAAAGTGTACTTGTGTGCGTATACATTATATCAACATTTAACTTCTCAGAACAAGCATAGGAGTTCTCCAGAAATTAAAAAATAAATACACACATCTTATATATATATATATATATATATATATATATATATATATACAACTTTTCATAAGAGCATAAACATTTTTTTAAGATTTAAATTGTCAAACACAACATAATTATTTTATATTTTTGTTTAAAGGCGTTATTCAAAGAGTTTAAAGAGATGTGAAGCCTAAAAAGAATCGTCGTAATCACATGTAAATTGCAATAGATAATGTTTGTTATTTTCTTTCTATACAACACGTGCCATTCAAATCTCATTAAAGCCGATAAATGTGGCATAAATCATACCATTACGAAAGTATATTAAAATAAAAGACCAACATAAAATCAATATTAATTACTTTTATAAGATTTAATTTAAAAATTGTTTTTTAATATTTGTACAATAGGGGCACTTATTTTGGAACCTGTTGATTTTTAGTGACTGTTCATATTATTCTTTATATTTAGTATATCAAAATAGCAGGGTGAAAGTTTTAATATAAATGTAAGTTTTATAATATATTAAATGGGAAAAAAAGATCTTATCGGTTGGCCTTATAATTTACTATATTTTTCTTTCTCTTTTCTTTGCTTTATTTAAGCTGAAACACTGCTTTCTTAGTATTATATTCTTGTCAAAAGAGTTAAGTCAAAACTTGCATAAGTTATAAATAAAAAAATAAACAAGAATTTTCAAACAACTCGTTCAAAAATCAGACTTAAAATGCGCGATATTTATTTCGGCAAAATATTTATGCCTACTAGTGTATGGTACAAATAAAAGGTAAATAATAAAAATAGACTACAATGCCATTAGAAATCAACTGCCAACGGTAATTTGGTAATACAATAAGAGCAATTGATCTTAAACTTAGCAGATCGAAAACAACAATAAAAACTTATTTGGTAAATACCAAATTATACGGATCTACCAAAGAGGTAGGGACCTCAAATAACCGGCCGCGATAAAATATCAATCAAACGTTTGGCAGTTAAAAATAACTTTGGTGACACGGAAATAATATCAGATCTTAATTTACATGTATCAATAAAATGTAATATATAAAATTTTTATGACAGTGTGCATATTAAGAAACCAAAAATCTTGAAAAGAGACAGAAGGCATTAAATATGGCGTTTGTGGAAAAATAAATTTTAATTTTGCAAAGAAACGTGGTAGATTTTACTATTGTGGTGGCATTGGAGAGCTAACGGACAGGATCTTCATACAAGAGTTGCTAAAAATTTCAAAAGAGCTGGCTTATGACCTGGGTGGCACTTATGTACAAAGCACATTCACAAAATAAATGAACAAATATGTTAATTCCTTATAAATCTTAAAGGAATATTAATTGATTAATGGAACGAAATTCTCAAAAATAAGTTTGGAGAAGTTGTAGAGAATAGATTGAAGTCATTAGTTATTTGGTCAGAGCTCTGAAATAGAGAAAATAAAACAAATTAAATTTTTAACAGATACCTATATATCTTGTTTACTGTAACATAGTATTGTGTTTTAATAGTAAATTAATATTTCAAAATTTGTAAAAGATTTAGCATTTTTGTGTGAATTCAAAATTTGTTTGTAAATATATGAAATTCGAGTAATTATGGCTGAGGGTTAATTTAAAGAGGGAAAAGGCATAAAGGTGAGTTAGGGACAGAGGAATCTGGGTAGACGCGAGTTCACAAATGGAAATATTATAAAGAACAGTGTATTATGACAAGGTTAAGATGGCAGTTTAAGACATAACTTGTGGCTCAGAAGGTCCTGCATGTGTAAACGAAGGGCATTTACATTTTAAATAATAAACAAGTCTTAGTTTTGTGTTAATTTTACCATTAAAAAAAATTATTGTGCCTTTTTAAATTATCCCGATTTTATTAACAAACAAATTGTCGTAGTGTTTTGTGGTATCTTATTTTTTATTATCTTTCAACTGTATAAAAAGCCCGAAAAAAAGTCAGCAGTGTACAGTGAAGAAAAACAAATAGAATCATTGGTTGTTATTTGACATAATCTTCAGTTTCTTTAAAATGCTTGTGAAAAGTTTCCTAAAGTGCAAATTTAGTGGTAGCGAAATGACCACCGAGACGTAATTTCACCCTCAATAATCAATATTTAAAAAATCGGGATAGTTAAAAAATAGCACAATAAAATGAAATATTTATATTTTAAAGGAATCAAGCACAATTAAAGTAAAATAATTTTTAAAAATTAATTTAATAAAAGTTCCCGTGTTTTTAATTTAATTTAAAAATTTCTATAATTCAAAGCAAGTTTCTTTATGTATATTTGTTCGACATTTTATATTTAAGCATCTAATAATTTTAATTTTTCCTCGAAATAAACAGTGGTTTTAAAACAATTTATTTTCAACAAACTTCGATATCTCATTAACCACTTAAGATATCGCAATGAAATCTTACAGCCAAACAAGAGGGGTTTATTGGTGATTTTGTGAACGGATGTGTGCAGAGGGGGAAGTGGGGTTTCTGGGTAGGCCATTTATTAAATAAGAAAGCGAGGTTTGGGAAGCTCCTATAGCTACTTCTAAAAAAGATTTTGCCAATGTGGTTTAAAGTACTTAACTAAAAAGGGAATACCTTTGTATAGTTAGAAAAAAGGTACTTTTGAAAATAACAAATATATATAGTTCTAAAAATGTAAGAAAACCCTACTATTTATAACATCAAATATTTAGTAAAACAAGTAAAACAACGTTTAAATTCTCAAGCGTGAGAGGATTAAACGCTGACAGAAAAGCCGTAACGATCTGAAACTTCCACTAAACTGTACCCATCCCTGGCGAAAAGAATGAGTCAATAAAATAAGTTCGCCAAATATGAATTGGATTCATCCACGAAGGGTTCCGAACCATGTAGGGGACACCCTATAATTTTTGGTTTTTTATTTAAAGATGTTACATTGGGTATAGGAATATATAATTTTAGTGGATCTTAAATAAAGTACTGTGAAGTAACTCGTGAGACGCATTTTAATTTTAATTTCTTTATACTTCATTTTACCCTTTGTTAGATTTTATTTTCACTACCACGGTTAAAACACTAAATGCATATACGTTAAAATGACTTTATGTTTAATTTTTTGTACTTTTTTATAACGGACATAAAAATACTTAAAGTTTAAGTGTCTGCTTACTACGTTTAAAAATCAAAGCCACGTTCATAACAGTCGGGCAGTCCTTTAAAGTTCTATTTTTCCTATATGTTGCAGAACACCTGATTATACTGACACCCTGCAAACTAAACATGTCTGCCTACTACAGTTCAAAAATTAATAATTTTTTAAACCTCCCATTACTTTCGAAAAAACTTTAATTTTATATTATCACCTTTTGCAAACTGCTTCTGTGAAAATTCCAAAAGTCTGCCTTTTTTGCCGGGGAAACTGGACATTCTGTTTATTTACGAAAGAAAAAACATTGGCCAACATGGAAATGGTTTTTAATTCTACAGATAACATAATAGCAAAAGTTTAGGCATTATCTTAAAAATTACGTGCAGTATAATGACTTACTTTTGTGAAGGCCACATTTTGTTAATCGCTTACAATACACATTACATTAGTTCGCAAAAAAGAAAGTAGTAATAGTTCTAATGATCATCATTATTTTCTGCAATCAGTGTAATCAATTTTCAGTAATTGACTATAAAAATATCATGCCTTGTTAAAATTATTAGGTTGGTAATCTTTTTGGGAAGTCCTTCCGCCAAAACTGATTAATTCCACACCCGATTATTTTATCTAAAATTATTTGCTGGGACATTTTTTTAATTGGATAAGTTTTGCACCACAGTGTATTATAATTTAAAATAGTATCTTCAGTATAAAAAACTGTTAAGCAAAAAATATTTATTGAAAGAAGTAGAAGAAATATGAATATTTTAACCTGCTTTTTTCTATTAAGTATAGCTTTCGAGAGGCTTAGGAAATAGTAAAATGCTATTATATTGTGTATTTTATCAGTCAAGATTTTAAGAACGGTTTATCCAATGTATATCTATATAAAATACCAGACATCAATCTTATCTTTAAACTTTTTCAAGAAAGTTTTTTTTACCGGATCTGCTTAACTGTTTCAAAATTATTCTGAAAGAAATTTGGGCAACCTAAAAAAATATTTTGCTTTTTAAAATTGTTTAAAAAATTGAATAGTCACAGTTAACAGTGTTAAATATAGAAATAATAAAACAAGCCGTATTTTATTTAAATCTATGAACAAATTTACTCTATTCACAAACAGTTGCTGGGAGTTCCTTACAACTCTTCTCTACGGAAAATCGCGAAGATAAAATTTAAGTCTTTACATACTTGTAACATAATTGTATAAGTGACTTAAATTATAGTTTTACTTTTTGCTATATAATAAAAATAATACAAAATTCCCCAAAAGTTAATTTAGTTTCATTTTGTTTATTTATTTTTTTTTTTTTTTGTGTAACGAAAGAAATAATTCCGGAAACATTTGTTGTACTGCTTCTTTTTTAATAACTTGGTTTCATGGTGATTAAATAACATCAAAAATTTAAAAACTACATTTGTAGAAAATTGAGTTTTAACCATCAGAAAAAGTTTAGCTTTTTTCTTATTAAACATGACATGCATAAACTGCATTTTATGTGAAGAAGTGTAATTTTATTTCAAACTTTGCAAAGTTTAAACAAAAAGTCATAAATCAGAAAGACATTATAAGAAGCATGTTAACATATGGTTAACATAAAACAAAACATTTTTTTTTTTGTAAGTTGCAAGTTAAATTTATGCAGAAGGTTTTCTAAAACTAAAAATTGAACTATTTTATGTGTTAAGCTCCTCGATGCGTAAATTACACTTATATTGAAGTTTATTGTCTACATTTTGCTTCACCAGTGAGAATAGTGAGAAAAAGTACCGAGTTAGCTTAAAATCAGGTCATATATTTGTTGGTAATTCAGAGCACGCATTTTTGAGCATTAACTGTTTAATGGCTGTTTAAAAACTTTAGAGAAAATATTTTCCAAAAAAAAAAAAATTCCTAGCAAGTCATAATGAAGATAAGGGGATAAGACTTTAAGGCGTCCCTAATAAGGTTTAAAGGACATACAGAAAATAAAGAAAAATAAAATAAATATCAATATGAAAATCTAAAAATGAAATGTCCATATGAATACATTTCATTTTGTAGTTTTAGATAACAAATATTTCACGAGAATATGATGATATATTTATATTCTAAGGAAACAATCACGATCAAAGAATATTAAAATAAAATTAATAATTAAATCTTTGTTTGAAATATTTTTACAATCAACACCTGCGCGAGTCAATACACATATGTTTACAATACACATATAAGACACATGATGGATGAATTAGCAATGGGCTTTTTTTCTAATACAGAGTCCGCCATCTACGTTTTTTTTCACCTAGTGCTTATAGCGTGAATGGTAACACTTATCTTTACATTACTTTGAAAATCATGGTAATGTTGCAGAATGTGTGCGAAAATTGCGTAAGGATTTTGGAAGAAGAGAAGCACCGTCAGCTTCAAATGTACGTTATCTTGTGAAAAAATAGAAACAAACTGGCATAGAAACAAACCAAAGCGTGAAAAGCCAAAAACAGTGCGTACACCCGAGAATATTGCAGAAAGTGTGCGTGAAGCGCAATCAACATCAATTCACCGTCGTTCTCAAAAATTGAACATTTCGGAGATATCTTTGAGACGAATTTTACATAAAGACCTTGGTATAGCACCATACAAAGTCCAATTGATTTAGGAGTTGAAGCCAACTGATCATCCAATGCGTTTTTTATAGCATTTTCAAAAAAAAAAATTATTTGGCTTGTTATAATGTGGGATCGGTTACACAAAATAGTATTCAGTAAAACACTTGGATAAAAGGTTGCGTTCAACATCAATATATAAGTACACAGGCTGAGCTAATTTTTTTTAAAGTGGTATAAGTCCAGTTTTTTATTCATTAAGATGAGGTTTGCGTTTAAATAAATTTAAAAATATTTACCAACTTCAATTAATTCAAGTGATGTTTTTTACATTATATACCGTTTACATTCAACTACGAAAAAATAATTACTAAAAGTATTTAATAAAATAACCGATGTTTTTGGCTCCGCATAGACTTATACCACTTTCAGAAATAACATTGTAGGAGAAATAAAATCAGGAGCAAATTTGAGTCCATATTTTTATAAACATAAGCTTTACTAATATAAATTTTTATATAAAAAGTAACAGTTAAAATAAAGACATTAAATTAATTTATATAAGAAAATGATATTTTATACCCAATTTTCTTTTACATTAGCATATTAGAGTACTTATGGTGAATAGGCGGTATATAAGATAAAGTCTCATCATATCGTTATATTTTTCTCTTGTTATTATCCACGAAGTTTTATAAATCGGTACCAAATAAATTTTATTAAGGTTTTCTGATCTTCCATTTTGAATAGAGCATTTTCTTCCAAACTAATTTTATAAAAAAATTTTGTTAGGTTCATTCTTTTTAAACCTTATCAAAAATATTTTAAGGTATTTTAAAAAATTCTCTGTCCATATTTTTTTCTGTTCAATATTGCCTCTTGTAGAGACTTAGTTAAGACAGTGATTTTCTACAAAATAAAAAATGAATCAATGAGTTTTTTACGGCCTGCCTCTATTCTATTATAATGGTTTGGGCAGTGAATAATTAATCTTTTTCTTAAATGCTCTTATCACAAATGCAAAATATTTATCGTTTGGTAGAAATTAATGAAAGTTGTTTTAATTAAACTTGTTAGGAACTAGGATTTCTTTAGGACTATTCGAATTTGAAATTATTAAAAATACAAAAAAAATAAGTTTTTATAAAACAATATGATTTTCATTTTTTGCACTTATTTCTGATAATACTCTTTCCGGATGTCCAATATTGCGACACTCATAAAGACTGTCCATTTTGATGGATGCAAAAGTGACTGACTGACTTTTCTTTTTATTCACATATCCATCCAAATGAAAATGTGCCTCGTCATAATTATGATTTTTTAATGGAAAAAAATGCAAATCGTTGTGCAAAATTGTGGCCTAAGTTGGTTTTGCAGACCAAGCTCCTGAGCATTGTATCTAATTGAGGTTGATAGATACTTAGCTTTGAACTCATTCTTCAACAGCAGAAATGTTTTCAGCAGATCTTGTCGTACGTTGTAATACATGCTTGGGCTTATCACCAACAGACCCTGTTTCTTCGAAAACACTCACTACACTATAAATAGTGCGTTTTGTTGGCAGGTTGTTGCCTCCAAAAATTTAGCATAAGTTTTTTTTTATCGTCACAATAATTAATGATTAATTTTGATAAACTGTTTTAACGATAAAAACACATTGGTTCTTCGAATTTCTTTTCATAATAAATCTGCCACGACTGCCAAAATTTTACTAAAATGGCGACGAAACAAAGAAGTATACCTTCCCGGTGAACACTCTGCCCATATAAAGCATGATGTTAGCTCTGTGGTTAACATTTCATAATTAAGTGGTTACTAGGCATATAAGTACAACACTGGGTTAAGTTTATACTTGAAATAATAAAATTAATATGTTCGGAAAAATAAAGATTACATTACTAATTTAACATTT
Source organism: Gymnosoma rotundatum (assembly GCA_916610165.2). Lineage (NCBI taxonomy): Eukaryota > Metazoa > Arthropoda > Insecta > Diptera > Tachinidae > Gymnosoma > Gymnosoma rotundatum. The sequence continues at coordinate 139,697,705 of OU744336.1, read as the reverse complement.
AATATATTTAATTATTTATGCGAATTTTGTATTTTAACAGTTTAGCCGTTTTCCTTATATATTCCACGATGGCAATTTAATTATAATAATGTTGAAAATTGCAAAAAAAAAAATTACTAACATAGAAAACATAAGTACGCTCCCATAAATATATATGTCATAAGTATGTACATACACTTACATTTTGCTGCGCTTAATTTTAAATTCTTTATATAAAAAAATGTAAACAAAACGAAAAACAAAGCGAAAAAAATAAAAGGAGCAGCTTTTAGATGCCTTAAGCTTACAGTTAGGATTATGCAAAACAAAACGCCACACAACATTTCCTTTCATGTTTTATCCGTAGAATTAGTATTTTTATACAACCAGAATTGTTAACTAATTTATAATATAAAGTTTCAGCTTTTTTTTTTTGTTTGATGTTGTACAATTTAAAATCTTAACGAGTTTTTAGTCTCTTATTATATCAGAAATTATTGTTATTAAATTTTCTTCCTTGACAATTAATATACGCTCATATTAATTTTTATGTTATAAATTAACAACAACTTCTTTTCTTTTCAGAACCTACATATTTTCTTTTAATTATTATTGTATACTCTATTTATTGCAATTTTAACTTTATCCCTTTTATGAATTAAATAAAGAAAATTTTAATTAGACAAGTTATATAATAAAAAGACATCACAAGAACATAACTTTAAAGCAGCTTAAATTATGTTTAAGAGGATGTGTTTGAAACACTTAAGATATAAGATTTATTTCTCTTTAGAACTTTATAATAATGTGGAAATTCAGTAATTTTTTTTAATTACCCACATCACTGATAGGCGAAAAAAATAACTTTAATAATACTTTCCATGACAAGTAATAATAGTCATAAAAAACTCTTATAAACTGTTTAACTACCAAAAACCTTACCATTGAAGAGATTCAGCATGGTTTAATTAAATTTGTAAGAATTACATCTCAAATATTAGCACAAAATGAAACTGAAATTTTGGTAATATACATGCAGGCAAAAAAAAAAAAGTTAAAAAAAAGATTGACTAATTTTTTTAAAGATTAAAATAATATGTATTTCTTCTACTTTTTTAAGGCAACGTAAAGGCTATTAACTAAGGAGAAAATGCTAAATTAACCATAAAATTTAAAAGCTTTTATAAAAAAAATTTAAAGGGGATTTATACAATGCTATTGAAGAAGAAGTAAGAATTAGAACTCTAAAAGTAAAACTAAAAAAGGTAATCTATTTTTTAAATATCTAAAAAATTTGCAAACCTTAATTATTTTTATTAACTGATAGATAATTATCCCCTGTTAGTACTAGTGTTGACAGTTATAGCGATTTTTCGCTAAACGTGGCGATAACATCATATATAAAAAAATTAAAAACCTGGAAGTTCAATTTTATATATTTTAAAGTTGCCTAAACATGTATGTATATCGGCGAATTAACTAAATTTGCTTGAGTCCTATATACAAATACATACTAATTTTAGAATTAAAAATCATATGCTAAAAGCGCTTAAAGAAAAAGGCACTAAGACAAAAAATTAAAATTTTTTGAAATTAAATGAGAGTTGGCATCGATAGCAAAAATAGTTAAAATAAAGAAAATAGCGACGAAAGAAAAAAAATTGAAAGAGGAAAAACATTTACAAAATTCGTTTTTAAATATAGACAGCATTGATTTTGCACAAAATTTTAAACTGAAGTGAACAAGATTGCTTTAAATGTAAGTGATACATTAATTTTACAAAAAATTGTTTTGTATGTTTCAAAAAGATGCTAAAATAAATGCTTGCTTGACTTCCAGAAAATATTTCTGTTTTCGAAGTTTATTGTCAATTATCAATTTCAAAGGTTAAAGAAGTTTTTAAAAGTATTGGAGAACCTAATTACTTACTTGGCATTTATAAAACACAGTATGAAAAACATCCTTTTATTAATTGGACTCAATATTTCAATAATAAAGAAACAAAAAGTTTACGCTTACCAGGATGCTTGCGCCGAAAAACTTTTTTCTATAATAAATTTTATGAAAACTAAATTAACAAATAAAATGCAATATGAACTTTTTTTTATTTTTTTACTGTACCTGCGGATGATACAATATACAATAATAAATCATTTTTTTATTTTTAATATATATTAATTTTTTTTAATATACAGCTATGAACTCAAGGCTTATGCTTTAATTATAAAAATTACATAAATCCTGTACATTGATCAACCTTACTTTTTTTTTAAATAAGTTATTTATTTTTATGTATGTTTATTAAGCTTTATTTTTTATTTTTAAATGTTATATGAAACCAAAGAACCTGTTTTAAACGAAATGCTTTTTCTAAATTAAAACTAAATACAAATGATTTTTTTACTAACATTACATATATTTATGTATTGGCGATATTTGACAAGCCATTTGGCGGGAAAGGTCGGAAAACACTTGCAACACTGGTGGATACTGCTAAAAATGCTATGAAAGCGCAATATAGGCATTTGTCCAATGTCGAATGCGACATTCGTACGCATTAAAAGTAAAAAAAAGACATGGCAAAATTTTATTTTATCTTAAGAAAAGACGAAACTTATACCTCTTGATTAGTAAGGTTAATATATTTTAGGTTATTGTTCCTTTTAAAGATAATTACAAGAAACCAAGGCATTCAACAAAAACTGAAGTTGCTTAAAAGGCGAACAGTTCAGTGATTTTAGCAAAAGCTAATGGAATATTTTAATGCGACTAATTTTGAAATGTGACGTATTGCTGTACCTCAACAAAAGGTTTTATTTGATTCAAAAATATTAAGTACAAAAATATTAAGGGTAATTTTTATAAAATTAATCAAATTCTCTTAAAACTTATTATACAGGATTTTTTGCTCGCTGATTGTGAAACTGATGTGAGTTTTAAAAAATTTTTAATGGCGGATCCAATATGGCGGTAAATAAATATATATATTTTTGATACTTAAATTTAATACCGTTTAATACCAAAACACTGATAACAAATGTTCCTTTTTAAATGTCGGACGTGACATCGAAATATACGGTAGAGAAAGAACAAATTTACGTAATTGGGGAAATCGCACCGTTCCTTCTATATTTTCCTTTTATTCTTTATATAAAAACAGAAAATTTAAAAGACCAATTTCAATGAATGAGTATTAATCACAACCAAACGAGCAATAAAAATGTTCAAAATGGAACTTATGGGCTTGTTCGACTTTACAATTGAATAATAAATTTTTATTATTATTAATAATATGTTAAGAATGAATATAAATTTTTTTACATTGGATAAACTTAACAGACTCCCCATAACAATGTGTTAAAACAACATACTTTTATGGACTTTGAATGCGGTTGACATTTCTATGGAAAATCTAATTAGAACCATAAAAGTTTTAATAAAAATAGTTAAGATTGTTCGTTTTATTTATTTTTTTTATGATTTAAGGCAATAAGTGTTTTCTGCCGTTGAGGAAGGTTACTTTGCTAACTAGGAACCAATGGAAAAGACGGCATTAGAGTATAATTATTCATAAGTCTTTTATCAAACGGGTCCTAAGGCTATGTAAAAGGTTTTAATGCCTAATCGGACCCCCATTCTAATCTAAAAAGAATATAACCCGAAGCATTAGCTCAGATTCAAAAGCAACCTAGTACTTGCCTTTTCAAACCCGAGTTTCAAGAGTTTGTAAAAGTATGTCATTAAGGCTTAATATATAACAATTAACAATTGCTCAACTGTCAGAAAATTGAAACTGAAGAGTGGAAATGTTTGGGTTCACCTCAGCCAATTGAAGCCATAGTTCCCCAACGTAGTATATTGATATCCCTTTTATATTTATTGTATACTTAGAATATGGCAATTAGTAACCGAGAGGACATTTCCCAACCATACAGTTTTTCTTTTATGAAACCGTACATTCAATTTAGGAAAGTAATTAATTTTCTAATTTTAATTTAAGAAATGGAAAATAAAATTGAATGAAAAACAATGTATTATATAACCCACACACTGTGCAGAGACTCATGACTCTCTACTCGCGTAAATAGCCAAATGCCAGTAAAAAATTAGGAACTAATGATTATTACCATTTTATTTGGTATTTAAAATTTCAAAAAAATAAGTTTAAAAAAATTCAACAAAATTCACCAAAAGAGTAAAATATTGCACACGAAAATAATAATAATAGCCTTAGTTATAAAAAAAGAAAGAAAATATTCAAAATTAATTATTAAAAATGGCTCTATCTACTTTGTGCTATATTTAAAAACAATAATATATTGTTTCAAGGCATGCAATTCCCAAACAAAATGTCCTCTTTTCTATACTTCTTGTGAGCGACGACTGCACAAATATTTTATTTTGAACTTATTTTAATAGAATTAACTGCCAATTGAAAAATTAAATAAAAAAATCTGTAACGTAAAAAAATAAAAGGAATATTCATGATTTTCGTTAATAAATAAATGGTTTAAACAACAAGAGGGAATATTCACAAAAAAAAGGTTTAAATTATTTGAAAATTCCAAAGTTGGTAATTTTGTATCAAAATCACATCTTGAGGAAAAATATGCAAAATATAAGTAATTATTTATTTTCAACAAAATACACTTCATATGCAAAAGAAAATATTTTTAATTGCTCTTTCAAAGTTTGCCAAGTTGTTTGAACTTTTAAATCGTTTTATTGCAGCTCTTTGATTTTTTCACTTTAACTTGGCAGGGAGCCCAGTTCTGCAATATATTTATTTAGCTCACTAACAAGAAATATTACAAATTTATTACAATAATATGTTTTAAAAAATAAATGCAAGATTTTTTAATTGAACAATGGTAACGGTTTTGCACTTGTTTGCCAGCAGCAGAAAAACACCAAAAATTATTGTAGATTTTTGAGGGCAGTACGCGTTAAGATTAGTTTTTTTTGTTCTTTTTGGTAATTTTAAAATTAAGGTGTTGGTTTAAGCCAACTCATGCTAATATCTGTATTCTTTATTTATTTCTAAGGTCTTTAAAAAGAAAAATTTTTTTATAACGTAGAGAAATAATAAGTAGAGAAATATCATATTTGCGACTAAACTCATTGACAGCTTATTAATTTTTTTATCTCAATCTTTAAAAGACAACAAAGTTTAGCGCCAGAACTTTTATGTTAGCAGTGAGACATTTTTCAAAAAAAAAAAAAATATATATATATATATATATATATAACTTTACAAAAAAATGTCATCAGCTCTTAATGCGTTAAACATTTTTAGAAATCTACAGTATTTCCTAAAAAATCTCCATGAGAAGTTTAGAGGTGCTTAATTCGAAAAAAAGGGCGACCGCAAATTTTTTTACTCGAAATTTTTTAAATTTTTTTATTCTCTATTGCCCCTCATATTTGTATTTTTGCACTGGAGTTACATTACTAAACTAGATTTGTTCCAAATGATATGAAAAAATTAGAGGTGGGGGCGGTGTTGTCTGATTTTCAATTATCAAAATATGTCTGATCGATTGGCATATTAAAATTTTTTTTCTAGGTCATCTAGTCCCTTGGCAAAGTTGATTTTAACATGAACACGGACGTACAAACGGGCATTGCTTAATCGACTTCGCTATGCTTAAGAACTCAGAATATATATAGTTAATGGAGTCGGAAATGGATATTGTAGAAATTACAAACGGAATGCTAAAATTAGATATACATTTTAGAAACTTTTTGTGGTGAAGGTTATAATACTTAATTTTTGTTCTTGTAAGAAATAACGAAAACCTGTGGTCACTTAGCTACTGCCCAAACTTGCAACACAAAAATTAAGGATTACACAAAGCAAGAGTTTTTTAGTGTTCAGCCGATTGTTTTTTCGATAAATTGGTAATCAGTTTCTATATATTCGTAAAGAAGTCATTCACTTTTTCTGTCAAAACCTTTACCTGCATTATGTTCATCCTTTTGGTGTTAATGTTTTACAAAATACTTCACATTTTTTAAAGATTTAATAAAATTAATCTTAGCTTTCGAAAATAATAACTCTATCTAATTAATTTTAATATTTTCTATCCTATTTAAAATATTACACGTACCTTTGGCAAAATTGAAATTTGTGATTATGTTACACAACAAATTTTTCTAATTAAAATCTGTCGTCCATGGTTACAAAAACGTCACTTCACTTTAGAAATCTTGTACGTGTATGGAGAATCACGTATAATCCCATATAACCAAACATCACATGCTTTGATAAGGATGCATAAGGTAATCTCTTAATTATGTTTTTGTCTTTATAGGGATTGTCTTTTAAAAGACAAAACCGACTACAGTGTTAAAAATAATTTTATTAAAAAAATTGATATTTTTATATGTCACAAATACAGTAGCTCCAAGCGAAACTCGTACACCTATGAAAACAAATTTCTTTATGTTATATGTCTAAAACTAAATAGGCTAACAAAATAAATTTACTTAATTTTAGTGCAAAACTATGTACTTAATTAAATATCAGAAACGAAATTTTGAATATATCTTTATTTATTAAAATACAGATAAATATTTTAAAAAGTGGCAAATTTTGACGCCAAAGCCAAACTCGTACAGCCTTATTTAATTTGGCGAAATTCTTTTAATTTGCTTCCAATTTCGGGATATTTCGTAAAAATAATTTAGAAGACTTTCCCCATTATCACCTTTTTTATTGTCATTTATTTGAGTTTTTGTTTGAAAGATTTACAAAAGAGAACAAAATGGGTAGACAGAGAGGACAAACTTCTGTTGAAGTAAAAAAATTAATAATTCAACATCATATTAATAATAAATCGCTGCGAGAAAAATCTGAGACAATTGATAGAAGCCGTTCATCAGTGCAATATATTATAAAAAGGTATAAAATGGAAGAGAGAATTGCGAACAAGAAGAAAAGTGCAAATAACAAAATTTTCTCTGCTGGAGACGAGCATTATATTTTACGTCAAAAAAAGAGCCCATTTTTAAGTGCTCCGAAACTCTTAGAAGTTGTGTAGAAAGACTTAAGAAAAACATGTTGCCCACAGACCATAAGAAACATATTAAAAAGGGCTAATTTCAATAGTATAAGGACAAGAGTTAAACTTTTGCTTAATAAGAGAAATCAAAGAGAAGGTTACGATTTGCCAAGGAACATGAAACAAAGGATTTTTCATTTTGGAAGCAAGTATTATTCACAGATGAAAGTAAATTCAACTTGTTTGGTTCAGATGGAAGACCTTTTGTATGGAGAAAATCCAATGAGGAGTTGCTTGTCTAAAACATGAAACCAATAGTTAAGCACGGTGGTGGGTCAGTAATGGTTTGGGGATAATTTTCTGCATCTGGGCCCGGTGTTTTACAATTTATCGATAGTACCATGGATCAGCATATGTATCTGAACATTTTAAAAGAAAGTTTGCCAGTTTGTAAGCAGAAATTTTGTCTTGGTGAAAACTTTTATTTTTACCAAGACAACGAACCTAAGCATAAGGCTTATAATGTGCGATCATGGCTACTTTATAATTGTCCACATGTTATGGATACACTAGCCCAGAGTCCAGACATAAACCCAGTCGAAAATTTGTGGAGCTATCTCGATCGTAAAATTCGTAGTCAAACAATAAGTTCTAAGGATGGCTTGAAAAGAGTTCTTCAGGACGAATGGGGCAAAATTGAACCGAGTTTTTGCGAAAACCTTGTGCGCAGTATGCCAAATAGATTAAAAATGGTAATAAAAAATAAAGGCATCCACACCAAATAATAATATTTAAAACCAACAAAATAATATTTGATTGAAGTGTGGTGTACGAGTTTGGCTTTGTCACAGAAATTACTATTATTTTATGTTTTTATTAAAAAAAATTTTTTAGTGAATAATAATTTAAAGTTTTTATGTTTTGTTAAATTTGTTATAAAATGAACTAGTAAAATAAATACAGTTTTATTTGTTAAAAGCTTCTTACTTAATGTAAAAAGATAGTTTAAAAATTAGTCTAAAGTGTACGAGTTTCGCTTGGAGCTACTGTATATTTATTTTGCATATTTCAGAAAAAACATCATAAAAAAGCATAACAAACTCGAACAATACACCATGATAATAAATGGTGTCCCAACTAGATAGCAATTTTGTAATTTTAAATAAAACATTAAAAAAATCGTGAAAGTTCATTATATCGTAAAGTAGACAGAATGAGGTTATGTATGGAACAAGAAATCGTGCAGATTGCCGCCGCAGCTTTGTTGGCGCACACGCGATCTTTTAACGAAATTGTCATTGACCTTTTTGCATAAATGCTGCGGTATTTCATTAATGCAGCGTCTATTTTTTTTTATGAGTCACGTAAACCATCGACTTGAAAAAACCCCAAAGAAAAAAATCTAAAGGTGTTAAATTCTGGTGTCCATAACGCGAAATAACATGACCGGGAAATGGCTAATGAACAATTGAATTGGTTCTCTGGCTGTATGACATGTGGCGCCGTCTTGTTGAAACCGCATGACCTACACATTCATATCTTTAAATCTAGGTAGGAGAAAACTGGTTATAATTTCACGATACCGAACACCATTGACTGTTTGCGCTTGACCTGCCTCATTTTCATAAAAAAGAGGTCCAATGATTCCTCCAGCTCAAAAAACGCACCACACAGTGACACATTGAGGATGCATTTGCTCCGCGTGAATCATTCGAGGATTTTCCTCGCCCCAAATGCGACAATTCAGCCTATTGACGAAGCCATCAAGATGGAAATGGTTCTCGTCACTGAAGATGATTTTATTAGCAAAGTCAGCATTTTCATGTTGTCTCTCTAATACCCAATTAATGAACTCCCTTCGCTGCTTGTGGTCAACTGGCTTCAGTTCGTGACTCAATTGAACTTTTTATGCATGAAAATGCTAATCTTTCATCAAAATTCGCTGCATAGCGGATTGGGAGACACCAATTTGCTGAGCTCGGTATCGAATTGAGGTGGATGGAGCTTGAGCGACATCATCACGTGCAGCTGCGACATTTTCGGTCGATCGACCTTGTCGAAGGCGCGTTCTTGTCAGTAACAGACCCAGTTTCGGCAAATTTGTCCATTAATTTCTTTACAGTTGACTCTTTCGGAGCAATATTGTGACCCCAAATTGATCGCAATTCGCGAACTGTAGCCGCAAAACTTTCACCATTTCGGTAAAACTATTTCACAATGAGAATGCGTTGTTCATTCGTTTAGCGCTCCATTTTTACTAACCTCGTACCTTCTACTAGCAAACAATAATAATTGTTCAAATGTCAAACAATGACACATCGAATCGCACCAAATTTAAAAATTGCCTTCTAGTTGGGGCACGCCGTGCAAACTTTCTAAGAAAAAATAAGTAAGAGTGCTATATTCTACTTGTATACCCTTCAATATATATATATATATATGTATGTATTTATGTGGTTACATGTGTTATATTGAAGATTTCTCATTAAATAGTTTAAATAAAAATTGGCAAAAGAAATTATTTCTCATTTTAAAGTTTTTAATTTAAAAGAAGCTTTTTTCCGAAAATTGTAAGTTTTGCTTAGAGTTATTCTCTTAACTTAGTAAATGAAAAGGTTGCTGTGTAGGTGAAAGTTCATCAATTTTTCTTAACTTCTTCATAAATTTTTTTTTCAAACACATCCACCTGCAATTATACAAACGAAAGTTGAAAAAAGATATGGAAAAATTAGAGGCAGTCGTGATGGTTTGCCCGCTGCCTCCAAGGACATGGACCGACCTTGCCGACTTTCAAAATGAATATATTCGAAGCCATGTCTGATCGATTGACTTATTTCATATTCAATAGATCCTCTAGAGCCTTGAATTAGTTGTAACACGAGCACGGACGTACATTGCTCATTCATAAACAGTTAATGTGGTCGGAAATGGATATGGTAGAAACACGCTTGTCCACCTACGGTAAAGGGTATAATAAAACTTGCAAAATTATTTTGTAAGTCAAAGTTAAACTTTAAAAATAACTTTTATTTTTTAATATTGCATGTACATTACACCGCAATACACTAGAAACTGTATTTTTTGACACTAGCATGATTTTATATTAACAAAAATAAAAAATGGGTTCTAAAAAGTTTTATTAACAGGCATGTTCTGAGTTCCACACGAAATTTTCACTTTAAATTTTTCAAATCATTGTTGCTGTAAATTTTTTTTTTTAAATAATGCCTTGAAAAATTTGAAGTGAAAATTTCGTGTGGTATTCAGAACATACCTGTAAATTATATTTATAATTTACACATTATTCATTATTATATTATCATTTTTATAATATTTTATAAAATACTAATTATTTTATTTTTATAATTTTTTTGAAACAAAATTGTAATTTTTGCTTGTGCAGCGTGGTATATTTAGATAATAATGAAAAAAAAATATAGTTGAATTGCTAACTACTACTAGAAGCTATTAAAAATTAAGTAGACTTTGTACGAAATTTTATTAGTACTAGACTTCAACATAATGTTTATGCTCTATAAGGAAAAAAAACTCTTTAATTTTTAATGCTTGCGGAAGTCACCAGAAGAATGTAATGATGCATTTTAAGGATCGCTATAACTATCATCAGTATAATTCGCCTATATCTACTTTAGGTTGTGTACATTGTAAACATCATGTAATTTACCAAGAAATTTTGTTGATAGGAATATGAGAAATTTCCACTTTATTATATGAAGTCCATGCACAAGCAAGAAAATTTCTTAGTTTTTCTCTCTGCAAATTGTCACATATATTAATTCTTGCTTTCTGCTAACCGTCACATATTATATGCTGTTTCAGTATCATACTAAAAAATTAGACACTAGTATAGCATTTTCTGTATAGATACACTCGTCATTCAAGTCTACTTTAGAAAATGTCCGCAAAAGTAGTTTTTATTCCTTCACAAAAGCAGTTAACAATTTCTATTTAACTAAAGCCGAATTAATTAATTTAAAGTTCAACCAATGATTTCGCAAATTAAATTTTCAATGAGTAAACACCAATTTCTTTAACTATTTTGAAATATTGAAAACGTTAAGTGTTTAATATGTCTGCAAGAAAGGACTAAACTCAATATTAACTTTTAAATTCATTACGTTCTGAAATCAAATTAAATTGTTATCATTTTCAACTTAATAATGACATTAAATATTTATAATATACTTTCTTACATAAAGCAGCATAATAATATAAGTCACATCTGTCATGCATGGGATCAACTGTATTTAAGACAATAACAAAGCATCTTGCAAACAAACTTGAACTCTGAAAGCACACAAATATAACACATACAGACACTTGGGTTCTGTAGATCTTTAAATAGCTTGCAACAGTAAATTGTTTGCCAGCTGCAGTTCGAACCGTATACATATATGTATATATATATATATATATAGTTAATTCAATAATTTTAACATTGTACATGATTTTATAAAGTTTTACGGAAGCTAACTAACTTACTACGAACTTATTTATATAAAACCGGTTAAACGTTTTTTAATTTTAATGATGTGTAAATTATAAAAATAATGTAGTTAACATTTTTTTTCAAAAATGGATATTTTTTCGATATTTTATTAATATGAAATCTAGCTAGAATAAAAAAAAATTAGTGTAAACGAACTAGATTTTGAAAGAGATTTCAAACCAAATCTAGCAGATTTTGGTGTAATGTTAATGCACTATTATTTAATATTAATTATGTAGGTAAGTTCAATTAAAATTCTATACAACTGTGTAGTTGAATATATAAAGATATTAAAGTGGATATTATTAATGAATCGAAATTAATTTTGGCTTAAGTTCAGTTATTTTAATTTCTGAAAACCTTTTTTTAGTTAAAGCTGTGTTTAGACGCCGTGTACAAGTCAAATGGAATGTCAAAATTGCTATCCATATGTAATTTGGTGTGTATGTCAAAATCTCTGTTTAGCATACAGTTTATAATTATCAGGTTTAAACTTGCCTATGTTACGTACATACGACATAAAGTAAAATACTGCCTTTATTTATATCAAAATTGGTATACATTAGCTTTACCATAATGTAAATTTTCCCTTAAACACTTATAAGAACATGTCACAAGCTCAAAACTGCACCTTTATTTCAGGTTCTTGGCGTAGATCGCATGAAGTACATGGTACGTACCAGAGAACTGCAAGAGTGTTTATTTTTAATACTCTAAGTATACTCATCTTAAATGCGGTTGCGGTGTGATCGCCACCGCATTTCTTAAGTACGAGTATTTACTATACCCATTCCATTTGAGTATAGAGGCTGGTTCACCCACAAGTTTCTGAAACATTTTTGGTTCGCACAAAATTTTTTTTATATGTAGTTTGACGTTTCTCTCAGAAAGCGAGAGAAATTATTCTGTGCGAACGACTCTCAGTTTGAATTAAATTAATTTTAAATTTGGTCCGAAGAATTTTAAAAAAGGTTGCCACACCATGTGAAATTTGTACAAGAGACATGCCATGTTGTTTGGAATTTTTATTACAAATTCAGTATGGTAAACTAAAAATGTAAACAAAAATCAAAAAAGAAAAAAACCATATAAAAAAAAAGAAGTATTGGCGGCAAAAATAAAAACTTGGCCGCTCAAAAAATTTTATATATTAGACTCTCGAGAAAATAAGAATTTTTTTTTACAAAATAACATATTAATAAGTAAATAACATATTAATATGAGGAGTATTAACTCGAAATCTTTTTGTTTGTCACCCAGGAATTTATATTTTACACTGAATATTCTGTTACGTTATATTTTATGTTATAAATATTAATTTTTCTTATTTCTTTATTTTGACACAAACATAATTAGTTTTCTTATATTTATGCACATATGTATTTACTCCATTTTCAATTACTGTTTTTACGAACCAAGTTTCTGAAATGGATGAACCATGGCGTAGAAAACTCTCAGTAAACAATAAATTTCTCCGAACCAAAAATGTTTCAGAAACTTGTGGGTGAACCAGCCTTAAGTGTCTAGCATACTCAAGTAAAATGTTTGCGATGCTGGCTTTACTTTATTCGTACTCATACTCACAGCAAACACCAAGAAAGACATTTTAACGTATGTAGTGAGAGGAAAACATAGTTATCAGATCAGAATTATTAGATCAAACACATTATCAAAAGTTGCGAAAGTCTAAATTAGCTAACATGCATACTTCTTTGAAATTATGAAAGTTTATTTAATATATAACAGAAAATAAATTAAATAGAACCCGTAAAATTCGCCATATTTTTATTTATTAAAAACAAAACAAAAGTTTTCTATTAACTCAAGAATAGTTCACTTTTTATTATATTACATTTTTCTTAGGGTTTCTTTAGGTCACACAGGATAGAAATTTAAAAATTCTATTCTTTAAGCAAATAGATTTTTAAATTAATAAATAGGTATAAAAGAAATAATTATATTTAACAAAATAAAATATGTAAACTAAAAACTTTATTTCAGTTTATTATTTATGAGTTCTAATGAGATTCAGTCATTGCAATATTACATCTGCGTATAAACAGTTTTCCATTCCTTTTATTAACGGATTCGAAAAATAAATTTATTTTATTTTTTATCATTTTGTTTTTCTAAATATCGTTAGTAACACATTTATGACAATGAGATGGTAATAAGGGCAATAATTCATTTTTATTATAAAATATTTAAAGCTGAATTTTAATTGTAATATTTGTTCTTAAAAAATGCAAAAAGCGTTAATAATCTCCAAATACCAAATTTTAATATTCATTTTGCAATATATTAAAAGGTTTTCTGCATTTTCTGTTGTGGTTGATATATTTATGGAAATGTCCAAATATTATTTTTCAGCCTACATTTAATTTAAATATATTATCTACATTATCTACCGTAGGGAGACCCTTAAATTTACAAATTCAAAATATTTATATTTCTTATGCTGCGTTTAGACGGCGTGTACAAGTCATATGGAACGTCAGATTTTTCATATGTAAATCAATACACACTGTGTAAACCTCATGAAATATAACATATGTTATTTTCCTATGTTGTATAAGTTAACACAGCCACTGCATAGCATGTAATAAACGAAGCGAATATCCCTAATACCGTCATTAGCGGAGTGAACACTACTATTGTTGTTTGTTGAACATCTCATATTACTTCCTTTTATATTTCTTTGTATTCATGATTACTTTGCTTTTATATTTCTGCAGTTTAATAATTTTGATTACGTAGCTTATTTATAGAATTCCTATTGGTCAGAACAGCGAAAATTGTAATTATGGTGCAGACACTAGGTCAGCACTTTTTAGTTAAGAATAACGGCATTTATAAAACAATTGATAAAATAAAATTTATTCTTAATCGGATCACCAAAAGAAAAAGACCTGTTGTTTTGTTTAATTGGCGCCCAACGTGGGGCAATTTAAAATTAAATTATAACAGAAAAGTTTTAATGTAAAATAATAAATAAATCTCTGTAAAGCTATAAAAGCAAAAACAGACAGTTAATTTTGTTAAGTGAAACACAAAGATAAAAAACATTATAAACAGAAAACTGTTCTATTGAAACCTCAATTAGTAACAATAAAACTTAAACATATAATTATAAATAAAATCTGTGACAAGCTATAAAAGCAAAGGCAGCAAAACATTACAGTAAAATTATTGCAAAAAATAAAGGTACTGACAGTTAAACCCAGAAATAAGTAAAACTGTTAAGTTTATTAAATTAGTGACTATTTAAAATTTTGAATAATAGAATTAATATTCTTTAATCAATAAAAGCATAAGCAGAAAAACTGTGTCTTGCAGAGAATTTAATTCATTGCAATAAAAATCAAATCAAACCAAAACGAATAAAGCTGTTTTAATCTATAAAAACAAAAACGAAACATCAATATAAAATTTAAAAAAGAAAGAAGTCCGTCAAAACTGGTATACTTGCAGAATTCGTAAATTTTTGGAGCTCATCTTGCGTAAAGGAACACAAGCAGCAGGATAAACAGCAAAATCAACTTCAACTTATAATAAATCTACACTGGCTATAGAAAATTAGAGTAATTAATTATGATAAAATTGTAAGTAGAGCGTTCAGTATAATAATAATTACATTAATTACAATAACTCTTTGAAATTAAAATAGAAATTAATTGTAGCAGTTAAATAAAAACATTTGTGAAAAATTATTTCGTGTAAATCTTTGCAAGAGTGGATTTTAAATTTTGGCTCAGGATTTTCATAAAATTTTTTGACTAGCCTCATATGACTGATAGCGAGTCAGACAACGAACTTTACCAGGTTTTAGAAAATTTCAGTAGAATAGAAGTGGGGAACAGAACCGATAGGATTCAATCAAGTGCAGACAATTGGTGGCAGTACAAAATGGCAATAGATGCAGACCAATTAAGGGTTCTAATGAACTCCGCTATAACTGCTGCTCTACAGGTACAAAAACAGACATTTGACAAACAGATTGAAGATCTTAATAAAAAACTGAACGATATTTCGGTCTCGCCTTCAGAGGTCGCAGCTTATGAAGACATACAAATAGTGCCGGGGATACAGTGCGATGAGTCACTGGACATTGTGAAATCCCTGCCTGATTTTGAGGGCAAACAGGAGGCTTATGTCTCCTGGAGACAGGCGGCGCATACGGCTTACAAAATTTTCGAGAATCACAAGGGTAGTTCCAGGCACTACCAAGCTGTCGCCATAATTAGAAATAAAGTAAAGGGAACAGCGGACATGACGCTGGCTTCCTTTAATACCGCGTTAAACTTTAAGACCATTATCGACCGACTTGACTTCACTTATTCCGACAAGCGGCCTATTTATTTGATTGAGCAAGAGCTTTCCACGCTCCGACAAGGAAGCATGACGCTCTCACAATTTTATGATGAAGTAGAAAGGAAGTTAACACTTCTGACGAACAAAGCCGTAATGACATATGACAAAGATATTGCCGCTTCGATGAATGAAAAATATAGGGCGGATGCGCTTCGCGTATTTATTTCGGGTACTAGGAAGAGCTTAAGCGACGTGCTTTTTTCGGCAAGGCCAAGTGACCTTCCGTCGGCACTAGCACTAGCTCAGGAATTTGAATCGAATCACGAGCGCTACTTGTTCGCAACAAATTATGCTAAGGGCATGTATGACAAAGAAAAACAGAGAGTCAAGTATCCGCAGGGAAAGAGTCCAAATTTTTTCAAAAAACCGGTTTTAGGCAGAGAACGCCGATTTGAACAAACGGAAGTCCAACCAATGGACGTTGACCATTCGTTACGGCTTAGACAACCGAATGACTTCAGATTTAATAACAATAACATGTCGGTACAACAAAACCGACCATTCCAGAACAATCAGTATCAATATGGTAGAGCAGTAAAACGGCCAAATGACGAATCAGCTAGATTCACAGGCATAAAACACCAGAGAATCAATCATATCACACAAGCAAAACCTCAATGCGATCAGGCACGGGAGGGGTACCAAGAAACAGCAGATAGGGAAGCATCAGAAATAGATGATGACAACGAATATAATGAAGTTAATTTTTTAGGAAAAACTCCCTGCTCCCATTCATAGAAAGGGTAATAACGGGGAAGACTATAAAATTATTAATAGACTCTGGTGCTTCAAAAAATTATATAAAGCCTCTAAGCGGCTTAAAACATGTAACTCCTGTAGATAAGTCTTTTATAGTTAAATCCATTCATGGATTTAATAATGTCCATGAAAAATGCGTCGTAAACCTTTTTGGAATCAACAGTTTTTTTTTCATACTCCCCACGCTGTCAACTTTCGACGGGATCATTGGCCTTGATCTGCTTACGCGGACAGGTGCTACTTTAGATTTTAAGAATAAAGAAATCCGGACTAATTCGGGAACGGAAAAATTTTTAAACTGTGAGAATGTAAGTTTCACACAGGGCGAGGATATTGAAGTGCCTCGCACAGTACTGGGCAAATTTCAGAAAATAATGAAAGGTCTGTCGGGGGTTTTTGCAAACCCAAACGAGTCATTACCTTTCAATACAAACATTGTTGCCACCATTCGTACCATTAGTGATGACCCAGTCTACTCAAGACTATACCCTTACCCTATGGGTGTGGCCGATTTCGTAAATAACGAAATACGTGACCTTTTAAAAAATGGTATAATAAGACCTTCACGGTCCCCTTATAACAATCCTATCTGGGTTGTTGATAAGAAGGGCAAGGACGAAGTCTGGTTTCCACCAGATATTGCTGGCGGAACGCGACAGAGAAAAGACCGCTTTCTCTGCCGGAAACGGCAAGTATGAATTCTGCCGACTTCCTTTCGGCCTGAAGAATGCACCCAGCATTTTTCAGCGAGCCATTGACGACGTACTGCGAGAGCAAATAGGGAAGTCATGCTACGTCTACGTGGACGATGTTATAATTTTTTCAGAGAACGAAGAAGATCACGTTAACCACGTTGCATGGGTTCTACAAAGACTTTCTTCAAAGAAAGTGTTGAATATCTTGGTTTCATTGTATCTAGGGGTGGAATCAGAACGAGCCCCGATAAGGTGCAAGCAATAAGAAACTACCAGGAACCTTCGACATTGTTTAATGTCAGATCTTTCCTAGGCCTAGCCAGCTACTATAGGCGTTTTATTAAGAATTTTGCCTCAATAGCAAAACCTTTGACTGACATCCTAAAGGGAGAAAACGGTAAAGTTAGTGCGACTCAGACCAAAAAAATAAGAATAAAATTCGATGATGAACAGGTCAGGGCATTCAACAGGCTTAAGGATTTATTGTCTTCGGAGGACGTCATGTTGCTTTACCCGGACTTTAAGAAGCCATTTGATCTAACGACAGATGCCTCCGCTTCTGGTTTGGGAGCTGTTCTGTCACAAGACGGAAGGCCCATCACAATGATTTCCAGGACTCTCAAAGACAGGGAGTTAAACTTTGCAACAAATGAGCGCGAATTGCTAGCCATTGTCTGGGCTTTGCAAAAGCTCAGAAATTACCTTTATGGGGCGCGGAACCTTAATATTTATACGGACCATCAGCCGCTCACCTTTGCAGTGTCGGACCGGAACCCAAACGCTAAAATAAAGCGCTGGAAGGCATTTATAGATGAACATAATCCAAGGATTTTCCATAAGCCTGGCAGGGAAAATTATGTTGCTGATGCACTCTCACGCCAACATATCCACACCTTAGAAGAAGAAGCAATCTCAGACGTTGCTACAATACATAGTGAAATGTCTATGACTTGCGTGATTGAATCAACGGATAGGCCACTGAATTGCTATAGGAACCAAATTATATTGGAACAAGCGAACTTTCCCCTTAGACGGGATTTCATATTCTTCACCAACAAAATGCGGCATATGATTAATTTTACCAATAAGGATAGCCTTATTGAGGAAATAAAACTGGCTGTAAATCCAGAGGTAGTGAATGCAATTAATTGCGACCTACCAACACTGGCGGCAATCCAGAATGACCTGATTAGAGCCTTCCCATCGACAAGATTCTGGTACTGCAAGAATGTGGTATTGGATGTTACTGACAAGAATGACCAGAGAGAGATAGTGGTTACTGAGCATAACCGAGCCCATAGGGCTGCTCAGGAAAATGTGAAGCAAATTCTCAGGGATTACTATTTCCCAAATATGGCAAAATTAGCAAATGAAATCGTAATAAATTGCAAAATTTGCTCAAGAGCAAAATATGACAGGCACCCACAGAAACAGAAAATGGGTATTACACCCACACCATCGTACGTAGGCGAGATGCTTCATATTGATATTTTTCTATAGACCAAAAATATTTTCTTACTTGTGTAGATAAACTCTCAAAATTCTCCGTAGTTCAACCTGTTCCCTCGCGCACAATTGTCGACTTAAAAGCGGCGATTTTGCAACTAGTAAATTACTTCCCCAATGTAAAAAGTATCTATTGCGATAATGAACCATCATTAAAGTCCGAGACAATCGTGTCTCTATTAAGAAATGAATTTGGGATTGATGTATCAAATGCGCCTCCCCTTCATAGCACCTCAAATGGATAGGTGGAGCGCTTTCACAGCACTCTAATGGAAATTGCAAGGTGCATTAAGCTTCAAAACAAAATTACCGATACGGTTGAAATCGTTTTGTTGGCGACAATTAAGTATAACCGGTAAATTCACTCCGTTACGAATGAGAGGCCGATCGATACAATCCACGTCTTATCACCTCAACTTACTCAGGAAATATCTGACAGAATTGTGAATGCCCAACGAACGCAGTTAGAACGAAATAACACCTCTAGGCAGAATAGAGTATTTGAGGTCGGAGAAAGAGTTTGGGTAAAAAATAACAGAAGATTGGGCAACAAGCTAACTCCTCTCTATACAGAAAAAACAGTTGAGGCAGACTTAGGAAGCACAGTACTTATCGAGGGGAGGGTGATCCATAAGGACAACTTGAGATTATTTTTTTGTTATTACTATATTTTTATATTTTTACTAATGAGGTTGTTTTTCAGAGTTTTGACTATGGCGATTTTCATCTATGTGACGGCGACGAAGCTAATTGATTACTCTAAATCGGACTATATCCCAATAACAGACGGGGACATCATTATTTGGCAGGATTTTAACTACCTACAACATACCACGAACTTGACAACGTATTATGAGATAATAGATGAGACAGAACGACTCCAAAGTAATTTTCCTTTATCCCACATGGTAAAGTTATTGGACTCCGACTTAACCCATATTAAAACACTCCTGGCGTCATTGGGCACTCACCATAGGAATGCTAGAAGCATCAACTTTTTAGGCACGGCACTCAAGGTGATCGCCGGTACACCGGACTTTGATGACTTTGAAAGAATGAAATTTGGACAGCAACAGCTCATTGAATCGGAAAAAGAACAAGTGAGGATAAATACGAAGGCACAAGAACAAATAAACAAGCTAACAGAGACAGTTAACGCTATTCTCAGGGATTCAAAGGCTAGACAGATTGACACAGGCCACTTATATGAGACTCTTCTCGCTAGAAACAGAATGATTATATCTGAAATTGAAAATTTGATTTTGGCAATTACTCTTGCAAAGATAGGGATTGTTAATCCCACAATTTTAGATTCTGATGATTTAAATACCATAGTAAATAAACATTCTACAAATACAACTGTATCTGACCTGATGGAGGTAGCTTATATTAAAGTACTATTAAATGATAATTTTTTGAGCTTCTTAATTAAGTATCCTGATCCTAAATTAGAATGTAAGAAGATAATGCTCTTTCCCGTTCAACATAATGAAACAATCCTACATTTCGCTGAAAACAACATGGTCGCAGACTGTGGAAAGAAAATACTTGCAATTGGAAATTGCAGCTCAGCACTAACGTCAACATTCTGCAAAGAATTACCAGTACCTACCCGTGCCCAACAAATTCACTCCGGCGGCTTGGCGCACTGCCTTACTCGGCCTAGTCATCTAGAACCAATAATGGTAGTGGATGACGGAATCATCATCATAAACGACAACACGGTCGAAGTTAAACTTACTGAAGGCTCCGTAAAGACCGTTACCGGAACCTATTTACTTACCTATGAAGAAGAAACTGAAATAAATGGTTCTATCTACAAAAACCAGAAGGGCATGCTTAAGAAGAAACCAAGCGTGGCAATGTCTGCGAGCCTTAATATCACGAGCCATCAAGAAATACTTAGCCTTCCGTACCTTCGGAAAATGAGCGCTGAAAATCTGCGTCATATTGGAGAAGTAAGAAACGAACTTGTCAAAAATCCGGCAGTTTCTAGCTTGGTCACGGCGGCTGTTTTGATTGCCTTCTATGCAATCTTTAAGGTAATTCAACTACAAAAAAGCAAGCATCTGCGCTAGAAGATCCAGGCTACAATTGATGGTTTTCGCAGTACCGAGGACGGCCCTCACTTAAGTGGGGGAGGAGTTAACACAGCCACTGCATAGCATGTAATAAACGAAGCGAATATCCCTAATACCGTCATTAGCGGAGTGAACACTACTATTGTTGTTTGTTGAACATCTCATATTACTTCCTTTTATATTTCTTTGTATTCATGATTACTTTGCTTTTATATTTCTGCAGTTTAATAATTTTGATTACGTAGCTTATTTATAGAATTCCTATTGGTCAGAACAGCGAAAATTGTAATTATGGTGCAGACACTAGGTCAGCACTTTTTAGTTAAGAATAACGGCATTTATAAAACAATTGATAACATAAAATTTATTCTTAATCGGATCACCAAAAGAAAAAGACCTGTTTTTTTGTTTAATTTATAACATGTGTTAGTTTTTAATTTAAACCACGCTCTATTATTATATGTAAAACTATATGATTACAGATGTTTTCAGTGATGCTAGCTTCCACTTTTAAAATTTCCGCTCAAAATATTTTTATGATAAAAGTTAAATTTCTGAAAGTAAAATAGAATATTTTTTGAAATTTTTTGAAAATATTCTATTTTACTTTCAGAAATTTAACTTTTATCATAAAAATATTTTGAGCGGAAATTTTAAAAGTGGAAGCTAGCATCACTGAAAACATCTGTAATCATATAGTTTTACATATAACAATAGAGCGTGGTCTAAATTAAAAACTAACACATGTTATACAACATAGGAAAATAACATATGTTATATTTCATGAGGTTTACACAGTGTGTATTGATTTACATATAAAAAATCTGACGTTCCATATGACTTGTACACGCCGTCTAAACACAGCATAAGAAATATAAATATTTTGAATTTGTAAATTTAAGGGTCTCCCTACGGTTGCTGTAATTTGATGTATATTTGATGTATGTTGAACAATATTAGACAGATGGTTCAAATTAACAAGAAGCTGTAACAGTGCTAAATCTGCTATAAAGGGTATGAAGTTTGGCGGTTGCACATAGGGGGTCACAATAGTTAATGTATGTGGCCATACTTTAGAACTGTTATGGATGGACAGATAAAGTCTGTCTTGAAGTCGATTTTTTTTCTCAGAATTATTTACGTTACTATATTCGTTATAAAAGTAAGCATTTCTATCGTGGTATATTGGTTAACAACATTGTTTAAAGCAGCCTGCTTAAAAAATTAAAACAATTTATTACAAACTTTGTGGTGCCAAAAATATGTGCAATGCTCTGTTTTTGTATTGAATACATAAATAATTAAATTGAGTTTCTTACATCACCATATGTATATAACAGTAGTAATAACAAGTTCTTTTTTTAGTTACAGCCATCACTTGTTTAGAATGTTTTTGTTTACTAACTTCGCAATTGAAAAACATATGTAACGTTTACTTTTCAATATTAACTAGCCAACGTTGAAATCGTCCGCCAGGTTTACGTATCCACACATTTACGTACGAGTAGGGACGCCTTTACGTGTATTACGCTGTACTTTGTATACAAAGTATTAAAAGTATAATTAAGGTTGCATTTGAAGACATAAGTAAAAAATTTCTAATTTTTGGAAATTAAAAATTGTAAAAAATACTTTTTTTCAAATAAAATATTCTTTATTATTTATAGCTCCCTTATATTTGGTTACATTATATTACAAATTTACTTTTTATATACCAACTACATAAATGTGAAGCAAACAATTGCCCAAAGCTATACGCAATACAAGTTGGAATAAAGTTATGGTGCAATTGGCAATAGTCGTTTTTGGCAGCAAAACGGTAAAATATTTAACAAAAACTTTATTTAAATTTATTAATGTGTGCAAACTATATTTTACTAACAATAACTAGAAGGCGTTTATGTTTGAGAATAAAAAACTTTTTTGAATTGTCGGTAAAAAACGGGAAGCTAAAATAGAAAATTTAAAAATATTTTACATGGAAAAAGAAGTATTATGCAATTAAAATTTGATAAATATAACTGAAAGCAGATTGTAATGATTAAGAACTTCTTAAATATTTGCATACTATTGTAGATCCTTTGAGTAAGAATAATTTGACTTTAGTAAAACTTTACAGCGGACTTTAATGGTGCAGTTTGGATAGTTGGCACATTGACTACTAAGCTGTTATTGATTCGTAACCCAGTCACGGTCAACTCAACAACTTAATTTTTTTTTAATTAAAAAAAAACACTGCTCCATTCTCCGCTGGTACTACTCTTTTGCAAATCGTCGGAGAAGTAAAAAAAAAATATATACAAAATGGCTGTGCAATTAAAATGTTGTAAGAATCTTGACCACCTATATTCTCTACACTCTCCCTCTCCAAAGAAGGTAAAACAATCAGTAAGGAGTCATCATTGCCTAAGTTTAACTTCTCTTCAAAAAATGAATAATGTCTACTGATATCTATGTATGTATACAAAAAATTTTCGATAATTTCTCTATTTGTTGGAACTTCAAACTGCCTACATGATATATTATCATTAAACCGATGAAAACCTGTAGCCTCTTGTACCAATCACATTTTTACATGTCATGGGGAAGGAATGATTTAAACTGGAGACTTCTACATTTAAAATACTTCGTTTAATAATAAGTGAAAAATAATTATCTAAAATTAACAACGTCTAGTATAATATTGACATCGAAGCATTAAGATTTCTTGACAACATCCGTTCAAAAATGAATAACAAAACGTTGATAAATTCAGAATGAACAAAAAAAAAGCGTCAAAATTGTAAATTTAAGAATCGACTTTGGTTCAAAAGAGAACGGAGGAATAAAAAATACAAAAGTTATTAAATGATGAATCGCTCGTTATCAATTATAGAACGCCCTGTTGCCAAATCAAGATTTTAACGCTGCTTTGCATTAATATTTGTCATTAAGTTTAAAATTTTTTATAGTGCGGTTTAAAAACTTTAGAAATAGGGAAAATTAATATAATTTTATTTGTTAACAGTGAAGAAAACGTTTTATTATACCGCACTGCTTTCTCTAAAGGGAGTCTACCCAATACGGTCATATCTACACGCGGTAGAAATTTTACATTATTTTCGCTTTTATTTCGCAAAAAAAAAATGTATACAGTTGTATCGCCTTCTTTATATAAAAGTAGCTTCTCCATCGTCATCTTAAGATTAATATTTCCAGTTTTCCCAAAATAAAAACTTGCAAAAACAATTACAGCTGTATACTTCATACTCATATTTAATTACAATGACATAATTGGGCTTAACTTTAATCGAAAATATTGTTACGTTTTTTCCTTTTTAGACAAACGTACGGATTCTTTTGATAGCAAATACCATCGTGGCTAAATTCTGTATTCTTACTTTATGGCTTTCTCTGGCTATACTTCTTATTCCTATTAGTCTTGTGACTGATGTCTTGTATTTACTCAAAAGCGTTATTATTACAAACGCAGCCATCTACACTACAACGCTATACTAACTAGTGTGTTACTCCGGCGGGACATGAACTACTCGATGCCTTGTTTAGTAACCTTAACCATCCACAGATATCTCCACTACTCCTTTTATCCAAGCCAGTCCAGTCATCTCCTTTTAATCCAATAGCCACAACACACGTCTGCTATACACTTGTTGTTATGTTGTTATACCTCGCTACGCTACCGTGATTACTTTTTATTATATAGGGCAATTACTCTTGTATTAAATTAGACGTCTCCACTAAATTATCTGCCATGGCTTTACACCAGTGATGCGCAAGCCATACCACAATTGTGGAAAAATAATTTACACACATTCTTATGCTCTTTTGTTTAGTCGTTGATTAAACATCGACGAATGCACATGCGCGCGGATGTATGAATTTTTTCTTTTAACACACTAAAAGAAAAAATTTTTAATTTTTTACAGTAAAAAAGCGAAGTATGGCATTTCAAAAATACTATAAGATTGAAAATGTTTTTAAACGTATGCAATGCCTTTTATGTTATAAAATATTAAAATAAAGATATAGATACTTTAAAAAGGCATTTTGGAACTTTTCATAATACATTTAATATTAATAATATATTTATTAAAGAAATAATTTATCTTAGATCTTGCAATTTTAGCTGATTTAGCCGCTATTTAAAATAAATTGAATTTAGAACTTCAAAGTACGAAGGAACAGAGTTAACTCGGTTAACTTAAAAAATATTATATAATTTTTATGAGATCTTTTTTATTATAATTTTTGTTAATAAGAATTTTTACTTGTATTTAAAATACTTTAGTTTTTTACTGTTACCAAGTAACATATTTTTTTCACTAAGCAACTTTTCTTACATTTAAAAAATAAAATTTTTACTTGAACTAAATTAAATTTTAATTTAATTGCTTATGTGCACTATTTTATAATGCTACCAAGTAACAGCAATTTTTCATTAAGCAATTTTTTATGTTTAAGAGATGAAAACTATTTTATAACATAATTCTGCTAAATTTTGTTTAAATTAAAATTTTTTTACTTTAATTTAAAATACTTTAAATTTATATTATTTGCTTATGTGCAATTCTTATAATAGTACTAACTAACACAGTTTTTTTATTAAACAACTTTTCTCGTAGTGTAACTTTATATTTCTCACCAATACAAATACATTTTATATTTTGCGCATCACTGCTTTACACAATAATTGCCTTTTGCCTCTCGGGAGATTTGTACTGCTGTTAATTAATTTTAAATTGCATTATAACAATTTTAATTTTCTCTGGTTTCTCTGGTTTAAGAAACGCGAACAATATTCAGCCCAATTATAAACAAAAATTCCGTGCGAGTTTTTTCACTTTTCCCTTTTCTCCAATTATAATTTTTTCCCCTTTCGATTGACTTGCGGACTGTGGAAAGGGAAAAAAATTCGGGGGAACAAAGTAGGTATTATGAATAATAAAATAAAAATTATATGAAAATAAACAAAAAAACTCCCTTCAAATTACGATGATGCCACATTTTCATATTTTTATTTCCACGGAATTCATAATTGGAGGAATCTTTTCTCGAGAAAAATTTTTTCCGTGGGAAAGAAATTCCATGAGAATTATCATAATTCGGCTGATTATGAAATTGAAATTAACAATATTTTTGAGTAAAGGCTTATTTTCAAGTGTTTGTATTAAAAAAATTAACAGACAAAATGGAAAAGTAAGTAAACCCTTTTAATTGTATATATGTACCTATTAATTACATAAATACTTACTAATATAGCATATGAAGTAACAGTCAAAAAAAAAATTTAGAACCGAATGGTTGAGCGAATTTGATTGGCTCCAGGAAAGGGGTGGGTGTTCATTCTGCATAGTATGCTCTAAAACTATTTTAAATCATAACATCCACCTTAAAAATCACCAAAAGACAAATTTCCATCTCAACAATTACGGAAAAAAACCATGTGAGTATAACAGAGTTTATGTGCAAGAAACGCATTTTTAAATTTTTGGTAGGCTGTGAACGATTTTGGTAGGATTTTTGAAAATTATTGGTAGGAAGTCAATTTCTTGTGTGGCAACGCTGCTGTTAACAACAACAGATCTTACTTTCGTAACAATATAAAAAAAACATTTTTTGCCTCTACTGAAAATTTGTAAATTTTTAGTTGACTCTCATTAAAAACAACAACACGTATTGAGCAGAAAATGTGTTTTAAAAATCGTTTCATCTCCCAGAGCAGTTTTGGATACATTTCCGCATTAACCCAGCAAAGATAAACACATTCCCTAAAAAGTACTTGCCATATAATGACTTAATTCTGTGGTTACCTTAAAATACGTACTAATGATCATGATTATTTCCTGCCATAATCAATGTAACATACTCTCAGTAATTGATTTTAAAAGTCTCACCCCTTGTTTAAATCATTCGGTTGGAAACCTAGTTGGGAAATTCTTCCGCCAAAAATGATTAATTCCTTACTCGATTATATTTTCTATAATTTTTTTCATACATACTTTAACTAGTCGTCAAATATATATTCCAGCTCTTTCATGAATCATGTTATGAGATAAAACCAGGTCGTATTTTGGGCAATGGTATGCTCGAAAGCACTAGTTACAGCTGTTTATGTTTGTCACAAATATTTAACTTCCGGTCATTGACATTCGACTCATACGAGAATCACAGCAAGAAAGCAAAAGTAGCATCTCGCAAATGAAAAATACTTCTAATGAATTTATTCACAGAATAAATATCACTGCCAAGAAAGGGCATATTCGCATATTTTTGCTCACCAATAAAAAACAAAAAATTTATTTAATATTTTTTCAGTCATCATAATAAACTACTGTGGAGAATTTTCTTTATTAGTTTTTTGCTTCATCATTAAAACAATATATAGTGGCTACGTAATTTCTTTCGAATCCATATTTTTGTCACAACAATATGTTTAAATTGAAATTATTTTTCTCTGTTTTTAGCGGTTACAGTTTTTACAAGTGTAAAATTCTTGTAGGAATATTGAACCCTTTAACTACACGAAGTTATTACGGCCATTACATTTTTTTGTTTGCATTTATAAAATACTGAAAAAAGGCAAATCTAAATTTTCAAACCAAATATATTCTAATGCATTGTGTTATTATTTGGCCTACGTTGCATGAAAAATGTGCAGTGTTTTTTTTTTTTAATTTACAAAAGGCAGAGACAATAAGAGTTTTGTGAAAATTACGGTTGTTTGTTTTGTGCGGTTAAAAATGGCTTACAGATTTATACTCCTTGTGGTGTAGTTATAGAGTTGAAAGCATATAGTGGACTTAATTTACATGTGCAGTAAAATGTTGCTTTTGCATATTTTCTTACAATTACTGCATTCTCCTAGAAATTTATTGCAACGCTGAGTGACAGTTTTGAATTCTTTCTTATCCCACGACTTGACCTCATTTATCAGGAAGCCACATTATACTTTTGAACGAAGAAGAAAATTCTGTAATATCAACATAATGCTTTCATCCTATGTGGCAAACGTTGTAAAGCGTTTGTTATATTTAAATCGCGACAAAAGCTATTTTTTAGTGTTTAAATGAAGTTAACTTGAAAAAAGACAAATTAAAGCATTTTTCGCTCCACATTTAAAAGATAAGAAGAAAACTGTTAATAATGTATGTTTAAGAAAACAAAAATATATGCTGTCATGTTACTCTTTCAAAACTTAATACACAACAGGAATTCGTTCTTTAGTAGGTTTAGGATAATTATCTCGGCTAAGAAGAAAATTATTATTACATTATAATTATTCTCTCAAGTATTAATATTCCCCTCTGACAACAATTTTGCTTTTTTTCTTTTGCATGCTTTTTGGGTTGTTTTGCAGAAAGATCGAGTTAAAATTATCAATAAATTGCATATGTTGTCTATGATATATAATATACATGCAGAGAAAGACATGGTATTGATATGGCTTCAATAAGCATATTATGTTCTTTGTAACATTTGTTAGTTGCTGAGAACAAATTCTAGTTTTTTTTTTCAACAATGGTTACTGTGCACAAAAAATATTAATATTAAAAAAATTTAAACTACGACCAAAGTTTTATATCCTATTAAAAATAACATAATATTTTTAACAAATAATTAAAAAATGTGCAAAATACAAAAACAAATAAAGAGGTAAGAAAAAGAAAAGCATTTCAAAAATATTTGAAATATATGTACATAAGTATATGTATGCTAGCACATACATAAATACTTATTATTGTATTTTAAGCACAATTATGAAACCATTTGTATATTTTTCAGTTAAAGCTGTCATTTTATATCAACAATAATTGCTATTATATAGAAAAATATATCACCGAATATGCTAGATAAACGTGTTAGAAGTTTTGGTCATATGTAGAGTCAGTTCTGAATTACCATCACGTACTATATGATTTCTTCAATAAGAGAATAAAACGTGTAGTCCATAATGGGATGTGCTCGTAGGAAAGTATGAAAATATAAAGCTGCCGTTATTTCGGCTTTTAAATTATATTTTTGTATAAATGTTCCTTGTAGCCTATGTATCAAAGGCTTTTTTATTATTTCTTATATATTTATAATAAGCAAAAAATTGATTTTTGTAAATTTATGCTTTTAGATAATTTTTATGACATGATAATAAATTAAACAATAAAAAACTAAGTCTTTTATATCAGAAAGTATTTGCACTAACGAGACTATAATATAATTCAATTATATAGCATGACATTTTCAACCATTTAATGATTATTTAATTTAACCATTAAGTGTTTATATTCTACCACAATTATTTTTAGATTTTACCATGTTATTGTTATGCTTGACAACAATATGTTTGCAATACCCGCTAATTAATTATTAAATGTAACAATACTATGTTTTGTTGACAACCATATAATACAACCATATTATGTTGCTTTTAAATAATGGTTACCTAAACCATGTTTTTCTTTTCGTGTACAATATGAGTGCTGTAAATATCTCTTCTTTTTTAACCGCCTTAAAAAAGGAGATTATCAATTCGACTGAATGTTGCTAATCTATATTTGTGCCTCCATAACTAAATCATTTTTGGATCGAGTAATAATTTTTTTATTTTAAAGGTGGCGCTTATAGATCGATCTGGTTTTAAAAACAGTTTATAATTTTAAAAATTAGAGGGCGTCCCCATGCTACATACATGTTTTTTACGTGTATGAACTGTAAACGGCACCACTTTAAGATTAAAAAAACCGCGTATCACTAAAGCACCCAATGGCAAAAACTAATACATAAATAAATCTAAAAATTATAAGGTCCTCCCATAGGCAACGCCAATTGACCTGTATATGCCTAGCTCTTGAACCGTTATAGACAAACGCTTACAAATTGAACAGGATATCGGGTGCTATGACCGCTGTAGTAACAAGTATTAATATTCAAAATATTAGTTAAGGCGTGCACCCATAGTTCATTTAATTTAATGTATATGGCAATACTTTTAAAATTTAAACTTAGAAGTTAAAGCGTGTTTCCATAATTTATGAAAACTGAACTAACTGGCTCTATCTTTTAAACCGTTATATGCAAACACGTGATAGTTAGACAGAATGTCCACTGTTTTATTTGTTATAATAAGAATTATAAATATTTTTAATTATAAATTAAAGGGTTTTACAACAGTTGAAGTTATTGAAGACAGTCGGTTGAAATTTAAAAAGTACTTGCCATATAATGACTTAATTTTGTGATTGCCATATTTTGTTACTCGCTTACAAAACACATTACATTAGCTTCCAAAAAAGGAAGTAGTAATGGAACTAGTTCTTTTTGTTAAAAGAGACTACCGTATTAATGGTTCTCATTGTTTCCTACAGTAATTTATTTAATCGACTCTCAGTAATTGATTATAAAAGTCTCATGCCTTGTTTTAATCATTAGGTTGGCAATCAAGTTAGGCAGTACTTTCGCCAAAAATGCTTAATTCCACACTTGATTACCTGTTCAAAACTTGTTTGCTGGGTAAGTCCACTACCACAGCAAGTATAAAATTTGTATTTGGAAATTAAAGGGTACCCTATAGGCGATTTAATCTGATGAAAATTGCTAAAGTGTTGAACAGTTGTAGATAAACGGTTGAAATTAACAAGGAGCTGCAGTGCTAAGTCCGCTATAACAAGTATAAAGTTTGTAGATGGAATATAAGAGTTTCCCAATAGTTAATGCAATTTGATTTACGTGGCCATATTTTGAACCGTTGTAGACAGGCAACGTGTTTCGTGTGATTTTTTTTTTTTTTTTGCAAGAATTATTCTTCTACTAGTTTCTTTGTGACATCCAATATTTTATAGCCATCACAAAACAATATGGCACTTAAACAATTATATATTGATAAAAAATATTATACATACATATGGATGTAAAAGTTGAGCGTTTGTAATCAAATATAATGGTTGTTTTTATTTGGAAATTCTTAGTGGTAAAATATTAAATATATGTATGTATATATATTTCTCGTTAAAAAGTAATGAATTAATAAAAATAAATATTTAAATCATATTTATAAATGTGAAATAATAAGACAAAAAATAAGTCAAGTTAGCACCTGTCAAAATACGTTTCGATAAATAGATTTATGTATTTACCTCTTGGATAATTAATTTGTAAAGCGTAATAAATTAACAAAGAATGAATAAAATAAAAATTAGACGGAATTATTAATATAAATGAATTTTATTATGATCATATTTTGTTATAGAAAATTTATTTTATAACAATGGCAATAGTGTTGTAATTATATTAGGAAACAATGTGTTTATAATTATAATAATATTATTTTTTTGTAAAAAAATAATATAATTTGATTGTCACCATTTATTTCAATTATAATATTGCTTTTTGATTGTGGTTGCCTCAACCAGTTATCTCCTTCCATCAATAAACTTTTCACAAATATTTTAAATAGAATAAGATTTTTGTGCAAACAATAAAAAAAAGAAAAAATCAAAGCTTAAGCAAAACCAACAATAATTTTATTTTTCTTTATCCCCGGTATACGGTTGACTTACTTTTCGCTCTTTTATAAAGTTAAAAGATGATGAAAAATAAAATATTAAAAAACACTACGATAATTTATTTTTGTTTATGCACTGGCACTTGCAATGATTCAATTAAAATAAACAGCGGGAAAATTAAATTAATTAATTTTTAATTTGTCCGTGTTTTTTTTTGTGTTTTTGATTATTGTTGTTTTTGCTTAAACTTTTATTTTTGTCTTTACTTTGTTGTTTGAACGAAAATCTTTAATTTATTTAAAATGTTTGTGAGAAGTTTTCTGAAGAGCAAAGTAAGTGGTAGTAAATTGGCCATCGAGACGTAGTGGGGATAAATAAAAAAATAACACGAAATTTTTAAAATTAATTAATTTTTATTTATTCGTAATTATGAAACACATTATATTTTTATGTATATTATTTTGAGCTTATAGGAAATTCTAATTCTTATAACATATAAAGTTACACGCTTGTCACTAGAATGGGACTCGAAATATAAGTTGTCTTTATTTATTTATTATTATTTATTAATAAAAATTGACTTATTTTCGGCTTTTTGGTTCATTTTTAATATAATTTCTGAACAGTTTTGGAAAGAAAATTTATTTACAAATAAATATATGCGGACGTTTTCCAAAGAAAACAAGAAAAATTAGACGCTAGCAGAACGAAATGCAGCATTTTCTGGACCGCCACATCCTTCATCAGCATTCTTTGCATCTATCTACCTTATGTTATATACGTCGTAAACATCATCTATTTAACCAACTAATTTTAATGTTAATTTGGTGAGACGAAGTCCACACACAACTTAAAGATTTGCTTTAACGTTCTCTTTGTAACTCGTCTTGTATTTTATTGTTGCTTTTGTACTAACCTTAGGTATAGCTGCAAAAAAAAAAACGTCCGCATACATTTGTAAATAATTTTTCTTTCTAAAAATGTTTAGAAATTAAATTAAAAATTACCCAAAAAAATGAAAATAAGTCAATTTTCATTAATTTATAAGATCGATGGTTCAAATCCTGATTGGGAAAAAATGAAAAAATTTTAAATTATTATTATTATTTCTTTTACGCCAAATATTGTTGCTTATTGCCAAAAGTGTAATAACCATTAAATTAAATCTGTAAAATTTTTCCTTCTTAATACTTTAATACCTCCACTTCACACTACGCTTTATAAATGATAAAGTTTTCTCAATTTCTTATCACCCTGCCCGTTCATCCATTTTGCTACGTATTAAAGGCCTCAGATTAATAACAGTAAAACAAAAAGACAGAAGAAGACAAGAAAATGCGTTTGAATGATCAGATAATTTTAATTTTTTAATTTATATTCCAAACACATTTTGCAAAAAAATGTAAAAAGAATAACTTGGATTATTTGAAAACACCTTAAGGTGCGACTTACATATATTAAGAAAAACTTTATTAAATTGGTCAGTTAAAAAAAAAGCAGTAGCAAATGATTAGAAAAAGTTAAGACAAAAAGAAAAGAAGTTTTATTAAAAGACAAATAATTTATTTTTATATTTCTTGTAAATTTATTATAAATCTATTATCAGTGTTTATATGTTAAGATAGGAGGAGTAAACCTTAATTCTTGAAACTAAAACATAATGTATATTTATGGGTAATGAAATATAGCAAAAAATATTTTATGTTGTGTGTAATTTATAAAATTAAGTGAAGAAAAACTTTAAATTTACATCTAGATTAAACTAGAAATGTTCAAAAATTTCAGGTAATCGTTTATAGTTTTCATATTGTTACCGTATACCCGTATTTTGGAATTGAAAAATTGGTGGTATGTCATAAGGTCCAGGGACATAGTGTTCATAGAAATTTTTCGGTGGCCGAAAAAAAGTCAGCCATATATATTGGATAAAGAAAAATAAAATTATTGTTGAATATTGTTGGTTTTGCTCAAACTTTGATTTTTGTCTTTACTTTATTGTTTTGACAAATTTCATTAGTTTATTTAAAATGCTTATGAGAAGTTTCCTAAAGAGCTAAGTAAACGGTGGCAAATTGGCCATCGAGACCCGCTTTCCTTCTCAATAATTAATTTCGGAGATTTAATAATATAATCGATTTCATTCAATATACCCGTGGTTTAATGAAAAAAAATAATAATTTTTTTTTCGTGATCAGCACAGGTTATTATTGTAATACAAACTATAAACATTTTTAAAACCTAAATGTGTAAAATAGCGTTATTACATACAAACTAGCATGTACAAATTGCAATTATTATATTGTTGTTTTCTTTCATAACTTAAAAAAAATAACAAAATATTTGTGAAGAAATTTTTTTAGCTCAGAACTATATCTTTAAATTCCTAAAGTACCCTCCATAAATTTGGTAATTTTAAAGGACAACTAGAAAAAAAAAAGAATACTTACAAATAAAAACAAAAAAGGAAAACAAAACGGAAATAAATGTCAGTTAAGTTATCATATTATTTATTTTAATTACCGATTTTTTACACTTTTCGTATTTCCCATTTAAACTAGTATTTTTAAATTAATTATTTTAAATTAATTTCTGTTCTGCAAAGCCTCTCGAATAGACTTATTTTATTTTATTTGTTTTTTATTTTAATACTTTAAACACACAAACACTGCTTCATAAATTTTTGTATTTCAAGCATAAAATTAACTTTAAGAAGCAAGCAAATGTAGTAAGTGCGTCAAAGGCAAGTTTGAATTCCTTTATTTTGTATTCGAATACGATACAAAAAAAAAGTATACTGAATCAAAATTGTTAGCTTTGGAACAATTTACTTTAGCATTTATTATGAAAATTGCTGGTATTTTGTATAAGAAAGTATATTGAAAATAATTTTAAATTTATTTAAGTTATGATTAAGAAAAACATAATAAATAAATAACATAATAATAATTAATAAATTTATATCTTAAATAAATTGAGTATTTAAATATATAAAATGTATAAAACAACACACAAAATGCTCACTAATATTAGCAGATTATTATTTCCTGTAATAAACTTAAATACTTGTATAAGTATTGCAAATACTCGTTAAAATTATAAAATAAGCTGCGCTAAAACCACCGATGAAGAGAATTTTTATTTAAATGGTTTCGTGATTAAGTAAAATTGTTCAATTTTGAGCCGAGGAAATCGAAGACAGATCCATGAAAAATTAATACATGCAAAAGTAGCAACATTTTTTGCTGCCTTGCTCTTTAAAGAAAAGTAAGGGAATACCATACGGCTTTATTGCTGCAAATTTGTCAAGACCAATTAATCCTACCAAAGTTACGTAAAATTTTTGGGAGAAACAACGCGCCAACAAAACGCACTATTTATTTTATAGTAAATAATTTCGAAGAAAAATGTTTTTAGGCGAGAGGCCCAAGCATGGACCATAACGTACTGCAATATCGGCCGAAAAACTTTACTGCTGCTTAAAAAAGGACTCAAAACAATCTATCAACCTCAATTGGACGCCGTGCTCAAGAGCATGGTCTACAAAGATCAACTTTGGCCACAATTTCGCACGAGGATTTGCATTTGACCCCTTTTAAAATTCAGTTGACACAACAGCTTCTTCCATACGACCACTTATGCCGCCGTACATATGCCAATAGGATATTACTCATCAGCCACCTTTGCATTCATTAAGAGTTATAATCTGGAGTGCAATTTGGTAGGGAGGTATTATTAGACCTTACATCTTTAAATATGAAAACGGCGTAACGGTAACTGTAAATAGGGAGCGATATCGTGATATGATTGATAACTTTTTAACGCCACAAATGCATGCTTTGGGCTTGATTAACATGTGGTGTCAAGAAGACGTGCCACATCACATACAGCCAAGATTACAGTGGAATTGCTGCGAGAGCTCTTTCCACAACAAGATATTTCATCCATGGTCGCCTGACTTCTTGTTGGGATATCTAAAAAGAAAGAATTATGCAAACAAGCGAGAAACATTTAAGCACCGCGTAAAATGTGTGAGAATGTAAAGAAAAATCTGTTCAAAACGGCTCGCAATTGTGAGTCTTACAGAAGCGGACATTTATTTGATTTTGTATTCTATACATAATTGCCGACACTAAATAAAACATTTACCAATATAAGATTAATTTTTTCCTTTTAATCAAAAATTAAGAACAAAGCACGAGTAGTAAGTAACCTCCCCTACGGACATCGTATATTATAACTAGCACTATTCACGACTTCGTCTGCACATTTTTTCTAATTTTCTTGAAATTCAAATTTAGAAAAATGATTTTTAAATATTTATTCCAGAGTTCTGAAAACAGTACTAAGCATTTTCTGCCATATTCATAGAATATAAAAATTAATTTTTAATGTATTTTATTAAAAACTTGTATGAAAAATTTTTCACAAAACATATTTGAAAGTTATTTTATTTTCTATTAATATAGCAGTTTCCATTTACAAAAATAATATGTACTAAAACTGTTTAAGTAACATTGTACCGGTAAAGTTGCACGCAAAGAAAAAATATGGTTGAGGTAACCATAATCTAAGAGCAACATAATATGGTCATTATATGGTTGCTAACAAGACATAGTATTGTCACATTTGCAACTATATTCTTGTCTAAGTATAAACATAATTATGTTAAAATATAAACATTAGGAGGTTAAATTGAAAGATATTAATATGGCTGAAAATGTCATGTTACATAATTGAATTATAATATAGTCTCGTAAAATTTTCCTAATATAAAAAACTAATTATTGTTTTATTTATTAACGTTTGTCGTAAAATTTATTTAAAAACATAAACTCATAAAAAAATCAATTATTTGCTTTAAATAACAAATAAATGATTTCACAATTATGCTTCAAACACAAAAATTAAGATTTATATGCTTACAACACATAAATGTTTACTTCAAATTTTTTTTAATGTTTTAGTTACCTTTTAATTTGTTTTTATATTTTGTATATTATTTTTAATTATTTGTTTTGTACATAAATTTTTATTTTTTCCAATTTCTTTCACAATAAAAAAACAATATCAAATTTTAGCTACCTGAAAAATTACGAAACTCTCAAGTATTAAAACAAAATTTTTTTAAGCGTAAACATTATTCTAATGCTTTTAACCGTACTTTGATTAATAATTACATATTATGGTTAAATATTTTATATTATTTTGAATAAGTTATAAAACTTTAGTTCTGGTTAAAATTTTTTTAAGTTAAAACCAACCATGTTTCATTTTTTGTACACAGTAACTATATAATCGTTAAAAGTTAACAAGAAATGTTTATCGTGACTAAAGTTTTGTTGAAAACAACTATAATTGGTTCTCCGCAACTATAAATTGTTACAAAGAACATAATATGGTTATTGTGACCATACAATAGCCATGTTTTTTTCTCCGTGTGGAAGCTTTCGCGTTTGTAGCTCTATTTTTTCCACAAAACTAAGGTTGTAAGGGAATTTTTACGTGATGCCAGCATAAATCGACAAAGAGGCAGGCGGACTAATAGACGGACAAAAAT
Organism: Gymnosoma rotundatum; assembly: GCA_916610165.2. NCBI lineage: Eukaryota > Metazoa > Arthropoda > Insecta > Diptera > Tachinidae > Gymnosoma > Gymnosoma rotundatum. The sequence continues at coordinate 139,660,746 of OU744336.1, read as the reverse complement.
TTTAAAAAGTGGTGTTTTGTGTTCCACAACGATTAATATCAACACCAAAACCAAAATTTTCAAGGTCCTGCAAATTACATTATAGCCTTATTTTTTAATGGGGCTCCACTCCGACCACATATGGAACAATATTTTTTAAACGAAAAAGTATTTTGGAAGATAATATTGAAAATCTCAAATGAAGTCTAATCTATGAATCCTGCGACCAAAGTTAAACAAATATAAAATCTTGATTTAAATTGAATTTGCATGTTCAAAAATAATATTACGTTTTTCTAAGAACAGAGTAATTTTTTAAATTTATATTTTAATGTTTTCATTAAATCGGCACCTTATTCCGACTTAAAAAAAGAAGTAGGTTATCAATTCGACTGAATTTTGCTTATTTATGTTTGTGCCTCCATAAATAAGTCATTTCTGGATCGTTCTTGAAAATTTCGTTTTACTTGAAAGGTAATGTTTACAGATTGGTCTCGTCTAAAAATAGCTCATAATCTTTTAAATTTAAGGGTGTTCCCATAAAATTTTTCACGTCTTTTATAAAACACTAAGAGCAGCACTTTACATATAAAAAAGTGCGTCTATAGTTAGTTGATAAAAATAGTACAAAAATAAATCTTAATATTAAAGGGTGTCCCCATAGATAATGTAAATTTTATGAGCCGCTATCGACAAACGTTTGCAAATTAGAAAGAAACAGTTTAAACTTATAAGGGACCTTTATTGCTAAGTCCGCTATAACAACAATTTTATAATTTGAATTTAGAATTTAAAGAGTGTTCCCAAAATTAATGTTATTTGACCTATATGGCGGTATCTTTTTAGCCGTTATATACAAGCACTTCAAAATTTGGTATAATAAGAAGTACAAAAGTTTAAAATTATAAATTATAAAATTATAAATTTGATGTATATGGCCAAACTGTAGAACCAGTTGAAATTTAGAAAGAATCTCATTGCTAAATCTATTACGACAGCAAGTATAAAATTTAAATTTTGAAATTAAAGGGTGCCCCACTAGTTTTTGTAGTTGTAATATGTATATTGTAATATGTATATTGTCAAACTTTTAAAGAGTTGTAGACAGACGGTTAAATTTAACAAGGAACTTTAGTGCCAAGTCCGCCATAACAAGTATTAAGTTTAAAGATGGAATATAAAGATGTCCCCTAATAGATAATGTAATTTGATGTGTGTGGCCATATTTTGAAATTGTTATTGACAGATAGATGAAATCTTCTTTGAAGTCTGTTTTTTTGCAGGAATTATATCAGCAAAATCTATTCACCTCGATGTTTGTACCGCTCGGTTCTTTCATTTTCACTTATGTTAAGGAAATTTAGTTTACATGACCTTATTATAGCTATTTTGTAATTCACAAACGTTTATGGTCACCCAACTAGAAAATTATTTTAAGAACATACAATTTTTTTATAAAATTAGAAAGTGGAAAACCCAGACACTATTCCATAATATTCAAAACTACCTTTAACGTAAAATAAACAGCTTTATTTAAAACCACATACACAAAAGTGTAAACCGAACGGTGTTACCATTGTACCGCTTTTGATATTAAATAGAAAAATTTGTACATTAAATCTAAACTCAAAATGAAGCTTAAAACAGTTTTTGTACCCTTCACTACAAAAAGTGGAAAAAGGATATAACTAAGTTTGTAATTCCGTGTGTAATTTCCTCCTATCCATAGCGTCTGTCCGTCCGTCTTAGTGTTAGCCGCGGTAAACTTGATTTCACAAAAAAAAACTATGTCAATCGATCAGATTTAGTGGAAATCAGCATGATTGGTTCATGTCCTTCAAAACTGTAAGCAAAACACTACGCTTACCTCTATTTTTATGTCATTTGGAACAATAAAGTAACTCCAATCAAAAAAGTAAATATATATGACGATAGAGAGTTATGAAATAAGAAAACCACATCAGGTGAAAAAATTGGCACTCGCCCATATTTCTCTAGTTAGAGGGCTCTGAAGCTTTGCTTTGAAATATTTGCTGTTGTGTTATTGTTGTGTATTTCTCATATTATTTCACATTTCGTTCAGCTCATATTGTATGTGTTGTTTTAACTGATTTAAAATCTTATAGAAATTTTAAAAATTTATTAACATAAATACATATGTATATACAAATAATAAAATTAAGCTTCAACAATTCGTTTTAAAGGTAATTATTGTTCAAAACCAGAAAAATCCACTGTAAGAAAAACGCCTTCATTTTTTACAACACTTTTAGAGCTTAAGTAGAGCCCACAAAATGGCATGCGCCAAAAAACTTTTTAAGAGAAGAGAACGAATGGAATTGAAACGTTTTTTTTTAGTTTAATTTTTACTCCGAATTTCTACTCAGAGAAACAAAAGATATTTTTATTTGCAGTGCAAAAATATTATCAGTTTCCATACTGATATGGGTTAGAAAACACGTGCCAATGCAATTAAATTGATATATTTTTATTTTAATTATAAAGAAAACATTTTTAGGACGCAAAAATTAAAATTTATGGGTGGATTTTCTTGTTTGTTTTTTGTTTTTATTTACGCTTTCATGCCCTAGCTACTTCACCGAAGGTTATGAAATTTTGTACATATACTTATGTGTGTCAGTGTTGTTATTTACAAACAACATAAAAGTTGTTGTGATATGACAAAATAACTTTAAAACAAGTGTCGTGCATCGTGACTTAATATAGAGATTAATATGGATACAAAATTTTTTATCTGTAGATTTTAAGCCGAATATGACTAGATTGGGTAAAAACTATCTGAAAGAATAGTTTAAGACAATAAAAATAATATATTTGAAATGCAGGAGTCTTGGTTCCCAGGTTCTTTTTGTGTGGAGCTCCCAATTTGAAAGTTTTTGCATCTAAAAATCCAAAATAATTAGTCTTTTGTTCCTGAAAACTCTTTTTACAAAACTATCATTTCAATTTAAATTCACTTAAGTACATAATTAACTTTATATAATATTATTTCTTTTTTTTTTGTATTTTTAAAGATTAAAATCATCATTGTCTAATTTTTTGATATATATTTCTATAGTTGAATGAAACAAAAAAATTGCTTTTTCGAGCGTATATTAATTCACACATTTTTCTAAGTTAAGTCTTAATTAATTTCACTGCCGAAAAAACTCTTCAAATATGATATGTATCGAGCGGCATCGCTATATTTTTAAACATTTTTCTAAAATATGCTTAATTTTATACAGTTCAAGAGTTGTCAGATTTTGTTGAGAACTTATTTTCAAAAAAGTCCATATGTGAGTTTAAAAACAGATTTGTGTTGGGCATTGTTCGAAAGTGGTGTCGAAAAAGCGAAAAAGAAAGGGATTTTAATACAAACGAAGTTACATATGCGATAAAGTTTGAGGTTTATAATGTTCTGCAAAAATATTTTTTATAAAGCTGCCTACCCTACACCTCAAATCTCACACCTCCTCTGCTGCTGTGATCGATGTGATCTTTCGAAACAGCTCCTCTAGCAGAATTAGTCGTCGGAACCCTGTTTGAATATACCATTTATAAATTTATTTATAGATTTAATTTCTCCCCCAAAATCATACACTAAATTTATTAAGGTATTATGAATTAATTTTAATTCTTCAATTATGGTTGCAAAACTTATCATTAAAAATTTTTTTCAAATAAGCAATGCCTTTGTTATCACACTCAAAGTTTTGCATTAAGTAATAAAGTAAATGTAAATACAGTGTCCGCCATCTAACGTTTTTTTTTTCAACTAGTTCTTATTACGTGAATAGTAACACTTAGCTTATGTCTGATTTGGCAAATAAGTAGTTTTATCCTTTCGCTAATCGAAGTGAAATATTGCGACATTACTTTGCGAATGTGTGCGAAAACTGCGTACGGATTTTGGAAGAAGAAAAGCAACGTCAGCTCTGTACGTTCGTTATCTTGTGAAAAAAGTGAAAGAAACTGGGATCCTCATCGATAAGCCAAAGCGTGAAAAGCCAAAAACAGTGCGTACACCCGAGAATATTATTGCTGTGGCAGAAAGTGTGCGTGAAGCGCCATCAACATCAATTCACCGTCATTCCCAACAATTAAACATTTCGGAGACATCATTGAGACAAATTTTGTATAAAGACCTTGGTATGACGTCATACAAACTCCAACTGGTTCAGGAGTTGAAGCCAACTGACCATCCAATTGGTTTCGCTTCGTTTTCATTCAGCTTTAAAAAAAAAGTTATTTATTGAGTTGAAATGTAGGATAAATTTTAATGGAAATTTTGTCATAAAGCATATTTCAAAGCTATTTTTTATGCATAAATCAGTTAGTTACTGTGTTTTTGTATAAAAAGTTTTTGATTTTTGATTTTCTTTTTGCTTTTAATGTAGATATCATTTAATCAATTTGACTTTTGATATAAGACTCCTAGGTTTTTCATATAAAATTTTGGTAAAATCCACTGATGAGCCATATGGATATGCTTTCCCCGCAGTAATACATTCAATTTGTAGTTTAAAATAAAAAAATATTTTATGAGAATATCATGAAATATTTATAGTTGAAGGAATCAAGTACGAATAAAGTAAATTAAAATAAAAAAATAGTTAACAAATGATAAAATAATTCAAAAATGATATATTGTTCCGCTACAAGCAAGCACTTACCTAATTAATTCCTTATCTCAATAGGACCAAAAAGTTAAGTATCTTTCATTTAAGGACTATACGGCTCATATGTTACAAATAATATGTACATATATGTATATTTTATGCTTTTACAAATAGAAATACAAGGCTGAATATCAGAAATACAAAAATTATATTGAAATAGATTTTTAATGCGATGATGTTTTACACAGCCTCTAATTTCACAAACTAAATCGTTAAAGATGATTTTCAATCTACCGAGGCATTTTTTTCCCACAGACTTCATTTTATTGCAAGTGTGGAATTAGTGTAGAGTTGGATTCATTAGCTCTTTAAAGTGAGCGCTCTTTTTAGCTCAGCTCATTTGCTTGAACTAGTTCGTTTATTTAGTTCGAGCTCACTTACTGAGCTAAAACTAATGAGCAAATCCATTTGATGTGATTTCTAGTGCTCTGTTAATTTAAACAGAATTACCTCTTTTTTTTTTTTCAAGTTAAGTATAAAAATTTTTAATTGTAAAATTCATTGTCGAATTCATTATTATTTTGTATGTTTTTTTATATATATTTACATCATATTTACAGTCGCGGTTTTAAAAACAGAAATAAAAAGTTAATAATATAATAAACTTAAATATACAAAATTATTAATAAAATTCAGTTTGTATTTTTGAAGGGTATGTACATTATAAAGTAAAAAAAGAATAAATAAAAAAAATATATATATATATTTATGTGACAAAGATCATTATAAAGAAAGTAAAATAGTTTATAATATATTTACATGTTATTATGCAAAAACACCAAATTAGAAACCTTACTTGGTTTTAAAAGTGTCCGTCTTTCATTAACAATTGCCCCGCAGAGGAAAAAATGCGCTCACATGGCACTGATGTAGCAACAATGCAAAGCCTTTTTAAGGCGTATGAATATATTCTTGGGTACAACTGTTTTCGTTCCTTCCACCATAATAGAGGATCTTTTTTTCTATCTAAGTATTCTTCACTAAGAAACTTATCAAACTCTCTTATTCCCGCAGCAAGGTTATTTTCAGGTCGTACAGTTCTGTTGAAATCAAGATCATATTCCTTCCAAATATCGTCTTCAACATCACCGTCAGCGTTTTCTTCTGTTGAGCACTCATAACTTATTTCGGTTGTATTTGGCAATCTTATTTGACTTATCCTTTCTCTTAGTGTTCTCACAGCATTATTGTAAGCCAAATCATTTTTAAAACCCTTTCTTTTAAACCTTGGGTCTAGTATGGTACTTTCAGAATATAGCGAATTTCTTTCTAAATCACCAAATCGAGATATTAATTCTCTTTGAAGCGCTGTTAGCATCGCATTTATTTGAATTTTCCTTGAACTACTCCTCGAAAGAACTGACTCCAATAGGTTTGTCAAAACCATAACCTTTAAAAGTGTTACGTTTTTTTCTGCGGAAATTTCTTTTGTAACTTGGTAGAATGGTTTTAAAATTGGAACAATTTCTTTTACAAGTTCCCATTCGTCCAAAGGTAAAGATAAATCTGGTCGAGTTAGAGATAATGTCCTAATTACAGCTTCTTTTAAAGTACTTATTCTCTCGAGCATTTCAAAAGTAGAGTTCCAGCGGGTAACAATATCCTGTTTGAGCTTCAATTCAGGAAGATTCATTTGTTGTTGCGTCTCTTTCAATTTTTTTAACCCTAGCGAACTCTTATGGAAGTACTCAACAATTCTTTTAATTTTAACTATCGTGTCGCTCACCTCTACCAGCGCAGTTTGGTCAATCAGGTTCAAAGTATGAGCCCTTGCCGTATAGCAGCAGTTATATTTGCAGCATTGTCGCTTACCACAGCAGTAATTTTGTTGCTTATTTTGAAATCTGCTGTTATTTTTTTCAAAAAAGTTGTCAAATTTTCTGCAGTATGCCTCTCAACGAATTCTTCGCATGCAAGTAGATGTGACTGTAGCTCGGTATTTTCATCTATATAGTGAGCGGTAACTGCCATATAGCTGGTATTCGTTTTTGACGTCCATCCATCTACTGTAAGGCACACTGCAGAAGCCGCTTCGATTTTTATTTTAACTGCACATAAAATCTCGTTATAAACAGTTGGCATTATGTTGTGGGTTAACGTTTTCCTTGTTGGTAAATTATACCCAGGACACTGAGAGACCACTTCTATAAGTTTTTTGAATTCAGGCTCTTCTACAATTCTCAGCGCATGGTGTCCTTTCGCTACCATTTTCAACACTTGCTTGTCTATCAGCTCAACTTTACGTACCGGCGGCGGCCAACGAAAAAATTGGCTAATGTTCTGCTGCGAGCTAGTGGACGGCAGTTCAACATTTATTGCATTTATCTCAGTGCTAATTGTTGAATTAGATATTGGTGACTGCCTTTCAAAAACTACTTGCTGAAGTGGATGTTTTGCTTTCAAATGGCGAGATAAATTGCCATTAGAACCACCTGCAATACTTAAAGTTGTTTTGCAGTATTTGCATTTAGCTCTTTGAACACCATCTTCTGTAAAATGTAACCACACATTACTATGCTTTCTTTTTCCAGACATCTTGCAAACAATTTTTTAGATCACAATCAAATTAATTTAAAAAATAAAACAACGCTTTAGTTTTAATTGTAACAGATAGCATCAGAATGGAAAAAAGTTATCGTTGCAGTGTACATTGTTGCCATAAAAAAATTGTGTTAAACAAATGTACAACAAATAATTATTTAATAAATTTAAGTCCAAGTAAATGAACTATTTTATAGGAATCAATGATTTAAACTTCTTATTAAATTTAATATAAAAAACTACTGAATTAACGTTACCATAAGAAATACATATTTTTAAAAACGGTAAGTTTGCTTTAAATAACTTTTAAAATAGTTAATACTGGCAACAATACAATCTTATCAAAACAAAAGCGTCAAATTCTAAATAGTGTTAGCATTGATTATTAAGACAAACTCGCTTTACAAGGTGGCGTTGATAGCACAGTTGTGTATTTTGAGCTTGAACTAGAAACAATGCACAATAACTGAGCTTGAACTAGCAAAAATGCTCAGTAACTGAGCTTAAAATAACAGAAGCGCTCAATAACAGATTGCTCAGTAACTGAGCTAAAGCTCAGTTCAAAGAGCTTTTCATATAGTTCAATGAAACGAAAAGTTCAATTGAACTAGTTCGTTTACGAACTAATTAATTAGTGGACTTTGCATAACTTTTTGTTGGTACCAGATTAGGTAGTAATTAAGTGCAGAGTAAGTTATTTATTTAATTTTAAGAATTTTCAAAAACGTTTTTTTTTTAATTTTTCCCTCAATTTGTATGCTTGTATGTATTGAGTAAATTATATATTTTATACAAGTAAGAGTGCAATATTTGGCTATGCGAAATCTTATATACCCTTCGACATATACAGTGGTGTTTTAAAAAATGAAGCCACCTTGAACTAGCTTTTTTCAAACTAAAAATAATGTACAACAAACTTTATAATTATTTCTTTTTTTATATTTTGGTTTATTCATACAGAAAAAGATAAAAAATAATACAAATGTTGATACTCAAAACATAAATAAAAATTTACCCATTAAATTTTTACAAATCACCAGTTTTACAAGTCCTGCCTGTGCATAAAAATAGAGCCAGCAAATTTAGTTACCTAAATTATTTTTTTTACTGACTGAATTTTTCTCATTTATTATTATTTCTTTATCTCAATACTTCGTGGAATAATCCTTATTTTTTATAATGTCTGAGCATAATTTTGGCATGGAGTACACAAGTTATTGGCAGGTTTCTACAGGAAAATTTTTCCACGCATCCTGAATTGAAGTCCAAAGTTCGTTTTAATTGGATTGATTTATTTCTCGAAGACACATTTTTACTATTTGCCATAAGTTCTCGAAAGGATATAAGTCTTGGGACTGCACCGGCCAGCTTAAAACCTTGACGTTATGTTCTTCAAACCAGTCTTTTGGCCGCTTCGTTGTGTGTTTCGGGTCATTGTTTTCTTGTAACACCCATCGAAGCGGCATTATCAATTCGGCATAAGGCGTCATAGTGTCATTAATAATATTTGTATAATAAGCGGCATCCATTCTACCCTCTATCCGAAATAAAGGCTCAGTACCATAAAACGAAAAAAATTCCCCATAATAGTTTTACTGGTGCATTGTGGACGGAATTCGGTGTTGGGAGGTCTTCATATAAGAAGGTTGCTTCTGTCTGAATTAAATAAATCAACTTCTGTTTCGTCAGACCAAAGAATATTTTTCCTTTTGCTTACAGGCCAATCTAAATGATTTTGGGCAAATTCCAATCTTTTCTTTAGGTGCTTTTTACTTTGGTATGGGACCTTTCTACTAGTTCTAGCCTTCAAATTAGATTATACTCTTTTTTAAGGATTGAAGAGGTGTCAAAAGGGTCTTTTTTTAAACGACGGAAATATTTCGCTCCTGTAGAGTTGTAATTTTCTGCCTTGCTTTCATATTTGACGGCTTTTTCCACCTTTTTTTAAAGCATCCAATTATTTCGGCAATTTGTCTCCCGGCTCTCAAAGGTACAAGGTTTTCCTCTGCCCACAGTTAATACTATTATATAAAAATATTGTGAGATTCCTTTCGAATTGTACTTAAAAAACAGTAGGCTTACCTTTTATAGACTTTTAATTAAAAAAAGAAATTTTAAATTATGTGTTTTATTCCTATAGAATTTTTATCTCTATTTCGGGCTTTTAAGGTCAAAATTTAAATGTAAATAAAAGACATTTTATTTAATTTTTGTATCCGACGTTTCGTTGGGATTTTCCAACATCTTCAGGGATAACATATTTATTAAAATCTGGTAACATTTAACAAAAAAGAAGAAAAGCTTTAATATGATGACAACAATGAAAAGAAATGTTATTACTATTAACTATTAAAATTTACCTCTTAATCATTTCCACACTTAAATTTTAAAACATATACATACATCGTTGAACATAAAAACAAGAAAGTTTTTTTAAAAACTACATATAACATATAGGCATAATTGTATAAATAAACAAAACTTTATAGAATATCACAGTAAACAATTTTTTTATAATTTATTTATAATTTTTTTTTTTTTTTTTTTTTTTTTTTTTTTTATATGTTTATGTATCACAGTTTGGAATTACACTAAATTTTAAACTAGAATAACACTGTAAGCTGCATTAGTGTTGTCTTTGTCTGTCTTACTATTCATTGCAATATCCATTTTCTGCTGTATGCTTAAGGTTTCTAAAGTATAACGTTTATTCTGTTTTCTTTCTCTGTGTAGTATTTTTACATTTTCAAGATCAGCTGTGTGAGAATAATCCATACAATGTTGTGCTAATGCAGTGGATTGTGGACCCTTTTTTATATCAGTATCATGTTCAGCAATTCTTATATTTAAATTTCTTTTTGTTGTTCCGATATAGACTTGCTTACAGCTTTCGTTTATTTTTCCATTACATTTTATTTCATAAACAACATTACTTTGGTCATTTTTATTTATTTTGGATTTTAAGTTTGTAAATAGTGTTTTTGTTGTTTTATTTGACTGATAGGCAAATGTTATTCCCTCTTCATTTATTATTTCTCTTAGTTGAGTACTCTCAGTAAGTTTTGGTATATAAGATAAACTTAAATATTTAGTGTTGCCAGATGTTGTTTCTGAATTATTGTTTTTTGTGGTATAATTAATTGATCTGTGTATTAAATTGTCAATCATGTTAAGTGGGTAGTTATTGTTTTTTAATATTTCTTTGATTATTTTTATATTTTTTGTTTGGTATTGTTTGTGGCTTAGTATTAAGACTTTATTAATAAAATTAGAAATGGTATTTACTTTTTGTCTCATCGGTTGTGTCGAATTATAATTAATTATTCTACCTGAAGCTGTTGGTTTCATATACCAATCTGTTATGATTTTGTTTTTTTGTCTTATGATTTTTATATCCAGGTAAGGTAACCAATTATTTTCCTCTTTCTCAATTGTGAATTTTAGCTTGCTGTGGTAATCGTTAAACATCCTTAATATATTTTCCTCATCCTTTCTTTTAATAATAGCAAATAAGTCGTCCACATATTTTGTTAATAATTTAATTTCTATGTCCTTCTTCTTTAATTCTTCGGTGGTTTTTTCTAGAAGAGTGTCCAGAACTATATCGGCGATAGTTAGAGAAAGTGGGTTACCCATTGGCATTCCATATGTTTGATTGTATATTGTTCCTTCGTACATAAAATAATTGTTTTCATTTAAGCAAAATTGTAATATTTTTAAAAATTGTGTCCTAGGTATTTTTGTGTGATCTTTTAATATGTTCCATTTTTCCATTATATTGCTTATTGCTAAGTGTATGCTGGTAAACAATGATACCACGTCTAATGATATGCAAATTTCTTCGTCGTCCAGACTAATGTTGTCTAATTTGTTTTTTAATTCTAAAGAGTTTCTTATGTTGTATTGTTTTGAAATTATGTTTTTTAAAATTGTACCTATATATTTAGATAGATTATAACATGGTACTTCTACAGATGATGCTATAGGGCGTAAAGGCATGTCAGGTTTGTGGATCTTTGGTAGACCGTATAGTCTCGGAGCTGTAGCGTGGTCAGAAATCAATTTCGATTTTTCATACTGTGTAATGTATTTTTGTTTATATAGGTCCATTACTAATTTATTGTTTTTTCGCATTAAGCTTTGTGTAGGATCTGTCCTTATTGTTTTATATGTTATTCTATCTCCTAATAATTTATTCATTAAAATGATGTAGTCCTCTTTGAACATTACAACAGTTTTGTTCCCTTTGTCAGATTTTGTAATAACTATTTTATCTTTATATCTTCGTAGGAGTCGTTTCGTATCTTCGAATATATTTAGAATGAATTTTTCTTTCTGGTTGTTTTTTGACGTCCTCTTATATGTTAAAATTCTATTGGTGATTTTGGTTCTAATAGTATCTTTTACTTTGTCATCTATTAATGTCTGGACCCATTGTTCTAAATCAGCAACCAAATGGATTACGGAGAGATTATCTCTATTAACCGGTAAAGAAAACTTCGGTCCTAGTGATAATAACCACTTACTCTCATCTGTAAAAGTTAGATCTGTTTTGTTAACGAACCATGCTGGGTTGAATTTTAGGTTGAATTTTACAAATTCTCTACTTTTTAATCTTTGAATCTTGGCCGAGTGTGTCAATTTTTTTGATGATATAAAATGTTTATATCTAATATGCTGTCTTTTTATGAAATTTTTGTATTCATCGTCGTTTAATACTAATTTTAGCTCATGTTTCATGTTGTCTAGTTTCTTGCGTGTAATTCTAATATTAAGATTAGTTTCTTTAATTTATAGATTTAGGAGTTTATTGTGAAATTTTTGTTCCGTCTTAGTATATTCTTGTGATATTTTAGGCGTATTAAATAGTTGCCTTGTATTAGTTGTCGTGTTTATGAAGTGAGTTGGTGTTAAACCATATCTTCTACATTCTAGTAGGTACTTTAATCTTTCTAGTTGTTTCGCCACTTTCTTAATGTCTCTGCAATATTTCTTTAATAAAGTACATGTTTCCACACTGTATTTAAACCTTATATTTTCGAAAAAATTCTTCATTGTTGTTATGTTTACCAATTTTAATAATAGATTATAATTCGGCGGGCCCTCCGATATATTTTAACATATATGTATGATGTTTTCGACCTTTTCCTTTTTTTAAATTATGTGTTTTATTCCTATAGAATTTTTATCTCTATTTCGGGCTTTTAAGGTCAAAATTTAAATGTAAATAAAAGACATTTTATTTAATTTTTGTATCCGACGTTTCGTTGGGATTTTCCAACATCTTCAGGGATAACATATTTATTAAAATCTGGTAACATTTAACAAAAAAGAAGAAAAGCTTTAATATGATGACAACAATGAAAAGAAATGTTATTACTATTAACTATTAAAATTTACCTCTTAATCATTTCCACACTTAAAAAGAAATTTTATTTGTAAAAGTTAATTAGTTTTTAATTAGTTTTTTAAACTGGCTCAATTTTTTTGCGCACTCGTTTTCGTATCCAAATTTACACTGATAATAAAATGAAGATTAATGACGCTGAAGCTATTTTAAATATAACGGGATTACATTTGTGTAGAGATATGTAAAATGAGTTGAACAACTCTTTTATGCGTACTTCTTTGTATGATGGATTTATAAGGGTAAAAGTATTGGGGACTAGGTGGCTCTATTTTACTGCACATCACTGTATGTATATAAATCCGGCTTACTGACATAATCCAATCAAAGAAACAAAAATGGAGGTGACAGAGTATTAAAAAGTAAGAAAAACAAATTAAGCACTATGTATAACTTTACATAAAATGTCCCCGGCATTTAATGGATTTACCATTTTTTTTCTATTTCCTTAAAGATTTCATCAAAAGCTCTTAAATAATACCTATATTGAAATCTAAAAAAATTAAAATTTCAGAGGCACATAACTCGGAATATATGGACGAGCGCCTTTTTTTCACTTGATGAAAAGACTTCGATATGGATAAGAACTTAAAATTCATATGTATAGTTAATGGGATCGGAAATGATTATTAGTTATACCCTTTTTTAACTGTTTTTGGTAAAGGGAATAAATATTAGGCATATTATTCAAAGTTACAAAATGCTCAACCAAGATTATTATGTTGATCTTCTTTATGATTTAAAAACATGTTATGTTTTGAATACTTTTACACCTAAGCAGCTTTGGTTGGTTAGTAAAAACATGAGAGCATAATCATCACTAATATTTTGTTATTCTTATTCTTGCGCATTTAAACAACTTAAAATAATTCAATAATTCATAGCAAGGAAAATTCTAAGAAATCTATATAACAGCAGGAAACAAATAAACAATAAAATTACAAGAATTGGCACAAGCAACAATATCATTAACATAACTTTACATTACATAAACTTAAAAACATATCCCGATAATGAGAAAACTTGATGCTATGGAGATAAATTTTCATCAATTTACATACATCAGTGTCTTAAAAAAAAATATTTAGCTCTCTGATATATAAACCAAATTTGTCGATAGAAAGAAAAATATAAAAACAAATATCTAACTTTAACAACAACTAAAATAATATGTCAATACTAGTTGCTATTAAAGCAATCAAATGTTAAAAACATATTGTTTTTAGTATTTATATTTGTACGAATGTCTTAGGGCCTCGTTACTGTGACGTAAATGTTACTGACACGTAAACGTTGCGGACGGTTTCAACGTTTGCTAGTTACTGCCAAAACGTAAACGTACCATGTGTTTTTGAATTGTGAAAAAAATAAACAAAATATTTGTGGTAATTGCGATGATTTAAAAAAGACTTTTTATTAATTTAGGTTTTGTTATTTGTGTATAAAAACATAAAAAGAAAACTTCGAGTACGCCAATGGAATGTTCGTCCTATTAATAGAGATAGGCTCAAAAGTGGCTATCATAAAAAAGTTTTTCTAAATATGAAAACTATGGTGTTTAGTATGGAGCTAGGAACTCCATCGGGCTAAAAAGCTACCATTGGGGTCTGTATTTAAATGACCTTCCAGATGGAGTGGTGCTTAACCTCTTCTCTCTTGCGTAGCGGTCCCGTAGCGATGTCCATCTGTTTATACACAACTCATCTTTAACACAAAGTATTTCCTATGACAACATAAACACAAAAATTGTGAATATATTTACCCGGAAATACAATGGCTGTTCCAATCTCCTTTCATGCTCCGTTCTTTTTTTCTGGATTTTTATAAAATTAATGGAATTTATTTTATAAAAATTCCTTTTGCTGAACTAAAATAATTAACTTCTCGTCGTCCATTGTTTAAATTAAATTAAATTTAAAAAGTTAAAAATTAATTGTTTTGATTTGTAAGGAGGGTTGATTAAAACAATGTTGTTAACCAATGTGTTACGATAAAAACGCTTATTTCATAATTATGTATAGGTATTAATAAATATTATTTATGTAATTCTTCTTATTATAATTATCATTATTATTATTTTTTATACTTATTGTAACTTAATTATTCTCACAGAATTTTTCTCCTGCATAATATATATTATATTATACTAGCAGACCCGGCGAACTTCGCCTCGCTCCAATTTTAAGCCTTTAACCTTTAACTTTAGAGTAATAATACAACACAATTCATTTGGAAAGCCATTAAGGAAAAATTTCACACAAAATTTCTTACAAAAAAAAAAATTAATTTTCCAATTTTCCGACTTTTCCGGAAGGATTTTCCAAAAAATTTTACAGAAATCGGCCTAGCCGTTCTCATTTTATGAATAAGTATACATTTTTTACACTATTTTTATAGATATAGATAGAAGATAGATTATATTATGTTATATTATTATATTATATTACAATAGTATAAAAGTAAGTATTCGACTTTCGTTTCATTTGTCATATACATATATCAACCTTTATTAAAAAAAACATCAAGTAAAATACACTAAAAAAGTGACATTTAAAAGTTTGTTGGCAACATTGTTTATGAAAATACACAAATATCTGTATCAGCTGATACGTAAAAACGTAAAAATTTTTCAATTTTATCAGGTTAGTCCGCAACGCAACGTCACGTTTACGAAAGAGTACCTATTTACATAAACCCTAGGTAAGGCAAACGGATCAGCTGATCCGCAACGTGTACGTTTACGTGAGAGTAACCAGGCCTTTAGGGTTTGCTTTACTACGGAAACAATAAGAATATTATGCTTTATGTATAATACGATCTTTAAACGAATTCAAATAAAAATAAACAACTTACAATATGGCCGACTTCCTAAACGCAAGTTGCAATGCATATTTACATACACTTCGTAAATGCATATGTAAACTTTCTGACAACGTACAATGTTCCTAGTCGTTTGGCAACTCACTTTAATGAGTATCAGAATTAAAAATAGCGCATAATTTTTATTTTATATGCAAACATTTGAGCTGCAATGGCTAACTGTTTTCTTGTTTGTTTTTAAAATGAAATGTGAATAAAAAATGTCATCATCCATTAATTCAATGAATTCTTAAAAAAAAAATATTTATTTTTGATCACTTGTTCCCGGGATTTTTATTGTCCTTAACACAGTTGTCTCTTTTTTTTTTCTTTTAATTGGGTTTTTATAGCATATCTATATTTTTTGTAAGATTTGACCTGAGATAATTCCTCAGCACTTGCCAACAAAATGGATAAATAATTTTGTGTAACCTCTATTTTTCTAAAAAAAAATTTATTCAATTTTATACCATTTTGTTGACATTTATTTTATGTATTTAGTTGCATAGCGACATTCCTAAATGCCGATAAAATGCAAAAAATGTCTCTGCAACGCAAGTTTGTACTTAAGACCTGTTAAGCATTGTATACGCATTTTTTTAAATTATGCATTGCAACAGGCGTTTAGGAAGTCGGCCTATCTGTTCTTTAATTTGTTTCTTATTCTTTTTCAAATTCGAATACAATATACGACTATATATTACGATTATATATTATATATATTGTTATATATGAAATATTTCTGTAAAAAGGATTACTGTTATACATACGAATAAAAGTAAAAAAAAAGTAAAAAAGAGACTTTTTACAAAAATACTTACATGATAAAAGACAAATCCACTTTATCTGTTGTTTATCTCTCAAGCTTGTGTAACTCTTATGAAAGTTTGAAATATTAAAAAAATTTTCATCTACGATTTTTTCTCCTGTCATTTGTTTTTTTGTTGCAGTTTTCTAACCGAACCCTATAAGCGTTAGACGTTTGAAAAATCATGAATTTAGATAAGCTTATTTTTCGCGTTCAAATAATAATAACAATAATATTTTAAAAATTATTTTGGGAATCTTTATAATATTATTTATTATATTATGCTAATATCCCATAACATTTTTAAATAAAAATACAATCTATTTCTTGGTTGAAAAAGCAGGTATCTATACGTATTTCGCCGGTTGCATAAGCCAGCTCATCAGGAATCCTTTATCCAAATTTTTAGAAAATCAAAAATATTTCCATTAATTATAAAAACTTCAAAAACAAAAAATATTCAAACCACAAATACACACACACACAACGACAGTTACATTTTTCAACAGATTCATTAACAAAAAACCAATTTTCGGCAATAAAAAAACAAAAACTTTGATTACTTTTGTCACATAAAGCAAACATAAAAATTGTCATCATAAATTTAAATAAAGTCCTGTTATTTTTATTATTTACATAAAAATAAATCGGCCAAGTGTAAGCTTGACTCAAATAACTTTTCATGTTATTTTTCAACTTGTTAAATTTAAGTTAACGCCCTGTGAAAATCACGTAAAAATAAAGGTAAAAATCTAGATAATGTCAGGATACTTTTGTACAAATTCTGCTTGTGAAGGCTTAAACCACAGGCCGTGTTTGTCGTATTCACGACCTTTTGGAAACACCCTTTATTATCTAAATTTGTTGTTTAAAATAAAGGCACTAATGCATACATATTAATTGTGTTAGCTTCTTTGGAAAGGGATGTGTAGATAATTGTAGGGATAATTGCACGTTATGTTTATTTTTATAACAAATAGTGGAAAAAGAGTACATCTACGTTTGTCATTCCGCTTGTTTTTTCTACAAAATGTATTGGCAACTCCATAAAGTATATATATTCTGAGTTCCTATCCATAACGGAGTCGATTGAACGGTGTCCGTCTGTCCGTCCGTGGACAAGGCACTAATGATATAGAAAGATATAAATACGCCAATCGTTCAGAGATCAGACATAGTTTAGAAAATTTTGTTATTGAGGCAGTGGGCAAGATATCGCGCCTGCCTCCTATTTTTCTATATCAGTTGGAACAAGTCTAGTTCATTGATGTAACTTCAATCAAAAATATTGTTTGCGTTTGTATATGTAAAGAAAAATATGGAAAAGAAGCATTTTATGAAAGAAGTTTTACTAAATTTCATTGCTTATGCTATATCATGGCAAGAAAATTCTTCTCTTGTTTTCTGTATTTTATAAAAACTTAATAAAATATTTCACTAGGAGAAATTGTATGCTTTTATACTTTAGAAACCGCATTAAACTGAGTATTGATAAGTAACATTGACATTGTTTGTCAAGAGCTTCAATGCTTTTTCTAACACAAATACAAACATTAAGAATGAATATTGACGTATTTACAACCGCTTTATTTAAGCAAAAAAAAAAAAAAAAAACACACACACACACATACAATCAACGAAATATTGTTTTCTGAATAACCCTGGCAATACAAGAAAACTCTGATCAGACATTGACTAACTAAAACGATAATTGGATAATGACCATAATATAGTGCACAAAATCAATGCTTCAAGTTACTCGTTTATGGTTGAACCATCAATGCAATTTTAATCTTCACGATTACGATAAATTTAACAAAATGTTATAAGCAATTGATACATGTGAGAAAGTTCTCATTTTATGGTAAAATAAACAAGAACCAGTATCAAGTTCGACGATTTCTCAAGCATTTGAAGCTTAACAAGCTACAGTTGAATAATATAATAAATTTTCTTAAAATAAAGGTTAAAAAGTGAAAGTGTTATATTCGGCTATGCCGAATCTTATATACCCTTCACCATTACTTTAAATTTATTTTAGTACGTAACACTAATCAAAAAGGCTAATATTAAAATAAGTATTATATATAATTTTGCATAAGAACGTTATTGGCTCTAATTAAAAAAAAATTGTATATCCTAAAAGATTTCTTCAAAAGATATTAAGTGATACCCATATTGATAACTTAAGAAATATGGTGCACAATCGTACTTTTCTATGAACTCGAAAAATTTGGGCGAGCGCAAATTTTTTCACCTGATGTTTTTTCTTATTTTTTAATTCTCAATCGCCTCATATATTTGTTTTTTGATTGGAGGTACTTCATTCATTGTTCCAAAAGATATGGAAAAAATAGAGGCAGGCGTGGTGTTTTGCTAGCTGCTCGAAGCACATGGACCGATTTTGCTGAATTTCAATAGCAACTCTTTGGATCTAATGGCTTATTTTAATTTTCTCTAGCTGATCTGTTGTCTTCGAAACTTGATTTCTACACTAACACGGACGGACAGACGAACATCGCTCAATCGACTTCGCTATGCCTAAGAAGTCAGAATATATATACTTTATTGGGTTGAAAATGGATATTGTAAAAATTACAAAAATTACACTTTTTGTAGTGAAGGGTATAAAAAAGACAATCCAAAAATATTTATCATCGCGGTATGTAATATTTTCAAAGAAATTTACATTAAAATCCTAAAGCTAAACCTGAAGGTATTTCCGTACACTATAACTGATGCAAAAAATTTAATTACATCTTTGTACGAGTACGTCATCAACAGAAAAGTTTATGTAAGTAAAATCTAATCTTCTTTAATGCAATTCCTTGCCATTGGATAAATTTATAATGTGAATACTTATTATGCTGTAGACAATGTAAATGCCTTATGGCTTAAGTACATTAAACCCAGACACTTCTGATGTTAGTAGTTCATGTAGTGAATATTAAAATAATGAAGGTGTTTTTTCAACGGCAAAAAATTATGAATTAAAAAATAAAATAAAGCTGTATAAGAAATAAAGAAGGTTGTTTAAAAATATCTAGATTAACAGTAAATGGCAAAACTCTACATACCACCCCCATTTTTTCAACATGATGGGTTTAAAACTATGACGAACATATGCTAGTTTTTTGTTATTTTTGTAGTAAGTTTTACGAGCGTATATTGAGTTGAATACACATAACCAAAAAGAGATTTTAAATAAAATTTTATTATTTCATTTATTTATTATGGTTGATTGTGAGATTCCAAAAATAAAGGTCATATGTAGATATTTAATGACAAATTTTTTAGTTTAGTGTGAAACATATTTAACTGTTGTCAAGTTATTTAAAGAAAAAAATTAAACATTATATATCAACAACCAAAAATTAAATTAAACAATACGCTTGCAATCAGTGATGTCAAAAACTAAAAATGTGGTTGCATTAGTAAGAACCATAAAATATGGTATGAATAAAAAATAATTATTGTATAAAATTAAAGCTTGATTTTTTTTTCTTATTTTTTAATTCTCTCAAATGAAATGCAAAAATAAGAGGTAGGCACATGGAACGATGATGCTAATTTCCAATAGCATCTCTTTCGATACTATATCTGATCGATTGAGGCAAACTTAATTTCAACACTAACGCGGACGGACAGACGGACTTCGCTATGCATAAGAAGTCAGAATATATATTTTTTATGGGGTCGAAAATAGATATTGTAGAAATTACACACGGAATGACAAACTGAGGTATACCCTTTTCCGCTTTTTGTGGAGACGGGTAAATTAATGACAAATGGGATATAAAAATAATAAAATACAAAAATTTAATGGATAAATATTTTCAAAATCAAAAATATTAAAAAAAAAAATCTGTAAAAAAATTTTATTATGACCCATATAAGACTTACAAAAAGTTTTTAATCTGCTCTAATTAAAACTGTACATATAATAAAACGGGGTCATTTATTTACAAGAAATATTTTTTTTTTAATTTTTGGTGTTAGCGAAGATAGTAATCGTCTGTCTGTCTGTCTGCGTTCGCATCACGTAAAAATTCCTGGATATATTTAAATAAAACCTCTACCTCTTAATAATATCAAATTAATAATTAGTCCAAGTACGAAAGCGAAAGGATTTGCGTTTTTAAATGTTTGCCTAAATATAAAATTATTAAAAAAAATGAGTGATTTATCGAATAGAAATTGTTACAATACAGATTTTGAAATATAACAGTGATCATTTGGGTATTTCTTTAAACGATGGAGATATAACAAAAAAATAATTCCTGTTCAACTTTCAGCAGTGCAAAGAAGAAGTTAGTTGGTGTAAAAATTAGGTGAAGAATTAGTTGGTGTAAAAAAAATTCATTCAAGTGACGAATTTTTTAAAATTGTTGAAACAGTATGTTAAATAATTATTAAGAGTTGTGTAAAGTAACTGTTTTGATGTATCGATTATTTCACAAGAAAAATATTTCAAATCGTATTTCAGCTTATAAAAACTCCTCGGAAAAATAACCTAAATCAACTTTTTGTCCCTTAATTATTCCCTAAGAAGTGTCGTTCCCTTAATTCTCTCTCTCTCAAATGAAAGGTAATACTCTGAATCATGGGAATATTTGCCCATTTTGACAACAATGTAATAAATTAAAAAGGTTAATGCAATTTATGGTTTCGTAAAATGTAGATAAACAAAACTTTACATCAACGGAAAATGTATGACTTGATTGCTATCTGTTAGGTTTCTGGAAAAAATTTGAAAGGAGCTTTGCATGTATGCTCCAACTTCATTAAACACTTAAAAAACAAGCATACACAAAATTTTGAAATTTTTAAATCAAAGAAAGAAGAAATAAGACATCAAAGGGGGCGGAAAAGTTCTTTTAGCATGAATAATTTAAATTTTATTTGCGAGACGGCATCTCCATTGTACATTATTGATTAGCCGAGCTTCAAAGCATTCTATTACGAGATCTCTTTGGAAAATCCCAACAAACAAGTTGAAAAACTCGTTAATGACCTCGCCAAAATAAAGTTTGTGTGTGTGACAGCTGATTGTTGGTCAGGTAAAAAAAAAACATTTTTGGGTTATACTTGCCATTGGTAAGATACAATTACGTTTGAAAAAAAGTCTGCTGCATTGGGCTGCCAACGATTCAAGGGAACGCACTCCGTTGACCGTTTAACGAAAATGATATGCGACATAAATAATTAGTATGGTTTATCAGTTGTTAAAATTGTTTACACTATTACAGACAGTGGATCCAACTTCCTTAAGGCATTTAAAGAATTTGCAATTAAATTGAGTAATTACGATTATTTTTTATTAAATATTTTTATTTCAGTTAATAGACATTTTATTAACTTTCATTAATTTAGAACATTTTAATGAGGAAAACTCTGATGACAAGTCCAACCCAGGCTCGGATACGGACGAGTCTTTGGACAATTGAGGCCCTCAGTTTTGTTCTGTAACTCCTCGTCTTCCTAAATATTTTCGAAGTGGCAGTCACACGTTAAATCTTTTAACCTCAACTGATTTCAACAAAATAATAAACTTGTCAAGTCTGAACTTGCAAGATCTACAAATAAATTTTTTTCACAAATTAAAATTCAAACATCCACGAACAAGTCTTTTACTATACAGATTTACAAGCTTTTGGAATAAATGCAACAGAGCAAAAGCAGCAGAAGTTGTAAACGAGATTTTAGATACCAGTATGTTCACTCCGTGTATCACAAGATGGAGTTCCCTTTTCGATTCGGTAATGAAGTCAAATTTATCTAAATTATGCTATCAGCTCAAAACACCAACTATTCTTAATGATGAACTTGAATACTAGGAGTGGTATCTTTAACTAAAGGAACCTGTAGCAGATGCCGTTGATTTTCTTCAAAGCGTATATATATACTTCGGCTATCGTGTTCCCACAATTGTATCACTGAGGATAAACCTAAGACATTTAGGAAAGACAAACTTAAAATATTTAGCTGATGTTCGTTGAAAAAATGAAGACGCTTTACTTAAAAGATTTGAAGAATACTTTATATTGTTGCCTGATGCTTGGGATGCTATCATGTGTATTACCGAGATAAAATTTAAGTTTATAAAACCTCTTCTTGCAACAGCAACAACGCATGAGAAAAAAAAATTAATACATACTTTTTGAAATACGGCAAAGTTCCCGAGGCAGAATCTGAGGTCTTGCCTCAAACACCAATTGTAAACCCTTTTTACATTTTGGTGCATATAGTGGTGGTAAGCATTAATGGTAAGCAATTTTACTTGAAACATAAATCGTCAATTGAAATCTTGAGTTCCATTATTTCAATTTCGATTAAGAAAAATATATCTTTTCAACACAACCTTTGAAGTTTTCAGGTGATGATAGAAATATAAATAAATTTATAATTTTCAATCTTTTTTTTAACAGATTATAACTGCAGATGTGCTTCAAGAAATCCGAAAAATTATCTGCAGGAAATAATCTTATATCTCGCAGAACGAGACACAACAGTTTATTGCTTAGACAAGCACAACTCTGCAAAAAATATTTTTTATTTATTATATTATGCTAATATCCCATAACATTTTCAAATAAAAATGCAATTTATTAGTTGGTTTGGAAAAGCAGGTAACTATACGTATTTCGCCGGTTGCCAAAGCCAGCTCGTCAGGAAACCTTTATCTAAGTTTTAAGAAAGACCAAAAGCATTTCTTTCAAGTATAAAAACTTCAAAAACAACATGAGAGTTATTTTAGAAGCACTGGATGTGCTTCGGATATCATCAGCTTTATTTCTTTGTATAAAAAATAATTTTCACTGACATTATTATCAGCAGCATTCATGCTGTATGATTAAATTTTCTTTTCTCACTTAATTTGTAATTAGTGATTGTTTGTGTTTAGTTTAAGGCTTAAAATTTTTAGTAGGATTAACGTTCCCGATGTTTTTAAATATTTTTATTGTTTGACTACGCTTTATTTTAAAAAATAAATATTTAAAACATTTAAATGTTAAAAAACAAAAACTGTCTCAAAAATTAGGCACTGCACTTGCTAACACACGTCTTATTGCAATCAACTTAGCGATTCCAACTTTTAAATGCTTGTGCTAAGGAAAGCACGAATAAAGTAAATTAAATTAAAATTATTTTTGTTTGTTAATAAAAAAAACTATCATTTATTTCGGTAATAAATAATAGCAAATTACAACACTGCAATCTATTAAAATTTGCATTGCACTGGATTTTAGCAAAATTTTACTGCTCGCTGAAAAAATTTGCAGTTGCAGTTGTTTTACTGATTACTGTGATTTTTTCAGTAACCAGTAGATTTTTACTGTTTACTGCATTTTTTTTCAGTAAACAGTAAAATCAAAAATTTTACTGCAATGGTAGAAAAAAAGTATTTTTCAGAAAATTTTATTTTCGTAAATGGACAATTTTTAACAGTGCTTACGGAACTCTGCAATAAACATTAAGCACACATTTTTTGTTTAAATTTGAAATTTAAGAATATTAAAAATATGGGTTATAATAATTATATAAAGCTTAATTTTAAATACTTTTATTGGGAATGAATTATTAACTTTCCACTACTGTTGGGGGATGCAATGAATTTTTTGGATAGCCATATCCATCGTTAGAAATCCATATGTGAATATGAGAGTAACGTAGAGTTAATTAAGGGACTTGAGAGTGTGTGTAAATATTTCGTTTTAAGGTATTTAATAAAATTATGGGAGAAAATAAGAGTTTTTAAAATAAATTAAAATATATTTATAAAAATAAACCAAGATTATTTGCTTAAATACAATATTTTTTTATTTGGGTATTAATAAACAAACATATATATAAATGTTGTTGCATGCAGTTGTCTAGCAAATGCACTTCTCACATATGAAACAAATATACTTGTCATTTATAAAATTTCTGTTAAAAAGGTAAATGTCAAGGAAATTTTGTTCTATTAAATTGATTTTTTTTAAACGTATTGCTTCAAAATTATGTCAGCTAAGGATATTAAGAATTCCTTTCCTTAAGCACTCGTCATACTTAAATATGTGTTTAACCTTTTATAATTAGAAGGTGTAGAAAAATATATTAGTAAAAATAAAAAGTTTTATTTTTCTTTTTCTTTAATTCATAATGTATTTCATAATGTATTGTAGGTGTGTGATGTTGCCTTGAATCTTTAGGAATGATATTTGCTTTTTTGTTCTTGCAAAAGTTTTCCCAAATGCATACTTATTGCCACACTTGATAGAGTTAAAAATAAATTATCTTTGTATTTTAAATGAAAATGTAATTAAAAGTAAACTACCATTTGTGCTGAGTATGTGCTTATGATTTCATTAACAACAAAACTTTCAACACACACTTAAGTCACCTGCATACGTTGGCATGCGAATATTATAAGAAGGTATTTGAAAAGAAAAGAAGTAACTCTAAACTTCTTGAGGTGTCTTTATATTTAAAAAAAATAAAAGACATATAAAAAACACTTTAAGTTTAAGAAGCTTTTAAAAATAAATAAATAAACTTTTAAGAATTCATCTTTCGCTGTATGATTTGAAGCAATATCAAGTCATACAGTACAGGCGAATATAAATAAAATATTTTTTTCCTCTATTTTGAGTGTCTTTGTTGATAGTTTTTAATTAAATTGCAGTAATATTCTTCTTTAAAATAAAATTATCTGAATAAGAAGCTTTACAGAAATAAACCTGCCACCAAAGCGTTCCAACAGAAGCAATAATTAATGCACTAAAAATCTTTAATTTAGTAAACTGTGCGATAGAGTTAAATAAACCTGGAAATTCATAAGAAGACCACAAATACTCTTGTCTGAGCATAACATAACACTGTGGTACCGATCGTAAATGTGAATTAGTTTAAAACTAAAAACTTCCATAGAAATTTGATGAAGATTATCAAATAGTGAATTTAAATAATATCTTCATAAAGGCTCAAAATAGCTACATTATTGCCATTTATGTGTTAAATACCATTTAATTATCTGTAAATTAGTTGGTTAAATAGCTGATTCTTAGAATTTACATAACCTCGAGTAGATAGATGCAAGCAGTGCTGATGGCGAATGTAGTTTAAAAGAGAATGCTGTATTACATTCTTCTAGTGCTCAGTGGTTTGAAAACTGTTTATTTTGGAAATAAGTCGGTATCTCATAAACTACTGCAGATATCTTAATAAATTTCCACAGAGCAGAGGTGTTTGTGAAAAGAGCTGCGAATGGTCGTCCCCTTTGGGTAAGTGGGGGTTATAGGTAGGCGCCGAAAGTTGAGTACAAATAATAAAATTTTTAAAAATTCAATTAGACCTTGATCCTGACCTAAAATGTGTATTAAACTTATTAATGACAGGATTATTATTACTTTAAGACATTTGCTTTACCATTAATAAAATTTAGAATAAAACAGTTTTAGATTTTGTTCTGATAGCGCTTTTCGTTAGAAAGTTACAAGCCACTGAATTAGGAAAATGTAAAAAAGATAGTTGTTTTTTATAATTTTACCCAAAAATGTAGTTTTATTTTTATGCTCATGTAATTTAAACTCGCTATTTAAAAAATTATAACCACCTTCTTCCAGCCCTATTCAAACATATCCAATTTTAAAACAAAAATAATAACTTTTTGTTTTTTCAATCGCGGGAGATATATTTATTTATTTCTTTATTTAAGTCTAAGGGGAATAATCCAAACAGACTTATGAAGTAACATATTTAAAGATAGCTTATATATAAAATAGTTTATAATAATATAAAATAATTACATGCTAAAAGTTATACAATATTAATTCAGATTTTGCAATAGAGCATTTTTAAAACAAGTTTTTGATGCATTAAAGTCCATAGTACCATTATTAAGCAAATTATCGAAATAATGTAAAGATCTTATTATTGGGCTATTTAGAACGTAATTTCTTTGCTGTAAGGCCACAAAAAATAATCTTCTATGACGAAATGATAATCTGAAGGGTATATAAAAAGTAATTTTCTGCAAAAGTTCAGGGCAATCAATATTTCCATTTATCAAGTCAAATACAAAAAGCATAGACTGTACTTTGCGTCTTTTTTCTAAGGATATTAAACCCAGATGTAAGTAACGAGACACGTAAGTAGGAGCCGGACAAAGTAAATTAAGGTAGGGCAAAGCAAAATGAATGAAACGTTTCTGTATCTTTTCAATACGATTTATATGAATGGCGCAATGAGGACTTCAAATAAACGCGCCATATTCCAATTTAGATCTTACGGATCTACGAAATCTGCACTGTTTCTTTTTATAAATATAAGCAAAAGTTCAAATATTATATTCAAAAAGTTTTAATAATAATTTAATAAAAATTAAATTATAAGCACGCAAGGCACAGCGAGCATTCATGCTTACTTCATAACAATCAAATTGATACTGAAACAGTGTCTATAATGTTGTGAATAAAAAAGTAAGAATGACTAAAAAAAAATTTGCATTCGTGTTCAATCGATGATTGAAACAAAGCAAAAACAAATGTACAAGACGAAATACAGAGAGACAGTAAAGAAATACGTTGGTTTGTGTGTAAATTTCGTCTAACCAAATTAATGTTGATATGAGTTACGAGTATTCTCGTATTCTTATTTACAAAGTTAGTTGGTTAAATAGATGATGTTTATAAAATACACAACTAAGGTAGATAGATGCAAAGAATGCTGATGAAGGTCGTAGCGGCCCAGAAAGTGCAGCATTTCATTCTGCTAGCGTCTAATTTTTCTTGTTTTCTTTGGAAAACGTCCGCATACATTTGTAAAAATAAATTTTATTTCTAAAAAGGATTTTTAGAAATTAAAAATAAAATGAACTTAAGCCAAAATAATTTCTATTCATTTATAATATTCAAAAAGTTCAAATAATAATTTAATAAAAATTAAAATAACTTTTCTTTCTTAATTAATTTAGAAACTATAATATATTTTAACTTAAGCCGGGTTAAATTTTTTTAAATGGTTATAATAAGAAAATGGTCCGAATAATAATTATTTTTTTCACTCGCCTTTACTCTCTAAAGATATTTCAGTTCTTATATAAATCCGACCATTCACTTTACTATCGACCCCACTGTACATACTTATAAAGATTAAATTCTTCTTTGTACACAATTGTTAGTCCACTGGCACATGTAACACTTATTACACACAAGTATTTTCTTCATATATTTCTAGTACACAGCTAAACCTTTTTACCACACATTTTACTTCTACATGATGCTGCCATAAAAGGAACTGTTAAAAGGTATTTTGGTTAAAAGTATTTCATTAGTATTGCGTCCATCAAAAAGACATCAACAACCACTTAAGTCTATTTATTATTTGCTCTTCACTGTCTTTGGTTATTCTATAATTGCTTTTTAAGCTATTGAGATTAGTTGTATATCAAGTGCTTCAAAAGATACAATTTCGGTAGTGAGCATCTGTAATTGTTTTGTAATGCCATAATGGTAACAAAAATGTTTAAGTATACCATAATGTTGTTGTTATTCTTAGGAAGTATTTAACAATGAGTTACTCAAATGAGCTGAGATCTTCAGTGTAAAAAATTAAAAACTAAGTTATGTAAAAGTTTATTATACATTGTCTGATGATATTCATTCAAAGTGGAAAATACAGCATTTCATTCATCTACTGTTTTTTTCCTGTTTTCTGGAAATACAGTTGTAAATAATTTTTCTTAAACATTTTTATAAATTAAAATAAAAACAAGTAAGCATGCTATTTTCAGCTATGACGAATCTTATATACACTTATATGTAAATCTAGTTTAGAGGAGTAACTTCAATCAAAAAGCAAATAATGGGTGACAAAGAATGAAAAATATATAGGCCGACTTCCTAAACGCAAGTTGCAATGCATATTTACAATGCATACACTTCGTAAATGCATATGTAAACTTTTTGACAAAGTATAATGTTCCTAATCGTTTGGCAACTCAGTTTAATGAGTATCAGAAATCAAAATCACGCATCATTTTTATTTTGTATGCAAACATTTGAGCTGTAATGGCTAAGTATTTTCTTGTTTATTTTTAAAATGAAATGTGAATGAAAAATGTCATCATCCATTAATTCAATGAATTCTTAAAAAAATATTTATTTTTGATCACTTGTTCCCGGGATTTTTATTGTCCTTAACAAAGTTGTCTCTTCTTTTTTTTCTTTTTAATAGGTTTTTATAGCAAATCAATATTTTTTGAAAGATTTGACCTGAGATAATTCCTCAGCACTTGCCAACAAAATGAATAAATAATTTTTTGTGTAACCTCTATTTTTCTAAAAAAATTTATTCAATTTTATACCATGTTTTTGACATTTGTTTTACGTATGAGTTGCATAGCGACGTTCCTAAATGCCGATAAAATGCAAAGAATGTCTCTGCAACGCAGGTTTGCACTTAAGACATGTTTAGCATTGCATACGCATTTTTTTCAATTATGCATTGCAACAGGCGTTTAGGAAGTCGGCCATAATTTTACATCAAAATGTCATTGGTATTTAATGGGCTTTTAAATGGTATCCATATTGATATTTAAAAAAAAATATATGAGCGAGCGCAATT
Source organism: Gymnosoma rotundatum (assembly GCA_916610165.2). Lineage (NCBI taxonomy): Eukaryota > Metazoa > Arthropoda > Insecta > Diptera > Tachinidae > Gymnosoma > Gymnosoma rotundatum. The sequence goes on along the minus strand of OU744336.1, from coordinate 139,631,861 downwards.
TTTTTCTCCTGATGTTTTTTTTTTTTGTATTATTTTTTAAATCTCTATCGCCCTATATATTTGGTTTTCTAATTGGAGTTACTTCATTGTTCCAAATGATATTGAAAAACTAGATGCAGGCGTGGTGTTTTGCCCTATGCCCCGATGGACATGGACCGATCTTTCTGTTTTTCAATAGCACCTATTTCGACACTATATCTCATCGGCGTATTTAAATTGTCTCTAGCTGATCCTAGTGCCTTGGGAAACATGATTTCAACACTAACACGGACAGACAGATGGACAGACGGACATCGCTTCATCGACTTCGCTATGTATAAGAACGCAGAATATATATATTTACTTTATGGGATCGGAAATGGATATTGTAGTTATAACAACCGGAATGACAAACTTAGATGTATCCTTTTTCTACTTTTTGTGGAAAAATAGTAACCAACGAGTAAATCCTTTAATAACTAAGAAGATTATTATTTATTTCACCAAAAAAAATTTTAAAAAATGGACGGCTCACATAATAGTTGTAGTATAAATGGAATACTAAATGGAAAGCGGATCACAACGAACCTACCGGATTCGAATAAGAAAAGAAATGACAAATAGTTTCTGGAGCCATTGCAGATATGTTTGAGAAGGCTTCATTTTATGTGTAAGTTCTGCAATATCTATTCTTATGCATAGTGAAAACCATAGACGGAAGGCCGTCTCTCCGTCCGCGTTCGGGTTGAAATCAATTTAATGAATGGACTAGATGAGCTAGAGAAAATATAGATACACCAATCGATCAGACATAATTTTTCTATTGAAAATCAGCAAGATCGGTCCATGTGCTTTGAGGCGATTGCCTTTAATTTTTTCATTTCATTTGGAACAAATATGGTATAGTGAAGCAACTGCAATCAAAAACCCAAATTTATGGGGCGGTAGAGTAAAAAACATAAGAAGAAACAAGTGAAAAAATAGGCGCTCGCCCAATTTTTCAGAACTTTAAACTCATAGAAAAGTGCGGATGTGCACCATATTTTTCAAGATGTCACTATGGCAGTCCAACAATATTTCGGGAAAAAATCTGCAAAATCTGCACTTTATTTTAAAAATCTTCAATAAATCTTCAAATGCGTTCTCCTTTATTTTAAACCTTTAGTATATCTTAACAATTCAATAATTTCACTTTGAAACTTTTTATTAAAATTATTAATGAAACCATGAATGTACTTTAGAAGTATTTAATATGAGTTTAGCATTGTCGATTTGATTGATATTGAGAGCAAATAAGAAATAAATTTTTAACCACTCACATAATTTTAATAAGCAACTTACAACCGACTCTACGGAAAGTCAACGCATCTTTTTGAGTTTAATATCTAATATAATTTGTATTTTATAAAATTTGTTATGTTGCTGTGGACTATTCGACAAATAATTATATAGCTAAACCGTCTCCACAGCAGATAGAATTTTGAGTTATGCATACTACGAGTGGCATATTTATTAATTTTATAATAAATAAATCTGATATTTGACTTTTTAAAATTTGGGCAACGGAAATGTTTTTGCCTGTCATGAGAGCAGCTCCATCTGCTGCAAATCCAACCATGTTCTCTTAATAGTCGACGTATTTGTCGGTAAAATATTTAACAATTAATTTGTGCAAGCTAAAAGTGTCACATTGGTATACTTTTATCAATCCGAAAACAGATTTAAAAATGTATGTGTGATGACCCGAACTGTCATTAATAAGGATTTTTTATTTGAAAGGTTTAATTTTTTTTTTTTTTTTATAATTAGGAGTTGAACTGTGGATATTATAAATAAAATAAAATTGATTATAGTTTAAGTTAAGTTTTTTAAAAACCTTTTTTTAGAATGTATGCGGATGTTTTAAAAAATCTTCGATTTTATGCCAAAAATCTTCAAATCTGAATTTGGCTATTTGAGGGGCTAAAATCTGCAAAATTCAGATAAATCTGCACTTCTGGCAACAGTGCACTATGGGTATAACTCAAAAGCTTTTGAAGAGATCTTTAAGTAAATACTACAACTTTTGAAATGCTTAACCCGTTAATAGCTAATGACATTTTATGTAAAATTAAAAATAGTACTCAATTTTTTTCCTTTACTTTTTAATTCTCTGTAACCCCAATATATGTTTTTTTTATTGAATTAATTCACTATACTAGATACTATACTTTTTCACTAAACTAGATTTACACATGCAGTGCTGTGCAAGAAATTTTAATAAACACGACGCATAATACAAGACAGTTATTTATAACGACAAAAATATCACGAGACCTAGATAGTGTAGAACAAAAATTTCAAATGAAATTATTAAATAAGTAAAAAAACTTATTATTGTGTTTTATTATTTTCAAGTTTGTTTCGAAACGTTTTTAGTTTGAATCCTAGTTTTTCAAGGCTATTCTAAAATACTAGAAAATTATTTAGATAGACATAAAAACATAGCTTTATACTCCTTATTCTTGTTTATTTTTGTTTTTTTAATATTTGAAACCTGCACTCAAGAGATTTAAGAAACAAAAAACACACATTAAACTTTTTATTTAACATGATAACGAAAGTTTTGTTACAATTTTTATTCCGGATATAATTTGCAGATTTTTTTCAAATTCTTAATTAAAAGGAAAAGCAAATAATTTCTCTTATTTTTACTTAGAATAACATTAATAGTTACATATCTGCAAATATTAATTAAAATATTAATATTTTTTCCTATTGAACAAATTTATATCGACAAATTTTGCAATTTAATACCCTTGAGTCTCTTTGGATTGGATTTTGAAGAATATATTTATATGTTTCACATAATTTCCATTCTGTTAATTAAAAATAATTTATTGCGAGCAAAAAATACATTAAAATTTGCTAACAAAAATAACAGCTTCCAACCATCATAAGGCTGCTGGGAAAATAACTGCAAATTAGTTCATTATTATTTTGTTTTTATTATTTTCATGGTAGTTTTACATTTTAAGACAATAGCCATTGTATTGAGACAATTTTTGTTTTCCTAGTTGTATTTTCCAAATAGAAAAATAAAAAATATATAACTCAGCCAAAATATGGTAGTGGAATTAACAAATAAAATGTTCTGTAAGAGTTTCATTTTCATACACATTTTTTCTTTGGGTAAAGTATTTAAAACTATCTCGATCATATTTTAAAAAACCGCAAATGTTTTTTTTTTAATAATTTAGCGCTTTTTATTTTTTACATTTCATTTTACATTTTTACGTTTTACATTGGTGTTTTCGGGAAAACTTGCACGAAATTTTATAACGCCACATTTTTATGGATAAATATTCATTTAATGCAATACATTAAAATATTTGTTTATTGCTTTAAGTAAAATTTTTAACATATGCATATATGTGGCAAAAAATTATTGAAAACCTTCTAACTATATTGTTGTTATAATTTGTTAATTATTTTTTAAACGCTGCAAAAAAGGATTTTTTTTTCAAATAGCAAAATGCCTACAAATATTCCTAGAATTGTGTTAGCATAGAAACAAATTCGACTTCAGTTTCAATTATATTTGAATTCAATCTCATTTAATTTTGGTTATGACAAGAGTGCTTGCGGAAACTCTCTAAGTTTCAAATCATTTAATTTTTCTACTGAGATGATTCTATTCAGCAATTTTTTATTCAATAAAGTTTCATTTCGATTTTCATTAAATTTTTGGTAAAATAAATGACGTAAAATATTTTTATACATAATGAATGCATTCACATTTTAATTTCATTCATAAATTTTACAAATTAATGAATTACATTTTCTTGTTAATAGATAGTTAATTAAAATACAAATGTGAATTTTTGTTTTAAAGCCCTGCTCTACATATATACATGATAAAACACACAAACACACACACACACATACATATATATATATATATATATATAAATATATTCATTAAATATTAAAATAGATTTACAAATTTGTCCTTAAATATATATAGTTATTTTATTTTTTATGAATATGGGAGTATATACATTTTTTAATAAAATGCTTATAACTTTTATAATGAATATACATTTTATTACTCAAATATTGAAAAAAAATTAAATTGACGGCATTTTAGACTAACACCACTAAGCAGCAATGCATGTACATATTTGTCTTTAATTTGTTGAACACAGCGACCGCTCAGTTACCATTTTGTTTAAGCACCCCTCTTCAGCAACGTAGTTATTACTTGCAAACTCAAAAGACAGCCGCTGTGTGTTCATTTTGCTACTGCAAATAGTAGACTGAATTCAGTTGGTTTCAGTTCTGTGTGTGCTCAGTTGGCATAAAATAGAAAACTGAGTTTAGTTGTTTATTTTCAGCATGTAACTTAAGAAAAAAATTAGCTGGTTAGTAAAACGTAACTGCTAATAGCTGTTTTCCGAAACCCTGGCAAAAAGGGTATATCTAAGTTTGTCATTCTGTTTATAATTTTTACAATATCCATTTATAGCCCCATAAAGTGCATACACTTTGAGTTCTTATGCATAGCGAAGCCGTTTGAGCGATGTGATTTTGTCTATCTGTCCGTTCGTGTTAGTATTTAAGTCTAGTTTGCCAAGGTACTAGAAAAGCTATAGAAAATTTAAATACGCCAATCGATCACACATAGTGTCAAACATAGTTATCTTCACTTTTATTCCCAAAACAAAACTTTTAATAACTCCCTTGAACGCATTCCAAGCTCCCATTCCTCTTATCTTTACAACTCTGTCCAACACAGGATCTTTTGTAAGCTCCCGAATTTGTGGCCCAAGAAAAACACCTTTCTTGACTTTTGCATCACTTAAGAAAGAAAATATTTATTTAAAAAATCTAAAGGCCTCTCCTTCTTTGTTTATTATTGAATAAGTTTTTTATCAAACTGAGTTTTATATGTATGTGGTAGTGGAAGAAATATATCTTTCGGATCGACTAGAGGCCACTTGTGTTCAGCATATATGATTGAGTGGGAGAGGGCCTTCATTTTTTCTTAAGCCTCTTTCTTTCTTAAAATGCATGTCCAACAGGAATTAAAGAAAGGAAGGAAGTATGTTGAAAACAAGAGCAAGTTGGTAATTTTCGTGGTGGGTTTTGAACTCAGATGGTGAAAATATGTTATAAGTGGGTATTTTTAAGCCCGAAACATATTCATTTTTAGTCAGTGTAATTAGTTGAAAAACAAATGGTTTCAAAACACAACACATGTAAATAACTTAAAATATAGTAGAGCATTACTTCAAAATTCAATTTTTATGATTAAAAATTTGGTGAAACAAATATTTTCAGGCGAAATGAGCCACTATAGGAAAATATGTATTTTTTTTTCCTGTGAGTAATAAGATTTGCTTGCTGGGGTTTAAGGTGTCTTAAGATCTCAGACACTAATTTTAAATCTTATCTCACTTAAAATTATTAAAATATTTAAATTTCCAAATAGAGATAAATCTAAAAATGGGTGAAGACTATTTGTTTAAGGGATTCTTCTTTTTAAGCTTCTGTGGTCATAAATTTGTGTTTCATAGAAACAGGTATTTCAAACCCAATTGCAATTAGTAATGAAACGATTTCCCTTAGAATTCATAACTATTAGTAAAAATAATTTAATTAAAAATGTTAGTTTTTTCAGTGTCGTTATGTTAAACAATGTAAATGAAATTTTAATGGCAATAAAAAAATCCCGTGTAAGCAAATGAACATTTTTCTCTTTTCTATTTTTAATATCTGGTTTATTTTTTAAAGGTTTGTCTACTGAGTTGAATGAAATAAACAAAAATTATTTGAATTAAAAGTTATGTGTTTACCACTCATATTTTTTTAATATTGTAAAACTTGAAATGAAACTTTTTTTACAGTTATTAACAATATTAACTTTTGATATCATTTGATTATTTGTGCCTTCATTTTTAATCGGAAAAGTTTCACAACTAGAGGAAAACTTGTAAAAAAGGACGTTGGTATTCAACAAATTCTCTTAAAAACTATATAAACGAAAATGAAATTAAAACAGCCACAGTTGTTTTAATCATATTATTTTTTTACGCAGTTCCGATTGTTTACTGTAGTTTTTCCTCTTTTTTCTTTTTGTCGTGCATAATGGAACACCATTATATATATAACTGCAAATTTTGTGGATTATTGATTTGTTTAATCCTTAAGATAATTTGCAGTATTAATAACTCGATGAAATCATAGAGTTGTTAAAAATTATTGTATTTTAGTTGTAATTTTAAAAGCCTGATGTAGTCTATCGTTTGTTAAGTTAGGTTGAGCAGACAGCCTTGATCGGCTTACTAGGATCCTCTTCTCGATCACTTTATATCACCTGCTAAAGAGAGAAAATATGAGAAAATAAGAAGGATAAAAAGAGTGGATATCTATGACCAATCACCATACTATTCCGCTAGAATGGGCTACTGTGTAGGCTGGATATATGCCGCAGTAAGTGTAAAATAAATTTCAATCGATTTCCGACCACATAACGTCAATATACTCTGAGATCTTATGCATAGCGAATGAGCGATATCTGTCTATCCGCCTGTCCGTCCATGTTAGTGTTGAAAGCAAACTTGCCAAGTCACTAGATGTGCTAAAAAAAATTTAAATATGGCAATACGAGAATTTAAGAATAAAAAAACATCCGAGTTATGGTCCTCTGAAATTTTAATAGAAAGCTAGGATTATGTACCATATTTTTTAAGATATCAATATGGCTATCGTTTAAAAGCTTTTGAAAAGGCGTTTAAGAAATACTAAAATATTTAAAAAAATATTAACCCATTAAGAGCCGATGGCATTTTTATGTAAAATTAATTACAATTTAATTAATTTATTCTTTTTCATTCCAATATTTCTTTTTTGATTTGAGTTACTTCACTGAATAAGATTTACATTTGTATATGGTGAGGAGTTTATAAGATTCGGCAAGCCGAATATATCACTCTTACTTAGCTGAATACCTCTACTTACTAAAAGGCTAAATAATAATATTTCATTTTAAAAATTAAAAAAAGAACTTAAACAATTTTAAATTCTTACGAAAAAATAATATCATGGAAATACATATATAATAATAATATCACTAAAATGTTAACATAACTTTAAAGGAAAAGCTATAGTGGCTGCAGAAAGACAACAGTCTTTTTTTAACGATTCAAAAAAAAATTTAATTAAACAACGGGTATTTTTAACTATATTAATTAATTTTCAAAATAAAATCTTTTATTCGTGCTATTTTCTGTAATCCCGATTAATTATTTAAATTACTGATATTGATTATTGGGGGTCAAAGAAAATCTCGATTACTGAAAAAAAGACAGCCGTATATACAGTGGAGAAAGAAAAATAGAATTAGTGTTGGTTATTGTTGTATTTGCTTAAACTTTGATTTTTGTCTTTGCTTTATTGTTTGAACAAAATTTTTAGTTTATTTGAATAATTGTCAGAAGTTTTCTAAAGAATTAAGTAAGCGGTAACGAAATGGCCATCGAGACGTGCTTTGGCCTTCAATAATCAATATCGGTAATTCAAATAATTAATCCGGATAACAAAAAATAGCACGAAAAAAAGATTTTATTTAAAAAAAGAAAATTAAGAATTGTCTAACTTTTATTTTCTGAAGTCGTTAAATGAAGAAAACAATAACACGTAATTCTTATTACAATACGTAACAAATAATTCTAAGATTTAAAGTTTTGTAAAAGCACATAAAAATTGGACAAACGCCCAAGAAATGGATAGATTTTTTGAAGCAATAGACTCACAAAATTTTATTGCTCCTTGCTCTTCTCCCTTTCTGTTAATTTTTTTTTTGCATATTGTATTATATTTATAACAAAGTTAAAAACGACGTTAAACTGATTTTAACACTTTATCTTCAATTTTGTCAAGCTATATAGCGATAAATATTTACTAAGCCTAGTTTGTGCCACTGAAAATATATAAAAGGTATATAGATATCTGAAAAAAACAGCACGAGTGAGGATTAAAGACAGCCAATAAAAGACTATTTAAATTTGGGTTCAGTAGCTTCCGATGAACTAAAAAAAATAACACCAAATAAAATACAATCACTAAAAATTCTTATTAATCTGACAATTTAAGCTACTTATATTCTTAAAAATGAAGTCCTTTTAAACAAAATGAAGAGAATAAATGTAATTTTTTTTTTTTTGCATATTTAACAAAACCAAAACAAAAGTTTTCCTTGACTTCATCAGTTTTTTGTTTTGTTTTAACCTTAATTAAATGAGTATAAGAACAAAAAATAAAAAAAACTAGTCATAATTCATGAATGATTTCCCCAAAATGTTTTTTACCTTATTTTTCGGCAAAACTTTTTGTGCGAAAGCCAATGAAGCGAATAATAATTTGTAGAACTTAATGAAAAATTAATTCGCTTGACAGGTTAGAAATGTCAAAATGTGCATTTGACTTATAATGGTATTTATGTTAATTAAATTTATAGATATCCTAAAATACGATTTAAACCATCTCCTGATATTAAATTGTTTTTGCATACAAAACTCATCCTGCAAATTCTTAAATAATTTTACAATTAAGTATTGACTTGAAATACAACATAGATTGGCTGCTAATTTTCAAGGGTTTTTAAATAATATTCTTGAATTTCGTTGCCTGACGACAACATTTTGGTAGAGTGGCAACACAGTGGGACTAAATCGAAATATTCTAAAAATAAATCAGTAATTTATAAAAGGCAGCAGACCTATAGACAAGCTTGTTTGAAGCTTGGAATGTTCAGACCTTTTGCAGGAAATTTTTGGACTTTCCACAAAGTTTTTCAAAATCTTAAACACTATCTAGTTTTAACAATTTCATTCAATTCTCCTCATTTCCCCATTTAAAGAATATTTCTTAATGAATATCTACTTTTTTAACTTTCCTGAAAGAAATCACTACAATCATTATGATCTCTTACATCCAATTTAAAATTTTTTTACTCAATGTTAAAATAAAAAATAAAAATGCAAAATTAAACAGACAAAAGTTTTCAATTCACAAATTTTCGCAAATATTTGAATAGGGTAATTAAGTACACAATTACTTTCGCTGGGGGTACTCTAAAATTACCCCTTTGTGCTCATCATAAAGGCTATTTGTTAATTTCATGAAGCAGCATATGAAAAGCATTTAATAAATCAACAAGGTGAACCTCATCCGCAAAATTACTTTATTTGCACACAATTTAGCTATTCTAATGTAAAGTATTTAGCAGAGAAACAACAAGAGATTGTTATTATATATTAATTATATTTTGTCTATGAAAATTTCATACTGCATGATGATAAGAATTTTTTTACTAATATAATATTTACCATTGTTCTGCATTTTAATAAAAAAATAAAAAAACTTCAAGATTTTGATATTAAATATACAATATTTTATTATATACAATATTTTAATTAATATTTTATACAACATTTTTTATGTAATTTTTAAAGAAGAAGGCTACCAATTCGACTGAACGTTTTGCACGCAGAACTCAGCCATTTTTAAACCGATTGTGGAAATTTTTTCTTTATTTGAAAAGTGATGCTTATAGATTAGTTCATAATCTTAAAAATTGAAGGGTGTCCCCATAAAACAAATAAGTTTTTTACGGGCATTATGAATTGTAAAGGACGCCACTTTAAAACTAAAAAAGTACATATCACTATACCTCCCAATGGCAAAAAATAATACAAAAATACACTTAAAATTAAAGGTGACGTGAATTGACCTGTATAGGCCTACCTCTTGAACTGTTATAGAAAAACGCTCGCAAATTGGACAGAATGTCGATTGCTATGACCGTTATAGTAGCAAGTATTAATATTTAAAATTATAAATTAAAGGGTGCGCCAATAGTTCATTAAATTTGATGTATATGGCCATACTTTTAAACAGCTAAAGACAGACCCTTGGATTTTACAACGAACCTATATTGGTAAGTCCGCTATAACAACAAGTATAAAATATTAATTAAGAACTTAAATGGTGTTCCAATAGTAGATGTAAGTTCAACGGCTATAGCCGTTATAAAAACAAGTATTAATATTACAACTTTTAAATTAAAGAGTGCGCCAATAGTGCATTAAATTTGATGTATATGGCCATAATTTTGAACAGTTATAGAAATTTACAACGAACTTGTATTGCGAAGTCCGCTATAACAAGAAATATAAAATTTGGATTTGGAAATTAAGGGGTGTTCCAATAGTTAATGTAATTTTGTGTATGTGACCAAATTTTGAACGCTGAAACTTAAAAGAGGCCTGTATTGCGAAATCCGCTATATAATAATTTGAATTTAGAAAACAAAGGCTGTCCTATAATTAATTAAGATTTACTTATATGAGTCTATCTTTTGAACCGTTTTAGACAAACGCTTGCAAATTGGACAGAATGTCGAATGCTATGGACGTTATAGTAACTGCTGATAATATTTAAAATTATAAATTAAAGGGTGCACCAATAGTTTAATTAATTTGGTATACGGCCATACTTTTGTAGACAGTTGTAGACAGACGATTGAAATTTACAAAGAATCTGTATTACTAACTCCCCTATAATAACAAGTATAAAATTTGAATTTGGAAATAAACGGGTGTCCCAATAGTTGTTATAATATGGTCTATGTGGCCGGACTTTTGAACCATTGTAAACAGACAGGGGCATGTTTTTCTAAGTCCGCTATAACAAGAACAGTTGAAAAGTATAAAGTTTAGAGATATAAGTATGTCCCAATAGTTAATGTAACCTAATTTATGTGGCCATACACTTGAGCTGATATAGGCAGATATATGAAATCTGTTTTGAAGTCGGTTTTTTTCGCAAAAATTATTTCTGCTATTTATTTGTTATTGTTGGAAACCACTGCTGAAACGAATATTATATCATAGTAAATTGGCATTGTTTATCGTAACTTGGCAGGTACCGGTAAAATAGCGTAGTCACTAGACAGTTTTAATTTAATATCACAACAAAGTTATTTAATAAAATCGCTCTTAGCTTTTTTATTTATAAAGGCCACAGAACACACATAATTATGAATTTTAATTTTTTGGTTGTTAAAAAATTCTAAACAATTTAAATAATTTTGTTATACTTTTTAATTCATTGCTTTTAAAGTTTCCTGCATTCCGTAGCAGTTTTATAACAGCATTAGAAAACAAGAGTTGCAATACCTACATGCAAAAATAAATTTAATAAACGAATGCTTTTTTGTTTGCCTTGTTAGTACCTGAAACCAGCAATATCTTGCTGTTCAACATGTATGTGTTTTAACAGAAACATTCAATAAAACAAAAGCATTCTTTTTGTTAAGCGAATCACACGTGTTTGTATTTTGACTGTATTTGTGTACAGGAAGAGGATGCAGGAAATACCAAAAACCGCACAAGTAAACGTAGAAAATAAAATTACATAGCAACAGAAAAAAAGTGTATGTACAGAGGTCTGTACGCAAACTGTTTTGCATTTGCAATTTAAGGAACTGCAGAAATTCAATAAAACTTCTCGGTTTTCCTAGAAAAAGTTATAAAAGCGCAAATATTTTTTCTTGTTTTCTAAAAGTAAAGGGTTATTAAAATCTATATAGTTGTATTTTAAACTTTCTTTGCATATAATCTTTCCTTCCATAGTTTATGGACAACACTTGTAACTATAACAAAATTTTAAAAATGAAATTAAATAACATTTTTAAAAAACAAGGTTATAAAATTGTAGCAAAAAGTATTAAACATTTTTAATAAAATCCCTGAAAATTCAATATACAATGCAGAATTCCGAAATTCTCAAAATTAAGTTTTGGATTTTTATCCTGCTAGACACAATTAATACTGTCCTATAACATAATTATTGTTTACCTATTTATTCCATTTTAGTTTTATTATGGTTTGCAGTAGTGTATTATAATACAATAATGCAAATTATACAATAATCCAAGGGTTGCTTATTGAATAATATAATATTAAATAAAATATTTATTTCTTTAAAAAAAACCATATATCATTGTCAGCAAGTTAATAAGTTAATTTATTAACAAGTAAGAGTGCTATATTTGGCTATGCCGAATCTTGTATACCCTATAGTATCCATGTGAATCTAGTTTCGTGAAGTAACTCCAATCAAAAAGCAAATATTGGGGTGACATTGTTTTAATTTTCTATTAAAAATTTGATACATAAAAATGACATCGGCTCTTAATGGGTTAAGTATTTTTAGTACTTCCTTAAAGATTTCTTTAAAGGCTTTAAAATGATACCCATACCGATATTTAAAAAAATTTTTAAATTGTTTAATTCTCTATCGCCACATATATTTACATTTTTTGATTAGAGTTACTTTATTGTTACAAATGACAAAAAAAAAACAATTAGAGGTAGGCGTGGTGTTTTGCCTGCTGCCTCGAAGGACTTAGACCGATTAATAGCACCTCTTTCGACACTATATCTAATCGATTGACATATTTATTTTTTTGTGATATCAAGTTTTCCTCGGCCACTAACACGGACGGATAGACGGACATCGCTCAATCGACTTCGCTATGCATAAGAAGTCTTAAGAATATAAATACTTTATAGGGTCGGAAATGGATATTGTAAAAATTACACACACGGAATGACAAACGTAAATATACTCATTTTTCACTTTTTGTAGAGATGGGTATAAAAATTGTCGTATATAATTTTTCTTTTTGGGACTTATTGAAGGATTTCCTGCTCTATCTAAGAAGTTAAATTTAATTGATATTATTGCAGTATCATTTTATTTTAAGAGGTGGTCGAGAAATGTTTACGTGCTTAGGGCTGACAACTCCAGGGACTCATATAATACTTTGTTAAAGATAGATATATTTTTTTAAGGTTAAACACATCCTTAAGCTGTTTAAAAATAATCAATACCAAATTTATTTTGAATCATTTAACGTCAATAGTGTTAAGTTCTTTAAAATACTTCGTGGTATTTTCACAACCTACATAAGCATTTGCGTAATAGCGATATGGATATGCTTTTTCCACAGTAATCACTTGGTTGACTTGTTTGCTTAACCCTTTCGGGACGGAGTTTTATTTTCAAAACTAAATTATGTATGGTAAAAATTTTTTCATATTCTAAGAGGTATGATAAAAGTATAATGTTCTCCATACTTAAAAATTTTGAATTCGTCCTTTTATCCTGGGACATATAATCCCAACAAGTATTTTCATGGGGCATAAAATCACAATCAGTGTTCTCGAAGAGCGATTCGAAATTAAAAAGATAACTAAAATATAAATATTATTAGATTTAGGTAAAAGTTTACATTTATTTTTAACATTTTAGGAATGTAATTAGGTATTTATTTGTGGAATGGCCCAAAACACTTGTAACATAAGGCGTTGTTACAACCTGAGCATATCATCTTTGTTCGCTTTTCTATGCCAAGTGAAGAACAGCAGACACAGCGATAACGCTTCTCTTGCTCTACTGGCAAGTGGTCTCCAATATTGAGGCTATCCGTTTTTGGACGTTTGGGAGCTCTACCTCCCTGGCAATTGCATTGAAAATAAGGAAAATATGACAGTTTGAAAATTGCTGGGACGTATTATCCCAGTAGTCCCGAAAGGGTTAAAATGACGCGCCTCGTGTGATGTATGTTTATTGAGAATATTCCCACATTGTTTGTTAATAGAATTATATATTTTGAAGGAATCAAGAATAGTTAACACTTAAATTTTAACAAGCAAAAATAAAAATATGTTATGAATATGTGATTATAAATTTTACGTGGAATTTTAATCATTTTGATAATTATTTCTTTCTGCTTTTGAATTTGTTGGCCTTAGTTTCTACTACACTCTTTGATAGACAGCAAGAATTTTTTTTTAAACAAATAGACTTTGTCTGACATCACCATGAAGTTTTAAAATTAAAATATTCCTGTTCAATTTACTTTACAGTATTTTTTATTTTCCTTTTTTCTCTTCTCAGATTTAAAACTTAACACATAACAACATGGCAATTCATATTTTGTACCTCTTTTTCTCCAATTATTTTTTGAATGCTTTCTGTTTCTTTACATGTTCTGTATAATAAATGAATTAAATTCCGTAACTCCGTAAGAATAAATCTTTTAAATAAAGACATGTAGGAAGATCCTTAATATTTTTTATTGTGCAATGTGGATACATTTTAAGAAAATCTCTTGCACACCTACTTACATGTAAATATATTTCAGATTATATGCATAAAAGGCCATTAAATATTTTTTTATGTAATTACTAAAGGATTAAAAAATAAATGCATTACAAAACTAAAGTATTTTTTAAATGATATACATAAATATAAAACATATATTATGCATTTAAAGATTTTTATTTTTCTTATATCGGCGTTTAAAATTATTAGCTGGAAATAAATTGAAAGTTAATATATCTTAATATTAATCACACTACAGGAATGGCATTGAATTTGTATTGCATATCACGAACTAACGCACTTTACATCGATTGTAAAGAAATAAATTTTAAAAGCATAAACCCAAAGTGGTTCGTGGCACGAACCACTCTTCCAAGCAAGTTTTTATTTGATAAATATGGAAATAATAATAGATTTTCTTCTGCCTATTGACTGAGGACATATTTAATTATCAAATATTCCTGAAATTAATTTTTTTTTTGCCAAAATCGATTCCGTGCATTTTCTCTTACCCTCCTTTTGCTAACTATTATACCCTTCACTATAAAAAGTGGAAAACGGGTACACATCCTTTTCCTTATTTTTATACCCTTGACCATTCTGACTTCTTATGCATAGTGAAGTCGATTAACCGATGTCCGTCCGTGTTAGTGTTGAAATTAAATTTGCCGAGGTAAAGAAATCTGCATGATCCGTACTTGTCATTCGAGGCACCAGACAAAACACCACGCCTACCTCTAATTTTTTCATGTCATTTGAAACAATAAAGTAACTCCAATTAAAAAAAATAAATATATGTATCAATAGAGAATAAAAAATAAAAAGAAACATCAAGTCAAAAAATTTTCGCTCGCCCATATTTTCCAAGTTACGGGGCTCTGAAATTTTCATATTTTTGAAAATAACAATATGGTTACCATTTTAAAACTTTTGAAGAGATTTTTAAGGGTCTTTTAAAATGCCGAACCCATTAAGAGCCGATGCCATTTTTATGTAAAATTATATAAATGCAGTACCAAAAATTTCTTTTACTTTATTATTATTATTATTATTTATTATTAATCTATCCTCAGCACAAGTAAAAATATATACCAATTTTTTATACTTATTATCAGTTCTTACTACTTCTAAACTAGATTTACATAGATGGTGAATGGTATATAAGATTCGGGATAGCCGAGTATAGCAATCTTACTTGTTTTAAATAAACATTTCCTCTTGGAACTTCTGAATAAATATCTATCTCTGTTTTAAAATTTTTTTAAACGGTTCCCGTTTTAGCTATAACTCATGAGCGACCAATTTCGATAAACCATCACGACCATATGAACAATCCCTAAAAATTTAAATAAATTAGGTTTGACCGTTGGTGAGTTATAAAGTCGCAACATACTTGCAACAATTCTATAAATATATAGATTACGCCAAATTTTCCTGACACCCAGATGATACGTAGTGGTTAATGGCCAGATTAATGGCAAATTACCATTTCATTGTTACAAAAATAAAATTTAAAGGTAATTGTTTACCAACTGATGAATTAAATGCTCTTTCAAAGTGTCGTTTTTTATTCGGATTTATTTATACCTTGAAAATTTTATTTATTTATATTTTTTAAAAATATGTTAATAGTATTAATGAGAATAAAATATTGTTTTTATAAACTGGTTGTTATTTTGTGCTAATGGCTTATGTTTAAATAAAGTATAATTTAAAATATTAAAAATGAATCAATTTGCTACTATTTAATTCCTACTTAATTTGCAAAACTTATGTTCGTGCTTATTTTGTTAGATATATACAATTTGATAAGATATTCCTAAATTAACCTTGAACTAGTCTGAAGAAATCTCATATATAAAATGAATTTTTTAATGGTATCCCTAAAAAGTTCGACATAAATAAGTATATTCTATATACGAGGGCTGCTCTATATATTTCTGGCCTAATAGTGAAAATGCGAATATTTATAATCAAAAATGGTTTTATTGTTTTTCAAAGTATTCTCCATGCATGCGCTCAAACCAATTGTCGAAGCAATTTTTTCACTCCGATTGAGACACCTCTAAAACATGGTTTCTGAACACTTTAACAGCTTCTTCTGGCGACGAAAATCGTTGACCACGCATTTTTTTCTTGATGTGCGGAAACAAAAAGAAGTCATTAGGTGCAAAGTCAGGGCTGTACGGCGGATGATCCATTAATTCGACGTTTTGGCCGGTCAAAAACGCTCTGGTTTGAGCCGATGTGTGAGAGCTCGCATTGTCATGGTGAACAATGATTCGTCTTCTCTTGTTGGTTTTTCGAATTTCTCCAACAACTTCAGGCAAACGAATTGTAGTGTACCACTCAGAAGTGACCGTCCTACGTTGCTCAAGCGGAACAGTCGCCACATGACCAGTTTTGCCGAAGAAACAGGCGACCATTTGCTTCGAAGTTCTTCTTCCATGAACAGCTTTCGTTGGATTATGCTCGTCTTTGAAGACCCACACGGTCGATTGTTGTTTCGTTTCGGGCTCATACGCATAGATCCATGATTCGTCACCTGTGAAGATCTTATAAACGCCTTTTGAAGTACCGCAATCGTATTTTTGCAACATTTCTTTGCACCAATCGACACGAGCCTTTTTTTGAGCGACTTTCAAATTGTGCGGGATCCAACGAGAACAAACCTTTTTTACGGCCAGGTGTTCATGCAGTATCGAATGTATGCTGGTGGAAGAAATAACCAAGGATGTCTCTATCTCTCGGTATGTCGCATGTCTATCTTGCGTTGTGAGTTCACGCACGGCATCAATGTTCTCTGGCACAACAGCCGTTTTTAGACGACCTTCACGGAATTCGTCTTTGAGCGAGCTTCGGCCACGATTAAATTCATTATACCAATTTTTCACAGTGCTATAGGATGGTGCTTGATCGCCATACAAAGATTGAAGTTCATCAATGCACTCTTGTCGTGATAATCAACGTCGAAAGTTGTGAAAAATGATGGCACGAAAATGTTCACGAGTTAATTCCATTTTTTCTATATTTATTTTTTCAAGTCACTGTTAACAACACAAATAATGGTCGTACGTCAAAACGTTTTAAGTACGATTATGCTTAAAAATGACAAACTTTCCAATGGAAATGTCAGGTTGCACTTGGCAGCACTCAGTGTTGCCAGGCCAGAAATATATATAGCAGCCCTCATATATTCGAAAATATTGGTTGGTATTGGTAAATCATTGGCTGAACATATTTTCGTTTGCCATTCCCTGTGTAATTTCTACAATATTGATTTCCGACCCCATAAAGTATATATATTCTGACTTCTTATGCATAGCGAAGTCCATTGAGCCACGTCTGGCTGTCCGTCCGTGTTAGTGTTGAAATTAAGTTTGCTTCGGCAAACAGAAAAAATTAATATGTCAATGGATAGATATAGTGTCGAAAAACGTGCTATTGGAAATCAGCATGATCCCATGTCCTTCGATGCAGCAGGCAAAACACCACGCCTATTTCTAATTTGTTCATATCATTTGTAATATTAAAGTAACTCCAATCAAAAGAATAAATACATGAGCGATAGAGAATTAAAAAAATATCAAGTGAAAAAATTGGCGCTCGCCCATAATTTTCGAGTTAAGGGGGTCTGAAATTTTCAATTTTTTTAAAATATCTATATGGATATCATTTTAAAGCTTTTGAGAAGATCTTTAAGGATACATTAAAAGTTTTTAAAAATGCTTA
Organism: Gymnosoma rotundatum; assembly: GCA_916610165.2. Lineage (NCBI taxonomy): Eukaryota > Metazoa > Arthropoda > Insecta > Diptera > Tachinidae > Gymnosoma > Gymnosoma rotundatum. The sequence goes on along the minus strand of OU744336.1, from coordinate 139,613,933 downwards.
ACCCATTAAGAGCTGATGTCATTTGTATATAATATTATATATTTGCAGTGCCAAAATTGTTTAATTTTTTAATTCTCTGTCATCCCAATATTTCCTTTTTTGATTGGAGTTACTTCACTAAACTAGATTTACATAGATGGTAAAGTGTATATAAGATCCGGTATAGCTGAATATAGCACCCTTACTTGTTTTATTTTTTAGTTCCTTCTCTAATTAACAAAGTCAAAGAGTCTCTCCAACAATAGCAAGAAATGTGATTGTATATGTTTGCCAGGCTGTTATAGATCATCTTACGGTCTTTTGCTAAAAAAAAAAATTGCTATTCTTAACGCAACCAGTAACGCAACACTCAAAAAATATCTTGTACTCTAAACTAAACCATCCTATCATTTATGCTGTCACCCCGGCAGCTACTCCGGCTAACAACAAGATATATATCCTCTCCAGTCACAGTTCCTCTTTAATCTGACTTCGCAACATCTACCATACTTCCCTACGCTAACAGATAACTAGTTATATTTCTCCTTAACATAGATGCACCAATTTATTAGCCATGGCTTTACACAATAATTGTTTTTATTTTTAATATATAATCTGAGAGGTTTGTACTTCTGCTTTTTATTATTTTTCTCTCGTACGTTCGATGTTCGGTTCTAACTCATGCCTTCTCAAGCGTTTGTTTTATTGCAGGTATACAGCTCACCCACTCAGGTTGCTTAACTTTTGTTAGCTAATTGTCGTATTATACTATATGTATCATTGTTGCCAGGGAAAGACAAGAAAAAGTTCCGCTTAAAAAAAAATACATTTTCTAAATAAAAGGTACATTAAAAAAAAAATTTGAACAAATAGCAATTGAATGTAATTTATATAAAATATAGTAAATACTTGTATACAGGTTTAGGGAAAATAACAAAAATAAAACTTAAATATAACAATAGTAGAAAATTCAGGAAAACTAAAATTTAAAATAAAAAAGTTCAGTCCCATTCTTCTTGTATAAAAATTTAGAGATTTTTCGATATATAATATTGCTGGAAATGTTAAACTTATAAAGCTAACAGTTTTGAAGGGTTTTAAAATTTGCTTCAGCAATCACTAAAGAAGCAGGGTAAGATGGTCAGTCTTTTTAAATTTCAGGAGGTTTAATTTTCTTTCGATACAAAGATTTGTTCGCAGCATTATTTCGATTTAAAACTGATCTTTAAATGTCTGGAGTATTAAAACCAGGACTGAATCCTAAATTTCCGTGATTACGTGCGTGCTCTAGGCTTTCAACAGAACTAGTTAAAGAAGATTTTTTTTTAATAAGTCGGGTTAACCTTTTTCTTTAAAAGATTAAGCTGCGATACAATTTACTATTTTAATGATTTTAAAAGTGCCGTTTTAGCCGAAGCTAATTTGCTTTAACATAAAACGACTGAAGAAAATTTTTTGCATACTTCAAATTGCCTTGAAACGACAAGTTTATTTTGAGCTAATTTTTATATGGGACATATGGGATAGTATTCAGAAGTGTATAATCTTTGTGATTTAAACCGAATTAATATGTTAAGAAAAACGGTTTTCAGAGAGATTCTTGCCTTAAGTAGTAAAGCTATTAATAATATTAGTTTACTTTGTGTCTGTATTAAAAGTTACAAAAATTTGGCCGCATATAACAGATTTATACGTGTTAAGTGCAGTCTTCCAAGGTGGCAATAATTGTAAGAAATGTAACCAAACAGCATCACTGATATTTACCCCTCTTTGTTCATGGTGGAAGTATCTACCTTTATTCACCTTTTGTTTTTATCTCACACACACTGTCAACAACACTGTTGTTTTCACACATGTGGGGGTTGCTAGATCTTATATACAGCAAGAAATTTGTTAGAATTTGGTTTTCACTCTCAATGAGCTTGCTTGCAAATATCTAAAGCCATAAGCTTACTTACTTTTACGGAAATAAAATATCGAATGAAACTATTTTTTGCAAGCTCAAGCCAATAACTTAGTAGCGAAACTTAACTTTTAAAAAGGTTGAGATCCAAATACTAGGAGGATAAAGAAAATAAATAACGTGAAATAGTTTCACAGTTTATAAATTAATAAGAACTTGAAATGATTCTGACTACATGTTGTGCAACAATTATCATTGTGTTTAAATTTCTTGTATGCAAAATTAAGCTTGGCATCAATGGTGATGTATTTGAGGGAAAAAACTCTAATTTTCTATATAAATACATGACTGAATTATTATAACAAGAAAATTAAAAAAAATTGCTCAAGTAAATTTTTTTTTAATTTTTCATAACAAACATTTAACAAATCCATTATTTCTGGAAGAAATTTTATTTTAGGTATACACATTAAAACATTGGTTGAAGCATTTTTCAATTGCCTTAACATCCCTCGGTAGCTAGTGCTCAAAAGAGAAAGGGTTAAATATTGATTGCTATAATTCCGTTTACATAAGACTTATTTTTATCAAGTGCCATTTAAAATATATGACAGAACGTTGGCATATTTCATTTATATTCCTATTACCTGTTTTGAATATTTAACACGTGATTCGTCTGTTAAGCAGACATTGTATGTGACTCTTAAGTTTATACTTAAACAACTTAAAAGATGTTTGTTTAATATGTTTGTGCATGTGTACATAATAAAATTTTAAACTCTTGCACACATACATAGAATAATAAATTTAATTTGAAATATATATTTATATTCATATATAGCAATAGGAGTAAAAAATGTGTAATATCAGTCTATGATCAAGCTCTTAGCAACACATTATAAAATGTTTGTAAATTTTGAGAATAACAATATGTTAAATTTACTACGACATGTGTGTGTACATATGTATGTACGTATGTATATTACAAGCTAAAATTCTCTCAAATTAAATTTTAAACTATATAGTAGGGAAGGTTCTCACTTCTTATGCATAGCAAAATCGGTACAGCGATGTCCGTCTGTTCGTCCGTGTGTCACAAAAAAATAAATATGTCAATCGATTAGATATAGTGTTGAAAGAGGTGCTATTGGAAATTAGCATGATTGGTCCATGTCCTTAAAAGAGGTGCTATTGGAAATCAGCATGATTGGTCCATGTCCTTCGAGACAGCAGACAAAACACCACGCCTACCTCTAATCAAGTTAAAAATTGGCGAGAGTTACGGTGTTCTTAAATTTAAAATTTTTTAAAATATCTAGATATCTTTTACTTAAGAGTTGTTTTTATATTTTTACTTATTGAATTTTAATGCACATTAACTTAGTTAGTAAGTTGAAATTGTAATTTTTACCAAATTGGTCTTTATGGGCTTTAAAATTGCAATAATAAATGAATAAATAAAATAAAAAATAAAATATCAATATGGATATCATTTAAAGCTTTTGAAGAGATATTTAAGGAAATACTAACATTTTTTAAAAATGCTTAACCCATTAAGAGCCGATGTAAAATTATATACATGCAGTATCAATTTTTTTTTTAATTCTCTGGTACCCCAATATTTTACTAAAGTAGATTTACATAGATGGTGAAGGGTATATAATATTCGGCATAGCCAAGTATAGCATTCTTACTTCTTTAGCTTTACTGAATAAGCGAACTTATTAACAAATTATTGAGTAAATTTTTGAAAAAATAAATGAAAAATTACATATGTCAATAGCATTCGATTTAAATATTATCTATTTATAAATCGAATTTTTAATCAATATTAATTTAGTAATGATCTATTATGTTTGCGTCAGTCTATTTATGATTATTTGCTATAGTATACTAATAATTAATGTTAAAAAATAAGCACAATATGTTTTTTTTTTCTACCGGTATAAAAAACACCTGATACCGAAAAAAATTATTAAAATTTTTTTTTTATATTTTAAAGCACAAATACATAAATAAAGCAATAATTGAGTTTAAATATTTACATCGAAATAAATAAGATGCATATATTCGTGAACACGCTTTATTATTTTTTTGCGAAAAATTAAACAAAAATCAAACACGAAATGCTGTAAAATTGTTGAACATAAAATATTTAAATTTGTCTCTTAATTATTTATCAATATTGATGTTTTTAATTATTAAAGGTCGTCATTAAGAACGATACTTTTTAATAGCATTTGGTAATTATTAAAGCAATTTTTGTGTTATTTGTTTTAAATCGGTTTACATTAAAATCATGAAATTATTGGGATCGATACTTTTGCACGTACGTGTATTGTATTTTAAAGCAACATTTTTTATACGTCAAAAAACGTTTATTCAGTTTAGTTAAGTGTGTAAATATTAAGCAGTTAAAAATTTTTTTATACGTATAGGAACATGATGTTTATTTACACTATAGTGTAAGATTTTTGTTTTGAATATTGTAAATTATATCTTTAAATATTTATACTTCAACAACAAGACGTTGGAATAAACATTTGGTCCAATCGGGTCGGATAGGAGAACCTTAAGTTTGTATAAAGGAAAAGGTGAAGTACTTGAATTTCGATTATTTGTTTTTTTATTACAATGGTAAAATGGGATAAGAAAGTCTGTCAAAAGCAATTGAAGAAGTATAACAATGGTACTTTTTTGCTGCTTGATGTCATAGTTTATTACATTATTTCATTATTTTATTTGAACATAAATTTTTATGTTATGATATGTGGATCTTGCCATTGGGAATTTATATCAGCGTAAACACTGCCTTACCGATATTATGTTAGTAAATTTTTACGTGACACCCTGTTGTTAATTTCACAACTCTGACATTTTAAGAACAAAAACAAAAGTAGAAGTAAATGGCGGTTGTTCGTGGTTGAAAATTCCTACAGCGCGAATTATTTACAAATTGCAATTGGAATACATATTTTAATTGTAATACATTTTGGCAAATATTAAAATATAATCGTCTAAAACATCGTGTGCGTAAAAATATTATTGAAAGTGTTAAAAAACAGTGTAAATTTAAATACAAAGTTAGTCAGTGTTCGCGAAGAAAATTTTGTCGTTAATATTCTTTCTGGATCATTGCTATCAGTACAACACCAAAAAGTAAAAAGTTTCTTCGTATGGTTCTTTTTCTACGCTTGTGAATTTTTGGTCGCACCGCTTTCTCCGTAAATAAGATTCTCGGGCTGTGTTGGGCCTCTTTTAGTTGCCAAAAAGGTTTGGAAATAGGATTTTCAAATATGGTTAATAATTTGTTATTGAGAATATATGTACATATGACAATTAAAACTTGATTAATTTAAGGTGTTGAAAAAATGAAAGTTTAAAAATTGGAAACGAATTGAACAAATACATCAAGATTTTTTCATAAACTTTTAATTCCAAATGGTACAAGTTATGTATAGTGCAAAAGCCCATTTATAAAATTATCACTATAACTTTCGGATAAACACAAAATAATATTGAGTCATTTCTTAATGTTTTATCTACAGCCCTGTATAATAAAATACAATAATTTTATTGAAAACTATTTTTGTTAATAAAAAAAGTTTAACACAGTGTGCACCTTAAACATATAATTATAGAATTTTTTACTACAACCAATATCTACTTCAAAAATTTTACTGAATAAATGAGTGAATTGTGGTCATGATTTAGAATTAAAAAAAAACAAATTTTTAATAGAAGACTAGCCAACTGTCCCTCAATTGTGATGTGCCGTTTGATGGTATGAAACAGGACAGTGCAGTTGAACACGACGACAAGATCGAGGCCCGAAGTAAAAATTCGTCTTCAAGTAATTTGGTAAGTGGATTGCAAATTTAATCATATTAATTTAGGGTACTTACGGCAGGGAATTAAATTTATAAAATGAAGTCAGAAAAATTAATTAAATTTGAGAAATTGGCTTCCTTATTTCTCGAATTTGAGAATGATTTTATTGGATTGCCGCAGGAGAATCGAAGCTTATTGGCCATTGACCTTCAAAGGGAGGAATTTAAGGCTTTGTGGGACAAACTCAAGCAAGCGTATGAGGCGTTCTTTACTGGTCAGACTATTACGGATTCAGGTGACGAATGTGAGCAAGCAAAACGTCTATATAAGGAATGTAGGTTAGCATACATAACAGTTGCTGCGCAAATGGGAGAACTATCACAAAGTTTTCTAAATAAGTCTGTTCTTCGTTCTACTGAGTGTGGGTCAGCAGGTGGTGGACCAGCAACTATGGGATCAAATCGTGTTTCCGGCCATCATATGAGGTTGCCACCTTGCACAATGGAAAATTTTAGGGGTGACTATCGTTCCTGGCCATCGTTTCGTGACATGTTCACAGCTGTTTATATAAATTGTGAGGACTTGTCGGGTGTTGAAAAATTGTTTTATTTGCGACAATTCACAAGTGGTGAGGCATTAGAAATTGTCAAGGATTCGCCCTTGACTAACCAAGGATTTCAAGGTGCCTGGGCTAATCTGATTGAGGCGTATGAAAACAGAAGAATTTTAGTGAACAGTCAATTGAAAATTTTATTTAATCTTATACCCGTCAGAATGGAATCCGCTAAGGATATAAAAAGATTGCAAAGGGATATAAATAATTGCATATCGGTATTAAGTCTGCACGAGATAGATATTTCTACATGGGATCCAATTTTTGTGTATTTGTGCTCCATTAACTTACCAGTGTTGACCCTATCATTGTGGGAACAAAGCGTAGAAAATAAAAAAGAGATTCCAAGGTGGAGCGAGTTGGATAATTTTTTGAGAGCTTGGTTTCAATCGCTTGAGACAGTATTTGATATTAGGAATTCAAGTCAATTCGTAGGAGCGAAATCTGATTTTAGAGAATCTAGTCGTGTTGTCGGAGGGAGATTACAAGGGAATACTGAGTATAGAACAGCAAATAAGGCTGGGAAAAGTAAGGACGTTTCGGGCCGAGATCTTGAAGAAGTCTTGTTTTTTATGTTCTAAAGATCACATGTTAAGATTTTGTCCAAAATTTGTGGATTTGAATCCCGGGGAAAGATTTTTAGTGGTAAAAAGGCACAACCTTTATATTAATTGTTTAAGTGAGGGACATAAGTTAGATAGTTGTAGTAGTAAATTTAGTTGCTCAACATGCCATCTTAAGCATAATTCCCTATTACATTGCGATATTTCCGGATCTATTTCGGGTACAAATGATAAAGAACGCCCATGTACCAGTCAGTTTGACACTCAAAGTGCAAGTGTTCAAAATTGTTTCGCAGTCGCAGAGCAGCAGGTTCTATTGGGGACAGCAATTGTGAATATCATAGTCAGAGGCGAAGTATTTACGGCAAGGGCACTTATAGACTCAGGTTCTCAAGCCACTTTCATATCGGAAAGGCTGCAGAGAAAACTTGATTTGCCCATTACAAACACTAGGGCCACGGTGTCTGGATTAAACGGGGCGTCAGCGGGATTCGTTCATAAGCAATGTTGGTTTGTTTTAGGCTCTCCCCAAAACCCCTCTTTCGAATTAAAAGTACACGCTCTAGTTTTGCCGAAACTAACAGGGAGGTTACCAGTAAATTCCATTGATGCCTCTAAGATTACAGGGGCAGATATGAAGCTTGCAGATCCCAATTTCGCAAAAGGTAATCAAGTGGATATCTTGATTGGGGGCGATAACTATCCTCAAGTCATACTAAGTGGTGTTAGAAAGAATATTTTAGGTAATTTGATGGCTCAGGAAACATGTTTCGGATGGATTTTGACGGGGCCACTTCCTAGTACGATCCAGGGGTTTTTACAACAAGTGTTTCGTACCATGTTGATGTTAATTTACGAGCCAGGGGGTTTTTACAACAAGTGTTTCGTACCATGTTGATATTAATTTAGATAAACAACTTGAGAAATTTTGGGCACTGGAAGAGCCACCTCAACACTCCAGACGCACACCGGAAAATGAATATTGCGAGGATCATTTTAGAAAAACGGTTAAAAGAACTCCTTAAGGACGTTATGTTGTCTCTTTACCGTTCAAACCGCAGTATGCGGGTCATCGGTCATTAGGACATTCGCGGGATAAAGCACGAAAACAATTTTTGCGCAATGAGATTTCATTAACTAGGAATCCCGATTTAAAAGCTATTTATGATAATGTCCTTTCGGAGTATGAAATTTTGAATCATATGACCGAAGTTAAATTTAAAGAGTCAAAGTTTGAAGGACATTATTATCTACCACATCATGCTGTTTTTAAACCGGAAAGTTCTTCCACAAAAGTAAGGGTGGTTTTTAATGCGTCTAGTCGCAGTACATCAGGTCTAAGCTTGAACGATATTCTGTATTGTGGTCCAATTTTGCAAAATGATTTGACGCTTTTGTTAATTAGATGGCGGTTTTACCGGTACGTTTTTAATGGTGATATTGAGAAGATGTATCGACAGATTTTAATTGATCCGGAGGAGACCAGATTTCAAAGGATTATATTTCGAAGAAGTATACGGGATGATTTAACTGATTTTGAGTTAAAAACTGTTACTTTTGGCGTTAATTGTTCACCGTTTTTAGCGATTAGGACCTTACTACAATTAGCCGAAGACGTAGCAGAGAAATGGCCATTGGCTTCAAAAATTCTTCGTGACATGATGTATGTGGATGATGCTTTGGTGGGAGCGCATGAGGTACCTTTGGCTATCAAAGCTCGCGATCAGCTGATTTTAGCTCTGTCTTCTGCAGGATTGTCTATGAGAAAATGGATCTCAAATGACGAGCGCCTTCTTCAAGGTTTGCCAAAAGGACATGTTTTGAACGAAAACTTTTTGGAGATTAATGGTGAAAGTGTAGCCAAAACCTTAGGCATGCGATGGAACGCGAAACTTGATATATTCTACTTTTTCACTCCCCCAATTCAAGTAAAGAAGAACTTTACAAAGCGGGAAGTTTTATCGACTATTGCCAAGCTGTTCGATCCCGCTGGATGGTTGGGACCAAAAGTAGTAACAGCAAAGATTTTAATGCAACAAATTTGGAGTGAAAAAACCGCTTGGGATGAGATAATTTCAAAAGACTCTTGGAACAAATGGAGACAATTCCTTCTTGATTACGCGTCAATTAATGATATTCGAATTCCTCGGTGGACCGGGTTTGAACCTTCAAAATCTCTTGAGGTGCATGGGTTTTGTGATGCTTCGGAAAAAGCATATGGTGCTTGTATTTATGTGCGCTTGGAGGGAAAAAATGGCATAAATTCACATTTGTTGTTGGCCAAATCAAGAGTCGCCCCTCTTAAAACAGTCTCGTTACCGCGGCTTGAGCTTTGTGGAGCTCTCCTTTTAGCAGAGTTAATGGATACGGTTCGAAAGGAGTTGAATTTTGACGAGAATCAGGTTAGGTTTTTCACATGGTGTGATTCAATGATTGTTTTAGCATGGCTGCAAAAGCCACCAAGTTCGTGGACTACATTTGTAGCTAACCGTGTCTCTAAAATTATCGCCAAAACGGGGAGGGAGTATTAGAGGCACGTGAGTTCGAGTGACAACCCAGCTGATTTGATTAGTCGAGGTGTTCGTGCGCAGGACCTGATTGGTAATTGTTTGTGGTGAAACAGGCCTTCGTGGCTTGTTTCCCCTGTTAGCTCTTGGTCGTCTACTGTCTTTAGTGATTTTGGTACCACGGAAGAGGAGAGAGGACATAAGGTTTTTTACTCTTATTTTGAATCCTATACCGATCTTTTAGAAAAATTTTCATCTTATTCTAGGGCTCTTAGAGTTTTGGCTTATGTGATTAGAAAAATTAACAAAATTCGTGGGATTGGTAATTATTCATATGTCTCATTAGAAATCTCATCACAGGAAATGACAGCCGTGAGAAACAGATTAATTGTTGTAGCTCAAAAATTTTATTTTGCTAATGAATACCACAAACTTTCAAATGGGGCAGCGATAGGAAATAGCAAACTATTGAACTTGAATCCTTTTCTGGATACCTAGGGTTGATGCGGGTAGGATACGTAGGGTTGATGCGGGTAGGAGGCCGTTTGGCAAACGCAGAAGATTTGGCGTATAATGAAAAATTTCCCATATTATTGCCTTCAGGCTGTCATTTAGCTAAATTATTTGTGAAATGTATTCACGAAACTACATTACATGGGGGCAATCAGTTAATGTTGAGGGTTTTAAGAACAGAATTTTTCATTCCCCGGGCCAAGAATCTTATTAGAACGACAATAGGACGCTGCAAAACGTGTGTCATACAAAAACGAACGACACAGAGTCAAATCATGGCGGCACTTCCCACACCTCGAACAGTTCTTTCTCGACCTTTTGCAACGACTGGCGTGGACTTTACTGGTCCATTCGATATTCGTAATTTTACTGGCCGAGCCTGTTTAATAACGAAAGGATATGTTTGTGTTTTCGTATGTTTCGCGACGAAAGCAATTCACTTGGAAGCAGTCAGCTGTTTGTCCACGCCCGCATTTTTGGCAGCTTTTGCAAGATTTATAGCTCGACGCGGGTGTCCAAAGGATATGTATTTGGATAATGGTACAAATTTTGTGGGAGGACAGAATTTCGTAAGTTTCTGTGTGATTCCGGTTCCGAGGTGAATGTGCTTTATGCCCCACGGGGGATTATCTGGCATTTTCATCCTGCAAGTGCTCCTCATATGGGGGGTTTATGGAAGTCAGGAGTTAAAAGTTTTAAGCATCATTTTAGAAGAATTGCCAGTGGGTTAAAGTACACTTTCGAGGAATTCTGTACGCTTCTTGCTCGGATAGAGTCTTGTTTAAATTCGAGACCTCTGTGCCCACTGAGCGATAACCTCGAGAGTTTAGACTGCTTAACACCAGGGCATTTTCTTACTGGGGTCCACTCTTAGCACCTCCTGAAGCCGAGATTTAGGAGTCGCCTTTATCTATAATAAACCGCTGGCAAAGAGTTAAAGCATTGAACCAACGAATGTGTGTGAGATGGAAAGATGAGTATTTAAAGGATTTGCAGAAGCGAAATAAATGGAAACTTGTGCAGAGAGACTTGAGGGTGGGATACATGGTTGTTATCAGGGAAGACAATGTACCGACAAACGAATGGCGTTTAGGTCGCGTTGTAAAATTACATGTAGGTAAAGACGGCCATGTAAGAGTTGTGGAGTTAAGAACAACGCGGGGAACCGTTACTAGAACAGTTGTAAAGCTAGTAGTTCTTCCAACATATTAGTTTATTTTATTTATTTCATTTTTCTTTATTTCTATAGGGGTCATAATATCATGGTATCGTCCAAAAGTATGCCGAAAGTCGTCGTACCACCAATAAAAAGATTTGCCGTGTTTGCCTAAAAGATCGCCCTTTAAGATTTTGCAGGAAGTTTCTCCAAGTGGATTATTATGAACGGATGAAGTTAGTTTCTATCTACAAGTATTGTGCTTCATGCTTAAGTCATGATCATATGTGGCGTACTTGTGAAAGCATAGGGAGGTGCAAACGTTGCGATGATATGCATCACACTCTTCTGCACAAACCGGGTAAAAGACCTAGTTCGTCAGTCCCGTGGAAAACCAAGATGGTGAAACATAGTCAGCAAAGAAGTAGCCCGTCATCCCGCAGGAAGAATAAGGAATCTCGCTGCTCCCGAGGCACGACCAGGGGACCTAGTTCGTCCATTTATCAAGTGAGTGAAAGACCAAGTTCGTCTGAGGCTCTCATACCATTTAAATCGGCTGAAAGGAAGCCAGTATCGCAAAGAAGAAAGGGTTTCCGTTCATCAATGGCGAACCAGCTTTCACTTACAACCCATCGGATTAACGAGCACACAATTTTGAAGCCCACTGCTGTCATTAACATCATTTCGAATGGTCGATATGTGTTAGAGCGTGCACTTATTGATCCTGGATCGGAGCGTTCTTTCATATCGGCTGATTTAGTGCGGCGAATAGGTGCTAAAACAGTTCGTGTTGGTCGATCTAATAAATGTCTGTTGGTGATTCATGGTAGTCACGGAAATAGTGAGACGGTTGAGGTATATGCCGAGGTGAGAGAAAAATACAAGATCGTAACCCCTTTAAAGTCAATCAATTCGACGATCGTTGGGGAGTTTCCGGGCTTGCAATTAGCGGATACTCAGCTCTACGCAGCGGCAGCAGTGCATATAAAACTTGGGTGTGAGGTTTACACAAAAATTATACGAAATGGCGTATTTGGTGGTTCATTTGGAAGGCCTTTAGCCCAGTTTACAATTTTTGGGTATATTATATCTGGGATGTATTCGGCATAATGATTGAATCTTGTAAGAAATACATATATTGATTTTTTCTTGAATTATGGTACTTTCATTAAGAAAAGTTTTTATTTCTTATAGTGTTCTTACATTTGGATTTTTTTTAAACGGCTGGTACCTGTTTTTTTTGGATTTGAATTTATGTACAGCTAATTCATATTTAGTTTTTTAGTGATTTTTGGTTTTGAAATATATATATTTCGTTTGTGAATTTATAAGAATTGAATTAGTATCCAAGTTTAAGTTTACTATTTTTTTTTATTTTTCGCAGCAATATGGAACTAGGTACTCTGTTTTGCAGAACTGCAAGGCGGCCGGGATGTTCATATCCAAAGTGCGACTTCCCATCTCTGGGTACAAGTGCTGCCTAAATCTGTTGGATATCTGACGTCTAAGGGCGCTGTTGTTATTTTCGAACAAGAATAAGGGTTTTCTATGGACTCTGACCTTATGATTGGCGCCATTGAATTTTTATTATAATTACCAACTTTGCAATGTAAAGTCATCGTCGGCTCACTCTTCATAATTAAAAAATAGAAATAATAAAAACTAAAGTATTAAAATTAAAATTGGAAAAGTAGCTTCGTTTTATTTGAAGAGTCCAATATTCATCTTTAAAGGGTAAAGAAGACGTTTCGGTTGAAAACTCAAGCCAATAAAATTACAGCCACAACAAGACGTTGGAATAAACACGCATCGAGATATTTTACATATTTTTTAAATTACTAGGCTAAAAGAGTTTTTAATCAAATATTGAAATAAAATTTTATTATTTTTTTTTTTTTTTTTTTTTTAACATGTTAATTCCCGGAAGAGAAAAAAAAGTCACAAAAAATGTTTTTTTTTTGCAAACGAGGCTACCCTGCCTTTATAAATCACGGGGCTGTCAAATATTTTTGGAGTATGTAATGAATAATTGGGGACTAAGAAGCCTGTTTACCTTTTTTAATCGGTGCTTTGCATTCCGAAGAATTTTTAAATTATATTCTAAAATTGGCATTGTTATAATTTTTTAACTATTTTACATTTATTCGCATTTACTATAGGTTGTCTTTAAAATGTTTTAAAAAATTTTTCTTGGACTGACGTAAATTTAAGTTCTATAAGCTAAAAAAATACCACTTTTTTGGAAAAAATCCTTAAAAATTGGTATTTTTTACATTTTCTCAATTCAGAGGCTTGTAACGAAAAGCTTTATCAGAACAAAACTATAAACGCAATTATTTGAAATTTTATTAAATATAGAAAATGTCATAAAGTAATAATCCGATAATAAATAAACGTACTTCGCCAAAATCTAAACGAAAAAAAAGTAAGCCAATTTTCTCCCGAACTAAAGTAAGGACATTTATAAAGAAAATTTAGATATTTTCAAATGTTAATAATTTTAACATTTGAGTTAAAAATAAACTCTTTATAACCTTTTAAAAAAATTATATGATTTTTGTTTTTATTATTTTGGAAAAATTATTTTTTGAATGCTATTTGATTATTTGTTTTATTAGTTTTACCGTGAAGTGTCCCATTTTATTTTTTTAACGTTTTGAAGTTTTTTGACGATCGATTCCATGACGCAATATTTTATCATCTTAAATCTAAAACGTACATGTTTAAAAAATAATCAGCTGGCGAATTACATTTACCTCATGAAGTACTTCACCTACGCACACTGAAATCACCATTTTTATACGAATAACCAATATTGGAATGAAAAATCGTCATAAAATTTAATATGCCAACAATGACAATTTCAAATTTTTAAAGATATTAAATGTTTGTCGTCATCCAGGGATAATGGTTCCTTAGTTTAATTCGGAATTCAAATATGACACTTGTGTATGAATTTTTATTTTGAATTAAGTTTTTTAGCATTGAGATAAATATCCAGAATATTTTTACTAACACCATTAAGCACAAATTGAATTAAAATTACTTTATACATTTATCGCCTTGTCTTTAACATAATTGCCATTTTATTTTGTCACTCACTATCAATCATTTAGTAATGTTATTTACGCCATAGACAGCCAAGCTCGTGCTAATATTTTTAAGTTTTTCATTTAATGTGTAATATCAAGGCAACGAGAAGTGGATGCTTATACTCTGGAATGTGCATAGAAACTTATTTATGCAATGTTTGCAAAAAAAAACTCTGGCACAAGAAAAGTGGAAAAATGGTAGCAGATCAGGTAGACATATTACAAATCTTACATTTGAGAAATTAATTACATGGACTAATTAATTAACGATTTCATAAGCATTGAGTGATAATAATAATTTTTTAAGCATTGTCATTAATTTAACCAACGGTAATGCTTTTTAATGAGAAGGTTTCTTTTATAATTAGTTAAAAACACTTTTTACACTAAATACACATCTGGAAGTATATTAAAGAATTATTTTAACATGACAACTAGATCAAAAAAAAAAATTGATCAAATGTGAGACCCTTAGGAACATATTTTTTTTCGTGTAAGTTATAAGATCTGCTTGCTGGGGTGTTAGATGGCTTTAGATCTCAGACATACAAATTTATACCTATCTTACATAGGTGTGAAAAACTAATAAAATTTTCAAATAATAATCTATCTACAAGAGTGTTAAGATTTATTTATTTAATGCATAGGTTCAAAACTTTGTGTTTCATAAAAACTAATATTTTTGATTCAATTGTAATTAGTAATTAAAAAAATTCATTAAAATTGCATTACCATTAGTACAAGCAATTGTAATTAAATTAAAATCATTGGCATTAAATGATTGTTTAAGTATTTTCATAGTCTTTATTTCAAACAATGAAAATCAATTTTCATTTGTAATGAAAAAATTCTAAGTTTACAAATTCCATGCGAAGTTTTACATTGATTCTTATTGGAGTCAGCTGTCAAGTGATTTATGATTTGTTTGGTTTGGCATTTCAACATGAATAGACTGTGCCCAAACAATGCTCAAATTTATTTACAAAATTATAGTTCCATTTGAAATACCTATTGCGTTCTACTATAAAAAACATCCTTTACTGCAATGACAACGCAACTTGTTAGCAACATAATACATGATCTGTTTTATGAGTGATTTGTTTATTAACAGTGCAACAGCACGAAGACAATGTTATTCATATATTTGTTGTGAAATAATTTTTTTTTTAATTCTTTAAATCTGATCTAAATATTTGGGCTTTTATAATATGATATAATACATGAAACTGAAAAAAATTTGGTATTTTTTGCTGTGTAAGCTGTCTACATAATGACTGCTTTAAACAGACGCTTTAAGAGTATTGCAAAAAACTAATATTTAATATTATTGCAAAAAGACTCAAGGGAAATTAAACTTTGAAATGTGAGAGTATATTTTTTTATTAAAAAGATTAAATTATCTACATTGTACTATAAGCTGACAGTTTTAATTTAAATAAATATATACATTTTATTAAAATAATTAAATACATACATAAAATATTATAATACACAAAATATTATAAATTTCTCTGACTTGCATAAAATTGGTTACATATAATGACATCAAGCATTCAAATGTTAGAACGTCAGCAAAAAAATTTAATGGTTTTGTGGTAAAATGGTAGAACTAAATTGAAATTCTGCTTATAATTTCTACAATATCCATTTTCGATCCAATAAAGTATTCTGAGTTCTTATGCATAGCGAAGTCAATTGGTCTGTCCAACCGTGATAGTGTTGAAATCAAGTTTGCCTAGACACTAGATCAGTTAGATAAAATTTAAAAACGCCAATCGACTAGACAAAGTGTAGAAAGAGTTATTTTTGAAAGTGAGAAGATCGGCCAATTGCCTCAAATTTTTAGATATAGTTTGGAACAATGAAGTAACTCCAGTCAAAAAAAATTTATGGGGTTATAGAGAATTAAAAAATAATAAATAAAACATCACCAGAAAAAGCACTTATTTTTTTGAATTAATTTTAATAATTACTATGTCATAATAAAATTTTAAAATTAAAAAAAAATCACTAGAATTTATTCAGTTGGCAAATTATATTAAATTGATTCAAATGCAAGCCCTTAAATATCTCAATAGATGAAAAAATAGACTTATACCACTTAAAAAAACCAGTTTATATGGTGCAGCATATAAAGAATTCGGCATAGCCGATTACAGCACTTTTACTTATTTATTTCTGTTTCTATTTAGGAAGAATGGAAATATCTACTGCCCTCTTAGATATATCCGGATAACGATTAGCGAATCACACCTATAGATATATATTAATAAATTATTGCAAATCGCTTATAGTCATTATGGTTTTTAGCAAAATATATTATTCTAGCGGACCCGGCGAACTTCGCCTCGCCCCAATTTTAAGCCTTCAGACAAACTTTAGAGTATTAATACAACACAGCTATCAATTATCATCAAGTATTGTGATAAAAAGGGGACCCGATAAATAAAATTTCATAAAAAAAAACAATTTTCGATTTTTCTAGTTTTCCGCATTTCGCAACATTCCATGTTTTACAGCAAGAACTTTCTATTTTTTTATTTAGAAAGTCATTAAGGAATAATATCACGCAAAGTTTCATACAAAAACTTATTTTCGATTTTTTAAATTTTCCGACTTTTCCGGAGAGATTTTCCAAAATGTTTTTCCGAAAAGATCTTCCCCTCGAAAATACAAATAACTGACAAACAATTTTACAGAAATCGGCCTAGTCGTTCTCATTTTATGAATTAATATACATTTTTTTCACCATTTTTATATATATAGATGTATTAAAGCGACTTAAAAAAATTACACATTTTCAATTTCACAAAATTAACTACAACTAAATGCTAAAAATATTTCTAGAGATAAATATAACTACGATTTGTATATCTCTTTTAACCACTTTACGAAATTAATTTTAACTACAATCCTAAGACAAACTTTTTAACAAAAAACTCATAATACTCTTAACAGAAAGAGTGTAGATATATTTTTGAGTTCCTACAATCTACATGTGTGCATCTAGTAAACAATTTATGCATTTTGTTGATTTTTATTCATTGAAATAAATCTCAGTTGTTGAGTTTTCTTTTTTTTTCGAATGTTATTATCATTTTTGCAACGCTTTTGACATGCATTCAGAAGAAAATAAATATGAAATTATTCAAAGCAGTTTTATGCCAAAATTGCTGCGGGTTTTTGGTTCAACCAACTGCCAAATAAAATTATGAACAAATTTGTGTTTTTTTTTTTTTTGTTTTGCTCTCATTTCTTCGTAAATTTTATTTATTTTTGGTTTATTTATCCTGCTAAAAAATGGAGAATTTTTCATATGTAATCTTTTATAGCTAAAGAAATTTAAGCGTAATTTCGAGAAATATTTTAATTAAAAAGCACACAGTTGCTAAATTGTTAAAGGAAATAAATAAATACAAAGTATTTAAGAAGCAGTCAAGTATTCATATGATGTAACGCAATATAAAGCTGAATAAATATTTATATTTTTCATTTATTTCTGTACCATTTTTAATATCAGTTAAGTAAAGAGTTTCATTTATACATAATAATATTTATTATTTTTTAGCGATAATACAAGCATATGTTAATTAATTTAGTCTATGTACAAAGATTTTCAACCCTACGTTAAAAAAAAAAAAAACTTCCAGAGTAACCTGTAGAAAATTTAGAGAATTTACTTTTATGGGATGTGGCAAGCCCACTTGAAATATGTGGCATATATTTTGTTCGGCTATGCCGAATCTTACTATGTTAATCTCCTCTAACTATGTTAATCTAGCTTAGTTAAGTAACTCCAATTAAAAAAGCAAATATTGGGGTGACAGAGAATAAAAAAATAAAAATAATTTGGTACCGCATATATATTATTTTCTTTTAAGCCATCGGCTCTTAATGAGTTAAGCATTTTTGGAAAATTTTAGCATTTCCTTAAAGATCTCTTCAAAAGTTTTGAAACGATATCCATATTGATATTTCAAAATATTTTGAAATTTCAGAACAACTCGGAAAATATGGCCGAGCGCCAATTTTTTCATGTGATGTTTTTTCTTATTTTTTAATTTTCTTTCGCCTCATATATTAATTTTTTGGATTGGAGTTATTTTATTGTTCCAAATGATATGAAAAAGTTAGAGGTACGCGTGTTGTTTTGCCTGCTGCCTCGAAGGACATGGACCGATCATGATGATTTCCAATAGCACCTCTTTTGACACTATATTTGATAGATTGACACAATTATTTTTTCTGTGAAATCTAATTTGCCGGGCCAAACTTTACTTCAACACTAACACGGACGGAAAGACGGAACTCGGAATCTATAAACATACAAAGTTGGTAAATAAGAAAAAATCTTGTAGTAATTTCTGGGTGTTACTCAAGATGCCTTCAGAATTGATGGTTTGCAGATTAGGTTTAACCAGTTATAAAATTTGCTAAAAACTTTTACAGAAAATTTCCTAGCGAGCATTTATTTACATTTTTAAACCCTTGTCACAATTCTCGCATGAATTTTCTCTGCGTTAACAAACTTAAAATTAAGCCCCTTTTTAATCCCTCACGTATCTATGTGGTCGAGAAGCAGAAAGGCAAACAACTATAGCAAGAAATCTACATAATGTTCGTTAACAAATTTACTTTTGCATATTTATATATTTATTATATTTTTTTTTCTTTTTATTTATTTTTTAAAAATATAAACATACTCATGCTGTTGTTTTTCTTTCCAGACAAGGAATGGTTGCTTGTTATCGAAGAGTTACGACTATGAATTTATTAACCACGTGATATAAAAATTTATTTATGCCTTTAAATTTGTCTACAGCATGTAGTGTTTAAACGAATATTAATGTGCATACAATACTTTAAGATAAAATTGTGTTTTCAATGGTGATAAATTTATTCGTTATAATTATGGGCTTAACGTTAATCTGTTCGTAAATACGTTCATAGTGATGTTTAAGAAAATATATGATTTAAAAATAAATAAAATAAAATATTATTAACTTGCTGGGGTACACAACATATTTATATATAAAAGAACTAATAATATAAAAATTGTTAATTTTTTTGCGATTATAACAATTAAGCATCTCATATATTAATACAGTTTATGCTTTAAATGGTTGTTTACAAAAAGTCCTAAATTAAAGAAAAATTTTTTAACTTTCATTTCATATGCCACAAAAACCCGTTTTGTTTATATCTTGAATTATGTATACAAATATCAAAAATTCATAATATGTTTGTTTACTACTGAATAAAAAATATAACTTAATATGTTTTAGTTTTAGTAAAAAGTATTCTGAGGCTGATGAGAATAAACAGCTAGTCCAGTTGTTCTGTAACTAACTACAAACAAATCAAAAATAGTTTTATAGAAAATAACAAGTAATAAACCAATAAGAAAAAAAATAAATATCAACAAATTTTCCTTAAAGTTCAGCATAATTTATAGGAATACATAGTAACACTGTTCCGCAAAAAAATTCTTCCATTCTAAAATAAGAATAAATATGGGGATTTATAGTTTCATCATAACTCAGTTTTATAGAGAGTGATTCATTAAATAATATTACATATTGAATCGCATGTTTTTTTTTTTTTATTATTTTAAAATAAGGTAAAAATTGAAATTCCATATCACAAAAAACTGCACTACAAGATGTTACCGAAAATGTACACTGGGACAGAATCAAAATATATTAGAAATTACTCAGCCAATAATAAAGGGCTGTGCCTATTGATCCATAATTTAACGAGCATGGCAAAGCTTTATTCTTGCATCTAAAAATGTTTTCAACGCTTGACATTTCTTAAATTTTTCCTAAAGGCCTCGTCTATACCCACAAAATGGTGCTTTAATCTGCAAGCGTTGGAAATATTTTCAGGTGCGAGTTACCTAAATTTGAGACCACATAGCGCCATCCCTCGAAAGTGAATGGCACACGGTTTCAAAACTTAAGCTCAGGTACTCCTCTGCTATGCTTATGGATACATCTGTCCAGCCCTTTAAAAATGGCTTAAATATTTCCCAAAAATTTTGATTCTAATCCACTGTGCAATCAGGGATGTTTTTTAACTGATAAATTTTTTATTACAGAATAACTTTAAAATTGGAACGTATTTACAGATCTAACTAATTAAAAGGTTTTCCATTAACCCTTTGACGACCAGGGGACATATGTGTCCCAAAAAGAAAAATATGCGGTAAAAATAAAATAATACTAAAAGTATTGATATTTTTAGCTTAATGCAAAGTTAAATGATGGGTTTTTAAAATTTATAAAAAATTTGTGTGAAAAAGAAAAATTTACAAATGTTTTTTAAGAGCTTAAAAGCAAGTTTTGCTCATACCGTAAACGGGATATTTAAACTGCTCTAAATTATGGACGAAATTTTTCTTTCTTTCAAATTAAAAAATTTTGTTTAATTTAACAATATTCTACAAATTGGAATTCGGTTTTGAGATACTTCCAAGAACTAGCTTTATTTAAAAAAGACGGAAAGATACACAGGTGTCCCCGTGGCCGTTAATGGCAACTTCTCGTTTGATGAATTTGAATGTAATAGTCTTTTCACACTGAAGAGCATTTTAGACAAAAATTTAGGCCAACATTCGTGTTGAAAACACTTATGTTGAAATCGAGCAGTGTGAAAAGACTTTAACCGCTAATAGTGGTGCTGGGGATTGAAAGTTGGCATATTAAAAAAATTAAAAAGGGACTTCCCCATTAAGTTTGTTAACTTTATCAGGTGACTGAATTCCTAAAATTTGTTATCTATTTACTTACTTTGCTCTGTGAGAAGTGGTCGTGTTTTCTTATTTGCTAAAAAAAGTAATATTTGAGAAAAACATTATTGTTCTTTAATTTGCTAATCAGTTTTGGTAAGTTTGGTGAATGGGAATTTTAAAGCACGTTGTAGCAAAATTTTTTTAGAGGAACTTTGATGTTTTAATAGAACTTATAGTTCATGAATCCTGTATATATGCTGAACAAATTGGAAGAGCCTTTGATGATAGTGCTGACGAAATTAAAGCATTTATTGGTATCAATATAGTAATGACATACACCGTTTTACCATCCAAGAGTTATTATTGGTCAACAGAACCTGATATGGGTGTACCCTTCATAAGTAATGTAATGACAAGAAAAATATTTAAAAATATCCGTTAAAATTTGCACTTCAGATATAACGATGTAGAAGGAAACAGGAATGATCGGGCTTTTAAGATCAGACCTTTCATAAGTCATTCAATAAAGCATTTAAAAAGGCAATGAACTACACATACAAACAGGCTGTCGATCAACTCATGATCAAATTCAAAGGTCATAATGCTATGAAACAGTATATCAAGAACAAACAAATAAAATGGGGATTTAAAATGTGGTGTAGATGTGACTCTGCATCCGGTTATCTTTTTTAATCTTATCTATACACTGGAAGAAAAGAGTGTGGAACTGAATATGTACTTACAGTTGACAGAAGAACTCACAGGTTTGGTCTCCTAGGTCTACATTGATAATTTTTTAAACTTGCCCTTGTTACAATATGAGTTGAAAAAAATGTCAAATAAAGACCTGTGGAACAGATAGAAGCAACCGAAAAAATATTCCAAAAAATTTATCTCTCGATAAGAATATGAAGCGAGGAGACACTTGTAAATCAAGCTTTGAGATCATATCTTTTGTGAAGTGGATGGACAACAGAGCTGTGACTCTTTTCACAAATTTTCTTTCGCCAGTAGATACAGACACCGTCAGACGTCGTATTGCTGGTAATGCTGAGAAAATCAACGTAAACTGCCCGAAAGCTATTATGCATTACAACAAAAATATGAGTGGAGTAGATTTAATGGATCAGCGCAATTCCTTTTATAAACAAGACAGCAAATCGAAAATAAAATATTACCTCCGGTTATTTTCTGAGTTACATGATATAAGCGTAAACAATTCCTACGTTATTTACAGCGAATGTATAGAAAAAAATTTTTTGAAGGGATTCAACTTAACTCCCTTTTGTTTAGACGATTGGTGGCCAGAAATTTAATCGCTAGCTATTCTTCGCGTCAGAGACTGTTTTTTCAATATTTCAAAAAAACAACTTATTCGCACTCTGTGCTCAAAGCCAACGTAAGAAAGAGATGGTTCAATGTGCAAAAATTAATGTATAAAATCGCACGCATGTTACATCGTCTTGTCTTAAAATAACTTATACTAGACTATAAGATTGTATACCATTAATCTGCAGAAAGCTTTCAAATAAATATATATAATTTGTCTAATTTGTCTTATTTGTTAATATAATATTAAGAAAAATAATACAAAAATAAAAAAATTAAACAAAACTGCCTTTAATTTTTTTCTTTGTACGTTTTGGAACCTGAAGGCAACTGCTATAAAACTTTCTTACTGCCTGATCACTCAAATAAACTAAGTTTGCTAATAACCGTACTGGTCTGCCCCCTGCTCATTAGTTCGATCCAGCTCTTTAAATAATTTTTCCTTTTAGTTCATGTATTATTACCTTTTTCGTTTACTCACATTCCGTGTGTAATTTCTATTTCCGATCCCATAAAGTATGTATATTCTGACTTCTTCTACATAGCGAAGTCGATTGAGTGATGTCAGTCCGTGATAGTGTTGCCTCGGCAAACTTGATTTTACAAAAAAAATTAGTCAATCGATTAGATATAGTGTCGAAAGAGGTGGTATTGGAAATAAGCATTATCGGTTAATGTCCTTCGACGCAACAGACAAAACATCACTCCCACCTGTAATTTTTATGTCATTTGGAACATAAAAGTAAATCCAATAAAAAAAAATATATGGGGCGTTAGACAATAAGAAATAAAAAAAAACGTCAAGCGAAAAAATTGATGCTCGCCCATATTTCGGAGATATGGGGCTCTGAAAATTTCAAATTTCTTAAATTATCAATATGGGTAATATTTTAAAGCTTTAAGGAAATACTAAAGTTTTTTAAAAATGCTTAACCTATTAAGAGCCGATATGTAATATTATAAATATGCAGTTCGAAATTTTTTTTTATTTTTTAATTCTCTGTCACACCAATATTTGCTCTTTTGATTGGAATTATTTGACTTAACCAGATTTACATAGATGGTAAAGGGTATATAAGATTCGGCATAGCCGAATGTAGCACTCTTGCTTGTTATATATATACATTCTTGTTTCTCATAGTTTTTTTTCTGTGGGTGCTGTGGGTTATTCTGTGGGTTATTATTGCATATCAAGCAATCCAAAAGCCAGAATAAATATAAAAAATTATACATATTTTTGTATATAGATTTTGACACTCAGCGTCTACCACGAAAAATGATGAACTTGCCATCGCGACCACCTAGAGTTATTTCGCCATGGCTAATCCTAACACTACATGCATGTATTAAGTTAAACTATGAATTCGTAGTTGCTTGTTGTAAAATATAATGCGACGTGTATTTATGTTTTTTTGCTGACCACTTTCTCCTAACATTGACTGATTCAACTTAAGCTCATACATATCTGTCTTTCAAAAATGTGCAAAACTACTTAGCAAAAGAAATGCTGAACGAAATGAACTTTAAGAATGATACAGTTCAATAAAGACTGACTTTTAGTCTAAGGACAATAAAAAAAGCTGTTTTAACAACAGTAGAATACCATTCTTAGAATTTTAGTAAAATTAAAATATTTCGATTTACATTACAGGGAAAGTATTCTATTAATTTAATAATGAAGGCCTTTTTTTAATTTATTTGTTTAATATTTGATACAAGTGAACTAGCAATAAATATTTAAAATATCAAAAATTTTGCATGAAAAGATAAAAGTACAAAAAACATTGATTTTTTTCTTTACTTTTTTATTGTAAAATATGTTTATTTGCGGTTTTACAGCACAGAATTAGTCAGGATAAAACAAAACTTTAAATAAGATCACAATTTTTTAATTTATGTCTTTACTAAAAAACTAATTGTTATTTTCTATACTTTAATTAATGGTAATATTTATTTATTAATATTTACTCATTTATGATTATTCAGTTTTTATGTTTTTACGTTAAAAAAAAAATTACAAATAAGTAGTTTATAAAATTGAAGTAGTTTTTTATAATTAGAAATAAAAAAAATTAGTCAGTAATAGAATTTTATTAAAATTCAAATTAATCAAAATAAAATATCATTGTTTAAAAAAGTAAAATAATAATTCATTAATGAACGATTTATATTCCCTTAGAATAGAAAAACTTATATAGAATAAATTTACTTTAAAAAGCTAATAAAACTCGTTAATTAACTTTTTAACAAATTTTTAATAACAGTTAAATACAAAAATACAGATAAACAGTCTCTTTAGGCAAAAAATAAAAATCTTTTTTACAAGATGAAAATGTCAACCAAAAACTGAAAAGGGCTTTAAAAGTGATTTTGAATTGCAAGCAGTGCAATTTTTTTAACCTAAAGTACAATGTATTTTCGTCTACCATTAATAATATTGGCGACTTCACCTGAGCAAGCTCTACTATTGCAACATTGGAATCATTGCGTATTTCTGGCTTTGTGCTGTACGTCGCATATAAGAACGTTACTCTATCTCTGCGGCCCCTATAGCTGACTGTCTCTAATCAATTTTTCATACACTTTGAATTGATTATCAATGAGTTATTTTACTATAAAGAATTTAATTTTTTTTAGATTTGGCAATTTTTTTCATTTTTAAGGTTTTTACTAACAAAAAGAAATATTTTTTTAAGTGATTAAATACAGATAATATATAAGTGTTTAGCAAGAACACTGTTTTTTATATATTCACACAGACTTTTTTTGAGATGGATATGAACTGATCTTATTGGTCCTGGATAAGGACATATCAATGCTTTAATTATCTTTTAAATCGGATTTTGTTAAGATCGGTCAAGATATATAAAAATCCGTGTTTGACCTCTTCCCCTCTAACTCATTTTTTTGAAAATAAATATAACTGTATATTGTTCATACATATCTAACTGAGTTTAAAATTTTTACTAAAATCGGTACAACCGTTAGTGGCTGCTTTATCGCTGCCCTTTATCGCTTATCTAGTTCCTAGTTCTTAAAAGAGATGAATACTGGAGCCTATAGACGATTAGCCGAAACTTTGTTAAGATAAATTTCGATGCATAAAAATGCCTTCCCATTTCTCCCCTCCTGGTCTACTATTTGAAAATCTACCATCTATCCATTAAATTTCCGAAAAATCAGTTCAGCCGTTTGACGCACAAACAAAGAAACAAATTAACAAACAAATTTTTGAGAAAATAAAATAAATATTTGGATTGATGTCTGCAGACGCAGTCATGGTGGACATTTGAATGATATTCTATTTTACTTATAATTGTAATGGATCATACTTTTAATAAAAAAAACAGCTTGAAAAAATTGCAAATAGTTTGTGTTTTATTTCAAAGAAACATGTAGGCGCGTTTTTTGGATGACCCTTTAAATGGACTGTTTATTTCAGTTCAAGAACTGTTATGCATTCTTTAATCCGTTGTCTTATTTTCAAGAATTTTTATTTAATTTTAGTTGCGTAAATGGTGATAAAAAATTGTTTCTTAAAATTTACTTTTATAAACTTAAGATTACATACCAGTGAAATACTTTTACTACAAAAATAGTTGCCATTTTGTAACATATTTTTAACTTATGGAGTAAATAAAATTTAACAATTTTGTGTAGTTCGCTTTTTTACTTTAAGCTCTACTTTTTCTTTCATTTGAAATTTATATTAATTCCAGCATATATTCTACATTTAGAGAAAAATATCTATATATATAAAAATGGTGTAAAAAATTTATAGTAATTCATAAAATGAGAACGGCTAGGCCGATTTCTGTAAAATTTTTTGACAGTTATTCATATTTTCGAGGACAAGGTCTTTACGAAAATCCCTTTGAAAATTGAGTTTTTGTATTAAATTTTCTGTGATATTATTCCTTTATGCCTTTCCATATAAGAAAATAGAAAGTTCTTAGTGTAAATCATGGAAAATTGTGGAAAATGCGGAAAATTGGAAAAATCGAAAAATTGAGTTTTTGTATGAATTTCTTGTAAAAAATTTTGTGTGCAATTATTCCTTAATGCCTTCCCGAATGAA
Organism: Gymnosoma rotundatum; assembly: GCA_916610165.2. Taxonomy (NCBI): domain Eukaryota; kingdom Metazoa; phylum Arthropoda; class Insecta; order Diptera; family Tachinidae; genus Gymnosoma; species Gymnosoma rotundatum. The sequence continues at coordinate 139,587,636 of OU744336.1, read as the reverse complement.
AAAATTTTAAGTTCTTAGTGTAAAGAAACGTAAATTTATATATTTGTGTTGTCTGAAGACTTAAAATTGGGGCGAGGCGAACTTCGCCGGGTCCTTTAGTAGATTATAAAACTACTGGTTCAGTTTTTTGATCGCACTTTTTTATTAAATTACTATTTGAATTATTTGATATTATAAATGCTTAACCTATTAAGAGCCGATGGTATTTTCTTATGCAGTACTAAATTTTTTAATTTTTTAATTCTCTGTCACTGACTGGAGCAACTTCACTAAACTAGATTTACATAGATGGTGAAAGGTATATTAGATTCGGAATAGCTGATCTCTTTCTTCTTCATTTTAAGCATAAAAATAAAAATCATAAGCAGTGCAATCTGCTGGTGGAGCTTATGGAGGAACATCAGACGTTAGTTAGCTAGAGGCGTTAGTTCCAATGTTAATAAAATTAAAGCTAAAGAATAATGAACAAATTAGCAACAAAATTAAGCATTCAAACAGAACTGTATACTAGAGTTATGAAGTCGTAAAAAAAAATTAGAAGATTTAATAGAAAAAGATACATATCAACGGAAGAAACTTAAAAAAACAAGAGTATAGAAAACATCATCTAAAACTTATGTCCGATGAAATCGAATTAAAAAAAGTAAAATTAATTTAGAAGAACTGAAAGGTTTAGTGCGTTTTATTCTACACTAATTTCATTTTTTTCTTAATTTTACTAATTTAAAATTTTTTTGTTAATCTATACATATAATAAAACTGTAACGGAGTCATTTCTGTACATGAAATTTTTTTTAAAACATTTTGATATTGGTGCAGACAGTAATCGTTATATCAAATATAAAACACCTATTTTTGGAATTTTCTGTGTTTGTGTTCGCATCATGTAGAAACTACTGTATGAATTCGCACAAAATTTTGGAAGAAGGTCCCTTAGACCCTTAAGTCTATATAGAATATATTCAGCCTTATTACGGTTGCCGTTCTCGTGTCAAAAATCCTACGTTTTTTTTAAATGGTAAATACAAAAGTTTTCAAATTGAATTAAGAGCTAGTCGTTTTGTTTTTATTGTTATTTTTAAGTGTTAATTTATCGCCTAAAATGCTACTGCAAAAATTTTTTATTAAAATTTTATGTTTTGATCTATTACAAAATATTTTATTGTCGAAAATTTTACATAGTACCAAAAAAACTAACTATCGACAGCGACTACGACTATTCTCGAATGTCGTTTTCGACAACCGTAATAAGGCCGATTAATTCATAACGGCTTGAGTTTATTTTTATTTTAAATTCTAATAATTTTTAAGAAAAAAAATTATTTACAAATGTTTTACTTTTATATTGCAAGAAATGGCGAGGTGACGGAATACGTTCCGAAGTTAGTTTAGACTACTTCAGAACTTTGAATATTTACCACTCGATCTTTGTTGAAAACACAAAATAAATTTTTTTATTTTTTTTTTCATTCATATTTTAACACCTGCCAAGTTCAGAACGTCAATCTGGCCTGAGATGTACAAAAGGCGATTAATATCATTGTGCTTAGTCCTCTATACTTTTTTAAAACGAGACAGAAGTAGTTCCTAGCAAGCAATGGAGTGTTGCATCACTGATTATATGACTGTATGCTTATCTGACTTGTCTTCGATCTGCTGTTTAACGTAGCATCGTTTTTCTCGTCATTAAAATAGGGTCCGTTCGTCAAATAAATTTCATTATAACAGGGCACAACCCTCAAAAAACCACAGTTGGAACACAAATTGAAAATACAAGTAAAATCCGGTATACGAGTAAAGAGCACCAGTTTGCATTAACTTAATGACATCAATTTTACATTTTCAAATAAACTTTTCGTAAAAGCAGAACTAATTTGTAACATTTTTAGTAAAATGATAGCCAACTTATTAAACGACTTGTCATTAATTTTTCGCTACCTATTATATTTACTATATTTTTGTTATTTTATTATTTTGTTATTAGTTTTTTTTCAAAGTCAATGGCCCAAATTCATAGTTAAAATAAAGTGTACTTTAAGGCAACTAAAGTCGGTTTTATTTTAGAGTCGACTCTTATTCATTCATAGACAATTTAAAAGATATTTTTGCCGAGAAAGTCAACTCTATATTTAAAACTAAACAAAATTATTTTATTTGGTTTAACAACACAATACTCTATATCTGATTTCTATACCAATGTGAATAAAATAAACACAAGGTTACTTTTTTGTAATGTTTGTTTAGAAATTGTATGAAAACATTTATCAAATTACAGTTGATACCCAGTGGAAGTCGGCTAAACTTAAAGTATACTTTATTCTTGACTATGAAAGCAAAAAAGATATTAAGAGATTTTTATTTTAGAGTATACTTTAACAAGAGTCGACTTTAGTTTATAACTATGAATTTGGGCCATTATGTTTACTATGTCATGTTATGTCTGTTAATAATTTAACAAAATCAAGTAAATACGTTTGTGACACAAAATACCTTTTTATTTTATATAATTTAAGATTAATATAAATAACCAAAACAAGGGTAATAAGACGCGTGGAATATATTTATATATCTTGAAAGTGCTTATTTTCTTCAGCGTAAATATCTCAACATCAATTTTGCACAAAAAACTTTTTTTAAGTTTTTATTTCGTCAAATAATTGACATGTATTCAATTATTCTATATTGTATAACTATAAATCAAATAATATAGAATACAGAGATTAATAAATTATTAAAGAACAAAATTCAACAAACTTAGAAAAGCACTTTACGTGTGGAAAATATATTGCTAAGTAACTAACTACCAAGGAAATAAGGGGCTATTTTGATATTTACTGTTAGGTAACACGTGTGGTTATATAAAACCTACATCGCTTTTATTTTTATTTATCTTATGTAAACTACACCTATTAAATCATCTGCCAGTTCTTCTTAACTTTTATACAAAATATTTACATCACCACCAAACACATATATATTGTTTCTACCCACAAAATATAAAACCACTTCAAGTGAAAGAATTTCCAAAATGAAAACAACTGCATTAAAAATATATTTATTTAACATTAAATTTTTTAATAAGGCACCTACTACGGTAATAAAAATTGTGTTGTGTTAAATAAACTAAAGAAAATATAGTAAATATAAAATTACCTTGTTGATTGGTTGAATCTTTTCCCGTCATAATCTTTTAAAACAGGTTTAAAACGAAATTAAGCAAAATATAATTCTGGCAAAAAAAAACGACTTTAAAACAGATTTTACCTGTCTACCTATAACGGATCAAAAGTATGGCCACATACATAAATTATATAAACTCTTTTATTCCATCTCTAAGCTTTATACCCTGTTCAGACATACGTTTTAATTGCGCAATAAAGGAATTTACGCAATTAAGTCCCTAATTGAATTTAATTTACCATATAAGAAATTAATTAAAAAATTTTTCAATTAGCACTTAATTAAGTCGATAATTGAAAAGGTTTCCTCCAACAACCCCTGTGAAGTGTGTTCAGTTAGAGAAAATTTTATACAATGACAGAAGTAAATGCCATAAAAATAAAAAATAAAATATTTTCAAATTATATGAAATGAAAAGTTTTTGAAAATTTTATGGAAATTCAAAGCTAGCGTGCAGTCAAAACTTGATCGTACAAACTGGAAGAGTTCCATATTTCAAATAAAAACAAGCAAACTTTCTTTTAAAGCCGAACTTCTCTTCATTCTTCCAAATTTACCAACACAAATTTCTAATGTAAAAATTAGGTCTGTTCAATAAATTTTCGGCAGAAACTAGCAACGATAGAGTAAATTAAAAATTTACAAAATTACTATTCCAAATAAAAAAAAGGAATAGACGCATCTTTGGAAAAAAAGAAAAGTAAAGCCGAACTTACCATAATAACAAAAAACCATAACAAAAAATTTGTATCTAAAACAGCAAAAAAGCGGTGTTCGTTGCCTAAATCATTTTGTATTGCAACAGTTAGCATTTCCAAGAGCTTTGTCATCGATTGTGTGCAAATTGCCAAAAATTTTCTGTCTTTTTTGTAAAACTTTTAGTTTATTTTATTCTATTTCTTTTGTTTATTGTTTTATTAACCTGGCGTTTACTTGTACATAGTTTCCTCAGCTTTCTTCTAACTATTATACAAACATTAGCTTCAATTCAAATATTTTGTATTTAAAACCGAAAACTATAAATGTTATGTATATTTTTTGCTGTGTGGTTGTAAAAAATTTCAGCGTAGATATTCGGTTTTAAAATCGCCATATAAATTATGGCAAAAAACCACAACGATGTGATGTAAATATTTTCGTGGAGAATGCTAATAAACACTTTCAGTTCAAAGTATTTAATATTCATTAATTTTTTTTGTAAAACAGAACAAGAATCAGCTGTTCTGTTGTTGACAGTAACAAAAGTAGTAACAAATTTATTAACATTCACATCTTATACTCTTTTTTACTCTTTCGCTGCTTCTTTTGAAGTACTGAAGTAAACACTTTCCAATAACAATTAGTAACAACTTCTTGTTATTGAACAGAACTATATTCTACTGTCATATTTTAATTAAGTAAATTAAATTGGATATGTGTGAACACCAAAATTAATTACTCAATTAAAATTTTAATTGTATAAATTAAAACGTATGTCTGAACAGGGTACTATACTTGCTATAGCAGACTTACCACTACAACTCTGTGTTAACTTCAAACGTCTGCCTACAACTGTTCAAGAGTTTGGCAATATACATTAAATAACAACAACTGTTAGCACACCCTTTAATTTCCAAATCCAAATTTTATACTTATTATTATAGCGGAGTTAGCAATACAGGTTCGTTGTAACTTTCAAGCGTCTGTTTACAACTATTCAAAAGTATGACCATATACATCAAATTAAGCAAAATTAAAGAGTGTCCCAAAATTTGCAACTGTAACGGTCTAGCAATCGACATTCTGTCCAACTTACACGCACTTGTCTATAACGATTTAAAAGATAGGCCCATATAGGCCAATTTAAGTCTCCTATAGTCTCCCTTTAATTTTTAGATTGTTTAGTAATCATATAATGATTAAATAATTCTAGAAAATGATTACCGTTATTAATGTTTTTTTTTTTTTAAACAACTATAATTTGTTTGGCATAACTATACATTGTTACATTGTTATTGTGGCCATATCACAGCAATATTTTTCTCTGCGTGTTCGGTTTGTCAATACACGTATGGTTGAAAGCGAGAAATTATGCTCTGTTGCCATGATGTTTTGTTCTATAGTGTCTGGCTTTCAGTGCTGTTTGCAGTTGTTCTTAGTAAAAAGTTATTCAATATATTATTGATCCAGTTTAGTAAATATATTTATGTGCTCTAATGACTGTATTATCTGAGTAGTTTATCGATATTTATGCACTTGTAGCTGTTGATTATTGCTATAGTAAATTTTGTATAAAACTCTTTGTTTTAATTGTGTAGAGTTAGTGGCATCATCTTTGGTTTTTAATTAAGTTTTGTTTACTGAAATTAAATATACCCCCAGCAAAAAATTAAACATTACCTTAAAAAGTACTTGCCATATAAGTACTTGCCATATATTACTTTTGTGATTGCCATATTTTGCTACTCGCTAACAAAACAGATTGGGTCGAGTTAATAAAAAGGCAGTTTATACTACATAGTACCTATTACCTAGTACTAGCTTAAACTTTTCAATCCTAGCAAGGCTGAAAAGTATAAGCTACAAAAAGTGTGAATAATGCTTTGCTACTACTAGATAGCTAGCTCTGAAAAGAGATAGCTCTGCCTCTGTTTACAAAAAAAAAAACATTTTTTCTTATAAGTTTTAAGCAAAACTTGTAATTAAATATTTTGGTAACACTATTAGTTTTGATTATTTGTTTTATACATAAAGTTCATATTTATTGTAAAAGTTTGTTTTGATTATTTATTCTCACGATCGGTGACAAAAATAGTGCAAATATTTTTGATGTGGTCCAAAAGCATAAAATTATATTTAACTCGGAAAATATGGGTGAGCGTCAATTTCTTTACTTGTGTTTTTCTTATTTTTCAATTCTCTATAGCCCCATATATTTTTTAATTGGGATTACTTCATTAATTTGTTCTAATTAATATGGTATAAAAATTGCCTGGTGTTTTGCCCGCTGTCTCGAAAAAAAATGGATTATGCTGATTTTCAATTGCAAACTATGTCTGATCGATTGTCGTATTAAAAATTTCTTTAGCTCATCTAGTCCCTTGGCTAAGTTGATTTCAACACTAACACGGACGGACAGACGGACATTGCTCAATAGAATTCGCTATGCATAAGAACTCAGAATGTATACACTTTATGGGGTCGGAAATGGATATTGTAGAAATTACACTTAGATATACCGTTCTTCCACCTTTGGTGAAGGGTAAAACAAACGACAATGCACTTTTGGATGAATAAATGTATTTCCAGCACCTCAATAACATGCTTACAAAACTTTAAGTTAAAACTGGTAATCTTAATTACTTACTAGTTTTTATTCACACATATTTTAAACAAAGACTGGATAAACTAGCTTGAACTAGGCAACAAAAAAGCACTAGCTTTATCTGAAAATTTTATTCACCTCAAAACTAGTTTAAACTTAAAATTTTCTAGTTTTAGCTAGAACTATATTTTTATTCACACCGCCCATTATATTACTTTCCAAAAAAGGAAGTGATAATGGAACTAGTGCATTATGTTAATAGAGATTAACTTAAAATACGTACTAATGGTTCTAATTATTTCCGACAGTAATTAATGTAATCGATTCTCAGTAATTGATTATAAAAGTCTCATGCCTTGTTAAAATCATTGGCCCATAGTCATAGTTAAAACAAAGTATACTTTAAAGGAACTAAAGTCGGTTTTACTTTAGAGTCGACTCTAACTCATTCATAGACAATTTAAAATATTCTTTTGGCGTAAAAGTTAACTCCAAATTTAAAACTACCTAAAGCTATTTTTAACTCATTTTTCCATAATTAATTTGATTGGTTTAAGAACAAAATACTTTATATCTGATTTTTATACCAAAGTGAACAAAATAAAAACAAGGTTACTTTTTTCTAATGTTTGTTTATAAATTGTATGAAAACATTTATCAAATTACAGTTGACACCCAGTGAAAGTCGGCTTAGCTTAAAGTATACTTATACTTTATTCTTGACTACACAGCTTGACAAATTTTTAATTTGAAAAAATACCAAGAACACCACATGGCGAAATAAGTTAATTTGGATCTTCTGATCACGAAAAACGCTATAATTATTTTTTTCTAAGTACCGTTTTTTAGATAACGGTACTTTTGTGTATTTCACTCTATGGTCCCACTCAAACCCTTGTGGAGCCCACCCGAAAAGTACGATTGAGATAAGTGGCATACCGTCTATACTCTGCAACTTTTTATCTGCCAAGAAATGGCTGAGTTAGGCACCTTAAAATTCAAAATTTTCTTATTTTTACGTTTTTTTCAAAATTTTTTATTTTCATTTGGTTTTTTTTCTACGTTATAGTAACGATCTGGAATGTTTTATTCTTTTACCAAATAGTTTATTTTATTAGCAATATTTTAAGCGTAATTTGAAAAAAAAAACGGATAAAAAATAAAGTTTTTTTTAAGGATTTTGTGGAACGACAATACTTTAATTTTTATTGCTCACAAACTATATTCGGAGTAAATTAAAAAATTTAAATTAAAATGACGAGCGACTTGAAATTTTGCGTTTTTTTTCGGATAGATCTTACCGAATGTGGAACCAACAATAGTCCGCGAACATTTGTTTATCCCACCAGCATTTGTAACGTCTCTCGATATTTCCGTTTCCTGGTGAAATCTTTCTCCTCCTGGAACTTACTTTTCTAACTTTTTATTCTTCTAACTCTGAATAGGGAGCGATATTTTGATATGATTGTGATATGATTGAAAACAAGTTATTTCAAGAAATAGAGATGATGCTTGGCCGCCATAATCGCCTGACCTTACTCTCCGGATTTCTTTTTGTAGAGATATTTTAAAAATAAGATTTATGCAAACAAATTAGAAACAAAATAATCGTCATAAATGAAATGTGTGAGAGTGTGCTCAAAAGGGCTTGCAATTGTGAAGCGAACAGTGGCGGACATTTATGTGATATTATACTCCTTACATAATTGCCGACATTGAGTAAAACATTTATCGATATAAGATCCATTCTCTTTTATTTAATTAAAAATTATAAACAAAGTTGTATAGCTTCCCGGCGGATACCCTAGATTTTCTTATTACACGAGGCTGATTACTTATTTTGTTTACTTTCTAATTCAACATGTCGGTCGTATTTTTACTTTTACCATAAATAATTTGCTTTCCGAAGGTTTTGTTTACCTAATATTAATAAGAAAATCTATTTATCTTACTAGAAATCAACAGCACTTTGGTGTGAAAGCAAGCTAGTAAATGTATGTTTACATATACTTTTAACTTTTTGTTTTCTTCCAAGAACATTAAAATACATTATTAATGATGTCCATAGAGAACTTATGAATGTGCGTTGTTTAGAAGAAATAAAACTAGAACATATATAAATGAAGTAGGAATATAATTAATTACTTAAGAATAGTTCAAAAATAATTTAGCTAAAGAGTAAATCAATTATGAACATAATATTAATTGAGTGAACCAAAGACATTATTAAGGGAGTTACTTAAAAAATTATTATGTTTAATAATTTATTTCTCCACGTGCTTGATTATATTTTACTTTGTATAAGCGGTGCCACTTCCATTGCTCCAAATCCAGCAAGTTTAAGGATCTACATGTTACGATTCTCCTTGTACAAGAAAATAACCTTACAGTTTGAATGGGCGGTAGCACTCCCAATGAAAAAAATATATCCAGTTTTTATACACTTCACCACAGCTAGAAAAAGCGTATATCTAAGTATGTCATTCCGTGTGTAATTTCTTCAATATCCATTTCACCACGCATAAATTATATACATCGCGAAGTCGATGGGCGATGTCTGTCTGTCCGTCCGTGTTCTGGTTGAAATCAGCTTTGCCAAGGCACCAGATAAGCCAACAATAATTTATATACTCCAATTGCTCTAACTTACTTTTGAAAATTAGCAAGATCCGTCTATGTATTTGGAGGCGACGATCAAAACACTACGCCTGCCTGTAATTCCTCATATAACAAATCTAGTTTAGTGAAGTAACTCCAATAAAAAAAAACAAATATATGGGGCAAAAGAAAAAGAAAAAAACTTCTGAACTTTTCAAAGAAAAGCACGATTTTGCACCATTTTTTATGATATCAATATGGGTATTATTTTAAAGCTTGTGAAAGGATCTTTTAGAAAATACTAAAATTTAAATACTACAGTATAAGTTGCACTGTAAACACTTTTGTTCAAAAGTTCTTCTGAAATCTCAGATTAATAAAGCTAAAAAAATAAATCAGCTGGTGTTTTTTTTATTTATTTTATTTCCTAATATTCATTTTGTAAAGAAAAAAGGATCTAAATGCCTTCTTAAACATAACACACAGAAATTTAGGAATTTAAAATATTACGTCAGCTCGACATATATGAAACATATATTAGCCGATAAGGATTCTGTGAAAAAAGTGGCAAAATATCTGCCAAAAAGAGACAGAGATCCTGCCTGCGGGTTTACTTAAGACCTGTTATAACTGCAGTCCTACGTAAAGTTAACGCTATTCTTATATTTTTTACCCTTTACTACAGGTGAAAAAGGACTTTGATATTCCACTTTTAATATCTACAATATTCATTTCCGCCCCTAAAAAATATATTCATTCTTAATTTTTATACATTGGGGAGACGAAGTGCTATGGAACAATTTAAAAGTAGTTCAAGGATGCTAGTTAAATAAGAAAGCAGTATTTTTTGTCGGTTGAGTTTTTTCGGCTACATAAACTTGTGAAATAAAGTAAAGCGGTTTTTAAATGTTCCTTAGTGATATCCGGAAAGATATTTTAGAATACTAAGTTTTTTTTTATATAAAATACGTAACCAATAAATTATTTAATATTTTCCCTGGCTGCTTGAATGTTTTTTTTAATATAAAACGAAATAAAGAATTAAAGGATTAGTATTATGGCGAAATAATACTAGGTGCTCGCGATGGCGAATTCATTTTTTGTTGTTGCTTTTTTGTGTTCAAATAAATATTTCTTTGTCCCGATGATGCTACACAAGGGAGTAGCGAAATATTGAGAAAATAAAAATAAAAATTAAAAGACCTTGTGCTTAAATAATAAATTAAAAACTAAATAATTAAAAAGGTCAAATAAAAACTATATTAATATGAAAAGTATAAAGTCTTTTCGTTGTGCGTGTGACGCACATGAAAAGGCGAAAAAAAGTCAATAGCTGACGAAAAATAGTCAATAGCGTAAAATCGTCTCGACGTATTATATTGCCGTCACAAGATATTTTTTTATTTTTCGGTATTGTGTCACGAGGGTCTCCTTGTGAGGTTTAGTCTTCAACTGCGAAGATCTTTTTTGTTACTGCTTCGAGCTACTCTTCTGGCATCAATATTATTAGTAACAAAAAATGTTCAATTATATCTGCGCCATCTTATTCACCCTTTAAACAATATTATAATCCTTCTTTTACATTGGTTTTCGCCAAATTTTAAGTGATCAATGATATTAGAAAATAAATGCGTTGCGAAAACCGAAATATTGTTATTCGTTGTGAAAAATTAGAAAAATTTGTGATTCAAGACTGACGTTGTACCCACGAAAAAAATTAAATGTGGGAAAAGCTAGCAACTAATTTTTTAACTTGACATTTTTCCTACATTGTCGGTTCGGAATATTTCGTTTACTTCTTACATCTGATTATCTTTTTCGAAGGAAAATAATTTGAATATATATGTGAACTTTTACAAATATTTTAGATTTATAAATGTTTAAGGAATTAAGCAAAGAAAAAAATATTTGTAAAGAATTTAAATTTATATTTTTAACTGATGAACTATTGGAATATTATGACACACAAGTAACCAGAAGAGTATAATGGTACTTGTGGTTTTAATTATAATTCATGCTTTTAAATATCAAAAGATTCCGTAAATCTTTGCCGATCATTTCTTCTTTAAGTGCGGAAGGAATAGCTTGATATACTTTTATTTTTTATTCTTAATACAGCTCCTCTAGATTCTTTGGCCGCGCTTTATTTCAGACAGAAGTGACCAGTGGGTTTTTCTGTATGAGTTGCTGATAATATATTACTGACACCAAAGGATATTGATTTCTAAAACTTTTATAAAACATGTCAAGTATTTCATTAAATTATTTATATTACGACGATATTTGGTGAAGTTATCTTAAAGTTATTCCTAATACAACATCTTTTCATTTTTTAACAATCTTTACAATTTTTATAAATATATTAACTTCAGCGTAACTAGCTTTTGGGCTCGAAAGCTAGTTACTGTTCTACACTTCCTGTCACTTGAATAGAGAATTTTTCTCACAACCAAAATCAAGGCTAAAATTAAGCATTTATTTAAATACAAGTATTTTTGTAATACTATTTCGTGTATCACTTAAATAAGGAATTCTTTCATTTTATTAATCAGAAGGCTCTGATTTGAATTTCTTTCAAATAAACGGTTACCCTGGAGTTAATGTCGACGTCGTTGACGGCGTCAAATGTCAAAAAAAAGTTGAATCGTATGAAATTGTATTAGAGCAGTTAATCTCAACGCGTTGCAACTTCGTAAAAGTTCAATCTGTTTCAACTTTTTCGGCATTGAAACGCCGTCAACGACGTCGACATTAACTCTAGGGTTAGAAAAATCATAATCTTATAATTTTTTAATAGTTTGTATATGAAATGGGACCTTGTAAGGCTCTTCAGAAAGTATATCTATAACAACAAGGAGTTCAGCTGATAGTTTTATTTGTGTGCGTGTTTATCAGTTTTTGTGTCAAAATTTGTTTGAATTTTTTTTAATTTTTATTTTTCTCTTGTTTGTTCACGTTTTTCTTCTTATTTTAATTGTTTTATCAGGGATGGTAAACGAAATCTACAAATACACTTTTTCAGCTCAAGTTGCATTAAACATCCTTTTATTGAATTCTTGTTTGTATATACTTTGATATAGTCGTTAAAAGGTCATTATCTTAATCTTTTTTAATAATAATTAAATAAAATTCATAATCATTTTTTACTTAGGAAAATGATAAAATGTTACCCACTTTGCCATCTCTGAACTGTTTTTGGACATAATACATGATTTTACACAAACAAAATGCCTGTTGTTGTTCTAATGTTGTATTTTTTGTAGACTTGCATGCACTTGATTTAGATATACTTTGGCTCTTAATAATTTGGAAAAAAATCCGATTTTGAAAACTCAGGGTCAACAATTCAAAAAGAAGTACAAAAAATTCTTAGAATTGCATTAAATTTTGCTATGTCGGTATCAAAAATATGTGAAAATGTATATTCAGTGCCAGTCTACTGCAAGAAAACCAACTCTTAATGACAACGCAAATTGCAACGTCTAAATGGTTTAAGTTGTATTTTCCGATGAAAAAAAAAATTTTAAAGTGGGGACCATCATATAACTATTACTTTCATCACCTTAATAAGGAGGAATTATTTTTGATCAGCAGACACATTGGAGAGGACGCAATAATGATATGGAGTGGCATTTCGTATTATAGTACAATAAAATTGTTGTTTGTATTCCACAGAATAACTTCAACGACGTGCCAACACGAAAACGCTTTGATTCGTACCGCCAGAGCAGTAAAACAATAGATTAATCAACAAAGTGTTTAACTTTGAATTGGCCTCTATATTTACTAGACCTACATCCAATGGAAAATGTCTAGAGTTCACTTGCAAGAAAAGTTTATGAATGAAAATAATTTGAGACGATAGAATCTTTAAATGATGCAACAGCGGAAGCATGGAGTTCAATTTCGCTAAATTTCTAAGAGTCATTATACTAGTCGATGCCAAATCGCATTTTGAAGTTATTTCAAAAATTGATGGCAGAACTCATTACTATTTGAATGCCAAAAGATAATAACTTTAATTTTATAACCTAAAATTTGAAAACAAATTACATTTGCTTAGTTTTTAAATATTCCTTATTCAAGTGACACACGAAGAAGTAACATAAAAATAAATGTCTTTAAAAAATGCATAATTTTAGTAAAATAAAAATATGTATATTTTTTTATTTCTGAAAGAGACTAAACCCGACACCTTGAAATTTGGTTATGCAAAAAAAAAAGATTTTATTCTGAACTTTAGCTTAGGATATATACTTCATTAAAATTAAAAACAGTTATTCCTTACTAAAGTAGCAGGCAGTGTATGTCCTTAAAAAAGATGAGGCAAAGGAATAGAGAAATTCTTTAATTTATTGAAATCATTATTTTGTTTTTAGTACAAAGCTAGACACCAAGAAAAGACTTATTTAAAACAATTAAATAATCATGTGCTTATTAAGTTTTAGTACATTAATTATTTCATAAGGTCAGTGCATATGTTCGTGAATTGTAAACACAAAATGAACTTATCATTTTTAAGATTCTTACTTATACCAGGCACATAAAATGTTTGAAAAGAAATCCGAATCAAATTCATTTGGTAAGTACTGCATTTAGAAAATCAGCCTTATTACGGTTGTCGTTCTCGTGTCGAAAATCCTACGTTTTTTTTAAATGGTACTACGCACGTCGTTATTGTTAAATATGTTACTCGAAAAACAAATCTATTACAAAAATCGGTATTACGTTTGTCGCATTCGAATGATAATTTTTTCAAATATTGTCATTGAAACTTATGTACACGACAAACAATTTTTTTTCGTAAATTTTTAAAACGAACGCTAACAAAAGATAAGTTTACTTTTGATTTTTACATTATGCTTATTTTAATTAATTTTTTGCATGCTGTTTTTATACCATCACAGAAAGTGGAAAAAGGGTAGGTTTGTCATTCTGGGTGTAATTTCTACAATATCCATTTCTGACCCCATAAAGTATATATGTATATTCTGACTTCTTATGCATAGCGAAGTCAATTGAGCGATGTCCGTCTGTCCGTCCGTGTTGGTGTTGAAATCAACTTTGCAAAAAAAAAATATGTCAATCGATCAGATATAGAGTCGAAAGAGCTACTATGATGATGATAATGATGGGTCCATGTCCTTCGAGACAGCAGGCAGAACACCACGCCTACATCTCATTTTTCATGTCATTTTGAGTAATAAAGTAACTCCAACCAAAAAAATAAATATATAAGGAGATAGCGAATTAAAAAAATAAGAAAAAAAACATCAATTAAAAAATTGGAGCTCGCCCATATTTTCTGAGTTACGGAACTCTGAAATTCTAAATTTTTTTAAAATATCAATATGGGTATCATTTAAAAGCTTTTGAAGAGGTCTTTGAGGAAATACAAAAATTTTTTAAAAATGCTTAACCCATTAAGAGCTGAGGGTATTTTTATGAAAAACTATATATATATGCAGAACCACTTTTTTTAATTCTCCGTCACCCCAATATTTGCTTTTTTGATTGGAGTAACTTCACTAAGCTAGATTTACATAGATGGTGAAGGGTATATAAGATTTGGCATAGCCGAAATCTTTTTTGTTCGTTTTAAGTATAAAAATAACAATGGTAAGCAGTTCAATCTGCTGGTTGAGCCTATGGAGGAACATCAGACTTAACTAGAGGCCTAAGTTCCAATGTCAATAAAATTGAAGCTAAAGAAGAGTGAAAAAATTAGCTACAAAATTAAGCATTCAAACAGAACCGTATACTAAAGTTATGAAGACGTTAAAAGAAATTGAAAGATTTAATAGAAAAAGATACATATCAAAGGAAGAAACTTAACTTAAAAAACTTACGTCCTATGAAATCGAATTAAAAAACGTAAAATTAAATTAGAAGAACTGAAAGGCAGAATACGTTTTATTCTACACTAACTTCGAGTTTTTTCTTAATTTTACAAATTTCAAGTTTTTTCTTAACCTATACATATAATAAAACTGTAACGGATCCATTTCTGTACATGAAATATTTTTTAAAACATTTTGATATTGGTGTAGATAGTAATCGCTATATCAAATACAAAACACCTATTTTTGGAATTTTTTGTGTCTGTGTTCACATCATGTAAAAACTGCTGTATGGATTTGCACAAAATTTTATAAAGAGGTCCCTTAGAACCTTGAATCCCATATAGAATACATTTTTTTCATAAAAAAAGATATTTTGTATAGAAAATAGAGATACAAGTGTAAGAGCACCAAATTTTGCCGGTATAATCTTACTAAAACTGTTGTCTGCACATTTTATTTTTGTAAATGGAAAATTTTTTTTATTTAAAAACACATCTTTCTAAATTTGAATTTTAAGAAAATTGCAAATGAAATACAAAAGTTTTCAAATTGAATTAAGAGTAGTCGTTTTGTTTTTTATTGTTACTTTTTAAGTGTTAATTTATCGCCTAAAATGCTACTGCAAAAATTTTTTATTAAAATTTTATGTTTTGATCTATTACAAAATATTTTATTGTCGAAAATTTTACATAGCACCAAAAAACTAACTATCGACAGCGACTACGACTATTCTCGAATGTCGTTTTCGACAACCGTAATTAGGCCGAATATTTCGAATTCTTAAAACAATTCATCACATTATACAAAATGGAAATATTTACACAGAAATAATTTTGCTTGCAAATTCTCTTAAGATGTAGTACTCACTTGAGAATCATTCAATCGTTCATTCTAACGTACTTTTCACAATTCTTACTAATGTGTACTCATCTATAATTAAAACCATATTAAGTTGGATTTTACAACCAAATTCACACATGTGAATATTTGGGAATGCTTAAGGATGCCTAGGAATTTACATTCATGTTTAATTTTATGAACTTGGAATATTATTAAATACAGATCCATGATAAGGTACAACTATAAACCCGTTTATTTTTCATAGAGATGTAGGTTGTTGTGTGTTGATGCTAATGTATGTAAGCGCATCTAGTAAATAGGAAATTTCGTTTGAATTATATCACCAATATTTATCCTTTAAATTTTTAAGAACAGTAAAATAAGCTTAAATTTAAATAAGTTTGAACTAAAAAAAGTTTTCTTTGAAAGCTTGCTTACTTGAGTTAATGCAATATTCATTATAACTATATTTTCTATTAAGAACAACACTACTATATCTTAGTTTTATAAAACAATGATTAATTTTAATTAAGCTTAAGTTTCAAAACATTTTAAGAATGAATAATTCCAACAAAAAAAAAGATGCATTCTTTGCATCTATCTACCTTAGGTTGTGTTCGTTTTAAGCGTCATGTATTTAACCAATCAATTTAAAAAACAAGTAAGACTGCTATACACGGCTACGCCGAATCTTATATACCCTTCATATATAGTAAAGTAACTCCAAGCAAATAAGCTAATGTTGGGGGTGACAGAGAATAAAAAAAAAATAATTAAGTCCTACATATTTGCATATAATTTTACGTAAAAATGATATTGGCTCTTAACGTGTAAAGCATTTTTATAAAATTTTAAAATTTCCTTAAAGATCTCTTCAAAAGCTTCTACTGGAACCAATATTGATATTTAAAAAAAAATTAAGATTTTAAGACCCGTAACTCGGAAAATATGGGTGAGCCATAATTTTTTTTATGTGTTTTCCTTATTTTTTAGTTCTCTATCGCCCTTTTTGTTGCCTCAAAGGGCATTTACCGATCCTGCTGATTTCCAATAGCTCCTCTTTCGACACTATGTCTGATCTATTCATTTAAATTTTCTCTAGCTGATCTAATGCCTTGTCAGACTTAATTTCAACACTAACATGGACGGACAGACATATTTTATGGGGCCGAAAATGGATATTATAAAAATTATTATATGTACCCTTTCTACTTTTTGTGGTGAAGGGTATTAAAAATTAAAGGTATTCTCTTTAAAATTAAAAAAACTGCGAATTTAGGAGTTCTACAGACAAACGCTTCAAAATTGGACAAAATGGCGATTGCTATGTTCCTTATAGTAACAAGTAGGTATATTCAAAATTATAAATTAAGGGGTGCCCCAAAAGTTTATTTATTTTGATGTAATAACCTGTATTGCCTAGTCCGCTTTAATAAAGGGTAAAATTTGGATTTAGAAATTAAGGATATGCCAGTAGTGGCTATAATTTGATGTATGTGATAAAATTTTTAACCGTTATAGACAGACAGTTCAAATTTACAAGAGAACGCTGTTACATCAAGTGTACAATATGAATTTGGAAATTAGAGGGTGCCCCTTTATTTCATGTAATATGTATGATAATACTGTTGAACAGTTGTAGACACACGGTTGAAATTTACAAAGAAAATGTATAGTTAACTTCGCAATAACAACAAGCAAATTATTTGGAATTATAAATTAAAGGGTGTCCCAATAGGGAAATCTTATTTGAAGTCGGTTTTTTTCAAGAATTTTTTGGGTGGTCTTGAGTTCTTTCAACGTTGCAGTGTGAATACATTAAGTAGGGAGATAAAGTCAACCATTCTGCTTTAGTCTTACTAATAACAAGAAGTAAAAAATATTAAAGGGTGATGAATCTACAGCTGCTGTATGATAGAGTTTTGTTTTTTGAGTAATTTCTTTCACTCTGATTAATGCAGTCGACAATCAAACTTATGGTTGGAGGTGATCGCAGGGGTACTTACCAAAAAACAAACAATATCGGAAAAACTCTTAAAACTTTACAGTACGAATTTCGTTTTTGCTAAAAGGATAGTAAACAAACTTTCCTCCTTTGTAATATAATTCTATTTTATACCAACAATCTGAAACGAATTTCTTGCGAGCAAGAGTCACACTGTAAAATAAAATTTGTTTAACTTAACGTCTGCAAAAAAAAAAAATGAAAACTCACAACAGCGGATGGAAAGGTAACTTTTTTGATAAGCGTTGTTTATTTTCTTATACAAAAGCAAAATTAACATATTGATAAATAATAATTATGGGTAGGGGGAATCAAAATTTTCACTTAACGTTTGCATTTTCTTTTTAGAGATAAAAATTTGTTGTCTGATAAGAGACAATTAAGGCACTTTATGTGAAAATCTTATCTTCCAATGTGCTTATTATTTTTCTTAACGTCTTTATAAACTGAAGGTAATTATATAAATATAGGTATTTTATTAACAGCTTACGACAATAATGGCAATTTAATGATTTTTATTATTAAAAGACATTAAAATTTATATTTTTCCATTAAAAATTTTTTACCTTAGAGTTTTTATTATCGTGATTTTATACTGAAGATAACTATATTACATACAAGCATAGTAATGTAGCTCTATGAAGTATATGAATGAAAAGATTATTTTTTTCTTTTGAAAAAAAAAAAATTAATATTTTTGAAGCCAATTTTTTATAAATTATTTTGTTACAAATAATTTAGTAACCATAAGTTATACTAAAGTTCTTTGTTATAGGTGATGAATAGTAAATGGAAGAAGGAATAAACAGTTACGGGTAAAATAACTAAAAATCTGTGCATCACGACATTATACATAAGCGTCGAACTCTTATCATAGATATAAAAAATTGGAAAAAATTTAAATGTTCCAAGAGTGGCTTCACGTACGGAGCCTTGATTTTTAAATTCTACACGGACAATTAGACTGAAAGAAATTAAATTAAATAAAACTAAAATATAAAAGACGCTCCTTTACTAACGTGATTTAAGAGCTTGTTTTTAAATTATTTAATTTAAGCAGTGTATGTATATATATCTATTAGCCATAAGAATAGTTATAAACAATAAATTTTAAAATAAAAGGGTGTTTCCATAAAGGTGGTGATTCTTTAGTATGGACTAGTTCTTTAAACCATTATAGGCAGACGTTTTAAATTTGCACAGAGTATGAATTACTTTAGCCGATAAAATTAAAACAAACCTAAAAAAGTGTGTTACAATAGCATCATGATTTTCACGTGGTTGGCCTTAGTTTTTGAACCGCAATAGGCTGAAACTATAAATTTACGCAGAGTTTGTATTGCAAGCAAATATAACTTTTTAATATTAAAAGGTGTAATTTTAAATAAATCATGGTAGTAAATAGGTCAACTAAAAATTTGGTGGGACAGGGTTTAATACCTGCGGCAATCAAAAAATAAAGATCTTTTTTATGTTTAATGGCATAAATACATGTTCAGAACTTACACTACAGCCGCAGCCTGGTTCGTCGGTACTTCTTTATAGCTCATTCGCTGGCGAAGTAAAATAACTAATAAAATGACCATTTGCTTCATAATCAACCGCCTAATCAACAACATAAGGCGGGCATTGAATAAAAAATGTTTCTACTTCCCTTAAAAAAACTAATATATGAATTACTATGTAATATGATAAAGAAATAAAATGAAAAATCAAGGCTGACTATGGAACGGAACCCTTTGTGTGTGGCCCAACTCACACTCGGCAAATTTATTTTAATTTTATTACTAACCTTTTTTTTTACTTTAATTAAAAATTACAAAATTTTGCACACCTGAAAATAAACTGATAACTCCAAGCAAATTACTTAGATGGTTGAAAGCAGTCAGCCAAGGGAAAAACCTATAATATTATTAAACTCAATTTGACCTCATAAGACCAATTTTAGTATATTTCTTAGAAAAAAAAAACTTTGTTGTTCTTTTTGTGTGTACCAACCACTTAATAATCATATATAAAAAACATTTTGTTACAGAGAATAAAATATGGTTTCTGTAATCATATCACACCCATTTTTTTTCTCTTCGTACAAGAAAAAGTTAAGAAATGAATCGCTTAAAAGATATATTTATAGATAAAAAGTGACACAATGGAAAAATTTCTATTTTCTCTACAAATGCTTTATTTTCACGAAATAAAAGTATTTTATATTTGAACCAAGATTCTAAGGGGCCTCCTTATAAAATTTTATTTAAATCCATTCAGCAGATTTTACGTGATGCGAACACAGACAGCCAGACAAAAACTGTTATCTGTATTACTAGCTCACCAACACCAATATTTTCAAAAAATAGTTTATGTACAGAAATAAACCCGTTAAAGTTTTATAATATGTATAGATATGTGTATGCATTGCAGAAGTACATGAATCAAATAACAGAATAGAGATTTAAAGATGCAACAATAAAGTCGTAAGAAAAAATTGTTCACAAAGAATTAATTAATTGTTGCAAATTTAAAACAATAAAATTATACAACCAGTTTTATTTATAATTTTTTAAAAATCCTTATCTTATCAAAACGCTAACCACTTACTAAAGAAAGAAAATATGACACGCCGTATACTATATACTATTTATAAATAGACAACAGTTTTATTTGTGAACTCAATACCTTCTTAATTCACAAACGCAAGCATACACGTACAGAAAGTCTTTAGGTGTAGTAGAATCCAAATTAAAATTTCATTATATCACTTAAGGAGCATATCAGAACACAGTGTAAGCAGCATATTTATAGAAACTTATTAATAAAGACAATTAAAAACTCCTAAAAAAAACACAAAAATTTTTTAATAACTTATTTATTTTAACACATTTCAGTATCCTCAAAAGTGTTATTAAAACTACTTATTTTCATGTTGATGCCATTGCCTTAAAATTTGTTTAACAAAATAAAGCAGAAATCTGATACTTGTAACTGAAGTATATTTAATGAAAGTCTTAACAATTTTTCATATTTTAAGTCATGTTTTGTATAAATATTTGTTGTTAAAATAACAAAAGCAAATAAACTAACTTTCCAACATCATTATGCCCTTAGACTCATCTAAAGTCAACTTAATAAGAAAAAAATAACAAATACTTAAGTTGCAAAAGGAAAAGGTTAACCCACTAAAAATGACAATATATTTTCGTAATTATAAAACATTTTTGGAAATTTAAGTATTATTATATAAAATTATATTTGTTGGGTGCTGGCAGCTTGCTTCTTTTGCCCGAAACGTTTAACCAAATTTTTTGAAAAAATCAAAAATAACTTTACTGGTACTTAAATTTATTAAAGCAAAATGAGTATACAATTAAAATATTGGTATTGTATAAATAATAGAATTTGTAATGAAAATAACCGGATCTCGATTTCCTGTCTATATTTGGCTTTTGCTCACAGAAAAAGGTTTTTGCACTTATTAATACTTTAATTGGTTTTTAAATTAAAAAATAAATATATTTTATGAACTAAATATTTAATAAAAAATTAGAAAATAATTTTCTTATAAAATATTTTATTGACTCAATTAAAAATTTATGGAAAAAGTAACACCATCAGATTATCAGATTTGTTATCAGATTTGCTTCGCTTCAAGTAATCCGCATTAAGTACGAAATTAAAAGTAGTAGTGTTTAGTTTCCATCACATCGGTGGTGAAAATAAGTTAATAAAACAAATATGTGAAATATTTTGCAAATATATTGGGAGTAACTTTTCAATAATGAACATGAAGTACATGTGAGATAAAGAACTATACCTTTGTAGGATACCAGTTTTCAAATCGGCTATAGAATTCAACATAAAATATAAAACCATATTAAATTATTTCTAAAATCGCTCTGTACGAGTAGAACGTGGGAAA
The DNA here is from genome assembly GCA_916610165.2 of Gymnosoma rotundatum. Taxonomy (NCBI): domain Eukaryota; kingdom Metazoa; phylum Arthropoda; class Insecta; order Diptera; family Tachinidae; genus Gymnosoma; species Gymnosoma rotundatum. Next base: position 139,565,953 of record OU744336.1, on the reverse strand, counting down.
TCAATCTTTTATTTTGTGTCTTTTTCTTAGGGATTTGTACGTTAAAAGTAAACACGTTGCCACAGTCGTCTGTAACTAAGCGTTTATATCTTAAATAAATTCTAAACTGGAATTATTTCTAGAAATCTCATCAATGCAACAATATCAGTAAAGCCAAACTTAAGGCCACTCAAGCTGCCATGAAATTAAGCATTTTCAAGCAGAAATACAGAATAAATTTTTCGTACTTTATTATTTGACATTTAAGTGAATTTTACAAATAGCTGATAATTTTAACTCATATTTAAATCATTTTTAGGAACTTTTAAGATTATCAAAAGATATATGTTAATTATACTAAGCCATAGAAATTCAAATAGACTCCACAAAATTTGTGATAACCTATATTTATATATACAATTGTTGCAAGTGTATGGTGAATTTATAACTCATGAACCGAATTTAATTAGATTTTCTTTATTCGTATGGGATTGTAGATGGTATATTTAAAGTTAACACGAAATCGGTCGACGCGTTCGTGAGTTATCACTAAAACGGGCACCGGTTTTAAACAATGAAAATATGAAAATTAGGAAAAGAAGGGTGAGTGGGGGAGAGGAAAAAATGCAAGGAATCGATGTTGCCAAAAACTTATTTAAATAATATTTAAAAGATAAATGGGTACTGATTCATAAGGTCCAATAGGCAGATTGTAACCTATTATAACTTTAATATTATTTAAATAAAAAACACACTTAGAAGAGTGGTCGTGGTACGATTATTCTCATTAGGGTAGCGCCTCGTAAATAACTAGTAACATATATGTATATACCTCTTATTTCATTAGCATTTTTAAATTCAAGGTTGCAACTTGAGTAGTTAATGTTGTTTTTTTTTTGTTTCGAAGAATTTAAGCACAAAGAGTTAACTTGTTTAACCCTTTCGCTATTTTGTTGCCATATGGCAACAGCCACTTTTATGTCTAATATTTTTGTTCATATTTAATATATCTGAATTGTTTCTTGTTGATTATTATTTTTTAATATCTAAAGAAGACAAAAAATTTTAAATTTGGACATTTTAGATAAATTTTCATGAAAATAATTTAAATCTAAATAACCTTATATATACTCCACAATTTTCAGTAAAAAAGTTGACTTTTTGTAAAATTTTTTTAAAATATTATTCCAAAATCTTAAAAAGATATTTTAATAAAAAACTAATAAAAACTCATTGGTTTATGGGATTTCGCAAAAAAGTATGGTTTTTAAGCCCGCATAAGTGTGTAGCGATTTTTTAAAATCAACCTGTAGCCATATGGCAACAAATTTATCTTACGTATATAATTGATCAATAAACGTTACTTTTTTGTATATGAATTTCACTTGTGTTTTGTTAACCATCATGACAAGACGTATGAAAGAGAGTGATATTGAAAAAATACTGATAAATTTTGAGGACTCAGATTTGTCAGATATTGATGATGATGATCCAGAAGATATTGATGTTTTACAAGATTTAATAGAAACTCTTGACCAAAATGACTCTTTTGTAAGAAAGGAGTTAACACGAGAAAATATCTATGAAGTTAATCTGGCCAATACTGAAATCGAAATAGAAGAACCTGTTGAAGATGAGTTTGTTGTGAAAAAGACTGAAGACTTCCGTTGGAGAAAATGTCCTTGGGCCACTCCAGAAACAGATTTCAACAGTGAGCATCCTCTTCAATGCCAAAAAACTCCTGTAAAGTATTTTTTGGAATACTATACGGAAGATTTTATTGACGAAGTAGTTTTAGCGACGAATCAATCAGTTATGATTAAAAACGGAACCTCATTCAATCTTTCTCGGGAAGAGTTTTTAAAATTTCTTTCCCTAGAGATAATGACTGGATCAATAGGGTATCCCAGACTAGAAATGTACTGGAAGAGCCCTACAACTATTCCAGCTTTTACAGAAAACATGGCAAGGGCCCGATTTCATTCCATTCGCAGCAATTTAAAATTTTCTGTGAATGACGTAGCTAATGACAAGCTGTACAAAGTTCGGCCCATAATAAATATGTTTTCAAGAAAGTCTTACATGATACCAAAAGACGAAAACCTTTGCATTGATGAAATGATGATTCCTTTTAGAGGTAAAACTGAGCTTAGACAATATATGCCTAAAAAGCCCATAAAATGGGGCATAAAAGTTTTCTGTTTGTGTAGTTCATCTGGCATATTGCACGACTTCGAAATTTACCAGGGCAAAAACACAATTTTATCTGGTACAAAATTGGGATTTTGCTCAGATATTGTTATCCATTTGGCAAAGACAATCCCTGAAAAACAAAACTTCAAACTGTTTTTCGATAACTACTTTTCTACTCTAAATTTAATCTTACTTTTAAGGCAAAAAGGGATTTGGTCTACTGGAACTATAAGAGCCAATAGAATAAATAGGGTCCCACTGAAGTCAGAGAAAGATTTAAAAAAAGAAGGAAGAGGCAGTTATGACTTCCGCATAGAAAGAGAAAATAATTTATTTATTATAAGATGGTTTGATGGAGGCATAGTTCAAGTAGTGTCTTCAATATATGGTGATGAACCGCTGAATGAAGTTTCGAGATTCTGCGCTGAAAAGAAGAGAAAAATTACAATACCTCAGCCCCATGTAATTGCAATGTATAATAAAAGTATGGGCGGAGTGGACAAGCTAGATTTTTTACTTTCGCTGTATAGAATTTCGATAAGATCCAAAAAGTGGACCCTCAAGGTATTCGACCATTTCATTGATATGGCTATATGTAACTCTTGGCTTGAGTATCGCAAAGATTATGAATATACCAACGGAAGTAATAAAGGTTACATGGATCTCTTAAGTTTTCGAAATGACATTGCCGATGGGCTTTTAGCTCAATCCAAACAAAATACTTGTTCCCGTAAAAGAGGACGGCCGAAAAATTCCACAGGAGGTGAGGAATTGGATAGCCCGTCAACCTCAAAAAAGGCCTATGAAAGAAAACCTTCTTCTTCTGTGCGATTCGATGGAAATCAACATTGGCCAGCTTATATAGAAAACAAAAGCAGATGCAAAAATAACGGTTGTCAAGGATATTCCAGGTACAAGTGTTCAAAATGCAATGTACATTTATGTATGCCGAACAAGGATCGAAATTGCTTTTATGATTACCACAATCTATAAATAAATGAATTCATTTGCTTATGTTTTTTGTTATTTTATTAATTTTTGTAGAAAACTTTCTCGTTGTATGAATTATTTGATTTAAGTTTTATTATATAATTTAACTTTATTTTTTATTAATATAAATTTTTTATCGTAAATGAATTATTAAAATATTATTTTCTATAAGTTTGAATAAAAAATTCAATAAAATTGTTAAAAAATAACTTTGACTTTTTATATGAAAAAATTTCTTTAAAGGAGATGAAAGCGTGAATTTTCTTATACTTTGAGAAAAATTGTTGCCATTTGGCAACAGTCTTAAAAACCCACTTCGAAAAATTTTTTAATTTTTTTTTCTTTTGATTTGAATTTTTGTTATTAAAACTATTAAAAAAATATAAAAATAAAATTTTTATTGTCCTTGAGTAAAAATATGTAGCGAAAGGGTTAATGATAAAGTGTATGTAAAATTACGTAATTTCTATTTGATTTCAACTTACATCACAAAGTGACTTGATTTCATGGGCACCCTAAATGGTTTTAATTTTACAGTAATAATTACACTGAACACACTACAGAAAGCACGCAGAAAGGGGTTGACGTTTGGATACTTACCACACATTTTATAGCAAAATAAATGAAAGGTCTATAAATCTAGATACTGCCGTTAATTCGTTTGCTAGAATAAAATATTGTAAAACGATGAACGTATTTATCCTACAACATTTGCTTTAAATCAATTTGCTTTCTTAACTGAATGCAAAAAAAAGAAGAAGGTTATCAATTCTTCTAAATGTTTCTTTTTTTAATGTTTGCGCCTTCAGAACTCAGTCTTTTCTGAACCGACTTTAAAATATTTTTGTAATTTGAAAGATTATGCTAGCAGATTGGTTCCGTTTTACAGTTAATAATCTTAAAAATTAAAGGGTGTCCCCACAAAACTTACATATTTTTAACGTGTATTATGAAGTGTAAAATGGCTGCTTATTATTGTAGCTCCCAAAAATAAAACTTAAAGGTTGCCCACTTAGGTGACGTGAACTGACCTATATTGACCTATCTTTTGAACTGTTATAGACAAACGCTTGAAAATTAGACAGAATGTCGATTGCTATGACCGTTATAGTAACAACTATTAATATTCACAATTATAAAGTAAAGGATGCCCCAATAGTTCATATAATTTGATTTATGCGGCCATACTTTTAGACAGACGCTTGAAATATACAATGAATCTATATTGCGAAGTATAAATTTTGGAATTGTATATAAAAGGGTATTACAATAGTTGATGCCATTGGATGTATATTTCCAAACTGTTGAACAAGTAGAAAGCTTAAAGGTGGAATATAAGATTGTCGCAATAAATAATGTAATTTGATGTATGTGGCCATACTCTTGAACCGTTAAAGACAGAAAGATGAAACTTTTTTAAGTCGCTTTTGTTTTTGCAAGAATTATTCCATATTTCAATTACGAGATAATAATAGTTTTGTAATAAAAACAAATTAATTTAAAGTTTCCTCGACTGGCCAAGAGCCAATAAATCAATGAAAGTATCCCATAGTCCTAAGCAAAATACACCCATATTCGTAAAAGCTGAAATGTTTAAAGCTTGGGTTTAATTTAACAGTAGGTGGATTTTTGTTGTGTCTAACATCATATCACCGCTTTATAAATTCTTATTAAATTTTTACGATGTTTAACTTAATTTTGTTATTTTTTATATATAAAAGTGGTTTAAAATGGGTTAAGATGTTTAACAGATTCTCCTTTTAGATGGCACTGCAAGAAGAATAATCACAGCTTTTCTGATATTCCCTCTAAAAATGTTGTAAAGTCTGTAATGTGCGCCAAAATATAAACAATATTTTGGTTTAAGCCGCAACGCCAACAATATAAAAAGACAAAAACTTAAGTTTATTACTTAATATACTCATAAGTTAATTAATAATTATTTTGACAGAAATGTTTGTTTTAAGAAGAGTTATGTTTTTAATTTCTATTAATAGATTTTTTATATAGATTTTAATGTTTAAAATTTACAAATAAATAACTTATAAGCTTGGGATATCGGAACGATGTGAAAAATTATATTTTTAGATGTTGAAAAACATAAGGTTAAGCAAATTATTTAGCAATACTAAGGACATATATAAAAACGAAAATGACAAATGTAGATATTCAAAAAAAAACATTTCAATGCAAATGAAATGCGAAAGCTATATTCAAGAATAAGTTCGCACAAGTCAAATAATCCAGAACTTCACTTGGAACAATAAAGTAACTTCAATAAAAAAAACAAATAAATGGGGCGATAGAGAATTAAAAGACATCGGGTGAAAAAATTGGCGCTCGCCCATATTTTCCGAGGTATGGTTCTCTGAACTTTTCATAGAAAAGTACGTTGTGCACCATATTTTCAAAGATAGCAATATGGGTATCATTTAAAAGCTTTTTAATAGATCTTTAAGGAAATACTATTTTTTTTAATGCTTAACGCATTAAGAGCCTATGACATTTTTATGTAAAATTATATATAGTACTTAATTTTTTTCTTATTTTTTATTTTTCTTTATCACCACAATATTTGTCTATTTGATTGGAGTTACTTCACTAACTATATTTACACTAATGATGAAAGGTTTCAAATGATATGTGAAAATTAGAGAACACGAAGGACACGGTCCAATTTTCAATATCAAGATTTTCGAAACTTTGGCTGAGCGATTGTCGATTGTAAATTTTCTCTAGCACATCTAGTGCCTTGGCAAAGTTGATTTCAACACTAACACTAACGGACAGGCGGACATCACTCAATCGACTTCGCTATGCATACGAACTTAGAATATATGTACTTTATGGGGTCGGAAATAGATATTGTAGAAATTACACACGGAAGGACAAAGTTACATATACTCTAGCTAGAAAAAAATTATACAGAGACTGAGTGACTACAAATTTAGCTAATTTTACATACTGATCTTCTAAGCTAGTCGATATGATATTTTTAAATAACATCAAATGAAACTATTATAGTGTATGAAATTTTTCACTTAAAACTACTACCAACAAGTATATAAGGGTTATATTTCTTACAAATGATTTTAAATTAAAAATTTTGATAATAAAAAGTAAAATATTTCAGGTAAGAGTGCTATATTCGGGTATGACGAATCGTAATGCCCTTCACCATCTGCACAAGTCTAGTTCAGTGAAGTAATGGCAATCAATTAAGCAAATATTGGGGTGGCAGAGAATTAAAAAATAAAATAAAAAAATTTGGTACTGCATTTATATAATTTTACATAAAAATGACATCGGATCTTAATTAAAATTTTAGCATTTCCTTAAAGATCTCTGCAAAAGCTTTAAAATGATACTAGTATTGATATTTAAAAAAATTTTAAAATTTCAGAGCTTCTTATTTTTTAAACAAAATTAGAAGAATTATAATATAATAATAGCGCAATATACAGTGTATTATTAAAATTACTTCAAAACTGCTTAAAACAATTAAGAATTATTTTAAATTCCTATAACGGGAGAAAGTTGTTTAATTAATTTTCTCTTGCATGATGTTTGAAAAATAAATAAAAAGAGCCAAGCACACAAAACTCTTATTTTAGTTAACATCCAAAATCGTTTATCTTATTTGATTTGTGTACAGTAATGTTATATAAATTCTTTTATTTCCACTTTAAACTTTGTTTCTTTAAAACTAATAAATAATACTTTATTTTACAATGAATTTATATCTTTTACATAAAACCAATTGCCTAAGGTTCGCTTATAACACTTTTAATAGAATAAGTTGTATCGGTATTGAACGTGTCAGCTACAAATTGATGGCTGTTTACATTCACCTTTATTGATTGTACTAAAACTGTGTACACAAAACTGACAGCCCTAAGACATAAATACTTTGGCAAATTAATTAACACCTAAGGTTCTTAACACTAATGAATTATGTGATGGAGTGGATATTAAAATATATACATATCCTAATATTATGGGGAGAAGGAAAACCTGCATGAATTTTAATAAGCTGAAAGCAGAACTATCAATTTCATATCAAAAATTTTCCTAGAATAAAAAATGAGATATAAAATAAATAAAGGTTTATTTTATTTCATTTTATTATTAACTGTGGTAAATAATTTCAAGGTGTAAAAAAACGTTGTTAATATGCCATTTAATTAATATATTAGATTATTGGAAATAATGAAAATTAAGGAAATTCGTTAAGGTTTTGTGGAGCAGTATAAATAAAATTAAAAGTATACACATATTTTAACTTTAAATATAAAATACTTCAGTTCTATAGTTGCACTTTTGCCCTTCACGAGTATTTTACTTTTTACGAGAGATACCAAAGCTTCTCCTAATTTTTATAATATAATATGTATTGAGTACTAACGAGTCATTCAGTGTCAATTTTGAAACTTAAGCATTCGAAAGATTTATAAAAATCACCATTTACTTACATTGGAGGTATCATGCCCACTTAGCCGATTCCACCCACTTTTAGGCTGCTGATATGAATTGGCTAGCAAGCGCTTTGGCCTAAATTTAAAGAGCTTTGCTTTTAAGATTTTTATAATATATATTTTTTACTTGTGATGGTCGTGGTGCCTCTCAGATAGAATTTTTGAAATAGATATAGCCTCTAGTTTCGTAGAGATATAAAATTTTAAGAAAATCGATTCAGTTCTTTGTACCTTTCTTTATACCCTTAAAAGTAGAAAAATTTTATATCTAAGTTTGTCATTCCGTTTATAATTTCTACAATATCCATTTCCGACTGCGTTCTTATTTATGCATAGTGAAGTCGATTGACCAATGCTTGTTTATCCGTTTGTCCGTCCGTGTTCATCTCTAAATCGACTTTGCCAACTCACAATATGAGCTCGCGAAAATTTTAATACACCAATCGATTAGACAAAGTTTCGAAAATTTAGCTATTAAAAATCAGCCATGTCCTTGGAGGCAGCGGAAAAAACACCATGCCTGCCACTAATTTTTCCATATTATTTGGAACAATGAAGTAACTCCAATAAAAAAACAAATCTACTGGGCGATAGAGAATAAAAAAATAAACATTAACCGAAAAAATTGGCGCTCGCACATATTTTCTGAATTATGAGCCTGTGAAGTCTGTATAGAAAACCACGATTGTGCACCGTTAATGTTAACACAACAATATGGGTATCATCTAAAAGCTTTTACGGAAATACAAATTTATTTTATATTTTTAACTCATTAAAAGCCGATAATATTTTTATGTAAAGTTATATATCTATATAAACTTCATTTTATTTTTCTTATTTTTTAATTCTGTCACTCCAATATTTGTCTTTATGATTGGAATTACTTTACTTTAATAGATTTCCATTGAGGGTGAAGGGTATGTAAGATTCGGCATAGCCGAATATATCACTCTTACTTGCTGTTTATTTATTCGTATATATATATATATATATATATATATATATATATATATATATATATATATATATATATATATATATATAATTCGCCAATTTTTTATTTTTAGTATTACGTAGCCAAAGATTAAATCGGCAATATTAAAATAATTCATTCAAAAGGCGAATTAAAATCGTATGATTGTCGCAAATCAACCACACAACTGATGTGACTTGATTTTTTTATTTATAAGTTATTTTATAAACATTAAATGTTTATTTGTCTTTTTTATTTCTTTATTGTTATGCAAATTTTTTATAAACCGTAATTACCTTTATGGATATGTATAGAGCATACAGGTAATTAATCATATTACCATTATTAATTATTGATATTTAATATTTTTTATTAATGTGTACAAAATTGTTTAATGACATTTAATCAGTTTTTAATACTGTGATTTATTTAAATGGTTTAAAATGGATTTTAAGACCGCAAAGATAGTTTTTACGATACATTGCGTTTATATTATTTGCTTTTTCTGAATACAACAACTACAAAATAAAAAGAGTGAATACAATAAAATTTTAAACTAAATTGTTATTCTGTTGCTGCAACAATACATATGACAAAGCCATGCAACTACGTAAGAGAATATGTCCGGGAAAATAGCGAGACAGAAGAACTAGAATCTCCGCACACATAAAAGCTTGACGACATAGATATGAGAGACACACGTTTAGTTTTAATATTATGTTATCTACAGCAAAATTTTACAGAAGCAACTTAGCATCACTTAAAAAAAATCTTACCTTCGCATCGATCTTGCGATTTCGAAAAGTATAATTATTTCTTGTATTTTTTCGTCGCGGAGTTTTTTTTATTCCCTACACCACGAAAAATGAAAAAAGGGTATACTAAATTTGTTATTCCGTTTTTAGTTTCTACAATATCCATTTTCGACCCCACAAAGTATATATAGTCTGAGTTCTTAAGCATAGCGAAATCGATTAGTCGATGTCCGTCTGTTCGTCCATGTTAGTGTTGAGATCAATTTTTTCAAGGCACTAGATCAGCTAGAGAAAATTAAAGTACGCCAATTGATAAGACGTAGTGCCAAAAGAGGTGCTATTGAAAATCAGAAAATTGAAGGACATTGACCGATCTCTATGTCCTTCGAGGCAGTGGGCAAAGCACCACCCTGCCTCTAATTTTTCCACATCAATTGAAACAATGGAGGGACTTTAATCTAAAAATAAGTACATGGGGCGATAGAGAATTAAAAAATAAGAAATAAACATGAAGTGAAAAAATTGGCGCTCACCCATATTTTCCGGGTCTCTGAACTTTTCATGGAAAAGTACGATTGTGCACCATATTTTTAAGATATCAATCAGGCATGACACAAATTCCGATCGGTATGGTTTTAATTCCGTATCAACAATTCAGATCGATTTTTTTTTTACCTTCTTAAGATTCCGATCGATTTTGCTTATTTCTAAGAAATGCTTAATCTCCACCTTTTTATTTAAATATGGCAATATGCGCACGCTAAAGTAATCAATAAGGATACACAATTAAAGTAAATTTAAAACCCGGTTTGATTCCGAAGAAATTTTTCGTTTTTCGTTTTCTGAAGAACCAATATACGGAATTAAAACCACTTTCGATCGGAATTGAGTACTGTGACATACCGGAATATTAATATCATGTAAAATTTTGAAGAGATCTTTAAGGAAATTCTAAAATTTTGTAAAAATGCTTTACCCATTAAGAGCTGATGACATTTTTATGTAAGATTATACATATATGGTACTTAACTTCTCTGCCAACCCAAAATCTGTTTTTTTTAATTGGAGTTACTTCACTAAACTAGACTTACATATATGGGGAAGGGTATACAAGACTCGGCTTTTTTTTGTAAGGTTTCTTTTCAATATAGTTTGCCCCAGCGCGTCAAAGCCATTGTCGAGGCAAGTTGGAGAAAGTTTTTAAGTACAAAAGTCTACAATATATAATATCAATTGTTAATAAGATTTAATACTTTTTACATTTTGAGATCATTTATACCAATTTTTCGTTTTTGTGTTGCAGCAGGTGTTATATCAGTAACTTTGAAAAATTGAAATTCTGTTTTCGTCTTTTAATTTTTGTGGCAAGTTATTCTTAAGACTACACATGAATTCGATACGCTCTTTTTTTCCAACCTGCACCAGGCTATTCTTAAGCTTCTATTACTTCTTGTATTTATTGCATGTTCATATCTCGTAAACTGTATAGTGTGATATCCAATATAATACAAGTACTTGATTTTATACAGCAAAATTTACATTTTATAAATAATTGCTTTTTATGGGTATGAGCTTTGGCATATAACGGGAAGAAGTGAAACTGTTGGAAGACTGTACACCCCCTTAAGAGTTTTTTTTTAGTAATGGTTCAAGCGATTTCAAGTCATTACTTTTTCCTATACCCATATAAAATACTTTAGGTATTTAATTGAGGCGATTTTGAATCAAAGCAATAAAAACCAAAAATTTGGTATCCTTATCAGATTTATTTTTAAATTTATCAGCCCAATTATAAACAACAATTCCGTGCGAGTTTTCACTTTTCCCTATTCTCCCACTATAAATTTTTTCCCCTTTTTATTGAATGCGTAATGAGAAAAAAAATTCGGGGAAAAAAAAGGAGGTATTAGGAATTATAAAAGAAAACTTATATGTAAATAAACAAAATTACTCCCTTCAAATTACGATAATGCCATTTTTTATTTTGTTGCCACGGAATTCATAATAGGAGGACTCTTTTCTCGAGAAAAACTATACAATGAAAATTTATCATTATGAGAGATTGGTTTAAATTTTATCAATTGTACTTTTAGGAATTTGTTCATTTCAGATTGACAAGAGAATCTGCGAGCAAATGACGGCATGCGATATTACCATTAAATATTTCGGCCATAATGTCAATATTAAAAAGTGGCGGAATTTCATTAAAATTGCATTTTTTCCAAAAAACAACCACAAAGTGGGCTGAGTATAATATGAAGAAATCAAGGCATACTAAGAATCATGCAATGCAATGCATGCTATGCATGTACTTTGCTTCATACAGCACATCATTGCAGCGAAAATAATTTAAGTTTCTATTGCATTTTTCGAATATAATTTGTTAATTGAGAAAAAACAAAAGTAAAAGTGCTATGTTCGGCTATGCAGAACTTTACCCTTCATAATAGTGAAATAATTCGGAAAAAAATAGCGAGCGCCCATTTTTCCACTTGATATTTTTACTTACTTTTTGTTTCTCTATCGCCATATGTATTTGGTTTTTGATTGCAGTTTCTTGCTCCTTCTGATATTGAAAAATTAGAGGCAGGCGGGGTGTTTTGTCCGCTGCTTAGAAGGCCATTGATCGTTCTTGCTGATTTTTAAAAGCAAAATTTTCGAAACTTTGTCTGATCGATTGGCATATTTGAACAGACATCGCTGAATCGACTTTGCTATGCATCAGAACTCAGAACATATACATTTTATGGGATCGGAAATAGATATTGTCGAAATTACAAACAGTATAGTAAGATTAGATATACCCTTTTTCAACTTTTTGTGGTGAAGGTGAGAATAACCATAAAATAGCAGTAACACAAATAAAATACTCGTACTAATGCTCTAATAAAATAAATAAAAAATAGACAAAATAAAAAAAGTGAATTTTAAATTAAGTATTTGATTCTTAATTTACATGCTCAAGTTTTGTGTATTAGAGATGTTTATTTAATTTATTTTCATATAACTTTTGAAACCAAATTTCTTAACTAAAATTATAAAACTATAGATTCGGTTATTAATTGTTGAAAATTAGTTTCTGAAATGTCAAAAAATGGTTAAAATCTTTAAAAATCTTCAGTATCTTTATTTTGGCTGTAGGTCAGTTGTAAATTAAAGACAAATAAAAATATGTTTTGACTTTTATTTTATTTTTCCGATATTTCGATCAACTTCGTTGATCATCTTCAGGGATCTAAAAATATTTATATAATTTAAAACACAATTAACACTCAAATAAAGAAATTAACAATAATAACAAAGGATTATAACAATATAATAATAAATGTAGTTCCTTACAAATATAATAAAAAGTAACTTTCACATCACACTTATTCTTTCTCACTGTAGATTATCGACTGAAAAGCTTATATTAATAAAAGCTTTTTATTTTATTTTTACTTTTGCTCTATGCTTATTTATTATATGTCTATATATTTGTGCACATCTCTCTGTGTCACTCTTATAATTTAGTCTTTTTTCTATCGGTACATCAATTATGTGTAACATCTCCAGTGTGTATCTCTTTTTGTAATTGTCTTCTCTTGTCAATACTTTAATGTTTTTAAAGTCCGGCTTGTGTCCCGTTGAAGCACAGTGGGCTGCAAGTGCTGTTTTTTGAGATAAGGGTTTTTTTGAATTAATATCAGACTTATGTGAAGCCATCCTTGTCTTTAGTTTGGTTTTTGTGGTGCCAACATATACCTTCTGGCATATATTAGACCCGTCTCCATTGCAGTTAATCTCATAGACTATATTGGATTTTTCTTCTTTTTCTAATTTTGCCTTAGTCTTACTGAATAATTTGTTTGTAGTATTAATAGTTTTAAAGGCTAATTGGTTTTTTTCCTTATTGTAAATGTCCGACTGCTTTAATCTCTCTGAGAAGCCAGGAACGTATACCATGGATTTGTATACCGCTAGAGGCTTATCAATTTCCTTATTTTCAGCATGTCCTTTTTTCTTTATGTGCTTCAACAAATCGTTAATAGTTTTGATAGGGAAATCATTTTTCATTAAGATATTTTTAATTTCGTCAATGTTTTTAGAGTGAAAAGACCGATCACTGATGCTTAAGATTCTGCTGATAAAGTTAAGAGCGGTGTTTATAATAATATTTCTGGGGTGTTTGGAAGAAAAATTAATTAATCGTCCTGATGCCATAGGTTTCTGGTACCAATCTACTTTCAGTTTGTTGCTTTGTCTGATTAGTATAGCGTCTAGATATGGCAGCTTGTTGTGACTTTCCATCTCCATTGTAAATTGTATTTGGCTATGAAACGAATTTAACATCTTTAAAGTTGTTTCAACATTTTTGATTTCTACGACTGCAAAAAGATCGTCTACGTATTTAGTTACTATTCGTGGCTTTATTTCCATTTTGCTTAGGGATTCATCTAATAATTCCTCCATTACAATGTCTGCTATTATTGGCGAGGCAGGCGAACCCATTGGCATTCCTTTTTTCTGTTCATAAAATTTGTCACCGTATCTGAAATATCTGCTATCTTTTATACAGAAAGACAGTAACTCCATAAAAATATTCTTGGGTATCTTTGTGAATTGTTCCAATATATTCCATTTCTTTTCAATCGTTTTTAATGCGAGATTCACTGGAATACTTGGAAAAAGGGAAACAACATCAAAGGAAATGAGCACTTCATTGTCATGTATGATAATGTCATTTATTCTATCTTTAAAATTTATAGCGTCTTTAATATTATATGCAGAATCCTTTGTCAAGTTTTGTAAAATGTGTACTAAAAATTTGCTTAATCTATATGACGGGGAATTTACAGATGAACAAATAGGGCGTAAAGGAGTGTCAGCTTTATGTATTTTTGGTAATCCATAAATTCTGGGTGATGTGGCTGTTTTGATGATCAGTATATTTTTGTCATTTAAATTAATTAGATTCATGTTAAAAAGTTGTTCAATTAAGGAATTGTTTTTGTTTTGAAGAATAGTTGTAGGATCTCTCCTCAGTCGTCTGTATGTGCACAAATCTCCAATAATGTTATTCATTTTTGTTTCATATTCATGTTTCATCATCACTACTGTCTTATTTCCCTTGTCAGAGTTTAATATAAGTAAATCTTTATTCTTGTTTAAAAATCTTTCTGCTCGTCCCACTGTGTCTATTATGAATTTCTCTCTCTTATTATGTTTGTTTCTGTGTAAGTGGTCGTCAATGAGTGATACTAGTTTTGTTCTTGATATTTCTTGTTGTTCACTGTTCTCAATTGTTTTTATACAATCTTCTCCATCTACAATGCATTTAAATAAAGGGAATGTTTTCCTTGTAATTGGTAATGCAAACTTTGGTCCAAGAGAAAGTAGCCACTGTATATCTGTCGGTATTTCCTTGTTCGATTTATTAACTAACCAATCTTTGTTAAATCTCATATTTATCTCTTTATTTTGATCGTCTCTTAAGTTCTCGAATTTTCTTTTAAGAGTGCTTTTTCTTTTTTCTACGAAGCTTTTTAAAATGTTTTTTTCACTTTCCATTAGTACTTGTTTGTCATATTCATCCATAAATTCATCTATTTTCATCTTTGTAACATAAAATGCTCTGTTGTTGTCAGTAATTTGTTTATGTTTCTGATGTATCATAAGCTTTAATATTTTAGTGTGGAAGTTGTAAATATGTTTACTTAAAGTTCTATGTATGTCATGTGGTATTTTATTATGAATTTTAAATAGACTAAATACATGTTTCGTTGCAGTCGGACATTTACAATAAGGAAAAAAACCAATTAGCCTTTAAAACTATTAATACTACAAATAAATTATTCAGTAAGACTAAGGCAAAATTAGAAAAAGAAGAAAAATCCAATATAGTCTATGAGATTAACTGCAATGGAGACGGGTCTAATATATGCCAGAAGGTATATGTTGGCACCACAAAAACCAAACTAAAGACAAGGATGGCTTCACATAAGTCTGATATTAATTCAAAAAAAACCCTTATCTCAAAAAACAGCACTTGCAGCCCACTGTGCTTCAACGGGACACAAGCCGGACTTTAAAAAACATTAAAGTATTGACAAGAGAAGACAATTACAAAAAGAGATACACACTGGAGA